>LR990056.1:7510000-8760000 GCA_905147135.1 Blastobasis lacticolella
ACCTTCGATGTCCTATTCAGAAAGTACATCAACATAGATACTGGCTGTTTGGTAGATTAGCTGAATAAAGGGATATCCCATAATTGGCCAGTTTTTCAATAAAAATATTCATTAAATTAAATGTTACTTTTAGTAATGTCAGCTTCTCTAGTTACTTTAGGAACTTTATACCACGCACACTAACGTTGTGGAATGAACTACACGGAGAGGTTTTTCCTGAAGAGTACAACATGCAGTTTTTCAAGAAAGACGTGAAAAGGTTGTTACAGGGTCGACATCGCGTGGGTGATGCCCCTGGTATTGCAAACGTCCATAGGCTGCGGTGACTGCTAGCCATCAGGTAGCTGTAAGCTTGTTTGCCACCTTAGTGGTATAAAAAAATGATTACTCATACAAATGCCACTTGTTAACTTTGGATTACAATAAAAATATACTAAAAGCCCTCGTGTATACTTCACATTATTCTTATTAAAAGTGGATGGAGCGTGGATTTTTTAAATAAATTGGTGGAAGCCCCTTTTGGGGGTTGAGCAACATACGCGTACTGTAAACGTTCATACACTCGGTTGATTAAATATATAATAAGAGTCAAGGCCGAAGTAACCCGCTCCTACGTTAAATTATAAAAGCACTTTATTACCACTTATTACATTTGACCTTTGTGTTTATTACCATACTTTACTACATGGCATAAATCGTTTAAAAGTATCTTATTTTATTTATTTATTTAACAATTTATTGCACACAATAAAGAAATACAGAGATATAACATAGATATAACTGACACAACAGGCACTACTTATTACGTTTTCCGGCATGAAGGTTGGACAAATGAGGGTTTTCGCTATTTTTCGCTACCTTGACGTGAGGTCCGTCAAAATAAAGCATTGTCATTGGTTAGATAGACTCGTTATTTAATAGCAACTGTTCTGTCCAATAGCACAGCAGTATTTTGACAACGGACCTTACATCTCACTAGCGCTATCTATTGGATTTTGAAATTGCAAACACTCTCAGGCTATCTCTCATGAAACTTCGATCTGCCTGGACAAAGTTGTGGCCAAAAGCTCGTATGTAATAAACTAACGTTATACTCAACCGCCTAACAATTTAGCTCCCACCGGGATATCTACATAAATATCGTCGTCTCCAGTGCTTTAGCCGCACCTTAGTGCACCATATTTCATGCCAGAACACTTTAGCATTGCAATATTGGAGCGGTCGTTAACATAGCCTTAATCTCGTGTGCGAAGTTCCAGGTTCTGCAGCCTGAAGCTTTGGACGATTAGTTCTAGCTACAAGCTGTTCAAACACGGGGTTGTCTAATTGATATGTGGCACAGTTGCTAATATTGTAAATGCGGATTTGTGGAATATCCGCATGTTTCTTATCTCCATCCTTACAGAGTATCAAATAATGTCGCTTTCCGCGTCTGTCATTCTGTACCGAAGCAATAATTCATTACACATGGATGCCAAGATATAGTAATTTCACAATACAACAACATGAAAAAAATATATATCGCTATCTTATCCTAAACCACGCTACGGATTTTGATTCGGTTTTAACTATCATATAGAGAAGTCCTTCCCGAAGGTTTAAATTAATACATGCTTATTATGATAGAAAAAACTTCCGTGCGAAGCCGCATCGGGTCGCTAGTATAATTAATGTGAAATGTGGAAATGGATGGGCTCTCGTGGTTTGAGCATCCTTACCGACCTTTATAACCGCATTCTACTCACCGGTAAGATACCCGACCAATGGAGGCTGAGTATTATTACTCCAGTCTATAAGGGCAAGGGCTCGGTGCGGGAGTGCACCAACTACCGCGGTATAAAGGTGATGTCTCACACCATGAAGCTCTTCGAACGCATTGTGAACTCTCGGATCCGAAGGGAGTGTACAATCTCGGACTGTAAGGGTTTCGGCCGAGCTGTGGGACCATGGACCCCGTATTTGCCCTGAGAGGATTACAGCCCTGGAGGGATACAGATCAAATAACACACTCCTGCATTTCCTGTTTCTGGACATGCAGAAGGCTTTTGACTGTATTCCTCGGGAGATGATATGGTGGGCGTTGCGGTCCAAGTCCATACTTGAGGCCTATATTGACATTATCCGAGATATGTATCACGATTCCGATTCCATAGTAAGGACTGCCGTTGGTGACACCAAACCGTTCCCGATTACCGCTGAGGTACACCAGGGCTCTGTGCTCAGCCCACTTCTGTTCAATGTGATATTAGACGTATTGTCAGACAGCATCCGAGATTATCATGAGATACCTCCATGGCTGATCATGTATGCTGCCGATATCGCGCTGACAGACTCTGTCAAGGGGCGACTAATCCAACGTGTAAAAAAGTGGAAGGAGGCATTTGAGAACGGCGGTATAAAGATAAATGTGGCGAAGACAGAGTACATGGCCTGTAACCGTGCAGATCCCCTACCCGTGCGCATAGGCGATGAGAAAGTCAAGTGCACGGATAAGGTTAGTTACTTGGGTTCTGTGCTTAGCTCAACCGGGGACATCGATGGCGACGTCAAGGCCCGAATATCCGCTGCTTAGGCTAAAAGGCGGGAGGTAACAGGTGTCATTTGTGACCTCAAAATGGTGATAAACTTGAAGGGACAGGTCTATAAGAACATCATTAGACCTACTCTCCTTTACGGTAGCGAGACTTGGAGCGTTATTAGAGCGACACAAGCAGGAGCTGCGCGTCACGGAAATGAAGATGCTACAGTGGATGTGTGGAGTTTCACGGAAGGATCGGGTTCGATACGCCCACATTCGGGGTAGCCTTGGCGTGCGTGATATCGCAGATAAGCTGCAAGAGTGCCGCCTTCGATGGTAGGGCCACGTCTTGCGAAGATCGGCAATTATGTGAGGAATAAGTATCTGGCTGTGCCGCCCCCGCCGGGCACGGGAAGGAGAGGCCGGCACAAGAAGCGATGGCTTGACGTAGTCTAGAACGATATGCGTGCCAATAAGCTCACAACTAGGGATGCCGAAGACCAAGCGAGGTGGGCGAAGAATAGCAAGATGCTGCGTGTTTGCGTTCGCGTGCTGCGCAGGGGCGCAACCGGAACATAACGCCAAGATGATGATGATGATGATGTGGCTGAAAAACGGTCATGAATACGTTTATAAATTAAATTTTGTTTTGTAAGTTGCGCCGCTAAGACTCATGTTTATGAGAATAAATAAATGAAACATCAAAAATAACTGTTTAAATAATATATAATATATGTCTAAGGCCAATGATGATGATGATTATGATAACAATATTTGAATAATTAAGGTCATTTGGTTCCCTTTACGGGACAAAATTATACAAGTACAGACGTACGACAAACACATAAGTTAATGAATATCAATGAACGTCAATGTCTCCTGGATTAGTCCCTGGCTCATCCCTGATGCGCTGTAAAAACAGGGTGTTCCCAAGAGGGCTAAGTTGTGGAACAACTTTATCAGTTTTCATAATTAGTTTGCTCACAACTTGAGCTGGGATGGATTTGTTTATTGTGCGGTCTAAGTTTTGATAATTTGTGGAAATTAAAAAACTTTTTTGAAGTAACTTTCTATAGTTATAAAGTATAGTGTTCGGTCGGGTATTCTTCTTGTTAATTTTAGATAAACATATAATGTCCTAATAAAGTAATATAATCCAACGGAGTTATCATACATTGCACAGTTGTTTGCAAGTGTAAATAATTGTTTCTTTGTTTTCAATATTTTACTTAATTGATAAAACAATAATACTGAAATCTGACATACTACTGACATACTACAAGCATAAATATTGGTTTCTGGATCAAATCCACAAAATTTCATTGGCTTTGATAGCGAAAAATTGTAAATATTGAGTACCTCGGGGGCACTCCTCTTAACTAAATAAAACTAAATTAAATTATAGATACTAAAAACTACCTTAAAAATAATAAATTTTCCCCAGGTCTCCAGTACCAGAAAAATTGCCCATAAGGCTGGCATTGCTAATACGTTGACCCAAATAAAGGCCAGCCTTCTGCCCTTTAGAAATATCGACCAGGCGTTTAGCTTACTCCCGAAAAGGGAGTATACGCTTGATCCTCACAACCCATAATAAAAATAATTTTGCATTGATATTATTGCAGCGATTATATTCGCAATATCACCAAATTCACATTAAGTATATCTTTTTTTATTGCCTAGGAAGGCACATGGACGGACGGTGCACCTGATGGAAAGACATCTTCAACCTAAGGGGAGCGAATGCGGTGCCAGTTCCTAACTTTTACCACCTAAAACAGCAGTTTATACGTCCCAACATACCTCGATGTCCACCTCCAATCCTTTAAATTCACAGCCACAACTTCCTAAGTCTCCACGTAGACCGACCAAACCTCAATTGGACAGAATCGATGGCTTAATAAACGTCAACTGCACTTGGACGTTCAGCACCGCAAACGATATAGTGGAATAGTGGGGGATCTATGCGACGTTGGAATGCAGGGGTTAGCGCTAACCATTCACTGCAGTGGCACTACAAAATCTCTCGCAATCGACGACTAAACCTAAATGGCTACAGCTGACCCTTCAGAAGGGATTGAAACGCGGAAAGTGCAGCCTCTTGTTAGTCGTAGATTTGCGTCGGTTAGAATTCGATTTCGCAATACCTGATAATTTTCTGTAGTCTTTTTAGACCGTATATATTATTTATATAACTATGTATATATTCAATCGTCAATGGTCGCAGGTTTTATTTTCCCAGCAAAAAACTAAACAACGCGGATGTTTACGTATATGTTGAGTGTATTACAATAAAAGCTCAGTGAATAAAAACAATACCTACCTATTACAATCTTCTCCCTATATACCATACAACTATTTACCAAAATAAAACGTTTATCCTCTTACCTAAAATATATTATACCTAATTAAACTAAACCTTAGATATGTATACGTTGGTCATAAGAACGTTGCAACAATCGATCCATATAAAAATAGTGTAATTTGGACAATATTTATAATAAAAATAAACAAAAAGCGTAAAAATATACGGAAATCAAATATGTCGGTATCTGCCCGACCCATAGAAATACAAATCACGATTATCGCCGTAAAGAGGGGGCCACACATGGCATATGGGTACCCCAAAGCGGGGCGGTTTCAACACAACGCGTTTCGCGAGAACAACTACCTCTGCCACCGACCCCACGAGCATAGACGTTAAAGCCTACACAGTGTGTTCCGACACAGCCCCACCCCATTTTTACAAGTTGAATCCGAAAGACCTCGAAAGAACGCTAGCAAGCACACCAAACCAGCTGATTCTAGGAAACCTGGGGACTACCCCACTACTCCAAGCTTTTTATGCAAAGGTGTGGATGTTGTTAACTCTTACTTTATCATGTTCGTTATTTGAAATATTTTCATTTAGGTTCCTTAATGTAAAGAACGCTTTTGTAGTTTCCGAGTACTACAGGCTTAGACATCAGCCCCCCGCAGAGATTGTTCAAAACAATAAACGTCACCATAAAATTTGTTCTAAAATTTTCATTGCACGTTTTTCAAAGCTATCGCACAATGAACGCGATCGGAATCACTTTATTTAGTGCCGCGATCGTTGTTGGATCCACAGCTAATGTACTGGAAACGGAACTCCTTAATGTGAACGTAATTCTGCTGAGACTTTTAGTTGTAGTATCCCTCCATGTGGAAACTTGACGACTTTTAGTTCCTTTAAAATTCTTTAATATTGGTATCTAACAATTATTGGATGATGAATTAAAAATATATTCTACCACTAAGGTATTAAACGAGCGTACGGTAAGCAGTTATCATACCTAGAGGCTTGTTCCATTAGCAGTCTTTTATGATATGTGGTTTCCGATAGAGTACAAAAAATATGCTTGGACAATTCACAGAGTGCCATCTAGCCCCAAAGTAAGCAAAGCTTGTGTTATGGGTGCTAGACAACTGATAAACGTCTTTGATATTTTTTGTACTCTATCGGAAACCACTTGTTTATGAAGAACAGTGATGTTCATAGTAGAAATACTAGAAATAAAGAAAAACTGGTTCTTGTCGTCTGGCCAAAGTCAACAAATCATTTGTGGGTCAATGTGTACGCTTTTATAATAAGGTTCCAACAGATATACAGAATTTATCATTGAACCAATTTAAAGCCCCTATAAAAATCAAATAATGTCATAAAAGTTATTATAGTATATCTGAATATGAAAATGACAAAAGTCCATGGGACTGAACTGCTGTTCTATACAGGTAGAGCTCGTCTAGTCTAAAATGACGTGCCCCACTACTTAGTTAGTTGATTTCGATGTGTGAGTGCAAATATTAATAACGACACTTCATCTGGGAGCGTCAACTGCTCCAATCGAACGACGCGAGCTCCTACGTTGGTGTCTCACCGGCAACTGAATGACCAATTACAACGGCATTTGTATATGTATTGCGTCCATATTTTAAACTTGCTTGTGTGCGTTAATGCGATAGTAGGGCACGTCATTTTAGATTAGACGAGCTCTATTTACTTTTAAGATGGTATATAGGACAAATAATGTATTAGTACATAAGACATGTTTAAAAAAAAAAGAATAAACGTAGGCTCTGTGGGTTTCTTGCCGTTTCTTTCCCCCACGGAGAACCACCTTGGAAGCGGCGTTAAATTTCCTTCCTTTCCCACACATAGTGACTTCTGTCTGCGGTTGGGTAGGGGTAGGGTAGTAGTTAAAGTAAGGGTAGAGGTAAGATAATGGTAGGGTAGGGGTAGGATAGTGGTAGGGTAGGGGTAAGGTAGCGGTAGGGTAGGGTTAAGGCAGTAGGAGAATATGGTAGGGGTAAGCTAGGGGTAGGGTAGGGATAGGATAGAGTAGGGTGGGAGCAGCTACCTATCACATGCAGTATGTGTAAAGCACGCTCATTTAAAAGTCTGCCTGGCGGTGGCGTGGGGGCCGGGTTGCTCTTTTCATTGCATTGCCGGGCAAGGTCCGGTCGTGACTGGCGTGGGGTGGGTTTGTTGCTGCCATGGGGCGGCCAGCGTGTCACTGTGTGCTACCTTCCTACTTTCCTACCTTCCTTTTTGACGATTGAAAGAGATATTTAATGTCCTAATAAATAAATAAATTTTGAATTTTGAATTTTTGAATACCCAGACCGGTAACAGAAATTAAAATTCATTATTTCAATTTCTGCCCGGCAGGGAATCGAACCCGTGACTGCCATGCAGAGGGCAGGCATATTAACCAACTGAAACACTCAGTTTATCAATCTACTTACAACTCGCCTGCCAAGCGTAGAGATTATGGCCTCCACCAATGTGGAGGACGCTCAAGACTAGGCTATGGACTGCTGGGTTTTTAATGTGTGAGATGTGGTTATAGATTATACTGTATTGAAGTGTTTTGAAATTCTGGATTATGATGGTCTCGAAGATATTAAACCTATTCTGGCGTATGAACTACAACAATATTAATTTCCAACAATATCTAAACAGAATTTACAGACTCGTGTTTATCATATTAGTATCAGCTTTCAGTAGGTAATTGATTTAAAAAATGTATTATTTACACTGTGATGTGAGTGTAATCATGTGTTACTTTGACTGAAATGAAGATTGTGATGAAAGATGAAAATGTGTATTTATAGGCCACTATAATCTCCACTGTTAGAAAAATCTAACTAGCTCAATTCATTCAAAATACAGTTAACTAGTAATAAAGTAGGTAGTAAGTAGGTAACTCTGTTACTACTGACACAAAAGGCAATGCGGAAAACTAGAACTCTTGTACGCTTCCTGTTTGGTTGATTATTTAATAACGAAACTCTGCCTGAGTCATTGTTCCCCGATAAGTATAACCTTGGGGTCTTCAAATCAAGAGTGAATAGGTATCTTCTAGGCAAGTATACTACATCTTCGACCCCATCGTCGAATTCCATCAGGTGAGTTGAGCTCAACTGCAAGCCTATTGATAATAAAAAAAAAGTATTTAGTTTTCAATAAATTGCGGTGAGGGAAAACATCGTGATGAAACCTTCAGGCGACTCAGGCGATTCAGGCATTCAGGCGACTGATTGTGTAACCATGATCCAATCTGGTCAGGTTCCTGATTTTATTACGCAGTTTCGTCACAAACTTGATTTACGTTTTATTTATAATCGTGATGTCATCGTAAACAAGCTACATATTTGTGATAATACACGGGTAAATATGCAATTGATCGTATGAACCTGAGATAAAAAGAAGTAAATCAGATTCCAAAAGGACAATCCACATTCTTAATCACAACAATTTATCACTAAATCATTATCTAAAATAAGTGGGCGATAAAAATTACAGGTATAACAAACACAAATAACAAACCAATAGAACCTATTAGCTTTGATTTTTTTGTAGAAAATAAACATTAGAATCTATATAGCTCTTTCTGCTATAGAGTTTATAGTATGCTAATATAAACGTTATCTCCTTTCTGAATTTCTTTCCCCCTTTCATAGGCCCGCCTTTTACTAGTAACGGCACTTTATTTTGGTTTCGTTTGCTGAATTTGGGATAATACGGCTCCACACAAGGCTTGACAGCCTTTTCACGACAGTAGAAACGTTAAAGATATTAATATAATTCCACAGGATTTGTGATAAATGTTATACATTTAGACATTACAGAGTGATATTCTTCTTTTACAGATGCGAGTGAGCTGCTGTTTTGGTAAGGGTAGCGTGGTTCGCTAATAGTGACAATGAATTGGATAAATTGCCATTGACAATGGACAAAAACAAGAAAAAGAACCATGCCAATGGGAAATATAAGAAGAACGGGAAGTCAGAACACTACAGATCAGACGAGGATGTCATTACGACGTGTTGCCTTTGCGTCAAAACTAAGAAGAGCAAAAAGAAACACCTCGTAGCTGGATGTGTGACTAATTTGGGAATATTTGTCCTTCTTTTAGCATATACTCTACTTGGAGCCTTCATTTTTCTTGCTATCGAAGGCACAGCAGCAAAAGTTCACCAAAAAACGCTTGCGACTACCTCATACCAAGCTGAAAACCAAAAGGTACCGCATACAAAATTAAATGAAAGCATAACCCAGGCCAGTGCCGAGCTGCGTTCTCAGACTGTTGAGAGCATTTGGGAGATCACAGTATCACTGAATATTCTATATAAGGAGAACTGGACGAGACTAGCTGCTCAGGAAATAGCGAGATTTCAAGAGAAACTGGTTGCCAGGGTGGCTGCGGATGTCTCAGCGCAATATGGAGGAGCCAGAGCTTTGGAGTCTGCGCCAGCTTTAGTAGTGGACGACTACGAATGGAATTTTGCTAAGGCATTCCTTTACGCGTTGACTGTCCTCACTACTATAGGTCAGTATAAAAACGTTTATAATCACATGGGCATCCATATCCCGGTTTTACTCTCACGTGCATGGAATTCGACTTAAACATGATCTAGGATTTGGCAGATCAGGTAATTACAGTGGACCAATAGCCATCTGACATGGTTACCGAACCAGTCTGGTTTCAGAAAATTCAGTCGCCTGAATGTGCAGATGTCATGACGATTTTTTCCCTTACTGTAACAGTATAAGTTAGTGTTCAACTAACGTACATAATTAAAAAAACTCATTACTTCATGGCTGCGCTGGAGATCACTCGGTACCTCTCCTTTACGAGTCGGACCCGTTAGCAATTAGTATAAAATCGTGCACGATATCCGCAATCTAAATGTTTTAAAGCTATATTAAAATTATATATAAAATTTAACAACCCTCTACACAATAACCTTGTTTAAAAAGACCACCCGGCACACCCCTGAATTATTAAGTACATAGGTAGTATGGTAAAAAGGTATAATTTTGAAAGCGATTTCTTCTTATTCAGGTTACGGGAGCGTGGCACCAAAAACGGCGTTAGGAAAAGCCGTTACTATAGGATATGCCGTTGTCGGTATACCCTTAACCCTGCTATACTTATCGGTGGTCGGAGCACTGCTGTCGAGACTTGCAAGGAGCGTGTTTAGCAGAGCCCTGTGCTGCTGCCTCTGTACGAAATGTGGATATTGTTGCCTAGACGAAAGGACTATGGCAACCAAGGAACGAAAAGAAAAAGTAAGAAGACAAGATGACTACAGAACTCAAACGCTGCACCTTCAAGAACCTTACTACGTCAGGTCACCTTCAGGAACTATAATATCAGCGTCGCAAGCACACAACGTCAGCACAACCTCCATAAAAGATAAAACCCAAGGTCTCAGTTTTCTAAGGGACTGTGACTCGATGAGTTGCACAGACACTGATTCCAAAATATCTTTACGAGGTTTCTCCATCCTTGCTCCTGTTTCGCTTTGCCTTGCTGCGATTTTCACTTACATCTTCTTCGGAGCCTTGGTTTTGTACCAGCTGGAGGGCTGGAGTCCGATTGATGGCGTGTATTTTTGCTTTATGAGTTTGAGCACGATAGGGTTTGGCCACTTGGCGCCCGGGGCGACCCAGAAGAACGGAGCATCCACAGGCACCGTTTGGTTCTGTTCCATTTATATCATGACAGGCTTGGCGCTCACTGCCATGTGCTTCAATGTCCTACACGATGAAATAGTTCATCGTTTGAGGCATCACGAGAAAGTGCTGAAAGCGACCACACAGAAGACTTTGACACCAGAGTTCCTTCGTCGATCTTGACGAGACGACAGCGGCAACTTGACTGACGATTCGATGATGTCTGAGGGAGACTCCTTGCCTGAAGTTCTACATCACGTTTCTGCATCCAGGTTCGAGTGTAGTGCTGTAAGAAGAAGTGTATATACCTTAAAGGAAGAAAGGGAACCAGAACGACTCACACCCATGTAAATGACAATGTTGGTTTTAAAATTGATAATTTAATTCAAGTGTTTTTATATATTGTCTTATTTGTTGAAGAGATTTCCAATTACTTTGAACTGTGTTCATTTATAAATTGGAATTGCTCATTCTTAATAATTAACTACTCATTATCTATAGTCGATTTTAGTCCGTAGTTATTGATAGTGTTCTTAAAATCTCGAACCCCTTGCATTCCAATTATTAAAAATAAAAGAGACGACTGACCACGTTTTGTATCAATTTATTTTTCGTAGAATAGATTTTTATGTAAGTACGCATATAATTTTGTTGTGTTCAATGTTGTATGTATTACTAATCAATTCGAGCTAATGTTAGTCATGGTTATTAACATAAATAAAGATATAATTTTGAATTGTACCTATTAATGGTAAGACTTTTGTGAAGAGATATTCTAGCACGTGTTAAATTTATTAAAAACGTTACGGTGTATGAGATTACAAATGTTGCCAAATTGTATGTAGGTATGTATGTATGTACGTATCATTACAGTTTCTTTCAGCAAATTGTTGTTTGAGAACACCCTGTTTGAGGGATATTTAAGAAATCAGGATTTGAAGCTCAACACACAATACTTTAATAATTATTGTTTGTGAGAAATTCTCATACCTTTGGTGTGTTAAATTTATAAAATTCTCTAAGTATCATTTCTTTAAGTACCGTACCTAAATTTTTAAAATAATATCTTTATTTACCTAAAAATACGTATAGTTTATTTTATCAAATAGAGATACAACAAAATTTGTGGAGTCACATCTGAAGTCACGTTTTTCTTAATATGGATATTACCTACTGTTTAAACGTACATTAATTTTCATAATGTTAAGGTTTGATAAAATTATTTTATTGAAATTATTTAATGTGTTTATAATGAATGAGTGATAGAAATATTTAGTTTAATATTAGAGTGTCAATAAACTATCAAAACCTAATATTTATCGTGGGATTGTATGAAAGATTCCTACCATCTTAAAGATAGTGGAAATAAAATACTTTTAAAGAAATAAATATGTTGGTACGTATTTTATTTCACTTTGGTAAGCGTTAAACAAACGTTAGTTTCCATGGCTAGTGACTATGAGGGTCTAAAACTCTGGAAAAAGAAAGACGTATATAATAGCGACCAAGGGTATCCTCTAAACATCCGTTTATTGAAATAGCTGTGACGTCACATAGCTCAAAATCACAGATTGATCAAGATGCTGCTAACGATATATCAAGTATGTGGGAAATTTCACGACTCTGCAATGTGTAAACAAATGAAACATTCGTCTACGGTTAAGCAAGCGATGGTGGGCCCTGGTAACTGCCACCGGGCGCTCATAGTTCGTTTCTATAACTTTATCGTTCGTTTCCAAAATTCGTTTCGAACACTGCGTAAAGATAAACCATCAAATCTACCGTAAATAGATTTTAAACGACGTTTTGTTGCCATGGGCAATAGTTTCATATGTCAAAATGTTTGCCATGGGCACGTAAACAAACTGGCAGAAATCATTGGTCGGTTCTACAAGACTCGGGACCATCCCATAAAGCCCTTAAAATCCCATGTTTTACAAGAAATAATGCCAATATCAGGCATTGGCATTTTAATGCTTTTGTCTAATGCTGTCATTTTAATGCTTCTGTCCAAAATAAAAGGTTTTGTGCATGGAGTCTATTCAGCTGCAGCGTGAATAATGTTATATCACAAGCAAGGTAAGCAAGGTAATGTTATATCACCGAAGTTGTTCACCGCTGCACTGGAGGATATCTTCAGGCTTCTGGACTGGGACGGACTTGGCATCAATATTAACGGCAAGTACCTCACTCACCTCATATTTATTGACAATATCGTAGTCATATCTGAAATCCTTAAGAACTTGGAAGACTTAGGCCAAATGCTCGATGACCTCTGTAAAGCCACACAACAAGTGGGTCTTGATAGTAAGAAGGTAAATAGACTGTGAATGCGCCGTAGGCTATCCTACGACATCGAGTATAAGAAAAATTCCACTTTGTAGCGTTAGTAGAGGTTTAGGAGATCCACTAAACGATGGTTGCAAAACCTGGCACAAACTATTTTTTTTTGTTACTTTGTCTTTGACTTTTCTTAGCAATAGTACTTACTTACCCTCTTTTGTGGGTTCTAGAAGTAAATAACCGGTGTGCTTCACACACTCTTGGCAATTTCGCTAGTCAGTTACATTAAAGCCATTAAAAATGACTTTAATGTGGCTGACTATCAAAACTGCCCAGAGGATGTGAGGCACCCTGGTTTTTTACTTCTTATACCCACATAAGAGAGTATGGCAAGCAAGGAACGAAAAGAAAAAGTACGAAGACAAGACGACTACAGAACTTACTTCGTCAGGTCACCTTCAGGGAAAATAAAACGCTGCAAGCACACAGCGTCAACACAATCTCAATAAAAGATAAAACCGGAAGCTTCAGTTTTCTAAGGGAAGTTGCACCGGTGCTGATTCCGAAACATCTTTACGACTTTTCTCTATCCTTGCTCCTATTTCGCATTGCCTTGCTGCAATTGTCACTTACATCTTTACAGTTGCTCTTTTTTTAAGGTTTTCTTTGTACGGTCTTCATTCATTGATTTATAATTGGTCATTTATTTATGAATAAATGACTAATTATTATTAACTTCTCATTTTAGTCAGTAGTTATTGATGGTGTTCGTTAAATCACAAACCCCTTGTATTCTAATTATGAAAAGTAAAAGAGACGACTGACCATGTTTTGTATCAATTTATTTTTGTCAAATAAATTTTGAGAACGCATTTAATGTTGTTGTGTTCAATTTTGTATCTATGTAGATATCTATCTATACTTCTATACTAATATTATAAAGAGGAAATGTTTGATTTTTTGTTTGTTTGTTTGTATTGAATAGGCTTCGAAACTACTGGACCGATTTCAAAAATTCTTTCACCGTTGGGAAGCTACACTATCCCCGGGTGACATAGGCTATGTTATATTTTCTAAAAAATTATGGATCATTAATAAAACTCCAATAATGTAACCCAAGGTGTGAAAAAATACCAAAAAAATTCCTTACATCGCGTGTGCTGCGAAACCTATTGATGATAGAACAAAGTAATGTACTACGACTTTGTAGAACACATCATTATCTACAAAAAGTGTCGCGACAGTATATGTCTAACTATTATAGTTATGTCACAATAAGTGTTATATAATTTTCAAAATTTAATTGAAATGCCGCCGCTAAAAAACGCTCTTTATTTGTACCTTGGTATTAATCCTTATCAAAATCAATTACTTTATATTCACGACTGCTTCAATACCTTTATATAACTTTTTGAAATATTCAATTCAGACATTCCATTCGAAATATATCACGAGTTTAAAAATGTAAATATTAGAAAAAAGTCGCGTGTTCGCCGCTCAGTCCGCTCGGCTATCTAGGCAGTACGGGGTACGGGAGGGGAGCCAATGTCAAGAAATAAAGTGCCGCGCGGTCGGCTCCCTACGGCGGTCGTGTGTAACCCGTGTACCCGTAGTGGTACCCGTGCGAAGCCGGGGCGGACCGCTAGTTAATTATAAATTCGAACTAATGTAAGTCAAGGTTAAGATCATATTAAGTTAACTGTGACACCACATTAACGCTAGCATGAGATTTAACATCATTACTATTATGTCAGTCTTTATATTGTTATCTATGTTGTCCAGAACGTAACGATCAAGTATTTATCGTACATACAATATGTTAATTGACGTCCTTGGATTTTAGAAGATAAGATAAATAAAATTTTCGATAAACATAATTATTGAACCTGGTACTAAAGGTAGTCCATGTATATACAAATGTTGATAAAAATTCGATACTCTTTTTGAATCATGGGTCTCGTCGCTGACGTAAGTAAACACAGACTAGAAAAAATGCTACGTCACGCTGAATCAACGATTTTTTTTGTTGTCGTCTAAATTTATAGTTCATTATTCGGCCAAGGCAGTCGTGTTTTGTGACTTTACTGTGTTACACGTTACTTTTGCGCTACACACTTTATAAAAATGGTGCATTTTACGCCTCTTGAAATTACAGCCCTTGTGTTGTTAGGATTGATCGCGCTGCGTGTGCTGTATTACATCGTTAGTGCCGTGTATATTTACTTCATAAAACCGGCAATAACCAGCACCAATTTCAAGGCGATGGGAAAATGGGCCCGTAAGTATTTAATTTTGATTAACAATTTACAGTTATTATCAATTTCACTATCGAATATTGCATGAAATTAAAAATATGTAAAAAGAACTAGGTGTTATGAGGGATGCTTTAAATTGGATTTGCTAACCGCTTGTTTGTCACTTAGTGTGAGTAAAAAAGAATATTGAAATTTGAAATTGAATTACTTCAATATGTGGACAAAAATATATGGGTTTATAGCTAAACTTGTAGTGTATTGGAATAGATTTCATTTTCTTTTACTATTACACCTCAATAACAATACTGCCCGTGTGGTGTAGAATAGAATAGCAACAACACCTTACACTCGTGGGTGTCGTACAAGGCGACTAAAGTTTTTCGAGGCAAAATTTCTTGAGTCTCAGGAGGTAAGAAAATGGGCAGCAGCGTTTTCCATCGTTATATTTATAATATTGCGATCTTATACCCACCTGCCAAGCGTGGAGATAAAGGCAATAACTTCCCTTCTAGTGGGAGAGGCCCTAAGTCCTGCAATGGACTGTTATGGGCTGAGTTTTTGTTTCAAACCCCATCGGAAAAAGAGGGGTGGGTGTTATAAGTTTTAAGGGTTTATGTGTTTATATGTCTGTGGCATCGTAGCTTCCTAAGAATGAACCGATACCTGACTTCCGCTGCTTTTTAAAAAATATTAGTTTATTTTATTACGAATTTTAGGTTTCAGATGTAGCTCAAAAAAGCAAACGAAAACTAATATTACTATTATTAACTATATTGTATTATTTTCAGTTGTTACAGGCTCCACGGATGGTATTGGAAAGCAGTACGCGAAAGAAGTAAGTAATCAATAGATTTTATCATATGCAATTATATGTAACTCGAAGTTTACAGCGCTTAATGAATAATTTAATATCTTTTAACATATTTTACCCATTTTTTTTACATAGATATAGCGTTGTATACCCCAATAAAGTATAACGTAAGGTGACTAGGAACATTTTGAGATACGAAAACAAAATATTAAGGCTAGAAATGAAATTTTTATTACTACTTTTCAATGCAGGTCTATCAGTATCTATACAGCGATTCATCTTTCTAAACCAAGCACTGTCTTCTTCAGAAAGGTCCTCAACTGCTGCTGTAAAAGCATTCCGAGCATCCTTAGGGCTATCAAATTGAATGCCACAGAGTCGTAGTTTCACTTTTGGAAAAAGAAAGAATTCACACGGAGCTAGATCAGAACTAAAGGTTAATTGTTGAATTTTAGTTTTCTTCAAAAATGATTGTGTGAGTTTCACTTAGTGCGGCGATGCATTGTCATGATAGAGCAAGCGAGCTCTCTCAAACCCATTTTAGGATGTTTTTGATTTAACACACTAAATACGGTTAGTGACCCACTACAGAGAATCCATTGGACATTAACAGCTTTTTGAGTGTTCACGAAAATTGACGCTAAATGGCCACATTTTTGTGCCCACTCTGCACCCACGTTTGTATGGAAACACCCAAACCGTTGAATGCGGCTGAGTGAGTGGACCATAACGATAAACCCAACTTTCATCTCCATTAATTTTATTAAATATATTCCATAATGCTCCATTTTCGATTTTTAATATCGTTTCCTTGCACCATGTCACGCGAGTTTGTTTTTGCTCACCAGTCAGTGCATAAGGAACCCAACGCGAATAAAGTTTCCTGACTTGTAGATGATGATGTGAAGTTTCATGAATGGTCAGCGATAATATTTTAAGTATTTCAACTATCTGCTTGTAAGTCGTTTTTGGGTCTTCATATAATATTTTTTACAGATGTTTTCATCCGTTACTGAACTGCCCACTACTGACATCATCTTTCAAGGAACATTTTTCTTGTTTAAATTGAGACAACCATGAATACACGGGACGGTGCGTAGTTGCCAAAAGCGGGTAACAGCCTATAGTGACAGTCACTTTCATTTAAACAAATTTTAAAATAATATAACATCATTGCACGAAAATGCTCACGTTCGAATTCTATTGTTGCGAGAAACAAAGCGAAATGCAAAAAGGATATTGACACTTTTACGTTTCTTATTTGATCATAGACTTTTAGAATTCGAAATATAAATAAATGATGTTTCAGAAAAGTAATATAATAAAAATCTCTTTAAAAAATGACTCTAAAACCTTCCTAATCACCTAACGTACTATACTTTATTGAGGTATACACAAAAAGGTATATTAATGTGGTAAAAATCTGTAAAATCATCACTTTTCTGGTTGTATCTGCAGTTGGCCGCACGGGGCTACAATATAATTCTGCTCAGTAGATCCTTGGATAAACTGAAGAACGTGGCTGAAGAAATAGGTGAGACTACCATGATCACATAATTCGTAACATATACGTTTTAAAATTCTATATAGTTCTACGACTTCATCCACGTGAAAATAGTTTTAAATGATTTATTTAGTGTATGGATGTTAGTAGCGGAGAAGTCAATCTGTATCTACTCACTCGAATTAGATGAAATATGGCTCAAATTTTAAATTACCAAACCCCCATACCCCCAACTACCAAACACTGAAATAATTCGGCGATATTCCATATTTTTATAGTTTATACTCTCCTACGGTATATACAGGTATGACGCAATGTAAGTTAGGCATAGTAGAAAAACAACAACATTGTCTAATGACTTCCTATAGCCATGCTCACTTAAAAACACAGTTATTAATAACTAGCTTCTCCCCGCAACTTTGTCCGAGTGGAAATCGCTTTAGCGCAGTTTATCTTTTCCCGTGCGACCATTTTAATGATGATAATTCATATTAATGTATGAAAGCTGGTACAACGGAGAGTTAAAGCTGTATTTCTGGTTCTACCAAACCGAATTAGCTGAAACATGGCCTAGATTTTAAGTTGGATCTTACATATTTCTTATAGTTTAGCTGTAATAAAAAATATTTATTATTATTCATTGTTGCCTAGGCTTAATAGCTTCACAATAAAAAAAACTTATATCAAATTCATCCAGTAGTTCCGGAGATTAGCGTGTACAGACTGAAAAAAAATTCAAATATTATATTCTATTAGATACTATTTCTTCAGCCCTAAGTTATTTTTGTAAAGGAGAGTATCTTTATTCAAGAACACTACAAAGTAATACATATATACAATCTTTTCTGATTTATGTGCATTAGTTGAATTCTAACCGATGCTCTTACGGTGAGGGAAAACATCGTGATGAAACCTGCAAATTCATGCAACTGAATTTGTAACCATGATTCAATCTGGTCAGATTACCCTGGTAGCAGAGTCATGGAGGTCGGATGGCAGTTGCTCTACTGTAATAACCTGATCGCCAAATCCTGGATCATGGTCATGGCGGACCCCGGGACCTCGTTCTCGAGAGCACAACCGGGACATTAACGCCAAGATGATAAGTACAAAGTAATACATAATTAACCAATAAATTAATGTCTATACATTTTATTATTTGTATGGATATAGACCTTGTGATGACGTTAGGTAACTTCAAATTTAAAATCACTTCGGCCAAAATTGTTAATGGCAACAAAATGTCACATACAGGTAGTATATACCAGTGTTCGTGGTGCGATATTGCATGCAGAACATTTTGCAGATTTTTAGGTTTACTCTACCATTTGCATTATTTGCACTGTTGCCGCTTCCTTTTAGGGGAAGTCTGAAATAAAGTTCCTATTCCTTACTTTTTATTACTTTTAAAAAGTCGGAGTTGCAGCGATAGAAACGAGTGATGGAGCCTAGCCCATACACAACACTCACTAGAGATAGAAACATTTCGATTGATTGAACAAACGGACAGTAAAATATGAACAGTAAATATTAATAAGATATTATCGGTAAACGGCAGATCGACAGAATCTGTACAAAAGAGAACCACGACAAAAAAATTTAACTAATGTATCTAATTACCCATATCAATATTTTGATAGGCCTCATATTTATTTAGGTAACAGTGCAGATTCAAACTCAAACATATTGATTCAACTTAGGTATACAAGAAACACTTATGAACATCAATCGTACGTCTGCTGCTTTCAATTAATACCCTATTTTGTTATCATCCAATATTATTAAACAAGCGACCCTAATTTGATGGTGAAAACCACAAACACGTTCGTGGTTAAGGAGGAATCAGTGTTACAGCCAAACTGACTATGAAAGCGACTTCATTTTATACTTATAATTATTAATATAATACTAAAAGACATGACAGAAGTTCTAAGGAGATAAATTGCAGCAGCAAAATAGATAGGTAGTAGATATACTTTACAATTATTTTTTGTATGTGATGTGGAATGATCTCCTCAACTGCTTTATATTAAATTGCGATGTAATTTAATGTTTCAGAGAATGAATACAAGGTCGCCACGAAGGTGGTTCAAGCAGACTTGACAAAAATAGATGAACTGTACGATCATATAGCTAATGAGTTGAAGGATTTAGAAATTGGTGTACTTGTCAATAATGCTGGTATGTTCTATCCTTATCCGGAATATTTCTTGGATGTTCCTGATAGGTAAGTTTAATTGCCACTAAAACATCTGCTAAAGGTTATGTTTTTGTGCGAAAATGTTTTCTTGTAAGTTTTTTTTTCTTAATATATCTACTTAATAACACATATTGTGTCTCTAGGCAGTTTGAAAAAATATATAATTGCTCCTTGCCGAATCCCTAATAAATTATAACGATCTGAAAAATTTCTAACATATTCTTATACCAAGAAAAACTAATGGTTGTTTGAAAAATATATCCCTCATTTCCTAAAGTTAGAACCAAAGAGATTTTATAGCAGGCTAGTAAAAAATTTTATACTTTTGAAATTCGATAACCTGTAATGTAAACATGCATATTTTTGTTCTTAATGAGTTTGTGGAGAAATTAGGAATAGGTAATTTTGGAACAGAATCCCCGGAACACATTCATTTTACAAACTGTCAGTTTTACGTCATTTCATGACTAAACATTGAATTTTAGGGATAAGGTGGTGCGTGACATTGTGAACGTGAACATCGTGGCTCTAACTCAGCTAATAGGCCTGGTGATGCCCGGTATGGTGAGCCGAAAGCGAGGCGTTGTCGTCAACATTGGGTCCACTGGTTCGCGGGTGCCAGCACCCCTACTGGCCGTTTATGCTGCTTCAAAGGTGAGGATTGTACGGTTTGGTTGATAGTTTTTATGATTCCATTCCATTAATTTCTCGTACATTACATTTGCAATATTTTTAACATCTGTGTATTTATGTCTTTTAAAAATTATGTTAATTATAATTGCTGTACCTACTCTTAAAATTGTTATTGACACACGTTAAGCTGTTCCGGATTCGGAGATACGAAGATAAGGATTATTTATAACTAGTGCGACCCTACACCTACCCTGCACCTTCCTTGCTCTTTTTTGTTTCTTGTATACAAACCTTGTCTAAAGAAATACATACTCAACACAAACATAAATAATTTAATTGCTGCAGTCGTTTTGAAATTATGGGCTAACATGCAATATTTTGAGACCTTGGGGTACATTATTGCAATTTTCCTAGAGATCTCAATTTCTTTTACTTACTGGTAATGTAACTATCTATTGCTGAAACAATTTTAAAATCATCATCAGCCTATAGACACGGAAATAACTGATGTCCAATTAGAAGATTAAATTTTCCGCTCTTTCCCAGGCATACGTCGACAAATTTACACAAACCCTGCAACTAGAATACAAAAAGTCCGGTGTTATCATACAAAATGTGTACCCCGGTGCTGTTGTGACCAAAATGGGTGGACAAGGCGGTATTGATGAAAGCTCGATGTTTTCACCGTCCGCAGAGAAGTATACGAAAGCCGCCGTTCGAACTGTTGGAGTGCAATCTAATACCACAGGATACTACGGCCATGCCTTTATACTGGGATTCGGGAATATCGTAAATTCCATCAGCCCGAGAATCACCGAACAGATAGTGTCGTCAATGATACATGACAACAGAAAACGGGCACTGAAGAATTTGGAAAAAGCCGCTTCAAATTAAATATACATAGTAGGAATTTAATTTGCTAATTGAAATTGGGTACTAAATGCGATTTAATGTGTGATAAGTTAATTTTCAGTAAATAGACAAAAACATAGGGATAGTGCTGTGAAGGTGTATCTAATAGACCACGGGCCAGCAACAGATTTTCATGACTAAGTTCCTAATTTACTTTTTGTAAAAAGCTTGAGAGTTGTAAAATGAAGGCCTGTGAACGTCAGCTGCGGCGACTTCGGTAGATTAAGCAGTGATTGCCTCCCAAGTACTTAAAAACATCAGTCATTTCCTCCCGACAGAGAGTTCGTCAATTATTCAATTAAACAAATACGTTGACGAAAAGAATAAGTCAGCTAACTTAGAGTCGTGGGTAATAACGTCATCTAGTAACACGAACAAGTAAAATAAATATTTTTTACAGATTTCTTCTCAAAAAAAATTACGCAACTTTCTGAACCCTTTACAAGTTACCGTAAGGAAATGACTGACGAAATTTGTACGTGGCTCTATAATTGATTGTAGAATTCTGTACAATGTTGCGCTTTAATAGTAAAAGTCTGTATAATTCTAGTGAGGGAGATGCATGCATATTCTGTTTCTATTATTGTTGTATTACAATGTTTAATTTAAGTAGGAATATAGATAATAATTATTTCCATATAGACCAGCATGTAGGTAGTCATAATTAAGTTCTAAGTGAAATTACGGTATGGTTTGTGTAATATGTTTACAGTCTACTATATAGTCTAGTATACGCCGTGTGGTGACCGGCAGAGTAGAATAGCACCAACCCCTTACGCTCATGGGTGTCGTCCAAGGCGACTAATGTTTTCGAGGCAAAAGATCAAGGGTCTCCGTAGTTTGGAAAATGGGCAGCAGCATTTTCCATTGTTATATTTAAACACTGCGATCTCCAACCCGCCTGCCAAGCGTGGAGATTATGGCAATAACCTCCCCTTTCGTGGGAGAGGCCCAAAGTCCTGCAGTGGACTGTAACGGGCTGTGATGATGATGATGATATAGATAGATATATATGAAATTATAAGTATATAATAAAAGTTTAACAATAAAAAACAATATATAAAATATTATCACCACTTACATAGACAGCACAATATGCCTGGCTGTAACTTTTAGTAGCATAAGATTTCTCAATAAGGGGAGTTACCGCAAAGGAGATTTCTGAAAATGGGGATATCTAATAATTACAATTAGGCATTGCCTCTTAGAATGAGCACGTAACTTTTTAGTGGGGGATGATATATGGGATCCCTGTATTTTTGCACCGTTACTACCGGGGTAGTCATGAGTAGAATTTCCATTAGTAGCCATTTGGAGCCGCTGCGCAGGAGGCGAGGGGCGGTGGGGAAACTTTGACTCCGCCGCGCTAAACTGTGATCGCTATTGTTCTAAAATTATGAGTAAGTAAATGGTAAGTAATAAGGCAAATGTGGTGTCATTTTCGGTTAACTTAAAGATGAGCAATTCATTTCCGCAATAAAGAATGCAGGTACTCGTCTATAGAAAAATTATAAATATTGGGTAAAATCCCCAATTCATGTCCGAAATAAAAAATGTGCTCGTCTATGTCATTGTGTCATTTTCGGATAACCTAAAGATGAGCAATTTATTTCCTCAATAAAGAATATACTCGTCTTTAGAAAAAATATAAATATTGGGTAAAATCCCCAAACCACAAACTAACTTCACATTCACCTCGTTAAATCATAAAAGGTGTCCAAAAATATATATATTAGAATCCCACAGTAAAATATGAATAAAAATTAATGAGTGATTGGAGTATTTAAGTAGTTTATAATAGTGTCAATAAAATAATGAATGTGGGATTGTTTGAGAGACGTAGTGGAAATAAAATACTTTTAAAGAAATAACTGTGTTGTTCCTAATTTATTTCACTTCCCAAGTGCTGAACAAACATTAGGTACTTTGTCTAATGACTGATTGCAATACGACCAAGGCTGGCCTCTAAAATTCGATTCCTATGATACTAATTTTTTGGTTTCGTACTACTAACAGGCCGAACTATTTCTGTAGACTTCATTAATTTCAATCTTGCCTTTTTATTTTACTTGTTTTGAATGTATACGTGCAAAGCATCGTATATCGATACATCAGATATTGTATGGATATGAGGGTCTGTAAATTCGACGAAACACTTCGAGAAAGGTAGTGCAAAAAGTAAAGGACTCTTGCTCAACTTGGCGCAGAAAACACTGCTTCCCATATTCTGATTTAAGGCATTATGACACCCAGTCGAAGAGTTGGTGCAATTCCATACAACCACCAGATAACTTTCGATATTCGATACCTCATGACTATGCCAAAATTTGTCCAATATCAGCATTATACATATATACCTACATACGAGTCCAATGCAAGAGCCATCGGCTTACGACTAGAGGATGCCGAAGACCGGGCGAAGTGGAGAAGATTGAATAGGAAAGCGGACCCTGGCCGGGATAAGCGCTAGGACGATGATGATGACATATATACCTACATACATGCATGATTAACTTCATTACCTTTCTAAGCATCACGTAGTCGGATAAAAACTATTCATTCCTATACTAGTTTTATGTCCGTGTTGTTAATTGTCATTAACAGTGTCTTCAGTTGTACAGTTGTAACAATTATAAAATATTCATCTTGGCGTCAATATCCTGCCTTGAGAAGTCAATTACAGTAGAGCGACTGTCGTCTGATCTCTGTGACCCATTTAATGGAGGAACCTGGCCTACTGGTTAAACAATCAGTCGCCAAGTGCGGGTTTCCTCATTAGACTATTGCTTAGTGTTAAAAGTCAACTAGTAAAAAGTCATTTGTACATGGTGGCACTGGGGTCGAAATCGGTTCCTACTAGTCGGACTAGCCATGGTTACCGCACTTTTGTAATTATATTATACATTTTTGTAATTATACCTAACCGCATATACAGCGTCATTAGTTGATGTCCTTGGATTTTGTAACATAGGATCATATAAATCAAATTGTCGTTAAACATTCATGACCATCAAGTATTCCATCTCAGTAAAGTGATAAATAAATATAAAAATGTTGCAAAAAATGGAAAGGGCTATGCTGGGAGTCTCATTGCGCAATCGAATCAGAAACGAGGAGATCCGCAAGCGAACTTAGATCGCCAACATAGCCCAAAAGGATTTCCAAGCTTAAGTGCAGGGCAAATAGCTCGCAGAACAGATGTTCGTTGATACCTTATCTTTCAAACCAGAACACAATGCGAGCATTGTTGCTTGGCGCGAGAAATAGTACTTATAAGGCGGTGGTACTCACCCAGGCGGACTCCTCGGGCTTGACAGAGTTCCACCACCGGATAAAATGCGATTAACAATCGTATTCTCTAAATTCTAAGTATGATTTGTTAAAACTGACTTGTCTTATTTGGTGAACAAACAATGCCCAAAATCACGACTCGTCGTATCAATCACGGTATTGTGTATATATGTCTTGAATTATCAAGAAACACATAGAATGTGAATTTCAACGAATACTGCTGCACATTATCCATTTAAACAATGCGATTCATTCACCTTAAGGCCAAGTCGCAAGCACACTGAGAGGAAAGTGTAGCTCCGGTGAGTAAAGTACCCGTATTGGATGATGGAATCGCGTGAAGCCAATATCCGGCATCCCTCTCTGTAACGGCGAGAAGACGAGCTCAAGCTGCAGAATTGACCGAGGTTTCTAAGAGCGTGGAGATGGCCAATCTGCAGAGTGGCTCGTCCCAAAGCCTTTGAGAGTTAGAGTTGGCGGGAATATCGGTGTTGGGGCAGATGAAAGACCATGCATTCCTGGCCTCCAACAGGCAGGACACCTCGACGCCACCCAGGGACGGAGAGATAGTTTTTGTTGCAAAGGTGTGCGTGCTATGTATGGAGGACAGGAAAGCTGGTAGCGATAGATCAGAAATTTTACGGATACCCAGACCTCCAAACCGGATGGGCGGAGAAGCCTGGGTCAAGGAACGGGCATCAAATTCACAGTTGAGGATTGATAATCGGGCGGTTTGTATGGAGGCGTCGAGGGAAGAAAGAAGATGGGGTTATTTCCACATGGGACTAAGCGAAGTATGTATATGGCATTTGGAGCAAATAAACAAAAGCGGATTATGGTGATGGCAATATGCGGATGGATTTTTAAAAGCCGATTATTTAAGCTGTTGAACTTGTAGGTTAGGGAATCAAGAAGAGGTAATATCGATTCAGGAAGTATTGGGGCACTTAAAAGGGAAAGAGAATTCTTATTTTGAATTTAAATGTTTGGTTCCAATAAGTTAAACTGTGCTGAATAGATTTTTATCTAAGATCGCATTTAATGTTGTTGTGTTCAATTTTGTATCTATGTATTAATTATCAATTCGATCTAATGTAAGTTAAGGTTAAAAACATATTAGGTTTTCGGTCAATCAATATGCTTCTAACGCGAGCATAAGAATTTGCCAAAATCTGTCGAGTAGCTTTTAAACCATGATCAAACATCCATTTATATTTATATACTGTTTAACATCATTACCCGTCCTTAGCTAAGCCATAGTCAGGTAAAAACGCTCATTTATAAGTATTATTTCAGTCTTTTTAATTGTTATCAATATTCTCCAGAACGACCGTGTCCGTAACGATCAAGTATTTATCGTATCGATTTTAGAAGAAGATAAGATAAATAAAATTATCGCTAGGTAATTATTGCACCTGGTACTAAAGGTAGTCCATGTAAATACAACTGTTGATAAAAAATCAATAATCTTTTTGGATCATGGGTCTCGTCGCTGACCTACGTAAACACTGACAAGAATAAATGCTACGTCACGCTGAGTTCAACAAAAGGCAGTCGTATTTTGTGACTGTACTGTGTTACACGCAACTTGCGCGCGACACACTTTAGATTAAACTAATAAAGAGTAAAATTTTAAAATGGTGCATTTTACGCCTCTAGAAATTACAGCCCTTGTGTTGTTAGGATTGATCGCGCTGCGTGTGATGTATTATATCCTTAGTGCCGTGTATATTTACTTCATAAAACCGGCAATAACCAGCACCAATTTCAAGGCGATGGGAAAATGGGCCCGTAAGTATTTAATTTAAATTAACAATTTACAGTTATTATCAATTCACTATCGAATATTGCATAAAAATATGTAAAAAGAACTAGGTGTTATGGGGGAAGCTTTAAATTAGATTTGCTAACTGCTCGTTTGTCACTAAGTGTGAGTAAAATAATAATATTGAAATTTTAAATTGAATTACTTAAATGAGTGGACAAAAATATATGGGTTTATAGTGAAACTTGTAGTGTATTGGAAAGATTTCATTTTCTTTTACTATTAAACCTCAATTACAATGCTGCCCGTGTGGTGTAGAGTAGAATAGCAACAACACCTTACACCCGTGGGTGTCGTACAAGGCGACTAATGTTTTCGAGGCAAAATTTCTGGAGTCTCAGGAGGTAAGAAAATGGGCAGCAGCGTTTTCCGTTGTTATATTTATAACATTGCAATCTCCAACCCGCCTGCCAAGCGTGGAGATTATTGAAATAACTTCCCTTTTAGTGGGAGGGGCCCTGAGTCCTGCAATGGACTGTTTTGGGCTGAGTTTTAGTTTCAAACCCCCATCGGAAAAAGAGGGTGCGTTTTATAAGTTTGGCATCGGAGCTTCCTAAGAATAAACTGAAACCTGACTTCCGCTGCTTTTGGAAAAATATTAGTCTATTTTATTACGAATTTAATTACGATTATACGGTTTCAGATGTAGCTCAATAAAGCAAACAAAAAGTAATACTGTGTTATTTTTAGTGGTTACAGGCTCCACGGATGGTATTGGAAAGCAGTACGCGAAAGTAGTAAGTAATCAATAGATTTGATTATATGCATTGCGTGTAACTTGAAGTTTACAGCGCTTTTTGAATAATTTAACATATTTTACCCATTTTTACCACATAAATATAGCTTTGTATACCCCAATTAAGTATCACGTAAGGTGACTAGAAAAATTTGAGATACGAAAACAAAATACCTAAAATGAATTTTTTATTACAACTTTTGAAAGCATCTATCGGCATCGATTCATCTTTCTAAACCAATATTTAAAGCACTGTCTTCTTCAGAAAGGTCCTCAACTGCTGCTGCAAAAGTTTTCCGAGTATCCTCAGGGCTATCAAATTGAATGCCACAGAGTCGTACTTTCACTTTTGGAAAAAGAAAGAATTTACACGAAGCTAATTTAAAGATTAATTCTTGAATCTTAGTTTTCTTCAAAAACGATTGTGTAAGTTTCGCTTAGTG
This sequence comes from Blastobasis lacticolella, assembly GCA_905147135.1. Classification (NCBI taxonomy): domain Eukaryota; kingdom Metazoa; phylum Arthropoda; class Insecta; order Lepidoptera; family Blastobasidae; genus Blastobasis; species Blastobasis lacticolella. Next base: position 7,537,399 of record LR990056.1, read on the forward strand.
CGACGGTGCATTGTCATGATAGAGCAAGTTAGCTCTCTCAAACCCATTTTAGGAAGTATTTGATTCAACACACCAAATACGGCTAGTAAACACACTACAGAGTACCATTGGGCATTAACAGCTTTTTAAGTGTTCACGGAAATGGTCGCTAAATGGCCACATTTCATCACTTTTCTTGTTTGTATCTGCAGTTGGCCGCACGGGGCTGCAATATAATTCTGCTCAGTAGATCCTTGGATAAACTGAAGAACGTGGCTGTAGAAATAGGTGAGACAACCATGATCACATAATTCGTAACATATACGTTTTACAATTCTATATAAACAAACAAACATATATAGACAGACAAACAAACACCAAAAAACACCACACACACACACACACATACACATACACACACACATACACACACACTGGGTTTTCATTTTCATCTATTTTTTTATTTTTTTACTGTTGTTTTATTTTCTCGATCATCATAAGATTGTTTGCTTAAACATTGCTCTGATTACATTATCGAAAATATTTAATTGTAAGGGATGCAGGAGTTTGGGAGCCTGGAGATCTGTAACACAGGTTTTCATTAACCTACTACAGACTCCAGCTCTCAATAAGGATTTGAATGCTATGTACAATGTATAAAGTGTATATATAACAATGTAACCTAATGCCTTTTTGAGAGAAATAAATGATTTTGTATTTTTGTATTGTATTGTATTGTATTGTATTTGTATTGTATATAGTTCCACGACTTCATCCACGTGAAAATAGTTTTTAATGACTTATTTAGTGTATGGATGCTGGTAGTACGGAGAAGTCAATCTGTATATCTGGTTCTACTGACTCGAATTAGATGAAACGTAATACATACAACGCAAAAAGTAATACATAAATATTATCTTTTCTGAGTTATGTACTAGTTGAATTCTAACCGATGCTCTTACGGTGAGGGAAAACATCGTGATGAAACCTGCAAATTCATCTAACTGAATTTGTAACCATGACCTAATCCGGTCAGGTTCCCCTGGTAGCAGGGTTACGGAGGTGGGATGGCAGTCGCTCCACTGTAATCACCTGATCGCCAATTCCTGGATCATGGTCAAGGCGGACCCCAGGCCCTCGTTCTCGATATGATAACTACAAAGTAATACATAATTATACTATAAATTCATGTCTATACATTTTATTATATGTTTGGATATAGACCTTGTGACGAAGTTAGGTAAATAAATATCACTTCTGCCATAATTATTAATGGTAACAAATGTCACATACAGGTAGTATATACCAGTGTTCGTGGTGCGATGTTGCATGGAGAACATTTTTAGGTTTTTAGATTTATTTTGCCATTTGCATTATTTGCACTGTTGCCGCTTCCTTCTCAGGGAAGTCTGAAATAAAGTTCCTATTCCTTACCGTTTATTACTTTTAAAAGTTGGGCGTCAAAACTCAGTAGTCAAAGGTCTACGCTATAAATCCTGGCTAAATCGGAATTGCAGCCATCGGAACGAGTGGTGGAGCCTAGCCCATACACAACACTCAGACTACGGATGGTAGAGATAGAACAATTTAGATTGACTGAACAAACGGACAGTAAAATATGAACAGTAAATATTAATAAGATATGATCGGTAAACGGCAGATCGATAGTGTAGACAGAATCTATTCATTTACATTTACATTAGTTACAATTCGTAATTACCCATATCAATGTTTTGATAGGCCTCATATTTATTTAGGTAACTGCTCAGATTCAAACATGCCGCACATTATTCGCGGTTATGTGCGTGGCGCGTATCGGCGCCCGGTGTCTCGCCGGAGTGAGCCCTCGTACGCGCTGATCGGTCTGCATGCGTCGCCCCCTACCTGGATGAGCTCGCTTAACTTCCCTTTGTTTTCCGTTAGATTTATGACTTTTGAAAAGAGATTAATTAACGTAATCCTAATTCAAAAAATACTTTGTCATTTTCAAACTCAAACATATTGATTCAACTTAGGTATACAAGAAACACTTAACATCAATCGTACGTCTGCTGCTTTAAATTAATACCCTATTTTGTTATCATCCAATATTATTAAACAAACGACCCTAATTTGATGGTGAAAACCACAAACACGTTCGTGGTTTAGGAGGAATCAGTAAGCCAAACTGACTAGGAAAGCGACTTCATTTTATACTTATAATTATTAATATAATACTAAAAGACATGACATAAGTTCTAAGGAGATAATTTGCAGCAGCAAAATAGATAGGTAGTCATATACTACACAATTATTTTTTGTATGTGATGTGGAATGATCTCCTCAACTGCTTTATATTAAATTGCGACGTAATTTAATGTTCCAGAGAATGAATACAAGGTTGCCACGAAGGTGGTTCAAGCAGACTTGACAAAAATAGATGAACTGTATGATCATATAGCTAATGAGTTGAAGGATTTAGAAATTGGTGTACTTGTCAATAATGCTGGTATGTTCTATCCTTATCCGGAATATTTCTTGGATGTTCCTGATAGGTAAGTTTAATTGCCACTAAAACATCTGCTTAAGGTTATGTTTTTGTGCGAATTTTTTTTCTTTGAGTTAAATATTTATTTTTCTAAATATTTCTACACAATAACACATATTGTGTCGCAGTTTGAAAAAAAATTGCCGATTCTCTAATAAGTTATAACGATCTAAAAATTTTCTAACATATTCCCATACCAAGAAAAACTAATGGTTGTTTGAAAAATATATCCCTCGTTTCCTAAAGTTAGAACCAAAGAGATTTTATAGCAAGCTAGTACAAAATTGGATACTTTAGAAATTCGATAACCTGTAGGTAATATGCTTGTCCTTAATGAGTTTGTGGAGAAATTAGGAATAGGTTATATTGGCACAGAATCCCAGGAACACATTCACTTTACAGAGTGTCAGTTTTAAGTAATTTAATGACTGAACATTGAATTTTAGGGATAAGGTGGCGCGTGACATTGTGAACGTGAACATAGTGGCTCTAACTCAGCTAGTAGGCCTGGTGATGCCCGGTATGGTGAGCCGAAAGCGAGGCGTTGTTGTCAACATTGGGTCCACTGGTTCGCGGATGCCAGCACCCCTACTGGCCGTTTATGCTGCTTCGAAGGTAAGAATTGTACGGTTTGGTTGATAGTTTTTGTGAATCCATTTCAGTAATTTTTTGTACATTCCACTTGCAATATTTTTAACTTCTGAGTATTTATCTATTTTAAATGATGTTAATTATATTTGTTAAGTAAGATGTTAAGTAATCATCTTGGCGTTAATGTCCCGGTTGTGCACTCGCGCACGAGGTCCGGACGGTCCGCCGTGACCATGATCCAGGATTTGGCAGGTAATTACAGTGGAGCGACTGCCATCTGACCTCCATGACCCTGCTACCAGGGGAACCTGACCAGATTGGATCATGGTTACACATCCAGTCGCCTGAATGTGCAGGTTTCATCACGATGTTTTCCCTCACCGTAAGAGTATCGGTTAGTATTCAACTAATGTACATTACTCAGAAAACAGTCATTGGTACATGGCTGAAGCGGGATTTGAACCCAGGACCTCTGGCTTACGAGTCGGATACTCTAACCGCTCGGCCACCGACGCTCTTAATAATAATTGCTATACCTACTTCTAAAATTGTTATTGATACACGTTAAGCTGTTCCGGATTCGTAGATACACCTACCCTGCTCCTTTTTATTTCTTGTATACAAACCTTGTCCAAAGAAATACACACCCAACACAAAAATAATTAATTAAATAGCTGCAGTCGTTCTGAAATTATATGCGAACATGCACATTTTGATATCTTGGGGTTCATTATTGCAATTTTCCGAGACATCTAAAGTTTTTACGCACTGATAATGTAACTAGCTATAGCTGAAACAATTTTAAAATCATCTTCAGCCTCTAGATACCCATAGAACATATTTTTTTCTTGCTTCAATCTCATCATTCCTAACCTAAGCCCACTCGGTCGGGCAACAACCTTTAGACGGGATAATTATAATATATATTAATTATCCTGTATAATATAATAGATACATATTTCTCAAAGTATGCCTTCCCTGTAAGAAAAATTACTCATGCTCACGTTAGCACGATAGATACGTGGCATTAGTATAGTACCTACCTAATGTAAGTTAAATCCAATTTATTGATATTTGGAGAAATAAGCACGGATATGCTCATTGTTTGTTTGTTCCGTGGTTCCTATAGGTATTTAAAATTGTCCTTCTTTTATATTTGTTTTATTTATTATTTATTATTTTTTAGCCATTTCTGTCCCACTGCAGGGCAAAGGCCTCCCTTTCGATTTTATATTTGTTATAACAAAAAATTTCAATTATCTTTAAAACTTATAGGAAAAAAATTAGTCGAAAAGCGGACAATGGCAGAACCCAGAACTGACCGCTTGGAAGATGACGATGATCTCAAAAACGAATAGGTAGCATACAAAAATAACTGATGTCCTATTAGACGATTAAATTTTCCGAACTTTTCCAGGCATACGTCGACAAATTTACACAAACCCTGCAATTAGAATACAAAAAGTCCGGTGTTATCATACAAAATGTATACCCCGGTACGGTTGTGACCAAAATGGGTGGACAAAGCGGTATTGATGAAAGCTCGATGTTTTCACCGTCTGCAGAGAAGTATTCGAAAGCCGCCGTTCGTACTGTTGGAGTACAATCAAATACCACAGGATACTACGGCCACGCCTTTATGCTGGGATTCGGGAATATCGTAAATTCCATCAGCCCGAGGATCACCGAGCAGTTAGCGTTGTCAATGATACTCGACTACAGAAAACGGGCACTGAAGAATTTGGAAAAGGCCGCTTCAAATTAAATATACATAGCAGAAATATAATGTGCTGATTGAAATTGGGTACTAAATGCGATTTAATATGTGAAAAGTTACATTTTCTGTAAATAGACAAAACCATAAGGATAGTGCTGTGGTGTACCTAATAGACCACGGGCCAGCAACAGATTTTCACGACTAAGTTCCTAATTTACTTTTTGTAAAAGGTTTCAGAGAGTTGTATAATGAAGGCCTGTGAACGTCAGCTGTGGCGACTTGGGTGGATTAAGCAGCGGTAGGTAATAAAATAAATCAGCTAGCAATAGCGACGGGAAAACTCGTCATCTGGCGCATTTAAATAGGCGATAGATTCTTCTGTGGTACACCCTTCAGGGCATCAGCTGATCATCTTTCCACCGAGATTATAACAGCCGACTTGGGATACACTGAAAACCAGCGCCACTGCGTCAGCCGTGGCATTATGCTAAGTGCGGCAATTGCAATTCTTCATGGCACATCTAATGACAATTGGAGTATGTTTTGGTAAAAAGTTTTGGTTTTTTCTTTTTGTTATTGTCTTTTATGTAAGTATTCATTTACTATAATAATAAAAAGGACAACACAAACAAATTATAAACTAAATAAATTAACTTAATTATCTAACTAAAATTAAAATAAACCTATAACCCTAATCTAAAAATCTATATGTACAAATATCCCCTAAATCACTGCCACTGCTGGGTATGGTGCCCATAAGGCTGGCTGCATTCCCCCGTTGGATGGCTATCCCTATACGTTGGCCGAGGAATGAGCCAGCCCTGCGCTCGCCAGTGGAACGAATTAAACATGATTTTAATTTGGCGAATAACTTTTTAGCTTCAGGGCCCCACGGCCCCAAAGTTTCCACGGCAAACGCCGAAAATACGCAACTATCAGCGATATTTGCGTATTTACGGCGTTTCAAGGTCTCAGCAGATGCGGCCGCCGCGCCTGGCCTCACAGATGTCGAGCCAACATGGGACGCCGCTAGAGTATCAACGCATGTGGCGTCCCATACTAAAGGCCGACCCAGCTCCCAAGGCACGAGAGACATCCCGTCAGGTCTCTTGCCGTCATCCCTTACAAGCCCCAAGGGCTCGAGAGAGGAGGGCACATTAATGCTGGCAAGAGCCCGACGTATTATGTCATTCAGGCAGGCGTGGCGGGATAGACGGCCGGAACTTTTGCAGCATGATAGCCCGTGGTGCCCTGAGCTATCCACTGCAGCGCCGCAGTGGCAGCGATGGGGTTCAACTAAGTTGCAGCCCAGACGTAGCCCAACCGCCAACCTAAAACTATTATTGTCTAAAAGGTTTCCATAGTTTATAGATGGGTATGCCTGCAGCCAATATCCAGACTCCCTTTCCGATACTGCAAGTAACCTAGCCCTCTCGATCGGTGACGGGCAGGTCTCGGAAAGGTGTTCGAATACCCGACGGCAAATTGGATCGTCCCAAAGCCTTTGGCACCCCTTGTCGGAAGGAGGAGCTTGGCTAGGGCAAGCCATCTTCCAGGCTTCTTCGGCTTCGGTCAAGTACGTTACCTCGAAATCATTAAATGATGGGTTTAGAATTTTACCAACGAGGGATAACGTACTGTGAACAGAAGCCAAAAAAGCCGGGAGAGCCACGCTCGAGACTTGGCGGATGCCGAGTCCACCATGTCTGACCGGAAGGGTAGCCAAAAGGAAACTCCTGCTGTCGAGTTTAACGTTAATAATTTTTTGGATTTGCGCGAATAGTAATTTATCAATTACCTCACAAAAATTTGGAAATTTCCAGAACGGGCTACAGCGCATAGCGTAAGTGAATTTTGGTACGAAAAGGCAGTATCTTATAATGAACATGGCCATGTGGGAATGAATTTGGAGGAGACGATCAGCTGTGTCGTTAAATTTTGAAATATTTTGTTGAATGAAGCCAGGGATTGAATCGCTGAAAATTGGAGCGCCTAGGAGGAAAAGCGAATCTTTGGTGATAATTTTCATTCCGGGACACAATGTTTCAAATTCCTGAATTAAATCGTTTTTATTTTGGAAACTGTCGTCTAAATAAAGCTCACACTTCTTAAAATTTAGCTGAAGACCAATTTCATTAAATTTGGTCTTAACAAAAGCCAAATCTTGTAAGATAGTACTAGCTTCTCCTCCTAGGGTCCCATCGTCAAGGTACCAAACATTAAATTTTGACTTGTATGTTTTGTACTTTAGTGCATTGGATGTAAGTGCAATAAACATGTCTTACTTTTACTGTACTTAGTTTATTTATTCACAATAGCCTACAAATTATCATCAGTTATTTTTTTTTTGAGAATAAATTACTCTACTTAATAAAAATATTTTTATGACATTTTCGTGGTACCAGATGACGTTATTACCCACGACTCTAGGACAGCTGGCTTATTTTTTTTGTCAACGTATTAGTTTAACTGTAACTTGACGAATTCCCAGTCGGGAGTAAATTACTGATTTTTTTTACGTACTTGGGAGGCTACCGCTGCTTATTCCACCCAAGACAGCGCAGCTGACTTTCACGGGCCTTCATTATACAACTTTCGGAACCCTTTTACAAGCTGCCGCCCGAGGAAAAGACTGACGAAATTTGGACGTGGCTTGGGGTCTATAATTTATAGTAGAATTTTTGTACAATGTTGAGTTTTTAATAGTAAAAGTCTGTATAATTTTAGTGAGGGAGATGCATGCATATTCTGTTTCTATTATTGTTGTATTACAATGTTTAATTTAAGTAGGAATGTAGATAATAATTATGTCCATTTAGACCAGCATGGAGGTAGTCATAATTAAGTTCTAAGTGAAATTACGGTATTGTGTAATATGTTTACAGTGTACTTATATGTTTATGAAATTATAGGAATGTAATAAAACTTCCACAATATAAAACAATATTATAAAATATAATCACAACCCACATATACAGCAATATGCCTGGCTGTAACTTTCAGTAGCTGAAGATTTCTCAAAAAGGGGAATTAGCAGAAAGGGGAATTCGAAAACGGGGATAAGTAAAATGGGCATTGCCGCCTAGAATGAGCACGTTACTTTTTAGTGGGGGATGATATATCTTACCGCTTGGTAATCATGAGTAGATTTAGCTCGGTATCCATTGGGAGCCGCTGCACGGGAGGCGAAACGAAAAGTTTGACTCCGCTGCGCTCCACTGTGATCGCTATTGTTCTAAAACTACAAAGGCCAATGTGGTGCCATTTTCGAATAACTCAAACATGAGTTATTCATTTCTGCAATAAAAAATTTACTCGTCTATAGAAAATAAGGTAAAATCCCAAACCGCAAACTAACTTTACATGAAACTAGTTAAAGTATAAAAGGTATCGATATGAAAAATATACATTCTGAAAGACACATTTAGTAGGAATTGGGTAATAAAGCTTTCATTAGTATCCCAAATTATCGAGTGATAGCAATATTTACGTAGTTTAAATAGTGTCAATAAAATACCAAATGTGGGATTGTATGAAGGATGTAGTGGAAATAAAATCCTTTTAAAGAAATAACTGTGTTGTTGCTTATTATATTTCATTTTGGTAAGAGCTGAACAAACGTTAGGTACTTTGTCTAATAACTGATGGCATACGACTACGGCTGGCCTCTAAACATACCAATCCTATGATGATTATTTTTTGGCCTCGTACTCATTGATTTACTACCAACCGTAGATAAAAAAGCACTTCATACAAAAATGCGCTTGAAATCTGTCGCCTAATTGACTATACATTTGTACGTAGGAGTTTTATGCCAAATACGCACGCCCCAATCAAAATGCCATTACGTACAGTATCGTATATACCAAATATAAACTTTTTTTCATACTTTAGTGTCAGACATAACTGACGTGATGTCTGACACTGACAATATGTCTATGACTAAAATAATTATTTTTGATGGTTTTTATGTGGTTTTTATGTTAATCGCTATATTTATGCATGATAAGATGTATAATGTGTTTATTCACGCAAAATATGAAATCCCATCCATTTTTCGTCGTTTAAGCCCATTGTTTCGACAATTTTTGAACGCGCACTTGGGCATGCTTACGTGCCGACGGCTTATGACGGACTACGGAAAAGGACTGCTTGACTAGCGATTAAGCAGTCCTTCACCGGCCCACTTTTCAAGCGTTCATGTGCTATCTACGGTTAGTAATAAATCAATGCTCGTACTAGTCACAGGCCGATTATTTCCGTAAACTTTATTAATTTAATTTTTTTCAGGTAAAAACTATATATTCCTATGACAAGTTTTATGTTCGTCTTGTTAATTGTCATTAACTGTGTCTCCAGTTGTTAAAAATATAAAATATTCATCTTGGCGTCAATATCCTGGCTTGAGAAGTCAATTACAGTAGAGCGACTGTCGTATGACCTCTGTGTCCCTTTTAATGGAGGAATCTGGCCTACTGGTTAAATAATCAGTCGCCATGTGCGGGTTTCTTCGTTAAATCTTCATGACCTAATTGGTAAGCATTGGCGTAACTACGGCTATTTTCCAGGGGGGGCATGGCCCCTGAGGTCGCCGATGAAGCCAAGTCGATTCATAATGTACAGTCAGTGAACACGATCAGCCCGTTAATGATAATACGGTACATCCTGGGGTGGGCACCAGGCCATTCTGGGGTGGGCACGGCCCACCCGGCCCCCCCTCTTCCTACGCCTATGTTGGTAAGTATTACAGGAATTTCATCTGAGTTAAGTGATAAATAAATATTAAAATTTTGATAAAAATTGGGAAGAGCTATGCTCGGAGTCTCATTGCGCGATCGAATCGAACTAAGGTCGCCAACATAGCCCAAAGAATTGCCAACCTTAAGTGGCAGTAGAAAGGGCACATAGCTCGCAGAACAGATGGCCAATGGATCAGGAAAGTTCGTGGCGACCACATACCGAAAGACGCAGCGTAGGTAGGCCTCCCACTAGGTAGAATATCGAACTGGTAAATATCGCAGGTATCAGCTGGATCGGAGAGCACAAGACCGGCCTTTGTGGAGATCTCTGAGGTAGGCCTATGCCCAGTAGTAGGTGTCTTCCGGCTGATTTGATAATGATGATAATAAAAATTATCAACACGCTTTCTGGATCAATAGCGCCGAGCATGCACTTCCGCCGAAGAACCCGCTAACCTGAGTTTGACGATGACGAGCCGAATAATGTGATCCCTAAATTTCATGTACTTAGTTTTCAAGTAACAAAAATATTCAACCTTGACTGAACAAATGTGTTGCCACTGTGCTATAGCCCGTAAGAATAACGATTTTTCTCAACATGCATAAGTTATTTGTCATTCATTTATTATGGGAGGAAAGAAGGAATCAGAACAAAATGTACTATTTATACCTATGTACATACAAGTTTCTGTTCATTACACACATTTTAAAGAGCTATCGCTCTGTGTATTATTTTTGTGCTACTCATTAACAGACCAGCATGATAACCCACCATGCAAGCAAGCATGCAGCAAGCGAGCACGGTAAGTGGTAACTATCGCGCATAACATCTACAATACATACATTTAGGTTGCAGGTAACAAGAATGCAGAACCGCAGGTGCGTTGCCAGTACGAGGACCAAGATAATTTCCTCTAATTTCGCTGGCCGTGTGGTGACCGGTAGAGTAGAATAACACCAACCCCTTACACTCGTGGGTGTCGTACAAGTCGACTAACGTTTAGAGACAAAATATCTAGTCTCCATAAACTGGAAAATGGGCAGCATTTCACTGTTATGTTTGCAACACTGCGATCTCCAACCCGCCTGCCAAGCGTGGAGATTATGGCAATAACCTCCCCTTTTGCGGGAGAGGCCCAAAGTCCTGTAGTGGACTGTTATGGGGTGTGATGATGGTGATGATAATAAGAATGCAGAACCGCAGGTGCGTTGCCAGTACGAGGACCAAGATAATTTCCTCTAATTTCGCTGGCTACCTTATCTTTCAAACCAGAACACAACGCAAGCATTGTTGCTTGGCGGCAGAAATAGATAAGGCGATGGTACTCTCCCAGGTGGACTCCTCAAATTTGACAGAGTACCACGTGATAAAATACGATTAACATCCGTATTCTCAAAATTCTAAATATGATCTGTTTTAACTGACTTGTCTTATTTGGTGAACAAACAATGCTCAAAATCACGACTTGTCGTATCTATCACGCTAAGTACCTACATTGTGTATAGATGTCTTGAATTATACAAGAAACACATAGAATGTGAATTTCGACGAATACTGCTACACATTATCTATTTAAATACATAATTTCCTTAACCAATAGGACAAGTCAATATGGACGAAATTTATTATTTATTTATTGGTACGAAATTTTCTCACGTGCTTGTTAGCGTCTATTTGCTAAGCGCTCAAAGGGCACTTCAAGGTCGCTCTATGATTGGTTAATTTTGCTTGCTACCTTATTTATAAGTACATTCATTTTAACGGACCTATAGGTAGTGCCGATCGCCACACAGATATTGTTAGTTGGTAACCTGCGTGAATACGCGTAGTCTGAGACCTAATAGTATGAGACATGATATTTGAACTATATTAGGAATTATAAAAGCTGCATAAGCGTTTGGAAGAACACGTGTCGCGAGACGAATGTAGTAGGTTTCATCTTATTGCTATTAGTTTCGTTAGAAAATTGTATGCCAAGTCACCGTCATCGAGTGGATCATGCAATTGATACTATATCTGTGATAAAAATAACTTTATTACGCATATTCCTCAGGCATATAGATCCTGTTCGTAAATCATCTATCTAATTAATGTCTAAAATAAATTCTCGATAAAAAGTTGCTTTGTCATGGTGATATATGTATGCATGATGTTCTCATAGGTTACATTCTGTGTTATTTGGATATGGCAGTAGTGTTTTGTGACTGTGTAGGTCACACGAAACTCAGTGAGCAGGAAAAACTAGTAAAACAACATAATTTAAATAATTTATAAAAATGGTGGAATTTACGACACTAGAATGTGTGTTGTTAGGATTGATCGCGCTGCGTGTGTTATATTACATTCTGAGTGTGGTCTATAGTTACTTCATAGGACCAGCAATAACTAGTACCAATTTCAAAGCTATGGGAAAATGGGCATGTAAGTATTTAATTTTAGTACTAACAATTGTTTTGCACAATTACGTTCTCGATGATACTTTTTTAATATAGAAGAATACCAGTAGAAATTTGAACATAATAGGAGAATGTAATGTTAGATCGATAGACTTTAGAAACAATTCAAATAATAAGATTTTGAAATTAATTCCTTGATCAATTGATAAATTAGCTTCTATCTAATTTCTCCTACAGCCCTCCAATGCCACTTTGTTATTATCATTGCATTTTAATTTTATTATTATTTGTTCACTTTCAGTGGTTACAGGATCCACTGATGGTATTGGAAAGCAGTATGCGAGAGAAGTGAGTCATGAAATCCCTACATATTATAAAACAAAGTCCCCACCGCCACGTCCGTCTGTCTCAACGCGATAACCTTCGCAACCACTCAACCGATACCGAAAATTCTTTATATAATAAAAATATGTCCTGGAAAAGTAGCAAGATCCCGCAGGACGGTCGAATACGACAACCGCTGAGACCTCTAGTCATCATCATCATCCGACCGGCAATCCCGGCTTCTGAATCATGGTCAAGGCGGACCCCGGGCCCTCGTTCTCGAGAGCACAACCGGGACCTTTACGCCAAGGTGATGATGATGAATAATCCTTTTCTTAACTCATATGATAACACCATTTGACCTGCAGACCTTTCTCTCTATTAATAATTACACAAGGCTCTTGTATCTGTAAATATTTGTTTACCTTAATGTATGTATGTTTTAGAGAATACAATTATAACTTTTGTTATATTATCAACAGTTGGCCGCGCGAGGTTGCAACATAATTCTGCTCAGCAGAACCTTGGATAAATTGAAGGCTGTCGCTGCAGAAATAGGTACAATTACTATAAATCAACTGCCTATGGGTATAATGCTCGATTTTAATTGGTCAAGTGTTTAGTGAAGTAGATGAGTGCAGTGGTGTAAACAGACAGTAGCGTATCAACTTGGCCTGCAAGCAAGTGTGAGCAGCTTCGCGATTTAGCGGGCGCTAAATCCCACGCGCGGCAATGACTCGCCATTGGCGTTATATAAACAAACAAATTAGTAGTGTTAATGGCCAGTCGTATGGGAGCGTATGAGGCCGAAGAGAATATTGCTCAAAATGCCTTTTTTTCATACTACGCAGTGACAAACGAGCAGACAGCCCACCTGATGGTAGTTGCCCATAACGCTTACGATTCATGCATTTAGGTTTCTAGTAACAAAAATGCAGAACAACTGGTGGCAGAGAAATTGACAGCGAAATGGTATTGGACTCGTTGATGTAACAGTCACTGTCTGTCCGCTCGCCAGTCGCCGCTGTACTTATACCTACTCACTATTTGTCACTGTTCTTGACCAAATTAAATTAATCAAAATTTGCCAGTTGTAACATGCGAAAGTAGTTAGCTTCCTATAGTGAAGTAAGCTGTAATGTAAGTTTGCGACATTAGATATCTTACAACAGCTACATTGATAATCATAGAAATCTGTAGTAAACTACAGTTTCCACGTTTGAGAAATCTACTAAATTGTTTTACCAACCACCAACGTATCAATAGACAAAACAGGAATTAACATGGCTGCTTGTACTACAATTAAAAGAACGCCGGATTGACGCCATATAATATTCCTAAGCACTTAGGAGGTGTCACAAAATCTGTCTCATTAAGTTAAGAGTGACTTAGCGAGTTTAGTTTTCACAAGGTTGGTGTTGCTGCAATGCTATTTTTTTTGTTAGGAATATTTTATATCAACTAAAGCGTCGCTCAAAATTGAAGGCCTTTAGTAACTTAAACAAGGAATTTAGTAACTTAATAAAACTAAATTATTTGTTTACATGCATTAAGTGGCATAATATTAAGTAACATATAAATCGGGCATGAGTGCAATCGGACTTTAATACAATAATGTTGATTGCCATGTTAGTTCCTGTTTTGTCTACTGAACAGTACCCTTAACTTGGTAGCATTGTACTGAGGTGTCGTTAATGTTACAGAGAAAGATTACAAAGTTGAAACGAAGGTGGTCCAAGCAGACTTGACAAAAATAGACCAACTATATGACCATATAGCTAATGAGCTAAAGGATTTAGAGATTGGTGTTCTTGTCAATAATGCTGGTATGTTCTATCCTTATCCGGAATATACCTTGGATATACCAAATAGGTAAGTACTTAGATATGTCTTATATTATTATTATCAGTTTAATTTTTGCCCGACCGGCAATAGAACCAGGGAACTCTTACGTGGAAGATGCCGCATGTTGATCACTGAACCACTCGGGAACACGTTAACTAATTACAGGGACAAGGTGCTGAGTGACATTGTGAACTTGAACATAGTGGCTCTAACTCGGCTAATAGGCCTGGTGATGCCCGGCATGGTGAGCCGAAAACGAGGCCTCATCGTGAACATCGGATCCGTGCTCGGAAGGGTACCATGCCCTCTACTGTCTATTTATGGTGCTTCAAAGGTACGAACTGTTATACAGCCTCTTATTATTTCTTAAGTCTTGTTCTTACCGATCGACGCATTGCGTCATTTCTCCACTGATGTTGCATCATTTTCACCACCAGACATCAGTTCCGGTTGTGTTTCTACAAGCGAATCACGCTTGCGATATTGTATCATTTATCAAAGCACCTGTGGTTTTTATCTTTTTCGAATATATGCGCGGAGTTACCTGGTTCCATCAGATGGTGCATTTGATTATCATTGTCAATAAAATTAAATATATTTTATTTACATGTCAACATAATTTAATAGTCAAAATAAAAACTTAGAACTAGATATCCGTATAACTTCGTCATAAAACTTAAACTACATGTTTAACCTACGCTTTGCCATTCCCGGTGCAAAGGTGCCCATAACACTAGCAGCGTTGCCACGCTGAATGGACTGATGGACAGCCTCTGAAACAGGAATGACCCAGAGCGGGGTCACCACCCCTCTCTCTTATTCGACGGCCAACGTCTTTAAAAATACCTTCGCTTCCTCACACCAACATTCGGTCGTTTCCGCTGTGAGAGGGACAAACAAATAATTGTTTTGCAGGGCGGAGTGTTTGTCTTTTTCTAAGGGCCGTAGATTCCGCCGCTGCCCCATTCGCTCTAACGGTGCGACCGAGATGCGAACCCGCAAAGGTGCTTACACATGTGGTGTCCTATAAAAGATATTTGCCCTTCTGCCACGGCACCAGAGTCACACCGTCAGGTCTCTTGCCGTCGGACCTACTCTGTCTAGGACGCTCCAAGGCGCAAGGAATGTTCGCCGAAACCAGCGCTCTCTGGACAACATCATTGAGGGCGTGGTGACGTTAAAATCGTCAATATAGTATGAGTCCAAAAATTGTAGATGTAGCAATCGCCGCTCTTCTCTATACAGGAAGGATTCGATTCGATTTTCTTCTCTTCATTTATCAATTGTCGAAGCCGTGTAGAATTTTTTTATACCACTAACGTGGCAAACAAGCTTACGGCCTGCTTGATGGTAAGCAGTCACCGCAGCCTATGGATATTTGCAATACGAGGGGCATTACCCACGCGTTGCCGACCACGTAAAAACCTTTTAACCCCTTTCTTGAAAATCTCCATGTTGTACTCCAAGGAAAACCTCTCTAATTTATTCCACAACCTCATTGTGCGATCCACAATAATTAATTTTCGTGACGTATTGTGCCTATTTTCACTCCAGCGTGCTAGCAGAATCCCTTCCATCGGACCAAAACTTTAAAATGTTAAAATTTAGAACTTCTAGACAGAAATACTGTTCACATTTACTATTAACACAGAGCGAACCTGTTCTCTGGTGTTACCAAAATACCAAACAAAAAGGAATACTAAAGGTATTTGAGTGCAACAGTCCATTGAATTTAAGCAAGAAATTCAATCATATTGTTAAGTTAAAATAAAATGTCTAATGAAGTTGAAATTAATAAATATGCTGAGACAAATTCAGTGCCGTTTCCATAATTATTGAAAATTTATCGAGGTTCATATCGTCTCACAAATTATAAATAACAAGCAGAAATGAAGCAACTATCTTTACTATCCTATATCTATCTTTAGTAGTATTTGATAAATTATATACTTATAAAATGAAACAACTGTCTTCACTTTCCAGGCCTACGTCGACAAATTCACACAAGCCCTCCAATTGGAATATAAAAACTCCGGGGTGATCATACAGAACGTGTATCCTGGCGGGGTTACCACCAATATGGGTGGTCAGGGTGGTATTGTCGACGAAACGTTTATTACTCCTAATGCAGTAACGTATGCGAAGTCCGCCATTAGCTCTGTGGGAGTACAATCTAACACCACGGGGTACGTGGGTCATGCCGTCCTGGTGGGAATCGCGGACACCATGTATTACATCAGCCCGAGTATCACCAACAGGTTAGCGACGTTAGTGATGCAGAACAACAGAGAAGCAGTACTGAAAAATTTAGAGAAGATTTGTTAAAATCCGATACCTGTTCTCAATTTAAATATTAGTTTGTAAACAACGATTTTTACTTTCCTTTGAATATACGCACGTCATGTAGTTGTAAATAATAATTAGACCAAGCATGATATATAGTACTCATACAGTGAGTTATATTCAGATGGGCACATATTTTATCCACCTTTAGAATCGGACCTATTAAGGGTATTCACGTAGAGTTGAGTTAAAAATAATTATGTTTTTGTTTATACTCATAGCCATAACGTACACACATGACAGTGTTTTATTTACTTCAATTTATACCATATAAAATTCTATTCGTTACTAATCACACTGGTTTACTTGCGTTATACTGGTAGTGTAGGTAGATTGTTATGTGTTTTGACATGCTGACAACTCGCCCGCGGACCAGACAATTTAAGTAAGTAAAAAGTAAGTAAAAACTCTTTATTGCACACACAAAAAAAATATACATAACAAGAAATAAGAAAAACAATTTATATGCGCGCAAAGGCGGCCTTATCGCTTTAAGCGATCTCTTCCAGACAACCTTTGGGAAGAGGTAAGTTATCACAGTATCTCATAGTAGTGCAAGAGCAAATAAGGGGAAAAACGTCATCATAAATAAATATATAAAGAGACAATTTACCGGGCAAGTTGTCACCACTGTTTTGCGGTATTACTATGTATGATTCGAATCATCATCATCATGCGAGCTGTCATTCCCGGCTTCTGCCAGGGTCCGCTTTCCGACTAAATTTCCTCCATTTCGCCCGGTCTTTAGGCATCCTTGCGTCGTAAGACATTGGCTCTCGCCTCAGACCCAGCGATGTCAATCCAACGCTTCTTGGTCGTTCCGTGAAATATATGCCCATATTCTTGAAACATATTGCTTACATAATAAGGAAAAAATTATTCACTGGTCGAATGCTAAATGCGATAATACTTATAAATTATTAATAATTTATTGTGATAGCTTGTAATATATTATTTTAAAGTTTATAAAGTTGTTATAAGTCTATGTTCTCTGATATCGTACGGTCCAATTTTAAATAAAAAAATTAAATAGAAGGGACACAAATGTACTTATTACATTTTAATCAACTGTGCAGACATGTAGATAGACAAGAATGGAATCATTAATAATGATAGTAAAGATTGACAAGATAATGTTAAAAGAGTTATGTAAGTTAATGTACAGATACCATACTAAATACAGAATGGGAATAAAAAAAACGACTTCTATTGCCCACTCGCTCGACGACATACAAACCGCATGAGACGTAGAAATACTACATCCGTTGTCCAGTAACCTTGCATTGTCCCATAATAGGGCATGCCACGTCATTAGTTGATATCCTTGATAATATTATGAACTCATCATTGTAAGTTTGTGTGTTTGGATGTGTGTTCTTCAATCACGCAAAAACTTCATTTTATAAGTAGATTTTTTTATGTTATACGGCAGATAAACAGGTAAGCGGGCCACCTGATGGAAAGTGGTCACCACCGCCTATGGACATTAGCAGCACCAGGGGAGTTCAAGAGAAGGTAGCCAAAGTCCCTTCGGTTAGCCAGTGCATCTAACTTACTTGTAAGTATGGGATCGCTGACAATTCGTATGGCGCGTCTCTGTGCGGAGTCCAGAGGATTAAGCAGGTCGACAGTTTCGCCGGCTCAAAGATGGAAACAATATTTCATATGTGGCTATATTATATCACGTGCCTTGTACAGCAGTAGGCACTGCCCTGGGGTGAAGTATCGCTTGGATTGGTAAAGCACTTCAAGCTTTTTCGAAGCTAATTTGGCCTCACTTTCCATGTGGTTGCTGTACCGCACGCTATCCGATACGTCGACACCACCGATACTTTTTGATATGGAAAGGGATGTTCCTTGGAACTGCTGGAATGTCAAAGAGATATTTGTTTGCGGTATATTATAATTGCGGAGGGGTAGAATTCGACCAGGTTTAGTCTGCCCCACTGAGCTACTTGCTCCAAATAATGTTCAATGTCTGACACAAGTCAAATTCCGCTTTCCGACACCTCGGAACGAGGGACATTCGCTCCGGTTTATTACAATGGATACTGGGGATATTCAGCATAATTATCAAGGCGACACAAGAGTCTGCAATTTTTATTACGCGCATTTTTCAGAACTACCGCTCTGTGTAATATGTGATTAATACCGTATATTCAAAATTCTAAGTATCTACTTAGTGTTCTTACAGTACTTGTTAGCAGCTATTTGCTATAACGGTAAAAACGCACTGCATTGAATGTCGCTCTGTGATTGGTCAATTTCGCTCGCTACGTACGTTCATTTTGACGTACGCGTAGTGCCGATCGTTAGTTGGAATCCCGTGCGAATACGTGCAGTGTGAGACCTAATAGTACTGAATACCAATAAGAACTACGTTATGAATGATACAAACTGCATAAACGTTTGGAAGAACACGTGCCGCGAGATGAATCCGTATACCTTCGGCACGTACAAAATGCATCCATCTGTAGTTGTTGTTGTTTTTTATAAAATTGGGTTAGCCAGGCATTTGACCGCCATCTCATCTGTTGGTAAGCGACGATGCCATTCCGATGACGTACGAATTATAAAGGTTTAACTAAAGTGGCTCGTGCGAAATAAGGTCGTGCAACTGCTTCGCACACTCTCCGAAATGCAACCTGTAGAAGACCGACAAACGCGCAACCCTACGCCAATGCTCGAGTCTCTGCAGCTTAGCTTCAATCAACTGTGGATCAAAATTTAATTTATTTGCACGTTTTTCACCGAATCAGTGGGTATTTGGCTGATCCAGAGGTGGCAGTGGTACTCCATGCAAGACCGAACTTGTGTTACATCTTATTGCTATTAGTTTAGTAAGAAAATTTAATTGCCAAGTCAACATCATTAAGTGAATCATGCAATTTATTCTAATACATCTGAGATTAAAAACATATTATTAAATTCCTTCGGCATATTGTTAAATGCTTTTCTTAACAAATCATCCATAGATTGGTGTCTAAAATAAATTCACGATAAAAATCTTCTAAACTTATGAAAACCCTACGATTACTATTTGTAGGAAGTATAAATTAATATGACGTAGAATAAGTACTTAACACATACATTTAAGTTAAGTATAGATACTGGTTAAGATACCAAACAAGGAAGTAACCCGTAAGTATTAAAAGTGTTGATTCATAGGTTTGATGTTTGAAAATTATCGCATATTAATTATGTATGCAATGCGTTCAACAATCATGCAATTTGTGTCCTTTGTTATGAGTTTGTATTCTTTGTAGACGTATTAATAAATACTTACCTATCTTATCACAAATTAAAGATTATTACCTCACATTACTGAATTCCATCCGAAGATAGGTAACACGATACCTTTGATAATAATCAAAAAAATACGCTTTCTGGATCACGCACGCACATTATTTGGATATGGCAGTAGAAGTTTGTGACAGTGTAGTGTTACACGAAAGTCGGTGAGAAGGAAAAACTGGTATACTTAAACAGCGAAATTTAAAAAAATAAAAAAAAAATGGTGGAATTTACGCCCCTAGAAATTACAGCTCTAGTGTTGTTAGGGTTGATCGCGCTGCGTGTGCTGTATTACATTCTGAGTGTAGTGTATATTTACTACATAAAACCAGCAATAACTAGTACCAATTTCAAAGCTATGGGAAAGTGGGCATGTAAGTATTTTTCATTTTGGTATTATTTAAAAAGACAATTGTTTTGAATAATTGCGTCTTCGATGACTTTTTTCACTTTAGTAGAATTTTGTTAAAAGAGTGAAAACGTAATCATCATCATCATCTTGGCGTTTTGTACAGGATGCTCTTCCGGGCTGCACGCGAAGGCCCGGGGTGGACCCCGGACTTCCTTCATCATCATCTTCCTTCCGCATCCTTCATGGTGCATCCTTCATCAGGCATTGATTGTAAGCTTGGTGGTGAGCTTATTAGTAAGCATCTCATTCTTGACGACGTCAAGTCATCGTTACTTGGACCGGGTTCTCCTTCCTGTGCCTGGCGGGAGTGGCATGGCCAGACATGTATTCCCTACGTAATTTGCCAGTCGGAGAAAGACGTGGCCATTCCATCCTAAGCGGCACTATTGCAGCTTATCTGCGTTGTGACGGGCGCCAGGGCTACCTCGAAGCATTTCGAACGCGATCCTTCCGTTAACCTCCATACATTCACCGCAGTATCTTCAATTCCGTTACGCGAAGCTCCTGCTAGTGCCGCCAGTAGGAGCCAAGTCTCGCTGCCGTATAGGAGAGTCTAATGATGGTCTTATAGACCTGTCCCTTCAGCTTGTGACACCAGTCACCTCCCGCCATTTGGCCCAAGCCGCGAATATTCGGGCTTTGACGTCGATGTCGATGTCCCCTTAAAACGTAAATTAATACCTATAGTAAAAATAAATGCGACTGCACAGTAGTATGAAAATTTTGAAAATGTAATGTTTGATCGATGGAATTTAAAAACAATTTAAGCTATATAACAATTATTAAAATATGTCCTTCATAAACTGATTACTCAGCTTCTACCTAATTATTTCAACAGATGAGCAATAATTATATTTTATTAAAGTCCACTCGGTTATGTTAATTATTATTTTTAAATGGAATAAAACATATGTTGTGTTTTCTTTCAGTGGTAACAGGATCCAGTGATGGTATTGGAAAGGAGTACGCGAAAGAAGTGAGTCATGAAATCTCTACATATTATAAAACAAAGTTCCCACCGCCACGTATATCTGTCTCTGTGTTGTAATCTCCGAAACCACTGAGATGATTCCGAAAATTCTTAATCTAATAAGAATAAGTACCGAAAAAGTATCCAACAGGATCTCGCGAGACGGTCGAATTTTATATTCGGGCTGAATACGACAACCGCAGGGGGTCTCTGGTACAATTAATCAACTAAGAAAATATTATCTATAATAATGCTTTTATCAATATCACTAAGTTATCAGTTAATATGATTATTAACAGCATTCTATGCGGACCTTAGGTACTATTAGTATCGAAATAATACTGATATGGTAAGAATAATAAGTAATAATCCTCGTATAAACTGATATGATAACACAATTTGACCTGCAGACCGGCAGACCTCTCTGATGTACTTGTAATTATTTTGTGTGTACCGATCATAAAAGGAATGTATGTCTTAAAGGATACAATTATAACTTTATTAAATTATCTACAGTTGGCTGCGCGAGGCTGCAATATAATTCTGCTCAGCAGAACCTTGGATAAATTGAATGCTGTAGCTGCAGAAATAGGTAAAATAACCAAAAATACAACTGCCCGATTTAAATTGTTTATCGAAGCAGATAAGTACAGTGAGTAAGTTCAGTAAACAGACAATTGCGAGTCCACTTGCCTCGGCCAACCCCACACGTGACGTTTGACTCAACACTAATTTAGTAGCCGGTCGAATGAAGATGAGTTTTTACTAGTATTTGTTGACATTGCTCATTCATATCGACAGAGGAATGGTTCTAGACTCTCTGGTGTAAAGTCATTGTCTGGGCGCACCAATCACTACTGTACTTGTAAATGGGTGTGCGTAAATTACTCAAATATACTAGTTGTCATCATCTTGGCGTTAAATCCCGGTTGCGCTACCGCGCAACACACGGGGGCCTAGGGTCCGCCTTACTGCTTTTCTTTGTCCACTTCGGTCTTCGGCATACTTACATGTCACTCGTAACGACGGACGCCTTAAGCCCTTTCCTTTCCGTGCCTGGCAGGGGTAGCATGGTCAGGCGTTACCAGTTGTCATCAGCCAGAAGGTGGACCGACGACCTGGTATCGTAGGTGACAGCTGGATGCGGAAAGCACAGGACCGGCCTTTGTGGAGATATCTGGAGGAGCAGTGGGCGTCTTCTGGCTGATATCAGTTGTAACGTGCTGAAATAGTTTACTCCTTTTGTGAAATAAGCTGTAATGCAAAATTAGCAACAGATTAATAAAACTTACGATAACTAGATAACTTACAACAGCAATAATCAATAGTCATTGAAGTTTATCTACTATAAACTACAATTTCAAGGATTGAGAAATCTTCTCAACTGTTTTATTCACAGTGCCCCCAACTTGTCAATAAACAAAACTGGAACTAACATGGCGGCTTGTACTATAATTGATATTAGCACAGTCTTAACAATAACATTTTCTGATTCATTCTGAATGCCCGATTAATGTCATACAATATTCCTAAGGTTGGTGTTAGCACAATACTGTTTCTTGTTTATTTTAAATCAACTTAATCATCGCCCTATCATTCAATCGGGATTTTTGTAAAGTGAGCTTTTCAGGCTCGTTCAGTCCTAGTATCACTGCAACAAATTTCGCACCCTACGTGATGACCTGATTTAGAACCATCGGTGTACCATGTCAGGCTTCCATTTTCCCAGTACACTGGGCTTGTAAGCCCTCTGTGGATAAAAGTTCCCTAGATTATCATTTTTGGAGACTACTCTGTGTTGCCATTGAGTCAGTGTACATTACTACAATAATGTTGATTGTCATGTTAGTTATAATTTTATCTACTAAAGAATACAAGTTGGTAGCACTGTACTAAGATGTCGTTATTGTTACAGAGAAAGATTACAAAGTTGAAACGAAGGTGGTCCAAGCAGATTTGACAAAAATAGACCAACTATACGACCATATAGCTAATGAACTAAAGGGTTTAGAGATTGGAGTTCTTATCAATAATGCTGGTATGTTCTATCCTTATCCGGAATATACCTTGGATGTTCCCGATAGGTAAGTGCTTAAATATGTCTAATATTATTTTATCATATTAAATTTCTGCCCGACCGGTAATAAAACCCGGGAACTCTTACGTCGCAGATGCCGCATGTTGATTACTGAATCACTCAGGTCATCGTTAACTAATTGCAGGGACAAGGTGCTGAGTGACATTGTGAACGTGAACATAGTGGCTCTAACCCGGCTAATAGGCCTGGTGATGCCCGGCATGGTGAGTCGCAAACGTGGAGTCGTCGTCAACATCGGATCTACTGTTGGGAGGGTACCATCCCCCCTACTGGCCATGTACGGTGCTTCAAAGGTATGATAATAGTTTAACTAGTTCAATTGTCTTTCCTCCATTGTTGCTGTTGCTACTTTGCGTCAGTCCCGGTTATGATCTCGCAAGCATGATGGCTCGGGGATGAGCCTATGCTGCTTTATTGTGTGTAGCAATCACTGCCTTCTATATTACCTGTATCAACCTCTTCACCTCTTCATTTACTGATAGCCAAAGCTGTGTTGTTTTTTTTATAAAAAAAAGTATATGCACCGCCCATTACCACACTGAATTTTCAGGACGTATTGTGCCTATTTCCGCTCCAGCGTGCTAGCCTTAATCCCTGCATGGTCCGATACCACAATTTTGAACATGGATAATGTGGGCTATACTATTATTACCAAAAGACTATACAAGTGGGAATACTCCAAGCTATAGAGTGCTATGATCCATCCACAGAGATGTAACCATATTTTTGCTTAATATATTCAGATTTAAATACGTGCATAAAGCAAGGAATTCAAGTTATATCATTAATCTAAAATAAAATAAATAAATAACACAGCACCGTTTATATAATTTTTTAAGTTTTATTAAGGCTATTATTTCATATTCATATCGTATTACAAAGTAGAATTTATACTTAATAAAATTAAACAATACTCTTCACTTTCCAGGCGTACGTCGATAAATTCACACAAACCCTCCAATTGGAATACAAAAGCTCCGGTGTCATCATACAGAACGTGTTTCCTGGCGGGGTTACCACCTCATTGGGTGGTAAGGGTGGCATTATCAACGAAACGTTCGTTAGTCCTAGTGCTGTAAGGTATGCGAAGTCCGCCATTCGCACTGTGAGAGTACAATCTAACACCACGGGGTACGTGGGTCATGCTTTTCTGGTGGGAGCCTGGAACATCTTGGATTCCATTAGCTCAACTATCAGCAACGGGTCAGTGATGTCAGTGATGCAGAGTAACAGAAAAGCTGCACTAAAAAATTTAGAGAAGATTCCTTAAAATCCGATACTTGTTAATTATTTAAATATTAGTTTGTAATTGTAAATGTAGGTACTCATTTGTAAAAAACTGTTGATTATAGGCACGTTAAAGAGTTGTAAATAATAATGATACCAAGCATGATATTAAGTACTTAATCCAGAGAGTAATGTTTATATGGGCATATATTTTAACCACGTTTTGTACGGGACCTAATAAATGAATTCACTTAGATTTGAGTTAAAAATTATGAAGTTTTATTTCTATACAAAATAATTCTGTAACACAATCATCTATTAATAATGTTATTTGCTATAAAGAGATTACAAACAAACAAGCAACCAGTTCTATAATACTTCCACAACACAGTTAAGAAATTTTTTTTTTGGTAACGAACATTACTTACGATCTAATTAATCATACTCGTTTACTTGCCTTATGCTGGTACTCCCAGTCAGAATAAAACTATGGAAAATACTCTGTAGTGTAGGTAGAGTGTTGTGTGTTCTGCGGTGTCTTCCGGTTCGGCTATTTCTAAACTCTTCTCCCACGTTGCTCGTTGAACTCAGTAGTACATACATACGTATGAACAAATAGGTATCAGCTAACAAACTGTATACGTTTCTTCAACAAAATACGAGATACAATTGTAAATCTGTCAGAAACGAAATTTTAATGTACCGTAAAACGAATTTTGATCTCGAAAAGGTATAAGGGTAGTATGCATGGTGTGATGTCAACTGCAATCTATAATTTATTAAGTATATAACTTATATATTCACAATATTTTAAATTGTAATAATACACATCTTTATAATATTGTTAAATAAATTCTATTTTCGACGTTCGAAAGCGATTTTTTAAATCCTACTCGAATAAATGACCATTTCATTTCATTCATTAAAACTAAATCAATTTTTACAATTTATTTCACACAACAAAGACAAAGAGAAGTTACCACTACTTCAGAAAAACGTAATCAAAAAGTTGTATATTTATTTAAATTCAAAGTCTTCGATGTTATTGTTCGATGTGTTGTTATTTTTGTTTGGTTAAATCTTTGGTTTCAGTCATGATGTGTCAGTTGATATGCTGCTGGAAGTCCACTGCAGGACTAAGGGTGTCTCCTACGAAAGGGAAGGTTATTGCCATAATATCCACGCTTGGCGTTCGGGTTGGAGATCTGTTATTTCTGTTTCACGTCGAGGATATCAACCAGCGTGAAATCTTCATTACTTTGACAATTATCTATTTATTTGATCCAAATAAGAAAAAACGCTAACAAACACAAATTACAACAATTAGAAAAAATATTCTGTTAATGGGAAAATAATTCCATACAGCACAGTTCACTGACCCTCCATCCACAGATAATGGCATAGTTCGGTATTCAGCCAAATAAGTGCGCTCGACTTGCATAATGATTAAATGTTATTTTATGATACAATTGTAAAGAAAACAGTATGGAAAATGGTGTATCATAAAATACTTTTTAAAATTTTATCTACTGGCGTGCAAAATTGTATTCTTAGATGACTGTTCTCAAGTATGTAATTGGAACATTAAGCAATGAGTGTAGAAGAATACAATTTAAAATGTTTAGTTAAAATGCAAGTTAAATGTTTTTAGAAATTATATTGTCTTGATGTCAAACCACGGGACCGTGTTATTCATTTAGATTTGGTGAACTTGCACTGATCTTGAGAATCTCAAAGACTGTATCACGTAAGTATTCCTAAGCACTCGAAATTTCGCAAAAATTAAGAATGTTAGAAAAGTTATTCTGCATACGTATTTAGACTTTATTGCATGATATGTGTTAACGTAATACTTATTATCATCAGGTCCTTTGGCAAGTTTATCTCTTGGTATGTCAGTTTAAGTTGTACGTAATAAATTGCTACACGAGAAAATTTTATAAAGTTACATTTAATTGATGAAACTAATTAGGTGAGAAATTTTCTTGTTTACTTGATTTACATGACCAGAAACCAGAGTTGCAAAAATTTTAATGTAAAAAATAATGCATTAATCATTATTTTTTTTAATGGTAATGTAATTTTTATCCATTACTCATAAAAAAAAAATTTCAATGTTAAATATTCACATTACTCATTAAATAATTAATGAGTAATTTGTGGTGCTCCATTACTCATTAAAAAAAATAATGAGTAATGGAATTTTTTACATTTACCTTACATTTACATTGGACCTTCATTATCCATTAATTGTAAAAAATTAGTAATGTAAAATTGTCCATTACGCATTTAAAGCTTGTCAGTTCTGTCTCATTATCTATTAAAATTCATCGAAAATAACTTTGTTCATTAAAATAAAGAAGTCTTGCTTCGAGATATTGGGTGTAAAATTTTTTGACAGCGTACATACGCAAAATTTTAATCTCTACTCAACCCGGCAAAAGAAGTTAGATTCAAAAATTTATCTTGACTTGAAGACGTAACCTCTTTTTACCTGAATAATATCATGTTTCAGAAAGATTTTCGTGAATAATGAAAATTTGTCACAAATTTTTTTCTGATATGACCAAATAAAATCTCACTTTTTTAAATTTCAAAATGTCATTCAAAATATATCGATAGCATATTAACGTCTGAATATAAAAAATTATAAAGACAGAAACAATGCTTAGCTGAAAAACATGGTTTTGAATTAGATTTCATTTTATCCTCTACTAAACATAATCCTATTTTCCATTTATCAACATCTAAACAATAGCTATTATCAGAAATAGTACCTAAATAAATTCATAAATAATGAGTAATGGAATACTCATTACTCCTTCATAAGATATAAAAATAATGAGTAATGAGAATTTGGTACATTACTCATTAATATTTAAAATTGTAATGTAGATTTTCAAATTACTCATTAAAATTAAAAAATGAGTAATGTAAAGATGATACATTATTCATTACAAAAAATTTAATGAGAATTTATTTTTTATTCCATTAAAAAAAAAATAATGAGTAATGGAAACTGATTCCATTACTCATTATTCTAGTAATGAATAATGGAAACTGATTCCATTACTCATTATTATAGTAATGAGTAATGAAACGCCAATGCATTAACCAAAGTAATGCATTTTTTGCAACTCTGCCAGAAACGATGTGTGATTCGAACTAATAATCATAATAATCATCTTGGCGTTAATGTCCCGGTTGTGCTCTCGAGAACGAGCTGGGGTCCACCTAGACCATGATCTGGGATTTGTGTGATTCGAATATATGTCCATATTCCTAATACAGACTGTATACACAATGAGTAAATTATTTATTGGTTATCAAGTCCTAAATGTGATAATTTTTTATTATGTAATACGCCGGACAAATCGGTGCAAAATAGTGTGTAAAGGAAACACTGGCTTGTAGCTTATTCTACATCCAAATCGAACGAGCGAGAAATGTACTTTCGAACCATTACGTGGACACGAACATAGGTTCTACATAGTGGGGATGAGTACCCAGCCCAGATGGCGGAATTGTCCTAATCTAACCTAATCAAAATATTTTATAAATTATTAATAATTTATTGTGATAGCTTGTAATTTATTATTACAGAGTTTATAAAGGTTTAATAAGTCTGTGTTCTCTGGTAAGATTAAACAATTAAATATCATACGGATCTAGTAAAAAAATTTATAAAATTTTTAATCAACAGCTATGTAGACGTGTAGATAGAAAAGACTCAAATCATTAATATTGATAGTAAATATTATTAAAAGAGTTATGTAAGTTCATGTATGTGTACGGACACCGCACTAAATACAGAATAGGAATAATAAATAAGAATTTTATTGCCAACTCGCTCTACGACATACAAATCGTATGAGACGCAGATATTTAAATATTTAATAATACTAATCCGTTGTTCAGTAACCTTGCTTTGGTCATATAATTGGGCATGCCACGTCATTAGTTGATATCCTTGATATAAACTCCATCATATCAAGTCTGTGTGGTTGGATGTTTGTTAGTCCATCACGCAAAAACGGCTCAAAAGACTTGTATGGAATTCGGCACACACATACTTTATAACCTGGATTAACGCGTAGCCGATCATGAACCCCGAAATTCAACATGGCTCCCCAGGATAAAAATACTCATCTTGGTGGTTATGCTCTCGCGCACGAGACCCCGGGGTCCGCTTTGACCATGATCCAGGATTTGGCAGATCAGGTAATTACAGTGGAGTCACTGCCATCTGACCTCCGTGATCCTGCAACTAGGGGAACCTGACCAAACTGGATAATTATAACGTATTCAGTCACCTGAATACGTAACCACCGTAGGTTTTATCACAATGTTTTACCTCACTCAAAGTAAGATCATTGGTTAGTATTCAAGTGGCTCCCGCAATGTTCCCGCAGGATAACTCATACTTAATAGAATTTTACTTGGACAAAAGCTAGTGGCTATGATGTCAAATATTTGAACTGACATGTGTCTATAAAAAGATTACCGTCTGTAAGCTCTATAATGGCACAACCTCCTTTTATACTTCGAATATTCAAAAAATCATGAGAAAAACATTGCGTAGCTACAGAAACAAAATTGGTTTAAAATTGTTTGGTATCCGTAAACAAACCCATACGACTAAAATATAATGGCATTTAAACCGGCATTCATGGTGGCATGGCAGTTTGTACTTTTTGCATGTGAAATACATTTTCCCCCTATTGTCTGCCTACAGTACTGCGTCCCATGTCATCGAAAACTAGAGTTACTCGTATATGTTTAACCTAGAAAGTTCTACGTCCAGTACCCAGTACGCAGTGGTTATAGATATGATTGCTATACATATATTCAAGTGCCCAATTGTCTTTTACCACGTAGAGGCTTTAGTTTCCAAACTATTTCTGACGGTTATAATCAATACAGCCTTTTTTGACGTCACGCACAGTAAAATAATCAATGTTTTTGACCTTCTTGTACAATACTACGCCATTACGTCTTCGTTTCGGCTGGCGAGTTGTTATATAACTCGCGTAACTTTATTCTTCTTAATATTAAAAATAGGCTTTTTGCCTAAATCTTGAAATATTATTATGTTGCAGTTTACGCCTTTAGAAATTACAGCTCTCGTGTTGTTAGGATTGATCGCACTGCGTGTCGTGTTTTATATCCTTAGTGTTGTGTATATTTACTTCTTAGGCCCGGCAATAACTCGTACTGACTTCAAGTCTATGGGAAAATGGGCATGTAAGTATTTTGTTTTTGTATAGTTATTAACAATGGTTGTATGTGTCAGATTTAATATATGTCCTACTTATAATTATAGTGAATTTTATTAGTACAAACCTTTATTTTAGTTATTAAGCTACAGAATATTAATAGAGTGTGAGTATGTATCCAAAACCCCAATGAAATATATGGAAAACTCTAAATTAAGTAAGCAAGAGCATATTAATAAATTGGTATCTATGTCATGTAAAATATAGTTCATGGAGGTAGCCATTTGTTTAGGACATAGGTTATAAAGCATTTAAGAGAGACTGGGCGAAGTGAAGGAGTAAGACTTGGTAACCAGACCCTGGCAGAAGCCGGGACTGGTCGTTCAGATTATGATGAAGTATCCGAGGTTGTATAATATTACACATTAGAATAAATAAGAACACATGAATTGTGTGTCAGAATTGAAAGCTAATAATTTAGAAACAAAGTGAGTTTTATTAGACAATATGTGATCTAGGACAAAATATTATTCTAGTGAACATTATTTAATCAAACAATAGCATATTTTAAAGATATTATATATTTTAATAAGAAATGTTATCTAGTATTGAAAGAGGTATTTACTTAGACAACATTAGCTGAATTAAACGAGATTTTATAAAACAAACAAAGTACCATAGGTAAACAACATTTATGCAAAATTCTGAACAAATGTAATGACACAATTATCGATCACATAATCAAATATTTATCTTTTAAAAATGGGACAGTAGTACCTATTACGTACGATTCAATAAACAAAAGATTATAAAAATAAATAAGACTAATACAAAATATAAAGCAACAATAATACAATGCAACTTTGTACTTAAACTCTATGCCGGCTCTGGAGAAAAAGTCCCTCCCAGTCTTTTGACTGGACCTTTGTACTATCTTCTAGCCGGAAATGTCATTTCTATTCTCATTTCCAGTCTCCTAAATTTATTGATAGATAGATTACATGTTAATTTAATACTTTTAACATTCTTATACGTTATTATAAATTTTTACATAATTATTTAAGGAAGTTTCTCATAAACAGTACTTAATCTGATCAAAGACAAAGAATCGTTCAGAAATCCAGACATTTCATTCTGAAGTTGGTAAAATGTTGATGAAACTATTTTGAAATTTTGTTATTATTTTTATTTTTAGCCATTTCTGTCCCACTGTCCCCATTTTGAAATATTAATTATTATCAATCACGATAGTTATCAATATATATGTAACTTTAAATAATAATTAAAATATACTAAAATACCTTATATCTAACACATGCATGTTTTGTTATTTTTTTTTTAGTTTGTCTAGCTCAGGTTTTGACCATTTGACCATGATCTCATCTGGTGGTAAATGACAATGCGGCCGTTGATGGAGCATGCCTGTCTGTGAACAGCCTATTCACTCTAGCCTTGAAGGCGTGTAGATTATCTATACATATAACAAAACAGTAAAAGAATTATGTCTATACATTGAATACATTTACAAAAAAATAGAATAGGGCAATTAAAATAAATCATCTTGGTTAATGTCTCGGTTGTGCTCTCGAGCACGAGGGCCTGGGGTCCACCTTGACCTTGATCCATAATAATTTAGGGCGATTAAGTAATAGTAACATAATAAGAAATTTGAAAATTCTTGTCTGTCTGTTTGTCTGCTTGTACTAATCTCCGGATCTCCTGGACGGATACAAATGAAACTTTTTTTGTTGTGTAGGTTTAAGCCTGAGCAACATATAGAGTATAATTGATTTCGGAAACTGAAACATCTGATGACTAACCACAGCTTGACCTCTCCGTAGTACTAGCTTTCATACATTAGGGAGGTCATTGAAAATTGTCTATCGGAAGAGTCGTGAATAATTAATGAATTATTGTTTGAAAATGATTATTAAGCTACATTTTATATATGAAATATTGGCTAAAGTTATTTCACACCTAAGTTTAGTTAGACAAGGACATACCTACACTATAGCACGGTGAGCAAAATCATTGTGCTGACACCTGCACATTCAGGCGACTGAATGTGTAATCATGATCCAATCTGGTCAGATTCCGCTGTTAACAGGGTCACGGAGGTCAGATGGCAGAAGATCAACTGTAATTGTTCGACCTGCCAAATCCTGGATCGTGGTCAAGTCGGACCCCAGGCCCTCGTGTGCGAGAGCACAATCGAGATATTAACACCAAGATGACCATACATTAGTCGGCGGTAAATAATAATACAAATTAGCTACTCTCGGCTTTGTATTTTCCACACGCGTGTGATAGAGACAACGCTCTACAGTATCTATGTTTTGATAGAAAAAGACAATTGTGGCGCTCGATAACGATAAGTATCATCCACAGAAATCTAAATTAGTTGATTTATTTAGATAAATATAGATTCTTCTTTAGATTTTTGTAGATAATGGATTAAATAAGTCAATTTATTTAGATTTCTGTAGATAAAACTTATAACTATCCAATCAAGTGTTTCATCACCTCTACGTCATAAAGTATCTTACCTAATCAGTTATCTTACCATACTAATACTTATATTAGCAGGTACTTACATTATAATTTCTTCTTCTTTTTTGTGCGCATCTCGACGTACCCGAAAAAGATTCCAATTTATGATGCAAGAAATACCTATAATGTAGGAAAATTACTTATAACAACCGTTTACGTAAAAATACCTACGACGCTGACAGTTGAAAAGAGATTTTTAAATTAAAAGCTAGTTTACTAGAATTCGTTCTTATTTTTAGCATTATTAAATAAAATATTATGAAATAATAATTGGATTGAAAATTATTGATGAAGATAGCTTTTGTAAAATGGAAGATATTAGAATAGTTAGTCTACAAAAAATAGTTAATAATTTGAAGTAAATCTACAAATAACCAATAATTATTATTTTAATTTTGCCATTTGTTATACCGATGAAAAATGCGGTTGATACAAGGTTAAGATAAAGTAGAGTGAGAGAAACATTGTACTGAGAGTGTAACCAGGCAGCTTTAGGGCACTATGGTCGCATTGAGTGACTTCGGAATCCGAACTATAGAAGGAATCGATCTTCCGTTCCGTGTGGGGTCCAATGGGAATACAAGTGTAACTGTTGCAAGCAAAAGTTTCGTTTGCACCGTCTTGTGGACTTGCTACTTTTTCATTTTGGTATCAACTACAGACCTTGTCCTGTTGGTGTAAGCAAAATTTATGTTATTATAGTTATAGGTACCTATAACACGTATCTAAGTATTTGTATGAAAAGCTCAATACTTTCTGTTTATGAAATCATGCACAAATGTCAACAGTTAAAGTAAAATACGGCTAATCACTTCTCGTGTCTGTTTTATTTTAACTAATATGTGTTTAAATGCTTACCAGAGAACTTATTAGGTATTAAGTATAAAAAAGAATCCAAATTGCTACTAAAATATTTATTTAGATAGGTATAAGTGCTCACCTCGATATCATATCTACTGCTATCATTTTCGACCGAACTAGTGGATACTGCATAGAGTTGACGGCTCCTCAGCCCTTGATCATAACACTGACATAACTTGACCGAATTTAAACCTAATGCTTTCCGTATTTTAAATGACGATGTATGATTATTACTACGAATAAATGAATATGAATAATAAGCAAGTCGGTTGTCCTTTTAGTAAAACAATATTTATTGAGCATTTATTCTTTTATCTAAGTATTCTCGTAGGTGTAGTATTTTATATTTACTCCATGCAAAGTTACACTTACGAAGAATTGCTCATAAAATTTAATCAGGCAATATTTTTAATTATTATAGAATAAACTAGTTAATGGAACATTATTTCATACTCTAATGTTTCGTTCGCTTAAGTAAGTAAATCAAAAAACAAGCACGCAAACGTTTTCGCTTGTTTTCAACAGTGCGATCTCAAAACCGCCTTCGAAGCGTAGAAAACCTCCACTAATGTGAAGGGGGCTCAACTCCAGCGATGGACTGGTATGGATTGTTGATATTAACAATGATTAATAACAGAACCCAGAGCAGCACCCTTGTAGATACTTTTCTTCTTTCAAATTGTCACCGTTGAGGTCAACTCATTTAAACAATACGTACGATTATTGGTGATAGACTGGTTTATTGCCCAATAAATTCCACCTCCTCAAATTACATTATGTTATTATTACTATGGAACTAAACAACATAGAACCACAAACCATGGACCCTAATTTATAAATATGCTTGGACAATGACACAGCGCTATCTAGCCCCAGAGTAAGAAAAGCTTGTATTATGAGTGACAGAAAACTGATAAACTACTTATATATTTTTAAATACATATTTATTATACATAATATGACATCCAGACCCGTAACAGAAATTCAAATTCATTATTACGAACCCGGGACCTCTGCGTGGCAGACTGGTGTGTTAACCAACTGAACCACTCAGGTCGTCAGGTCAGGTAAATAAAATAAATAAATGTTTCGGTTGTGCTCTCGCGCACGAGGGCCCGGGGTCCGCCTTGACCATGATCCAGGATTTGGCGATCAGGTAATTACAGTGGAGCGACTACCATCTGACCTCCGTGACCCTGCTACCAGGGGAACCTGACCAGATTGGATCATGGTTACAAATTCAGTTGCCTGAATTTACAGGTTTCATCACGATGTTTTCCCTCATCGTAAGAGCATCGGTTAGAATTCATCTAATATACATAACTCAGAAAAGAGTCATTGGTACATGGCCGCAGCGGGATTCGAACCCGGTACCTCTCGCTTACAAGTTGGATACTCAACCGCCCGGCCACGAAATTATACCACTAAGTATTGTTAGGTCGTCAGGTCAGGTATTTAAGTTAATCGATATTTTTCGTTTTCTTTTTCTTTTCACAGGTGAAACTTTGTTCTCTTTCAGTGATTACTGGCTCCACAGATGGTGTTGGGAAGCAGTACGCGAGAGAAGTGAGTAAATAACTCGTATAGTATACTCGTATTCTAAGTGGGTATGGTATACAAAGTACCAAATATAGTTCCACTAAAATTGGTCCGTTATTTTTCAGTTCACGATTGCCCTGCATTTTGATTAAAGTTTATAATTAATCCATACTTATATACTAATTTGAATAGTTATCATAACAGCAAATTATAATGTAACAGATCAAGAATATTGACTTACCCGTACCTATATGTTTTTTGTTTGTTCAAAGTTTTAATGTATACAGGATAAATTTCAAAGTAGAATGTTAAAAATTCCCTTTAAATTTGTTTTAATTTTTTTATTACAGTCGCATTAATCAAAAATGTTGCAATTATTACTTAAGGCTTTTTAAAGTTTAAAGAATCAAAATTTTATAACTGTACTAGAAATATGATAACGTCGATTAAATATTATGAATCATCCAGTTTTTAATTTTGAACGCTTACTTAATAACATTATTGCGGATGTTAAAATAATTATCAAATTTACCGGAAACATGAAACAAATTTCAACATACAACTGTTATCTACAGGAATTTATCCATTTTTTGAGAACCTACTCCTCCTCCTCAATCGGTCCCTCAATGCTGAGGATCGTGACTCTGCCGACATAGCAAGGACGTTCTCGTTCTCCATGAGCTGCGGTTGGTGGCCTCCTGCAGGGCCGCGCTCACCGGCATTTCCAGACATTCTGACACTTGGTTGAGCCATCGCTTGGGGCTTCGGCCTCTTGGTCTTCTGCCTTCCACGGTACCGGTTACAATTAGTCTCTCCAAGTTGTTGGTATGCAATGTGTCCAAAATACTGGACTATCCTGTAGAGGCAAACAGATGATAACCGTTGTTTGCTCTCAAGACCCAACTCTTTCAGTATGGAGACATTCGTTCGGAAAGCAGTCCAGGGCACCCTTAGCATCCGCCGCCAACACCACATCTCAAACGCATCAATTCGTTTTCTGTCTGCGGCCTTTACCGTCCAGGTTTCAACCCCGTATAAAAATATCGAGAAGACAAGGGAGCGTACAACGGAAATTTTCGTATCTCTCATGATGTTAAAAATAATTTAAAATAATTCAATTTTCAACATTTCAAATAATTTCAAATACTGCTTCTTATGGGAGTTAAATCATTTCTAATCATTTTGTTTTTTTAGGGATAGTATCAGCTCACCCTGTTTCCGAACTAAAACTTTGTTCACTGATTATTTTGTAGTACAAACGCTTGTTTTCAAAAAATAGGATATCACAATAAAACACAGAAACAATGAAAAAAGTATTTTACTACCGATAAAATTACTCTCTATGTTATCAACAGCTAATTTCAGATTTGCTTGTGTAGTTCGTTCTTCATCTTGTAGATGGCTCTGTTGCATAAAATATAGAACTTGTAGTGACAAACAATTGGGGCGTTCAATAAAACAATGTTTAAAAGAGTAGTTTCAATATATTGTTTTTTATTTCAAATAATTTACATGATCTTCAATTCTTATGCTAAAATGTACAATGGTACATTGTTACTCATCATTACTCAGTTAATCATACATTACTTAAAATACAAATTCACAGATAAATATTTTAGATCTTCAGCAGTCTTTGGTGTGGTCTATCACAAAAATCAAAAAAGTAACCCTATCAATTAATATTTGGTGTATCTAACTAGACAAAAGTTACATTACTTCAAAACTATTATTGAAATAACACAAGTACGGTGCTTTGATGAACGTGCAAAATTAACAAAATTATCAAATTGCTTAAAATATTTGCATTGACAAGCAGCTCCTATCCTAGATGTCTTATTTACAAATACCCAAAAAATTAAATTAGTGCACATGTTGCTTATTTACAAACTAATGTCTTTTCTAATATTTACAAATTGTAATCCTGTTTGATAATTTCCGACTTCTACAATATAAAACGTAAAACTACCAAAACAGGAATGAAAATCACAAT
Source organism: Blastobasis lacticolella (assembly GCA_905147135.1). Taxonomy (NCBI): domain Eukaryota; kingdom Metazoa; phylum Arthropoda; class Insecta; order Lepidoptera; family Blastobasidae; genus Blastobasis; species Blastobasis lacticolella. The sequence continues at coordinate 7,574,018 of LR990056.1, forward strand.
AAATTACATTCCAATACTAATTAACCTAAAATTTGATTTAAGAATACAAAATGGTGGTTTTATAGCTACCAAATCTAAAGAATAAACTCATGAAAGATTTTTCGACTTTCCATGAAAAAAAAAAAGAACCTAAAAGTAGTGGAAATTAGATTAATAACATACTATTTACATAAATTCGATAAGACACAATCATTAACACCTAGATTTAACAGCGTACTTACATTGCATTTTTTTGACCTCAAGATCTAAAGTATGAAGGATTTTTACAACATCAGCACTCTACTTACATTTGAAACTATATTGTATGACGTAATTAAGGAGGACCAAAGATCCATGGTTATCTAATGGTGGTCTTGCATCTGGGCTGCTCTGATAATGAACCTTTACTATTTCAGTCATCGATGCACATACACCCAGAGCTTTTTCGTTGAAGACTTCATGTAACGATTGGGAACATTTTGATTCTTGTTCGCAACGTTTGAGCTCGCTGTACCTGACATAGATATTGCTGTTAGGTATAAGCTCTACAAGCCCGGTCATATGATTCCGAAACTTAAGGGTCCATTTTGTATCGTTGGGATCATATTCCGGTGGTAGAATAACTTGCTGAGTGGAATGAGGGTGCTCTTTGGGATCTCTCTGGTGGGTTTTTTCTGGTAGTATACTGACGGCATTGTTCTGCTGATTCCCATTGCTAGAATTCCGTCTCACAGGGGCTGAATTCTGTCTTTCTTCAACAACCGGCGAGACTTCTTGTGCGACGTTTCTAGAAGGTGCGTGACTTGCTGAATTTTCCGACGCATTGATTCTTTCGTTGTCGAAAAACGTTTGGTATGACTATGAGTTTCAAGGAGCGAATTCCGTAAGTTATCGAAAACATTTACCGTATTCTGCAAAGTAGAATGCACTTGACTACAGACGATTGCAAATTTTTCCATCATTTGTTGTTGAGCGACCAATGTTGACAGAGAGTTTTGCGCAATTGTCCTGTCTACTGAATTATGCTCAGTCTCATTGGCTGTCTCATGTGCTGTATCTACTGACATCTCATAGCTAGAAGCTGTTTCATGATCCGTCTCAATTCCTGAATCTGATGCTGCACTGTAAGGTGATGACAGAGGTTCTTGTGTGCACACGTTTGTTTGATACCCACTACATTCTAGTAGGCTCTAAAAATAAGTTGATTAAATTATGACACTTAAATAATGATATTAGCCTACCAGTATATTTACAAGATACGTCTAATAAATCTTTATTAAAATCTCCACAAACAACAATATTTTTATTACAATTGCTAACTTTAATAAGGGCTTCGTCCATAATTTTCTCGAACAAATCAAATGATGAAGCCGGAGGTCTGTATACGCTCATTACAATAAGTCGCTCAAGTTCTATACAGGCAATTTCAGCAGATCGTTCAACAGACAGCTTGACAATATCAGTACGTTCCTTGCATTTTAGGCAATTACGAGCAAGTATTAGGGAACCTCCATGAATTGCCTGCCCTCTTGTAAACGAACTTGCAAGTTTATGGTTGTTAAAGCCAAATATGAGCTGGTGATCTTTTAACTAATGTTCAGTAATGCAAAAAATATCAACATTCTCACCGTTCGTGAATAGCTCAACTTCCAATTCTTTATTCGTCATGCCTTGGATATTTTGATGTACTAAGTTAACTATACAATTTTGTTTATTATTATAACATTTTACTTTACGTACATCCAAAGGCTTATTAATATTTACCACTATTTACTAATGACTTTATGCCAGAGCAGTCCTGTATATTCTGAACAATATCAAAAGATTTATTGTTCAAGTCTAACAGTGGACTGTTATATGCTGCTGATATGATACAGGACGGCTCCTTTGTATTAAATACTAGTTTAAACAGTGACCCTTTTTGTTTATTAACAAATCGGCACTCTGGTCATATCTACGGTAGGAGAAATCAATAAATTAATATGGTACGCTAACATTGTAGCCAGTTTGACTTTGTACCTACGTCGAAGATACATAGTATCTTCTGTTATAACTACTTTATCTGTAAATTTATTACAGTCAAAAAAGGTAAATGCGTCTTTCTGACTGCAAGTCAAATTATACATCAAAGTATTCAGCATGTGAATACGGTCATTTTCAGTATTATAACAATTTTTTACAAAGGGAAATGCGCATTATACAATTTTTCCTGCAGACAATCCTTGCAACGCTTCAACATCCTTGATTATGTCATTTTTTCTTACTTTAAGGCTATTACTTATTAAAATTACTATATTTACATTTTGATCAATGTGTTTTGAGTTTTTTAAGATTTTTTGTATAATACCGCTGTACGACAAATCAGGCATGCAATAATTGGTTACTTTAGAATTCGTACAGTCGTTTAGTAACGCTTAGTAAAGCTTTATGATATATTTTGAAACAAAATAGGTATGTAATAATGTAATAAAACAGCGATAACCCCGTTGACATATTCATCCTGTACTGATAAAATATTCAGCCATTTTATTTACATCAGTGGAAAATTGGGTTGTGGAAATTGTTTAAAACTCTGACCCTCTTGATATGTTATCATTCTGGGTTTTTCTAAGGAAAATCTAACATCTGTTTGAAACAAATTATAAAATTTTCCGCATCATTACACAAGTGATTATCACTCCTGATATTCATCACAGCTATTTTTTGTCCCAACTCTTTTTGAGCGTCTGTAGAAGGTTGTTCAGAGTAAGAATTAGGATCAGAGCTCCAAAGTTTGTATCTTTTTCTTGAATTGATCGACTTAGTCCTTCATAAGTCAGAGATTCCTTGATCTTTTTTTGAGTATTCAACGCATACGCCCGAACTGGTTCATTATGAATGAGAAATGATAAAAAATATTAATCTCAATAGTTATAGAACATTATCAAAGTCATAGGTTATCGTTTTGAAAGATAAATAAAAGCCGAAATCAGTTCATTATTTCTGGACCACGTAGCAACAGCGATTGAACACGTGTTCGTATTTATTTCAATGACGCATACGCCAAGTTCCAACGCGGCCATTGCAAAATTTGTTGGAACATTTCGGGTAAGACTAGATAGAGCTACTAGATAGTTCTATTCTAATTATTCTTGGCAAGTCGGCTTTTGCACCTGGATTTCGGACTTTCTGAGTGGACGTTCAATCCGGGTAGTTCTCGATGGTTACTCGTCTGATCTTCAGGCTATCGACGCGGGAGTTCCTCAGGGGTCGGTTCTGTCCGCGACTCTTTTCTTGCTGCATATCAACGATCTTCTAGTACCCGGTACCCTTGGGTACGCTGACGACAGCACAGTAACGGATATATATCTGTCAGAGGCAAAAGCTAACAGGGACGACATTCAGTCTTGTCGAGAGGCCATGGTTAGGCGTTTGAACGAAGCTCTCAAGGCAGTTTCCGACTGGGGCGAAGCCAATCTAGTGGCGTTCAACGCTACCAAAACACAGGCGTGTTCGTTTTCCGCCAAACGGAGTCCATTCCATCTATATGGAAGAGGTATCATCTCGAAGATCAGGCGGTACTTCACTTGAAAGCAGTTGCTTCAATTATATCAAGCACAAGTTCGTTCATGCATGGAGTACTGCTGCCATCTCTGGAATGGATCAGCCAAATACCAACTGGCCGCTTTGGATTCGGTGGAAAAACGTGCAAAGAAGATAATTTGTGATCCGCAATTAATTGAGGCTAAGCTGCAGAGCCTCAAGCATCGGCGTAGGGTTGCGTGTCTGTCGGTATTCTATAGGTTGCATTTCGGAAAATGTGCGAAACAGTTGCACGACCTCATTCCGCCGGCCCCTTTCCGCCATCGGGAATTTTTTTTATAAAGTTACCAACGACCAGCTGCCAAATTTCGTTGCTTTTTACTGACAAATCAAAATTTATTGGATGATGAATTCTACGACTTTGGTAAACAACATAATGGACTTCTTGATCGCAGAGTGTCGGACGATAACGTAGAGCAACATATTACTAGCAGCTGCTTAAAATAGAATTTATGTTTGTGCTTTTATAATAGCGATAACGTAGCACTATTAGCTAATTGAGGAAAATATCAGGAAATAAATACAGGAAATGAGTTGGTACCGCCGATAGCTTTGCCATGCGCAGTAGACTGATCAATACTCGACATTAATTAATATTACGAGTTTAGTCCTCGATGAAGGGCAATGAAAATTAATAACGTATTTAACTAAGTTAGAGTTTTTGAAATTTTCATAGTGATATTGGGCAAAACAAATGATGCGCATGAACAGATTTATTGTTTATGACAAATCTATTAAAAATGTATATTTTCTCTATATTTCGCTTTGGAAATTATACCTGTTATATTGATTTTTCACAGTTGGCCGCCCGGGGCTGCAATATAATCCTGCTTAGCAGAACCTTGGACAAGTTGAAGGCCGTAGCTGGAGAACTGGGTGAGATGTAAGGCCTGCGCATACGCAGAAGGCGAAAATTTTTTTGCAAAATATAAAGAATGTCTACCCAGGGGCCTAATTCTCTTTAATTCGACATTTCATTAACCACATATCTTCATTAATAATGTCATTTTTGTAAGATAAAGAATCTTTTTGGAGATGTCTTCGACATTTGTATATTGTTAAAGATTAATTTTAGTGATGTATTAATAGCGTAGCTGGAGAACTGGGTGAGATGTAAGGCCTGCGCATACGCAGAAGGCGAAATTTTTTTTGCAAAATATAAAGAATGTCTACCCAGGGGCCTAATTCTCTTTAATTCGACATTTCATTAACCACATATCTTCATTAATAATGTCATTTTTGTAAGATAAAGAATCTTTTTGGAGATGTCTTCGACATTTGTATATTGTTAAAGATTAATTTTAGTGATGTATTAATACTGTTTTTGGCTGGAGGAAATGTCGAAATTGAAATGTCTAAGCGCGAAAATCATTAACATCCTCGGTTATTCGGTGGACTTTTTGTATCCGCTGCTTTTAATCCCTCATGTACGTACAGACATTTTTCTGAAGTATTTCACGTGCCACGCCAGCGTCCTCCTAAGACTAATTTCCAATTTCGCTCTTATGTGGAGCAAATGAAGTTGCAATTCATTTTACAAAATGTCCAAGTTGCAAAATTGCAATACCTTCACGGTTTTTGGAAAGTTGGAAGATCTTGTGGCAGTTTTCACGAACAATGTAGCATGCAAAGGCTATTTTAATATGGTTTACGTTAACTATTCGAGTAGAAGGGCACAGGAAGATTGAAAACGTTATTGGAAATGAGTAGGTTCATTTTTATGAGTTGTAGAGTGGTAGTGGTAGATGGGTACTAATTATCTCAGTATAACCTATCTTTCATAACCTACATGCTTTATCGCGAAAACTGTTGAAACTAGAGAGCCTGAAATTTGGTATGGTTGTACATATAATTTACCTTTAAAAATACCCTTGATTGGGTACCTCCCCTACACGTAAAGTGGGGGATGAACTTTATTCGCGTATAGTCTATTGTATGGGATGTATAGGTCTTTTGAAATCATTTAAGATATCCAAAGAAAGTTTTTGAATTATGTTTTTCGTTTAGATTTATTTAGCTTCAAAGTGATTTTTTTTGTTAAACTTGTGTCCCCTCAATCGTAATTTATTTGGATACGTATAAAGTATTCAACGTAATAAATAATATACTTAAGATGAAGTTAAAAGGAAAACTATCACAGTCTAGTGGACTCTTCAACTAACTAGGAATAATCGACCAACTTATGAACTTAGCAAACGTTTCATTCAAGGGCAGTCGAGCTATGGAAGCAGTTACTCTGCACATTTGCGTGGTTTACCTGTGTAAACAAAACTTAAGATTTTCGTACTCACAACAACTAAACAATTTTTTAAATAATCTGGAAACAATTGTTACAAGGCATTGTGATAACAGCTTCCTCGTTACTGGTGACTTTAATTTGAGTGGTGTTGTATGGTCTAGTTCTGATTCGAGCGATGGGTCCTGTGTTCCCTCCAATTACGTTACTAGTGATGAGATTCTCTTGGTTGACACCACTAATACGTTAAATTTATAACAATACAATAATATTAAAAATGCTTATGGTAGGACACTGGATCTTATATTTGGCACTAGTGAAGTTACGGTTACGGATAGCAGCGATGATCCACTTGTGCCAGTAGATCCATATTATTATCATGGCGCTCTCACCTGCAAAATTAGTTTTACTAATCAACAATATTTGGATCGCCCGTAATTCACTAAATACCTATATGCTAAAGGTGATTTTGAATCAATAAATAGCGAATTATTGACTACTGACTGGGCTAATGAGCTCGGTTGTCGCTCGTTGGAGGATGCAGTGACCTATTTTTATAATGTCTGTTTTCGTCTTAGGGACTCCTACGTTCCTTCAAGGTTAGTCTCCGTTAACTCTTATCCTGCATGGTATTCAAAGGCGCTAGTTAGAACTATAAAAGAGAAACGGAAATATTTAGTAAAATTTAGGAAGTATGGTAATCGTTCCGATGAGAATTGTTACAAATTGTTACGCGAAAGGGTTAGGTCTCTGGAGGCTTCCTGTTACAAGAACTATATTGAAGTGATCGAAGGTGCTGTCGTTAGAAACCCAAAATTTTTTTGGTCCTACATTATTTCTAAAACAAAAAATAATATAATGCCAAATACTTTACGGCACGGTAATTCGGTTTTCAGCACTGGCGAAGACATTTGCAACGCATTTTCGGCTTACTTCCAATCCACTTTTTTGCGCACCCCCAATCGTAATGTTGGTTATGATAGCGCCGCTTCCTGTGGCACCGTGTCGGATATCTCTTCAATTCATGTTGATATCATCTCCGTCTGCAAGTTGCTTGAGGATCTGGATCCAAATAAATCAGCAGGACCTGATGACTTGCCAACTACATTTCTTATTAGTTGTGCCAAAACGATATCAGTGCCTGTGACTATTTTGTTCCGTAAATCCCTTGCAATGGGTGCCGTGCCTAGTGTGTGGAGACGTGCTTATATAACACCGGTACATAAAAAGGGGTCTAAAAGCGAAGTGTCTAACTATCGTCCAATCTCTAAGCTATGCATAGTCTCTAAAGTTCTCGAGAGGGTACACTCCTTCAGTGATAATCAGCATGGTTTCCTTAGGGGTCGCTCAACGGTCTCCAATCTGGTGTTGCTGAACGATTTCATAACTGAAGCAATGGAGGGCAGTTCGCAGGTTGATGTTGTTTACACAGATTACAGTAAGGCCTTTGACAGAATTCAGCATGACATCTTATTGGCTAAATTATGTAAGATCGGTGTGAGGGGAGATTTGCTTCGGTGGTTTTCTTCTTACATCGAAAATCGGTCGCAAGTGGTTGTTGTCAACAACTATATTTCTGGATGGGTGTCTGCTCCCAGCGGTGTTCCTCAGGGGTCTTTGCTGGGGCCGTTGTTATTTGTGATCTTTGTGAACGACATCGATCTGTGCTTCCGCCATGCACGTCTACTATATTTTGCAGACGATATGAAATTGTTCGCCCATGTTAATTCCTTGCAGGACGCTGAGGCTTTGCAGTCGGACCTTTGCAGACTTGAACAGTACTGTTTATCCAATAGTCTGGAACTGAATCCTTCTAAATGCAGCATCGTTTCCTACACTCGTAAACGTCATCCGTTGCACTATGACTACTCGCTGAAGAATGAATTGATTGGTAGGGATGTAGCAGTGCGAGATCTAGGAGTTATCCACGATGTCAAACTTCTGTTTGATGGTCATGTGGACAGTATCGTTGCTAGAGCCTCTAGGGCCCTGGGTTTCATCATGCGGGCCTCCAAGGATTTTACTTGTATTAAAACTTTTAAGGTATTGTACTGCACATATGTTAGAAGCCACTTAGAGTATGCGTCTCAGGTGTGGAACCCATGCTATGCCACATATATCAACCGAATTGAAAACATCCAGAAAAGATTTATACGATATTTATGTTTTCGTACCAAGGATCGCTTTAGCTCTGACGATTACATTCGTCTTTGCAGGAAGCACCACCTTTTACCTTTGTATAAGAGGCGTGAGACTGCAGATGTAGTGTTTCTTTTGAAAATTACATCTGGCGTGATTGATAGCCCCCGTCTTCTGCAGGAAATTTCACTTAGACCCCCCAATAGGGCCCTGCGTACTAATTCTATTCTATCAGTATCTAATGCTTCCACAAACTACAGACGAAACACATTCCTATGGCGCGCTTGTAACTTTTTCAATGGGTTGTGCAAGTAGAGCGACATTGATTTATTTAATACCAAATTTGAAACAGTGAGGCGGTGGTTGAATCGGCCTTTTTTTGACGGTACTCTTTGATTTGTTTCCACCTACATTTTTTTTTCTGCTTCATGTCTAGTTTAAGGCGGTGGAATATATTATATCTTATTCACAGAATAGTTTGTGTGAAATGGGTTGCTGTAGGCGGTGTGCAGTGTTGTGAATAATGTAAACACTCTCCCTTATTTTCTTTTATTTCTTGGGTACGCAATAATTTAATATTATATTCTGTCATCATATTATTGCGTGGCAGTTTTGCTTTTCTTTTTATTTTTATTTTGTTGTTACTAGCGAGGACCTGTAATTGGCTTGTTGGTTCTAATGTACTATTTATGATGTTTTATATGGCTGTTGGTACTCCAATAAATAAATAAATAAATAAATAAATAAACACTTTATAAAAATTATATGGAAAAACATTAAGAGTTGTAACTTTGTAAGCCTCTTACAAGCGCTGTTTCTCGAAGACGCAACCGCTGAAAGCCGGCAGACCAACTTATTCAGTGTGAGAGTTATCACTCTTCGAATACATACCAAAACTAACCTCAAATCAGGGGACCACTGTACAACCCATAAAAATAAACCTACTCGTTTCCATTATCGTTTACAATTTTCCTGAGCTGTGCTATATGTCTGAGTGCCGATCTAAGTTAACTGATCAATTACGTCAATATTCTACCATCAATTTAATTATGACATGGCATTGTCTAACATAACGACATAATGACATACACGTTCTACTCAGTTTAATGGGATATCTCTTACAGAAAAAGATTTCAAGGTTGCAACTATGGTGGTTCAAGCAGACTTGACAAAAATAGATGAACTATATGATCATATCTCTAATGAAGTGAAGGATTTAGAAATAGGTATTCTAGTCAACAACGCAGGCTTGACATATCCTTATCCGGAGAGTTTCTTAGATGTACCTGATAGGTGAGTTTAATTGTCATCAAAATATCTGCTCAAGGTTATGTATCTGTGTAAAAATCTCTTGAACTTTAATTTTTATGTTTCTAAACTTTTTTGGTAAGTGGTATTGGTGGTTACTGTGACTTATAATTTGGAATAGGCTTCAATTAACTGAATTGAAATTCACAACTTTCAAATGTACTACTTAATAAATGTACAAAGCGATATATTCATTTTTTTACCAGGTAGAAAAGTAATCACAATCAAAAACGAAAATTTTTAAATTTTTCAAACATTCGGCGAAGACAGTGGTATAGGAAATTCAGGACGAAATTCAGACCTCAGAGATAACATGGCTGATAATTTTATGTTGCAGAGACAAAGTGCTGAGTGACATTGTGAACGTGAATATTGTGACTCCGACTCAGCTGATAGGCCTGGTGATGCCCGGAATGGTGAAACGAAGGCGAGGAATCATCATCAATATCGGGTCCCTATTCTCACGGGCTCCGAGTCCTCTTCTGGCCCTTTATGGGGCTTCGAAGGTAAGAGCTGCAATTGTATTTTTTATTGTGGTTGATTGTATTTTTCCAGTTATATTCGAATTTACAAGCTAAGGAAGATCATATTATATTGTAACAATGCATTATCCGAATAGCATTTGGCCGTTACTTCGTCCGCGTAAATTTCGGTTATTACGCCACATTGAATTTCGGAATAAATTATAGTCTAAGTTTTTAAGGATATAAGCTATATTACTGTCAAATTGGTTCAAAATCCTTTGTGTATATTTTGTCCGAAGAAGGAACAAACATTTGTTTTTATGTAATACGGCAGACAAATAGGCAAGCGGGACATCTGATGGAAAGTGCTCACCGCAAGCGCAACAAACAAAACATTCACCCACCCATCCAACCATCCATCCTAACAAACTTTCACCATTAAAATATTAATAATCTAGTATCGTAATCGTGACGTTACAACTAAAACTGCCATTGCCTTTCAGGCTTACATCGACAAATTCACGGAGACCCTCCAACTGGAATATAAGAAGTCCGGCATCATCATACAGAACGTGTATCCTGGTGCAGTTTTCACAAACATGTCTGCAAGCTTCGGTGTCGATAAGAAGTCTATAGTTGCTCCTGTCGCTGCGGCGTATACGAAATCAGCTGTTCGTATGGTGGGCGTAGTATCCTCCACCTCAGGGTATATCGGCCACTCCTTCTTGAAGGCTGCACTGGATATAATGAACTGCATTAGCTCTAGACTTGTCAATTTGATGCTGTTAAGACACATGGAGGATAGCAGGAAACGAGCATTGATGAATTTGAACCATGTCGCCTAAGAAGTGTAATAATACATATAAAATACATGTACATAGTGTAGGATCTTACTTTGCCTTATGTTATACTTACGGTTATGAGGACTCCTGTTTAAACGTTGTTTTCAACACGTTGACACTTTTATTCTTAATTTTTCCACCTTTATTAGTTTATTATGGGCATCTTTGGATCTGGCCCTTCAGGCTCTGATTGTCAATCATTATTTCCTGGAAAATATGTTAATTCTGTATTTGATGTAACTACGTTTTTACTAATGTGTTTAATTTAAATTGAATATAATAGAATATAGGGTTTTGCTTTGACTTGTGTTAATACTTACGGTTATTAGGACTATTAGACACATTTTTGTGTAGCATGTTGATGCTTTTTATTTTCAATTTGTCACTTTTTATGGGTATCTTTGGATTTGACCCTTCAGGCTCTGATTGTCCATAATTCCCTGGAAAATTAAGTTTATTCTGTATATCAGACTATGTTGATTACTACGTTCTATTAATGTTTTGATTATAATAGATTTTGGGGAATGTTCTGTTGATATATAGACACCCAAATGATAAAAGTAATGATGGTTTCCGAATGAAAAGCAGGGGGGGGGCAATGGCGTGTGTCTGGATTCTTACCTTCGTAACTTCTTGTTTTTTAAATATTATGGATCCGGACGGGCCCCAATGCTTGAAGGGTTTGATTTATATACAGTTTCCAATACGAATTATACACATAAATCCGCATTTTTATTGAGAGCGGGTTCTTTCTGTTATTTTACTCTTGTCATGTCATTTGATGACAAGTGAAATTTTTAATAGTCAAAGGAGATTTTAATCTTTTTTGTGCCTCTCTTATTCTAGATAACTGCTGGATCCAATTCCTCATCAGGTCGGCATGAATTATATTCTTGGCTGTCGAACACCAGACCATCCGAAAATTAATAGATATGGACCATTTCGGGAACTGGCTGGTTGACTATGACTACTGGCCAACAAGATCTTATCTTCCTTTGTGCCAAATGGTTCCAGAAGGTTTTTAAACGAGGACCCGAGCTTCAGTAGAGGAAGCAGAGAGGGATTCAGTTTAGTTTTGTTTTCCCAGCCTTCGGCCTTGGAGGTGAATAGTTTATAACGTGACGTTACCTTGAGATAATAAATCGCCAAAAGTTATTATGTGTGCGGTATAAATCTAAAAAGTATATGCTATGAAGCATCAAATTCTATCTCCGAAGACCCAGTTCTAAGGGTACGCACCTAGTCGCATGAACCACCAACTCCTATAAGAATCCCAAGCTGACGTAGTCGCTCAACCAGTTCACAAACCGGTACTTTCGGTCTGCGTTGAAAAGTGAAATAAGTGCGCCAGCCCGGACAGAAGGTTATGTGGACAAACTCTTTTTTATAACGTTTGTGCTTTTGTAGATTATTTTTGATAAATTCCTTGTTTTAAGTAGATTACAGATGGACTGAATACATACCCACTACCCTGATTCTTTTGTTTTCTTTGCTCAAGGGGTCGGCTACCGACCTCCAATTAATCTCTCATAAAATAGCTTGCTACTGACCTCTAACAGAGCATTCCTTATTTTACAACTGAACCTGACCCACTGCTAGGCAGTTTGTTACGTTACAATAGTTTGATGTAAGCTCATAATGGCGAAAGATAGTATGAAGCTGTGTGTGTGTTATTTAATAATATTATGTATGTTAAATAAAATATATAGCTTGTCGAACGAGATCTGTGTAGGCTTTTTGGTGAAATCTGGTTATGCTTAATTATTATTTTTAAATTTTTGTATGTTTGGGGGGGTTATGGGGCCCCACCATTATCTCAGGGGCCCAAGCCAACCTAACCTGGTCGTGGCTGCCTGCTAACAGACGGACGAAGCTCTGGCGAATCGGCTTTTCCGTAACGGGTTGTGCGGAATAGATGGAACCGCACATAAAAAGCCAAAAACCGCTACATGTTGGAATTACGAAAAAGTCGGCGTTACCAAAAAACGACGCTAAGACACATCACTGTAACCCTGTAATGTAATCCAAGCGTGGGCATGGTAACTTTTTTTGTATGGAACAGTTCCAACATCTCATTACTTACAAAAGTAGTCGGTGTCAATCACAGATCGACTACCTACTGATCCGAATGCGCGATATCGGCCATGTGTCAAACTGTAAAGTAATCCAGGGGAAATGTCCAGGGGGAACGCAGCACCAAGTCCTTTTCATGGACTCCCAAGCAAATAGTAGATGGTTTACTGCAGAACGCTGCGAGCCGTTTATTAAGTGGTGGACCTTGAAAGGTAAGAGCCTGGAGTTCGTGGAGGCAGCAAAAGGCTCCGATTGGAGGGTAAAGGGCGAAACTTTTTTTTATATAACTGGACTAGCCAGGCATTTTACCACGACCTCACCTGCTGGCAAGCGACGATGCGGCCGATGATGGAGCATGCCTGTCTAAGAACAGCCTATTCACTCTTCCAATGAGCTCTGGTGCCATTATCAGAAATTCATCCTGAAACTCTTACGAACAGAACTTGGCTCGTAGAATATGGTGTATGGTGGAATAATGAGGTGAAGGAATCAGTAAGGGACAAAAAGTATGTTTCAAGAAGTGGCGGCATACTTACCTTCGGATAAGGAGGTGTACTTTGGAGCAAAGTACCGAGATAAAAATATGGAATCAAGAGCGCGGTAGGTTCCGCTCTACGATGCATTGGATAATGTGGAGGGGCAGTCGCGGAGCCGAGTCGGTTTAGATGAGACGAAGTGAGTTGCCATAAAAGGCGTGGATGACGTTTTCAAACACCGTTTCAAGGAGCTGTCTAATAAAGCCAAGAAATTCGTGCCATCACCTCAACTTCCTGCAAACTTTGGTTTGATAAGCCCGATTACGATCCTGACGAGGTGTAGAGGTCCCGTGTAAAGAACGGGAATGCCATTAGCCATGACGGCATATTAATGAACTGTACGTATATATTATAAGACTGATTTTAAATTAAACGAAAGAAATCCTTTAAAGTTATACCTCAAATAAACGTGGCACACGATCTTCTGTGGACCCAGTGGTCTAATGCTTAAGAGGAGTATCGACCCCGAGGTATCGGGTTCGAACCCAAGTACCGCCATGTAGGTACGAGTACAAATGACATTTTTCTGAGTTATTTACTAATGTAAATCATCAAGTAAGTAAGTCATGCTGAACAGTAACCGATGCTCTTACGGTAACGGAAAAGATAGTGATGAAACCTGCACATTCAGACAACTGAATGTGTACCTAACCATAATCCAATCTGGTCAGATGGCAGTCGCTCCTCTCAAATCCTGGATCATGGTTAAGGCGAATCCTAGGCCCTCTTGTGCGAAAGCACAACTGGGACATTTGCCAAGATGATAGATGAGATCGGATAGTTGGTAGGTATCGGAGCATGACAATGTAATGCATGAAAAATCTTATCACTCAGGATTTTGTTAACTTTAGGGTATGTTAACTCTATAGTCTGTTAACATTAGAGTCTGTTAACTTTATAGTCCGTTGACTTTATAATTTGTTAACTTTAGAGTTTGATAACTTTAGGATCAAGTCACGCGAACGTTCGAAAGAACATTTCTCGCTCGTACGATTCGGAAGTGGAATGAGCTCCCAGCCACAGTATTTCCTTTTGACTATGACATGGAATCGTTCAAGAGATATATTAGAGGTCTCTTTAGAGCCGGGCAATGCATTAATGCCGCCCCTGGTGTTTCTGATATCAACAAGCGGCTGTGACCACTTACCATCAGGAGGTGCGCTTGAGTGTTTGTCTAAGCATAATTTAAAAAATGCTGTAGTTTAATTTTAAAAAATTGTGCCGTTTCATTTAAAAAAAATTGTGTCGTTTGTCGTATAAGAGATGCTAAGTAAGTAAGAGATACACAGGTCATACACTGATGGAAAGTGGTCACTGCCCCTTATGGACATCAGCACCACCAGTGGCGTCACCAAACGTTGCGCACTTCTAAAAATAACTCTAATATCCCACGAACGTTGAAAATATATAGGAATGAGGAAAATCTGATCCACACTGTCGAAATCGCGGGTAATAATATCTGCCTGATTATTGAAACTGGAATATTCCCATCTATTATATTCCTTATAAAATGAAATCGGACAATACGTATTTAAATGACTTATTATTTATTTATTCACAAATTATTATTCATAAAAATGGATAATTAAGTATTAATGATAAAAAATATTATTTACATAATTAAGTAATTTTAAATACTTACCTGATAACAATAACTGCAATAAAATAAATTGTATCTGAGAGCATCATCAGGTCAATCAATTTTAGATTCAATTCAATTCAATTCAATTCAAATAATTTTTATTCAATGATTGATGATGATTTAAACAAACCAAATATAGGTCACGTCTTACAATAATGTAAAAAATAAGGTAGGTGAGGTAGGTACACGGTACGTCATAACAATGCTACATCCGCTAGAAATAAGTCCGTGAGTAATTTAGTTTTCAACTAAAAATTACAATAATTTGTACATAATACCATTTTGCATGATCCCATCCACTCCAAATGAATAAAAACTTTACTAACTTACTAATTAAATGACTTCTAAATGTACACAACGTTTTAGAATGCAAAGTTCATGTGCTAATTGCTCCTAAGTGTCAATGACCTCTCGACCAGCTGACCGATCATTTTCACACCACTTTTTATGCAGTGATTGAATCAGTAAGTCATTCTCATGCAACTCTGAAAATGATTTACACTATTATGAGACCGTATTACATAAATCAAATAACATTTTAGATGCAATACGAACTCATTATAAAATTACAAACCTCAAAACAGTAAAATTATTACGAATAATGACTTTTGAATTTGCTAGAGAACGATACCATATCTTATGTCAGATACTTAGGTACCAGTCAAAGTACGTGAAGTTCTTTATCTTTTTATTTTACGTGTGCCTAATCATCTAGATACTATGTTCACAGAGTATAGTTCATTCAGTAGCGATACGTCGCCCTTACTCGGCACACCACTACGTTGCTATTAATAAAAATGTCGGAATATAACTGTTTGGAAAAGTTCGGTTTAGTGTTCATTACAATGCTAGTGTTGTATATATTAAAAACAATATGGAATGTGTTGTATGACTATGTTCTTGGTCCGGAGTGGAATAAAGTGGACTTCAAGGCTAAAGGAAAATGGGCGCGTAAGTATTGATTTAAATTTTGGTTCTTTCATGTCTATGGAACGAACAATTCAAAGAATGCGCGCATGATATCAGTCTGCAGGCATGACGTCCCTGTTATTGTTTTAATGTGGAGTTTTCCAATAGGTATCTAAAGCATTCCTAACCACTCACTAGATGGCGCCCCGACAATTTTGGTAATTGATAATCGCTTGAAATAGGTTCTTAGCAAACAGGATATAAACACTGGGTACGTTGTATTGGATAATATTGTATTTGTCAATAGTATTCAACCATTTTAGAGGTTGTAATAATAATGCAACATAGTGCCAACTTCTATATATATATTTATTTTTACATTTCGTTCAACCTTTAACAGTTATGTTTATATTATTAAACATTTTATTTTTAAGTTTAGTATTAATTGGTTGCATGAAATCACTGCCACCATCATACAGATTTAAAAAAGATTACCAAAATTATAGGAGCGCCATCTATTGATGCTTTTTGAAACCAACTATCAATACCTACTGGAAAACTCCTCATTGAGTGTTGTTTTTGTTATTTGTCTGCCACGGGCAAAGTTATTTTCCGCACGTTACATTATCTACTTGTACACAATATATATTTTTCCTGTAGGAGTAAAACCTCATTTATAAAATTACCGCACTTGTTGTTTTTGTTATTTGTCTGCCATGGGCAAAGTTATTTTCCGCACGTTACATTATCTACTTGTACACAATATATATTTTTCCTGTAGGAGTAAAACCTCATTTATAAAATTACCGCAGTTGTTGTTTTATTAAAAGTAAATTTTATTCTTTCTTAGTGCTTTCACACAGGTGTTGACTAAGAGAGCTAAGAAATAATAATAATAATAAATAGATAATAAATATGCTTGGGCAATTTACACAGCGCCATCTAGCTCCAAAGTAAGCAAAGTTTGTGTTACGATGCTAGATAACTGAAAAACTAATTATATACTTTTAAATACATACTTATTATATATACGACACCCAGCCCCGTTACAGAAATTTAAATGCAGAAATAGACCAGATCAATGAAAAATTTTTTTAAAGCTTATTGTTTTTTAGTTCCATATATTTTATTAAACGAGTTCCTTGAAACCCAACCGCTTTAAAAATCTCATAAAAATAACTCTTAGCTTGTTTACAGATTCGCGATTAGCCTTGATGCACTTTTTTCGGTCGCTGTGTGTATATTTATAGAACCTTATCTATTTATTTTTAATATTCAGTATCATCGTACCACGTTAGAATCGGTGCAGTGGTTTAGCCGTGAAACGTAACAGACCAAGCGACAGTGATACTTTCGAATTTATTATATTAGTAGGGTTTCAAAATCGATGAGCCATCATCATCATCATAATATTAACCGTAAGACGTCCACTGCTGGGCATAGGCCTCTCCCAAAGATCTCCACAAAGGCCAGTCCTATGCCTACCGCATCCAGCTGGTACTTCCGACCTTTACTAGGTCGTCGTCGGTCCAACTTATGGGAGGCCGTACCCACTGCGTCTTCCGGTACGTGGTCACCACTCGAGAACTTTACTGCCCCATCGGCAATCTGTTCTTCGAGCTATGTGCCCTGCTCACTGCCACTTTAGCCTGGCAATCCTTCGCGCTATGTCAGTGACCTTGGTGACCAAATAGATAATAAGTATGTCATGTTTTAAACTAACGCGGTTATTATCGCGGGACGTCCCGTGACCATGATACATGCAACTGTGTCGAAATATCTGGCTACTCGTAAACAAACGCGGTAGGAAACCCGAAACATACCTTTAACGTGTGAAATAAGTATGTTCTCGAAAATTGACGTAGGTAGATGATCTTTGATGATGATTCTTAACACTACTACTAAGGGCGGCTTGCGCCAAATTCTTAAACGCATTTAAGCTGATACTCAAACAAAAAACTTCATACAAAAAAACGTAAACTGACATTCTTAAACGTGTTTAGGATATTTGGTGCAGTCGGGGCTACATGTGGAATGATCATACTTCAATTTATGTTTTATAAAATGAGAACAATTCAATTAATGCAATGTAGGTACAGTACAGTTAATTGCGTAACAGGCTGACTATTTAAAGTATTATGTATTTTCTGAGAAACACTGAGAATTAAATCGTCATGGTGTCAGTTGGTGACAGAAGTCAAGAGTTCAGAACCCTATTTTATCAGTAGGGAAGTAGGGATTTAGTGGAATAACTTGTGTGTTTTATTAATCTATTGCAGTTGACAAAGTAAAATCTAATTTCAGTGGTGACGGGCTCCACCGACGGAATTGGGAAGGAGTACGCACGTCAAGTGAGTTCAATTGACACATTTATTACATAAAATAGTTCGTAATTATTAGGACTTGAACATCTTCTCATCTTCCACACTCGAAGTTGTCGGAATCGAGATAGTCCATGAAACGTAGATGCTATGGATTGTCAAACGAGCAAATAGCCCACTTGATGGTTAGCGGTAACATCTACGATTCATGCATTTATTTGCAGTAACAAAAGCAACTAACTACTTATAATAAGAACAGACAGGGAATACTGTTCAATAGTGCCTGTGATGAGTATCTTCAATCAATATAACAGAAAATATCCAACGAATGTGCTCAAAAAGAAATATCAGAAGAACTAGAATTTCCCAACATTACATAGCACGTTGTAGCGAACCATCATCGCCATAGATATTGAACTATCGCATGTCATCCACGAAGTAAGGAGTTTCTTCCGTCATTGACGTAAACAGAGCGGTCAGATTTGGCGGCTTTACAATGAAAACATGGCGTTGCTAGGCAACAATACCACGTGCCAACACCACGCCGACTTCGAGACGTGAGCAAGGCCGTGAGCGCTTCACCGCTTACCGTAAAATCGCGGAGTGCTTTTTCTTTGACAGGAATGCCCGATTGCACACGACCATTCACCATCATGCGGCTTGTCAAGTGGCATGACAAAAATAGGCTTGATCCCGCCCATATGACTCCATACACAGACTCCATGTCGAGTCATTTGTCAAGCGGTATGAAGGCATTCACCTAAGACATTCAATTCAAGTTGAATAGGTGGGCGTTGTAGTAGGGAACTTTGTTACTATCAATTTCGATTCCACATAATGTGAATTAACTTTTACTCGATTTGTGACTCGATGACAGAGCACACGCAAATCCGATTCATAATAATAAGAGAATCATCATCACAGCCAATAACAATCCATTGCAGGACTGAGAGCCTCTCTCACGAAAAAGGAGTCTCCACGCTTGGCAGACGGGTTAGAGATCGCAGTATTATAAATATAACAATGGAAAATGCTGCTGCCCATTTTCTAGCCTACGAAGACTAGATCTCTTGCCTCGAAAACATTAGTCGCCGTGTACGACATCCACGTACAAGGCGGTGATTAGACAATAAGAGAATGGTGTAGGTATACTAAAGCGCAATGCCTTGGAATATAGAAAACATTTTATGTAGTACTCCATACACGTTCCACTTACAGCTAGGTACATAAATAATAAGTTAGTAAATAATAGTATGTAGTTTATGCAACTGTCATATAAAAGGGGGTATTAAAACATGAGTGTCTTAGTTTATACGAGGCGTAGCCGAGTATGATAATAGTTTGACACGAGAGTTTTAATACCTAATTGTATGCAGTTGCATACACACTACTTTATCTACACTCATATTTTTATGTTAAAATATCGTACCTATAATTTTCTCAACTTAGCTGGAAGTAAGCTGCGAGTCAGTTCTGTTGTATCTACGCGTCGAGGATATCAAGCGGCGGGAAATTCACTTTACTACTTTCCCATTTATCTATTTATTTGCTTAAAATAAGAAAAAACATTAATAACACACAAATTGCAACAATTACAAAAATTATTCTGTTTAGCGGGAAAACAATTACACAGAATATAAACAAGAAAATTTAAATTTGAATTTGAATTTGTTAAAGACATCTAAGTATTCAGCCTACATTACGCCGTGTCCCGGCGCCCGACAAAAAATTTAAAAATAAAAGTGTTGCATAATGATTAAAATAGTAGTTTATGCAACTGTCATATAAAAGGGGGTATTAAAACACGAGTGTCTGTTTATCATACGAGGCGTAGCCGAGTATGATAATAGTTTGACACGAGTGTATTAATACCTAATTATATGCAGTTGCATATACTACTTTATCTACACTCTAATATTTTTATGTTAAAATATCGTACCTATAATTTTCTCAACTTAGCTGGAAGTAAGCTGCGAGTCAGTTCTGTTGTATCTACGCGTCAAGGATATCAAGCGGCGGGAAATACACTTAACTATATTCACAGTTATCTACTTATTTGCTTAAAATAAGGAAAAACATTCACAAACACAAATTACAACAATTACTAAAAATATTCTGTTTAGCGGGAAAATAATTACACAGAATATAAACAGGAAAATTTAAATTTTGAATTTAAATATGTTATGACATCTAAGTATTCAGCCTACATTACGCCGTGTCCCGGCGCCCGACAAAAAATAAAAAAATAAAAGTGTTGCATAATGATTAAAAAGTTATTTTACGATACAGCTGTAATGAAAATGGTATGGGAAATGCTGTATCGAAAAGTAATTTTTTAAAATTTTATAATCTGGCGTGAAAAAAGTGTACCCTTAAACGACTGTTTTCGAATATGTAATTGAAACATTATGCTATGAGTGTAGATAAAGTTATTTTACGATACAGCTGTAATGAAAATATTATGGGAAATGCTGTATCGAAAAGAAATTTTTTAGAATTTTATAGTCTGGCGTGAAAAAAGTGTATCCTTAAACGACTGTTTTCGAATATGTAATTGGAACATTAAGCTATGAGTGTAGATAAAAATTATTATTATAATTACACTTAGTGTAGGTAAATCAGCTTTGGATCTCGCGGGCGAGCGAGCGCATGTCGTTTGAGTTTTTAAGTATATTATCATAATAATACTAAATAAAAGGTAGCGCTAGGGTATATGTATACTTTCTACCTAAACTGTAGTATGTGCTACAATAATGAAATCGTTGAAATGAAAAGCAACACACCGATATACAGCTATAACCCGGAATAATTAATTTGTTTTTATTTTTTGCAATGACGTCACTGGACAAATAATAATACTAGTTTATTTTATGGCAATTGTTTCCGGACAACAACTTGTTATGTTAAAAAGAACGAGTCTCAGAAGACGCAGAAGGTTCCGAAGTCCGATCGAGGTCATATTAATCATTTTGGCGTTAATATCCCGGTTGTAATCACACGTACGAGGACTCGCGGTCCGCCTTGACCATCATCCAAGATTTCGCAGATCAGGTAATTACAGTAGAGCGACTGCCAACTGACCTCCGTGACCCTGCTACCAGGAGCATAAATTGACCAGTTTGACCAGATTGGATCATAGCTGAATGTGTACGTTTAATTACGATGTTTTTCCTCACCGTAAGAGCATCAGTTAGTGTTCAACTAATATACATAACTAAGAAAATGTCATTGGTACTTGACGGCATTGGAGGTCCGGGGGTGTGTGGGGGAAGTTGGACCCCTTTAGGCAGCTGACGCTTGCGAAAGTACTAACAATTGTTATTTAGTAAACCTCAATTTCATAATTAAAATAAATGTTTTTTTGTTTAGCTGGCTGAACGTGGCTGCGACATAATTCTCGTGAGTCGGTCCATGGAGAAATTAAAAGCCGTTGCCTCGGAAATTGGTAATTTCACTTTTAAATTGTAATTTTAAGAAACAGGCTTGCCTGATGAAAAGCTGTCACTGTGGTGACATTTGCAATACCAGGGGAATCACCCACGCGTTGTCGACCCCGTAAAAACCTTTTAACCCCTATCTTGAAGAAGTTCATGTTGTACTCTCCAGGGAAAACCTCTCCAGGCATTATTGTTTAAGATTGAAGATTTGATGTTTGAGAGTAACTGTTAAAACTTCTTCTTAAGTCTTTTTTTTTCCCTTATTCTTGATACTCCTAGATCTTAGAGTGTGGCAACTTTCCTACTTATTACCTATATAAGACATCTTTAGTGCTGCTTCTGGACATGTTTTCAGTGCGATAATTCGTTTAGGTAATTATCATGATTAAATTGGGTATATGGCTATGTTTTAAGAATACAATGTTATTTCCATTAATTTCAGAAAAAGACTACAACGTGAAAACAAAGATAGTGCAAGCTGATTTCTCTAAAGGGGATAGTATTTATGAAAATGTAGAAAAAGAGATAAAAGACCTACAGATCGGTACTTTAGTTAACAATGTTGGTGTTTACTACCAGTACCCGGAATATTTTCTAGATATACCTGAATTGTAAGTATTAAAAATTATTCATAAAATAATATCATTATTTTAAAATTCTTTGTAATACCCGACTTTAACTTATTTCTTTTTTCACCGGTTACTTTTGCGAGTGAGCTTGGTGGGTAGGCCTGATTGAAATTGGTAGTCAAGTACGTTCTGCTATCTTGTTGTTATTGGTTTAAGTATTTCACAAATTTTTTGAGTTTCGGTATGTGAATACTGGTGGGTAGAATTGTATTTTTAATTAGTAGTTTAAGTGTAATGTTGTTGTAAATTTTTATGCACCGCCTGCAATTTTTCTTACCAGTTTTCGGGGTAGACTGGTAGATAAAGCTACAAAGCTTTAAGTCCACCTTTGTACTATTTTGTGCATAAAGTATTAAATAAATAAATAAATAAATGCTTGATTTATATAAGCCGGTGCCCGAGGAAGGACAGTGTTAATTATGATACCTTAGTCGGGAATTTTAATAAAAGAATGTCATGTTCTCTAATAATTTTACCTAAGTAACAAGTACTTTGTAGACCTAACTGTAATTTATTATATAACTTGTGCAACGAGTTAGCTTATATCTGTAATGTTGCACAAAGAGTGAATAAATGAATAAATACCGAAGGTTATGCAACGCTCGCAGAGTCCGGGAATTGGATGGGTGACCTTTTTGCACATTGCGGCTAATCGAACTTCAACGCGCTGCAACGAGCTCGCCACTCCTTAGGTGAGCCTCCTAATGGCGTTGGTGTAGCGAAGTTGACCAAGTCTACTGCTGAGGACCCTGAGACTGGTTGAACATTCTCGGTCGCCCGATTGGCACCCCGTGATATGGTTTTCATTCTTGTTGATTGTATTAACTAAAATGTATCATCATATTTTTTTATTGTCTTTAGCATAGTAGTCTTACTGTGTAACTGCTATGCTCGTTGTTTTTCATCGTAATTCTCGAAAGTCCTAATGTCCTTAGTTCTAATCGATCGAAAATCCTAAATAAATCAACGAGCCTTGCAAAACTTCCTATCGCACAACCAATTAATTCGAACATACAATGATTGCGATATAATCAATATTTAGGACAATCGTATTTAGGGAAATCATGTTATGACAACCAACTTTAGGTCTATAAACATTAGGACATACAAAAGACTTCCGTTACAAACCTACCCAATTTTATACATGCATGCCATGAGTACAGATTGTATGCAATAGTGCCCCAAAATCTAAATCAAAACCGAGATTTCTTTATTGTACGATACCCGTAATAGTGGGTCGGTAATAGTAATATTCTATTCTACTGTATAACGCATTGGCAACATTGACTACTGGCTATTTTTATATTTAATATCAATTTTATTGTACTTCCAACAGTGAGCAGTTTAACAGACAGATGATTGAAGTAAACATCACTTCGATGACTCGCATGACGGCCTTGGTGATGCCAGGGATGGTGAAGCGGAAGTCTGGCGTCATCATCAACATCAGCTCTATTGCGGCTTGGGTACCGGGCCCCTTGCATTGTCTGTATTCCGCTAGTAAGGTAAACAAATTAAAAGAAAACTGATCAAAGAAAGGGCAAGTCAGGAATTCCTTCAATCGGCGTAAATGTGTGAGAATATTTATGTATAAGAGGTAAAAGGGGTGCGTCAGGATCGTTGTGGCAGAGTATGAAGGGAAGTGGCTCTCTATCCGACAATGTCGCAATTTGAGAATCCTTAACCTCCTTCATTCGATACTGCATGGCTCGCCTGCCCTTAACTATTTAAAATCCAAGTTCCAGTTTCTATTTGTACCCATAATCGCAATTTCCACACATAACCGGTTATTACATTTTCCCCTTCACCGCACTGGTTTTATATCCAAATCTTTCGCAATGGTCGCCATACGACTCTGGAATTATCTCTAACTAGCAAATTCTCGTTCAAACAGGCTGTACACAAGCATTAGCTGTATGCCATATAAATACATTATTCCTCCTATCATTTATCTTTAGGATAAAT
Organism: Blastobasis lacticolella; assembly: GCA_905147135.1. Classification (NCBI taxonomy): domain Eukaryota; kingdom Metazoa; phylum Arthropoda; class Insecta; order Lepidoptera; family Blastobasidae; genus Blastobasis; species Blastobasis lacticolella. The sequence goes on from LR990056.1 coordinate 7,598,080, forward strand.
TTGTTGTTTACCTCTATCTTGTATATCTGTAAAATTGTATAAATTTAGCATTTATTTACATAAAGTATCCTTTCCCTCACATTATCTTATAGTTTCTGCCGCACCGCCTACTTTTTTCGATCACATTTTTTCATGATTTACTGGTAGACAAAGCTACTTAGCTTTAAGTCTGCCAATATACCTTCAGTGCATAAGGATTTAATTAATAAATAAGTATGGTCTTCCCGTAGAATGTGGGCATGAGTGTGTATTTATATTTATATCTATATAGTGAATTATATTTATATAGTATCAGGGGAACCTGACTGCTACTACTTCATTCAGTCACCTAAATGTGCACGTTTCCTCAGGATGTGTTCCCCCACCGCAATCTTTACTTCTAATCTAACTCATTCTGTTCCAGGCTTTCGCCGACAAATTCACAGAGAGTCTTCGCATCGAATACAGCAGTTCTGGCATCATAATTCAAAGCGTCCATCCTGGATACGTAAACACGAACATGACGGTGACAACGATGAATAAAACAACATTAATGTCACCCCTCGCCGACAAATTCGTACGATCAGCTCTTGGCCTAGTTGGCACTGCTGCGGTTACAACCGGATACCTTCCGCATAGCATTATGATTGACACATTGATATTTATAAATAAAATAAGCAATTTAGGTGGATGGCTTGTCAAGAGGCAAAACAAAGTTTACCGCCTGAACGCTTTGAAGAAGATTAAAGATAAAGAAAGTTAAATGAATGACTTGTTATTTTAGATTATTTATTTTAGTTCTGGTGTAGTTTGACTAACCTTTCTTCCCACTTGCGATAACCTTAGCAGTTATCCGAGTTTATTCCACAACCCAAGACTACTAAATTAATAAAATAAAAATGATCATCTTGGCGTTAATGTCCCGGTTGTGCTTTCGCGCACGAGGGCCCGGGGTCCGCCTTGACCATGATCCAGGATTAAGTAGGTCAGTCAATTACAGTGGAGCGACTGCCACCTGACCTCCATGACCCCGCTACCAGGGGAACCAGACCAGATTGGATCATGGTTACACATCCAGTCGCCTGAATGTGCAGGTTTCATCACGATGTTTTCCCTCACCGTAAGAGCATCGGTTAGTATTCAACTAATGTACATAACTCAGAAAACAGTCATTGGTACATGGGCGGGATTCGAACCCGGGTCCTCTGGCTTACAAGTCGGATACTCTAACCGCTCGGCCACCGATGCTCCAGCGATGCTGCACCGAAGACTACAGACTAAATTAAGTTACAATATTTAAGGCCCGTTATACGTCGCCGCTTACAAACTGAACAGAAATGCGTACGCGTCGTCTCCGCGTAGTCACCGCGTAGCAACCGGGCAGAAAAGTGCAGTCGATTCTATCCTAGATAGATAGATGTATCCGGGCCGTTTTCCGCATTCAGGCGAACTTGCGCCCATTCTGCGTGGATATGGTATACTCCAGGATACCCTATTGTTCCTGCCATCCTAACTCCTCCAGGAAACGTAGTAACCCTTTCGATTCTATCCTCTTGGCCCGCACACGACGCGGTGTCTGTGCGGGTGCGGCACGATTACTGTGCGGTGCCCATACGGGCCATTCGCGTTTGTTTACAAATAATAAAAGCTTTCTGACATTCGAATAGAAACCTAAATTGTTTAATCATTTGGGACAAATTGTGCAGAAATCGTGAAGGTACCTACTTCTGTATGGGCACTAATCTTCTATCTAATCTAATATATAAAATTCTCGTGTCACAGTTTTCGTTGCCATACTCCTCCGAAACGGCTTGACCGATTTTTATGAAATTTTTTGTGCTTATCCGGTATCTATGAGAATCGGCCAACATCTATTTTTCATCCCCCTAAATGTTAGGGGTAGTCCACCCCTAAATTTTTTTTTTATTTTTTTAGGAAATTATTTATATGGCAAAACAACGTTTGCCGGGTCAGCTAGTATGTAATAAAAAATTAATAAAACGAAATAAAATGTTAGCAGGAGGTAGACCCGGGGCCAGATTATATTGCTAGCCGATGACAAAGGAACTAAATTATTCATAATATAAACAATGACAAGGAATAGCGTCTTAACTAGCGTCAAAGCAATCTTAACTGGCCCCTATACATTTTCTAGTGAAAAAAGTCAAAGTAACTGATATTTATTTTATTTTGTTTTATTTATAAATTTAAATATAAGTAGAAATTGCAAGCATTACAATCTGATATTATTTTCTCTACACAAAATTACAAGCAGCGGCAGCACAATTACAGGCCTCATAGTGGCAACGCAACTGTGGTTCTGCATTTTTGTTGTCTGCAACCTTAACGCTTACCATCAGGTAGGCTGTCTGCTCCATTGCAGTACTGAGTAGTATAAAAAATGTGAGGTTGTCTGGAAGAAATTTGTTTAAGGGATGAGCTCGCCTTTGTACTTTGCTACATTGTGTTAGGACTGTATGTATCACGGATGTTTCATTATGAGTTAGTATAATAATAATAAGAGGTCTTAGATAATTTAGTTATGAGTTTTTGATGAGGTCTGAACCATTTCCAAAGCAATGAAGTCATTCAAGGATCAAGGTCTTAAGGAAATACCAAATATTAGAATTCTATATCGGTATAGCTGGCCGGCGCGACTTCGTTCGGACGTTTCTTCGTCTCGCACGTGTGGGGAGACAGTTTCATTCCTATTCACTCTTACTATGGTTGCTATCGCACTCTGTTACAACGGAATGGTGGTTGAGTTGAGCGCCATCTTCACGCCCCCGCGGTCAAGCGCACCGAGTGAATCTCTGTTGGGTGAAGCCCTCGCGTGGTGTAAAAATAAACTCGACCCCTTTCTTAACTCGACCCTATTCCTGCCGTACCCATACCCACCTACCATTTTTCTTTTAAACAAACTGAACAAATCCCTTAAAGGGTCCGGGTTGAGGAAATAAAATCACTTTATAAACCGTACGCAACCCGTTTACTAGAAATATCACAAATCACAAATATAAATAAACTTCCGGTGGAACCGTGTATGGAGACATCGAACCCTAAAATCCTGGTCCGTCTTATATAAATTATATCCCCGTGACGATAGCGCGATCTAATTGACGCACAACGACATCTAGCGTGTGCGTCCATTACACATATGATATAACGCATTAAACATACTGCCCACCAAGGACAACTGTTTTACAAAGTTGTCCTTCACAATAGAAATTAGAAAATACAAAAGTACAACATTTATCCAACAAAACCGAAAACATATTAAGCATAAACCCAAATATTTTAAATACAGAATCCAAAAACCATAAAAACAAACTACACAACTTATTACTATTTAAGTACAGAATTTATTCCATTACCTAAATATATACCATCATACATATCCAAATTGTTTTCTAATTAACCATTAAATAAACAAAAGAAGAAATAAACATCCGCCTATTAACTTATTTTTATGAGGGAAAGACAAGTCTTCCACAATAACCTAACTACCCTATCTCAGTCTCCTGAGACTTATTGGTCACACAATACCAAAAGTTTCCGTTGTGCTGTGCATCAATTGCCACCGTTGTCTCCCCATAAAATCGGTTGAAAGTTGTCATTTTTATCCTCCACCTTTATCCGCTTATTAGCCCCTTTCGATTTATCTTTAAAGGGAAAATTACAGACTTTCCGAGCTGAATCATCCCTGATAGTCACTGAGTTATTCCCAGATACATGACCCTCTATACTTTTTCTGGTGGTGTTCACCATCTCCATTTCCTTTTTCATAATAGTTTCATCATATCTCAAATGCATCACAACAGGATATGACGAAATGCTGTCATTTAGTTTCACCCCGCCTCCGGATCTAGCCTGTTCTGTTCCTGTTACCGTTGTGCCTTGCCATGATTTCCCTGCTGGTGCTACCCTATCACTTTTTAAATGCAACAGTGTGTGGTGGTTGCGATTACACAATCGACACATAGAACTCCGGCAAAATTTGGCAGAGTGGTTAGTACCCAAGCACCGATAACACAAACTGTTTTGCTGTACAAAATTACGACGAGTGTCAACCGCCTGTTCTGCATATATCTTACAGTTGTACAGCCTATGATTCTCACCGCAATAAATACAATTCATCCGAGTAATATGAAAAGTGTGTACCCTATTCACTTGACCACCTTGAACTTGAGGTGGATTATTAGATGATAAATCCAGAAATTCTAACGCCCGATACCGATGATTGAGAAAAGCCTTATATTCTTCGAAAGTCGGTAAATCATCCGATGCCATTGTCGCAGAAACATGTAGCTCCCACTGTTTCCGTGACTCATGATCCAATTTTAATGACATCAAATGGATCACCAGTGTGTCCCAATTAGAAACATCGATCCCAATATTCTGCAATGCCGCTAAGCAATCTGTAGAGGTATCCACTAGTTCTTTTAGAAATTCAGCCGATTCAGAAGTTGCATCTCTTTGACTCAATAACCGAGCTAAAATATTGTGAGCTAAGAATTTTTTGTTGTTGTACCTACTCTCTAACATTTTCCAACACCTTGCGTAATTCGTGTTAGATATTGGTAGGTGCCGAAGTAATTGCTCAGCCTCTCCACCTAAATAGCCCTTTAAGTAATGCAACCTTTGAACATCACTCAATGAACCATTATCATGTACAAGAGATGTAAACAAGTCTCTAAATGTTGGCCATTCCACATACTTTCCCGAGAATGTTGGAATAACAATTTCCGGTAGTTGAATTTGAGATTGAGAACTGTGTTTTGCAACTAAATCCTTAAGATAAATCTTCAATTCCGATTTGAAGTCTAAGAACAGTTCCTCAGTTGCCTCATACAGATCACCCTTCATGTATTCTGTTTCGTTCAATTCAGTAGCGTTTGAGGTTAGTATTAACTCCTGATGAGTTGAATTGAACCGTTTCCAATAACTATCTATATTCTCTAACCTAATTTCTACATAAGATGTTGTTTTCCGCTCTCTAGATCCCTTTTCAAAATTCATCCTAGCCTTAGAAATTCTTTGATAAATTTCCTTTTGTAAATTTATTAACCCTTGCATATTGATAACAAATTAAAACCGAAACATTAACAATAATAAGAATCAAAACTAAATTGCAAGTAGTGTACCGCTTCCAAATTATAATGGACAAATTAAAACCGCATCACAAACTGAATTTAACTTTGAAAATACTTGCAACTTTGCTAAGTTCCAAAACCGAAAAATAACCCAAGTGTTTGACTATACAATAAAAACCGAAAAATATTCTAAGTGTTCAAAATATAGCACTTATAAAAATCGGGCATGGATTCCCCGTCTTTTCCGTATTTCACGAATTATTCTAAGTCCAAAACTAACACAAAACGTTTCTAAGTTTTTTCACTGTACCAAATAGAGTTCAAGTTCGCTTACAGTTTTTTGTCTTCAAACCTAAACCTGAAGACTCCGCCTTGTCCTACTCCTTGGTCTCCAACACCAGCTCCAGGCTTCTTCAGGCACCTCCTCAGTACCTGATGCAGTGTAGACCACCAGCTGAATCCAAGTTCTTCAACTCCTGGAGGTCCGCTGGGGCCAGCGATCCACAACTGCTGCCGCCGCCGATCCGATATCCGCCAACGAAGGACCATGAACAAATCCCTTAAAGGGTCCGGGTTGAGGAAATAAAATCACTTTATAAACCGTACGCAACCCGTTTACTAGAAATATCACAAATCACAAATATAAATAAACTTCCGGTGGAACCGTGTATGGAGACATCGAACCCTAAAATCCTGGTCCGTCTTATATAAATTATATCCCCGTGACGATAGCGCGATCTAATTGACGCACAACGACATCTAGCGTGTGCGTCCATTACACATATGATATAACGCATTAAACACAAACCTTATCCTGACAGTTACAAACATAACGACAAAAGGATGCAGCCGCTCTGAAATTCTATTTTTCCTGGGAATCTTAAATTTTTTAAAATATGTAATTTAGTCTAAGCTGATAATGCAGCTTTGTATACCTAGGTGAAAGAATGACTAAAATCGGTCAAATAATTTTTGTAAAAATTTATTCATTACAAACAGACAAGTGGCAGTGGGCAGGGCACATAGCTCGAAGAACAGATGGCCGATGGGGCAGTAAAGTTCTCGAGTGGCGACCACGTAACGGTAGACGCAGCGTGGGTAGGCCTCCTACAAGGTGGACCGACGACCTTGTAAGGATCGCAGGTACCAGCTGGATGCGGAAAGCACATGACCGGTCTTTGTGGAGATCTCTGGGGGAGGCCTATGCCCAGCAGTGGGCGTCTACTGGCTGATATGATGAAACAGACAAACAAAACGACAAACAATGAAGTACCTGACCTCATAACTACCTACATAAAACCTATCAAAGAGATTTATGACTTTAGTAGGTACATAAATATTTGACATATATTATGTTACCGTTATCGGTCAAACCCGATTTTGGGTCAAATTATGATCAATCAATCAATTATGACCAAATTAGAGTAGTGTCAGATTTTTTTATGTCAAATTCAGTTGTCCACTGAGATAGCCGATAGGCCCTCTGGGCCGAATGGATTTTGAATCAGTATTTAATTTAATTTATGTTTAAAGGCCATAACAGGCCACTGCTGGACATAGGGCCACCTCCCACCAAATGGGAGGTTATTGTCATAATATCCATACTTGGCAGGCGGGTTGGAGGTCGCAGTGTTATGTCTAACAATGGAAAACGCTGCTGCCCATTTTCCAGCCTACGGAGACTATAGATCATTGGCCTCAAAAACCATTAGTCGCCTTGTACGACACCCGCGTGTGTAAGGGGTTGGTGCTATTCTACTCTGCCGGACACCACACCGCTTTAGCATAATATCTCTAGTGAACCCCAAAAACGAGGCTCATAAACCGGATAAATTAACTGAATAAAACATTCATTCAGCTCTCAAAACCAAATTGAGTGAAAACAGATGTCGGTCTACGACTGCGTACTTTATTTGATCACCATTTACAGACGCCAGAAAGTTTTCGGCAGTCGAAATGGGAATGGACTGAGAAAGCAGTAAATAACATTAGCAGGGAATTACGATTTGTATTGGCTAAAGAGACGGTAGCTGAAATGTTACTTGGATTCGCCGGGTTTAAAAACTACCTGTTAATTAAAAATGTTCGAGAATGTTCTGAGGAGTCACTTAAGCGCCACCGTCAGAAAAGTATTTTTGTAGTACTACTAATATCATCTTCTATTAAAACTAAGAACCTATTTTCTGTTAGCTGTCGCGGCGCGACTTCGCTCGCGTGTTGTCCTATTCCTACTCTACTCTATCCCTACCCCTAATGTGAAAATGAATGTATAACCATGATCAGGTACCCCTCAGGGTCACGGAGGTTAGATGGCAGTCGATCCACTATACATACCTGGTCTGCCAAATCCCTGGGGATTATGGTCAATGCGGACTCCGGGCTCTTGGACAACCGGGACATTAACGCAAACGCAGATGATTAAGATGATGACCATTGATTACTATTATCTACTGGCTTCTATCGGTCTACGTGTAAACTTTAGATCATAATAATCTCCGTGAGGATGGTTTTAGGATCTGCCTCTAATCTGGGGGCACGGAATTGCCCCAATAAGCCGAGCAAAGTAGGGAGCACTACCTACCTTTTCTCAAAGCGATTCGTCGAATCGTCAGACCCTCATATCTTCGGCGTAGACTCTAGATAATACCATAAAGTTCAAATTTCAAGGATTATGAACGTAGCAGATTTTTAAAATTACCAAATCATTGCTACTAAACCACGGGTCATGGATGCAAAAATGCTGGCAACTGGCAACCGAAATACATTTCTCATTCCATAAAAAGGAGACTGTAATAACATTGCCCTCATTATACAAAAAGTCTGTTATAAAATCTCCAAGCGCCTTTATCGGAGGAAGTGACTCATTAGTGAGTCATGGAATATCGCTCAAAAATGTTTGGTGGAAAATATTCCAGTTTACGCGAATAGCAATTGCGGCGCCGCCATTGTGGATAGTGCGGTGCAGTTTCGGAAATCAGCTGAGACTACTTCTGTTGTCCACTGTCTATATATCTACATATAATAAAACGGTAAAAAAGTGTTAAAGTCCACTATTTATAAACATAACAAAACAGTAAAAAAAGTGTGTCTGGTGATATATATCTGTTTACATACTTTTAAAGCAGACAAACCGTTACAAATTTCTCCAACTAAACCTTGTGGTATGCATCTACTTAGGTACGAGTACAGCTAGTGTCTGGCGATTTTATCAGCCGGGTAGTGGCAAATTGCTGCTTCAGTAATGGCTTTTTGAGCTGTTGTTATTACAAGTTTAGAGTCAGCCTTTTCGTTTATTTATGCGACGTGCCTTTATGAATACTTTGGCGTTTCTGTCAAATGTTAATGTAGGTGTAAATGAATGTTAGAATATTCTATGAATTACTCAAAGGTTTAAATAAAATAGAAAACAATATATTTTTAACAGGTGGTAGGACTCTGTCAAGTCTGAGATGTTGGCCTGAGTGAGTACCACCGCCTTATCAATTGCTAGCCAAGCAACAATGCTTACATTGGGAACCAGCGTAATTACAGGCATGAGGCATTACATCTTAGTCCTCACAGTGACAATGCACCTGCGGTTCTGCATTTTTCTAGATTCGTAGATGTTATTATCGCTTACCATCAGGCGGGCTGGATACTCGTTTGTCACTGCGAAGCATAAAAAACTATCAAGTTGTGTTATACGAAAAGACCGGCGCTGAAGTACGAGTACTTTAGATACGTTTTCGTGCGAATGTAACTCGGAACAAATCGTACGTAATACAGCACAGCAACCTACCACAAACCAGTTTATGAGCTAACATTGCTATGCGTATCCAGAGAGATGCTAGCTCATCTTATACTGGGTATGTTGATGTGCTATCCTCTATACGATACCTAATCGAATCCGTCAAGCTCTATGGAAAACTCACATACTGGAAAACTAGTCATAGTTTCTTTTCATTCATCTGGTTTACGCATAAGTGACATTCTTACAAAAAGGAATCCAAAAAGCAACCGACCTCGTCCTTTTACAAATTACAAAAAGGGTTAAATTTCCTATGAATTTGAAAAGTATTTTAAGAGTTAACTTTCCTTGCCTATATCTTTCAGAGTCATTCAAGAATGAACCGTATGACAAAGAAAATTAAGTTCCTGCCTAAAAAGCGCGCGACCTCGTTGAAAATATTTTTAAGTCCTACAGCTTTTCAAGTATACAGTTTTAATATTAAAAGCTTTATACGGGAATGCATGGCTGAAGTAAATGGAATTTTTTCGAGGGAAAAATGAATTTCAGATGGCAAATTGAAGCTGGCTAGAGAGCAATTTTTATCATACGTTTGTTGCAGATTTTTTGTTAGACAATATTAGACTCTTCGTTGATACTTTAAAAGCTTTGAAAATACAGAATTTACAATGTTTACAGATTAAATGTAAAATTTCCTAATAAGCTACCATTAAGCGCAGAAAATATATATTAGTTTTCTAATTTTTTTTATCATCACTGTTCTTAGCATTTGCGTTAATCCAAATAGAAGTGGTGAATATTCAGATCATTAAACAGAAAAAAAAATGCAGCCGTAAAGGGAGCTAACGTACAAACTTAGATCTTCTTTTTTACAGCTACTTCGCCCAAGAAGTGTAATTCTCGATTTACTCTAAAATGTCCCATCTAATTATGACCACGCAGAATAAAACCTAGTAGTTTGATTATCAGCCTATAATCACCGAACAGGCATTGAAAATAGTATATATACCACCGGCTACTGTCGTTCTGTCATACCTCCATTATATCTGGCAATATTAGTACAACATTTTTAATTATAACTAGTCCACGAAAAAGTCGCTTGAAAATGCCATGCCATAACACACCGCGGTACTTAGTTATGTCATACTTTCTGCTATTTGCCATACCAATGCAGAGGGGAGACCGGAGGTAGCAGGAGCGGCTGGCCGTAACGATGGTGCGTGATTTACCCCGTGCGTGTTGTGGTGCTGTGTTAGAAATATGATCTATTGAGTTCAAAAGTAGTGCTAGCAATCTACACTGCTGTTCTGGAAGATTATATCTTTTTTGTTTATTCATGGTTACACATTCAGGCGATTGAATGTGTAACCATGATCCAACTGGGACATGCTGATAGATAAGATGATATGCTCTCGCGCACGAGGGTCCGGGGTCCGCCCTAACCGTGATCCAGGATTTTGGCGATCAGGTAATTACAGTGGAGTGACTACCATCTGACCTCCGTAACCCTGCTACCAGGGGAACCTGACCAGATTGGATCATGGTCAAAAATTAAGTTGCCTGAATTTGCAGGTTTAATCACGATGTTTTCCCGTCACCGTAAGAGCATAGGTTAGAATTCAACTACGTAACTCGTGTACGTAACTCAGAAAAGTATCATGGCCATGTACATGGCCGCAGCGGGAATTGAATGCGGTACCTCTCGCTTACGAGTTGAATATTCAACCGCCCGGCTACCGACGCTCCTGCCCTGCACCTTATACCTAAATCGTCTTATATAAACTCATCCCTACCCATAAACAGTAGAAATAAAACCGTTGTTGATGTTAGAGCATCACACGGAAGTTCCTCGAAATGCAACCTGTAAAATACTGACAGATGCGCAACCCTACTCCGGTGTTCAAGGCTTTTCAGCTTGACGTTTTTCAGCTCTGGGTCACGGATAAGACTCTATGCTTCGACACCGATGCCATAGAAGCGAGCTGAATTTGACCTAAAGGTCTGAGTATTATATCAAGTATTATTCAAACTATCCGGGTAATATTATAAATGCGAATGTTTGTAAGGATGTTTGAATCTTTATTATATTCGCGGGATCGAATTCGGAACATAATAATTGGGTGTCGATGTTGCTCCACGTCCGTAGGAAATGCCTTAGATAATCCTACACATGGCCCGAAGTGGCGCTAAGAAAATGATCCTAAATGCCTCCTTCAAAACAGCTTTTCATTCGGTGGCGCCTATGCCTTAATGCTACAAAAACTGAACTATTGTTTCCATATCATTTCTCATCTGTTATTCAAAAAAATCCTCAATTAAGAAAAAAATATATGGGTTGCCTACTCTCACCCTGGTGTTCGGGGTTGCCATTAAGACAATCTACCCTCATGTGTTATTTAATCGAGTTATATGTCAAATGAAAGGTATTTCTGTTCCCTTTCCAACAATTCCTACATATCCAATCAAATTTACCGTTCATACGTGACGATATAATATGCATCGTAAATATGCTCTGAATTATAGAAAATATGAATCGGAGGAAAGCTTGCATAATAAGGAATTCAAAAAACCTAGAAAGTCTAGTGCCAAGCGAATGCGAGAGCTACGGTAGTGTCGAACGACGACATTTTCACGGAAAATCTACGGCACACACCTTGGAGCCTATTCTCCGGCTGTGATGTCTCAAATTTGACATATATTCTTGCCACGAATCTGTATTAAAGCGTCAATGAAGTTAATCTTCGACAATTTACGACTTTGTCAAAGATAGTTGAGAAAATATTTTCAGGTTTTCTGGCTATAAAATTGTCGAATTCAAGATGTCACTGTGCGAAAAGTACTTCTGATCTTGTCTGCGCATTTTGCCTTTTTACACTAATATATAATATCTCTGTATTCATACTGAATATTTTATTTACATCAATATTCATGTTTCAGTAAATAGGTATTATTTTTTCATTTCAATGTGTACAAACATACCTATATCATTTTATTTTTATTTCTTGTTCACTGCTGGCGTAAAATGAGGCAAGGTTTCTGTTTCATGGCTGACTGGAAGCCAACTATATTTAGCCTAGATTTGTAATAACCGTGACCAAATTTCAGCAGGTTTATTATGTACATAGACGTAAAATTCTGGTTTATACATGTATTGGTGTTATACCGTCTATACATAATGGATTATCGTTACACAAACGCAACCAAATACCGTTACAAAACCGGCGTCCACCGAAAACCGGTACAGTACGAATTTTCACACCAGCCTCAATATAATCCGTGATATGCCACGTTTTATGATGCGTGGTCAACCGTATAACTCGCACCGTAATACTGCAAGGTAGAGATGTAACAAGGTATTGCGATTCACAACGGGTGAGTTGGCTCACTTTCTCGACACAAAGAGCTTGTGTTGTCTTGTTTTGGCAATGTATGGTCTTTTAATATTTCGGATTTTAAAAGAAAGCAAGAGCATTTTTTGACACAAACAACAACACCGTAATATTGAAGACACAAGTAATTCAAAACGAAATAAAACAATAAAATTACAACATAAAATACATAGGAACACACACACACACACAGCCGCAGCATACACAGTGCTGATGTACGGATTGATTATTACATAATGTGTTGTGGTGGTGTTTTTATGTGAAAAGGATCTCACTCAACATTAGGAAATAGGGATGATTTCGGGAAAAGGGACGGAAGTTGTCAAAACCGGAAGTCGAACCGTCGTAAAAACCTAACCGTCATCAATCCCGTAGTATCTTGAAATGTGGCATGAAACTATGTCCTAAACCTTTAATAAAGTACTTGGCAGAATCCGAAAAACGTGAATTAATTAATCATGACACAAAAAAATTATTCGGCCAAAAACGTAGATACCACCTTTTTAAAATTGCTTTGCGAAATTCGCGAAACCGTGCAGACCAGTTTATTCCTTAAATAATGACCCTTCAGGAGGTGTCAGATATTACACATCTCATATGCGATTGATTATTACTGATTATTTTTTGTTATTTACTAGGCAGACATTGGAGAAGTGACGATGCGATCGAAGATGGAGCGTGCTTGTCTAGAAATAGCCTATTCACTCTGGCTTTGAAAAATTCAGGTCTGGTCGAGTCAAAGCAGTTCGTGCGGACATTAAACTAGGCAAGCATCTCACATGAAGGCAAGTGCCAATGCGGCGGAGGGTGGAACATGTTAAAAAATGTATGGCCGAGTCAATGTGTTGACACAAGGAATATTGCTGAGTTACGACACTACTATAGGGGAGAGTGGGCAGGCGCGGCTGGCTGTAACGACCGCGCGCCCTGATTTGTCCCATATGACTTGTGACGGTCGCAGTGGGAGGAATCAAACGCGTTTTTTAACCCCCACAGAAAAGGGGAGTTATACAAGGCGTGTTTGTATGTTTGTGGCGAACCTGATGAAGAATTAATAGGTATATCTATGCAAAAAATATAAATACGCATGGACAATTCGTCCAGCGCCATCTAGTTTCAAATTAAGCAAAGATTGTGTTATAGGTGCTAGACAACTGATAACCTAATTAGATACCTAATTAAATACATACTTTTTATACATATGACACTCAGACCCGTAACAAAAAATAAAATTTATCATTTCAATTTCTGCTCGGCCGGGAATCGAACCAAGACCTCTGCGTGACAGACCGCAGAGGTGGCATGTTAACCACTGAACTACTCCGGTCGTCATCTGTCGTAACATGTACGATTCCTACCTACACAGGTTTCTATAGAATACCTTCTTTTTTTTGAGAGGGGAAATCTTCGAAAGATACCACGTCATTCGGGGGAATGTTGTTGACATGTGGGATTGCCCGAAAATGGACACTACCTACTAAAACCCCTCTAAGTATTCACAGCCGCTTCTTATCGGAACACCACAGGACCTCATAGATCGTTTTCGCTATGGTGTTCCAGCGTAAACCCAAGCAATGTTGAGTCAGTCAACACATACAGTAAACGTCCTGACACTAGGACGTCTCCCAGTCATGTGGCACCGTGCAATGCAGGGAAAGAGACCACCGCCGTTTCTTTCCTATTCTAAAGAATACCTAAGGAACAAAATAAATAGGTCCCTGTAGCGTTATGAAATTTTGAGACGTGTAACATTAACTAAACTTAGTAAAGATAAGATATTCTACATTTAGGCGGCACAAAAACGGTGTCGTATAGTTAAGAGGGACCTACCAAGTTTGATCCACAGGCAGAATCTTACCCACAAATCTTCCCGGCCACCTGGGTGATGTCGTCGGACCATCTTTCCTTTGGTCTGCCAGGATTTCTTGTGTTAGTTCTTGGCTGCCACAATGTTTATTTTTGATTCCAGCATCCATCCAAGCAACTCATTTTTTTTATACCTCTATGGTGGCAAACAAGCTTGCGGCCTGCCTGATGGTAAGCAGTCACCGCAGCCTATGGACTTTGCAATACCAGGGGCATCACTGACGCGTTGCCGACCCCGTAAAAACCTTTTAACCCCTTTCTTGACGAACTCCATGTTGTACTCTCCAGGTAGTTCATTCCACAACCTTAGTGTGCGTGGGAGAAAGTTCCTTTGGAACCGCACAGTTCGCGACCAATTTGGCTCCATGGTGTGAGGATGAACCTCAAAATATGATCTTTATCTTACCCTCAACCGGCGTAAATACATAAAAAGATGTATGAATGTGAAAGAGGTAACAGAGGTGTGTCAGGATCGTAGCTTGTAGCACTCGATCATCTCCTACATCTGTGGGATACGGGCGTAATTAATTTATTAGATTTACGTTTTTAAATTTGACTATGTAAGTTATGTTGTTTATATTGAATATTTTTATTTATTGTATTGTAATCATAAATTATAAAAATCTTATTATTATATATAATTAGATAAGTGTCTTATTAAATTATAAGAGTAAATTAATATAAATATTGATAACGATCATTATAATCATCAATAACAACAGCCCATAACTGGACTGGAGTCCAAAACATCTTCCACTTTAGAGGGTTTTGCCATAATCTCCAGATTGTCATAACATAATAAATCTCATTTCCAAGCCCACGGAGAAGCCACGAAAACATTAGTCGCCTTGTACGACAAACAGGGTTGGTGGTATTGTACTCTGCCGGACACCACACGATTATTTAACATTTAACAATTCTCAATTAATATATGTAAGTAAAAAAATCATCTTGGCGTTAATGTACCGGTTGTGCACTCACGCACGAGGGCCCGGGGTTTTCCCTGACCATGATCCAGGATTTGGCAGATCAGGTAATTACAGTGGAGCGACGAATTATTACATATAAGTATGCAGGCTTTATACGGAAGAATTTCATAGACTTACGGGAGCCCGTGTTGACCTTTTTTCTTTTTTGTCATTATTTTAACTGTCTCGCAGTAAAACCAGATGTAAAACGTTGGTTCCGATAGTAACGTCCGCTTTTTTGTTCTAAGCTCATTAGCTTATCTGATTGAAAGTTTTAATTGCAGAAGACACTTTTTTTCATCGCTTTCTTCTTTTTATGGTGGAATAGCCGAATTTACGAATAAGTGAAGGTGTCGTGGAATTCTGACTAACTCCTAACCTATCCCGTCGTACAGTATAAATAATATTTTATCAGTTGAATTCGTTGAATTGTATATTGGGCATCGGCTCACCAGTGGCCATATTGCTCAAATATCTGACCTACATTGGTCTAGGACAGTGGCCAGTGGCGAGTACCGAGCACACAAACAGTGACTGTTTACACTACAGCGAGTCTAGTGGCATTTCTCTATCGATATGGATGAACATAATTATTTTAATACCGCCCACCACTATACACTGTAGCGCGCGCGCGAGTGCACTTGCCATTTGCAGACCAGCTTGCAAGCCAAGTTGACTCGCTACTGTCCGATCGGTTTACACCAGTGTACTTACCAACTTCGCTAAACACTTGACCAATTTAAATCAAATATAAAAATATCTTCTCCACTGTACCACACCCAGACTTCACCATACAATACAAAAAAGCGTCACGTGAACCGGTTAAAACTCGTTACGGCGCAAACAATTTGTATGCACTGATACGGGAGTCTGCGTATTCCGCTCCGCCCCAGGAATCCATGCTGTCAGCTCAAACCAACCCTTCCAAGTTATTATGGAGCTCGTATCATTATGTAGAACCCTACATGCCGCCCGTTGTCGCAGAAACAAAGCGCATTCTTTTCTTCCGTTTTATGAGCTCTCCGTACAGTGATGGGAGGAAAATAAGATGTTAGATGTATTATTTCGAAAGGAGGATTGGTAGAAATGTATGGAACAATGAAGTATTTTTCCCACAGCAATTCGAGAGTTGTCTCATAGTAAAAGTTGTAGAAAATTTAAAATTATTTCCAATGATATATCACTCAACGTTATTGTAATAAGCTGATTTACCCATAACAAAATAAAGTTTATTTCAATTGACCATCGGATTAGCTTTCTGGGCACCATTCCGGGGGGCAGCGGTGTGGACGACTTTTTAAATTTTTAGTGTATATTTTATATGTACTGGTAGGTATATGTATGTATATAGATATATTTAGACATAGACATAGACATAGGCCTATGCCTATGTCTATGTCTATGTCTATGTCTATACATAGACATAGACATAGACATAGACAAAGACAGACATAGGCATAGACAGACATAGACATGATTTACTTTGACATCACAAAAATCCATAAGCATTTACATATTATGAAAATTTTAAAACACTTACCTACTTTATTTTTGTTTAGTATTGACTAAACAAAAATAAAGTAGGTACAAACACACAAACACATCAAATCATTTTATTTATTTATTTATTTAACAGTTATCATGGACCAATGCGATGCCAAAAGAGACCCCAGCTCAGCATTAGCTACAACAAATGCTGCAGCGCTGATTTTCAGTGGGATCTTGACGGTAAGGAGACCTGCATGAAGTACACATCATACATATATAAAATAAATAAATAAATTAAATATATACGTAATTAAATTAAAGTATATGTATTGTATATTTGTATTGTAACTGTAAATATTGTATGTCTATTAAAGAAATACTATAGTCATTGACCATAGTTTTTTTCCCAAATCGATTCGAGAGTTGTTACCAAAGTAAAAATTATAGAAAATTATTATTCTCTTCTAATGACGTTGTTTCGTTGTTTTGACTATTGTTTATAGATATTGGTCATGTAAAGTGAGTTGTCCGAACTTCCACTCTAATTTAAATTTAATTCTCGTAACTTGGAAGTACACCGGAGCAGGAGACAGTAGAATCGACAGAAAATCCTGTCGTTAACGGGCAACGTCGCTCGCTGGAGCCTTACTATCACTGATCCATCACGTATCCCAAACTCTTCAATTGGGTCAATCTCTAGGACGAAGCAGTTGGTTGAAACTACAACTGGCATGATGTCAGTGGGCAGGGCTTGCCACATATCAGTAAATTCGTCTGCCTTGTTGAGATACTTCATTTGATGTATTTTATTAACAATTATTATTATTATCTTCCGACATTTGACGACCTGAGTGGTTCAGTGGTCAACACGTATGCCACGCAAGAGGTCCCGGGTTCGATTCCCGGCCGGGCAGAAATTGAAATGATGATATTTAATTTCCGTTACGGGTCTGGGTGTACTATGTATGTAGAGATGAAACGAATATCCGGCTGCTATCCGGTATCCGGCCTACCCGGCCTTAATTTACTATCCGGCCGGATACCGGATAGCGCGATAATATCCGGCCGGATACCGGATAGTAAATAATGTATGAAAAAATCATAACAATGATTTTGGCGTGGCGTATGGGGCCTTCCGCGGCAGCGCGTCGTCGACGAAAAATTTAGGGCTACTTGCACTTGCATAGTGGTCTTTGGGGTGACAGAGCACATGGAATTGAATTTTTTTGCTCAATGTACTGCCGCTTTATCTACTTCTGACGCCAAGTAGTAGCTGTGTCCTGGTTTAAATGATATGAGTCTTGGGAGCCAGCATAATGACATGACATAAGGCTTACGCTAATTAAGGAATAACGTGACAAGCGTACCTAGTGATGTAATACCACACAGCATTTTTGTAACATGGAACCGCAAATCGTAAAGGTAGGACGACAGTTTACACTTCCATCAGATAGATTGTATGCGCGTTTGTAACCTTTCTATAAAAACGCTATCGTAAAATATACATCCTCGCAATTTCTTCAGATGTGCCAGTTTCTATGACCCGCCATTCACCCGGGGCAGTACTTTGTGGGGGAATATTTTACCGATAAATATCTCCTAAGACGTTTCCTCTCTGTTTATCGTTAGGATTTCGCTGATTCCTTTAACAGTTTCTCTTTTAAATCGGTTTTTATCGTCCCAGCATTGTCTACAGTCGAGATAAAAGAGGGAGCTCAAGAATTCTCGTAACGCAAAAATGAAATGGCAACATTACAAAAATTAATGTTTTATTTGTCTCTAGGGAAATTTTTTCGATTTCACTCGCTTCGAGACAATGGCAGAAATTATTCGTCTAGTCTTTTTCGTTAGTCGCTCGAACATTGTATTGTTTTGAACGGTTACCCGAAGCGTAGTGTTAGAGATTGTAAAAAAATTACAAATGTCGACCATTAGATAATATTATCGACAATCACATTACTAGATTATTTTTCACACATATTTATTTAATCACATTACTTAGAAATATTTTTTTTCGGCACATTGATTACGCTCGATATCCCTCACCGTATCGCGTAATGAGTACATCCTTGGCATACGCACTTGTTTTAAAACGTGTAACATAGCACATCCACTTAATTTTTATGGGAAGGATAAATAATAACAATAAATGGCCATTTCTTTCCAATGCTGTTTTAGGCCAGGACCCTCCGTAGCTACGCTACTCGTAGCTCGACTACGGAGGGGTCCTGCAGCGTGGAGCCTCTACGTCCCGTACCGCGTAGAGCCTCTACATCTCGTAGAGCTTCCGAAACCCGTAAGTACCTTTTCTACCAAGTAAATTTAAAAAATCATCTTTTTGTTAATATCCCCGTTGTGCTCTCGCGCACGAGGACCTGGGGTCCGCCTTAACCATGATCTACGATTTGGCAGATCAGATAATTACAGTGGAGCGACTGCAACCTGACCTCCGTGACCCTGATACCAGGGGAAAGTTACCAGACTGGATCATGGTTACACATTCTGTCGCCTGAATGTGCAGATTTCATTACAATGTTTTCCCTAACCGTAAGAGTATCGCATCGATCATGTTACATTATAAAGTACCAGCAACTAAGTGATTACGGATTACTCGGTTTAATTCGGATGGTTCACTGGTTAACGTATAATTATTAATTTAAAAAATAGATATTTACTGTCATGGTTAGGTTCATGTCGCTCCTAAAATACAAACAGCCACAAACCAGTTAGCTGAAAATAAATTATTTTCATTGATTTGATTGATTGACATTGGATAGTTCGTTACTACATCGTAATATTACATGTATCATTCCTTTAGACAATTTACTAATGCTGTCTCTAAGAGTAAATAATAAGCCGACCGAAAAATCACAGCACTGGCTTATATACCGCATACGCTCAGTACTGCCCACGTACACATCGAAACTCTATCACGTAAACAATTCGGGGACGCAACGTATGGTTAAGGTCATCATCATCATATCAGCCAGAAAACGCCCACTGATGGGCATAGGCCTCTCCCAGATGGTTAAGGTAGCCGGCGCAATTTCGGGCATGAGGTATTTCAGCTTAGTCCTCACAGTGACAACGCACCTGCGGTTCTGCATTTTTGTTGCCTGTAACTTAAATGCATGAATCGTAGATGTTATGGGTAATAGTTACCGCTTACCATCAGGTTGGCTGCCTGCTCGTTTGTCACTGAGTAGCACAAAAAAACGACATAAAGGTCTTGGCCGCGCAACTATTTATAAAAAATATTTTTAGGCGGAGGTCCTATATCACCGTCTGACGTTTCTCGTCTTTTTTTAGATATATAATTTCATCATTGTAGGTAGTTAAATGTAAATATAAACCATCATAACTTCAGTCAACTTTCATGGAAATATACCAATCCAGTTTATCCTAAAATAATAAAAAATCAGGTATGAAAGTTGAAATACACTGGCTGTCAAAATGTATGATGATACGTAGTATGACACTTTTAAAATTGCATTAACTTTTAAAGTATCCAAGATATATTTTCGATTAGAAAGAGGATTTCATTTGAAACCAAAAATTTCATAATCGATAACGTTATTTTATGTAAAGGCTGGAAAACGTTATACAAAAACATTCCTTTTTGCTGCTGTAGACACCTTGGCTTTGGAGTCATAATTCATCAACTTTTATGATGTGTTAGTTTTTACGTTTCATTTTTATACATTTTAATAATGACACATGAATTATGACTCCAATGTCAAGATGTCTACAGCACGTAAACTTACTTATAATGCCTCTTTCACGTAAAGAATGTGCAAGAATCATGTTTTTTCTGGAATTAGGCATCAGTTCAGTATGCGTCTGTCCCTATTATATCGATGTATGTATCTATGCCACTAAGATCTTTTAAACTACCCAACGAATTTTGATGGTTTTCAACAATAGATAGAGTGATTAAAGAAGGTTTATAAGCAAGAAAAACGGTAAATAGTCGCGCCAGGGCCACTCTTCATTTTTTCACAGCCCATAACAGTCCACTGCAGGACTTAGGACCTCTCCCACAAAAATGAGATGCTATTACCATAATCTCCACGCTTGGCAGGCGGGTCGAAGATTGTAAATATAACAATGGAAAACGCTGCCGTTGCCCGCAAACAATGCCCGTTTTCCAGCCTACGAAGATTCTAGATCTAATGCCTCGAAAACATTAGTCGCTATGTACGATACCCACGAGTGTAAGGGATTGGTGCCATTCTACTCTGCCACTACTACAAATTCTCCTATCAATAATTGCAAGTACTCACAATTTCATGTCCTTGAAAGCGTGTAGCGTGTAAAAAACATTCCATAAAGCCATCTCACTTTAAACACTTGATTTCGCCTTTTAAAATACAAGTGGCTCGTTTTACCGTAGCCCTAAATTAAGGTAAATAAATAAAGCGCCACATAGCTTAATCGTTAATTTGTACCCTCAGAAGGAACCGTTTCGTACAGACGTCCGTTGTTCTAGAACAGACAGATGGCGGCAATTTTTTTAGAAGAGTCTACTTCATTATGTTCAGATCTTACACAATACAAATGAATCTATTTAGAGCGAGGAGAATATTGCTTCCTTTTATGCAATTTTACATGTTGCGTTTTTTTTGTATGTTTATCTACTGACATTTAGCAGGAGCATCATTGGCCGAGTTGTTACGGTATCCGACTCGTAAGCGAGAGGTACCGGGTTCGAATCCCACTGCGGCCATGTACCTATGACTTTTTCTGAGGGAAAACATAGTGATGAAACCTGCACATTCAGTCGAATGTATAACAATGTTCCAATCTCGTGAGGTTAGCCTGGTCAGGCAGGGTCACAAAGGTCAGATGGCAGTCACTTTACTGTAATTACCTGATCTGCCACATCCTGAATCATGGTTAAGGCAGATCCCGAGCTTTCGAATACTACAATGCAAGCATTGTTGCTTGGCCTTAGGAATAGGTACGGCAAATACCCATACTGGTGGACTCCTCAGGCTTAACACTGAGTCCCGACTGATGAAATGGTTTTAAGCGCTGTTATAATTGGCAACGGTCGTGCGACCATGGTCGTACGACGGACGTCGCCCGTTCAATAGGTGACTTCAAAACCTTCCGTCATACGACCATGATCGTACGACTGTTTGCCATCGGACAGCGCTTTACACGTTTACACTACTCATCATCGTCCTAGCGCTTATCCCGACCTCTGCCAGTGTCCGCTTTCTTACTCATTCTTCTCCACTTTTCCCGGTCTTTGGCATCCTTTCGTCGTAAGCCGTTGGCTCTCGCATTCGTCTAATCCATCACTTAGATAGTGCCTTACACTTTTACACTACTGATGACAGGATAGCAGCAACCTAAAATCATGACACCTGGTTTTCAGCTGCCATTTCCAGCGATTCCAGTCACGAATAACCCCGCCAAGGGCGCGCGTCGTCGCCGCGCCGTAAATCGTTGTAATTGGGGGTGCCGTCCAACCCCCCACCCTTACGGCTATCCTCGCTTATACGATTATACAATATGGGACCGCACCTGCTATATTATGTTAATTGATGTTGTTTGCAGCAAATCTCGCCCTTTTTATGGCAAATAACGTGTTTTTGTCACACTTTATTTCAGTTTTACTTGTGTTTTGAGCTGGGAATTTTGGGGGCTTCTTCTTTAGCGCTCCGGTTAAAAGGCCGAGGGCATCATATCGTTCCTTACTAAGTAGTAAATTAATGGTTATGGATTGAATACATGAACGATTTTCTTTATTATTACTATACTACTCACAAAACATTGAAAAGCCTTAAGTCTAACGCGGTTGGAGTTGATGGTATATCCTTGGATATGCTGTTAATGATGACGCCACACATTTTGTTCGTTCTTACTTCTGTCATCAATACCTCCATTGAAACTGGTCAATTCCCCACCGCTTGGCAGCATGCAATAGTCAGGCCATTACCTAAAACCAGTAACCCAGCCACGATGAGCGACTTGAGACCTATAAGCGTGTTGCCTTGCGCTTCCAAGATTCTAGAAAAGGTTGTTGGAGACCAAGTCCGTAAATACTTGGAGGAAAATAATATATTGCCCGTGGTTCAGTCGGGGTTCAGAAGACATCATAGCACTTGCACAGCTTTGGCTAAAGTGGTCGACGACATCTTGGAAGCGCAAGACAATGGCCAGGGGACTCTTCTCACTCTCCTTGATTTTTCCCGAGCCTTCGATAACATAGATGTTTCTCTACTGTTAGCGAAGCTCAAATATTATGGTTTTTGTGGCCAGGCATTGAACTGGTTTGCCAGTTACTTCAAGTACCGTAAACAGCACGTTGAAACAATGGATGGGGGTGGTGTGGTGCATGAGTCTGGACAATCTGCTGTTATGAGAGGCGTTCCCCAGGGATCTATTTTAGGACCGATACTTTTCATCATTTACACAGCAGATATCACAAGGGTCATTCGGCATAGCTTTTATCACATCTATGCCGATGACCTGCAGCTTTATATACCCTGCAGTCCTGGTGATGTAGATTCGGCAATCACAAGGCTAAATGAAGACTTAGATAATATAGCTAAATGGGCACAATCTAATTCACTACTTATAAACAGTAGTAAATCCAAGTTTATGATCATAGGTAGCGGAAAGCAAATTGAGAAAATTGCAGCAAAAAATTCAATAGTGCAAATTCAAGGCAAACCCATTCAGCGTGTCAGTGAGGCACGAAATCTAGGGCTGACTCTGGATGAGCAACTTCGCTTCGAAAAGCATGTTTCGAATGTGCTAAGCCAATGTTTTTACAGGTTAAAGGTGTTGTACCAAATCAGACCGTTTATTAATACCAAGGTACGGATTCAACTTTGCGACACGCTTGTTCTCTCCAAGCTGAACTATATGGACATTGTTTATGGCCCTCGACTACTGGTAAAGACAAAGAAACGAATACAGCAGATGCAAAACTCGTGCGCCAGGTTTTGCTTTCATATTCCTCCCCGCACTCATGTCACTCCATATTTGAATGAAGCTAGTATACTTAAAATGCATCACCGTAGAGAGCTACACCTAGCCAATCTCCTGTTCGGAGTAGTTCGTTACAGGACACCACCATATCTCGCTGATAAACTTTTGTGGACTAGCGATATCCAAAATGTCACCAGAGCCTCTCGGTATTCATTGGTGTTGCCTCGCCACACAACAACCGCATTTCGTTGGTCATTTCAATTTGCAGCCATCAAATGTTGGAATGACTTGCCGCCGCCTCTGCGTAGTCTGCAATCATTGGTTACTTTTAGAAAACATTTCAAAATATTGCTACTGGATATTCAAAAGAAGCATATATATAAAATATTCAACTTACCACAAGGGTTGCAGACTCACAGCGGGGCGTTGGCTGGGTCGTTTCGCATTGGGTATGCAAGGGATTACCAATACCAGATGTCTCTTTGTTTAGTACGCTCCAAGTCATTTCAATGTGAGTTATTTCAGTGACTTTAAACTTTAGGTTAGACATAGGTAGGTAGATATATATCTGAAAAATACAGGGTTAGCATAATTATACTATTTTTCTGACATTTTCATTGACATTTATTTTATTCTGTTTATGTTTGACTAAATCCAATACAATTATAATATTAATATTCACCTGACACAATAATTTTCTTTTATCTATTTTCTTTTCTTTTTTCTAGGCTTAAGAGGTTAGGAATGTGGTCCGGTACATAAGTCATTATTGTATTGTTAACTCTTCGTTGCGGCCAATACATCCATACATTAAATTACACATTACACTAAACACGTATTTACACTCCACACGTTGTATTTATTTATTTAAAACGTCTTCGTCCGTGCCTCACTCAGCAGGTATCACTGAAAACCAGCGCCCTGGTCTCCGCCAGGGCATGAAGCTGAGTGAGGTCCCTTTTACACACCACACCACATCCACATGCAACGGCTCTGTTCTTCAATTTTCTTCTATATTTTGTTTGTCTAGTTGTTGTTTCCTCATGTCATGTTGTTTGTTATTAATAATTTTGTTTGTGCATTTTTTTATTTTTTTTATGTCACTTATTCTTAATACTTTTTTTTTTTAATTTTTTGTTTTACGGCTCTAGAGTCGAACCACTGACCTCAAAAAATACCTATTTGGAGGTCAGTGATTCTACCCCTTTGAGCAATTTGTAATGTGTTTGTGGTGTTATTGTGTGTAAATAAATGTTTTCAATTCTATTCTATTATTATTTCATCATAATCATCACAGCTCGTAACAGTCCATTGCAGGAGTTAGGGCCTCTCCTACAAAAGGGGAGGTTATTGCCATAATCTCCACGCTTGACAGGCGCGTTTGAGATAGCAGTGTTCTAAATATAACAATGGATAATGCTGCTGGTCATTTTCTAGTCTACATAGACAAGATCTTTTGCCTCAAAAACATTAGTCGCCTTTTACGACACCCACGAGTGTAAAGGGTTGGTGTTCCGCCGGTGCTCTGCCAGACACCATATGGCCGGCATTCATTGATGACAGCTAACTTCGTCACTTATGCATTCCGTGGGCAAACAGCAATCATCTCATACACAGATTCAAATTGACAAGCAACTCAGGTTATCAAACGAAATTATAGCTCAAATGACCCTTGAAAATGATGTTATAATCATCTCCTCATCATGTAAGTACTCCCCAACAAGACGTATAGACAGCGCAAAAATGTTTTACAAAAAATATTACTCGTATTTTACACGTCATGTAAAAATCGTAGCTCTTGTAACTAACTAATCCTTTTATTTCGATGCTGCCGGTACTGGAAGCCTCCTACTGATAGGATTGCGTCACGGAAGACCACGATTACACAACAAAAGGCGATCACGTCGTTTGTAACGTTGATTGAATCAATTTCCCCCAGCTTTTTGTAGTACTCAATGAATGAATGTGAGCACAAAGGATGAAACAGGAAATATAATATACTGGCTGATTTTTGTTGTGTTGCTCTAGAGTTTAAGAACTGTCTTGCGAATTCAGGTCTCTGTAAAATAGCTCGTGACAATAATGGATGCGTTATGTCGATGACTGGTCTTTTTTGTGTTATGTCCAAACTACACACGACATAATTGCGCATGTTGAGCTACTGTGGAAGCTACAAAGTCACACCCATCCTCGAGAAAGTTAGAGAACGCCGAATGAGATGTTTTGGGCATGTGACTACATGGGGCCGGTAACCCTAGACTTGTCGACAATGACGCGCCGCTACAGAAGACCCCTCGCCACAACGCACACTGGCGACATGTTAGTTTCTTTTTCAATTGACAATTTCAATTAATAATTATTACATATCTACTAGTGGACCCCGTGCGACTTCGTTCGCGTTTAACTACTTTACCCCTACCTACCATCTTTTTCTTGATTATAAACCTTACTATTGATCAGTCTATCTTTTGTTGAAAACCGCATTAAATCTCTGCATCCGTTCCCCTTTGGTTTCAGACGACGATGTTCCCTTTCCATCAGGTGAGCCGCCCGTTCGTATTCCTCCCTAATCAATTAAAAAATCTACTTCAGGGTGTAGCACAAGACGACTAATATCTAATGCAAACCATTCTCAGACTTCAGATATCCTGTAAATAATTTTCCGCCTACTCAACGAGTAAATGGTAATGATAACACTTTAAAGCTTGAAGTCTAAATAAACGACTCAAACTTGGCACTTTAAAAACTTTTTGAACGTCGACAACGTCATAATCATTAATCTGAGATAACACCTGAAAATCTATTACATTTCCTTACTCAGCGTAATCTATATCCCTAAAAATACAGTCGAATTCGCAAACTAAATGGGTCCCGCAAAAATACTCGGATATTCCATTTGGATTCTAACTTATTCTGTTCGTACATTATAGGATCGTACTAGACGGTTGAGAGTCTAGAGTCCGGGAGTAGGTCCTAGCTCCGGAGCGACGTCTATGCAGAGTTATTGTTTGCACCAGTGGTTGAGATTTGCAGCCGCATTGCAGATTTGTTTGCTCCAAAGTTGGTAATATACTTTGGAGTACAGCATGCCAAAATGGATATTAAAGACCTGGCGGAGCCGCATTACTATAGCGGCCGTAATAATACCAATTATTTATTAATGTCATAATATCGTCTATTACGCTGTCGCTGTTTCTGAATTATGGTATTTTAATTATAGACTGTGAGCGCACTGAAGGTTATCATACGTCATCGAGGACAAGAAAAATTCCAGTTTGTAGCATTAATAGAGATTTAGAAGACCTACTAAATATTGGTCTGCCCGTGCACAACCTGGCACATTAGGGTAAAGTAAAACATTTCTTAGTGACCTAAACATTTGACTTCGTAGCGGTAGTAAGGACTTACTTATAGAATTACTGACTTGTAAACCTTAATAATAATATAGTTCACGCTGTTTCAGAAATTGTTGAATGCACTTAGTATATTTTATTTTGGTTGAAGCTTTTTGGGGAGACACATAACAGGATGCTATTACATTAAAATACTATCTGAGTACCTCTAGAGATATTCACTTTGAAGTTCTAGCTGAAATTTTCAGTATTTTATTTCAAAATTGAAATACAGAGACAACTTTGTTGGTTTACTGTGCTACTCATGATATTGTGAGAACACTCAGACGGGGAATATAGAAGATTAAATTTTGTATTACTTACTATATACATTTCTGACTGACATTATTATTTCATATTCCTGAGTGAAAGACCGTAGAGAATAATGGGTTATGTATGGCAAGTCTTTGTCTGTAAAACAGTTTTGTTTTCATCATTTCGTAATTGCTTCCTTGTTCCTAGTAATTGTTGAGAGAAATGATTAGCAGTTAAACATTACGATGCAATTTTTTTATAAAGCCTTGTATATGAACATACATGTATACAGGGTGTTTCATAATACATGTATAAAGCCGTGAACTGGATGGAGTGCTAAACGTATTAAAACGATAGGTACAATTATTTTTTTCGTGCGTGGAATAGTTACCGAGAAAATGACTATCGAACTTTTTCTTTTTCAATATCGATAATCACATTTTGAAAACGAAAGACCGCATCTCTAGAAATCAGTTGTAATAGGTCACTCAAGTTCATAATCAGGTCAATCAACTGAATAATACAATTTTACCAGTTACAGATAGGATATAGGTTTTGTCCCTTTAAGTCTTTTCTACCTACCGTTTCATATGAGTTTTAAAATTCAATCTAAAGATCACTACGATCAATACCTCAAGTGGCTGGTTAATAAAATTATTATTACAAGCAGCTCGTGAGCAGTCCGGCACAAAAACAAGACATTTCGATGTTTGTTTCTACTTTAATTTATTTGTTTTTTGTTGCCTTCAACACAATGTTGCACCTAGGTACATAGTCTTCAAACTAATTGCGAAAACACAATAAACATTAATAGGCAAAAAAGTTACAGCTTGATTTCGCGTCTGCGCCATATCTTCTATTGTACTAGGCAGTCATGACTGAAGCAGGTGGACTATGTACGGGATACTGATATCACAGGGTGTCCATAAAGTACATTCACTAGATTTTAATATTTTTGGAAAGTGCAGCAAAACTACACGATATTGTTGTTATACTTTCTTGTCTATTTTTTCACTCAGTCTACATCCTGTTGAATGCATGTGGTGAGTCTTTGCATTTCTCGTTGAACTTTTCCGCCAGCTCCGAAATAAGGAAAGATGTCATTTTAGTACCTATCTAATAGTAATTATTAAATTCTACTCATGTATGAATTCAAGAAGGTGAATATTAAAAATGGAAAGCTGAAAAAATACCTAGCATCACTATTTACGTACTAGGTACGGTCAGGAGACCCGGTTTTACCCTATCTTCAATTTACTAGTAACAGACACTACGGTTTGCCTTGAGCCGACCAATCATCAGTTGCAGTCGATACTAATCCTTACGAAGTACAAAATAAAGCAGCTTTTGGGTTAATACGGATGCGCGGGAATGCCGTCCTTGGTCGGACGTCCGACCACGTATTCCACACTCAAATGCGACTATTTTATCTTGCGTAAGGATTAGTATCAACTGCAACTAATGGTTGGTTGGCTCCAGAAAAAGGGGATTGTCTGTTACTACTTAGTTTTTAGTGTCAACAACGCTTAAGAAACAAATATGTACCTAGTGGCCTAGTGGCAGTACAATTACTTGTTTTATGCTACGCAGTGATAGTCCACCTGAAGGCAAGCGGTAACCTTCGCCCATTACATCTACGATTTAAGCATTTAGGTTGCAGGCAACAAACATGCAGAACAGCAGATGCGTTGTCACTGTGAGGACTAAAATGAAATGCGTCATGCCTGTATTTGCACTGGCTTATTTTATGGACACCCCACGTACTAGGCGCAATATTAAGGAGGTCTAAATTATCCGTTTTGTATTTTTTGGTTTCGAGGGTTCTGTACAAAAAAATATTGTAATCAATTATGATTTTAATTCAAAAGGTTCATTCATAGTTTTTACGAAAGTGCACCACCACCTAACTAATAGCAAAGTAGTCTTATTCAAATTACTGTAGCATATTAATGTAGCAAACTCTAATTAATGTAACATCTTTGTCTTTTTACGAGTTTGCTTTCTCATGTCATGTCTGTCAGTCATGTTTCAGTGTCGCGTAGGTAATCGTTTTCACGAACATTTCTTATCAACTAAAATTAACTAAATGATTCTTAGTTGATGGAGCTATACCTATAAATATCCCATGCTTCACTCAATTGGAGAACCTAGGTCACCTAGGTGGAGCACGGACCCAAACACAATTTTAGAAATTACTGTCTAGGTTACTGTCATTGTACCAAACTACCCGATAAAATCGTGATAAGCAAATGTAGGCCATCGCCATAAGGATTATTATTAAGCCTACAGTTGGATTCGCTTGAGACTCACTTTATCAAATAAAAAAAAATCAACATTATGGTGCAACTACCAGGAGAACATAAAACGAGAGAACATAAAAGGCGAAATAAGTTAGACCCCTAAAACACGGATCCCTAAGTACGAATCCTTTTGCGCGTGCCGTCAAGGTCAAGGCCGGCGCCGGAGCTGTGGCGGCGCGTTTGACATCAAAATAGAAACTAAAAACTACAAAATCTAAAAATAGAATACTTTGGCGGGCCGTTCTTTATTTTGTGGTTTGACCCACGGCGCGACTTCCATTGACGAAATTTGCCTACTTTCGCGTCGTATTCGTTCATTCAGTTTTTAGCTTTTCGCGTGACCGAAATGATTGTTGCGTCGTAGTTGTAGGATACCTAAGTACCTATTGTGAAGATAACTGTGATAAGAGTGTTAACGATGTGAACGAATGATTTATAGCTTCAGGTACCAGTATTAACGTAGTCTTGTCTGTGTTCAGCGTTCAACGTTAAGTATTGTGATAATCATTATTCTGTGTATGAATGCAAGCTAGCAGTAGGCCAAACACTATGGTACCTACCTATTTACGTATTGCATAGCAACCAGAGCCTGCGTAGTGTTGTGTATCTGTGTGTATGGAGTGTACCTACCTAGCTACGCTACGATACGAGTGCAAGCTTACTTGATAGTTAATACCTATCAGTCATCCGAGCCACAAGAAAGCAAAAAAGTATGGCACCTGACGCTGTTTGTTTTCATAAAATAACTTTAAAAAGGTACGTACCTACATGCTTTAAAGGTCTAGGTTCTAGCTAGACTTTAAGATATGCTACCTAGCTAGTACCTAATCGTAACGTTAGGAGGTTCTTTTCCGACGGGCTTTTATCTAAAACATGTAGGTATTTAGTAAAACCTGTCTGTAATCTGTTTCAACAAAACTAGTCTCATAAGTGGTTCCCTACGCTACGTAGGTCCCTAGATGAGTGAACCATTTTAGTAGGACATAGTACCTACTTATTTGTGTAGAACGATTTATCAATTGAACAAATTCTGTTTTAGTTATGTAGCTATCTTAAGTATGTTTTTCAAGAACGTTGGTGGCTGGGCGGTTGAGTATCCGACTCGTAAGCGAGAGAGGTGCCGGGTTCGAATCCCGCTGTGGCAATGTACCAATGACTCTTTTCTGAGTTATGTACATTAGTTGAAATTAACCGATGCTCCTATGGTGAGGGAAACATCATGATGAAATCTGCAAATTCTGGCAACTGAAATTGTAACCATGATCCAATCGAGTCAGGTTCCCCTGGTAGCAGGGTTATGGAGGTCAGATGGTAGTCGCTCCACTGTAACAAATTCTTTTCTCTCCACAAAATTATTTTCCGTGCCCGTGGTCCGCCTTGACTATGGTCCATGATCTAGGATTTGGCAGATTAGGTAATTAATTGCAGTGGAGCGACTGCCATCTGTGGTGTGTGGTGCCGCCACCTCAAAGAATAGCACCACCCCATCTCTTCCCGTGGGTGTCGTAAGAGGCGACTAAGGGACAAATCCGAAAGGTGGGCAGCAGCATCTTTCTGGGTAGATTTACATCAACTGCACTGCGATCTCCAACCCGCCTGCCAAGCGTGGAGATTATGGCAATGACCTCCCCTTTGTGGGAGAGGCCCGAAGTCCTGCAGTGGACTGTTATGGGCTGTGATGATGATGATGATGATGATGACTGCCATCTGACATTCCTGGCTCCTAACCCTGCTACCAAGGGAACCTGACCAGATTGGATTATGGTTACTTACACATTCAGTCGTCTGAACTGAATGTGTAAGTTTCATCATGATAATTTCCCTTACCGTGAAAGCATCGGTTAGTATTCAGCTAATGTGCATAACTTAAAAAAGAGTTATTGGTACATGGCGGCAGAGGGATTCGAACCTGGTACCTCTCGTGTACGATTCGGATACCGCAACCTTAGGCCACCGACGCTCCGACTATTTAAGCATACCTACCTATTGAAAATAATTAGTGTAGGCAAGTTCCTAGTTAATTTGGTAGAGCCTATTCATGTAGATAAGTAGGTAACATTTAGTACGACGCCTGGTAGTAAGATGAAGGAGGTTGGTTTGTTTTGATATGAATGGCACGAGGTTATTACTCGTCCTTATGGTGTGTACACACTCAACGTACGCCAACGAAGGGCTGTCGGCCGAATTATTTGGACTTCTAAGGTCTAATACTTGCATTTCGTGGTCAAGCAAACGATCTTTGGGAATTTTGGGAACCGATTCGTGCTCGTATTTGCACGTTTGTTTGTTGGCCTTCGGTATCCGCCCAAACTGCGATTGGATGATTACTTCTATCCGTTTGATGTTACCGCCACGCTGCACTGCGGATTGCCGGCCGGCACACGCCAACGGACAATCGTTGGCCGAAACGGGTGCGCGTCACACATCGCCCGGTGTGTACGCAGCATTAGGCTCCTGGTAGTAGGCTTGAGGAGGTTGCTTTGTTTCGATAGGGGTCGCACGAGGTTATTAACCTGTTTTTTATATGATCATCAACTTGAAATAGAGCTGCGCTTCAACGTAGTCGATATGGTTATTTATCTTTAAAAATTTTTTTTTTTATTAAAATTAAAATTCAATGTCCGGATAAAATGAAGTCGCCAGAGCACTCTTTGAAAGCTCTACTTTAACACCCTTTCGGCTTTATACATGTATTATGAAACACCCTGTATAAACATTGTACCATTCTATTTACAGGTTTCGCTAATCGAAGTGTTACTAATTGAAATTTCTATAATTTTGAATTTCATTGGTTCGAAAGAACATATCAAATTTTAATAAAAATAAGTTATTGTTAGATGTATAAAATTATTATAGGACTTTATTTACATTAAAAGAGCTATTTACAACTTAAACATGAAATGACATATCTTCTAATCTAATATATAAAATTCTCGTGTCACAGTTTTCGTTGCCATACTCCTCCGAAACGGCTTGACCGATTTTAATGAAATTTTTTGTGCTTATCCGGTATCTATGAGAATCGGCCAACATCTATTTTTCATCCCCCTAAATGTTAGGGGTAGTCCACCCCTAAATTTATTTTTTATTTTTTAGACAAAATTTTTAATTTCTATTTTTTTATGATACAACATACAAAAATACATACAATCCTCAATTTTCACCCTTCTACGATCAACCCTTATTTTTTAATAGCCAATTATTTATATGGCAAAACAACGTTTGCCGGGTCAGCTAGTAAACAATATAAACGTTACTCTAAATTTGCTAAATAGGTAAAATATCTGCCCCAAGTCATCTATATGTCGAAATGTGCCCAGAAAGCTGGCTGCGTTGCCCCGCTGGATGGCGAGGCTTATACGCTGTCCCAAATAGAGGCCAACCTTCTGGTCATTACTAATGACGATCAGGGCACAACCCTACAAAGGTTGTACGATGTTGCCATTTTTAGCATCCCTCCGGACTTAAATTCGATAGATTCTATATATTCGATTCGATATTGTATATTCGTAAGGCCAAAGTATCAGCTAAACAATATGAAACAGCCGATACGATGAGAATGGACAAATTACCATCAGCCTGCTTTCGTGCAGCGAGCAAATTCTTCGGGACAGACTTGATACATCGATCAATAACCAATTTTTATTAAAATTCGACATGTTTTTTTTCGATACAATGAAATTATTAATTTAAAAATCTTCTAATTGACAAAATTATAGCGTTTTCAATTGAGTAGCGCCCCTGCATAAGGAATGAATATCCGGCTTATTTGAATACATTGTACAGTCAAAGCAAATAACAGCCAAGTCACTGGTCGAAGCCGATGGCAAAAACAGTTCGACGAAACAAAACATAATGGACATTATCTGTAGGCGATTCTCACAGCGGCCGCCGAAGTTGGTAGGGGCCTGATTTATGATTTTATCAAAGATTAAAACAATTAACGTAATACAGTAAACAAATAAATGCCTTTTCACATTTTATACCTATGTTTCTGGTTTTCTACCTGTACCTTACCTACATAACCTTAAAAATGTATGATAATAATTGCGATAGTTTAAAATGTAATTTATATATAATTCATTACATTACTTTAAAGATAATTAGTCACAAGAGTAGATATAACAAAAATCAACTTGGTACATTTTTTATGTAATTCGCGATAATGAAAATCTATAATTTCGCCAAATGTGATAAATTATAATCATTATGATAACCTACTTACCGTAAATTTTATCGTAAATATATCATTATCACTATCTTATTTTATTTTCTTAAGGAAAACCAACAGCAATGATTACAATATGAAATAGTACTGGCAGCTCAGAGCCAATTACAGGTTTCCACCGATAGAAACTGGTTAAACTAATACATACTTAACTAATCGTTAAGCATACCGAACAGTCTACAAGACTTTAAAATTTGAAATTTAAACTAAAATATACCTACAATACTCGAAAGTAATGCAACAATAGTCAATTTCATAATAATCTGGTTTGAAAAAATGCTACAATCGCTTTACTATCGCATACATATTATCAAACAAAGTCCCACGCCGTGTCTGTCTGTCTGTTTGCAAAAACTATGGAACGTGATTCATGACAAAGAATTTGCCGGAGCGGGTCGCTAGCATAAGAAATTTTATTAAAAATACTGGGCGTTGTACTGCTTATAATACATCTATTATTGTTTCTAAATGTATGGGTCCTTTCCATATTATGTCTATTCTATATGTATATAGGATAAAACAAAATAACTTTCCGCCGTCTATCTAAATAAATGTACTTAGTACTTTTAAAGTACGCAACGTATTTGAATGCGTTTTCAACAATAGATAGAGTGATTCATGAGGAAGGTTTATTAGCAAAAAAGTAGGGGTAAAGTAGGTGTACGCGAATGAAGTCGCGCCCGGTCCACTAGTATTGCACATCATAGTGTCCTATAATGTGCAACTAAGTTTTTGTGAATCAGGATTTCAGGAGGGCTATTTCCCTTTTCCATTCTACGCATTCTGATCTCGCTTAATCTTTGCCAGTTTACAGTCCATTGGCGATTCTGGGATGTAAATCAAATTTAGCTAAAACGTCGATCGCGCGCAGTGTGATCTACCAAAATACAATTCGATAAATTACCCATGATTTATTTAAACGACAACTCGCACGCTTTCGCTTGATTTAAGTGTTAATAAAGCTCGCTACGATGAAAGCTCGCGAAATAATTCCTGACCAGCCTGTTTCGGTATAATTTTAGCTGTTCCATTGTGAGAATTGAAAAACTTTTGCTGCCGTTATTTATTTGCTCGCAGAACGTGGAGTGTTAAACGATTTGTTGTCGCGAATAATTTGGTTTTTCAATGTAATGCGTTTACTCATTTTACAATTACGTGTTTATTGTAATATAATTTCGAGATAATAGTTTTACAATAATTTACTTTTGCGATTTAAGGAGCGTCGTCGGTGGCCTAGTGGTAAAGGTATCCGACTCGTTAGCGAGAGGTGCCGGGTTCGAACCCCACGGCCGCCATGTACCAATGACTCTTTTCTGAGTTATGTACATCAGTTGAATGCTAACCGATGCTCTTACAGCGAATGAAATCAAACTATAATATGTGTAACTATGATCCAATCTGGTCAGGTTCTTCTGGTAGCAGGGTCACGGAGGTCAGATGGTAGTTGCTCCACTGGAAGTTAATTATCTGATCTGCCAAATCCTGGATCATAATCAAAGCGGGCCCGGGACATTAACGCCATGATGAGATGATTATTTCAATCAAGAATAATCAAGGATTCATAGCCACTGTTTCAAATTAAACTATCCAAAACTAAGTTATAATTTACCACCAAGCTGTAAAACCTATAAAATTTACTGAACCACTTCTGCAGATAGTTTTAAAAGCATCATAATGTACCTCAGACTTTTAGAATAGCTACTTCCCAGTTTACAATTTATCGACAGAACTAGCTGGATTGGAACCTATATGTTTTACGAAATCTAGATAGAATCTTGGATGTTCCAGATAGCACCAATTGATATAGAGATGGCAACATTTTTCCTTTCCGCTTGTAGAATTTAAGACGCTAAATTGAATTTGAAGTTCTATTCTTCTGAATGTGATAAACAAAGTATATCCTCTTTGAATATATATGTACAATATAGGTACAATTTCATGAACTATGAGATTTGCTATTAAGATCTAATAGTTTTCAAAATCATTACCCAAAAAACGTTTACTGATAAAAGAAGATAATAATTATCTTCTTCACACATATTTTGGTCAAGTACATCGAGTTTACATTATTATTGGTTATGTGCTTATTATTGTTACATTTAACTAAATTCAGAAGCAAAAAGCGTGAGAGCAAATATAAGTGGAATGTATGGCTCATATAAGGTCCATTTTTGTATTACGGCTTTTGCGGAGCGATGCGTAATATAATATAAGTTATACAAAAATGTACCTATTCTATGAGAAATATATTCCACTTTGATTTGATCTCATGCTTTTTGCTTCTGAATTTAGGCAACTGAATTTAGTCAAATGAAATAAGCGTTTTATATATAGTTAAGATATCGATCAATTAGTTATTCAATCAGACTGATGTTGCCTACAGGAAATAATCTAAGTCATTTAAAAAATATCTTTCTAGTTATAGTCGAGTTATTTAGGATTTTCTATTACCCCGGAACGTAAACGCTAAGCTACGAGTGTCCAGCACAAAATTATGTAAATTTCTATTTTGATATATTTAAACAAATATTTAAAGAGCCAACATTCTTTCTACATTGAACGCGATTAATTCCACGCGGATATTAAATTCCGCTCGATCCAATATCCCATTTTGAAAAAATGTGGGATTTTCCCGCTTTACCGCCGTGGAAATGCTTCTAAAAAGCGATAAATAAATCAAGTGTTCGCCCTGAAGCGGGCAATGGGCAGTTGTCGATACAACTCCGTGGTATAGTTACTACACGCCTCTCGCCTTGCCACCTTGCCAGATATAAATCAGGCGCCAGACAGATAGAAAGATTTGTGTCTCCTAAAAAACTTAGACCTTTACTAGCCTGTTGTGCAGAAAAACAATTGACTGCCGGTGCCGTATTTAGGTGTTCGTATGAGAAGAATGTAGTCAATGGTACTCTCTATGAGTGTACTAGGAAAGCAGCAGTTCGAGAAGAGTGGCGCCGGTTAGTGAAGCGTGTATCTAATCCTCAACCGACGACCACGACCACTCTGTCAAGAGTGTAGCGGCTTAGAAGAAGAAGTGAAGAATATCACCACTAAGAGTACCAACCCCTTGTGCTGGCAAGTGTCGTAAAAGGAGGGGCCCAAGTTAATGAATGACTGCATTAAAGAATGACTCAATTGAATATTATTCGAATTTTAGGTATTCTGTTACTAATTACACACACACTAAGGTTGTGGAATGAACTACCTGGAGAGGTTTTCCCTGAAGAGTACAACATGGAGTGCTTCAATAAAGGGGTTAAAAGGTTTTTACGGGGTCGGCAACGCGTGGGTGATGCCCCTGGTATTGCAAACGTCCATAGGCTGCGGTGACTGCTTACCATCAGGCAGGCCGCAAGCTTGTTTGCCACCTTAGTGGTATAAAAAAAAAATTCATACTAATGGTTTTTCATTCACAGCCCATTGAACAGCCATTGGACTATTTCTTAGTATAATTGTAACTCGATTGTGACCTAAAAGGAGTGTCTCTTAGTAGATTTAAGAAAGCAATTTTCAGAAGGCAAATTTTAAGAAGACACATTAACAAATGGCGCTTCAGTTGTGCCATAGTATTACGCCATAATAAGCCTATGAAAATTCACTAGGCTACTACGTACGTACAGTCAGCTGCTGAGAGAAATGACCCCCCTACCATACATTTGACGTATGCTAGGGTGTCCATTTATTCTGCAGCTGATTTACGTACGTACCATTTCAAACAATTTAACGATAGATGTTCAAGAATGACATCGCAATTTTGGTATGCGGTTCAGTTCAAAGACGTCATTTCAGTTTTTTTTTAAAAACGAGAGAAAACAATTGTCGTATACATTTTATTTCCGTTATTAAGTTTGGCGTTACATTACCGCAGTAAATAATCAGGTAACAAAAAATATTATTTTGATCTAAGTCTATTTATGTTATTAATTGGTTTAATAATACGAAAATAAATAGAATAACATTTTAATTAGCCATTTTGATAAATGGAATGACTGATCAAAACGAAAATAGCTTACGTGGCATGGCCACCAATATGTTTTTCGACAGAACAGAAGTTACATTGAGTATGCAATGGTTATAAAGAAGATTTTAATGGAGAGTGGACAAGAAACTCTGTGATGGAATAGTGATAGCGAGGCACCAGGGAGCGTACTTCGTGGATAACAATATAGGTTTTAAGACTTTCATTATTTTTTACCTATTCTTGACTATAAACTATGCAATTGCTCCAAAATATAAAGTTTAAAATAATCATAACAATGGTAAACCCGATATGTATTGTGTTATAACTTATTTTTGCTGGATAAGCCGATTGTACACCGGTTCCTCTCTCTCTATTAACTCCTCTGCCGAAGGGTTTTCTCCCATGAATTCATCCCGAATTGTCAGATGCCAAGAATGAGAAGGTTGCGTGGGTAGGCCACAACGTGGACCGACGACCTGGTAAGGATCGCAGGTACCAGCTGGATGCGGAAAGCACAGACCGACCTTTGTGGAGATCTCTGGGGGAGGCCTGTGCCCAGCAGTGGGCGCCTTCTGGCTGATATGATGATGATGAAGGACCATTAGGTAGGTACCTAATGGAATTTCAACGGCACCTCACTTTCAAAACTTTTGAACACTTACATTGGAACAAAAAATATTTGTAGCTTCAAATCTTAAAAACATTTTGGGTGACGCCATAAATTGTCATGTTTTGCGATTTTAGTCTTTGTCTCTTTTATAATTACAATACAATATCAAAGTCGACATCGATCGCTGCCTACCCCTAAGGGATATGGGTGTAAGTGTGTCTGTGTGTAGTTGACAAGTTGACTTGAACAATTTCAATGTAATTAAAAGTCTCCTACCTGGATGAGCTCGTTAAATGATCCCCTTGCTTTCCGTAGTTTTCTGCCATTTGATAGGACATTAATTAATCCTATTTCAATAAATCATTTTTGTGTTTGAGTCAACTCCACAGCATTCGCAAATCCGTTTCGCAGCTCAATATGCGCTCGGCCTCGCGAATGTGAGACCATTACTCAAAGTCTGGCCAGGACTCGGCAACTTACTTTTTTCTCACTAATACACCGAATTCGGCCATTCGGACATTCGGCCATTCGGTCATTATTCGCCTAGATGCAGTAGCGCCGATATAAATGAGTTATAATCCACATGAATGGGAATCGATTTGGGACGTGCCCGTTCGGAATGTTTTGGCCCGGAACAGATGGATTGATGGATCGCGAATGATCCTTGCGAATAAGTTTTCTTTGACAATTTCGGTCTTCCTTCCTGTTCATCTGTTTTGTACACGTAGGTAGGTATCTAAAACAACAGGAAACTGTTTGTATGAGTCTTCGTCAACATGACTATCATAACAGCTATATAATACACAGCTAAAAATAGGATTAAAGACAAAGGCCATTTCTCCTTGGCAATTGACATGGAAAAGCATATCAACGAATAAATACTTGTTATACGAACACTTGCAGAAACTTGTTCGCACAGCAAACATTCGTTGTGCGAACATTGCTCTCGCAGGCGCAGCCAATATTACTGAAACCGTTTCAAACTATCTTCAAAATGTTAATTGTACGAATATTGTGCTATAGTTTGCGACGCGAGCAAAAGTTTGCAAAACAACAAATGCTCGGTAGTGTGAATATGTTCCCATTCATAAAAAAATGTTTAAATAAAAATTAAGTAAAGTTTACTATTTCAAAACGACTACACGTCAAGATAACGAGGCCTCCTGTAGCGATTTTTAGTAGAATATATAGAATAGTATGTTTGTTATTTTGGGATATAAGCTACCACTCTGAAGAGTAACTTGGTTGCAAAGAATTTGTCAAGTCCCTTTCATCCACATTCGTAACTATTTTTGTCGCAACACTTTCAATTAATATTTTCGTATCTCGTTATCATTGCTGCTGTTTATGTACCTACTCGTCACTGACGCAAAAAATTATTCTGGGGGATCTGTAGCAAATTTTTACCAATTTATGTTAATAATAATAATAAATAAATATTCATGGACAAATTCTAGCCCCAAACTAAGCAAAGCTTGTGCTATGGGTGCTAAATAACTGATAAACTACTTAAAGACTTTTTAAATACATACTTATTATACATAGAACACCCAGACCCGTAAGAGAAATAAAAATTCATCATTTTAATTTCTGCCCGGCCGGGAATCGAACCGGGACCTCTTGCATGTTGACCACTGAACCACTCAGGTTGTAAAATTGTTGTAATTTAGAGTAAGGTTGTATATGTCATTATGATCTTTGTATGTAACGTTTAAGTTGTAAATAAATTCATAATAAACTGCTACGTCTAATAAAACGCTAATAAAATAAGTCAACTTCCCAGTACATTATTAACATTCGATGGTATCCCCGTAATACGCTATCGAGTAAGTACCAGGCCACCATAAATTACTGGAGGGTCGTTAAACCGCGCGTGTGTGCTATCCATTTGTCTTGTAGCGCAAAGGAGTCGCCGATGGGCCTTGACGAGGGCCATGTATCACCCCTTTGTTAATGGATGGCGTTCGCACCGAGTTGTGGCACCGATGCAGGTGTAAAGGCGAACAGCCTGGAGGATAGCGGGTTAAAATGCTTTGTTGATATTTTTTCCATTATACGCGACTTGTTGAATATGCGAGTTTTGGGAGAGGGCAAGCTAGATAACGTTGCTGTCGGTTTTCTGGTCTATGGAGGTCCTAACTGGTCAGCCATGTAGTTAATGTATATAACTAAATATTCATTTTTTTATATTAGACAAGACATACACCTCACCTGGTGGTAAGTGACGATGCGGTGTGCCGATGATAGAGCAT
Organism: Blastobasis lacticolella; assembly: GCA_905147135.1. Lineage (NCBI taxonomy): Eukaryota > Metazoa > Arthropoda > Insecta > Lepidoptera > Blastobasidae > Blastobasis > Blastobasis lacticolella. The sequence goes on from LR990056.1 coordinate 7,638,533, forward strand.
GCCTGTCTAGGAACAGCCTATTCACTCTTGCCTTGAAGGTCTAGGTTATATTGATTGAGCAACTGACTCCAATGCAGCCAGTTAGTATTTGGCTGATCCATCCCATCAGCAGTACTCCATGCAAGATTGGACTTGTGCTTGATATAACTGAAGCAACTGCCTTGAAGTGAAGTACCACTTGACCTTCGAGAGGATTTCAAGTTTTTTGGCTGCAGTCTTGGCTTTTGATTATATGTACCACCTCAACACCCATGAGCTGTAGGTTGTCGGTAATTTCCTTAGATACATTCCAGAAAGTCGGAGCTAGGTTGAATGGACTCCGTTTAGCGGAAAACAAACACGCCTGTGCTTTGGTGGCGTTGATCGACACTAGATTGGGTTCGCCCCAATCGGACACTACCTTGAGAGCTTCGTTCAAACGACCAACCATGGCCTCTCGACAAGACTGAATATCGCCCCTATAGGCTTTTGCCTCTGGCAGATATCTATCCGTTATGTATGTACTAAATTAAACAATAATGTCTAAATAATTAGATGTAGATTTAATTGTAATTTAATTTAAGTGGTCAATATCGCTTATTAGATCTTTTTAGATTCTAGGGTCTAAGGTTGGCTGGAAGAAATTCTATTGTGGGATTCCTTTGGTATGTAAAACTCCTGTAGGTACTTATTTATTAAGCAGTAAAGAGTTTAGTTTACATATACAGGTGTTAGGTACATAATATATGTATGAAGCCGTGAATTGGATGGATTGCTAAACGTATTAAATCGATAGGTACAACTATCCCACGTACGACAGCAATAATAATACCTATCGTTTTAATACGTTTAGCGTTCGATCCAGTTCACGGCTTTATGTAACACCTGTATACATACATACATACCGTATACTGAAAAATGTAACAGGTATAGAATATCGCCTCATAAATCCTCGTAAGTCGTAGATACGACTTTTTGTTTAAAGTCACAATAGTAGGTATCTTTATACAAAAAGTAGATGTATGACAGGCATATAGCTCATCAATCAGAGATCAAAGCCAATACAATCAAGTACATAAATAGGGAATTCTCATCAAAGTCCACAAATCTCGAAGCCGTAAAAAGTTAAACACAAAATAAAAGAGCTTACAGGTTTCACCTCCGCTGATAGAATGGAAAGTTTTGTGATCGATCTACTTCAAAAAGAAAATGGTTCGTGCGTCCCTACGCAGTGAAGGGACTATAAAACAAAATGATTCCTGTATTTTTGACATCAACGTCATCATCACAGCTCGTAGGCCTCTCCCACGAAAGGGAGAGTTATGTCCATAACATCTACGCTTGACAGGCGGGTTGGAGATCGCAATGCTATAAATAAAAAAAGCTGCTGTCCTATTTTCAGCATATGGAGGTTTAATTTTTGCCTCGAGAACATTAATCACATCGCCTTGTACGACACACGAGTTTAAGGGGTTGGTGCCATTCTACTCTGCCGGACCCCACACGGCCACGTCTTATTTAATAATATCAATTGGACTATTAGGGATTGACCTTTCGGATACGATTATAATTTTATTATACGCCACATTTTAGCGGATGATTCAGAAATAATCCATCCCCCAAAATGTTGCTCGCACTTTTTTGCGAGTGAACAGTAGATCTAATCTTGTGAAACATATTTTGTTGGTAGATAAAACCGATGTCAGAATAAGTGAGTCAAAATCCTTTATAGTGCCACAAACTTAACTGACCCGGTGACAGCATCGTTGTTTTCGGAATGAGCAGTTTTCCAATAGGTATCTAAAGCATTCCTAACCACTCACTGGATGGCGCCCCGACAATTTCGGTAATTGATAATCGCTTGAAATAGGTTCTTAGTAAAGAGGATATATACACAAGGTACGTTGTATTGGATAATGTTGTGTTTTCAACCATTTTAGAGGTTGTAATAAATTATTGCAAACAAAACAAACATCAATTTGACTGAGTCAGTTCGTTTCATGGACGCTAGGATCAAGAATGGACGTAATACAAATATAAAAGGTTTGTATTAAAATGGAACAAAGTACCTACCTACTTATATAAATATTTTCTTGCACATTTCGTTCAACCTTTAAAAGTTGTGTTTATATTAATAAATATTTTATTATTAAGTTTAGTATTGGATCTAAGAGCGTCGGTGGCCAAGCGGTCAGAGTATCCAACTCGTAAGCCAGAGGTCCCGGGTTCGAATCCCGCTCCGGCCATGTGACTGTTTTCTGAGTTATGTACATTAGTTAAATACTAACCGATGCTCTTACGGTGAAGGAAAACATCATGATGACACCTGCACATTCAGGCGACTGGATGGGTAATCATGATCCAATCCGGTCAGGTTCCCCTGGTAGCGGGGTCATGGAGGTCAGATGGCAGTCGCTCCACTGTAATTACCTGACCTGCCAAATCCTGGATCATGGTCAAAGCGGCCCCGGGCCGTCGTGCGCGAGAGCACAACCGGGACATTAACGCCAAGATGAAGATTATTATTATTGGATGGCTGCATGACATCACTGCTACAAACATACAGATTAAAAAAAATATTACCAAAATTGTAGGAGCGATATCTATTGATGCTTTTTGAAACCAACTGACAATACCTACTGGAAAACTCCTCAAGTGAGTGTGTTCCCTGATTATAACCTATACGCCTTTGATGCTAGAGTGAGTAGGCTACTCCTAGACATACATGCTCCATCATCGGCCACTTACAACCAGGTGAGATGGCAGTAAAATACCTGGCTAGTCAAACTATATAAAAAAATTCTAAATAGCGACAAAGAGTTCCAGGTTTGGCCACCGTGTCAGATAGTTTGTGACACTGTACAATGTAAACGCAAAAAGTATAAATACTAAAAATAAAAATTAAAAAAAAATACTAAATAATGAAAATGTTCATGCAAATTCTTAAATGCCAAATAATGAAAACGTGCTCCATCCAAAATTTACTACAAACCAAATAATGATATGGTAGAGCTCGTCTAGTCTAAAATGAAGCGCCCCACTACTTAGTTAGTTGATTTCGATGTGTGAGTGCAAATATTGATAACGACACTTCATATGTGTGGGAGCCAATGAACGACGCGTGCTCCTACGTTTGAATGTCACCGGCAACTGAATGACCAATTACAACGGCATTTGTATATGTATTGCGTCCATATTTTAAACTTGCTTGTGTGCCTTAATGCGATAGTGGGGCGCGTCATTTTAGATTAGACGAGCTCTACCTATATCGCAAAGCAAATTTTTCACAAATCACGAATACATAAATTCTATTCGGACTGCCAATGTACCGATAGCGGTCTTTGTACCGGCTCAGTTCAAAGGGACAGAAGGTCTTTAAAATTTCATTTCACCAATTCCTGTGCAAATGGAGGGGCCCGACACAAAGGCGAGTTAAGTAGACAAATTAGACTACCTGCCCGGAATCGGGACCAACTTATAAACGAATTTGTAGTATCTTATTTTCGGGTCGGCCGCTAACAGACGCAGTTGTAAGGTCACTCAATTTTCGCCCACTAAAACCATTTTCAGTTGTTAGCTAGAAATGTTTACTTTTGACTCGTTAAAATGGTAACTTATGGATATTTATGGATGGTTTTGCTATTTTGTTTGACTTTCTGACACTTTTTATTAGTGTAAGTCATTTGGTTGTAGAGTATCAATTATCAGGTGGTAGGACCATGTTAAGCCTGAAGAATTCGCCTGGATGAGTACCACCGCCTTATCTATTTCTGCCGCCGAGCATCTATTTTTGCCGTGTGGTGTCCGGCAGAGTAGAATAGCACCAACCCCTTCCTCATGGGTTCACACACTCATGGGTGTCGTACAAGGCGACTAATGTTTTCGAGGCAAAAGATCAAGAGTCTCCGTAGTCTGGAAAATGGGCAGCAGCATTTTCCATTGTTATATTTAAACACTGCGATCTCCAACCCGCCTGCCAAGCGTGGAGATTATGGCAACAACCTCCCCTTTCGCGGGAGATGCCCTAAGTCCTGCAGTGGACTGTTACGGGCTGTGATGATGAGGACCATGTTAAGCCTGAAGAATTCGCCTGGATGAGTACCACCGCCTTATCTATTTCTGCCGCCGAGCAACAATGCATGCATTGCTGTGTTCCGGTTGAAGGATAAGGTAGCCGGAGCAATTACAGGCGTGATGCATCTCATCTTAATCCTCACAGTGACAACGCACCTGCGGTACTGCATTTTTGTTGGCTGCAACCTAAATGCATGAATCGTAGATGTGGTGGGCGACGGTTACAACTTACTATTAGGTGTGCTGTATGCTCGTTTGTCATTGCGTAGTATATAAACAATCGGAGGCTAGTGCGGGTCGATGGCAGTCGCTGCTCGTAAAAAGAGATACATTGTAGAAAGAGCTGGCTGGCAGACTAAAAATAAATAAATAATCGTGAAAAAATTCACACAACGCCATCTAGCCCCAAAGTAAGCAAAGCTTGTGTTATGGGTGTTGGATAACTGATGAACTACTTATATATTTTTTAAATACATACTTATTATAAATAGAGCACCCAGTTTCTGGTACACCCAGTACGGGTGTACCAGAAATTAAAATTCATCATTTCAATTTCTGCCCGGCCGGGAATCGAACCCGGGAACTCTTGCGTGGCAAACCGGCATGTTGACCACTGAACCACTCAGGTCATCAGGTCGATTTGCTAGCCGCTGAGCCCGGATCATTACAATAATGAGTCAACCTCAAAAATATCTAATGATGAAAGCAAAGAGGTCAAATCAGTTTTTTTTTTTTTATGTTATACTATAGGCAAACAGGCAAGCGGGCCACCTGATGGAAAGTGGTCACCACTGTCTATAGACATAAGCAACACCGAGACTATCGCCAATGCGTTGCCCACCTCTATAACACGTTACTCTGGCAGCAAAAAGGCAAATATCCCTCCACTGCCAAAGCCACGGTTCCCCAAATTCCCACCACATGGAGCTCTGGAAACCTTACTCACCGGCAGAAACACAATCCTATTTAAAAGAATATAGGTACTTCCCCAGTCGGGCCGCTCCAATTCGAACGGGATACCCCGCTATGCCCTACCTCTCTTAACGATGTTGACGCAGGTATTCATAAAAGTATTGAGACAATGATTTAGCGCTAGGTGGAAAAAGAAGAAGCATATTGAGGTCAATACTAAAACTTATAAGTGACACACTTGTGATACTTTACGAATATAAGCGAGTACTTGTATGTGGCCCTAAATCATTGCATAACCCAAAACAAACGTTCCTATTTTAATAAAAAACTCCAATAGCGTCGAAACATTTCGGCTCAATCCGAAAATATTTTAGATCATACACAGATATTGCGTCTGCTTGCATTGCAGCGTGAAAATTTAATAAGGTTGGTCTCCACTAAAGGTTTCTAGTATCCATGTTGGGGAATACTGGGGAAAAATGCAGGAAGCGCTCGGGACGTTGCATTATTGCAGCACAAATTGTGGGTTTCGTGGTTGGGGCACGCTAGTGTATCGATTTAGGACTTCAAATTGGTACTTTAGTGTTGTGTAGGTATAATGTAGTAGCTTTATTTGGCATTAGCTTTTTGAGTCGAGTTTTTGAGAGTGTTAAAGGAGAACTGGAAGTTCAGCCTATACGACCAATAACGCTAAGCGATGACGAGCTTTACCACTCACGTTTAGGATGTGGAATGAGCCCTATTTCCTTTGCATTATAAACCACGGGCGGCGCCAGGTTTTGGTTTTGGGGAAGGGGGGGGGGTTTAAGATTAATGTGCATAAATTTCGTTTCGTTTCCCATTTTAAAAGATGGGGTAATCGTAATAAAAGTAAACAAATACATAATAAGATACTTTTCGAATTTTAGCTCAAAAGACCCGGGGTGGTCATGTTTGAGTAAACGACATGATCTTAGAATTTTGGGTATATGAATCCGAATCAATTACACAGCGAGGATGTTGTGAACATTCTAAATATAAGCGAAGCGTAGTGTGCTCGAAGTTTTTTGAATTTGGATTTTTTGAAAATTTACTGAGTGAGCGCAGCAAGCTCCGCTCTGAATATTTGACATATTGGTTCCTAAAATCCAAAAGAGCGAGCGCAGTGAGCTCGAAAGGTGTGGTTATTGGCCCTTAAAATTAGAATTTATTACACGGTACATGTAGTGTGTGTATTAAAAAATATGATTTTTTTAATACACACAGTATTAAAAAATATGAGCGAGCGGAGCGAGGTCGAAATTTTTTGGCTAAATTTCGGGGTGAACATGATATCTAGGGTAAAAGCCGGATACTTGCCCCAGTGGGATAGTTGCCCCGGTTTTGAATACACTATGTTAGGGATGTTGGTGGCGTTAGTTCTTTACTATAATTAAAAGTGGCTCTCCTGAAGGCCTTAGTGCAATGTACTCCATCTGCGTAGGCGCACGCGTTTTGTCCTTATGAGTAAAAATCTTCCGCGGCGAAGCTTTGACGGGCGTCACAATTATATTTGTAAGTAATTTCCATTGAATATCTTTATTACTGATTGTGGAATTAATCTACTTTTTGTTTCTTTGCATGCGTTAGAGCTTAAACTACATTGTTGATTATGTTTTATTATTGAAAAGTTCTTATTTATTTCACAAATCAAAAGGGCAAGTATCCGTATCAAAAAGGATAGTTGCCCCATTTACTTTTGCCCCTAGGGGCAACTATCCGCAACTGTAAAATTATATGACAAGAAAAGGCATTTTTTTTCTTTTGGCGTTTTCCACCTTATAATTCTTAAAGAAATACTTATCTGTCTCTGCTATCATTCTAGGTGAGCAAAGTGCCTCGTAAGTATAAACGAAAATCAGGTGATGATTTTATGGTTTCAAACATTAAAACTTACAACTACTACTTAACAATAATTCATAATATTTTGATTTGTACTTAATAAAGGATGTCAGTAAATAAGAAACATTGATTCTATCCAACAAAATCATAATAAGGCGTCTATCCTTGCACGAGGCAACTATCCCTCGAAGCATTTTTACCATAGGGCAACTATCCGCCACAGTAGGCAACTATCCCCCTTTTGAGAGGTCAAGTAAAACAGGATTTACTCAGAACCAATAATCATTATGTTTACACAAATAGGCTATTATAGAAGATGAAAGACCTATCTTTTGATATACATATAGCATAAGTCTTAATAAGTGCAAATTTCTTAATAATAGAACATTTTTGAAAAGTGGGGCAAGTATCCGGCTTTTACCCTAAATGTAACGTACACCAATGACTGAGTGTGGGCGGCGAGCTCGACTCGGACTTTATGGTACACCTACATATTGGCTCTTAAAATCTGAATTAATGACGCGGCGCGGTTAATGAGAATAATGTTAAAATTAGCGAGTGTAACGAACTCGAAATTTCTTGAATTCTGGCTAAAAAGAGCTGGTGCAAAGTTATTAAAGAAAAGTAATGAATGAGCGAGCGCAGTGCGCTCGAAAATTTTGGTATTTTTGCTGTTAAACTCGGATTGATCAGGCGGCGCAGTTGGTGTGAAATGATTTCGGGGGGGGTTTGAACCCCCTGAACACCCCCACCCTCGCTACGCCCATGTTATAAACTATGGGGTTCTTCAAAAGGCATGTCTAGGTCTACAGGTACCTCGAAGACTGGCACCGTTTCCGCTCCCCTTAGGTTGCAGATAGATGTCGTGGACGACGGTGGCCACTTTCCATCAAATGGAACGTCCGTCCGTGTGCCTCCTTAGGTAAAAAGTTTCGTTATAAAGATGGATAACTTATTCAAAAACTCAAGCCACGGACAGCTCATGAAAATTAAGCTGATGTAGTAATCAATACGTACGGTTGAAATATTAAACAACGTGGTAAGTATTCAAAATGTAATTTGCCAATTTTCACCCGAATCATGGAAATTTAACAAATTAATAAAATATTGGCCCGGTATTCGTTTCATAACTAACTGGACTCCGTGAATGATTTTCAATGCAAAATGAAACAGGGGCAGATCCACTTAATTTGTTTTAACTATTTTGCCGTTTCGCTTTTCAGCCACTTTTTTGGTGACTATACGTGCACGGACCCAGGCGCGGATCCATGATTTGGTTGAGGGGGAGGGAAAAAGTCAACGTTATAGGTATTCTCTACTCAATGAGAGAGCTCCCTAAGTAAAAATAAATTGCCCTTTTTAGTGGGGTGAACAATAAATGAATGAGCGAGCTAAGCAAGCTCGGAAATTTTGGGTTTTAAAACCTGGAGTAGAACAACGAATGTGTGAGCGAGCGGAGCGAGCTCGAAATTTTTGACATTTTGGGTCTTAAAAGCTGCGTTGATCAATGAATGAGCGACCGGTGCGATCTTGACATTTTTTACGTTTAAGGTCTTAAAAGCTGGGCTGAATTGAATGAATAAGCTAGCGGTAATTTTTGGTCTTAACAGCAATGGGTGATCCTCACAATAGCGATGTAAGGAAATCTAGGATGAATAATTAACCGCAACGAGCTAGGTAAATGATAAGAAAAGTATCTGAAACTTATGATTGAGCGAGCTAAGCGTCCTCGAAAATTTTTACATTTTGAGTCGAAATTTTAGATATTTTACGTTTAACAGCAATAAGTAAGTTAGGGAAATTAATAAATATGCGACCGCATCGAGCTTGGTGAAAGGTAAGAAAAAGCTTGATATTTTTAGTCTTAAAAGCTGTGGTGAGCAATAAATTAAAGAGAATTGACATTTTGGATGTGCAGTAATGTTCTAGTAAAAGACAATAAAATAAATTAAAATTGTTGAATGAGCAATCGGAGCGCACACGAAACTTTTAACATTACGGTTATTAAAAGCTGGCGTGATTGTTAAAATGAATATTTGAGCGAGCGTAGCGAGCACGGAATTTTAGGTTTTGAAAGATGGGTGAATAGTATGACAAAAGTGAAGGCCATGTATGAGCGAGCGAAGCGAGCTCGAAATTATTGTCATTTTTGTTTAAAAAGTTGGAGTTATTTATTAAATCAATAAAAGGATTGAGCGAGCGCAGCGAGCTTAGAATTTTTATTCTATTGGCTCATAAAACCGTGGGCGATTGTGAGTCAGAGTTTGACTGTACTCTCTCTCTCTGTGTGCATTGTGCTGTGTGTATTTGGTAAACTGTAGGATAGCAGTTAATTCATTTAGAGGAATTAGGCACTTAACAGTTTCATAGGAGAGATTCTGGAGTCCAGAAAGAAATAAAGAAAGTAAACATTTTTAGCACGTGAACACCACGACACGATAATAAGGTACAACAAACAAAAAACTAGTTATTGAGCGTTTTAGCGCTAATAGGCCGTGTGGTGTCTGCTCTAGCAGAATAGCGCCAACCCCTTACACTCGTGGGTGTCGTACAAGGCGACTAATGATTTCTAGGCAAAATATCTCCAACACGCCAAGCATGGAGATAATGGCAATAACCTCCCTTTTCGTGGGGGAGGCCCTTAGTCCTGCAGTGGACTGTTATCGGCTGTGATGATGATGATGATGTATAATGTTTTTCAAGAACCATATTTTATCATTCTTATTAACCATTCCATAACTGTTTATGAATAAGACTGTTAGTTTTACATGTGTAAATACAACCGTAAGTTACCAACTTAAGTATGAAAATTTGCGAATGCAACTTGCAAGGAAAATTATATTCTAATAAAGGAAATCCCATTATTTCTTTGTATTTATAGACAGATCTTGAAAAATTACTTATGCTATTGAATGAGCGAGCGCAGCGAGCTCGAATTTTTTTTATTTACCTCTTAACACCTTGCGCGCGGTGAAGGAGAGACGGCGCTCGTACTTCCACGAGCTACTTAACAAGCAGCACAAAGAGGTGCAGCCACCGGACCTCCCTCGGAACCAAGGGCTCGTGCCACCGATAACGGCTGAGGAAGCCGAGGTCCTATTCTATTTCCTTCGAATTCCATGATCACTTACCCTATTAAAAACTATCTTTTAATAATTCACCAACACGTTTGCGTAGGGACGACACCGAAATAGATTACGTCGGAAATGTCTGACCACTGGCCCTCTTAAACACAAATATGTAAACAAGCAACAAACACGACGGTTCCGAGATGAAACTCAAACAGCCTTACCCTCATTACCTACCGGACACACAGACGCAGAGAATGAAAAGCTTTTTGTGGTCAATGAATCAATCTTTTTTTTATATGACGACTGGTTTTCAAGCTATTAAACGACCCGTTAGAATACAGCCAGTATCACAGTGCAAGGAAAACAGACTAAAAAACTTTGACAGGTTTGAAAAAAAATCAACCTAAATATAATGTTTTGATACGACGTGATAACAGATGACGTCGGTAAGTCGCTTTGGCTAGTTCGGCTTCGTAGAGCGTCGTCGTCACTGTGAAGACTAAAATAAAATGCTTCATATCTGGAATTTTGCTGGCTACCTTATTCTTCAAACCGAAACCCAACAATGCAATTATTGTTGATTGGCGGCGGATATAGATTTAACCAAACCAACAGAAAAAGTCGGATATCCCCCTAAGTTTACTTAAACTTATATATTTTCTAAACTAAGAATGATCATTTCGATTAAACTGTCTTTCAAATAGATCAAACAAATCGGTTCATCCGTTCAGGTGCTACGATGCCACAGACAAGGCAGAGCCACAGACACACGTCAAACTTTTAACACCCCTCTTTTTGGGCGGGGGTCAAAACGGTGGTACTCACCAAGGCAAACCACGCTATGCAGCGCCCTACCACCTGATCAATGTTATCTGTGTGCTTAAAGATATATAATTCAGCGTGAAAGACCACTCACTTTCACACATCGTTATCATATCAGCCGGAAGATGCCTACTGCTGAGGATAGGCCTCTCCAGAGATCTCCACAAAGGCCAGTCTTACAATTTTCTTACAAATTACGTCAGCTGGTACTTACAATTTTCACAAGATCGTCGGTCTATCTAGTGGGAGGCAAGCTGCGTCTGCTTTCATACATGCACTTATTAAATTTTACCTAAATAATAAGTAATTTGTATATAGTAGCTGTAATGTATAACCTAATTTGTGCAACGCATTAGTTTTAAGCTGTAATGTTGTACAAAAGAATGAATATATAAATAAACAATTGTTGTCCACTTCCATCAGCCGTGTATCTCTATCGGTCCCCGTCGAACCGTTATTCTCTGGTTGTTATCCCCATAGAGCGAATTAACAATTGAAACTAGAAATTAATTACAAATAGTTGGCTTATAACTGCCTGACCCTTCTTGCCGGGCCGAAGTTGCGGCCTTTCGGCTATTCAGTATAGTATTGTTCCCAAATAGCCTTTTGGTAAGTGCGAATTTTGTTGTTTTATCGTTACTCGGTTTGGAGGTACAGTTGTTGTATGTTAAAACTTATGTTATTGCCTCAGATACTGCAATTGTTATTGTATTTTATCGAGGCATGATTGTCATTCCAGCCTGCTGTGCCAAGGATTCCGCGGATTCCCGCGATCGGTTCATGGCATGACTGAATGATTTTTTATTTCTGGTTTGGGTTTGAGTGCCTGTGGTTCTCCTTCTAGTCATATCACTCTTGGCAGAGTGGTCGTGGTCGTTACTGGTTTGTGATCTTACGGTAGAGGAAATCCTAATTGTAAAAACACACGCTCCAAATGCGTGTGTTTTTAACACTGCAATCTGAACCCCGCATGCCATGCGTGGAGATTATGGCTAAACCCTCCTCCAATATGGACTGTTACCTATCAAGTAAAGTTTCATACTTCTATGAATAATTTCTGCAGCCGATTTAATGTACCGAGGTACCTATATAGAAAAAGTCAGTAGGACTTTTTTTTTATGATTACCGTAAATATGAACAATTCAGTGTTTACAGAGTACAGGAAAAACGAACGTTTAATTGAGATACCTACGACCCGTTTATGAATATGAAACGCTACAATATTTAAATAACATTAAAACTGTTGCTTACACAGCAAGGCGACCGCATAAATAGCCACTACAGTTGCGCGAATGTAAATGTTGTTACCTTTGCATTTTCAGCTTGAACCACTGTTAATACTCCACTTAAGTTCTGAATAGAATAAAATTAAAGATGTAAGCATATTCCGTGGTGAACAAGCTTTGTTTACAATGGACGCAATACTGCAATATGATATAAAAAATTGTAATGTTGCGTTATTGCATTTAAACTACCTAGTTAACATAATGTTTTTAAACTATCGCGGTTAATATCCCATTAAGGGTATGTTTCGGATTTCCGGGACGACGGTCATCCCGTGACCATGATGCATGCAACTGCATCGAAATGTCGGGCTACTCGTCAACAAAGGTGCGCGGAGGAAACCCGAAACATACCCTTAAAACCACCTAGTTGGCTTTGTAAGGGCCCAATGTCTTTACGACTAGGTATTTAATAGAGAATGACACGAAGTTTTTTGGATGTGATAATAAAAATAAATGTTAATTTCTACCTTATCCTACAGCTTTCACGTTCTCCACAACCCAGTCTTCACTTCGTCCGGGGTGATCGGAATTTGGCCGTGTGGTGTCCGGCAGAGTAGAATAGCACCAACCCCTTGGGTGTCGTACAAGGCGATTAATGTTTTCGAGGCAAAAGATCAAGAGTCTCCGTAGTCTGGAAAATGGGCAGCAGCATTTTCCATTGTTATATTTAAACACTGCAATCTCCAACCCGCCTGCCAAGCGTGGAGATTATGGCAATAACCTCCCCTTTCGTGGGAGAGGCCCTAAGTCCTGCAGTGGACTGTTACGGGCTGTGATGGTGATCGGAATTTGAATTCAAGGTTTGAAGGAAGCTGTCATGGTATAAAACCTATTAACAGATATGTCGGTTTTTCACGAAAGAAACACACGCACAAACTTTCGCATGTATTGTAGTAGTGTGATGACTTTATCAATGTTGGGAGAGTTGTGGGGTTCTCCCATCTCATTAGCCTTTTTTACCCTCTACTTCGGGAGATGAAAGGCCTATGTGGGACTCCTGGTGTTCGTCGGTCTACCCACTAAGTCTCGGGATGTTTCTGCATCGCCTGAACGGAGGAGTCTTGAGAGAAGCAGATAAGCCTAATTCAGCCCCACATGAATAGTCGTCAATATCTCTGCTGACGGACGATCGAGGACCTGGCAAACCGGCTTTTCCGTAAAAAGTTATGTGTGTCGGTTGTACGGGTCAGATGATACTAGCCATACGTAAAAAGCCAAAATACTGCAAATAAAAAGAGAGGAAGACCGGGTAAAAATTCTGATGAAGATAGGGCGTCGTCATCATAAAACGACGCGCAGACACATCGCCCTATACCTACGAAAAGCTGGTGAGGGGTATAGATTCAGGGTAGTATTAATTCACTTCAGCTGCACTGACACCGAAAAGTCTGTCTTTAGGGATAGTTTCGAAGACACCCTGCGATGTAGAGAATATGGGAGATGACATTCTCCGGACCTCACTGGCCGAGGATTTCTCACACCTGCACATTCGTGAACTCCATGCCAACAAAAGAAACTCCGGCTCGACGGAGTCCGTAACGAGTAGGTAGTATGTCTACAGCTGGCAACATTTTGATTCCGGCGTATCTCATCCGCCTCCACAAACCTGGATATGACACGTTAGTACCAAATGTGCAATAAAAAACCGCTTACCAAAGCCTAAATCAGAATGTTGACAGCCATTACTCCGTTTCCCCACGCGTCGGCAGAAAGCGGTCTTTTTATGACGGCAATGGACGTTACGCGTCCATATCAGTCGTATAACAATGGACATTAGGACGTGTTGTAGTCTCGTCATATCGCACGGTAATACAGTTGAGGGTAGTAGGTACGCTGTTTGTTGTCGCCGTTAAATTGTAGAAGGCGCTATGTCCATGCTTTTTTTGATGTCATACGGTAGGCAAACAGGCTAGCGGGCCACATAATGGAAAGTGGTCACCACTGCCTATAGACATTAGTAACACCAAGAGTTCGCCAATGCGTTGCCCACCTCTATAATGCGTTGCTCTGGCAGCAAAAAGGCAATTGCCCCTCCACTGCCAAAGCCACGGTTCCCCAAATCCCCACCCCATGGAGCACTGGAGACCTTACTCACCGGTAGAAACACGCAAAACGTTGCTCTGCCCGTGCACAAGCTGACACAAAAAAACATTTAATAAGTTAAAGTTCGGCTTTTTGTATCGATAGTACTTACATATCTTATTGGGTCTACAAAATGTCTACTATCACTACACAGCGGATTTTTTCTTGTACTCGATGACACAGGATAACCTACGTCAGTCTCATAGTCTAGAACTTGAACCACTTAAATCCAAGGAAATAAATGTATCTTGGAGTTAAACTTATGAAATTCTATTCTGATCAGTCCTGCCTGCGCTTATCCTCTGACCAACACGTAGGTAGGTACTAAACCAATTGCGACCCCCTATCATAAAAATATCCTCCACAAAATAAAGGAAGCAAATTTTAATGCTATTTATGTACTTTATCCGAAATTTATACGAAAACAGTCACAGGAGCTGCCACAAAAAGTGCAATAATCCGCAAATTCCAGCAATGCATTTTCCTTAAATCGCATAATCCAAACTAAGAACTCTATCCAGTTTTATGAGGCCAAGTGAGCACATACCTACGTGTAATTTGTATACAAATTGCTTCATTTAAGCGCAGCAAGATACTTCTGAAACAATTTTCTACAATATTCACCTTCACTGTTATTGTGTAATTTTAGGATTGTTCACAGAAAAACTTACTAGTATTTGCTTCAAATTAAACTCGCGATCTTTACACATATTCGTATATTAGACGGGACTTACAGACCGTCGGTAGCTGGGCGGTTGAGTATCCAACTTGTAAGAGAGAGGTACCGGGTTTGACTCCCGCTGCGGCCATGTATCAATGACTCTTTTCTGAGTTATTTACATCTCTTGAATTCTAACCGATGCTTTTACGGTGAGGGAAACATGGTGATGACAGGCAATTGAATTTGTAACCATGATCCAATCTGGTCAGGTTCCCCTGGTAGCAGGGTCACGGAAGTCAGATGGCAGTCGTTTCACTGTAATTATCTGATTTGCCAAATCTTGGATCATGGTAAAAGCGGACCACGGGCCCACGTGCGCTAGAGCACAACCGGGACATAACGCTAAGATGATTATTTCCCTCGTGCGCTAGAGCACAACTGGGATATAACGCTAAGATGATTATTATTAAATTTTTTTTTATTTATTTCAGCCACACACCTGCGTTATAAATAAAGGAATAAGGACGAGTTCACACCGGAGCGAGGCACATGTGTAACAGACGCCCCCGCGAATTTAATTAAAGCTGGTACCTACACGAAGATTGATGACGTCACAGCGAGACGCGAAGAATACCCCAGTCTCATGGATAAACTCGAGTCACGCTGCTATTGGGGTTCTATAACAATATAAGACATCGCGCTTATCCGCTAAGGTTTAATTGGTGGATTCTTAGAGAACAGGGGAGGAATTACTTAGCAAGATTACCTGGTGTGTCTGTAGTTTTTGTTGTGTTCCATACTAGGCACTCCGTACATGACGCAACACGGACGCGACAGCGACGATGTGTATCCGACGTGCATCTGACTCGTTGCCGACGTGTTGCGTGTTGTACCGTATGCGGACTTCATAATCTGTTATAGCGAGCGGCCACACAGAAAAGGCGTAAGACGCAGACACGTCGCGGACGCGGCGCCCGCGCGCCCGTTCAATTTACTTTATGTATAGAAACGTCGCGACGCAAAACATATAGGAAAGACAGGGCGCGGACAGGGCGCGGACGCGTCGCAGACACGACTTAAAACGTCGCGTCGGCGTCCCGTCTGTGCCGCGTCCGCTCTGTGTGGCTCGCGTAGGCGACGCATCGGATGGGTACATGTATCTTGCACGTCGGATGCATGTCGCTCCGTGTGCGAATTGCCATAGGTTTTACTTCCGCTGGACCCTGTGATTGGCTGAACATTATCGGGTGCCGATTGGCATTCCGTGACGTTGATTTCATTAGGAATAATAATAATAATGAATTTTTTTTTTTGTATGAAGCAATTGGGTCTGTTCGGCTGAAAATAAACATGAATTAAAATAAGTCATGTTATGGGCGATAGTTACTACTTACCATCTGGTGGACTGCCTGCTTGTTTCTCACTTAGTGTATGACCTAACTGATTTCTTTTAATGCTGTTCAGTGATAAACGATCAGACAGCCCACCTGATGGTAAGTGGTAACTATCGCCCATAACATCTACAATTCGGTTCCTCATTTTAGGTTGTAGGTAACAAAAATGCAAAACCGCAGGTGCTTTGTCACTATTAAAGTTTTTACGGGGTCGGCAACGCGTGGGTGATGCCCCTGGTATTGCAAACGTCCATAGGCTGCGGTGACTGCTTACCATCAGGCGGGCCGTAAGCTTGTTTGCCAACTTAGTGGTATAAAAAAAACTATGAGGACTAAGATGAAATACTTCATGCCTGTAATTTCGCTGGCTACCTCATCCTTCAAACCGGAACACAACAATGAAAGCATTGTTGCTTGGCGGCAGAAATAGATAACACTACACATACAGGTGACACTATACATATATTTTAAGGTAGGTATTTAATTAATTATTGAAATTTACATTTAGTAGATATTGAATACATTTAGATTTTGAAAGGTCCCTAAGTTTACATTTTCAATACGTAAATAAAGTAGGTTAACCTACATGAAACCAAAAAAAAATCTCTAGCAAGTCACTCTAAATTCCTTTACCAGACGATGGGCTATGCGAGCACAAATCATTATATTTAAGGTATTGTCAACAGACAAAAGCATCATATCATTACTCAATTACAATGAGAACAAAGAATATCTTGTCTCAAACATAACTACGATGCCACGAAAGTCTTCCGATTGCTTCTACGCGGGTTCCCGAAGCCACAAGTTGGACATATCGCTCTGACCGAGTCACCGGTGACCCAACCACCGTATTGCATATTAATGTATGTAAATAATTGAGTATCGGTCTGCGCATTGGCAAGGCCCACAATGCTTGCAATTAGAATCAGCCAGCATTGTTGCTTCTGCAAGCCTACGAAACGTATGTACAAGGCTAATAGAAATTCCTGTACGCTTTCGTTGTTACAAGCTGGAATTTCTGTATTGTCGCTCGCTGGACCTGTGCTTCTGTCTTTTTCCTTCGAGACCCGTGATTGCAGTCAGGCAATTGATTGCCTATTTTGTCTCGTTGACAACATTTCCTGGGATCCAGAAAGTATTTTCCGAGCACAGGTTAAATTAAACGATGCCAAGTTATTGGAATTTTACAGAATTTAGCCTTTAAATCTAAGTATTCAGCCGCTTTGGTTTAACCTTTATAATGCGTACGACTAAGGAGTGCAAAACGTTGCCTGCGAATATGTTCCATTGACGCATTTAAGGATAGTTCTTTAGTAAGCTGTTTCTAGACAGGCATGCTCCATCTTCAGCCGCATCGTCGCTTACCACCAGGTAAGATGGCGGTTTCTTTCGAAATTTTTCGCAAGAGATTACGTATAAAGTGTCATTAATGAATACCTAATTTGACTAATCCGGTGAGTAGGTAGTATGTATACCTTTCATGTAATTTAGTTTGAAAGATGGTTTATTTATGTTTATCCAGGACAGCCAAGTCATCAATAAATCAGTTCCGTATTCACTCTACCGGAGACCCAACCACCAGTAATCAAGCAAATGGGATACCAGGACAATCAAACGTGCAAAGAAAGAAAAAAAAACAGTCAAGTGTAAGTTGGATTCGCTTAAGAAGAGTTCATTACATTTTAAGAGTACCATTCTTAAAAATAATAACATAAATAATTCAAGGGTATACAAGATTTAATGTCTGAGCAACGTTTGATATGAGGAGCGTCGGTGGCCGAGTGGTTAGGGTATCCAGCTCGTGAGCAAGAGATACCGCGGCCATGTACCAATACGTATTTTTTGAGTTATGTACATTAGTCGAACACTAACCGATGCTCTTACGGTGAGGAAAGACGCCGTGATGAAACCTGTACCATTCAGGCTAATTAATGTGCAACCATGATCCAATCTGGTCAGTCTCCCCTGGTAGCAGGGTCACGGAGGTCAGATCGTCCACTGATTTGCCAAATCCTGGATAATGGTCAAGGCGGACCCCGGGCCCTCGTTTGGGAAGGCATAACCCCTGATAGCAGGGTTAGTAGGACCACCCTCTAATACCTAAAAATTGCGTTTCGCTCACCCCTTACGTGTGCGGAACCCTAGAAAATATGCAAAGAGAAAACAAAAAAGCACCTGCAAAAACAACAATAGCTCGAAAGAACAGGATGCATTGTACTCTTTGTGCATGCTTAATACATTACTGTGGCATTCTTTTCAAGTACTTTCCTATCCTTTTAATTTTGAAAGGCCATTGTAGGTACACTCGACCAATAAAATGCAATATTAGCAGTTTTCACAAAGCTTCTCGCGTAATCAAAATGTCGCTAAGGTTGAAAATTTTAAAACTATCACGACCATCACGATGAACCTGGCTTTCAAATATATACAACCAAATAAAAGTCAAAACATCCGTTCGGAAGCTACGATACTACAGCGGACACACACCTCCATATATACACAGAACTACAGATACACAAACACACACGTCGAAGTTGAAACACACCTCATTTTACACCGGGGCTTAAAAAGAAAGTGCTCATACATTTTGTGTTTCTGTTGTGAGCATCGGCGCAAACAAAATTTCCGTATTTTCGTATAATTAAGTAAGTAAATTATAAAATACTGCAAGTCCGAAATACTCGTGATTACTAAAGAACAATAACTATCTGACAAATATCCAATCAGTAAGCTATTATAATTCTACAAGCGCAGTCATCGTTAGCCAAATAGTGATGCGTATATTTCCATACCAGTAATTCTAATGATTTATCCATAATAGTTATGAATATACCGAATAATATACGGGCGAGGATAATATAATTTGGCTAATGTCTGTGAAAATTTAATGCCCAATATGCAGAGAATATTATAAGATATTTTAAAGTATTGATAAATATGTATTCGACGAGCGTATAAGAAAAAGTTGGCGAGAGTGGAAGAAGCGAAGAAAGAAGAAGAGAAGTTTGTGAGGGTTGGAACAATGGGGTTTCTGCCAATCCTTCATCATCATCATCATGGCCCATAACTGTCCACTGCAGGACTTAGGGCCTCTCCCAAGAAAGGGGAGGTTATATCAACCCTTACTTACGACGAGAAACAAGTGACGTTATCTCGTATGCAGTACGAGACTAGTGTGCTAGACTAGTATAAGCTTTTCCCTCGATTTCATCCATGTAAAATTCAGTTACGCCGTTACAATTTCAATATAGTACGCATGCGAGTTCATGTCCATCGGGCACGATGCTTAAACAGTTCGAGTAGCAATTATTGAAGGCTCGATAAATCGCCATTTCACTCGGTTGCGGTTTGAGCGAGTGAGATGGCGATGTATAATCCGTTCATACGTAAACTCGCGCGAGCTCTGTACATTGCATTTCAGGATAAATTACAGGCAAATTAAGCTACTATATTGCAATTTCATCAAAAGCCGTTCGGTAGTTTTTGAGATAAGAGGAACAAACATCCATTGATCACTACAAACTTACGCATTTTAGTATTATGTATGTTTGTATTTAGTATTATGAACAATAAAATGTTCATCTATCTATCTAAGCCACATAGACCTTACATTCTGCACTAACTAGAACCAACCACGATCGGAATCTCCAGCAATTAAGTCTAGACTAGACCCGCTGCGTCATTACCTTCCCTAGTAGGTGGGGAGTGTAATTTGTAGCAACCCTCTCTCACGATCGCCTGATATCCGGCGCAGATACATCGGAAGCCCTTTGTTATCTGCGGGTCGTAGCCTCCTTAGATAGTGTTCGGAGTGGGAGTGCCCAATGGATCGTGAGATCGTTCGCCGGAACGACCAGCTCACGCTATGGTTATAGTTACTGTTCGTAGCTAGCGACTGGCCATGCGAAGTATGGGGTTTCTTTACTGTAAATATGCATGTGTTTTGCATTTTTACCTAGTGCAAGAAATTCTCTAACTGATGGTGTAAATAGAATCAAAATCGGTTGCCTTTTAGAAAATTTGTGCCAGATTGTGCACGTGCAGACCAACGTTTTGTAAGTCTCCTGAACCTCTATTATCGCTACAAAGTGGCATTTTTGTTGTACTCGACGGCGTAGGATTACCCTCGACGGCGTAGGAATAGATGTATATCCCTCCTCCTTTTTACTCAAGTACTTTTGTATTCTTTTTGTCTTTCTTTACCGCCTACCTTTCTCAGGCTTAGATTATCCCGGTTGACTGGTAGATAAGGCTTTTTTAGCTTTAAGTCCGCCACTGTAATTTTGTGCATAAAGCTTACAGCGACGCCCTCACAGTCTAAATCCACCAGGTGGATCGTCTGACCGTGTGCCTTCCTAGTCAGTAGAAAGTCATGATATTGAACCCTCGACGAAAAAAAAGGAATGTTATAAGTTTGATGTATGTAACGTTGTAGCTGTGTATCTGCCACTCGGCGTAAGTGTGGAGGTGTGTCTCTGTGGCATCGTAGCTTCCGAACGGGTGTACAAATTTTGGTGCGGTTTTCTTTATTTGATAGCCAGTTTAATTGAGATGGTTCTTAGCTTTGTTTAACTGGTACAGATAAAATGGGGCTACATTGACACACTTTTCTCTGATAAGTTCTAAGGGAAAGATAAATATTACCACCTAATAGGCTTGTCAAATGTATGTCGTGCTTTGTTTGTATAAAAATAACACTTGATTAGTAGAAAAAAAATGAGTGATCAATGAAGCCCCAGGACATCAAAGTAACCAGATTCTACCCGTAGTTTAGGAAATATTAACATTATACCAGTATATGGTAGTATACTTGGTCGGAGGTTTAACGATGTTTTTCTATCAGTTAGAATAGGTTATCACAAATAAATTTTGATTCTTATCCGTATTTAGTACCCGAAAATACCTAACTCGCTATTGCTTCATTACGAAATGTAGCCCTGAAATAATAATATTGAATACCTACATTAGCACAAAATATGAAGCTTATTCGTCAAAATGATTCGTCTTGGTTCTCAGAAGTCTGAAATTAAATTTCAAAATTAATATGAAGCCATTTGATGGTTAAGAATTATTTATCATTTAATATTTAAACATGAAGCAAGATCGGAAATTCTTGTTACATAAGTATTCCAGGAATACGAGTATGTACTTTACTCGTTTGTATATGTGACTTGATTCTTTTTGTGTCGACGCCTTTACTGCTTACCAATAGATTATTTATTTATTTATAATGGCACAGTCTTACAGTCTCCGGTCTTTGTGGAGATCTCTGGGGGAGGCCTATGCCCAGCAGTGGGCGTCTTCTGGCTGATATGATGATGATGATGAATGGCACAGTATAAGCTGCGCTGCTCGTTGTCACCGAACAATTGGGATTCACACAACAGGTCTTTTAATTTGATACATCACACGATACAGTTTGCAAATAATTGGATTTAAAGTTTGCTTCCAAAATAGACCCCCATATTCAAAATTTGTAGATTTAGTGCCCGAGTCACAGAAATTGATATTATATTTTAATTAAATCGGTCCTGTAGTTTCGGATAAATTTAGCTGTGACAGACGGACCGACGTACATAGAGTGATCACAAAGGTCCAGAACCTTAAAAATAACATAAATTAAAAACGAATAATGGCTTGATAGCACGCAATACCAACGAATAAGCAATTGACATTTTAGATTAATTACAAAATTATCGCATTCGATATCGCTGTGCAAATTCGACCAGCGTTGAATTTAGAGTGGAGATAAAATAGATTGATGATAGTTTTGATACTGATAATGTAATGCTTTTGATTCATTTACGGGGATTTCGATGTAGTTAAAAAAAAAAAAAAAAAAAAAAAAAATCGTGGACACATTTGAAACACATTGCCAATTGCCAATTACGTAGATATCATTACTTGCATGAATAGGAGCGTCGGTGGCCGGGTATCCGACTCGTAAGCGAGTTCAAATCCCACTGCGGCCGTGTACCAATGATTCTTTTCCGAGGTATGTACAATAATGTACATTAGTTGAATGCTAACCGATGCTCTTGCGGTGAGGGATAACATCGTGATGATATCTGCACATTCAGGCAACTGAATGTGTAACCACGATCCAATCCCAAGATCCCCTGATAGCAGGGGTCTCGGAGGTCAGATAGCAGTCGCTCCACTGTAATTACCCGAACTGCCGAATCCAAGTCAAGGCAGAGCCCGGGCCTTCGTGCGCGAGGGACATTAATGCCAAGATGAAAAAAATGCATAAATGTTTAACTTGTTTTGTAATTTATACATGGCGTGTAATGTATAGCAGGATAGAATAGCATCAACTCCTTCGACTGGGTGTTGTAAAAGGTGACAAATCTAAATCAATGTGTTAAGTATATCAGAAAATGGGCAGCAGTGTTTCCTGTTGTGTGATAGAAGGTATATTCCTTACCTACACTAAAGAACCCAGCACGTAAATACTTTCTGCCGACTTGGAGATTTTGTGGGGTACGTAACGGAGTTTGTCCGTGTTTCTAGTTCTGTAATTGTGTAACTTCATTGCTATCGGACAAGTGAATATTTTGGTACACAGATAGCGCCGTATGAAAGATTATCGTACAGGGCAGGGTCAATATTTTGTGTTTGCGGAAATATTATTCTCGGAGATTTTCCTCATCGTAAGAGCATCGGTAAGCGTTTAACTAATGTAGGTACATAACTCAGAAAAGAGTCATTGGTACATGACGGCAGTGGGATTCGAACTTGGAACCTCTAGCTTACGAATAGCAAACGCGCCCACGCTCCTTATAAATCCGACCGACGCTTATTATAAATACAATAAGCATATACACAAATCATAAACTCATCAATTCAGGGAGAAGAAATCTCACCCGCGCGAACAGCAGCACATCGACGAAGTAAACATCTTTAAAATATTCAACGATGGCACAGAGTTTTCACCCGCCTCCGGAGAGACAGTCTGTTTACCAATAAAAATGCAGCAGTTTGTGCAATCGCTAATTAATATTAAAATCCAATTCCGCGGGCTTGCTTTCCGAAGCGATGAAAAGTTTAGTCCGAACCGACGCAAACTGAGTGAGCGCGACCGGCACAGAATTGATGTGATTGTTCAAAGTCAGCGGGTTTGCATTGAAGAGCATTACATTTTATTAAACCCCCCCCCCCAACCCTCTTCGACACAGACGGGTGGTATCGAAGCTCTCTCCCAAAGGGAATGACCGTTTCCGAGTATATTAGTTATGTTTAGTGATAATTGGTTCAGTAGATCAGGAAATATTTGAGTAGGTATATTTATAGGTACTTACTTTGTCAAATAGATTGCTGATGAGGCAGTAAAGTTCTGAAGTGGCGACTAGTACCGACGCACTGTGGGTAGGCCTCCCACAAGGCTGACCGACGACCTGGTAAAGATCATTGGATGCTTAAGGCACAGGAAAGGCCTTTTGAGATCTGATATCATGATGACGATACTTTGTCAGGGGTTTTCCATCTATCGGTTCTAACCGAATCTATTAGGTGAATTGAACCATTCGCCATTGAATAGTTGCAAAATAGTTATTGATGTTGTCATCTAAAATCTACCAAGAGACGGCTGTTTTAGTCAACAATTGATACTTACAATCAGACCTGCCAACAAATAGTCCAACGACAGTTCAATGCAATATCACTGGACAACCATTAGTCATAAATAAGTTAAATAAGACTTGGGGCCCTACTCTGCTGCAGCTTCTTCTGTTTAGCATTTTCAATAGTCCCTCAGAAAGTGTGGATACCTAATAGGTACAGCAAAACAGAAGGAGCCTCCTTCGCAAATCCAGAAATGCACGATAACGAGCTGTTTATGCGATGTGTGATACTTGAAGCCCTGATTAGTCGATTGTAAACCAGGTGACGTTGGTTCCACCAAGCAAATAACGACTAAGGTGAACGAAAGTTTAGTCTGAAAACCGGCGCTGTGACTGGCTACTGCCATTCATAGTATTACGCTGAGGCTGGTCCAATTTAGTCTGAAGACGCATCACCCTGCTTCCTTATGTACGTATTATGTTAGTTTAAAGTTTTTGTACTAAATAAATATACGTCTATGTCTATGTCTATGTCTAAAATTGGTTGGAAACCACTCTCTACATGTTCATAGATTGGTTGGTTGAAGCAAGATAACCTGTGTTGGAACCTGGTTGGTCTTGCGCTCGTGGGAAAGTGGTAGCAGCGTGGGAGGAGTGCGGTACGATTATGACAATATTTTACCGCGAAGCAGAGAGAAGATAATCACTTTGCCGCTACCCTCCATTCCAAAATGGTGTTGCAAACACGCTGCCGCTGGTAAGAAAGTTTCGGTTTAGTGTATTTAAGGCCCAAAACAA
This sequence comes from Blastobasis lacticolella, assembly GCA_905147135.1. Taxonomy (NCBI): domain Eukaryota; kingdom Metazoa; phylum Arthropoda; class Insecta; order Lepidoptera; family Blastobasidae; genus Blastobasis; species Blastobasis lacticolella. The sequence goes on from LR990056.1 coordinate 7,663,034, forward strand.
ATAAAACCCAAAAATTATGATCGTAGCATGTGTATAATAAATATGGATAACAACATTGGCAAAAACTAAACTATTGCATGGAATGTATTAAGACAAAATTCGGGTTTCCATTATTATAATTACCTCTTTTGGCGAATGACTTGACGGCTACATCGATGTATTAGCGTATTTGAGGTAAAGACTTTAAGTATTCGCACATGTACCTGATAACTATTACCCAGATGATGAACGAACACCCAATCAGGATTAGATCGTTCTTGTCATTAATTTTATAAATCTTGAATATTCCACCATTGATATCCCCCATTAATGTTCCTGTATTTGTATTGGTAGTTACCAAATGCTTACTGGCAACTGGGACAGCAACCTTTCACAATGAAGCATACCATGGTGAACAGCATAAACAGGACCACCATAGACCCAACTACGGTGAGCAGTTGCCTGAAGTCGATACTGATATCGCAAGTGGGTAGCGTCGTCTTTGGCTTGGGCATCTCGGTGGTTCGCTGTCACTCTTGCATTTGAAAGTACAATCTCGACCCGTCCCGGGTTTAACTCAGGCGCTTTGGAAGTATTTACACATCCAACTCATAACAATAAGCAAAGTGACGAAGGCAAACGCTATCAGCAGAACTTGCAGTACATCAATACTAAAACAGGCGGCCTTTTTTCCCATGGTATGTCTATTTACCGTTTACAATGTGGCACACGATAAGGAACAGGAGTACCAGTATCACGACGGAACCAATTACCATCAACAGCTGATTGAGGTTGAAGTCGAGGCCACAAGTTTGTTTTCCACCTTTGCCTTTTGCCATAATCCCTACCCTTCTGAGAGCATGTTAGGCTTCTTGAACACCATCACCCGATTCATACATTGTTTTACTAGCGCACTCAGTTTCGTGCTCACTATTGCTCTTTTATGCAGTTTTAGCTACGTTTGAATGTTTTTTGTTCATATTTGCGAAAATTTTAAAACATATTGAATGTCAGCTATGACATTGACGTGAAGCAGATAGTCCTTGGCCTGTCAAGAAGATTTCGTTTTTATTTATTCGACTAAGAAGTTTAGTTTGGGTTGAGTGAGATGAAACTAAGTAAAATATTTTTTGTAGATACCATAGAGAAAAAAATGTATCTACAGAAGGTTTTAGCTAAGTTTGCCGCTACTGCTGGTAGCTCCCATAGAGGAATTAACCAACATATAACAAACAAGCTGGGTTAGATCCATAGATAATTTTTTTAAGGACGGTTTCTTTTTCTGATTTCCTCAACTTATATAAGTATTATGTGGTATTATGGTCACGGCACTGAAAATGCGACACAGGGTTGCGGTAAGTGGTTAATTCACGGACCGAAAATGTTAGCGCGAAGAAGTGTATAAATTATTATAATATACGTACGCAGCTGCAGGCAGTCACAAAAGTGTAAAAACATATAGGAAAATTCAAACAAAATAATTTAAAATATGTCTAAAGCAAATAACATGTACATATCAGGGAGCTTTAGATTGCCACTCGTAAGTTGAATTTAAATGAATTTGAATTCGTGTTCGCGACTTTTACAATAATACGTGTGCGAACACGAGTAGAGATTACGTACGCAGCTGCAGGCAGTCACAAAAGTGTAAAAACATATAGGAAAATTCAAACAAAATAATTTAAAATATGTCTAAAGCAAATAACATGTACATATCAGGGAGCTTTAGATTGCCACTCGTAAGTTGAATTTAAATGAATTTGAATTCGTGTTCGCGACTTTTACAATAATACGTGTGCGAACACGAGTAGAGAATATAAGGAAGACCGCACTCAGCGAACAAATGCCATTTTTAGTACCCCCCCCTCCCAAAAATTTGTTACAAATATTTAGAGCAAAAACGTGCTCATACCGTCTCCACTGGTAAAATTGCTCTTAGTTGCAAACTTCAACCAAACTGTAAGGCAAATTGAAACCGAAGTTGCCTGCAAATAGTCCATTGTACGAATTATATCACGGGATGAGAGTGACATTGACGCCCTTGGCGTGAGAGACATTACGGACAAGATTGAGGAGGCTCGCTTGCGCTGGTTTGGCCACATACTGCGTAAGCCTGGGAGAAACAGGTCTCTAAATCAGCCGGTATCAGGAAAGAGATCCCGCTGGTGGCCCAGGAAACGATGGATTAAAATCGCTGAGTCGGATGCGACTCGCTTACAATGGGAGTATGCCGAATACAGGGTGAAGTGGATGAAGAAAAGTTGGAAAGCGGACCCTAGCGGACATAAGCCAGGATAAACGTTAGGATGGTGATGATAGGAGTCGGTGACGTTATGTAAGTACCTATGTATGTAAACCTATATGAGAGTAGGCCCTATTTAGGTCCCCAGGTAGTCCAATTGGTTTCGATGCAGTGTAACAAAGACGTAGTTAACAAAAAAAAACAATGAACTTGATTTGTGTATTTTTGGAACAATTTATTAACATTGATACCTACCAACAGTAACGAATCATTATTATTTTATCTAGTTCCTGTAAAATTAAGTAAATTATTTGAACTTGCCAGCATTTATTTTATAATAAACTAAAAAATAAAACTAATTTTTAAAATCAACGAAGAAACTTAACATTTACATGCGTTAAAAAACAAAACACATTAATAAAATATAAAAAAAAACATTTCAAATACGATAACAAAATTAATCGAATAACAAATATATGTATTTTAACAAAGTAAATTTATAACTAAAGTTTTAACTAATTTTTAACTAGTTTTGATAAACTTACCCATTAACTAATAAATATTGTACATTAAAGTCATGGAATTTATTAATGCTAATTAATGTTAAAGCCTCTAGTTGCAGTCTTATTTTACGCGTCGATTGAATATAATTTCCCCTTTCTGAAAATAGAATTATATTTTTAGTTAATTCTAATGATATAAATATCACGATCCGGCACCATAATAATAAGTTCTCATGTTATTGCAGGTGCAGTTATGTTGAAGCGGTCCAAAACAATATTTATTAAGTGCATTTAATTTTTATATATCTAGTGTAGGAATAATATTTATTTCATAATTATACATTGTTATATACAGTATATACACACTTAGATAAGACCTAAATAAAAAAAGTACCTAAACAAATTCAAAATTAATTTAAAAATAAAAATCAGATTCTAATTCACTGTCATGTGGAAGGGCCGGCGTTACCTCTCTGAATTGTCAGACTTATACCCTGACCCAGGTAAGCGCCAGCACGTAGGTCTCCAGTAGAATTGACTTCGTTTCCACTCCAAACGGAACAAATAAATAACCCTGACCTAGGGATCCTTGCGGGATATTTGCGCCGCTTGAGGTCCGCCGCCGAAGAAACAACTGGGCCAACATATACCTTCATGAACTGTCATCAGCCTATAATCTCTCTACTGTTGCTTCATGTCACATTTAGCTATGCCTGGTTCTTAGGCTCACAGACTGACTGAGGATTTGCGCGGTCTCCTTATTCATCTTTTAAGTGATTCCTTTATTTAAAATCTAAAAATTCATCACTCACTCGCCGAGCGCAAGCTTAATACCGGTAGATGTGTTGAAAACTCGGATAAAGAACAAACGATCCGAATTGAAAAGGTATGTGACGGACACCGCTATACGACACGCATACTTGTAAAATTTAAATTACATTGGTTGATACCGGAGGTGGTGGCTGAGGGTTAATCTCGGCTACACTTTCACCTTCAACTTGGTGCAGGGATTCCACCCCTACGGATTCCACTGATGTAAATAAAACTTCTCTTTAAAATTCGTAGTTATGTACTTATGTAGGCTTAACGAGTGTAGATTCCGAAAAAGTTATGTAGTACTTGATTGCCGACGTAAAAAGAGGTGATAGAAGTTTTAAATGTGTTCTAGAAGTTTTTAAAAGAAGTACATTTTATTTCGGTGGTCTATGTATATTGTCAGTCGTAAGGTGCAACGATTTCGATGACGTTTCCTTTATTTTAAAGGTAGTTTATTCAATATATATATAGCTTTGCATCATTAGAACCTTTTCAACAGTTTGGAAATATTAGTGTTCAGGTAGGTAAGCTTTGTCGGAGATTTTCCGACATCTGTTAGATTATGTGTAGCTAGGTATACTCCACCCTTATTAATAATAATTTACACTAACGCTCACCTCATTCATTAGAAAGCTTTGGAAAGAAATACCATTACCATATTAATTATGTTAAATAAAAGTCCAACTCCATTGCATTTATTCATTTATTACACCAAACTTACGTACTAGACATATCCTGCATATACGGTGCTCAAGTTAAATATGATTATTATAGGTAGAATATTAATTGGCCATTCAAATTAAAACTAAGTAAGTACGTTCTAAATGCTGTTTACAGCCTTGTAATTATAATATGGCTTACTATGGCCTACACTTTGGATGTAATCACAGCAAAATCATCATTTTCACATTTAATAATTTATCAGTGCTAAGTTCTAATCTACTTATTATTTATTTAGCATTATATGAAAAGCTCAAGTAGAAAATAGAAAAATAATTGTTGTTGAATAGGACGTAATTAATAATATAAAGTAGGTACTTTAAAGAATTGTAGATTAGAAAAGTCGAAAAATATAAATTATTATTTTACCTCAAGTAACAACTATGTAAGTTATCTTTGGTATAAAACTTACAAGCGAGCAATTGCAACAAAAATCTATTCAAGAAAATATAAGAAATGTACTTAACTACCAAATTGGAACGTTACAGCAGTCCCGATATAAGTAATATTGTTCAACCTGCCTATTACAAAAAGCGGACTATAGTAAATTGTAATACAATTTTTTTGCGGGGAAGCAGGATCTTATGCAAATTAGATTAGTATATTAGTATGAGGCTAAGGTTTCGGCGTGGTGCATTACTGTTTCTTGTACCTTTTCAGGGCACGAAGACGCGAGTTCTCCATGCTCCTTGTGACCAGCCAGACGCCGAAACTGGTATTGATACCAGTGATCGAGTTGATGATGCCAACGAACAAGGCATGGGGATAGTAGCCGGTGGTGTAGGAGACGCTGCCAACCCACCGCAGTGCGGACTTGACGAAGGTCTTGGCAGTGGGAGCGAAGAAGGAGCTCTTCCTAATACCTGACATGTTGGAGCAGACGAAACCGGGCAGCACGCACTGAACAATTATACCCTGCTTACCGTACTCCATGTTGATGCCTTCAGTGAATTTGTCGACGTAAGCCTGTGGAGAAACGATGTGAGATAGGTTAGAGCTTCCAGGTCTAGGCTTCCAGGTCGGGCAAAGCGGATATTAAGTTTCAGAATGCAAGCCCCATGCCATTCCTGTTTCTTTTGTATGCAAAACAAATTATGTTGCGTGAAATTATTCGACAATCTTTGGTTGATTTGCAATACAAATAATTTTTTATAGTGACTAATTCTACGAGTGATATATCAACCTCTGTTAAAGGAGTTTCGACTTGCCCAAGGGGCTTCTAAAAAACATATGCCCAAACCATAACGCAGTTGAGGATGGTAAGATCTGTATCATCATCATATTCATATTTTTTATTGGAAATAAGTAAAACGTTATTACAGGGTCTTGACAAGGATTCGAACCTTTATAGTCGGCTTACAAGACGGACGCTCAAAGAATGTTTACAAACACTTTTGTGATAGCAATAATATAAACTTTCTTTCAATCAATGTTACACAAAAGTAAAGAAAGTAAACAAATGACCTATGTGCCATAGCTGTAATGTGTGATGAAGTAAAGAACACGATAAAAAAATATTGTTATCTACAATTTATTACGTGCGATTGTTAACGCAAAAATTGTAATTTTTTTGTGAATAAAATGACAAATTCGTTGAATTGTGTGTTTACCTCTTTGCAATTTTGGTTAAAAGAGTTTCTTTACTTTACGCAAAAGACGATAGGATAGGATGACTGAAAGTGGCGATTTCTCTAAATTGGCGAGGTTGGTACCGCCAAACCAAACAAGAACAAAATAGTTAAATAGCTCAGTCACTTGACTTTTCATATAGGGTCCTTACTTATGAAATAGGCGTATTTAGCAATTACTCATTGGCTCAAATATTTTTATTTGTACAAAACACATCGATTCCGAAAATATATGATTTTGATGCCAGTACGTCCCTAAAATTGAATATAACATATTTTCTCAAGTTTTTATAAGGGTTTAAAAATACTCCTTTTCTTTGTCGTCAGTTTTGCTTCTTTAACAAGACGTACTTTTATGAAAATAATAGTTATCATAATGTTTCAGTTAGTTGAATGTTGTATCATTTTACCTTCAAATTTTCATAGTAATCGGGTTGGGCACTTCCAAGAAATTGCTGGTATGAATATTTCAGTTTCCGTCATTTTCGCCATTCAAACGCCAATTTCATAAGTAAGAACCTTTTTTTTATGTTATACGGCAGATAAACAGGCAAGCGGGCCACCTGATGGAAAGTGGTCCCCGCCGCCTATGGACATCAGCAACACCAGGGGAGTCACCAATGCGTTGCCCGCCTCTGAAGAGACCTCCTATTATTATCTACCTAGACCTAATATTAACCCTTTCAGAACTCACCTTAGAAGCGGCATACACAGTCAGTAATGGGCTAGGAATTGTGGAGGAGGCCGATCCAATATTGATTATGACACCCTTCCCACGTTTCACCATGGCAGGCAACAGGAGTCCGGTCATTCTGGTCACGGACACCATATTTGTGTTGATAGTGTTGACGAGGAACTTGTCCCTGTTGACAAGGATACCGAGGTTGACATATTGGAACAAACTTTGGACATCATTCAGTTAGAATAGATATAAAAAACTTATTTCTTACAACCTTAGGCGCCATCTCCACGAGCGAGAGAATCGCGACGTTTCCGCGCTTCTATCGTCGGAGAATCTCCACGTACGAGCGATTATTCCGCCAGCGTATCGTCACGACTGGTAACGGAATCGCCGCGTGCCCGCGACGACTCGTAACGGAATCGCCGTGTTATCGCGACGAGGCATTTTGTGCAATAGTTAAGCTACGTTTCACAGCGCCAGTGTTGCCACGCGCGCGCCCGCCGCGCGCTCGCTGCGAGAGCGCCACGTTAAGCGGCGAGCGCGCGGCGGGCGCGCCACCAGTCGCGACGATACCGCGGCGATACGCCGACGATACGCGCGCACATTGCCACTCGTCGCATCGCCGCGATAACATCGCCGTGTGGAGACGCGTACATTGGAAATAATTGAAATACGTGGCACGACGATAATATCGCCGCGATTCTCTCGCTCGTGGAGATGGCGCCTTACGCCGCAATCTAAAGCCGTAAATTAAAGGTTTGGATAAAATTGTTATGGTTTGATAAACTTGAGCATCTATTTTTGGTGACTGAATTTCTTAAATTAAAAACTCAAGCTTACTTATGTTAAAAACATCGGCAAAGGAAAACATTCACCGTAAAACAGCCTGGCATACTTATAATCAGTATGTAATAATAATAGTAATAATAAATTATTGTACAATTTAACCGATTTGACTATCTTTACAAGATTAGTTAATATCTAAAAAAATTGATCCTGATGAAGGGGTAGGCGACCGTTACTGCTTTCTAGCAGGTGGGGCTGTCTGCTCTTTTGTTACAGAGTAGTATAAAAAGAAACGGCGCAACATGTCACTTCGCCAGAACTGCATAATTTATTTGGATGACTTTTCTGAAGTAACAGTAACTATCTTCCGATATACATTATGCGGTAGAGAGCCTTATTACGATATCATAGAAGTTTTTATATACAATATAGATACTAACGATCCATTATGATCTGGAACACTATGCACTTTACTGCCCTGCGCGATGTATTGTAGTCCGATTTGTAGAGTGTGTGTGCAGAATTCTGAGGTAATCCTTACGATACTCGTTCAGAGTTATTAGGTGGTTAGTGTTTGAACATAACAAGAGATCAAAATCCCATTATTTAATTTTGTTTTCTTAGTCGAGTACCTCGAATTTGGAGCGTCCGCGTCGTACGGACAACACGACATAATTGCATAAATAACACGGAGACAAGTTAAAAAAAATTGAGAAAATAGTATATAAATATAAATATCCCTATAACAAAAAAGAAAATAAAAAAGACTATAATTCGGTATTCAGGACAGATTACAAATTCTCAGCACCTGCCCGAGTTAAAAAACATCATAATATAGAACAGAGCCTTCAAAACGCCAGCAAGGACTAAGGTTGAACTTTACAGTAAATCCATCCTTGAATCTAAGTTCTTGCGACTCCTGTAACTATTTGATGGGATCATTAACCGACACGATCCATTAGCAGTAATGTCTGGGGCAATTATATTAATTCGGGAGACGAGGTCGCGCCTCGTGGAGCATCGGGATCGATGAGCATCATGATCTTCATGGTTCAAGTCACCTTGGGCACGGTTCGGTACCAGCCAGTGGGCTTGACTTCTTTATCCATGAATAACTTGCTTACATACCGGTGAAGTTTCATTAATAGGAAAACTAAATTAATTTGAAGCAGTTAAAAGCTCGAAGTTTGCGTTCTATCCTATTTCCCAGTAATATTATAAATGGGACAGTTTGTGTATGTTTGTTACCTCTACCTTTATAGCTTTACCTGGTACAGCTAAACGGATTTGGATGAATTATGGTAGGTACCTAAATTTGGGTCTATATAGGCTACTTTTTTTCCCCCTATTTCCTTCCCCACTTGCGCGATATAACATGTAGTCCACGCAGGCGGGCTCCGCAAGTGGAAAGCTACTTAGTTTATATAGTTTAGTTTAAATACTATTAAACAATATCCAAAAAGATAAAAAATTTCAGATTTATAGTGTTAGAAAATAATAAATTAATTTTTTCTTTGATTTAATTTCATGGGCTCAATAGTGTTGCAATGCACGTGATAACTATTAGTGGAAGATTAATTTAATGATCTGAGTGTATTTGCAAGTCGTATGTTTATTTATTTCGTCTATTACCGGACTGGTAGACCATTTTTCATTATTCCGTTCTATAAATAATACATGTGATCTATAAGTTATTTATAGGGCAATCTTTGGCAGACAATTTGTTTTCAATTTTAACGATCGAACAAAATTAACACAGAACACGGTACGGTACTAACACAATGGGAATAACAAAACGTATCACAAGAAGCACTCTCGAGGGGTACGCCACGGCGGAAGTTACACGAAAACTCAAAGGAATCCTATTTACACAGTCTACGAGAGCGGCCAATAACGGACCACAAAGGTGGACCGAAGCCCAACGGTAAATAGAAATATTGTTCAAGAAATCCTCCTCCCACAATTTCCAAGATAAATACGCGGCCGAGGATACATCGCCAATAATCCACCGTCGGCAGCTCGAGGGCCGTTGGTATAATATTTCGATTCGGTTGCACTTGAAACCGACGTGGGGTGTGATTGAATTCAACAATATGGCGATTACTCAAAGAGGGACGTTCGCGATATATATGATTACCCAATACCTTGGGCACTCAAAAATAAGCCCCAGACGCAATATCATGTGTCTCAATCTAACAATAGTAGCAATCTTAGCCGATATAATTTTCGGATATATATCAATACTTTAAAAGTCGGTCTTGAATAACAATGGATTGCTAATGGACATAAAAGCGAAACACGCGCTTCGGATAAACCAGCTCCGGTGGCGGGTGGCCCGCCAATAATCCACGCTCGATAAAGCGGCGATGGTCGGAATAATATTTCAATTCGCCTGCACTTATTTCATACGGAGCACCTGCTTCTTTCCCGAGAATGGTTTCCAGACGAGGTGTGCTGCGGTTCGGTTCAATTTCACGAGTTCTGGGGTGCGTTCACGACGTGTGGGATGCGGTTTGGTTGTTTTTCGACTTCCATTGTACGGAACGGTTACGCTTGTAACATCAAAATGCCAATACCGGATTTTGGCGCATTTTGAAATTTCACTGTTACTTGACCAAAATTACTTTTTTCTTTAATGGTGAACCAAGCAACACTTATTATGACAATTTTACCTCTAAACTCAGTCTGAACTGAGTTACAAGTGTTACAAGTGTCAAAATCATTATGCACTGATTCTATCGAAATTTTTTCTTTTTCAGAGTTTAGAGGTATAGTTGTCGTAGTAGGTATTGTTTGGTAAATTATTTTGAACTTTAAAAAATTGGTTCGGTCAATGTAACAGCAAAATTAAAAAGGCACCACTGGTCCATATAAATCCGGCATTGAAATTTTGACACTGGAATAACGATAAGATTGTCTGTCTTGTCTTGTCTATCAAAATAAAGAAAATTGGTGGCAATTGTTCAAAGAACTGAGATTGATGACAATTAAAAAGCAAAAAACAAGAAGGAAATAACAAAATACCCACAAAAACAAACATGATTTCTGAATTTTTCAATATTGCCGCTAAGAAATTATTAACGTTTTCATTTTCAGAAGCTCGGAATACCCACGGTTTGTAAGCCTGAAAAGTTGCACTCGGAGCGCAGCCTCCGAACGCGGCCCAGACGTTTCGGTGGATATTAGCTTGTGTCGTGGCGATTGCGAATGGATTGGGTAGGTATCGACTCGGCGACGACGGCGGCGGCGCTTTGTAAAACGCTCAGGTGTAAAGTCGTGATGTAGACGTTTTGCGCTCCAGATACAAGAGTGCTTCGGGCGAAATGTCACGCGACCAGGGAAGAATTTATGGGCTACAAAATTGAGCATTTATTTCTAGTACAAGATGAATCTTCAGTTATCATCGCTATAGAAACTAAATTATATTTCTTTTTTCACTCTAAATTAAATTCATGAATTCTTCACGGTTTAATCGAAAAAGTGACACGGCATTGACCCAATTACTGTTTCGCTACGTTTATATTTGTCTTACCGACGTATATATCTATGTATGTATTTATATCTCATTCAACATTGGATATCAATATTTAACACGCATTTCAGGAATTTAATTATTTAGCTGGACCATACTCACTCACAACTGATATGTATTTGGTCGGGCTATTCTTCCGCAAACCAATAGGGCTTTTTAAAATCCTGGCGGGTTGCACAAGTTCAAAGACGCGGCAAGGGCAAGGGCCTTCTCCAGCATCTGCTATATCTTCATGTATAATGGACCTATTTGGTTTATTAAGATGGCAAATGAAAGTGACTTGATAATGTCTCTCTCTGCCTTTGCATACTTGCGATAAAGAGGTGTGACAAAAAATCAAAGTTGTAAAAATAAAAAGTACATATTTACCAATCAGGAATGTCCAAGAAATACTCCGGGTACGGGTAAGACATGCCGACATTGTTGATCAATGTACCGATTTCGAGATCGGCTACCTCATTTGCGATCTTCTGATATATTTCGACCCCATCGCTGAAATCCGCTTGCACTACTTTGGTAGCCACTTTGAAGTCTCTCTCTGTAACAAATAATAATTTATTACCTATTCATTTTATAATAGTTCTAATAATTTTGTTATTTGGTAGTTTTAACAATGTGATATTATTCTGTTTTCACTCACTCTGGGCTCACTATGGGCCTAATAAGAAAGCTTACTCTCACCCAAAGGGCTATCTATGCTTGAAGTCTCGTTGCGCGTTAAAATCAGAAGTGAGGTGATCCGCAAGCGATTAAAGTTTACCGACATAGTCCTAAGGATTGCCAGGCTAAAGCTCGAAGAACAGATAGCCGATGGGATAGTAAAGTTTTCGAGTGGCGACCACGTACCGGAAGACGCAGCGTGGGTAGGCCTCCCACAAGGTGGACCGACGACCTAGTAAAGATCGCAGGTACCAGTTGGATGCGGAAGGCACAGAACCGGCCTTTGTGGAGATCCCTGGGGGAGCAGTGGGTCTTTCGGCTGATATGATGAACTATTGTTATGAGTTGCAACTTTGGTTACTGCTTGTTGCTTTTATTAATTATGGAAGCAGAATGAAAGCAACAATTTTCGCCCATAGCATCTCCTCATAGCCAAATTCGACCTCCTACAAGGCCAGAGTGAATAGGCTGTTTCCAGACAGGCATGCAACACCTCCGATTCGCTCCCCATTAGGTGCGATGGCGACCAAATGCCTGTCAAGTTTATTGTAAAAACAAAGTTCTGCCTTACCAATTTCCGCAGCCACGTCGTTCAGTTTCTCCAGCGTCCGACTGACCAGCACCACGTCGCACCCGCGCGCGGCCATCTGCGAAAACACACACAATCAGGAACACGTCAGAAACAAACGGCGGGCGGGCACAACAAAAATGAAAAATATTACTGGCAAACTTCGCAAACTTCGCAGCGGGCCCGACGGGGAAATAAAGCGAAAAATTGAGTGAACTTCCCGAAATTTTAATACAATGTCTTCGGTTGTGCCGTCTGCCCCACGGCTCGTGCTGATGAATTTATCGCCTTTGTTGTAATTTTTGTGTGGTAAGAATAATTCTGATATTGTGGCGTGAATGGTATCTATACTAAAATATATATAGACATTTTGTCAAGCCAAGTGGATCAAGAGGATCAAGACCTCGCGTGTCGCGCGAGAGCACAACTGGGACGTAACGCCAAGATGATGATGATGATGATGATGATGATGATGATGATGAGTGAGAGATGGCAGAAATAATAATGACCATCGTCCTGGCGGTCAATTCCTTCGCCGTCAATCAATATTGTCAGAAAAAACATAGATAATACATAGTGTTCAGTATGAGTAGGTACTTAATGCGAATTCTGTTTCACCATTAGGAATCCGCTAAACGATTTTATTTTTCATTTACCTTAGCTATTTACATTATAGCTATCATCTCACATTGATTGTTAGTGTTACACTGTGGTATTATGGTTTATCAATTACCATGAAAATGTTTGCATAGAATATTCGCTTGCTGAATGTACAAATTCCCTATTTATTTGCAATTCATCAACGAACAATCTTCATTGTTTACTGAAACGAATGTATGAGCAAATATCGCAAGAACATTGTTGCTACATATTTGTCGTAGGCGCCGGGAAATATGATGTTCTGAACGTATTGTTTTTTACCGTTTATTTTGCAGAATGTTTAATAGTAGACAAGGGATTGGATCCTGGGTGTAGCGAAGGACTGTAGAGTTAACTCTCGACCGTAGCTAGGGAGTTAAAATTTAACCCTTGAGCGAAGCGAGGGGTTCAAGCCGCCCAACACTAAGACAGATTTATTCCAGAGGTGGTCACATCATGTGTGAGATAATATCAAACAATTACAGCGTTTGATTTAGTAAACTTTGAAGTAAATCAGTATCTGCCGCTTCACGACGTTTTCGTGTCAAGATATGATTTGTCCACACCTTTTCTATGTCGAAATGCTTCTAAGACATTTAAAAAAAATATTTACTTATTAAAAGTTTCTAACCGGTTTTAAAATACCTAACCCTTTTTATTTGTCGTCAGTTTTGCCACTTGAACTAATATTTACAGGAGTTTTAAAAAAACTACATTTTAGTAAGTTAGTTTAATGTTGTCAGATTATACCATCGTTTCATTGAAATCGGGTCAGCCGTTTTCGATAAATTGAAAAATTCGCTTATATGAAAATTACAGTTTTGATCATTTTCTTCATACAAAATGGCAATTTCATATTTTAAGACCTAATATTAGTCACACTGTACGACTCCCGTGTGCAGCAGGGGTCGGTGATATAATCTTTACTCTATTATTTAATTAATTGTTTATTGTGCACAGGATATACACAGTGATAAACAAACAAAGCAATAAAAGGCACAACAGGCGCTACTTTTTCTAAAAGAAATCTCTTCCAGGAGGTCTTCGGAAGGTAGTGTGACAACGAGATGCCGATAGGACGTACGTACACAATATTACTCATCTAAATATGCGTATATTTACATATTTACTCTACTTGTATACATATATAACACCACATCACACCATAATCTACTTACAGAACACCACACGGTTCCATCAAGATCATGACTCGCCAAAGACCGATGATGTCTGTAAGCGCCATCGGATAAAACTGTTAAAGGAGATGGCTAAAAACACCCAGAATAGCCAGAAATGCCATTTTCATATTCATAATTTGTAACATATATAATAATTTACTGCAAAATCTATGTAGTATTCGAAATATATTTTTATATATGAAATAATCTCCACACTTAAAAAGCAATTGCTCTTCGTTATGAACTGATTTGAATAATTCTTTTTTTGTTTTGTTGGTTATAATACCGGGGTTGTTTGTACGAAAGAAAATTATTACTAAGAAAGTTATTGCGAAGTATTAAAATATGTAGGTATTAAAGGGAATATTTTCTTTAATGTTTTTTTATATTGGTATTATCAATTAAAGTATGATTCTCATATAGTATAATAACTTCTATACTACATTATTTAGGAGGCGGATTTTTCAAAAACATAATGAGTTTACTAACTCATTTTCATTTATTTCGTTGCTGGCGATTTTGGGTTTTTTGACTATGACTTTTTAGCCAAGCCTTTTTAAAGTTTTGAATCGTATACATCTTTTCATTCAGAATTTAATTACTGGACTTGTTGCAATAAATTCCATATTTATTGTACATTTAATTTACAGATATTTATTTATTTTAAATTTTATTGTGGATAACACAATAGACGTAGAACATTTAATACGTCCAAGGCAGTCTCTATGAAAATATATCGATGTATGAATTTCTTTTGATGTATCAGACATTTGCTTTTGCTTGCATCACATCGTTGACGTACAATGCCAGCCTATTGATTAAAAAATTTGTGTATTTGTTATAGGTCTTTAAATTTACCAGATTTTTTCGCCCACGAATAAAAATAATTAATCATCTTAGTGTCATTATCCCGGTTGTGCATTAGATTATGTATGTTTTGCTTTTATTTTTAAGTCTAAATAATTGATGTTGAAAATACAGTAAGTAATATGCTGACTTTATGTCAATAAAACATATCATAATTGAATGTTCGGATACCAAGCACAGCTGCAAGCGGAAGATTTTCAGTCCCGTTTGGTCGAAGATCTAGCCATAGGTATTTGACGAAATGTGCATTTACATTTTAAAAATTGAAGTGTCTGAAGGAACTCAAGAGCCATACGATAAATAAATAAATGCTACTGTACTATTACTAAATAGGATATCTACAATAAATACCAACATAATAGCTACCTAGTAACTGGTAAAGTAGGTACTACAACCAGACATTACGCTACAATTTAAGTCTGATTATTAATACGAGTACGATACACAGTCGACGACAAGACATTAATATACTAATGGAAGTGTTATTTGCTGGGTCCGGAATTATTAATGGCAGTACATTTTGACATTCCTGTCTAAACACGACAGCTATTCCTATTCTGTGTACATCAATCACGTAAACGTTAGGGTAATGAGCTACAAACGGCGCTACAGTCGACTATAATATTATCATCTATATACCTTTATATGATAAAACAGTAAAAACGTGTGTTTGTATATTGAATATATTTACAAAAAAATATTTAGGGCGATGAAGAAATATTAAATTTATTAAATTTTTTGTCTGACTGTTTGTTGGAACACGCTAAACTCATACATTGATTTTGAAAACTGGAATACCTTATGTAGAACCATAATAGACGAGCTAACAATAAGAAATATGGAAGTGGCGGGCAATGAATTTTGATGGGATTTTCACAGTTTAGTAGTTTGGGGTCCAATTTAAAATCTAGGGTATGTTTCATCTATTTTGGTTGGGAAGAACCAGAGATACAGCTTGACCTCTCCGTAGTTCTCGCTTTCCTACATTAGGGAGGTCATTTAAAATGCTCCATCGGAAAAAGTTAATTTTTTTCCGAGCGAATTCCCTAAAAACGAAAGCCCTAAAACCGGTTTTCACGTAGACGGAAGTCGCGGGCAAAAGCAAGTTAAGTATAAACTTCCGTCCAATCCTTCCTTAACAATGTTCATGATCATCATTTCAACCGCAGGGCATGAACATGAACATCAGGAGAAACCTTGAATGTATTGCAATAGTACCGATGTTCAATGAACAATTTAATCTCTGCAAAAACTAAAGAGGTTACAACTACCATAGTGAGCAAAATACTTAGTTTAACGATCGATAATATTTCAACTCAAGGTTTTAATCTAAACGTAGGTAATATTCACAATCGATTGATTGAACATCATCTTCTAAGCTGCCACACTTTTGACAGAGCGGTCGTGGTCGTCAGTTGAGGATTGGCAGCACGATTCACTATGCGGCGCCACTCTTCTCGAATTGCTGCTTTCTTAGTACTCCTATAGAGAGTACCATGAACGGCAGCTTTTACTTGCACTACTACTTACAGTTTCTTAACTGTAGCAGGTAATGTACTAAAAGTACATAGTATGAAAATATGTAAATATATTTCTAATCTTCGAACTATGCGAAGTATAGATCATAAGAAAATTTATAGAAAAGGATATCAGGACCCAGTTGAAACCACTGCCTCAAAGTTTAAAAAAGATGACGAGTTAAGACTCTTCTTTTACGAGTTAAGACGAATAAGACGCTCGTCTCTACGAGCTAGAAAACGATAAAGTTGGAAAAAGCACAAGTTGAAAAAAATGTCCGGATGATAAAAGTGTTTCGTGCCTGCATCAACGAATATACGCATAGAGAATACTTTATAAATCTCGAGAGGACTTTGGTATAAAATGCAGCTAGATATGTTATATTACAATTTTATGCGACGCAATGCACCAAGCTTGAGGCCGAGCGTAGCTTGAAAGGCTTTCGGGGCCTAGCGTAAGGAGTATGACTATGAAATATGGCGGCGAATAAAGCGGGTACGGAGCACATTGTCCGTGGTAGTATGTGGCGTAAATTGGATATCGAAGCGTCTAGAAATCAGAGTCGAAACTAGGGACACGTGCGCCCCTAGCAAGGTTTTCATTTTCCGCACTGAAGCGTCTAGTAAGAAGCTTCGTTTCTATTCTGTCTCACTGCACAATCGGTAGGAAATAGAAAAGAAAGTTGAGCTACATGTTTTCGGTATCGATATTACAATGCCTTAACGAACGTTTTTTATTAGCACTCGCTATCCTACTCGTTATGCCCTCCGAAACCAGAATATAGACACTGACAGTAAAAATACAAATACAAAAATAAATTATTTTTCACAAAATGTAGCATGAAAGTTTTTAGGTAGTAGTACATATTATATTTTAATTAACATCTTCCAGAGTGGTGGACTAGGTTTCAAATTTAAGGCAGCTAAGGAGGGAGTTAACCTTTCTCTTGTCACCAGTTCAGATAGAAAGTACTAAACAGCGTGCAAACTAGCGCCCAGGACAAAAAACTTGGCAGCCACTCCTGTCAGCCTCTAACTACGACCCTGCTAGATTTTTTTTGAGCATAATAACATTATTATTTTGTGTTAGCTTAATTTGGTATTTCAAGTTTTGTGCCTAAAATGGGCAGTAGAAGCAAAATGCGACTAGTTATTGTACTTTTTGAGTGCCGAATTGGGAAGGTCCAAGTTGGGAATAATAATTGCTTTAATAGGCATATATTAGAATCAAGTGACATGACAGGTTTGTATTAACTTCCAGATGTACAGTTGCGAACTTGGCATTGCTTTAGTTAAATAGTATGTTTGTGTGCAGTGTCCGTTTTACGATAATTTTAAGTTTGCCTTTGTATTTATACCATGATTGATCCCTATTCTGTTTCTCAGTTGTGGGAAAAAATTTAATCCTGTAGGCTTTTGTAATGCTGGAGCTCTGATGTAATATAGGCACTCGTGTTAGAAGGGACTGTATAAAAAATAAGATAAAAAGAATGTAGCTTCATTGGAAATGGGTCAGTGGTGGAGCATAGGGATCAACCACTGTACAAACTCAAGGTAACACCACACAGACACGAACCATATGATGTGTTCCATACGTATTTTGGTATAGTTATAGTAGGTACATATATATTTTATTTCTTTAAGGTACGAGTATATTTTATGTTTTTTTTTTGTAAAGGTCAGGTATGCGGACGCAACAGCGTACAATGTTACATTCCTACGCCTCTGCAGCTTCGAGTGAAAGTTTCTAAAATATTGAAGACAGGTAATGGACTGTAGCTACCTATTTGTTTAGTGCAAGTCATATATATAATTAATATCTTATAATCGTAGCCAGGATAAATTTCTAATTTGGACAAATTGCTTTTAATAAAATGGGACAATAAAAACGTAACTACCAGATATTGTCAGAAATACGACAAAGCTTGATTAAATTTACGTTCCTCGTCTTTCATCGTATTTCCGTTCATGATAACTAATTTAATTTTGTGAACGTTCTCATATTTCGAACGAATAATTGGGTCACTTTAATCATGATATGATAATTTATTTTTGCTAAGGTACAAATTGCTGTTTCATATTTTCATTTCAATTGAAAGGAACCGGGGAAAGCTTTCATTTTGAGAAAAACGCAGTTTAATGCTTAGAGGTTTCTTGTTTTACATACCTAGGCAAGTGTCACGTAGGTTTTGCAAAAACAAATTATTGTAGATGTCATAAATAATACCTATGTTAAAAAATATATAAGAAAATTATTGAAAATTGTGACTTTGCATGTTTTTTCCCTGAGCCTGTCAATTGGCTTTCAATTTAGTTTGAAACGATTTTCGCGATTTCAGGGTTGGTGCTATAGTAAAGGTTGTTTGTTATCACGTGGTATCGAGAATGAATTTAAATTCACCGGTAGTTCAGTTCATTAATAATACTTATTATATATGCTATATACTATAATAATACTTAGTATATTATTATGTACATAATTTAAT
Source organism: Blastobasis lacticolella (assembly GCA_905147135.1). Classification (NCBI taxonomy): domain Eukaryota; kingdom Metazoa; phylum Arthropoda; class Insecta; order Lepidoptera; family Blastobasidae; genus Blastobasis; species Blastobasis lacticolella. The sequence goes on from LR990056.1 coordinate 7,681,837, forward strand.
ATCGACCTAATATTAAACTATTTAAATAATATTATATTCTATATTCTATTCTATCAGAATATCGGCAGGTATTTTAAACTTCCCAATTTGCTAAATTTTACATTTGAATGAAAATTCTATTATTCGATTTATTAAAAAGTAATAGGTACATACCTCTCTCGCATACTCCTTGCCGATTCCATCTGTGGCCCCGGTGACGACTGTAACAAAATAATATTTTTTTTACAATGGTTCAGTACTCAAACAGACATTGAAATTATGACTGAACGAATGAAAATACTGTAAACACAAAACCGTAGACAGTAAAAAGCAACAGGCGGCCTTATCGCTGAAAGCGATTTCTTTAAGGCAACCTATAAATTGCCTAAATGAAATTAAGTAAGCCAAAGGTGTTTTGTTACAACAGTCATAATGATAAATCACTACACCGCGGCTATAAATATGCCTAACAGTTTCAAAATAATGGAAAGCAGTTATGTAAGCAGATGGCAATCGCTCCACTGTAAATATCTGATCTGCCAAATCCTGGATAATTGTCAAGGTAGACCCCAGGCCATCGTGTGCGAGAGTACAACTGGGACTTTAACACACGATCCAGGATTTGGCAGATCAGGTAATTACAGTGAAGCGACTGCCACCTGACCTCCGTGACCCTGCCAAACCAGGGAAACCTAATCAAATTGGATCAGGGTTACAAATTAAGTCGCCTGAATGTTTTAGGGTTTCATTACGATGTTTCCCTCACCGCAAGAGCATCGGTCAGCATGCAACTAATGTACATAACTCAGAAAAGTGTCATTGGTACATGGCCGCAGTGGGATTAGAACCCGGACCTCTCGCTTACGAGTCGGGTACCTTAAGCTAAATCATAGCTAAAGATTGTAATCGCCACAGCAAGGTACCCAAAGCGCGTGGCTAACCAAGTGGCACTATCAATTGAAATTATGCAAATCTGCTTTAGTTACCAACGTAAATCGTTGAACTAGCTTTATCTCGACAAATATACGAGTTGGCTGGCTCAGCAATATCTTCCATATTAATATTACCCTTTGGGTTTAAGATAACTTGGAAGTGCATTTAATTAAAGCATTAGCTGAGAACGCTTTCTCGTTTATTTTTACATTTATTCTTATACTTGGTAATATCGTTAGTATTATTTTTTGTGGTAATAATATAACACATTTTTATAGTTTGTTTACGATGAAATATAAAAATTAGTTCAAGTGATGAAATATTATCATCATCACAGCCCGTAACAGTCCACTGCAGGACTTAGTGCCTCCCCCACGAAACGGGAGGTTATTGCCATAATCTCCACGCTTGGCAGACGGGTTGTATATCGCAGTGTTTAAATATAACAATGGAAAATGCTGCTGATTTTCCAGACTACGGAGACTCTTAAGCTTTTGCCTCGAAAACATTAGTCGTCTTGTACGACACCCATGAGTGTAAGGGGCTGGTGCTATTCTACTCTGCCGGCCATGAAATAATGATGAAATATATTGATGCGTAATTAAAAATAAGATATTTTTTAACAATATGTTTATCAAGCAAAAGTAAATTATGCTTTCTACTGTTTCCATCATAATAACTTATTACCTAGAATTAAATCACTTTTTGTACACTAGTTCCACTTTATTATACAATTTTATTATTTATTTTATTTTGCCTGATGATGAGTAATTCGAAACCGGTTGCAAATTAATAAAATTGTATAATAAAGTGGAACTAGTGTACAAAAAGTGATTTAATTCAAAATAATGGAGTTCCATCATGAAGTGACAACACAAAGTGTTAAGTATTACCTAGAATTTGCAAAAACCTATTAGCCTCTATAATAAAAATTAATACCAGTTTGGCAGCTCACAATCAGATTTTTTGTTGTTTACTTGGACAATACAATTCACACAGCGCCATTTAGCCCCAAAGTAAGCAAAGCTAGACAACTTGAACACTTTTTTTAAATACATACTTATTATAGGTACATAATTATAACACCCAAACCCGTAACAGAAATTAAAATTCATAATTACAATTTCTGCTCGGCCGGGAATCGAATTCGGGACCTCTGCGTGGCATGTTAACCACTGAACCACTCGGTCGTTGATAAATTTAGTAAACTAATTAACCATACATTTCCTACCAAAAACTAGAGTAGATAAATGCAGCGTTTGAACGCTCAGAACATGGACACTCCCAGAGTCCATAGTTTAGCCTGACGGAATAACCCAAGTACATGAATCGTAGGTATTATGGGCGCTAAAAGCTACTTTCCATCAGGTGGACTATCCGCCTGTTTGCCACTGAGTTGTATAAATAGAAAACATTCATCCCATTTCACAAATAATAAAATTAAATATTTTTAGCGTCTTCACCGTATATGATGCGCCTAAAGCCATCGATTTCGACACATTTACTACTCGGTATATTTACAAAGAAATCACACACAATAGTGAGTAAAAACTTTCACGTTCGATTCATACACACAGCAGGTGCCGTTGCAAAAACGTCCTTGTAAACGTAACGTTACGTCAGTTTTTTCCTTGAACTTGCCGGCGAGGTGGAGAGGTGAAAGCCCTCACACTAGGTGACTCCGCAACTTCCATGCCAGACTTGTTGACACGAAAACGCGATATTGTAAAATAACTTCTATTTGTATAACAATAATGTTCATTTTACTTTGATTCACTATCTATTAGTGATTATATTATTATGACACAGTTTAGGCTAGAAGCAAAAATAGATTTCCTTAATGGGAATTAATTAAGTGAAGATTACGTCACACTCTACTATTACGGAAGGAACGACAATAATCCGGTTTAAAATATTGAGTTAAGTATTTGAATAATGTAACCAATGGGGAGCAGGTTTGAATAGGTTGATGAATGTTGAAGAAACGTTAGAGGTCAGGACTGAAGGAAGTGGAGCAATATGGCCTCTGCTCCTACGGGAATAAGGCGTTGGTATATTTATTTTTATTTAAATGAGGAACTGTAACTATGTATTTGTTATATAGGAAATCGAGGACATAGTCCAACATTATGGCTGATTTTATGTTAGACGATATAGATGTCACAACCCCCGGTGACAATTGGAAATACTGTGATGGCGCTTTATCTGTGTAGTCAAAATAAAGTGCAGTTATTGCTAAAAAGTACATGTTATATTTTAATTACACATGATCAGCTCTTTCCCGAGCGGGCTTCATACAAACGTAGTTCAATCATATTTTCAACATTAGGCTATTAAAGCTAATGAAATTTTGTCGTCGTGATCCAGAAACCAATATCTACGCTATTGGTTTGTCGGATTTTCATTAAAAGATGTCGCCTTCCTGTATTAGTATCAATGTCTAGCGGCCACCTAGATCGGTCATGCCACAATGTAGTAGACGCCTTAACATGATTTTTTTTTCATTTTTATTTAATACGTCAGACAAACAGGCAAGCTGGCCACCTGGTGGAAACTGGTCACCGCCGCATATGGACATCAGCACCAGTAGAGGCGCTATCTAGCTTTGACCGCCTCTAAGGAGACCTCTAATATACCTTTTGAAAGATCCCACTGGCTGATTGAACTCAACTGCCTTCGTTGCCTTGTAGAACATAACGGATAAATAGTATTACATAACAGAAATAGTTGTCCAACATTAAATATCTCTACCTTCGTTAGAAAGATGAAGCTTAAAGAGAATCATTTTGGCGCAAGACAGAACAGAGAGTAAACCTATTACAGTGCAAGTTGCTCACTTAATTTCTTTTCTTTGGCGTCTTGGGTACGTTATTTAAGCCGAGTCATACGCCCTGTCGCCTGCTAGACACTTTAAAACTATTAAAACGTCTTAGGAGCAAGTTCGCGCACACATTGCCCTAGTGTCGTCCATAAATGAATAACTTCACCTGGCTGTGTAGCCGACTTAAATGCTGAAAGAACTAAATGTTCACAGGAGAGACGTTGGAACTTCTTAACGTACGCGCGATGCAAATAAAGTGGAAGTTGAGAGCTCGAGAAACTTCGAGCGTCTATTAACGAGGATGAGCTCTTTGTTGTACCATAGTTGGTTGTAGGAGTAACTCACGCTGATAACCGCCATTTGACTGTACAGAGCTGCTGTCTTGTGGGTGCCATTCTGTTTTGATGTAGAGTGTCTTGTTCAGTTTTAGTGTACTGAAATTCACGTCTTCCTAGGTGCTTCTGACTGGTTTCGTATTTTTTGTGATGACAGAAATATGGTGGTCTATGCACAGAGATATGTAAGGAAATCTTTGGTTTAGGATCATGCGTGGGATTCAATTTGGGTCGTCGGCAAGGTCAATGCAACATTCAGTATCAGGAGTTACAGTGATCATCGTCTATAATTATTATAATATTATGATTACTGTGATAAGGAAAAGAGAAGGAGCGTCGGTGGCCGAGTGGTTAAGGTGTCCGACTCGTAAGCGAGATGAACTGGGTTCGAATCCTACTGCGGCCATGTACCAATAACTCTTTTCAGAGTTATGTATACTTGGTCTGGCCATAAATACTGTTACAATAAAAAATAAACAAAATATTACATTTGAATTTGGAATCTGTCATTTTTATATGATTTTTCATTGTCTTTTCTTATTTTGGCGCCAATACATTGTACAATATTTTGCGATATTAAAATGGAGTGGGGTGATAAAGAGAACCGAATCGCTGTGATTGCATTACATAAAGTAGGTATGGAGCCAAATGCAATTTTTAAAACTCTCCATACGCTTGGTATTAGTCAAATGTTAGTGTACCGGGCTATTAATAGGTCAATGAGACCTCCTCTGTTTGTGACAGAAAAAGATCTGGCCGTCCACGTAGTGTTCGTACGAAAAAGGTGGTCGAAGCAGTAGGGGAAAGAATTCGAAGAAATCCTGTCCTGATTTTATCTCGGGAGATGAAGATAGCACCTAGAACCATGTCGCGTATTTTAAAAGATGACTTAGGACTTGCAGCCTATAAGAGACGTACTGGTCAATTCTTAACTGATAGATAATTTTTAAAATTTTAGGGTGGTAAAATCGAAACAACTACTAAAGCGGTACGCAAAGGGAGGTCACAGAAAAAAATTGTTTACGGATGAGAATTTTTTTACAATTGAGCAGCATTTTAACAAACAAAATGACCGTATTTATGCTCAAAGCTCTAAGAAAGCTTCCCAATTAGTCGACAGAGTGCAACGTGGGCATTAACCGACTTCAGCCATACTTTTGTGAAAAAGGTATCAAAACATCGGCACAAGTGTATCAAGATACCATTCTTGAGAAGGTAGTTAAGCCCCTTAACAACACCATGTTCAATAACCAAGAATGGTCCTTCCAGCAAGACTCGGCGCCGGGTCACAAAGCTCGGTCCACGCAATCTTGGTTGGAATCGAACGTTTCCGACTTCATCAGAGATGAAGACTGGCCGTCGTCTAGTCCCGATCTTAATCCGCTGGATTATGATTTATGGTCAGTTTTAGAGAGTACGGCTTGATCTAAACGCCATGATAATTTGGAGTCCCTAAAACAATCCATACGATTGGCAGTGAAGAATTTTCCCATGGAAAGAGTGCGTGCTTCTATTGATAACTGGCCTCAACGTTTAAAGGACTGTATTGCAGCCAATGGAGACCACTTCGAATAAGCTGTTTATATTTTAAATCGTTTTATATTTACGTATTAAACTAACACATTGTAAAAGTAATAAATGTTATTTGCAATAGAAAAATATATATTTTCTTTATACAATATTTATGGCAAGACTAGGTATTAGTTGATGCTCTTACGGTGAGGGAAAACGTCGTGATGAAACCTGCACATGACTGAATGTGTAACCATGATCAAATATGGCCAGGTCACGGAGTTCCAGATGGCAGTCCCTCCACTGTAATTATCTGATCCGCCAAATCCTGGATCATGATCAAGGCGGACCCGGGGCCCAAATGCGCGAGAGCACAACCGGGACATTAACGCCAAAATGATTATTTATTTACTGTGACAACAAAACACTTACAAATCCAGGAATATTTTAGAAATACTGATCACTTTAGAGCTAATAAGAAACAACGGATCCAACATATACAGTCTGCGTATAACCCATGCTATAACGTAAATATAATTTAGACGATAATTGAGGATTCGACTTTGAGATTCTCGACGCATAACTCACCAAGTTACAAAATATTTTTTTTATAAACTTGGGGTAAAAACAAATTGACAATGGGTGTATTATATGGAACAATAGCAAGTGCGGAGTCTGGGTCAAACGGTGACCGCGTTAATGTATGCACGGAATAATGTAAGCAAGGGATTAAAGACCAAAACGTCAGTCCAGGAAGTGATGTTAACGACGTCAAGTAAAAAAGCAAAATACAAGAACAAAGAGTAGAAGATTCTAGTTCTTATATTTTGCTAATACTAGACTTTGCCGTGGCCGTGTGGTGTCCGGCAGAGTAGAATAGCACCAACCCCTTACACTCATGGGTGTCGTACAAGGCGACTAATGTTTTCGAGGCAAAAGATCAAGAGTCTCCGTAGTCTGGAAAATGGGCAGCAGCATTTTCCATTGTTATATTTAAACACTGCGATCTCCAACCCGCCTGCCAAGCGTGGAGATTATGGCAATAACCTCCCCTTTCGTGGGAGAGGCCCTAAGTCCTGCAGTGGACTGTTACGGGCTGTGATGATTATGTGAGACTTTGCCAGCTACTTCATCCGCGTAAAAATAGTTATGACAGTGGCTGGCTGCAAAGGTAAATTTCGAATACGTATTTCAAATTCCACAAATCAGAATCCGTGTCACTTTTTTTATTGACTAGGGAAGCACAAGGTCGAACAGTCCACCTGATGGAAAGCGGCCACAGTCGCCCAGGACATCTGCAACCGAAGGCGAGCGGATGTGGTGCCGGCCTTTGTGGTGCCTGCAGACATGCCTTTTGAATAACCCCATGAAAAATTTCGGTACTTTTCACGTTTTAATCCGTCTTCGCGGATTCTGATTGGTCGAATTCAAAATTCAAATTCGGAAACCTGACCAAGAAGACGAATGTATACGGCCGGTCATTTGAGGAAAACTATAACTTCGATTAAACAATTTTCGGTACAGCGCTCTGTCGAATAAATGGGCGGTGGAAACGTTGGCTAATTTAATTGATCTGGGAAATGTCTTTCTATAAATAGTGTTTCGAAATGACGTATTAGACCGATCTAGGGTAATGACTTCCTTATTGTCCACATATTAGTGATCACATTACCCTTTGTACTGCTTACCATATATTTTGTTTCTGTGTATATGTCCTTAGGCGTGCAAATAAAGAATTTTGTATTTGTATTGTACCCACCCGAATTAGATGAAGCATGGCTTAGATGGTATGATAGACCCCAACCTACTGCTGTGAAAACTCCATAAAAATCTTTTCGACGTAAACTTAATCCAAAAATGCAAACACCAACCCTACGCAAAATGCTTAACTAGCAAAATACCACATTAGCAAAACACCAACTTAGCATACAAATGCACATAGTGCCAAATGCGTGATGTGCGCAGAGACAGAGCATCAAAGAATAGTTTTACGAGTACGTCTCGGTACACTATCCCAGGAATATCTTCTATGTACAGACACTGGTATATCATCAATGGTAGCACACTAACATAATACTAGTAAAAGGTACAAATTAACCGCGCTTTCGCAACTAACAGCATCATAGTAGATCTTACCCACACCATAAGATTATATAAGGAAAGGCGTAACAGCTGACGCAAGCAAGTAGATTATGAGTAGTTCTTTACAATCTACTAAGCTATATGACAAATTTCACACCTTTCTTATTTGAATCTAATGATCAAAGCATACATTTCTGACAGAAAGATAATTTCTATACTTTCATTAAACGTCAAAATTGTCTACTAAAGTATATGAAAAAGTTTCAAACAGTCGTTGTGTTTAAAAATGTTGTTGATTAAAAAAAGCGAGTAAGGTGCATCAGGGCTATGTGAAAAAAGCGTGACGTCAGGTAATATAAATTTACATGTGAGATGTAATTAAATATATGAAATTAAAAATGTTAGTTAATTACGTGAAATCAAGATACATAGCAAGTAGGTACCTACGTTAGCATCTTTACAACAATTATTTTTATAACTTAGTGTCATCGTCTGAGGAACTTTGCAGTGGCAAGCCAGTCTGTCGTTTGTTACATCACATTATACCTAATAATACGAATGTTGTACTGTTTGGGAAAGGTGTGACTAACTATTTAATAAAATTGATACCCCTGTAAAAGTGCATAGGCTAGGCAGCGTTTACTGTTTACCATCAGGCAGGCCTTATTTGCCTAATAACTTGCCACACTCCAGATTTGCCAGTAATTAAGGCCTGCATTCAGCAGTACATAGTTTAATGCTCATCGATGCTCTTATGGTAAGGAAAAACATCGTGATAAAACCTGCACATTCAGGTGACTGAATATGTAATCACGATCCAATCTGGTCAGATTCCTCTGACAGCAAGGTCGCGGAGGTCAGATGGCAGTCGCTCCTCTGTTATTATCTGATCTGCCAAATCCTGGGTTATGGTTAAGGCACACCACCCTCCTGTGCGAGAGCACATCCGGGACATTAACGCCAAGATGATTATGTTTTATCTACGATCAGTCGAGAGTAGGTACATTTCAAGACAAATCAAAAGAGCCCAAACTCGATGCGTTTATAATACGTAGTTTGGAAGTTCCTATTTCCGTCATCATCATTAGACCTTGAATATCGTCTAGGGGATAGTAATAATCAAGACGATTCTCGAGAGTCCTAACACGATGGGGTTATCTTGTTGGGTTGCCATGACAGCCTTTCGACTCCCATCATCGGACCAGTTCCATAGTACCATATTAATGTATTGTCATGAAAGTTACATAATTGAACAAAATTTCTGTTCAATTGAATATCAGGAAGTGGGTCAAATTAGGCTTGCAATTTTTATTGAGAAAAAAATTAGACAATTCACACAGCGTCATCTAGCCTTTAAGTAAGCAAAGCTTGTGTTATGGCTATTAGATAACTAATAAACTACATATATACTTTTTTTAAATTCATACTTATTATACATACTACACCCAAATCCGTAACAGAATTTAAAATTCGTCATTTCAAATTCTGCTCGGCCCGGAATCGAACCCGAAACCTCTGCGTGGCGACCGGCATGTTAACCAACTGAACTATTACCACTTAGGTCGTCAAATGTACGACAATCCTTTACAATTTGGTAATATTTTTTCTATCTAATATGCCAGTTTAAACCTTGGTTAAAACTACAAATGATCGATTAGTGTGGCTGAAAAGCTATGGCCGGCATTGCCAGCAACCATTTCCAGTCATTTTTTCTATTGTTGTTTCAGCCGCACTCTATTGCTGTGCCCTAGTGCATCCTTTTCTTGAAAATGTTTTATCATGGCCAGGCCAATGTCGGTATTGCAGCCACGATTTGCAGTAAACATCGTTTAGAAGCCTTACAATAAAATCGGAAAACAGTCGGAATTTGTAAGATGACGGAAGTCAGATGCGCTTTGGATCACATGCGTCATAGCATAAACTTACCTGTGACAGCTCAGGTAAAAACCTAACTCATCAAACTAAAACTACGTTCATTAACACAGTCGTTAAACAGAATATCTTTAACGGATGCGATGACATCCCCCTGACGGAAGCGTTTAGGATACTGGAACCCAATTATTTTTCATGTAGGTACCTATCATCATCACAGCCCATAATAGTCCCCGACTTAGGGCAGGACTTAGGGCCTCTCCCACGAAAGTGGAGATTATTGGCATAATCTCTGCCGGACACCACACGACGTTTAGGATACTGGGACCCAATACATTTTTCCTGTAGGTACCTACTAAAAAAAAAGACTACCTAATCATAATAATCTGTGTATGTGGGTAAAATCACCACAAATGCTGACCTGTGTAGCAGTTTTATCGACCCAAATAAATTATGCATGTGTTTTCGTTCTATAACCGCTATGTAATAGTATTTGCATACGTTGTCTACGTTCATAAACAAAATCCAAAACGAACAAACCGGTTCTGACTTTCAGTTATGTCATTGCCTCCACTGGTCATATAAATATTGCCTAAAACGATACTTACAAGTTACGACGCTTGATAAGTAGGTAGGTACTATCTTATCTACCTATATACAGTATAAAATGCAAAGTATTACTCAGTTCAATGAGTCCGTAGTTCAATGTAAACATGTAAATTAAAATTTCATTAGTATATCAGTCGTATTCCTAACATAGGTACAATAACGAGAATGGGTACACAGGTTGGTCAGTTAGGTACCGCCATTGTTGCATTCTAACTAAACCACCAGCTAAAAACTCTTAAATAGTCTCAGTTGGAGTCCTATTTATTTAAACCTAATGCACAGTTATGTACAACGGCGGACTTAAAGCCTCAAAGCTTTATCTACCAGCCCACCGGAGAGCTCGTAGAATAGCAAATATGAATCTACTGGCCGGATGTTCTAATAAACATAAATTGGTAGCAGTCACCACACTATTTTATAACAATATATACGGTGCGTCGATAACCACAGATATTTCGATAATAACGAAAGATTATTAAACATTTAGCTAGATAGGTACTTACGTGCCCATTTTCCCATAGAAGGGTAGTCCACTTTGTTCACAGCAGATTTTATGAAGTAATATATAGCACATGGTATATTTGGTAATAACTGCAACGCTCCCACAATGGCATAAATAATAAGGATCTTCTCCAAGTCGCTGTACTGGTCCAAAAACATTGTCGCCGGTAAAAAATTAATATTACTTTCAATCGAATGTAAACGAAAGTGAGGTTATGCGGAGAGAGTACTCGCGTTTGACACAGTTCGCGCGCGCGCACTGGCGGCCGAAGAAAGTGCGCGTGCGTATTACGAACGATAAGCCGAATGCCGCACGAAGCGCTTCGCTGCCGAGGCGCCCGCCCGATTTTCCCCCGAAGACTGACAGAGAGCCATATTGCGCCATCTCTCTCCGTCGTGATAAGGGGAGACGCGTCATGCACGTGGCCGGCAACAGAAGGACAACAGCTGACTGAATACAGTGTTGTTTGTGGTGTTGTTGAGTTTTGAATGTTGACCTCGTGTTGATCTATCAGCCGATATAATTCTTAAGGTGACCCCTGCGTAAATTAGGCTTTAATTATAATTTATTATATATTGATCTGCATTTTTTTATCCGTACATACCCAATACATACCGTACGTATACACACTTAAATTAATGTTAATAATATACTGGCCGTCAAAACTTAGTAACACATTTTTAAAATTGTATTTACTTTTAAAGTACTTATACTTACAAGATATACATATTTATGAAAGAGGATTTGATTTTTAAACCAAAAGTTCATAGTCAATGACGTTTTATGGAATGACTGAAAAAACGTTATAAACAAGCCGACTCCTTTATGTTGCTGTAGACACCTTGGCTTTGAAGTCACAATTCATCAACTTTTATGATGTGTTAGTTTTTACGTTTCGTTTTTATACATTTGAATTATGACAGATGAATAATGACTCCAATGCCAAGGTGCACGCACGTAAACTTTACCTACTTATCATGCCTCTTTCACGTGAAGAATGCGCAATGCGTAGTTTGAACGCTCCATCAGGTGAAGTGAAGGTACAATGAAAACAATCTGGGGAGACCTTGTAATGGCAAGGTGCACGAGGATCCGAGAAGATCGCTATATTGTTTCCACAGTGTTGAGAAATCGCCACGTCAATGCAGATGAAGTCCAGCAATAGTTACTTCAGACCCGAAGAGACTACATTAGGACAGAACAATAAGTGGAAGACTTGCTGAAGCATACCTAACACCCCAAAAGCCACCATGTATGCCCAAACTGGAGAGAGGGCATCGACTAGCAAGACTGCACTACGCCCGTGAATATATAACGGATGAGTCTAGATACTCACTATTCACTTCCGAGAAGCCATCAAGAAGTCCTGATCTCAACCCTATCGAGTATGCCTGTATTAGCTCGGGAGGCTGGTCATAGGCTGCAGACCACTACCTACCACCCTAACAGGCCAATGACATGTAACAATGGAAGAAAGAAAGAATATTCTCCAGCATCGCCTTCGAAACCTTATCTTCCGTATGCCAAACCGGCTCAAAGCTGTAGCCCGAGGAGGCAATACAAGTTATAAAAATGTAAATAAAGCGAAAAACATACTTATTAATGTTGTTTCATTTTTTGAATAGTAAGTTAAAAATGACTATTTTTAGGCTTTTCTCTATTTTTAGCTTAAAGACGTCACTAATGCATAATAAACTGTAGCTTTAAAGAAAATTTACATTTTTTTTATTAAAAATGTTTTTATTTCAAACCTTTAACTTCTATCATTTAGGGGAAATTGCAATTTTAAAAGTGTGGTACTTAGTTTTGACGGCCAGTGTAATTAATATTGAAGTTTAACATCCATTTGCCCACAGCAGAATCGTCAGTTATTTTCATAAAAATTTGCGTGCCTCAAATCTATCTTCTAATTTAATCTCTTTCGTAGTATATTCATCATCACAGCCCATAGCAATCCACTGCAGGATTAAGGGCCTCTACCACTAAAGGGTAGGTTATTGCCATAATCTCCACGCTTGGCAGGCGGGTTGGAGATCGCAGTGTTTTAAATATAACAATGGAAAACGCTGCTACTTATTTACCAGCCTACGGAGAATCTGGATCTTTTGCGGATCATTGGGAAAAACACCTACATCACCGTATAAAAACCCTCATCACCAATATCACCAATATCTCAGTCGCTGCCCACACAGCTGGAAATGTACCTCTGCCCAACGTTCCCACACTCATCAAGATGATGGCCTTTGCACCCTTTGGTTCTCTACGACCTTCACAATACAAGGCTTCGATACCCGGTGCGTGGTCGCTACTCGAGAACCTAACGTTAGGGCATGGAGATAGCCTATGTTCAGCTGTGGACATACCTACAACGAGATGATAATAATGAATGATGGCATACCTGGTACTCATCAACCATCGTCATGGCAGTTGTTCCACGCTTTTGCCAAGTAGTACATAGAAAAAGTGTAAGTAATTACCTTCCATCACAATCAGTAACATTCATAAATTAAGACATTATCCCGCACCCCATTTCCATGGGGTTTCGCATCCGCTGAAGCCTTTAAGGCTTTTTTTATATGAAATAGACAGGTATTTGACTGCCATCTCACCTGATGTTAAGTGCAGATGCAGTCTACGATGGTGCATACCTGTCTATTAAGTACCTATTCACTCTTGTCTTAAAGAGACCCAAGTTGTATCGCTCAGGGAAAACATGTGCAGGCAGCGAGTTCCATTCCCTTGCCGTTCGCAACAGAAAAGAGTTAAATAACCGCTGAGTGCGTATAGGTGCGTATAGGCGCTTCCCGACTACAGGCATCCCCAGGCGGAGTTTAGCAGGTAAGCGCTTAAGTTTTTCATAGCGAGTCCTGCATAACTAGCCGGCTGGCCGGTACACATGAGTGTTCTCCGCCTCCCTCCCCCGCTATCCCCGAGGGTGCCCATTACCCGTTGCAGTGGACGCAAAAACAAAAAAAATACCATCATCATCTGTCTTCTGCTTGGCACATCCCAGCCTCTACCTAAATAAGTACTACGCTTTACTACAACATATTTTTTGTGCTATTCAATAACAAACGAACAGCCAGCCCACCTGATGACAAGTGGTAACTGTTGCTTATAACATCTACAATTCATACATTTACGTCGCAAGTAACAAAAATCGCAGAACCGCAGGTGCGTTTTCACTGTGAGAACTAAGATGAAACGCCTAATGCCTGTAATTTTGCTGTAACAATTACTTTAAAAATTCAAAATGTCATACAAATGCAGGATTTAGGTAATTTGAAACGTTGCCATTTTACAAACAGGCAGGCATCCGAACCCAATAGTTGAGCAAAGTATTCTCATGGAAAGTTTAATGGGATCCACCAACGCGCGCACAATTGTAAGTGAGACAATACAAACTCCTCGGAACTGGTAATTGCTAGATCGATTGGTAGTGATGCACGAGATAACATTGGGTATTGGGTTCTTTTGTATTGATGATTTGATTTTACAATGGCGGGATGAGTTTCTGAGAGTTTTAAAAGAGAGAGAGTTTGCTTCATTTTCTTGGTGTATCGGTTCTAAGTTATAACCAAGTTATACAAGTGAATAACCCCAACACTACAAACTGTTTGTTATTATTATAGACTATGAGGGCGCTGTAGGTTCTCATACGTCATCGAGTTCTAGAAAAATTGAAGTAAAAAAAACTGGTCGGCCTCACATCCTTTTGGCAGTTTCGCTTTTCAGCCACATTATATTCACCAAAAAGAAAAGGGGCTTTTATGTGTCTGAGAAGCGAAATTGCCAAAAGAATGTGAGGCATCACTAGCCGGTTATTTTTACTTAGAGAAACCATACAAGAGGATATGTAAGTAGGGGAGACAGGGGCATGTACTAACAGATTTTACTATTTTATCAATTGAACGGAATTTATACTAGCTAGGGATATAATTTTTAAACCCTTTGAAGCGTCAACTACCTCTCTATGATTTTTAATTAAAAACCCCAACTAATGCCTTGTATTTTAGCCGCAAACATACGTTTTATAAAAAAATATACTTGTTAATATTTGCCCCAGTTTGGGGGTAAATTTTAACTACCTTGGGGTAAGTATTAACAATAGTACCTTGATATGATTATGATAATATTTCATAAATATGAGTAGAAAATAAAAGAGAGTATATCATATTTAACGTTTATACTATCAGAAAGTTATCAACTTGTAATATTAAATTCATTTTTTGTACTATTTGTGGCAAACAGTACAAAAGATCCAATCTGGTCAGGTTGCCCTGGTACCAGGGTCACGGAGTCAGATAGCAGTCGCTCCGCCAAATCTTGGATCATGGTCAAGGCAAACCCCGGGCCGGGATATTAACGCCAAAATGATTATTATAATATTTTTCAAAAGAGTATTTGTTGCATAAAAAAACTTTTTAGCGTTAATGTCCCAGTTGTGCTCTTTCGAGGGCCCGGGGTCCGCCTTGACTATAGTGGAGCGACTGCCATCGGACCTCCATGACCGTGCTACCAGAGGAGCCTGACCTGAATGGATCATGGTTACACATTCAGTCGCCTGAATGTGCAAGTTTCGTCACGATGTTTTCCCTCACCGTAAGAGCATTGGTTAGGTTTCAACTAATGGACAAAACTCATGGCCGCATAGGATTCGAACCTAGTACCTCTCGCTTACGAGTCGGATACCCTAACCGCTCGGTCATGTTGCATAAAATACACGGGGGTAAATATTAACATGTTAATACTTGCCCCATACGATTTGTTAACACTTGCCCCAGAGGCAGATGTATCACAAAAATATAAATCAAAGAAAAGTACATTTATAATGTGGTTAAATGGAAACAAAATACTATACGAGATGATATTTACTACCATTTAAAATAATTTCAGTCCCGTTTACGTAAATAATTAAGCAACAAATCAAAAAACAATGAGTTAAATAATGTTCTTTTACGTGACAAAATTCACGCCTCATACATAACCTTGCTCTGCGGCATGCCATTGGCGACTGATAGGTCGCAACATGTCTGTGGTCATTCACTGACGCCTATAACTGTATGTACCTCAGTCGTTTATGTATAGATTGGCGGCAATCGGCCTGTTAATACATACCCCCGTTAATACAAGCCCCTGTCTCCCCTACTATAAGTACGAAAAGTCGAAGTTTGGGGCAGTTAAAATAAAACTTTTTGTGCCAGGTTGTGCAATGGTAGACCAATATTTTGTGGGTCGCCTAAACATCTATTATCGCTAAAAAGTGGATTTTTTCTTGTACTCTATCACGTAGAATAACCAACGGTACCCTCAAAAACTATAACTCAAGTACTATTGTACTTGTCATAATCTTGCAGAATTTGTGTTAATATACTGTTAATGTACAATAAAGTGTTAAATAAATAAATAAATAAATAAATAATAAGGTAAATTATAATATGGATAATATGGAAACAATGAACTTCGAAAGCATGTCTGATGCCATCTGTTTTGCTTCAACTGGTCCCTGCTAGAAAATTTTTTTTCTCCTCGATCTAAGCGTATAAATAAGTAGACCAATCAAAGTGAAATGAATAAACCGAATCCATTGGTATTTCATCCCAGCACTGGTGTCGAAAAGTTTTGTCTTGAAACAACGATTAAGGCGGGAGATGTAATTCCTCTAATTAGTTTCCGATGTCTCCGTTAACAATTTTGCTAACGACTTGTTTTAAATTTCCGTTTCCAATTCAACTACCTAAGGCCTAGAGATGGTGTTTATTACTAACTCGTGGACCCGGCGCGACTTTGTTCGCGTACATCTTCTTCACCCCTACCTACCCTTTTTTCCTTACTTTAAATCTTCCTCTTGAATCAGTCTATCTATTGTTGACAACCGCATTAAAATCCTAATAAATCCTAATCCCATAAAATATCTACATATAGACAGAAAGGCAGGAAGCGACTTTATTTTATATTTTGTATAGATTTGGATATTGGGTAATTCTTTCGTCGTCGACAAGACTCGGTAAGCTGTCACTATTGGACATATTATGCTGCATGAACTTAAGAGTTTTGCTACAATAGCCATACGTCTTGCCAACTAGGTCGAAGATCGCATTGCTCAAATCATACTGCAGAATGGGTTACGAGCTGCCCATTTTCTGTTCCACTAAGATCCCAGGCGATCGCCACGAATGGTTCAGGTAGGGTATAGAAGCTATCCTACTATGTCAGAATCGAAACGCTTAAATTACTTATGCTTGAGCAAAATCAACCTTTGAGTTATGGAATATAAATGACGTTTTAGAGAAATACGAATGAAGTAGGGATGTTACGGAGCTTCGATTCCGAATCCGATAAGTCGGAGCTTTCGATTGATCTTACACCTCCGGTTCCGACTTCGGTTCCGATACTTTTAAATCGGAGGTTTTAATCGGAGGTCGAACCATAGCAGATAGCGGCGGCGGCTGCGGTCAACGTGTACGAACAGGGTTATGCATGTCGCCCGGGGACACGACACACACACGTGGGAAAAGCACCCGTTCTGTCATCGATTCATATTTCACTTATTGTTACGCAATACGGATGGTTTGTTTTGTTTTGTGCGGTGTGTCAATTAAAGTTATCTGTTTTTAATTTAATTTGCTAACTGTCATAAAAAATGTTATTATTTTTATTTGTGGCACCTATATGATAGGTATAGATTTATTATTTTTTAATTGAAATTCAAGAGGCTGATTGATTAATGTTTTATTACTTTATTTTATTGCCTGCCCTTAACACATCTTTCTTCTCCGCTACCATCTCCAACTCCGCCTCCGACTCCGATTCCGCTTCCGATTCCGGTTCCGACTCCGAAAAACCAAATTTAGAAACTCCGACTCCGACTTCGGTTCCGATAAAACCACCTCGGTAACATCCCTGGAATGAAGTGCTATCACGACATCGAATTGTCGGCCATTTTTTCGCATAAATATAATTAAGTGTAGTATGTTGAATGTACCCTAGTTTTAACATGTTATAGGTTTTTGACATTGTTACAACTTGTCTGATATAATTGTAGTTTTTGCCAAATAAATTCTATGTCTATGTATATGTGTATATATCGGCCCTTGTGAAATATATCTGGGGGAGGCCTATGGCCAGCAGTGGGCGTCTGTCGGGTGATATGATGATATACTTTTACTATATTTTTTATTACTTAAGTTTATTTTGTATTGAAATAACACATTTTATTTCATAAGTTGAGAAAAAAATATGTAGGTATACCGGCAATAACACGGTAAATTTTGATTTCAAATGGTCCAACGTCTGTGGAATTTGTATAGACTATTTTGGTGACCTAAATTTGGTACATACCTACGTAAGTGTGGTGTCCGGCAGAGTAGAATAGCACCAACCCCTTACACACGTGGGTGTCGTAGAAGGCGACTAAGGTTTTCTAAGAAAAAAAAACTAGAGTTTTCGTAGGCTGTAAAATGGGCAGCAGCGTTTTACATTGTTATGTTTATATCACTGGAATCTCTAACCCGCCTCAAGAGCTTGGAGATTGTGGCAATAATGTCCCCATTCGTGGGAAGGCCCTAAATCCTACAGTGGACTGTTATGGGCTGTGATTACATACCTAAAAAATAATCATTTTCATTTTCTTATGATCCAGCTATACCAGAGTATCCACAGTATCTCTGCTCTCTTTGCAATACCCACGACTGCACTCTTCACTTTTATAACACTCGTTCTATAATACTTCCCTTCCCGTATACTAGGATATTGTTTTTATCTCTTTCACTTTATCCGCTGCTAGACTTAGTCTCTATGTATATAAGAAAAAATCGCAATGATTATTTATACATATCTATTTTTAATACTCTTTTTTTATTGCCTTCAGTAGCTCATTAAAAATTGGTGTAAATTGAAATTAATTTCAAATTTGCGTTTGAGTAACCCGAGACACTTTTGTCCGAACTTATGAATGGCATAAATTATCTTCTAAGGCTACACCATTATTTTTGAGTATTGTATTTCATTTTAAAGAAAAGGTGAGCTATCTGGGCCTAGAGCCCGCTAATTTAATTGCCTTAATTGTTATTGGATCGCAATACAGCTCAACAGCAGTTTTAATTGTAGCAGAATACCAAAAACCCGTAAAACTGCCATTGAGCTGCAATTGCGGTCCAATTACATTGCAATCGAGGTATTAGTAACTGTAATGGAATACCAAAAACGTGTCAAACTGCCATTGAGCTGCCATTGTGATCCAATTACAATTGTGGCCCTGCTCGTTTGTCTCTGAGTATCATAAAAAATTCTACCTGTTGACTACCAACATTCTCATTGTCTCATAAAAAGTTTATAGAAAGCTGTAAAAAAAAGTGTGCCAAAATAAAACGACGATCACGATATATATAGTAGATAATAAAGAAGAAAGTGGGAAAAGTTAACAGTCACATGATAGACAAATCTTGTCTCGGAGATGTGAGCAAGGTCAAACATTCCTATTACTACATACTTCATATTAAAATATCCATATAGAAAAAGTTCGACACTAAATGCACACCCATGCGTGTTGCTTGCATCATTCATTGTTTTAAAAGTTAAGTTATCTCGCTTTATAACAATAGAATATACTTACACTTAACCAACATTTCCCTTCGCAACTCGACCCGCAGACAAAACTCAATTAAAATTTCCATTCCAAGTTCTGTTTGAGACTATATATGAGTTGTAAAGTTGTTAATTTCTTAGCTTTCCCGGCCATTGTGTCTCAGTGAATTAAAACTATGCTAGTAGTCGCGAACGTGCGTAATGGAATTAATATTATGTATTTGTATCCTCCGATTCAATTCAAATACGTCTATTCAATTTAGGTTTTCACAAACGTGCGTCACTAGATTTTAAGAATTAAAATGCTATAATTTTGGCATTTTTTTAAATTAAAAACTTCTGTTTATCTTAAAAAACACATCCAACGCAACGCAACCTTTAGCACGGATAACAGCATTGAGTATGTCCAGAAGAATTAGCTCGCTGAACGAAGGTGACTGTTTTGAAAATTTGACCTCTTTCGATCCAAAACTTTTCGGAAATCCCGTGAGCAGCTGGGGCGGATCGCTAGTAAGTTACAAATAGTTAACGACCTAATGGGTCATATATCCGCATGGATTTCTTTCTTAACGTTTGGTGCAGGTATTATCCAAATTCGATCGTACTGGTAGCTGCACCGAATCTGAAGAGGAAGCCCTAAAAGAAAGCTCCCTCGTGCCACAAATGTGGTGCAGCCGAGGACACTTTGCAAAACACCCTCGCGGCTTGCACAGGCTGAATTGAGCAGACTCGTGTCCCGTATGCGGTTGTTACACCCCACCGTATAAGCGTCGATAATGCTATGCTTGGAAGTGAAATTCCCTGGGGACCAACGCCTCTTTCAGCGAGGCCGTCATCTCGAAAAAGATGCAACCGGAGTGGGAGAAGGAGCGCTCCGCAAACGCAGAATGGGTGTGAGAAGGAGGTTGTACGACCGGTCATTTCTACCGACCGTCACTACGCTACTCGTCATAGAGTAGTTTGTGCAGACTGTTCGCAGTGAGCTTGGGTATTCTACCTATCGCGCACCTGGGTGGGTTGTCTATAAGAAATAAGAATAAGAATAAGAATAAGAAATATTTATTTACACAAACAGAAACACCACAACACAAAAATTTGGAAAACACGACATTTTGTAACACAAGAAAAGAAACAGTACATAAAAATTAACAAAAAAAAGCACATCAAAGCAGAAGCAAATAAAAGCTAGCACAGTGTCGATGCGAATGGTAGAAGATAAGTGGTGTGTGTTAGTGGTGTAATGCATGTGTAAAAGGGACCTCACTCAACATTTTGCCCCGGTGCGAACCGAAGAGCTGGTTTTCAGTGGGACCCGCTGAGTGAGGTACGGACGAAAGTGTGTAATAAATAGATATATATATAATTCATCTAATACATAAACCATAATATTGTTGGGTAATGTGTATGCTATATAGTGTGTAAAGTTCGTGTAGGAAGTAATGTTTGCGGGTGAGTACTAAGTATACCTAATATAATACATGTGATATTGCTATTATGGTAATGTCACAGTTAAATAATTGTAATATATGTTATCTACCTACGTAATAAAATTAAATATTAGAAAAATTAATGTAAATAAATGTCAATGTGAATATTTTTGGTGTAATTAAATAATATGTCAGAAAAAGTGAAATTAAATAAATGTCAATGTGAATGTTTAAGGTGAGCCAAACAAGCAAAGGAAGCAACAAGCAAAGGAAGCAACAAGCAATAAAATTCGCAACGAGACAGGACACATAGCAACATATATAAGTACAAAATATATACCTACATGTGCAGGAGAAATGTGGAACGCCAGCGCCGTCAGCCTGCAACCCTTGTGGTAAGGGTATATCACTTATTATTCCTTTGCGAGTTTAGTAGCAATACTCCGACGTGCGTGTTAAAAGTGTGTGATGATTTCAGGTCACGAAGTGGCGGCGGCAAGTCGTTCCAGCATTTGGTGGCTGCGAATTTAAAGCTTCCGCGGAACGCAGTTGTACGGTGACTCGGTAGTACCAGCGAATATTTAGATGCTCGGGTCACGTTCTGGACGTCGCTAGTCCACAAAAGTTTGTCTGCAAGGTATGGTGGTGTTCTATACCTAACTACACCGAAAAGTAGGTTTGCCAAGTGCAACTCCCTGCGGAAATGCATTTTTAAAATATTCGCTTGATTTAAATACGGGGTGATGTGCGTGCGAGGAGGAATAGGAAAACAAAATCTAGCACATGCATTTTGCACTCTCTGAATTTGCTTCTGTGTTTTGGATAGCAACCGAGGGCCACAAACTACGTCCAGATAATTAAGCTTGGAGAGAACAAGCGTGTCGCATAATTGTTGTCTGTTGAAGGAGTATTTTTATTGATTCTTTGTTCGACTATTATATTAATCTACTATTAAAAATGGTGATCTGCGGTCGATGTGGTGATGAAGCAACGGATGCCGTCCAGTGCACTGCCTGTGTCAAACACTACCACTTCGCCTGCTCTGGAGTCACCGAGGTGGGATACCGTAAATTGGGGGACCGTCAGGCCACATGGAGATGCCCCTCGTGCAAAACTGCAGGTGCTCTAAGTACGCATTCGCCAGTAGCCTCACCACCAGTGGTTACTTTGGATAGTATCATGAGGGAGATTGCCAATATAAATATGAAACTTGCGCCTCTGGCTTCCCTTGCCGCAGACATCCAGGATGTAAAGAAGGAACTAGGCGCCCTTAAAGCTTCTACTATGGAATTTACGACCAAAATCAGCAGTTTGGAGTCAAGGATATCCAAGATTGAGCAGACACAGGAAGATATTGCCCCCTTCAAAGAAGTGATTTCTAAACTAGAGTGCGATCTAGACGGACAAGATCAATGGCTTCGCGCTAATAATGTGGAGATTAAGGGAGTCCCCATGAAGGACAAAGAGAATCTTTTCGAGATAGTAGCCAGCATTGGCAGCAAGATCTCGTATCCGGTTAACAAACAGCTCATCAATTTTGTTCACCGTGTCCCAACTGGTGTTCCGGGTAAAAAGAACATTATAGTATCCTTCATGGGTAGATACGTCAAGGAGGATTTCCTGGCGGCATCTCGTGCTTCGAAGTCATACCTTAAGCTGGCTGATATTGGGTTGAATGGCGATGGAAGTATCTTTGTTAACGACCATCTGACAATGAAGAACAAAGTTCTCTTAACAAAAGCCAAGAATCTTGCGAAGGAGCATAATTTTCAGTTCTTTTGGGTCAAGCACATGAAGATTTTTGCCAGAAAAGACACTACCTCAAAAACCTTTATAGTGAAGTCAGAAAAAGATCTCCACAGGATCCGTTGATTGTATTTTTCGTCCAATGCTGCAGCTATTTCAACTGTTGTGTGAGATGTGTTAATATTTGTGTCTGTAATGTGCTTATGCTACTTTTTTAGGATGTTGTATTTTTCGAACGTATGTCATTATTATCTGCTCATGCTGCCTTCTTATTGCTGTCTGATCGAATTATTTACAAATTTTTAATTGTTTTTTTATGCGCTCTTTTGTGCCGCTCGGGTGGAGTATGGGCAACTTTGTTGATTGCGCAGATCTCCAATTGCTTTAAAATTCGTTCCTGCTCTAATGGTAAAGGTGCGTCCGGCTTTATTTTTCCATTGTATACATTTAAAATATGGCTACATTGACTATATATCACCAGAATGTACGGGGACTACGGACCAAAACAGAGAATTTTCTAAGGAATTTGAGACTCAGCAATTATGATATAATTACTCTGACAGAGACATGGTTGGTGGAGGGAATTTCAAACAGTGAGCTGTTTGATGAGAGGTATTTGGTGTGGCGTCGTGATCGTGAATATAACTTGACAGGACAGTCGCGAGGTGGGGGAGTTATTATAGCGGTACGTCGTGATATAGCCGTGACTTCTAGGATTGATTGGCAGTCCAGTGCCGAGGATCTATGGGTTACACTCTCATTGCGTAGTAGTTGCCTTAAATCCACACAGAAGCTTCATCTATGCACTCTTTACCTCTGTGAGCAGAACCGGGGTAACGACTTCGAGACTCAGTTAAGTAATTTCATGGATAAATTGCTACAACTTACAGTTAACAATCCTTTCGACGGATTTGTAGTTCTGGGCGATTTCAATATGAGTTGCATTGATTGGTCTGCTAGTGACTTTTGACTACGCCCTATTGCACCGCCAACCGACCACATATCGAATTTTGTTGACACCCTTGAACTATGCAGTCTTCGTCAGTTTAATTCTGTTGCTAATGTTTACGGTAAAGTCTTGGACTTAGTGCTTTCCAACGATGCTGTCTCTGTATCCCCATGTTCTAACCCTCTAGTCACCGAGGATCCCTACCACAAATCACTTTTAATCCACATTAACTTAGTACAACTGCATCTGTTACATGTGCCGAAGCGAATGGCATTTCAGTACGGCAAAGGTGATTATGACAAAATTCGTGTAGCATTAACTGATATTCAGTGGGAACAAATTCTGCTATGTGGCGATGTAGAGGACGCGGTTCGGGAATTCTACTCTATTGTATACAAAATACGTGACATCTATGTACCTAAAAGAGCAACACGGACTCATACTTACCCTCCTTGGTTCAGTTCAGCCCTTATTAAAGTTTTAAAGGAGAAATCTAAATTTTTAACTAAATTCCATATTTATGGTAACCTGTCTGACCATAATTCGTTCTGTTTACTTCGTGATAGGGCCAAAGCATTAGAGAAGAAATGTTACGATATGTACATGAGGAAGATAGAAGACTCCATTACGGACAATCCTAAAGCATTTTGGACGTATATCAAGAGCAAACGCATCAGTAACAATTATCCGTCAAATATGTCCTATCAGAACTCTACCTCTGACAGTGGACCTGGTATATGTGAACTATTTTCCAACTATTTTCGGTCGACTTTCCTAGACCCTGAGGCTACAGCTGCTGCTTGTACTGAAGACAGCTCTGATTCAGTCTGCAACATAAATTCTATTCGCGTTGAAAGGGACCAGGTATATAAATTATTAAAGAGCCTCGATTTGAGCAAGTCTCCAGGCCCCGATGGGCTGCCAGCATTATTTATTGTTCGTTGTGCGGCCGAGTTAGCATTACCCGTTGAGTTCCTGTTTAAACGTTCACTTCATGAAGGCGTTATGCCGGTAATCTGGAAATCTGCATTCATCACGCCTATTCACAAAAAGGGGTCAAAAGATGCGGTTGAGAACTATAGGCCTATTTCCAAACTCTGTTTAATCGCCAAGGTGCTGGAACGAGTTGTTTACAACCAATTATATGCCTCTGTCCAGTCAAGTTTATCCTCCCAACAACATGGATTTTTGAGAAATAGGTCTACAGTACCCAATCTTTTATTATTTACTGATTATGTCAGTGCCAATATGGACAAGGGCCATCAAACAGATGCTGTCTACACAGATTACAGCAAAGCCTTTGACCGTATTGACCATGATATCCTCTTGGGGAAGCTACTACGTCTGGGTATTCGTGGCGATCTATTCCGGTGGTTTTCATCTTACGTAAGGAATAGGACACAGGCAGTTGTTCTTAACGGTTTTACATCTTCTTGGGGAACAGTGCCATCTGGGGTACCTCAAGGATCTTTGCTGGGCCCGCTGCTTTTTATAATATTCATAAACGACATAGGTGACTGCTTCCCAAATTCCGAATATCTTTTATTTGCCGACGATATGAAAATATTCGGAACTGTCGACAGCGGCGAAGACGCGTCCTTGCTACAGAAGGACCTATTGAGACTTGATCGGTATTGTCACTCCAATAAACTAGACCTCAATGTATCGAAATGCCTTGTTATTAGTTTCTCGAGAAAGATAGATTTGTATTTATACGACTATCGCATATCAAATACATCTGTGAAGCGGTCTGACTTCACGCGTGACCTAGGTGTTGTAGTTGACAGCCAGTTGACGTATGAGCGGCACATGGATCACGTGGTTGCCAGGGCATCTCGCGCTTTGGGCTTCGTTCTTCGTTGTGGTAAAGATTTAAAGCGGATGAAGACCATTAAAGTCTTATATTGTGCTTACGTCAGGAGTCATCTGGAATATGCTAGTCAGATCTGGAATTCCCATTATAGTATCCACTCTGAGCGAATCGAGAAACTTCAAAGGAAGTTCACTAGATTCCTTTGTTTCAAATTTAAAATCCCCAAAGTTGACTATGATAGACGCTGTGCCAGATTCCATCTTTTGCCTCTCTCAATCCGTAGACATGTCGCCGATGTCTCGTTCCTGATGAAGATTGCTCAATCCAAAATTGATTGTCCACGGCTTCTGACTAGTATATCCATAAGTGTACCATACCATCATTCGCGGTTCAAAGAGTTGCTACATATTCCATTCGCGCGCACAAATTATCGCAAGAATAGCTACTTGCTGAGGTCAGCAAGAGCATTTAATGATTTATCCCTTGATGAGCGCTTTGACTTATTTTGTAGTAGCGTACCCCTAGTTAAGAATATCATGGCCAAGAGCTTTTTCTCTAAATATTAAGTATATTATCTTAAGCATTGTATTGTTTTCTTTGATTTGTTTTACATTGTTATGCATGTATTGTTAGCCTCTTTTACCGATTTGCGTTAAGTTGTAAACTTGTATAAGACTTTTTTTTTCTGTGTAACCTGTGAAATTTAATTTTGGTGTCTCCTAATTGGCTATCCGATGTTATGCTATTATATATTTTCTTGTTGCACGCTGTGAGACATCCAAAAAAAAAAAAAAAAAAATCTCACTTCCGGTTGCGTGGTCACACCCACATGCATTGCACACTTGCACAGTCTTCCACACAATTATTTTATGTAGGTATATAGCAAAACAAACATTGGGTTTGCTAGAGAGTACGACGTCCCCCTATAGAGAGTGCCGTGCGTGCCGAATACCTAACACCTTGGGACGAGTTTTTATGTTGTGATACTTACAAATAACTTTCCGACTTTCTAACTTTTCTGATACAATATTATTATCGTCTGCAAAGTTTTGTACAAAATCCAAATAAAGTTTAGATTATTTATTAAATAGAAACGTACACAAAAGAAGCAAATGAAGCAAATATGACCTGTATGATATCAGATTATTTAGGTCGAATAAGATATGAAGTTCTTGTATGTATTTGTACAACTACTATATATAGCTATATAAAGTTGCTGTGATTCATGAACGTGATTTTTGCGCCTTCGAAATTAGAACTTTGCAACTTTTCCTCGCGAAGTATTGCCATGATTAAACCACATTTTCAGAAGTTTCTGCATAAACGTAGACTATCGCATTTAGGATTACTGCTGGACCATTCAAGTTTAATCAATATTAAGTAGAACTACCAGAGATTCTTTATTAATTAATGTTCTTATTGTTATATGTAATTAAAGTTGAATGCTAACCGATGTTCTTACGGTGAGGGAAAACGCCGTGATGAAACCTGCACATTCAGGCGGCTTAACGTGTAACCATGATCCAATCTGGTCAGGTTCCCCTGGTAGTAGGGACGCGGAGGTCAGATGGCAGTCGCTCCACTGTATTACCAGATCTGCCAAATCCTGGATCATGGTCAAGGCGGACCCGGCCCCTCGTGTGCGAGACCTGAAATGGGACGTTAACGCCTAGATGATTATTTAGACAGTCTAAACGACCGCACACGACCGATGTATGTTCAAAATCTGTGTCGTATTAATCACGAAGTTTCGAGGCTGATGCGTCTTGCTAGCCACAATATGTACGACACAGTGGCAGGATTAATTTGGATAATACCATAACACCGCAAAACCAGAAGGCAAGTTTAGCATCAGCTTGCAAGGACATCGGGTGTCGAAACTATTATAGACATCAATGAACTTACGTTAAGTTTCTGCTAATTTTATAGAGTAATATTTTGTAGACTTTTGACTACAATCAAAAACATATTAGTCAAATAATGTAGTTATTTAATTTTCTTATTGTGCACGTCCTAACTGTTTATAATCATCACGTTTTCTTTTCTGTTTGCCTGCGGGAAGAAATTTCTTCAAAGAAATAAGTAGTGCATTTTGTGTCATATTTACGTTTCCGCAAATTTTATAAGTTATAAGGTAAATTTTATAGTTTTCCCTTCGATTTTTGACGACAATCAAAACATATCAGTCAAATAACGTAATTATCTGATTTTCTTATTATGCACGTCCTAACTGCTTCTAATCATCCCGTTCTCTTTGCTGGATGAAATTTCTTAATGGAAATAACTAGTGTCTTTTGTGTCATTTATAAATTTGCCTTGTATCTGTTCCCATTATTATGTACAATAAAGAATAAAATAAAATAAATATATTTTTTTAACGGCGTAAGGCTTTATATCAGTATCTATGTAAAGAAAATAGTACAAAGCAATAGTTTCTTTATCCGCTGTCTTGTCGTCAGTTTTGCCTCTTTAACCAGATGCAGTTTTATGAAAAGGGTAGATTGTACGTACTTACAAAGTTTCATTGTAACCGGTTTCAATTTTCAAAAAATTGAAAGAATTGATTATACCTAAGAAAATTCCATTTATCGTTATTTTCGCCAAACATAACGCTAATTTCATAGTTTATTTTAAGTTACATTCAGGTAAAGTATTACATTACAACCGGGATCATATCACTATTAGACCAATAAATGCGCCAATCGCATATCTTACCTTCACTAAATTCGTTTGTTTCAACGAAATAAAATGAATAATGACTCCATGGGCAACGGCTATGGCTGCGGTGCTTTACTTTTTACTTTACGTTACTTACTTTACTTTTTGTCCGTGGCACACTTTTACCTCCCTCTAAAGTATCAATAACTTTCTAGTTCATTTTTCATTGCCACTATTAACTGTAGAAGACTCTATAGCAGCTTTTACTATAAATAATGATCGTTACCAACGCTACATTTCAGTATCCTGAAAGGGTTAGTTTCAGTTTGTTTGCTGGGGACTAAGTTTGTTTGCAACTAAAGTAATAGCCGAACTGAGTTACGCCCTGTTGCCACATTGTGTGAAACTTGGCAAAGTTACGAATTACAAATCTGATTTGGCCACGTCAAAGTTAGGTGAGGGGCGTGAGAGATTCTTTGCATCATAATCAAAACATGCAAGCACAACAAGTATCGCTGTATTCACTAGTTATTTTTTCTATATTAAAAAAAAGATAAAGATTATATCTACTAAAAAGTCTTTAAACAGATTTCAAACACTAGGTACAAACCGTAACCGAGTGAGATGGCGATGTGTCGAGCCTGGAATAATTGATACTCGAATTATTTAAGCAATTCATTCGAATGGAAACCTCTGAGGTGCCCTGACCCAGACCTCACCAGATTCATGCGTGTGGACCCGGCATCTCATGGATATTGTCATGAAATATTGTGTATAATATCAGCCTGCACAAAACGAGGTCTACCACCGTCGTCCGTTTGTTCGTATGTATCTGTATCATCATAATCATCATTATCATCACAGCCTTTAAGTCCGTCAATTGTGTTGTTCTGCAATAAAGTTTTTAAATAAATAAATAGTCAATTGCAGGACTTAGGGCCTCTCCCACGAAAGGAGCGGTTATTGCCATAATCTCCACTCTTAAGAGTGTTATAACACTGGAAAACGCTACTACCCATTTTCCACTCTACTGAGACTAGATTGTTTGCCTCTAAATATTAGTCATTGTGTACGGCACCCATAAGTGTGTACTCTACTGACGACACCACACGGCTGTCTCTGTATGAAACGAGTTAAATAAAAATTCAACTTACTGCCACTTGTTTTTTTTTATACCACTAAAGTGGCAAACAAGCTTACGGCCTGACTGTTGGTAAACAGTCACCGCAGTCTTTGGATGTTTGCAATACCAGGGGCATCACCCACGCCTTGCCAATCCCGTAAAACCTTTTTACCCCTTTCTTGAAGAACTCCATGTTGTACTCTCCAGAGAAAACCTCTCCTGGTAGTTCATTCCACTACCGTAGTGTGCGTGGGTAAAAGTTCCTTTGGAATCGCACAGTACCGCACTTATAATTATTTTTTCCCAAAGAGGGGCGTGACAATTTACACATTGGTTTCATAAACACACATCAAGTAAGCACTCAGAAAAGATTTGCCACTAACAAAGAGGTAGTTGCTATTCTACTGGTGCTGCTGAAACCCACATAAAAATTGAAATATTCAAATATTGTTAGATCATACTAACTCAATATTCTGGTACTTACTTCCTCTTGGTGAAAAATCTATTTTCCGCTTCAACTCCGGGTAGTCGGAGAGATTCTTGACGCGAATAAATAGGAATAACGCGCGAAAAATGTCATACCACTTATAGCGATACAGAGTCTTCACTTGCGTTACTTTGGTTTCGGTTTTAAAACTAACTAGTGGACCCGGCGCGACTTCGTTCGCGTGGCGTTCTACCCCTATAGGTCTATACCTACGTTACCCCAATCTACCCTTTTTTTCTTGCTTATAAACCTTCTTCTTGAATCACTATATCTATTGTCGAAAACCGCATCAAAATCCGTTGCGTCGTTTAAAAGATATAAGCGTACAAAGATACATAGGGACAGACGGCGGGCGGTGACTTTGTTTTATACTATGAATAGTTGTGATTTGGTTTCCTAGGAGGACTAGGCATGTCACATGAACAACAATTGATAGGTGTAACACATATAAAATTCCTTTAATGCAGCAGTTCTGTCTTTCAATATTTCAATATTTATTGCTTCCTAAGTTTGGTGAACAATATGAACCTTTACGGGCAATTTAAAATTAAAATTACAATTATAAACTTAAAATTAAGTAGGTATTATAATTTGACATATCAGGTTTAAGTATTCCTATGTCTTAAATTACATCCACCGACCGACAGTGGTGTCAATGTGGCAAAGTTTTGTGCTACCTATAGTGTTTGTCATTGACACGCTGAGAAGAATTAGGCATAGGATTTATATGGTGCAAATGAGACAAAAAAATTAATTATAAATGAACAGATAGAAAAAAATTGTGACATATCTGCTAGTCATTGCTACTACACTTAAAATGGCGCAAAATCTTTGGCCACAAAATGAAAACCAAAGCAAACACAGTCACCCTCGAATCGCAACTTGGTTCTCATTGAAATTCATGATCTGGAATCGTCGCCGCGAGACAGCTCCGAGTAAACGCTGACCTAGTCGCTGTGGTTGCCTAAATAAAGTAATCTGATTTGGACTGCCTTTTACAAAATTCCACTCCAGAAAATGCGAGATTTTTCCACTGAGAAGAATCTAATTATATTTCATCTGTGTCAGCTTTCATTAGTAGGGTTTTATTATGGAGAATAACTCGGATTTCGTCTTGCAAGATACCAGTCTTACTCATTTACGACGTTACAATTACAGAGTTCTTCATGCTTTAAACAATTAATTTATTACATAACGATTATTAATACGACAATTTAGAGGAGCTTAGTGGTTCAGTTGTTTGACAAGTATTCAGTCACGCAGAGGTCCCGGGTTCGAGTCCTGGCCGAGCAGAAATTGAGATTATGGATTTTAATTTCTCTTATGGGTCTGGGTGTAGAATGTACAAAAAAGTATATTAGTAGGTTATCTACGTACCTTTCCGTTTTGTATGTCTCGCTGTTTCAGTGGGGTTACACTAGGGTTGCCAACTTTTTTGGACCAAATATAGTATTTTCGGGTTTAAAAGCCATAAAAATATAGTAGGTAGGGAATTAATCAAAAAATATATAGTAGGTTTTTAAATAAAATGTACGTACCTATATTATTTCTTAAATGTATATTTTCTGCTTCATTGAGCTTCATAGCTGTTTTGTTTTTATTAGATTTGACTTTGACGTCACGTCATACAAATATCGATACTCAAGATCGTTCTGAAATATTCGATTTGTATCAGGAATTTTATTCTTTTGAGAATCTTATGAACGCGTTCCGTTTTGCGGTAAGTGGTAATGTTGTGCTTATTAAATA
The DNA here is from genome assembly GCA_905147135.1 of Blastobasis lacticolella. Classification (NCBI taxonomy): domain Eukaryota; kingdom Metazoa; phylum Arthropoda; class Insecta; order Lepidoptera; family Blastobasidae; genus Blastobasis; species Blastobasis lacticolella. The sequence continues at coordinate 7,713,020 of LR990056.1, forward strand.
TAGTAGTTTCGCCTACTATATTTAAATTTTTAATTTATAGTAGGTAGGCTCCTAATATAGTAGGATACTATATTATATAGTAGGGTTGGCAACCCTATGTTACACCCACCAAAAGAGTCTTCTCGTGACTACAGTGGGTGTAACCCTACCGAAACAAAGGTACGTCATAGGCCTGATAAATGTATCTAATAATATTTTGTATAAGTCTAATTTAAAACAAATACGAGTACATAACGATAATTAAAACCTCGCCTTTTTATCTCTGCTCAAACTAAAGCGAAGGGCCGGTAGATCCGACATCAAAACATACAATCATACAGTCACTAAAAACACTTTTAAAAGAACTTTTTTGATAACCGAACTGTATTTATGGAGGAATTTGAGCCAAGTCAGGGCGCTTAACATTCAACGCGTACTCAGGGAGTGTCAAAGGCGTACAAACAAGGATCAGCAGCGTCTCAGGGGTGAGGTGCCGTCAGGAAATAACGTCGGCTGACTGATTTGTCAAAGGAGCCGTACGTGATGCCCCCAAGGCTCGAGGTTGACGGGAAATTCCAATGTTACCGAAGGGCAGACTGTTGCATGTGAGGGCTAAGTGTAGGTTTTGCTTCGGTTTCACTTTACTATCGTATTTGCGTGAAAATTTGTATGGAAAAAAGGTATAGCGCCATCTAGTGGTACGTAAATGAAGTTTTTACGTCATGCTAATTTTGACGTAAACACAAACGCGATAGTAAAGTAAAATCGAAAAAACGATGAATGCTTTAAGGCTGTGCACGATGATTCAACTTTAGCGAAGTAAAGTAATAGGAAATTGTAGTTTTTCGTAAAGATGAAACTTTAGTAGGTAGATACTAATTATCTACCTTACCTACTTGATACATCATCATCATAAAATAATCCACCTCTTGTGTTTATTTGTTATAGTATCAATTTATATACACTTTTGATCTTGAATTTTATCTCCGAGTTTACAAGTACTTACGTTTAAAGTTCAGTTTGTTATCAAGCTTAAATTGTATCAACACAAGGTCTCCAGTGTTAGATAGGGACGTTCCAACCTAATATTCTAAATTTCGCTTTGTAAAGTTGAGCACTAATTTCCCATCTGCTCCACTCACAATAAAGTAAGTGTCGGAGAGTAAAACTTTATATTTTAACACAAACTTTAGTTGTTAGCTAGTTTGTTTCGTTTGTTCTCGTGAACCATGAAAGGGGCAACTTTTCAGTAAAATTCTTCAGAAACCTACTTGTTCTATCTCGGCAATTTGGAATACCTTGCACCGTAAGTCAACATGAAAAAGTTTAACCTAGAGTTAACTTAAAAGTAAATGGGTCAACTTATGCTGTGTTAGTATTTAAACGAATAATACGTATAATGTTTATCATTTTCCTACTGCCAACTGATCATATGCTAATTGACCAATGTGTGTTGACAGTAATGACTGATAATCTACGGAACAGAGACGAACGTGAGTTGGTTAACATGCCGGTCGCCACCCAGAGGTCCCGGGTTCCCTGCCGAACAGATATTGAATTATGAATTTGAATTTGTTACCGATCTGGGAGTAGTATGTATAATATGAATGTATTAAATAAATTGTATATAAGTTATCTAACACCCATAACACAAGCTTTGCTTACATTGCGGCTAGATGGCGCTGCGTGAATTTGTCCAAGCATATAATAAGTATACATATAAAGCAAATAAAGAGACGTGGACTCACTATGGGCCTTATAAGAATTCTCACTGTCACCCAAAGATAAATGGAAAGGGCTATGCTAGGAGTCTCGTTGCGTGATAGAATCAGCAAAAAGGTGATTTGCAAGCGAACCAAGGTCACCGACATAGCCCTAAGGATTGCCAGGCTAAAATGGCACTGGGCAGGGCACATAGCTCAAAGAACATATGGCCGATGGGGCATCGGCAGAAAATTCTCGAGTGGCGACCACGTACCTTAAGACGCAGCGAGGGTAGGCCTCCCACAAGTTGGACCGACGAACTGGTAAAGATTGCAGGTACCAGATGCGGAAGGTACAGGAACGGCCTTTGGAGATCTGAGAAAGGCCTATGCCCAGCAGTAGTAACCCAGTCTTTCGGCTGACATGATGATGATGATGAACTGATCATAGATCCAGAGGTAAAAAAGCGGTGTTGAAGTGTCAGGCGAGCCATGCGCAGTATAGGGTTCTGAAGTTGCCTGTCATAACATAGCCAAAGCCAGAAACGGAGAGTCTAGTCTAAACCTTTGAGCCATGAACGTTCTTTCAACTCGTTCGTGGCATTGGTATCGACGAAAGACTAATACTCTCATAAAGGAAGAGATTTTTCCGAAAAGTGTTGTGCCAACATCACTAACGTAACACATAGTGTGTCCTACACAAAGTGCAGAGTCGATAAAGTTTAAAATGTATACCTTTATTAATTAAATAAATAAAATAAATACAGGCCGACGGTGGGCATTTCATTTGTACAATACCAGTTATTCTGTTACTATAGATAGGTGATATCCCGGCCAACACAATGTAGGTATTTTATAGGAACGTTGAACACACGGCACGCACACGGCTTGCGGATTTGCAGGGATTATTTTCAATTAAATCCTCTTTGTATTTAATTAATGCCTATAAATGCTTTATTTAAGGTAAAAGGGTAGGTATTGATAGAGCTAGAATAGCGGGAAATGTATGTTTTAAGGTTATGTTGACAATAGAACGGGAAAATTCTGACGCTCAAGAAACACCAGAGTCGTAATTGCAAGAGTCATTTTCAATATGCGTGTCAGTTTTTAAAATAGCGTTGCGTAAAATGTTAGATTTGCTTTTGACGTTCGTTTCCCTCGCTCGGCTCGTGCGCGGCTCGTCGGTGGTTCATAACAAGTGAACAACAAACATGCTCTTCGCTTCGCTCCTTGCAACCTAACCCTCTGTGACAAAACGATGTTTTTGATAGATCAGTTTTTTGACCTATGTTCAAATAACGAAGTGAAATTAACACACTTTGATTTCTGTTTAGGAAGTGTACGAAATTTCTAGAAAATGTGTATTTCACCAACATTTCACATACAATAAACTTTATTTCACACATTTCCGGAGGATTTTAGGCATTGTATACATTTCGTGGGAAAAGTATATAATGACGGATTACATACGTTACCTGTAACATTACTTATAAAATGCACGATGAATGATTTGCATGGGTAACATCGTAAGTCAATCCCGAGGGCCGCTTTTTATTTTGACGAGAGGAGTACGCTTGGATAGATACAGACGCAATACCCGTATTAACAAAACAATACACTACCACAAAGTTAACTGACCCTGACCCTGTGACGCCGTCGCTGTTTTTGCATTGACATGGCATTACAAAATGGCGACACTTTGTTCCAGTTTCAGCCCCCGGGTCATGTCAATTTTTGGTTTTTTACTTGTCTAAGTAGTGTTACTACGCGTTCGCATAGTGCTCGTCTGCTAAGTGAACGCACTGTGTTCAATACAGATCTATGATATGTCAGTTTCATTCATTTTGACTGACGCATAGTATCTACTGATCGCCTTAAGTATTGTCAGTTGGAACCATGTGCGTTAACTCGCACTACGAGACCTTGTAGTGACCTTTCTGAATACGGTTCTAGTCATTTCTAAACCCTAACAATAATGCTTGCATGCCTATTATTGCAACAATAGGCATAAGGTAAATATATCAGCATACATAATACTCATAGAGATAATGACAACGCACCTGCAGTTCTGTATTTGACGTGCATGAATCCTAACTACGTTCTATCAGGTGCAATGACTGCTTGTTTGCTTGCTACTTATACATTTTCTTATTTAACAGGAATTATTAATTAATGAGTTGGATTCCCATGCAATACACTCACTATTTAACCATGAGTTTATGAATGGAATCTCGTTAATATATATTGTGTGATAGTACAAAACATTATCTTATTCATTTATTACAGTTATAGGTAACACAAACTCATCTGATCCGGTGGCCAAAACTGGAACTGTAAAAAATAGCGTCACTTCATTTTGAAATGTATTTGAAACGACAGGTGAATGCCAACAACAGCGACACTGTCACAGGGTCAGAGTGTAATTTTTGCTACAACTTTATTAGTATGAAGAAAAAAACTTCATTTACGTGCCACTAGATGGCGCTATACATTTTTCATACTAATTTTCACGTAAACGCAAACGCGATAGTAAAGTAAAGTTGAAGCAAAACTTACACGTAGCCGTTAGATAAGTTTGTGGCACTGCACATATAGATAGTGAGAACATCAATTTGGAATACACGAGCATATCTAAATCATGGATCGCTTCCAAGCCAACGATTCCCAGGGTCGCAACTGTTGAACTTTACTAATCTTTGCTAGTTCAAAATTCCATCTCAGTCATAATGAAGCGTGTGTACCGGTCTTTAGGAAATTAATTTCCTATAAGCCTCACTGCAGTGGCGTCGCTCCTGAAATTGGTTGGCAACTCGGAGACATATTTAATTAAACACTGAAATAGCGCGAGAAAGTTGGATAATTGAAAATTGTGTGCACTAAAGTGTTATCATCTCAAGCGCAAGACCTTCTCTAAGGCTCTTTCATAATAGAAATATAAAAAAGTTAGGACAAAATTAAAAAAAACCCCGGCTGCACTTTAAACAGTCTGCCTGTTTTAACATTACAATTTTTGTCAACGGTTGGGCTTTTAGTTTTTGTACTAGGTACTTTTCTCTTTTTTGGCTTTTAGGTTTTGCAGTAAAACAGGGAACCCTTATAGTTTTGTCAACTAGAGTGCAGTTTGGTACCGTTATACGATGAAGTTGTACAATAAGGAGGTAGATATTTAAATGCTACAATACATACATTGATTGATCACTAGCGACCCGACACGGCTTCGTACGGGTAGTACCTTATAACATTTTACACCTATCTTCCTCATTAATCACTCAGTGAAAATTGCATGAAAATCTGTTCAGTTGTTTTTGAAGTCATTGCGAACAGACAGACAGACGCGGCGTGGGACTTTGTTTGGACAGCATCGGATCTTCTACTCGAATCATTATAAGGTGATCATTGAAATTTTCTTTTTGAAGCTACCACGGCCGTACAATAATAAACTAACCAACGCTTACAGTACGAAGAAACTCTCCCCATCCCTCCTTCAAACGTTCGTACAAAAAGCCTAAATCTAGAACTCAAATGATTGCTTTCAGGCATACTCGCAGTCTAAATTCCCCCGCCCAATCTCGGCTGAGGCGTCATAAATACGGGAATCGCATGATGGTACTTGACCTGACGCCAACAGGTGAGGGGAGGGGGGAACCTCTTAAAATTCATGAGGCGAAATTGTCGATGCCAACCTCCTCAATGATATTACACGACTCCCGCCTCTGATCAGAGAGATTGGTAGTTTATTTATAAGGCATTCTTAAGAGATGAGCTTGAGGTTTTTCAGCACTCCCCACGGGTTAGTCTAACGAAATTTCCGCGAGGTTACGGCTTTGCGGAGACGTGATATCGTCGATTTCGCCTAATAAGTAAGTCATTGGGAAAAAAATTGACAATGTAAATTGGAGGTCTGATTCGGATTTCGTTATAAGGGGAAAGAAATAATTTGTTGAGGTGTCTTAGTGTTTTAATAATATGTAGTTGTGAGATATACTCGTAGTTGGATAAGAATCGACTAAATAAATTGAAACATCCTTCAATGCTACCGCCGAATTTGGACGCCTATGAAGTAATTTCCGCGTGTATGTTTCTTGGGGAAAGTTGTTCAGTTTCATGGGTAGAATATGAGGTTTCAATTAATGCTAGTGGTCTTTCTACACCCTGTATACTTTTTTTAATACATACTTATTATACAGACCCGTAACAGAAATTAAAATTCAAGATAAAATCACTGATGAGTATTGTTGATGATGTGATATACGAATGTGAGATTTCGAAATACGTATCCATAAGCCTAACAATAAGTAGTACCTAGTACTCTACAGACATAGATACTACGCTGCATCTCATTGCTTGTTAGCATAACAGAGTTGCCCCAGGGAGCCGTAGTAATAGCGATGTATGAAGCGGAACTAATGGACCAGCTGCAGCGGAGCAGAAGTTAATACACATTACTACCCTAATGCTACTTCAGTTACTACCACCGTAAAAGGGTATATTTGTTTTGAATTATGTTTACTTACATGACAATACATTTTAATCAATGCATTGTAACTTAACAAGTAAGCCCATCAAGTCAAATTTTAATTACGCTTTGCACCCCAATAACATAGAATGTACGAACCCATTATTCAAAAATACCGAGAGCGGCCATTTACAAAATTACTTTGGCACAATAACTCCACGGAAGTGTTGCATTAAATAGCATTTGTGATGCAAAATAGCAATTGTCTTACTAAATAACTGACGTAGAGCATCTTGCTCGAGAAAATTTATGATACTTTAAAAGGGGCCATTCAGGCTCTGAATAATTTGATCGTGACTGCTATCCGTTAATTGAATATTGTAGTTATCAGTTTTCTTTATTACAAAGGTTATTGTAGTCGTCTTGGCGTTAATATTCTGCATGTGCTCTCGCGCGCTAGGGCCTGGGTTCAACCTTGACCATGATCGAGGATTTGTCAGAGCATGTAATTCAGTACTGCCTTCTGAGTTCTGACATCTATGACCATGTTAACAGGGGAGCCTGACCGGATTGGATCATGGTTACACATGCGCGGGTTTTCTCACGATGTTCTCCCTCACCGCAACACATCCTCACCAAAACTTTCTCCTCCCAAAACCTTACAAATATTTACCTAATTTTATCTTAGTATAAAATTACTGAATATACGACAATACTCATGACACTACCTACCTATTATTTCTTCCACCTAGGCATATTCTTCTTTACCTATCATCAGTTCAAGTCATCCAAGAGTAGCAGAAACAAACTCTCCTTTTCCTAAAAGGGTTTATTCCAAGACAGAACCAATATTGGGCAAAGCATGTAAACGTCGTACACTGCGCCTGATAGTTCAATATCGCTGGGCAGCACTCGTCATTCGAGTTGACATGGGCCAAATTGAATATTATGTGCAAATTGAATCCGCTTTAGCTCGGCACCTGTCAACAGATTTCATATTTAGCCGCGCGCTACTATGTGCTCTCGAGAATCGGATTTCGGATGCAAAATTGTCGATTTGCTTCTGATTCGTGTATAGAGGTATATTAGAGGTCTCTTCAGAGGCGGGCAACGCATTGGTAACTGTTGTTGCTGATATCCATAGGCGGTGGTGGCCACTTTCAATCAGGTGGCGTGTTTGCCTGTTTGTCTGCCGTGTGACATAAAACAAATCTACTCAGTATAACCTAACCGACTGTTGTCGGAAATCCTCCGTGAAAGTTTACATAAACTCAAATATTTCCTAAACGACTGAAGCGATTTTAATGAAACAAAGCTAAGAGCTATCCGGATTAAACTGGCTTCCAAATGAAGGAAACGACATTGGTCCAGTCTATGGGGAGATACGATGCCATAAAACAAAGAAACGTAATCGAAATCTGTCTAGGAATTGAGGAACTTGGGGAGATATGATGCAAATACATACGTGAAACTTATAACACCACTCCTTTTAAAAATGGTTTAGTTTTATAAAGTTCTTCACTGTTGCTGTAGAAAATAGATTACGGTTCAAGTAAGCGTCGACTTGCTTCCGAGACCACTACTCTGGAAAACTGATTACGAGTTTTAAAAAGTTGTTAAAATATCAATTAACAGCAGGATAGCACTATTACTTTATGTAAATTATTTAGGTATGACTTTTCCCCTTGGCAAGCAAACTATTCGTGTGGTTTCCGGGCGAGTAGAATATTAAATATTTCTTTTTGTGTATTTTAAATCCTGTGATATGAAATATGCCTGCCAGGTAAGGAGATTAGATGAAGAGACTCCACTGATATAGAGGAGATTCCAGCCCACCAGAAGCTTTGTCACTCATGGCATAGTTGTTAGACTACTCATAGTTGATATAATAGAATGGTCGAGGAGCCTTGCCTACCTTTGTATGGTCATGTGCTGCTCCAGGGATACGTGGGAAATAGGTGCATGAACCTTTCGGTACCAGAAAGGAGGCCCCATAAGGTGGATTAATAAGGCTGCGAGAGTCAACGGCTTACGATACGTGTATGCCTAAGACCTGGAAAAGTGGAGCAGAATCAGTAAGAAAGCGCTAGAATCATAATGTAGACCTATCAACATCTTGTTGTGAATTGTGGCTAAATTAATATTTCAGATCAAAAATTTATACAGTAAACGAGAATCTTAGTACGGGCAATCAATTTCCCTACTTTTCTGTATCTAAGGTATCAGAACTTTTCGACAGCTAGACAATATCGATTGAAAGAAAAATCTTAGGTTTAACTAATATCAGCTGCCCTTCTATTACTGGATCTAAGCCTCCAAGTCTGCATCTAAGTATATGCAAAGCAGGTGGGAGGTAATTTTGCGACTAGCAAGATTAAAACGTCGGTGATCTAATTATTAGCGGGTCCAACTTGTGAGAGTACCGTATTCGGTAGCGAGTACGATACCCAGGTTCCGCAATATACACATTTTTGAGTTATGTACATACATACATGCATAAAGCTCACGCCTTTGTCCCACAGGTGGGGTAGGCAGAGACTATGGACCGCCACACTGTACATATAGTCCTTAAATATACTGTATTTATGGAGTTAGATTCCTCTTTATAGACTATTTCGCAAAAGAAACGGGCACATATGCTATTCTCATTCAATCGAGACTATTTGGAGACCTTAAATCCCCCCCTGGGAACACATACAACCGGTGCATGATATCGAAATTTCAACGCAAATTTTCCCGCTGGGGATTAAACGGCCTTTCGGATCGGTTAGATACCTTAGGAATTCTATTCCTTTTTCAACCATGCTCTAGATGTGTGTAATCAGATTGCTTTCACTTAATTTCTAGAGTCAAAGGTTTCCAAAGCCATTCAAAAATTGCCTATTGAAGAAAAAATCCTGTTTTTTGCAACAAAGGTTTTGAAAGGATGACATCTGTCTGTAAATATATCATTCTATTGTCTGATTTTTGACATTTGTGTATATAGGTATCATTATTAACAGGAACAATTAAGATAAATGGAAAATTAACCATGTTCTTTATTTTAATCTGCGCACGCTATTCAATATATTTACCGCGACCGATTCTATTGTGAACGTAAGTTTGTGTAACGTAAGATCGATTCTATTGTTATTGGACTTACATTTAAGTGTTAAAGATATAAGTCTATCATGTACTCAGCGATAAGGCGGCCCTTGTACCTATATTGTTTTAAACTGTACTTTTACGATCTCCTTTAATGTACAATAAAGTGTTATAAATAAAATATAAATAAAATTAATATTACTATTCCAATGTACATGAAAAGTGTAAATCTGTTGGCAAACCATTCGACGTAAATATGGAACGCGCATGACATGACGTCGTCGAACACAAACTTTCCCATAAAAACAAAACACAAGGCCTGCGTAATAAAAGGCATTTTGTTCCCCGATCCACAATATATATTGTAAGCAAGTGGTAAGCAAAGTTTACGTTGAAATTGAATCTGCAGGAGCCGAAGCCTCGTGTATTTATATTCATACGAAAAGCCACTTGGGAGAGGCAACTCGTGTAGTTCAATAAATTTCGAGCAAGATGAGGGCGAAACAATATAGAGGTAAGCTTCTGCCTCACAAGATTATCTTGCTCTACCTAGTAATATAAATAATTTATAGTGAAGAAACTTTTTTATGCCACTTTAGTGGCTCAACGAGCAGACAGAGGACCTGATAGAAAGTACGCACTTTTAGAATGACTATATCTAATGGATACGATATTTTTATATTATTTATACGTTTGTAAACGGCTTCTATGAATAGCTTTACATAAAATATGTTGCCGTGTATCTCCTTAATAAAGTAAAATCTTGAAGGGATATCAGGTACGTTAAAATGTCTGTGATTTTGTTTCCGAAAATTGGAATGAAGATGGGAAAAAGGCTCCGAGCTCCGAGAGAAAAGTATCCATGCTGTGGATACATTCGATCATACATTTACAGCATGCCCATCACAATTCATTACGATGAATTTGCTATGGTTCGAACATTGGCGGCCTATCATATACTTTTCTTCTGATTGACATGCTATTGACATTCAAATTGAGAGTCAATCACGACTTCATTACGATTGAGCCAAATTGGGTGTTCCGCAAAAACTTGTGTCAATAGAGTTGTAAAGAATTCGTTCGTTCGAATAAATAGTTACTTGTGTTACTTTCTATTACCTACCCAGAGACTACCGTTTTAGTTTACAATTGAGCTACAATTAGGTGGGGTAGGCAGAGACTATGCACTGCCACTTTGTTCTGTCCTGACACAATTTCCTAGCCTCGCATATATCCACAACTCTTTTCATATATCTCCTTTTAATAAATAGTAGTCAAACTTCCTATTGCGGTCCGATTTAGACTCAATTGAGCTATTGGTAAATTACAAAATTTGTGGGCCTGATTGTGCGTGGTCACAGGTGGAATCATCAAGGTTTACCAAAGACTTTACCATCCTCAATACCTCCGAACAGGTTGCTACAATTGGTGGTCTATCCGTAATATAAGAATATTCAATAGAATCTACTGTCCAATGTAGTTTATGTAGCTCTCAGACAGTCTCTGTCTGTAATCGCTAAGTACCAATGATATGTATGACACATGCAACTATATGCATACTAACTAATCCATCCACAACTTACCAATTGTGTAAAAATATTTATGATAAAACCGTAAAAATGTAACTGCGACAGTTTGCGAAAACTTCTCAAAAGCCGCCGCGTAACTTTTCATTACAAAACTCTTGTACTACCTCCCTAATGAGTTTAAGGCGTCCACGTAGATTTAAGGACCAAAATAATGTTTTGTTTACTTGTAAATTCGCGGACGGGGTCTTTGTTGTCTGTAATAAAAGTCACTTAGGCAAAATTCTCGTTCTAAATTAAGGTGGAGGGTCTTACAGAGTCAAGATTGAAGAGGGTCGACTTGACTCGCGAGATGTGGCCGACTATAATTAATTAATTCAACATTCCAGAGGGAGACGTATAAATTACAAGTAGGAATTATTGAAACTGAAGCAATATTCTCAGCTTCTGTGTCGTTACTCGTTGTATCTTTTTTTGGTTAACTAATTCAATTCATTTATTTAATCTGCAGTTTTAAGTGAAGACGAAGGTCTTTGACCATTGTGTAATGACTTATGGAACTGAAACGTGGCCGCTCACTGTGGGCGTTATAAGAAAGCTTTGCGCGATCGAATCAGAAATAAGGAGATCCGCAAGCGAACCAAGGTCACCGACAAAGCTCTAAGGATTGCCAAACTGAAGTGGCATTGGGCAGGGCACATAGCTCGAAGAACGATGACCGATAGGAGTAATGTTCACGAGTGGCGACCACGTACCGGAAGACGCAGCGTGTTTAGGCCTCCTACAAGGTGGACCGACAACTTGGTAAGGATCACAGGTACCAGCTGGATGCGGAAAGCACAGGATCGGCCTTTGTGGAGATCTCTGGGGGAGGCCTATGCCCAGCAGTAGGCGTCATGATGTGAAACATTGTTGATACAAATCAATGCAGTATGATCGTATATGTATAATTGTATGAGTTTTGGCATAGATAGGTGACCTGCGTTGTACCGACTAACTCAGGAACGAATGATGTTATATCACCCGCAGATTTTTTTACCATAATCTACGGAAGCTAGTAAAGCCACTCTTGAATAGGCTTATTACCACATTTTTATTATTTTTACATGTGTCAAAGCCGTTGTACGAATTACGAGTGAGAGGGCGAATTTTGTTAAAAAAAATATTTATTGTAAACCGACAGGGTAACCATTCCACCCGATGGATACCGCCCACCGTCGTCCAGGACATGGCTAAGATGTCAGTCTTTAAGGTACCTGTATCTGTATTTTTGCGAGTCGATAGGCGGATGTGTGCAAGAAGTGTTTGAGGTTCTGTGAGACGATGAATAGAATCTATTCATAGTACAATTTTAAATTGTTCATCTATAGATGGAAATTAATTTTTTATTATCTTAAGATAGAGCTTATATTAATTTGATACTGCATTGGTTGCTGTAATGCTGTAAAGTTTATGGAATAAATAAATAAATAAAGAATCGGGATTAGAAGCTCATTCCACATCTTGCACGTGCGCGGTGAAATGGTTCGCCCGTACCCTTACGTTACCCGGATGCCAAGCATCTAGATAACGTGGATGAAATCTGTCCCATCGTGGGAGAATGAGGTGGCGGAAAGTGACGGTGGCACCACCAATGTACAGACGGTAAAAAACACACAAAGAGCCAGTCATCGACTCTCTAGAGGCATAAGGAATCCAAACCGTCAGTGAGTAATGGATCATCGACAATATGAAGTCCCGCTTTGGATGGAATCAAGTGGAAGGAGATGGTTGGGGCGTACCAAACCATTGATGGGTGAAGTACGCCATATTGTGACAAAGCTCAGCTTTCTACAGCAAAAGTCGATGTCCCGTTAAGTAAAGTAGGCTGACAAGATTAATTCTTAATTCCAATTTTCATCTATTTATATTAAATTAATTACATACGCTGTCATTTTATGCTCTATTCGTACAAACAAGCAAGTTAAAACCACTGCCAGAACAGCTCCTAGTCACAGTGTTTCCTTTGGACTATGACATGGGGTTCAAGAGGTATATTAGAGGTCTCTTCAGAGGCGGGCAACGCATTGGTAGCTCCCCTGGTGTTGCTGATGTCCATAGGCGGAAGTGACTTTCTATAAGGTGGCCCACTTGCCTATTTGTCTGCCGTATAAAATTAAAACAATTCATCATACTTAGGCCTCTCCCTCTAATCCATATTTCGGAGAATGAGGTGCATACTCAATACTCAAACGATGCATGACGAAGTTGAGACGTTCCACGCAATTTTCTTAAATTTTACGCTAAAACAGTGGTGTTAGTTTACAACTGGATTTGCTTTATAATAAGGGAATACAGATTTAAATGTATGGAGTGATAAAAGGTCGGTCGTAAAACGCCCCGTTCTCCTTTAGCGGTTTATGCCGCGCCTTAGCATTGCAGATTTGCAACTCTTTTTAGGAACACGCCGGCGGCGGCACCGCAGAATGGTAATCCCTTGGATAATAATCTGCTGGCACGATATACAATAGGGATGGGATTGTCTTATCGATAAAAATGGGCAGTTTTTCAGACGTAACTAGAGGGACCATATAATCGTTCAACTAATGCAGCTCCAGCCGTTGCTCTTTTAATTTAACGTGCTGTAGTGATAAACGAGCAGACAGCCCACTTGATGGTTATCGGTAACCGTCGCTCATAACATCTACGATTCATGCATTTAGGGTGCAAACAAATTGGTCATGTGCTTCGCACGTTTGAAATATGTGTCTTAACTTCCGTTATCGTAAAAGTGGTCCCGCGGGAGATATCTATAACAAATTGACGTCAATGTGTCGAATGCAAGAACCAATAGCTCATGACGAGTCAGTGGAGCAGAAAGAGTAGAAAAGCCTCAAAAGTCAAGATGGGCCGTTAGGATGATGATGATGAAAGATTTTTCTTAAATATTTTTTCGGTATTATTTTAAAGCTAATTCAATAGAACAGTATTAATTTAAATTTTAAATTTTCTTCACTGAGAACTAAATAAATATCAGAATTATGTTAAACAATTACATCTTATTGTATTCTATAAAATAAACAGTTAGAAATAAAAATGAGTTCCAAAATTGCACTTCTTACAAGAATAAATATGTTAAAATAAACCTCTGTTCTTCAAATATTTTATTTGCAATTCCATCTCTCTCAATAAATTCAGGGGTTTCTCAGAAATAAGAAAGTGAATGAAAAAAGGAGTATAATAAAGTATATTAAATAATATGTATATTTATATGTGAAATCAGCCAAATAGTAATAGCAGCAGAAAAATACTTGTTTATCTGAACCAACGTATGTCACTAGGGAATAACGTAGCTTCTTATTAGTGAAATAATTTCTAAAACTGGTACAGAAGTTTTTGAGTTTATTCATTACAAACAAAAATACAAATCTTTATTTCCTACTAAACAAAACAATTGCATAGATCACGCCATGTTAAAAACAAATATTTCAGCAATAGCACTTGTACTACAGTCGGCCATTAAAGATCACAGTCCAGTTTTACTAAGTCTGTACTTAGAACGCACAAAAAACTAAACTATTTCCAAAACCTCGCGTATTAATGTTACAGAGGCAGTGGCAGATATATATCGACACGATTTCTCAACAGAATTGACAAGTAAAGACGCTAACGAGGCTACGGACATATTTATGAGCAACCTTAAGAAAATTATCGACAAACATACCAGTATGGTCAATACCACATTAAAATAAAGAATTGCGAAACCATGGATTACTCCTGGGTTGCTCAGGTGCATCCGAAACAGAGACAGAATGCACAGACAAGCCAAATCATAACCGACTAACATACCAGTTACGACTACGTACAAGCGTAATCGAAATTTTTGTAACCAACTTTTTAAAAGATTAAAGCTGGCATTTCAGGTTGCTGAATTTACAAAGCTAGGAATAATCCTAAGGCGACGTGGGATGTAATAAAGAATGTGACAGACACCAATAAAGTCATAATATCCGCTTCCGAGTTGCTTGGGACACTGGAGAATCCGAGTCGATAAATCAGGTAAATTAATATTTTGCAGAAATAGGGCAAAACTTGGCAAGTGAAATTACTGTAGAATCTAGTAATAACTCCCAAACTTCTCGCTTTGGAGTGTCTCCAGTTAATTCTATGACTATTCTAGACGTTTCAGACCAATATGTCAAAAACTTAATCACAGGTCTTCGGGGTGGTTGTGCGGTAGGTTACCACGGAATATCCTCAGAAATTTTAAAATGTGCTAGCCCAGCATTAGTACCTGCCATAACTCATATATGCAACATCGCAATTCAAACAGGAAGGTTCCCCAGAGCTCTTAAAAATGCTGTAGTTCACCTAATTTATAAATCAGGAGACAAACACGATGTTGGTAATTATCGAACCATATCTGTTCTTCCTGCTCTTTCTAAAATTATTGAGAAAATTATTAATAATAGTTAAGTAGCTTTTCTTGAACGTAATAATTTAATATCCGAGTCGCAATTTGGTTTCAGAAGGGGTTAATCAACGGAGGATGCTATTGCCACTCTTTGTAATGATATTGTACAAGGTGTTGACAAAAAAATAAGTGAATTGGTGTCTTCCTTGACCTATCAAAAGCCTTCGACACAGTCTCTATCCCACTGCTAATTAAGAAACTGGAGATGGTCGGAGTTAGGGGTAAACCACTCGAATTGCTTTCGGATTATTTAACTAATTATACTCAGTGTGTAACCAGCGGATCGTGTGTAAGTCAGGATGCACCTATAACATTTGGTGTCCCGCAAGGGAGTATATTGGGTCCCACTTTGTTTATAATATACGTCAATGATCTTTGTCAACTGGCTGTTCAGAACTGCAAAATAGTCTGCTATGCAGATGACACTACCCTGATAGTTCAGGGTGATGACTGGCAGGAGACGGCCCTACTCGCAGAAAATGCACTTGCTTAAGCTGCTAAATTGTTTTTTGCGAATCTTTTGACCCTCAATGCAGATAAGACGAAATATATCACATTTGGTCTTAGAAAACATCTTTTGCCAACCGAGCACTCTGTCAATGTAAGGGCTCACAGTTGATTCGATGATTAAATATCTAGGAGTGGTGGTTGATTAATGTCTCACGTGTATCCACACGTAAATCAGTTGACAAATCGTGTCAGAAAACTGATTTTTGTCTTTAAAAAGTTGACAGATTCAGCAAATAAATTCATTCTTAACATGGTCTACATTGCTCTCTGTGAATCTTTATTATCCTACTGTATTACGGTTTAGAGTGGTGCGACTAAAACCATATTTATGACTCTTGAGAGAGCCCAAAGGGCAGTACTTAAAGTTGTAAATCGTAAACCGTTTAAATACCCTACGCACGCTGTTTATGCAGAAACTGGAGTCCTAACTGTTTAGCAAATTTATAAATGCGATGCTTACTACGAGGTCACTCCACTACCCCATTAATACACGACCCTAAACCAGGTAGACGAATAAAACAAGCCTGCCCCAACGAGACTTGTCAAACATCTTATGCCGGAAGACAGTACAACTACATAAGCGCGAAAATTTATAACAAAATCGACGGAATCCTTAAACTCAACTCACTGAACTTGCATAACCTTAAACAAAATTTAAAAGAATGTCTAAACTTCAAGATTATAGCAGTACTGAGGAACTACTCAAATAACTAACTAGCTAAATGGTGTGTGATGTGTTGTATTGATGTAAATAATTGTGACACACTCTCACACACACACACACACACGCGCGCTCGCACGCAAGCGCGCCCGCACGCACGCACGCACGTAGTATTTAAAATACAGGCAATAATGTATCTAGTAATAAGTTCTATTAAGTAATAATAATTAATTATTGTATTGAGATTTAACTGGCTTATCAAATAAAAAAAGTTTTATTATTTTTATAGATATCGATATCGATAACTCCAGAGCCACGGGCATTCCTAGCGAAGTCTCATCTGGTGATACAGTAGAGTCGCGGGTAAGCATCCGTTTCGCTAATGCCCCGGGTCATTCCGTTTTTACATCGCCCACGAGATAGTTTACACAAAGTTAGAAGGTTCTTGACAAAACTGCCAGTAGTTAAGTCACAATCACTTCACTAGTCGCTTTTGAATAGCTTTAGTTTAATGCTCCGAAGTTTGAAGATCAGGTAGGTAGGGTTTCAGGTTTCAGCTTTTGTCTCCGTAGAGGCAAGTCTAAGACTTTAATCCCCACTGATATTGTGAAGGCGAAAGTAACTATGTCTGTTACGGTTTCAAGGCTAAGCTACTGCAACGATTTTGGTGATGGACATACTTTTGCACCTGAGGATGGATATAGGCTACTTTTCATTCGCCTCCACTAACTGAGCTGAGCAGCGGGCGGAGAGTAATCTAATACTTAATATGTGCAAATGTCTGTGTTGTCAAAGTAAAAAACAATAATGCCTAATACACGAAAAATAGGATCGATGTTATACCTTAACTGTTAAAAATATTTGGTATTCAAAGATACAAAATTTTATCAGAACAATTTGCAATGATACTCATACAATCCAACTATGACATAGCAATGAACAAACTGCCACTCACCACTGCGATTCACAATCAAACCTGGAATGTACAATATACACCTATTTACGTACAGTCAAAGAGAATTAAGTACGCTCTTTTTGGTCTTCGTTACAGATTGGTAACAACGTATAGTTAGATATAAATTAAAAATCGGGCACAAGATTAATTTCATTAAACGTAACTATGTATTTCAGAATTATAATAAAAGAGTATGACAGTCACAGACAGTTGATTGTATTAGGGGTAGATGGTGCTCTATGATTTGTCCAAGATTGTTGAACTATCTCACAAACACTCAATGCTGGACTACACTTCTTCCCTTAGTGGAGGTCCTTGTCATAATCTATAGGCTTTCCAGGTGGGTGGGATTGCAGTGTCCAAAGTAACAGAAAACGCTTCTGTCTGATTCTATGACAATAGTCGCCTTTGTGAGTCCCGTCAACCGGATTTCGTTTGTATATGTACTTTACTTTGCCGGACCACACACCGGTCACTGTAATTACAGTGAAGCGACTGCCATCTGACCTCTTTGACCATGTTAACAGGGGAGCATGATCAGATTGGATCGTTGTTACACATTCAGTCACCTGAATGTGCAGATTTGCTCCCGATGTTTTTCGCCACCGAACACTATATGGCCATACCTAAGATTATTATTTAATACTATCTACTAAAAATACAGGACCGTCGGTGGCCGAGTGGTTAAGGTATCCGACAACTTAGCGAGAGGTACCGGGTTCGATATCAATAACTTTTTTCTGTCGCTCTACTGTAAGGCGCTGTCCTAATATGCAACGGTAGTGCGACCACGGTCGTACGACGGACGTCGCCCGAGCAATAGGAGAGCTTAAACCGTTGCCAATTAGGACAGCGCCTATTTATCTAATCTGTAAAATTCTGGATCATGGTCAAGGCACACACGAGGCTCTCGAGCGCAACAGCACAACCGGTACTAAAATACTGCATGAACATCAACGGCCTTACAATAAAACAGCCTGTTAACCCTACCAAAAAGCGAATACTAAAACACAGCGAGAGTAACTAGCAAAAATTGTGCCCCTTTTATATAGACTAAAATAGAACGCCCGCAAAGGGTAGACGGTACCCGTAGGGGCCTCAGTGAAAAATCTAATATCACTCAACTCGGGGCAAACTCAACAATTGTTCCTCATGAATTTTAACTAGACATTTTCTTTGCGACGCCTAAAGTGGCGGCGCTACTTAACTTCGCACCTGAGAAGGGAGGCGCAAATAGTGGAAAAAAAATATATAAAATAAAAAAGATTCCGCGGAGGTCTCGGGGAAAAGCTATGAATATTAATTGCGCTCCTTTTTTTCAAACAAGTATCGGATATTGTACACGTACGCGTTAGAGCTGTGCTCTCGCTAAACCACGATATTTCTTCTTCATATTTCTCCTTTAATAGGTAAAAAAAAACATTATGGCGTTAATATCCGGGTTGTGATCTCGCGCGGCTCGGGGTCCGCCTTGACCCTGATCCAGGATACGGCAAATCAGATAATTACAGTGCACCCTGCTACCAGGGGAACATGACCAGATTGCATCATGGTTACACATTCAGTCGCCTGAATGTGCAGGTTTCATCATGATTTTCCTCATCGTAAAAGTATTAGTCAGTATTCAACTAATGTACGTATCTCAGAAAAGAGTCACAGTGAGATAGGATACATGACCGCAGTGGGATTCTAACCCGATACCTCTCACTTATGAGTCAGATACTTTAACCACTCGCTACCGACGCTCCCAAAAGGTGTATTTTTGTAGGTATTAATACATAATTACCATCTTTTGTCCGCAACTTCGTCCGTTAATGAACCTATGATAATGACTCCAAGAAGTCGAAAAGAAGTGGAACATTCAATCATTAATCGTGATTGTCAGTCTTATACCCAACAAAGTCAATATACTCTACAAACCCTACATTTTGGTCATAAATTTGATGATATTCATCATTATCATCATATCAGCCGAAAGACGCCCATTGCTGGGCATAGGCCCGCAGATCTCTACAAAGGCCGATCCTGTGCCTTCCGCATCCAGCTGGTGCCTGCGCTCTTTACCAGGTCGTCGGTTCACCTTGCAAAAGATCTATCCACGCTGTGTTTTCCGGTACGTGGTCGCCACTCGAGAACTTTACTGCCCCATCGCCATCTGTTTTTCGAGCTATATGACCTGCCCACTGCCACTTTAGCCTGGCAATCTTTAAAGTAATGTCGGTGATTTTGGTTTTCTTGCGGACAGAAAGTATGGCTTGGCCGTTTAATAAAACTATTGCATGATTCATAGGCTGGATTCAGTGCTCGATCGACGCGAGCGAAGGTTAGAGCGACGGATAGAGCTTCGTTTGAATCCATGAAATAACCAAGCTATACTCTCTGATCTAAATGCAGGGTTTGTAGAGTTATTTAAACTTTATAGAAGTAAAAAGCTCTTAAAGAGATCTGATAACTTTTGCTTTATAAAACCGTTAAGAGCTTAAGAGGCTTGGTGAACCAATTTTGCATGAAATGTTTTTGTAGTAAGTATGGAGGTTTAAGATTTTGTAATTTTCTTGATATTCGTGTGCAAAGTCTGGCCTGCATACCAAATTTCAGCTTTCCAGCTCTTCGGAAATTGCCCTTTAGATTTATTTTTAATGCAGGCTTGTGTCCCCCTTAACGGGAGGTTTAAGGCTAAAAGTCAAAAATTTCTAAAGTTTTAAGTCTCTTTGTAATTTGTAAGACATAATCTGTACACCTTGCAGCTTCCTAAAGGATTGTAGGACTGCCCTATAGGTACAATTTATAAGCAGACATGCAACCCCCTTTTTAAAGTATTGGCAATTACAGATTTCTTAATTTGCCTGTCAGTTTTGTGTAAATACCAACAGACTGCCAATACCTGCATACCGAATTTCAGTTTCTTAGGACTTCGGGGAGTACCCTAGAGTCTTCGATGAGAAGTCAGTCAGTGAATCGGTGAGTCAGAGTCGAAATCGAGCTGACTTTTAGTTGGTAATAAAATCCAAATTATAAAAGTTAGACTAATGGAACTATGTGCATTTTATAAGTATGCTATGTACATCTTATTGTGAAATGAGATGTCTGGTATAATTAAGACCGAAGATATGAGGGTCTGAATATTTAGTGAAACTCTTCAAGAAAAAGGTAAAGTACTCCCCCTTCTTGTTGCTCGGCTTGGCTGGGGCCCCAGACGGCGCGGTGAAAGTATTGTACTTAGCATTAGGTATAAACTAGACTAGATAACACGTATGCTTTAATACAACCCGAATTCCAATATGATACCCACGGAAACACGGAAAATGCCGTGTAAATCTCCTAAATGCGATAGCATGTAATGTATTCTAAGAACATGAAAGTAGCAGACGAACATCTTATCCTAAAAAATGAGTTTTCTGGCATTATCTAGATAGACCGAAGATATGAGGCTCTGATAATTTGACGAAACGCTTCGAGAAAAGGTAACTAGTGCCCCCCCCCCCCCTTCTCCCCTCCTTTTTACTCGGCTTGGCGGGGTCACTTCCGTACCTTCCGTAGATATAATTTTCCATAGAGTGAGCGGACTACTTGTGTCACTGAGTTGTATAAAATAAAAACATGACAGTTATTTCTACTGACGTTACTATCTATCATGAGGATCATCCTTGACGGCCATTTTAAAAAAGCTGAATCTTTTATTCCCGTTCGTTTAGCTGATCGATATAAAAAAGCTTGGATTTCAGATAAAAATAAAAGTAAATAAAAAGAAAATGATATAATATACATACGGTATATCTTTTAATACAACAGATAACGTCACGTATTTTTTCGGTAGTCGGGGTAGGCAGAGACCACATCGTTCCACTTAGTATGGTCCTGGCAAATCTCTCTCGCTTCTCCCAAATTCATTACCTTTTCAAACATGAAAGACCTTTTATTAAAATGTCTTCGATTTGCTTATTTCACTAGCCCAGATGTACTCTTGTAGAGCTAGGCTTTTCTTTATAGACGCGCCAATTTTCTGTTCAAAGTTTGACCTGTTTTCGTGTTTGATCCTGTTCACTGCTGTGAATTTTTATCGTCCAGCGACTGCAACGCAGACGCGATATTTTTCTTTAATTCAAAGTAATTATACAAAACAGGGGGGAGAGTAATGAATGAAGTGCAGCTCAAACTATTATTGGAAACTATGAAAAGAACGCGGCTGTTTTTTATCATTCTACTCAGTGGCAAACGAGCAGACAGCGCACCTGAAGGAAAGTGGTATCTATCGCCCGTGACATCTACAACTTATCAGGGTGTCCAAAAATACCACATTGAATGTTTCATATTATGATTCATATTAGACTGCCCTAAACTTAACTGATCCGGTGACAAAAAATATTATAATGTCAAGAAAGGTGACTCTGCGAATAAGAATATAACAAATTCATCTAAAACACAAATGTGGCATTTTTAGACGGTCTTCTATCGAATTCACTTCGATTAATGTTCTCAGGAGCTCCATGAACTCGTTTCCATCGAACAAGGAGAGGGACAAAAGTGTACGTAGTTATAGACGTCCAACCATCTCATAGTCAGCGATTTGCATCTAATTTTCTTATGTGAAGAACAAGAAGACTCTGCCTGCGCCACTATTTCCCGAAAAATATAACATGACTGATATGTGTCTTCTAGGCAAGCATGCCACTTTTTCGACATCATCGTCGCTTCCCATCAGGTGAGATGAAGTCAAAGGAAAACCTGTTGCCTATAAAAATAACTGTAGCCATAAATGCAAATTGCAGCATATAAAGCGACGCCCATACGTTCGTCACGATTTTTGCCACCAGAATACAAACAAACTGCGGTGGATTTTATTATGGGCCGCTGTGACACATTCATTGTTCAACGAAATTTATATTCAAAGTAAGATTACTTTTTTGATTAACACGCTTTTTTGCTATAACAACTTTCATGTTGCTTAATGTTATTTAGAGGTCTTACTGTATGTTAGTACCTACCATGAAATTATATAGTTTGTCTGACGACTGTCATTTTTTAAAACATAGTAATCACAGTAAGGGGCCGTGTGGTGTCCGACAGAGTAGAATAGTACCAACCCCTGATATTCGTGGGTGTTGTACAAGGCAACTAACATTTTCGAGGTAAAAGATCTGGAGTCTCCGTAGGCTGGAAAAGAGACAGCAGCGTTTTCCCGTTTTATATTTGCAACACTGCGATACTGTGGAGGTTATAGCAATAACCTCCTTAATCGTGGGAGAGGCCTAACTTCTGCAGTGGACAGTTATGGGCTGCGATGATCAATCGCAGTACATAAAATGGCAGACATATGACTGGAGTTCATGAATGGTTCAATTGTTATTACCTAACATACCTAATGAGAGCGCCTGTCTGTGCTTGAATATGCCTGTAAGCTCAAGGCTGTCATTCGCAGCATCAAAATCACATCGAGTGTTTCTGAAACGGACATATGCCTAGTAAACAGGACGGGATTTGATATAGGTAACTATTATACCTGGACTTCTTAGTATACCTTACGTCGCCGTTTGCCGTGTTCCCGTAGATCGTTTCGTGATAAATTTCAGCTACATGTTATCCTAGCTACAAAGCTTTAAAAATTCTTAAAATTCCGATAATATTTCAACCTACGTGTTATCCTGGTTTAGCTACAATACTTTAAAATTTCATAAAAATCCGATAACAAGGTAGTTAGTTCGTAAAAGAGTCATAAATAATAACAGAAAACGAGTCGTCCTACCTACGATTAAATGGATTCCTGGTTACCATAATGTAGAGGGGGTTACTAGCAGGATTAGCAACACCTTGAACCGAGCTTCCATGAAAACCAACTTATCTCACCCGATAGCCTTCACTAATTGTCGACATTTTGAAATATAATTTTGTTTTCAAAGATAAAATACTTAAAACAAACAGACTTTTACCTAATAATATATCTCTTTGCTACAAAATAATCGCGCGTGCGTATGCTGTACTGCAAGCCGGCTGTTTGAACCCTCCCATACATTGCAAGCGAACACAACTTATCGCCGCGGCGCCCGCAGCCGCGGACGCAGGGTGAACGCTTTGGTTTGACCGGAACTTAACACCTGCATATAAAATTATTGGATCTTCAAAGATAGGTAGTGTACGATATAATATTATAATTTTCTCTCGAATGTTATTACTCGATTTCATTTGATTCGAAGAGAATCGGGGAAAACGCTCAATCTTCTAAAAATTAGGAGAGACTAAGTACTCTTCTGGGCACTTCAAGGAAAAAAAATACAAGTATAAGTAACAGTAACCGAGCCAGAGTAATCTAATTAAAACTGAGGACCTCTCGAACAGAATGGGAAATGAGTAAGGTAAATAGGCGATTCAATTTGTTCTATGTTTGGGCGATTGTCCTAAGTAAACTCGGTTTGCTTCACCTCGTCTTAATTAAAAATATCCGGAACAACAATCACGTCTGGGCTGCTTCATGTCCTGTGACATATACATTTCAAACTCGTACCGGTATCACCCTTTTACACTACGTTTCGTATGTCATTCAGGCAGACTGACTATACACTCATGTATTGTATATAGTCAGTCAGCCTTTGTGGAGATCTCTGAGGGAGGCCTTTGCCCAGCTAAGGGCGTTTTACCGCTGATATGATGATGATGATGATGATAATCAGTATAAGTATTGTTCGGGTTTCAAGCATGCATGTAAGAAGTAGGTATATTTTGCCGTTTCCATGCAAGGCAGACGAGATGGACATATTAGTAACGACAACATACAAACACCAAGCATATCTTGATTTATTTTTGCCCGCTAATTACATGAAGGAGCTACTAGAATGTTCTACCTCTTAGTTAATAGTCGCACTGTCGGTACGCCACCAATTAATGGAAGAGGATGGACTCTGATGGGCACTACACATATTCTGAAGAGCTACTACGTGGTTATCAACGATTATAGTCCATTTCATAATTTATATTAGGATATGCAGCCTTTATTCTGACTCCGTAACCAAGTGAATAATGATATCAAGTCTTTGGAGCTGATTCAGGATTTTCATGCTAGAACTTCTTGAAAGTCCTTCTGTTTTACGTATACCATCCGTCGATGGAAGGGTTGATGGTAGAATTGATGCTTTATCTTACTCTATTGGACGCTACACGGCCTCAGAACCCAAATTTCATTGTTGGCATTAGGATGTGCGGGCCTTTATCCTCACTCCGTGGCCAAGCCGAAAATGAAATCAACTTTTCAAAGCAGATCCGGGAAACTCTCAACTTTTGGTTGTCAAAACTGGAGCCGTGGAGTTAAATATAAAATGTTTTCCGTGTAACACGCAAAGTACTTGATTACAAAGTTAAATTACGGACCAGTGGCATTATTAAGTCTTTATTACGGTGTCTGCGTTGCTTATAGGTAGGCTGGGGGCACCCACATAATAAGATATAGAATTATAATGTTTTTAAGTAAGAAAAAGAATGAGATGGAAAATTTGTGAGAATGGATGTTTGTTACTTGCTATTCTCCGCAAATACTACTAATTAGATTTTATTTATTTATTTACAATTTATTGCACACAATAAAGTTTGTGAGAAAGTACAAATTAGTCACAAAATAACAGGCATTACTCATCTTTAAAAAGAAGTTACTCCCAGCAGAATATTTTTGAAATTTTGCATAGTTGTAGAAATCTAAGAAGAACACATTGTCTGTAACCCAAAAGTTCCCGTGGGAATACGACATGTCGTAACAGAATTTTATGGGTCAGCAAAGCAGAAATGATTCTAAATGAATATTCGTAATATGTAATCGGTAGGCAGATCTTCTATCAGAATATAAGACAATTTCCATAGGCACCTACTACATTTACATTGCAAAACTATTTCAACGAATTTTTAGAGTAGAAGAAATAATGAACGCCATACCCAACTTGTGTTGCAAAAGTGAGAAAGAATCTGGTAAAAATACGTGAGGCGTCACAAATATATCCCTCAGGGTATGGTTTAAAATGTATGTCGCCCAGCAGGAGACACGACTAAGGTCTTCAGTCATGAATAAACGATTTGAGAGTACCATGTGCGTTTTTCATGTTTTTCTTTTTGCGTCGAAGCTTTTGTAAAAATTGAGGCGGCTCTTGTTGAATAGAAAGTGACGTAGTAATTTACCATTGGCATATTACTTCGCGTTGCAGTAGTTTGAACACCAAATTTACTATTTTCGAAACCTGACCTGTCCATTAAATTTAATTTCTAAATTTTATTGATAAATTATATTTTAGATAGGTATACAGATGTTGCACAGTTTTAATGCCATAAAATTATTACTATGATCTGTCCAGACTCGCATCTCGCAGACTAACTTGTCTTATTTGGTTATGGAAATTATGTATTTAAATTGACAATTCGCTGCAATATTAATTGAAATTCACATTCTATGTCTGTCTTATATAATTCATGAGGTCTATATAATAAATAAATATTGGGTATTGTTTGTTCATCAAAAAAGACAAGTCTGTCTGGACAGATCATAATTACAACAATGGCCGTTTACACTTGAATACGTTGATGCTAATTATTTTATATATACCAACATATACTTATTAATATAATTTGAATGTCAATTTACACTAATATTACATTTTAGACTTGGTCTGCTTTCGCGATGCCCACGAACAATGTCATTGGGTACCCAATAAGTAATTATTGTCTCCGTATTTTATGTACCGATTTTTTTATTTTATTTTATTGAAAAATTATTATGTCGTGACCTCCATTTGTGTGAAGTGTTTCTGTTTTCCTGCCTTTGATATTAATTTAAATATTTGATCATCATTATCATCTGAGCATCCAATCTAGGCTTCTAAAATCTAGACCTCTTTTTCTTTTCTTTTTTCGCTTGGTTTTCATTACCTCTCCTCATGTCGTAAGCCGTTGGCTTTCGAACCCGACTCGGCGATGTCATTCCCTGCTTCTTTGGGTCTCCCGCGGGACCTCTTTCCTGATACTGGCAAGTTTTGTTTACCTACATCTTTATATCAGGTGTTAGGACAGCCTGAGGAGTTTTCCTGGGTGAGTACTACCGCTTTATCTATTTCTGAAACCAAGCAACTATACTTGGATTGTTGTCTTCCGGTTCGAAAGATACGGTAGCGCAGACGACCTGAGTAGTGCAATGGTCAACATGCCGGTCTGCCACGCAAGAGGTCCCGGGTTCGATTCCCGGCCGGGCAGAAATTGAAATGATGAATTTTAATTTCTGTGACGGGTCTGGGTGTTCTATGTATAATAAGTATGTATATATAAAAAAAAAAAGTATTTAATTAGTATATCAGTTATCTAGCACCCATAGTACAAGCTTTGCTTAGTTTGGGGCTAGATGGCGCTGTGTGAATTTGTCCACGAATATTTATTTATTTTATTTATAGAAATGCAGCATTCATTTCATCTTAGTCTTTACAGTGACAACGTACCTGCAGCGGACAACCTAAATGAATGAATCGTAGATGTTATTGGCGATAGTTACCGCTTACCATCAGGTGGGCGGTTTGCTCGTTTGTGATTGCTTAGAATAAAAAAATATCTATTTGCCACATCTCCTTGGGGCTTACGCAGCACGTGACCATACCAGCGCATGCGAGCCTATCAATAATATCTGCGATGACTCTCACGCTAGGCTGTAGGTACTTTTTACATCCACCGCACTAGGTACATATTTTAGTTTCTTTGGCGTGGAGTTCATGGTACTTCGGCAGCGCTGGACATGTCTCGAAGCCCTAGAGCATTATAGCTCTAATAATAATCTTGTATAGGCCTCTTGACCTTAACATGATCCAATCTAATCAGGTTCCCCTGGTAGCCCCTGACCCTTCATAGAGATCAGATGGCAGTCGCTCCCCTGAAATTATCTTATCTGCCAAATCCTGGATCATGGTCAAGGTGGAACTAGGGCCCTCGTGCGCAAGAGCACAACCGAAACATTAACGAAAATATGATTATTAGGCGAAAGCCGTGAACTCCCTCCATTTGGCCTAAGCTGGGAGGAGGCCGAAGGAGCAGGCTTACATATGGCCTAAGCTGGGAGGAGGCCGAAGGAGCGGGCTTACATATGGACCGGCAGACCACCGACTTGCTGACTGCACACGAACGAGGACCGTCCTAACAACCGGACTACTGCTACTAGAGGCAGCCGCCGACATACCGTTGACAACGTGAAGTCAGTGTATAAGCACGCCTTACTTGAATTTATCTGTAATATTGATAGCTTCGTTCCCTACACGGATGGTTTCAAGATCTGTTCTGCAGCCAGCCGTGTACTCTGTTTTGCCGACATTTAATTTTTAACTGGGTTTGTTAGTTATTTATTACAATAATTAAGCAGATTTTGGGTTATTACTGTTATTATATCCTTTTATCAAAATGAACTGAAGCAAGCAAGCTTATTGTTGGTATACAGAAAGGGTTTAAAAAAAACCATAATATGGATTTAAACTCTGCTCTGTATTGAAACTGTTTGTTCTGTTCTAAGAAATGTATGCGTAAGTACTTTTGTTAAAACCTTTTCGAGCATAGATTTTAAATTGTAGGTAGATAAACTCGTGAAAATGTAGGTAGCAATGAAAAGACGAGGGCTTAGCTCAATAAAATGTAATGCTTTACAATGCCATTGTACAAAGTACGAATGATAAGGTCGATCCTGTTTTAACATTTCGCGAAACTCGCAAATTCTAACCCTTTTATTCCGGTGGAGGCATCCCGGGCGGAATCTTTGTTACGGAGCATTATCTTAATTAGTAAAGAGGTGTAAATTTTGCTGTTAAGCACCCTTGTTCACTGGGAAACAACTGGTGCGGCGTATTTCCGAAAAAAATAACCTTAACAATGTTATTTAACACTTTAATCCGTAATGCCGGTCGCCGGATTTATCGACCGCGCACGTATTTTGGGACAACTTTGACAATATAATTTTCTTGAATTTAATCTTGAATCTTGAATCTTCACAACAACCTGAGACCACTACTGCCTCGTAAACATTAGTGGGGGCCACAATGACGTACAATAGTCACGTCTTAGTTACTTTGTGATCCTTTTACTGATCTTTCACTGTGTCCACATGGAGGCCAAAATACGCCACTCATGCCGAACCTTGTTGGGCCTCGTGGATGCAAATGCAATAAATATATTGGCGAAGGAGGTGGTGGAGTATGTCCGTAAAGCCAAAAACTACGTCGTGAGGGTTCAGCCTTTACTGTCGAGTCGTGAACGTAATTTCAACTCGTTCGTGTCATTGAAAGTGTCGTGACGAAAGACTTAGGAACCCTCATGAAGGAAGAATTATGGCCAAAAGGTGTTGTGTTTCGGCGATTTCGGGGACAATTGCGAGCGCCGACGTCACAGATGCACAGAACAAATGTGTCTTACACAAAGTGTAGCATAGATTAAGTTTAAAATGTATACTTTTATATATTAGTTTATTGTTTTTATATTGTTATGTATAGGTTTCAATATTGTTAATATTGTATTCGTTTAATGGTTTTTATTTTAAATATTGTGTATTATATCTATGGGCCCTTGTCGCCTGAAATTAAAAAAATAAATAAAAATCATATTACCGCACTATATGTAATATCAATGTGACCAAAGATACAGTGACAGTATTGGTGCAGTGTCACAATCTTATTTGACCCCGTGTCGGTGTCGCCCCTGTCACTCGCACTTATAGTTCCAGTTTTAGGCACCGTGTCAGATAAATTTGTGGCACAGTACCAATACAATAAACTTTCCCGTCTGTTTCTTCAACGGATTCTACAACTCGTTCTGATCAAATTTCTCGTCATATTGGTCTGGTTGATTCGTAAGGAATAGAATGTTGCAAAATGAATTAGGTATTCAACAACTAATTGGTTCGTATTTGACCAATTAGTCGATCGGTTCAGTTAGTCCGAATGGATTGTTAGAGTCAAATATAATACAATTTTTTTTATATACCACCAAGGTGGCAAACAAGCTTACGGCCTGCCTGATGGTAAGCAGTCACCGCAGCCTATGGACGTTTGCAACACCAGGGGCATCACCCACGCGTTGCCGACCCCGTAAAAACCTTTTAACTCCTTTCTTGAAGAACTCCATGTTGTACTCTCCAGGGAAACATCTCCAGGTAGTTCATTCCACAACCTTAGTGTGCGTGGGAGAAAGTTCCTTACTACACAGATTTATATAATACTACACAGATTAACCCAGTGTAAAATCCTCCTTAGGCAATACACAAACAAAAACTTGCTTATTGTTATGAAAATAACAAAAGTCGTTAAAATAATAATTTTCGCCGATCCCCTTTGTTTCCTGTGAAATAGTATTTTTCACGATAAAACTTTTCTTTTTATTACGAAAATAATCTAATTATGAAGTAAGTAACAAAGTCGTTTAATTCTATTTCCAAACTTGAAAGGAAATTGCTTTATCTACTTTATACTTTAAAACTGAATTGAGGGAAAAAATGGCAATTTTTATAAAGCTACTTCTATCAAAAAATTTTTTGTTATAAAATGAACTAGGGTGAACTTTTGTTATAATTGTCAAATTATCCCAAAAAACACGTATGTGTGTGCCGCGCCGCAATGCGAATTGAACATGCTTTGGTCGCTATCGTGGAGGTTTTGTTTTATACATAGAGTCCGCGCTAGATAACTAAGGTTGCGTTTTATTTGTATTGCCTAGGGAGACATACGGACGGACGGTCCACCTGATGGAAAGCGGCGTTACTTAAATGTTAATTTTAAATGTTCGATTATTTTCTTTGAATACCTATTTTCGACTGTCTTTTGTTATTCGTGGCACTTCACTAAAGGGGCGGTACCTGTCCATGAAGTATGATATTATCCATAGTACATTTTACCGAAAAAAAAACACGGTACTTCATAGGCGTGCGCCAAGGACCAAGAATAATTAGTTGTCATAATTATTATCCTATTTTAGACAAAGCATAGTAACAGTAAAGGTTTAATTATTGTAGCTCGTGTTCCAACACTGAAGCGCTGTATTATATCAGCTGAACTAAAACTCTTACTAATAACTTTGTTCATACGTTGATCAAGCGTTGAACGCTCATTTAACGAGTACAAGGCTACAAGGCTTATTTTTACAGGTGCAACAAATTTATCTGATCCGGTAACAACGTCGCTGTTGTTGGAATGGGCATGACATTTCACTTACGAAGCTTGAAGAGGAGCATTAACACGGGAGACAACTCGGGAGCACACTTTTTGAGAACGATAGCCGGAATACCATCAGGTCGGACTTCCGGATGTCTAGGGAGAGAAGCACACGTCTTATGATTTTTTAGGTGAAACGAACCTCGGGCATGATGCTCACACACCGTGAGATGGTAGGCGGTGCAGCTCCCCCATCATCCAGAGTTGAGTTATGAGCAAAGAGATTACCCAAAAGATCGGCTTTCTTCTTTGCTATGTGGGCGAACTGGTCATCTGGCTTGCGCAAAGGTGAAAAGGTGGTCCGACAAAAGTTCCCCTAGACAGCTTTGGAGAGAGACCAAAAAGCACGGCTCCCAGAGGGGTAGCTGATTAGTTTCTCTCCAATTAACTACCCTCTTTGTAGACCTCGATACAGCATTGTACCTTTTCCTCAAAATGTGGGTGTTAGGGTCCTTTTGGGCCCGAGCCACTGTCCGGGCACTGTCTCTAGGTGGTGATGTACGGCGTTCAGATTGGAGTGTAGACTCCTGATATTACAAAAGTCCACTCTAAGTGTGGAAAGGGGTGCCGCTGAGAGAACCTTACTTTTATTTTTCCTTGCTATTTGTGGTAATATTAAAGTTGGGGATGTAAAGGAGTGGTACAACATCGGTATCCAGTAGGGCAAGGACGTTTTGCTTCTGAAAGCTGCAGAGATGGGTAATGTGACAAGCTGGCACGGGGGACGGAAGGGCCCCCGATCCCCCCTGAATATACCTGCCAGGTCCACTCCGGTCTCCTAACCCGGCATGACAGATATATTCAGGATTTTTTGCACAGTTGGCGGGACAGGCTCCCGGGCCGGAGATTATAAGTGATGCCCGGGTTCGGGTCCCCTACTAACTGGCGAGCGGCCAGCGACGAACCGTTTCATCGGGTCTCCCTGGCCCCCGTGCCAACCTGTCACGCCCAACCCTCTTACATGTCCATCACTGGGACCTATAGGATACCAATATTATAGCACTCGGACAAGGGGGGAATGGCTCACGGAGTACTCTGACGAAACACAGCCCAGAGGCTGCTTAGCGCCATGCAGACTCAGCTCCGTGGGTGGTAGGCCTTACCACCAAGCAATTTTGGCTGCACTCTTCGCACCACCCGGGGGTCACGTGTAGGGTCTCTAGGGTATAGCCTACGGTTGTGGTGCAGCAAGATCCCCAAAACACTACGTAGACCCTCTGTTGGTCACCACGCGAAAGTTTGAAAGAACGTTTCTGGCTCGTACGATTCGGATGTGGAATGAGCTCCCAGCTACAGTGTTTTCTTTGGACTATGACAAGGGATCGTTTAAGAGGTATATTAGAGGTCTCTTCAGGGGCGTTTCAGAGACATAAGGGTGGACGGTCCACCTGATGGAAAACGGCCACCGTCGTGCAGGACATCTGACGCCTAGGGGCAGTGGATGCGGTGCTTGCTTTTGAGATACCTGTAGACATGTCCAATAACGTTGAGCGATATGTCATTAGAATTTTATTTTTATTTTCTACAACTTTTACTAAGGCGACAATTCTCAAATCGTTGAGGGGGAAAAATATAGTAAATTAATCTAAACTTCGATTTGTACTGGAAAATTCGGCCTATTTGACCAATAACGTTAAGCGATATGAATGGAACATTATCTACAACTTTAAAGTTGTAGAAAATATAAAATCCTTGCCAATGACATATTGCTCGATGTTATTCGTCAAATAGGCTGAATTTTCTAGTACAAATGAAGTTTATTTTAATGACCATAACTTTCTTCTTACAGCGATTCGAAAAAGTTATAGAAAATAATAAATCCTTTCCAATGAGATATCGCTCAGCGGTATTCATATAGGCTGGGTAGTTCGGACTTCTTTTGACAGACAAGAACAACTCCCCGCCGTCCATGACAACTCCAACGAAAAACAGTGACACACGGAGATCCGACCATATTCCCTCATCTGTTATTTGACTTTGACAGTAATTTTATGTTAGCTAGGATGTAGATTAAGAAAATTACAAGAGAGTTACATAATTAGTTTACGGGGCACATAGGAGCGACGGTGTACGAAAGTCGTTCTGAGGTTCTGAAAGTCAATTGTTAAACTAAGTTCTTTTGTCACGTTTGACTATTCAACGGCATAGGACGATAACTAGGACCAGAAGCTTTCTCTGTTGTTTTTTCAACACTGAGATCTCCGAAACGCCTGTCTTGTTCTCTCTATAGTTTACTAATGATGATAATGAATGCCGAATGTAGATTGCGATGCATAATTGAAGTAACCAGATACTTACTATGCAATGTTTCCACAGACCGCGCTTGCCAGCCGTATTCGATAGGCAAATATAAATTAAATATCTTTACAATGTAGCACACAAATTTGGATGGTGACAAAATATTAAAACTGTCCAATCGCATGCTGTAGGCATCCTAAAACATCAAGTGCAAACGGAATTTCAATATCATCATAATCATATCAGCCGAAGGACTAGAAACGGCAATGGAAAGGGTTATGCACGGAGTCTCGTTATGTGATAGAATCAGAAATAAGGAGATCCGCAAGCGGACCAAGGTCATAGCTCTAACCGACATAGCTCTAAGGATTGTCAGGCTAAAGTGGCAGTGGGCAGGGCACATAGATCGAAGAACAGGTGGCCGATAGGGCAGTAAAGTTCTCGAGTGGCGACCACGTTCAAGAAGACGCAGCGTGGGTAGCCTTCTACAACGTGGACCGACGACCTGGTAAATATTGCAGGTACCAGCTGGATGCGGAAGGACCTGCCTATGTGGGATCTATGGGGAAGGTCAATGGTCGTCATACTATTACTTTTTTCTTTGTTTTATTTTAATTTAAAGTTATCCGCCTTTACCAAACACTCTTTATATAGATTATTAAGAATCGATTACGTACCTACTCGTACTACGTAAAATTTACGTAGACTATCTTTCTATGGGTGCGGTATTCCTAACAATACCTACTATAGGTAATTAGGTACTAAGCGCGCGGAATGATGACACTTTCATTTATGGTCTATAAAATGAGAACAATTCAATGATTGCGGCGTAGGTAGTATGATCTGTGTAAGTTGTTCCCGATGGAATTACCTAAAAATATCTTTGAAAATAATAACTTATACAGGTCTAACCTGACACTGAACGAATTATCGTAGTAATTAAATACTACGAAATATCTTAATAAAAAAATATTGCAAGCAATAGGACGTTCATAGCAAAAACGCAGACCTATAAAACATTCGCTGCGAATCCGATAGTCTCTGCAAAGATTTTAACACAACATTGTTGAAGAACCTCCACTATAATGCCATAGCATCATCCTTTCCAACGCTTTATTTATACCGACATTTCCGCATTTTCTCCCTGTATTCCTTAGCAAAGAATAACCCTCATAATTTTCAATCGACGGTCTAAATATGTTACAGTGGCCGAGATAGTTCAATAGCCATGAATAGAAATGAGGTGTTTTCATCCTGCCATAATAGCTTATAATATTTTATAACACAAGAATCTGCCCGCATATAAATAGCGCATATACAAATCGGCAGTAAATAATGCACATCGGCTACTTTCGGCTACGTATTTGCTTGCGTTACAGAAACTACGGTTTGCACATCAGGGGGTTTGAAAAGGCCATATTAGCGTCACGAAGTTATCTGCAGCGTCGCTTTTTTGATATTTATTTATTTGTTAGTTAACTTTACATTGACATGACAATTCAAAAGTTCACTTAGTTCCAGTATTGGGTAACGGAACGGATAAGTTTGTTGCACTCAAATATGAATGATAATATAAAATGCTTATCTGGCCTTTTCAGGCCACCAGTATGTCTTTACGGGCTCCTAAAGGGCCAACTCTAGTAACCCTTTTCTTCTGGCAGAAATTTACTAATCCAATTAAATCTTTGAAACCATAAGAACACGATTTGTCCGAAATATTTATGCAATTTAGGTTTGGACGTAGGACATAGCGGGATTTCCCGTTTGACCTGGACCGCCTAATTAGTACCAGGGAAGTACCACCACATTACAAAATGCCACTCAAGAGGTAGATTGTTTAAAATCATTGAAATATTAATAAAAATTATCACATTCATAATAAAATAAAATGGTGTGAATATTTTTAAAAACACGAATTTAAATAATCCACCCAATTTGTTTTATTTTTTAGGGGCAGTTTGTATACACTTTTGATTTTTAATTTATCTCCTGATTTTTAGTTTAAATTATAGTGAAAACTGCATTAAAATCCGAGGAGTTTATTTATTTATTTAATAACACTACAAACACTGAAAGTACAATGGTGGTTTTAAAGTTAAATTATCATTATCTACTCGTATGTATGCGGAAGCACGAAAGGCAACAAGCAAAGATTAAACTTATGCTTATTCAACTACAATCAAATAACAGTCTCAGATACTAATGGGTATAAGTAGCAATCGATATTAAAAAGCTAATAGTAATAAATGCATTAGTTTTATATAAACAGTTTTATATAACAGGATCATTATTCAGAATACAGCGAAAATAGAATAGAGCTTTTTTTAATGCTTCATGCTCATACAAACAACTTATGCTAGTAACAAAACAAATTATAAAAATGCATAACTAAGTACAAATCAAATTGTCACGAATTAATTTAAACATTATAAAGACCTGTAGCACAAAAAGTAATATACTGACGCGGAAAGCGACTTTATTATAGTAAGTTAAGGACTTATAATGTGACTTAGAATAATATAACTATGGGAACTGTAAAGTATTTGACATGTGATTATGATTTGGACATGTGTGCAGTAAGATATTGAAATGTTTGTTGATCACATTAATTTTGTCATATTAATTTTAATAAACGAGTAAGAGTTAGTTTGTCACAAATGGAAGATAAAGAATTAATATGAATTATTAACTATCTGTTGTGGCCTATGCTTTTGTCTGTATATTTGTTTTAAACTGAGCTCGTGTTACACACAACATGACATTTTAGAACTCAAACGCAACGATTTTGCCTGAACTTGAACATTAATTAAAGAAATCCAGCAATAATATAAAATTTACGTAAATGTTAGTGCGTAACGAGTGTAACATGCTTTTGTAACGGGCGTAACGCATACGAATGCGAAACAAAATTTTGTGAACAATCTTTAATTTCTAAACTATTTTGAATCACAAAACATACTAAATTAAATAGGTACTCAAGTTATGTAATGAAATGCTAAATATAATGGTTTAATTAAATAAATATCAATACTGTGATCAAAGTTGTAGTATGT
Source organism: Blastobasis lacticolella (assembly GCA_905147135.1). Lineage (NCBI taxonomy): Eukaryota > Metazoa > Arthropoda > Insecta > Lepidoptera > Blastobasidae > Blastobasis > Blastobasis lacticolella. The sequence continues at coordinate 7,748,834 of LR990056.1, forward strand.
GTGAATACCCTAATTCCCGATACTTTTTAAATCTTTCTTAGGCTGAAGGCATAGTTTCGTGGACTTTGAATACCTACACTTAAATATAAGCCATTATGCTAAGAACCCAACATGTAAACAAATTTAAATCGGTATGATTAAAAACCTAAACCCTAAACCTAAAACTTATACTTATGCCATAATTCAATTTTTTTTTAAATGCTACTGGATTTACCAACATCCTGCCTTTAATAAAACCGGCCAAATGCGAGTCGAACTAGCACACATTACCAACAACATTTTGATGCCAGAGCAACATGTAAGTCGTCAAATTATCTTACAATTTGAAACCTTCTAACGTGAGTCCGACTCACGCTTGATCGGTTTTTAGTATTTGCTTTAATATTAGAACTCTCATTACACAAAGTGTCGTGCTTGTATATTTTGCCGTTACCGTTACGGTAGAAAAATAACAAAAAGCCTCTGAAAACACCGAAAAACAAAACATGTCTCTTGTATTGGAACAAAACTAAATTTTCAAAAGTTTATAAATGTTATTATTTATTGTTATAGCGGCCATAGGAACACATATTCCATTAATTTCGGATTCAAAGGTACAGGCCTTTGACAGATAGACGGACGGATGTCAGCGGAGGTTTAGTAAAAGGGTTTCTGTTTTTACACGTCGGGTACGGAACCCTAAAATTTACCCTAAGCTCTCAATTCGCACTCAACATCAGTTGAAATCTAATTTTGTTGCACCCACAAAGCCTCACCAAAACAGTGTTACACCCGTTACGTAACGGGCGTAACGCAATTTCATTAGCGAAATTATCATAATTTACAAAGTCCAGTATAAAATCCATTTGTTTGCAAACATATCCTTACTTTCCCAAAGCCGTGAAGCTGGAAGTGCAATAGGTAAACTACAGATTAAACTTTTACCTTAATTTCGTAACGGGTGTAACATGCGATGTCCCTTATAAAAAATTACTATAAACTAAGGAAAACTGCTCAATTTACAGAAATTTTAAAAAGCAGTTCATATATCACTACTTAAAAAGTCAGGAAGTTACTTTAGTAATAAATGATATTATTAGTTTTTTTGTGTTGTAATTTTTAGTCCAAAAATCTCTATTGCCCGGCTAGAGATTTTTGGACTACTACGACATACTACAAGACACGAAAAACATATGAAAAACATATTTTTTGTTACAATTTTCAGCTAAATCATATGATTGAATGTAATTAGGCTTACGTAAGTTGCTGCTTATGTAAAATAAGAGTACTTTCAAAAATTTGGTGTGGTAGCGTTTGACATGGAATGACCCAAATGTGTGTTTGGTCTCTATATTTTGCACCCTTAATAAAATACCGACCGAATTTAAAATCTAGAATAAAGACAGATTCAGTGTTGCGCCGACTGCAAGGAACACACAATTGAAGTGTGACAACGATAGATTTTGAGATGCATCCTTATTTTATTGAAAACGCTTATAAGATTTTAATCTTAGTCAAGATTGAAGGAGCGGAAGGAACCGGGCATCCCCATGTATTCTTCGTTGAACTTGTCATGACGTCGCAGCGTCTCGTCGGTCGTGGCCGCGGCCATCGAAGTACGGATCTGCTTCGCCTCATCCGAGGTGAGTACTTCGATCCATTCGTCTGAAAAAGTAGCTCAAGTAATTATCGCGAATTTGTAACCTAAATAATCTTTTTTTTTTGTACTACTAGGGTGGCAAGCAAGCTTGCGGCCTGCCTGATGGTAAGCAGTCACCGCAGCCTATGGACGTTTGCAATACCAGGGGCATCACCCACGCGTTGCCGATCCCGTAAAAACCCTTTAACCCCTTTCTTGAAGATCTCCATGTTGTACTCACCATGAGGAAAACCTCTTCAGGTAGTTCATTCAATCATGTAAGTATCTATTTTTATATTATAAATTAAATTGAAATTCCGGGTAATATGGAATTCATAGCCAAGTCAGAATAAAATCTACTACTTACAAACTTATCAAAGCGCCTATATTTCGTATCTTAGCAAAGTTACGTTCCTAATATATTAGATCAGTGTTTCCCTTGGACTATGATATAGGGTCGTTCAAGAGGTATATTAGAGGTCTCTTCAGAGGCAGCGGGTGTTGCGGATATATGTGTATTTGACATTTTGATATTTGATAACCTAAGGAAAACATTTTCTCAGTACTGCCCTGAGCTAGTGAAGTTTATTTAATAAATTACATAGAATGAACATAAAATGATGTAAGCTCAACAACCAGGAACACATTTGTTGAGGGTGGGGGTATCGTCTAACAACAAATATTGAGCATACAAATTAATAATTACGCATAGATACTGAATTTAACGAAAATAAGAAATAGCACACTAGTTTTTTCGCACTACTTTCAAATATACCCAGATATTCCGATAGAGATGCCACAGCAATGTTATACTAAACCGTAAAAGGAAGCGAGGGTGTGAATTTTAATGTACCTTTGCACCTATAAGTACATCTCCAGATTTATAACACATAATATATTATTATATTGTAGTTTGCAATGAAAAAATCTACTACTCGGACGAATTGACGCCATTTATGTCTTTATCCTTGGAGTTGTGTTCCTAAATCGTTGTTTAAATCTGTGGCTAATGTGTTTTCGGTAATATGACCTTAGCATAAAGCGTTAAGTCATGCACGAACTTATTGGTGTATGTTGAGAAAATGCAAATATTATCTACGAGTATACCCTATGTAGCCGAATGTAGATGGTATGGCCAATTTGGAGTATGATGTGCCTGGCGTGTGACAAATCTGTAAAATGACTAATACGGAAAGTGACCAATCCGGAATATGACGTACAGTGGAGTAGGTCTTCAATATTCTAGTAACAACCTCTGCTAAAAACTTACAATAAGTATGTTACACTTACTATGTAGCTCCTCCAAAGACCTCTCCTGACCGCCATAATCAGAGGGCAAAATATCTTTAGGCAAGTATTTATACAGTGAACTCAATTCAGCATGCACAGTTATTCTTTTGGCAAGTTTTTCGTTGACTATTTGCTTGAATAATAAGACTATAAGGTCTACCAGTCTTGACGGCGATAGTATGTGGATACCAATCATTCTTGTACTGTAACCGTCCTTAAACAAGCAATCATCATTATTCAGAACTAGGAATGCAAGATTTGGGTAAATATTAAAGTTCCGAGTTGTGGAGGGTCGACTCGCTTATAAGCGAGAAGTACCGAATTTGAATCCCACCGTTCGAAGAGATTGGGCCCTCGCATGCCGTGCAGGGGCACAACCAAGACATAACGTTCCGGGTTTCCTACCGCGTACCTTTGTTGACGAGTAGCCCGATATTTCGACACAGTTGCATGCATCATGGTCACGGGACGACCATGTCGGTAGGAAACCCGGAACATACCCTTAAAATGTGTAATTACAACCGCGATAGTTTAAAATATTATTAAATATAGCTTTGTTACTCGCAGATAATGTAGCTTTTAATATATGAAATAATTTTTAAAATCGGTTTAATATTTTTTGAGTTTATCCATTATGAACACAAACCGACGAACAATCAAGTCTTTTCTCTTTATAATATTATGAGTAGGTATAGATTTTACTTTATACTTAACAATACCTAACAAACTCTTAAAATAACCTGTGTACCTACTTACCACTAATAAAGTATGTACTTGTTTCAATTCAATTGGATTCATATTCATTGCAAGCTCTGTTAAGTTCACCTGTGTATAGTCGATTAGAAACGAAATTCCATCTGAGTAATCCTTGGCTTTGAGGTATTCCATAAACTGCAATAAGTATGTTATAATTAGTGTAAAGTGAAAATCACTTAGGTGTTACGAAATTATTAGTAAAGCGTTTCTTAAATTATTCATATTAATTTGTCACTAACTTATCTGCAGCATGGCTGTTGTTGACATCACTTAGTTCCGGTATTAGTCACCGGATCAGATAAATTTGTGATACTCTAATATGAATCATAATATGAAATGCTAAGGTGGCCTTTTTAGACCCCCAGACCTTACACCTCTGCAGCGCCATCTAGTGGATTTTTCACACTTTATTGCCAAAGTTACTACACCTACATATATGTAGGTATAATGATAAATTATGTGTAATAATCATTATAATTAAATAAACTTACCACTAACATGGCTTTAAAATATTCCTCAACCATATTGCTTTTGAATTTTTGTCCAACATTTCTTAAGATAAATATTCTTGTATTATCATTCGTCATTTTGGGAAGAAAGGCATGATGGCTGCAAAATAGAATACATAAATGAATTAAAAATTTTAAATCAATTAGAAATCGCACTGAGATATTTCCAGGGATTGCTACTTTTTTTCAGAATTGGCCAGCCTAATGAGGATTCTTCGAAAAATAAGAGGAAAGTTTGGTCAAGTCAAGAGCATATCGACCTATTCAAATCCAGTAGGTATAAGATGAGCCAGCGTCTCCAAAGACGTGCATATCAATGTCAGCTCCTTTTATACTGGTTTTGGTTTAGGTTATATGATGTTTTCTGTACAAATAACAACAATTCGAATTAAAACTTTTTGTTATCAGATAACACTTAGAAATGTTGCTCCACAAAAAGTTACTGGCGTTGTGTGGATGGACCATTAGTGGTGGTTCATCAATGGTGTATTGAGTAGAAAAGGTCGGTTACTAGGCTACGTTATTATCCGTTTGCGACCGGTTATGTGCGGACTGCGCACGCTGGCCGAGTGTGCTCGTAGGCCGACGTAGTCGGCAGTCGTAAGGTTGCAGTGGCGTTCCTGCAGAAGACCAGATGGAGAGGCAGCAGATTTCGTAACATCGGAAACGGCTACTAACTAAATATGCTGGATCTCCGAATGCGGACAACGGGGTGGGGGTTGCGCTCTCTGTGAAGTTTCGGGACTTAGTGGACACAAAGCATGTAAGCGGCAGCCTTTAGGATGTGCCTACCGCTCTGCGGATAAGACGTTGTTCTGGGAGCAACTCGGGAAAGTACTACATAACATACCGTTATCGCAAGGATATTGTTGTGGGTGGCAATCTGAATGGACATGTGGGTGAAAATTGTGAGTAGTTTGGGCGTATTTACGGTGGTTTTGGTTTTGCGGGCCTTAACGCTGAAGGAAAAGAAATTCTCTGGAAGTTTATGGGCGCCGATCTGAAAGTCGGGTACATGTTTTTTAAAAGAAATTCTAGCTTCTTAACTTATTGTAATGGGAGAATCACCGCCCAGATCGATTACTTTTGACAATATTGACAAAGACCTGTAAAGTCATACCCGGACAGAGTATCGGGATAGACTGGCGCATGAAGCGCCGAGTCAAATACCGGGAGCAGTACCGGCGCCAAACCCGGTGGTGGATGCTTGAAGGAACCAAGTTCCACGAGTTCGCCGCTGCAGTTAACGACTTTAGTGTTGCGACAAACCCGTCCAACAACTCTGGGACAGAACTCAAGCACAGGACAGGGAGCTATTGCACGTGTGGGAACGATGATACTGTAGGTGTTTTGGGGCGGACACAGGCTTCAAAAGTCAGGCTTGGCTGTCTTTCAAGGTCCCATGTCCCACCCCACCGCATTCTAATCCTGTGTGTAAAATAACAGAATTTAAGTACATCCGTAAGACCAAGATACTTACACGACGCCTTCAAAGTAGAAGTCTTTTTTCAAATCATAGTCTACAAAATACTTAGGCATCAATCCTCTCAATGTACACAATTTATCTATTTTCCTTTTTGATTTTTCGACGGAACCCTTGTTAAATATTAGTGTTCTTTCTAGGTAGTCTCGACCTGTATCGTATGAAATTATAAATTCATCTTTATATCAAACGTCGTCGAAATTCTACGTCTAATGAGTACCAATTATCTGACGATGGCGATAAGTTCTCGCCACGCTGACGTTGACGCCACGTTTTGGATATATTTTCTACTACATCAATTGACTGAAATATTAAGTTTTGGTACTTATTAGACGTGAAATTTCATACTCTTTAAATTGTCAGAACCTTTTGGATAGGATACACTATATGGAAGTTATGAGTGAAAAACCAAATGAGACCCAAAATGATCTTATAGCCATACAAGGTACTCAAAGGGTATATTTCAGTACATCCAGCATATTTCGGGTCTTCCACCTAGCATCGAGTGGGCCTTTTTTTTGGGTCATCTCTTGGGTTGTTTGAACCCATTGGTAAAGAAATTGTTTAGCTATTAGAAAGAAGTCCTACTTCCGGCAGAAGTCTATGGACCCCAGTTGATGTGACCAATAACGCTAAGCGACGTGTCATTATAATAGGACCACGCTAAGTCCGAATAGCTTTTAAAATAAATAAAAAATCACTGTACCTACTTATGACAACTTATGCCATGTCTTTCATCCGTCATAGAACGTCATTCATAAAAGTCATAACAAAGAATTTGACTGACTTGATAAATATTATTATACTTTGTCAAATTTAGGATGATAATTTTGACAGCTCATGATCAGTAAAATCTTTAATGAATCTATTCATCATATGATCATCATTCTCATCGAACTTAGAATCAATAGCTGCATGGTTACGCTGTACATATTATACAAGATAAACCAATTATTTTCTTTTGAATTAATAATTTATTAATACGACACAGAAACCCTTCCACAACGACGATTTCGACACGAGCGTATTTTTATTCAGACAGTCAGTCTATTTCGTAGAATATGCGCGAGTTGTTAAATCATTGTTACGAAAGGTCTCTTAGGGTAAAATCCAAACAAGGAATACGAGATATAGTTGCAAAAATATATATATTAATTTAAATGTTAATTTTAAATATTCAATTATTTTATTTGAATTCCGATTTTAGATTGTTTGTTGTTATTCGTGGCACTTCGCTAAAGGGGCGGTGCCTGTCTATGAAGTGCGACATTATCCGTAGTACATTTTACAGTAAAAAACACGAAACTCCATAATCGTGCGCCAAGGACCAAGAATTAGTGAGCTGTCAAAATTATTAGCCTATATTAGACAAAGTATAAGGCGATTGGCACATTGGAACGCAGCACCGTATGGTGCTGCGGAAAACCCATCCACGCGCGTGGCTACGCATCACCGTACGTTTCCATAGACAACTCCAGAGCTGCATTTCCCTAGACCACTCTAGTGTTACAAGATTGGCCCCTTTATTCGCCATTCTGGCGAAATTTCTAAATATGTGTAATTTTACTATTGTTTTATATATTTACAATCAAAAATTTAGGAATTATCCCAATTGTATAATCTTATCATAAAATTATATTATTTAGGCGAAAAATATGTAATTTGAGAATTGAGTAACGGAACTCCTATCTGACAATCCTAGAGACCTCACTTCACAGCGGTGGCCTATTTGACGCCTTTTTATGTAAAAAGTACAGCGCCAAAAACTTATCTGACCCGCATCCCAACCGCCTAAAATTCGAATTGAACGTCGCCCTTTTATAGCAATAGGATATATTTACAACATTATCATCAGTTTAGAGCATGTATATATGATGGGCAAGTATTCAGATGTACTACTACTTTAGATTATAGTCAGAAGGATGCATTTCGATCATGATTGTGATCGACTTCAATTTATTTGTCAGTTTGACGAATTAGTCCGTGGTATTGTTGATGGCTTCCATTCGAAAGAGAGAAAAAGACATAATGAAACGAAAAATACGCGGCTATACGAAATATTATCAAGGAACGAAAGATCGTGAAGAACAAATCACTGGTAGTCGTGGGACTACTGGTAACTAACTCATGGGAAAAAGAGATCCAAAATCAACACTTTCCAAGTGATTGCATTATCCAAGTTTGACATCTGTCATCCGAAATGTAGGTCTCGACGAGTACTATCATTTCAGTTTGGAAACTAGTATTCTAGGACCATTAGTTTCAGAGTTATTACAGTTTTGAGATTGATAGCTGTCACCCAAAATGTAGATCTCGACTAGTACTATCGTTTCTATTTAGGGACTAGTTTTTTAGAGTTTAAGGTAGCATAAGGTGCATGTTCATTAACACTGAACAAATTTGCATGCCTGTTAATACTGGCTGAACATCTGTGAGCCACTATGTGATGATTATCTTAAGATCTATCATTGTAATCATGTTTTAAGCAAACAAATATTCTATTCTATTCTACGGTGCTGCGTTGACTGTTATTGTTCCCGTTATTGTGGCTCTGTGACCGGTGTTGCAACAATGACTGACAAGGACAGATTATTCAATCGATATTGCCATATCTACACTTTATAATTTCTACCACTGTCAGTTGATTCGGGCTTAGCGTGGTCTTTATAGAAAGGATTTTTATTTTCTATCATTTTTACTTCGGCAACATCTCTCGAATCGCTGTGTGAAAAAATTATGGCAAATTACAATAAACTTCGTTTGGTACAGGAAAATTCAGCCTATAATAATGTTGAGATAATGGAAAAGATTTTAAATTTTCTACAACTATTACTATAAGAACCATTCTCAAATTGCTGTGGGTAAAAGATGTGAAAGATAACAGTTAATGGAACAGCGCTCCCGGAAAATGTGATGATAATTTTTTTCCCACAGTGATCCGTGTGGTGTCGCTGTAGCAATAGTCGTAGAAAATTAAAAATCCTTTCCAATGATATATTCTCCGGTACAAAATGAAGGTTATTGCAATTGACCGTAACAGTTTTTATTACAACGATTCAAGAGTTGTCGCAGTAGTCAAAGTTGTAGAAAATAAAGTTCTTTCTAATGACATATCGCTCAACGATATTGGTCATATAGGCTGTGTTGTTCGGAAATCCTTTCTGTTGTTTGTATAAAAGCCACCGTATATTTCCTGTACTTACTAGAAAAAGCTCAATTTCGATTTCCATTGTTTTGAGGAAAAGCGCGCAAAATGCTTAATATTATATCAACGCATTTTTCCGTTTCTTTTTTTCAATTAGAAATAAATTATGTTTTAAAAAGTTATAATTTAATTGCGATCTCTTTTAAAAACATTGTGTATCTAAAACTTTCCTAATCACCCACGTACTTCTGAACCTTCTCATTTTTACTCAATTTATTATATTTTCGTGCCTCCTCTGCCCCACCCAATTTAGGTTCCATACGTTCTACATATCGGGGTTTTTGTCCAAACTGGCTATTAAGTCACCTTCTGACTGTTCATAAACGTGTGAAGTGTTCCATTCACCGTATTTCTTGCACTTGCTCTCCTTTGAACATCATTTTCACAATTTTCATCTCGCAAAAATATTCTGTTGAACACCTTTACCTTTTTCGATGTTAAACCATTTAGTATCACAGACATACCAGACTAAACACAAATCACAAATTGCTTGCTCTACGATCTTGCCATCCCGTTTTTTCGTCTATTCATATAAGCTCTAAGAAAATGACGCGCGCAATGTTTTGAACGTTCAACATGCTGCTCAAGCTAACAACGTTTTGACGTTTCTTTTGAAACATCGGTGTAAATTTTATAATTTCCTAATAGAATTTAAATCAAACCATTTAAAATACGGTGTAATTTAGTACACATTAATGTGAAAACGCAAATTATGGAAATACAGCTGGATTTTCTTTTCATCGGTAAGTAATTTCATTCGTGGTCGCGGCGATCGGGAATCAATTTTAGAAATTCTGACAAAAATATGGATCGTAATAGTGTGAATTTGAAATAATTGAAATAATTAAAACCTTAAAACAACATGTAATTAAAGATAGATTTAAAATTATTGGCAAATTGAGCAATATTTCGGTGATCGGAAATATTTTGATGCTAACAGAGACAAGTTTAAAAAAATTACAAAATAATCCGGGGCTAAATATACTCATAAGTCCAACATAAGTCATATTTGTTTATATTCGTTACGCGTGGAAATTCGTAGCAAAATATGACATTGCAGATAGGCTGCCTTGTTCTGTCCCTGCATTTGCATTAGTGTGTGTGTTATAGAGATGTGTGATTTTTTGTCTCGAATTGAAACTCGGTATGTTCTCTCTGCTTCTGTAGATAACTTTTTTTCTCTATGCCAAATACAAATCACAAATATTCCCTGTTCGCTCACTCTACAATAATTATGAATCTTGCTATCCCGTTTTTTCGTCTATTCGAATAAGCTCTAAGGAATGTTTTGAACGTTCGACATGTTGCTCAAGTTAACCTTCGACCGTTTCTTTTGAAACATCTGTGTAAATTTTGTAATCGCCGAATAAAGTTTAAATCAAATCATTTAAAAGACGGTGTAATTTATTGCATATTTATGTGAAGGCGCAAAGTATGGAAATACATCTGAATTATCTTTTCATCGGTAAGTAATTTAATTCGTGGTCGCGGCGATCGGGAATCAATTTTAGAAATTGTGACAAAAATATGTATCGTTATAGTGTGAATTTGCAATAATTGAAATGCTTTACCTTAAAACAACTTGCCATTAAATATAGATTTGAAATTATTGGCAAATTTAGCAATATTTCAGTGTCCGTAAATATTTTGATGCTAACAAGTTAGTATTAATTGTATAAAATTTTAATACTTAAATCATGTAAATAGCGGTCCTCAATTTTATATGTATTAATTAAGGTTTCATACCAAAAATTTACCTAAATGACATTTTAAATGTTCAGACATTTTATTAAACAACTTAACGGATTAATCGCGTATTTACGTTTAATTACATTTATTTGATTTTCTAGGTTACCTAAAGACGAGACATGGCGATGTCTTGGTTGCAAATTGGAAGTATTGCGTTGTAAACATTTTGAAGAACAAGATAATAAGTAGACGCAAGTCCCTTCTGTCCTGGTGCATCATCATTACATGATTTTTTATTGAAAATAAAGAATGTGCTGCCTGTTTAATATATTAATGTACCTATCCTGTTCATTATTTTTATTTGTTTCATGACTATGTCCTCTAGAGGGCATCATATTCAATTTATTGTGAATTCACATAGGCCATCCTGTGGTTAATGAAGATACTTCTAACTTCTACTTAGTTTAGAAGTTATGAGGCAACAAATAAACATTCATACCGGTCAAAATCATAACCCTCCTTTTTGCCAAACCAAGCACTGCCGATTCACGGTATGTAGGATCGAGAGATAAAAAAGATGGTAGGTATCAGAGCATGGGTTTGATTCACTAGACATCTTACCTTTTATTATAATGACAATAATAAATTATAAGGACAAGGTTAAAAAAAGGGCGTATTTCGCTCCGGACGACTTCGTCAGATTTGTTCGTGTTCGTTACGAATAGAAATTCGTAGAAAAATATAACTTGGCTTTGGCAGTGGAGTGGCATTTGCTTTTTGCTGCCAGAGCAACGTGTTATAGAGGTTGGCAACGCATTAGCGATACTCTTGGTGTTGCTAATGTCTAGAGGCAGTGGTGACCACTTTCCATCAGGTGGCCCGCTTGCCTGTTTGCCTACCGTATGAAAAAAAAAAAAAAAAAACTTATCTGCAGATGGACTTCCTTGTTCCGTCCCTGCATTTGTTGTATGTACTCTTTGGTACTGCAGATAACATTTTTTCTCTATTTTTCAGTATTCGCCTCATATCCTGATATAAGCATTGAAATTCTCATATAGAGATTTCAGTGCTCGCATCAGCCCGCTGTTCAACCTATGCATGCTTCTTGCAATATAAATTTCAGCCTTTAGATTTTTCGAGGATAATAACTGATCCGTACATCCCCTCCGTACGTGTACGTCCGAGTACGTGATACCCTCTCTGAAACCTGCATGTGCATCTTAAATTTTCTCATCAGTTTCACTTATTACTATTCCAATCAACACTTAGCATAAAATTTGCCGACGACGCTGCGAAGACTAATGCTGTAGTAATTTTTACTCTCCTGCTGAGACCCTTTTCCGAAAGCGGTACTATAACAGCCATGCTCATGCAGCTATGTTCGCCCAACAAAGGTCAAATAGGCGGTACAGCTGACTGCCCACCACACCGTCTTAAGTACACACGTCCATACGTACGTTACATAATATGATTTACGGGTTTTTTATCGCGAACCTTGGTTAACGAGTAGCCCGATTATCCGTCGTCCAATGATGCACGACGCCATGAAACTGAATCGAAATATCGCGGTACGTGGGTAAAACCCGTAAAATGTAAAAAATGTCTGGTAATAATAGCAATGATTTATACAATTCCGATATTTATATAAAAATCGGACTTTCTTTCCTTGAGCCTTGGCCCATTTACACGTCAGTAGTCGGGCCATGGACTTAGACACAAATTATACAAATTATAGTTGTCAAAGACAGCGTTATTCCATGAATTAAAAGTGTGTTTTAATTGAAAAAAGCCAGCTGCGCTGGGGCTGCGGCCTCAGCTGCGGAAGACCTCAAGCGGAGGAAATACGAAAGTCTAGCGCAAGACTTCGTATTTCAGCTGTTTGTTGTGGAAACGTTGGGACCGTAGGGCCCTGGTGCGAGAAAGTTCTATGTAGAACTATCAAAAAAATTAAATGACACCACTGGTGACCAGAGAGCTGGCTCGTTCCTCGGGCAACGGATTAGCATCGCTATTCAACGAGGCAACACAGCCAGCTTTCTGGGCAACATTTCGGGGGGCAGCGGTGTGGATGACTTTTTTAATATTTAGTATATATTTTATATGTATTAGCGAATAGGTATATGTAGTAATAGGTATATGTATATATATATATTTGTATTGTAACTGTAAATATGTGTTTTATGTGTATAATATAGGTATATTAATTGAAAAAATAATACAGAACAATTGAGAGCGATAGACAGTTGTGGCGTGAAAAGGAATTAACAGGGCGCCAATAGGGATACTATCGAAGGAAAGACACTGACGCCCCCTGGAATTCACTTCATTAGCTATTACTCAATTTATTATAATTTTCTTTAAAACATTATCATTATGTAGTTTACTTACTGAAATCTTTCTTTTTAAAATGATTCTGTTTCTTCACCCAGTCCTCCAGGTTGTCTATAGCTGCTTTCATGGCTTCGGGTTTATCCAAGTTATAGGTTGTACGCATATCGTGAAGTGTGTTACTTTTGAACTCTAGTATTGGATCGTCTGGCAGTCTCTCCATGTTAGTGTGTGTATCGGTTCACGGCTGCTTAGCAACTGTATGCGATTCGCCAAAAAGCAGTGAAATTTTAGGACTGATTATTAACGGCGCAGTAGATATAGCTGGCCAGACTAACTTGGCTTATTTGGTTAAGGAAATTGTGTCTACAATAATGTTCAAATAATTAGTTGTAGTTTAAATGTAAGAAGTTTAGATCACCTTTCAGAGAATATATGGTTGGCTGGAAGAAATCCCATTGTGCCTTGTGCCATTGTGCATTGCCGCCTTTGCTATCGTTAATTATTTTTGTAACTCCTGTATTTATTTATTAAGCAATAAAGAGTTTACGTATATACATACGTCACTTTGTGAAAAATAAAAATAACTACAGACTATGTCATGTGGCGTTTCCTTGATGAGGTATTGAAAAACTTTTAGAAATATCGTTTAGGATCTATAACGATTTAAAGTTAGTTAGTTAGCAACCATTCTCACTTTTTTTACTTCACTTATACCTACTTATATGGTACCGATCATTAACATAAAAAGGGGAAAGTAAAACGTTGTAGAAAAACTAAAATCTCTGACTGCTATAAAAAACTGAAATGTTAGAAACAATCAGAATGGTGTATACGATTTGTAACATTATTTTTGTTTGAACGGGTATGCTTTCCTGGTGTCCCTTCCATGTGGTCCCATGGTTATCTGGGCAGGATTTGATTATGAGATCCTAGAGAAATTAAGGACAATACTCGAAAATTGTTGGCACGTACAAAGGTGTTTATTACGTTATCATCTTACTCAGGTGTTCACTTCAAAGTATCATCCTATTCTGATGATGCTCTGCTTATGATGAAGACACACACAGAACTCTTCAACGAATAGAAGATAGAGGATAATACTCAGTAGCATCTAGGGGTAACATGATGTTTCAAATGTGCTATCATAACAACTAATGAAAATGTTTGTAATAAAAAAATTATAGAATACCATAATGTCTGCAAACGACTTACACAATTATACATGCAATGTTTATTTGATTGGACTTGCCTACTGTAAACGTTCTCTACTGGCGGCTGTCATATGTAGTATACCTTGTGCTTGATTTATTAATTAATACGTAGATTATATATCTAATCGAGGCTAACAGTGCTTAATAAAACCGACTATAAATCACAAACAAGTAAAAAATTAACTTTTATCATACAACTTGTAGTATCATAGAATGTGTCTATGGAACAGAATCCTGATTAGGCTCTATGGTGGATGAAAGGACAAGATGGCGGATAGGCGTCTGGAATGTCGGTTTGCGTTTCTTTGTAATATTCTATAAAAGTGAACAATAAACGAAAGTTAAAGTATTGACTGTTTTATTGATACATGGCGCAGTCGTTTTCAAGAACTGATTACAATTCAGTGTTATCTCCCAGAAAAACTGGTTCTAACCAGAAACCTGGCAAAAAATTGGCACGTGTATAGACAAGCTCTGGATATTTACATTGTTGCTGCAGATTTAGAGGACAAGAGTGAGAAGAGGAAACTCGCTATACTGTTAAACTTAATAGGTGAAGAGGGATTAAAAATTTATAACAATTTTAACCTCAAAGAAAAAGAAAACACATATAAGAATGTGTTGGACGAGTTCCAAAGGTATTGTGAACCCAAGAAAAATATACTTTACAGTAGATATCTATTCTATCAAAGAAAACAAATAGACGGGGAACCTTTCGACAAATTTTTGACTGAGGTCACTAAGTTGGTAAAGAGCTGTGGTTTTGCTTCGGAGCAAGAAGCGCTACGGGACAAATTGGTCTTGGGGACCATGGATATAAAAACACAAAGTAAATTGCTGGTGGAAGGTGAAGTGACACTGGATGAGGTTATAAAAAGACTAAGAGTAGCAGAGCTTGACAAGAAACACATCCAGGAAGTCCAGTTGAAGGAATCGGTTTATGAAGTGGATGCAACGTGTTATAGAGGTGGGCAACGCATTAGCGATACTCTTGGTGTTGCTAATGTCTATAGGCAGTGGTGACCACTTTCCATCAGGTGGCCCGCTTGCCTGTTTGCCTACCGTATGACATACAAAAAAAAAAATGCCGTACATAAGAATAGTGTTCCTGGAAAAAAATTAATCCTCTGCAAATGGTGTGGTCTAGAGCATGTGGCCTTAATGGAGAAATGTTCGGCAAGAGGACGAGAATGTACCAAAAGCAAAAGACTCAATCATTTTGCCAAAGTATGTCGAACCAAGTCTCGCTCTGTGACCAACGAAGACAACTCTAGTGGTGAGGAAGAACTATATTGCGGAATAGTATCTCAAAATATTTGTTGGGAAGAAAAGCTACTATTAGAAAGATTTTGTTATACTAAATTCAAACTCGATACGGGGTCTGAGGTTAATTTAATCCCATTTGAGGTTTTTGGGAAATTATCAAAGTCAAGAAAGTTAAATTTGAATAAGAGCAAAGTTAAATTAAGTGCTTATAATAAGTCAAAGATAATGGTTCATGGGTCTGTATTATTAGAGGTTAAATTGGGCTCAAAAACATGTTTTATTGACTTCATTGTTACTGAATCGGGATGTTTACCAACATTAGGCAAAGATATGTGTGTTTTATTAGGGCTTGTTGAGCGAAAGCTTGTCAATATTGTTAAGGCAGACATTGACATTATGTATTGATAAACAGCAAATAATTAATGAATTTTCTGATATATTTACAGGATCCGGCCGGTTTCCTAAGCATTATGACATTAAATTGAAACCAAATTCTGAACCTGTATCTAAACCTCCTCATAGGGTACCTATAAAACTAAAAGAAAAATTGAAAATTGAGCTGGATCGTTTATGTAACTTAGGGGTTATTAATAAACAAGAGGAACCTACGGAGTGGATAAACAGAATTGTTATTGTAGAAAAAGATGAAAATTCAATTCGTGTATGTTTAGATCCAAAACCTCTAAATAAATGTGTATTAAAAAAATATTATGAGATACCTACTACTAATGACTTAAAGACTAAGATTGGTAAGGCAAAGTATTTTTCAGTACTAGATCTCAAAGAATCATTTTGGCAAATTGGCTTATCCAATGAGAGTAAAAAACTTTGTACATTCTCAACTGTGTTTGGAACATACTCATTTAATGTTTTACCTTTTGGCCTTGACGTGTCAGCAGAGATTTTTCAAGAAAATTGTGAGAAATACTTTGGTGACATAGCTAACATTTTTATTTATATTGATGATTTTTTAGTGTTCGGGAATACAAAGGCCGAACATGATATTGCTTTGAACAAAGTTCTGGCGCGTGCGAGGGCATTGAATGTTAAATTTAATGTCAACAAATTTCAGTACTTACAAAAAACTATTAGATATTTTGGTCACGAAATTGTGGATGGTTGTATGATACCAGATAGTAAAAAAATTGAAACTATATCAAATTATGACATTCCAAGTGATAAGAAGAGTTTACAACGTTTTTTAGGAATGGTAAATTATTTAAGAGACTTTATTCCAAATTTGTCAGAGATTACAGGTCCACTAAGGGAACTATTAAAAAAGGGTGTTATTTTTCAATGGGGTCAAGTTCACTCCAATAGTGTTAACAAAATAAAGAATTTAATAATTAGTCCTCCAGTTCTTCAAAATTTTAATTCCAATTTACCAATTATTATACAGACAGATAGCTCACAAAATGCTATAGGTAGTGTGCTCATACAGAATAACCATCCAGTACCATTCGCATCAAAAAGTTTAAGTACAACGAAATGTGAATATGGTCAGATAGATAAGGAGTTTTTAGCTGTTTTATTTGCATGCCAGAAGTTCCATTATTATATATATGGTAGGCATATAACAATCCAGACAGATCATCAACCATTAGTGGCATTGATGAATAAGGAGTTACATGATATTAGTTCCCAGAGGTTACGGAAAATAGGATTAAGTTGTCAATGTACGATTTTGATTTGCATTATATAAAAGGTTCTGAAATGGTAATTGCTGATGCGATAAGTAGAACGTCTAGTAAGGCGAAATGTGATGATTGTGACAAATTTTTTGATAAAGTGGTACATACTGTAAATGTCAGTAATGAGTATATGAAAGATATTCAAATAGAAACAGCTAAAGATTGCAGTTTACAAGAATTGATTAATTATTACAAAAATAGTTGGCCAAACCAAATAGATAAAGTGTCAGATCTTGTTAAACCATTTTTCAAATTGAGAAAAGATATTTATTGTGAAAATTCAGCTGTATATTTTGGTCATAAAATCATAATTCCATTAGTACTTAGAGACAAAATGTTAAGAGAAGTCCATAAATCACATTTCGGTGTAAATAAAACACAAGCTCGTGCTGCTGCTTTGTTCTACTGGCCTTAACTAAAATTAGATGTAATGAAGATGGTTTCAGATTGTAGACTATGTCAAAAATATAGTATTAAGAAAGCCAAAGAACACATGATTCTGGATAGTAGGCCACATTTGCCTTTTGAAATGATTGGTTGTGATTTTTTGAATTTTGCTGGTAGTAATTTTTTGGTAATAGCAGATTACTACTCTAAGTGGTTTGAATTGGTCAAGGTGTCTGCATTAACTGCTAGTACAGTCATAAACATTCTAAAAGGCCTTTTTGCTACTCACGGTATACCTAGAATATTGAGAGCTGATAATATGCTATTTAATTCTTGGGAATTCATATGTTTTGCTAAAGATTGGGCCTTTGATGTTATAACTTCAAGTCCACTGTATCCAAAGTCCAATGGTTTTATAGAAAGATTTGTAGGCATTGCAAAAAGTATGTTGAAGAAATGTAATGAAAATAAATTAGATATAGAATATATGTTATTAGAGTACAGAAATACTCCTATAATTGGCTCACCATACTCACCTTCACAGCTGTTATTTAGCAGGTTAACCAGGTCTCGGTTACCAATTCATAAAAAATTGTTATTTCCCAAAGTTGTAAAGAATTTTAATCAGTACCAAACTAAGAAAGATGTTTCTAATAAATGTTGTTATGATAAAACTGCTAAAGAATCTAACCATGAATTTTATGTAGGGCAAGATATTGTTTATTTAAACAATAATGTTTGGTTGCCAGGGAAAGTAGTTAATTTTCATGAATCTCCAAGATCTATTATTATTAAAGATGTAAAGGGTAAGCTTTTAAGAAGAAATACATCACATTTGAAACCATTTAAACTAAAAATTGTGGATAGGGGAAGGAAAATATATAATTCTGAAGAATCTGTGACTAATGAGCAAAGAGTGGCTGTTTCAATTCCTGATTTGGTCTCAGATAATAATAGATCTCAGGGTTTCAATTTTGATACTCCTGTTAGTATGTCTAAGGTGGTAGAGGCAAATGAATGTGATATCTCTGCAAATTCTGCTAGAGATACTAATGCCAATACAGGAAGGCCAAAAAGAAATGTAAAAGCTCCGAGCTATTTTAAGGATCATGTCATGTTCTCTGAAGGAGAGTCTGAAGGGGAAGATGTAGTATCATAGAATGTGTCTATGGAACAGAATCCTGATTAGGCTCTATGGTGGATGAAAGGACAAGATGGCGGATAGGCGTCTGGAATGTCGGTTTGCGTTTCTTTGTAATATTCTATAAAAGTGAACAATAAACGAAAGTTAAAGTATTGACTGTTTTATTGATACACAACTAGCGGCCCGCCTCGGCTTTGCACGGGTACCACTACGGGTACACGGGTTACACACGACCGCTGCGTAGGGAGCCGACCGCGCGAGTAGGCCGCGCGGCACTTTGTTTCTTGACATTGACTCCCCTCCCGTACCCCGTGCTGCCTTGATAGCCGAGCGGACTGAGCGGCGAACACGCGACTTTTTTCTAATATTCACATTTTGAAACTCGTGATATCTTTCGAATGGAATGTCTGAATTGAATAATTCAAAAAGTTATATAAAGGTATTGAAACAGTCGTAAATATAAAGTAATTAATTTTGATAAGGATTAATACCAAGGTACAAATAAAGAGCGTTTTTTGGCGGCAGCATTTCAATTAAATTTTGAAAATATAAGAACACTTATTGTGACATAACTATAATAGTCTGACATATACTGTACCAACACTTTTTGTAGATAATAATGTGTTCTGCAAAGTCGTAGTACATTATTTTGTTCTATCATCAATAGTTTTCGCAGCACACGCGATGTAAGGAATTTTTTGGGTATTTTTTTACACCTTGGGTTACATTATTGGAGTTTTATTAATGATCCGTAATTTTTTAGAAAATATAATATAGCCTATGTCACACGGGGATAGTGTAGCTACCCAACGGTGAAAGAATTTTTGGAATCGGTCCAGTAGTTTCGAAGCCTATTCAATGCAAACAAAAAAACAAAATATCAAACATTTCCTCTTTATAATATTATAATATAATATAATATTATTAGTATAGATTTGAGTAAGTTAGTTATCATTATTTTTGGAGTCGGTGCCAAACAGGACCCTCCCTTTCTGAATTTCTTCCGTGAGGTTAGACGGATGAAGATATTATGAGGTATATTTTCCAAAAAATATTTAGCTTTATCCTATCTTATCTTATTATTTTGAGGAGCCTAAACTAGGTGTGTATTAAAAAATATATATTATTTGTATTTGAAACAAATAATTTGAATGTAATAATGTGGTTTATTTTTGAGATCAGCTCGAAAAGCCCTTTCATTTGATACATTTGATTTGATCAAAAAAAGCATGGCGTGCAAATCTTGTACATCAATCAGCTTTTCGACGAAAGACTTGTACACCGGCTGTTACCCCGGGTACAAGCTCGAGCATAATTTTGTGGGTCGTGCTGTGATGTGTATGTTCATTCGGGAGGACATCTATTGCCGCGGTCTACACGGGCTTAAAGACAGGGATCTGTTGATTTTGCGGGTACGGATGGATTACGGTGGCCACACCGTCTATGCCCTACTCGTAAATAGGTCTAATGGCGGTGACTTGGACTTTTGAGCAACTCAAAATGGCAACTGATACTCTTTGGAACGGTATCCTTCCCAAAGATCTTTCCGTTGATATAAGGAGACTTTAATGCCCACCATATAGTTCTCGGTCCACTATTAACTACGAGTATGCGGGAATATCTGCTCCCGAATTTGCTTTGGTCTATTACCTCTAATCATTATCCAACCTACTTGCTGGACCTACTGCTGGCTACGCGCTCCAGTGGGTAATCCACCTCCGTTGATGCGCCTCTTGGCTCGTCGGATCACTGCCTTGTGCGTACACAAGTGCTTTGCACACAATCTGACTCTCCCCGGACCAGTGGATGGCGTCGCGTTTGGCACTATAAGTGGTACCCATAAAGGTAGTTCTGCTTGGCATCGGATGATTCTGATACCTGTGCGACCGCAGTCGCCGAGACCATCTTAGAGGGTATGGAATGCCCTTTATTCTGAACTAGTGGACCCGGCGCGACTTCGTTCGCGGACACCTGCTTTACCCCTACTTACCCTTTTTTCTTGCTTATAAACCTTCCTCGTGAATCGCTCTATGTATTGTTGAAAACCGCATCAAAATCCGTTGCGTAGTTTTAAAGATTTAAGCATACAAAGGGACATAGGGACAAAGAAAGCGACTTTGTTTTATACTATGTTATTTATTCAGAATAATAAAGTAAAATAAAATAAAATAAATAAAAATATGCATGAAGCATGCCTAACCCGCTAGTAGCTGCGAGGGCACGAATACGACCGCGTTTTAATCGGCCTTGCAGAGAAGCTCGAGGTGCAAAGAATTCTGTGTATGAGGCATGGACCACTGCTCGTAACCAGCACTATGGCATAAGCCATGGCTTATTTTTTTATTTATTAGTTCATTCCACAGTTTAACAGCAGTGAGTGCTGAGTGTGGCCCCATTGCACGTCTCCTTATGGCACAGGTAACGAAGAAACGATAGCATTGTCCCTTTCTCATTGTTTCTTGCATGCTATATTATACTGTACTCTTAAAATTGTAGGTCACTCATATGATTGCTTGCATGTGTTAGGTAGGGACTGCAAACGTACAAAGATAGAAGAAGTAGAATTTTTTAAATATTTAGGATTAATAGTGGATAAACATTTTTCATGGAAACTTCATATAGGCCATTTATGTAACAAGCTTAGAATAATATTAAGAAAATGTTATCAGATAAAATCTGTATTGAATAGATTCATTCTTGACTTTAAAATTGAGGGTAGGTGGCCCTCAGCACCAAAGCCACCTTTGTGTATTTTTATAATTTAAAAATATAAAGTGCGTACTTTTTGCAAAGTTTTTGTGATTGCCGATTGTCCAAAGTTGTCCTGCATATCTGTAAGAGATTTCCCGTCGCTAACAGCCAGAACGGCAATTTTTTTAACGTTCATAATATAGCCGTCTCGGACCTACCATCAAGCCCAATCGAGAATTTCAAGGCGCCGTTGTCCGAATGTAATTAAGTGACAGTGCCATCTGAGCAATCTGCAGTGTCGAGTGTGACGAGCTTGTGCTGTGTTGGGGGGGATTTGTACGGGGAGTCATAGTTTTTCTATAATCTCACTCCCTCACTCCCATGTTCAATGCGTACAGCACTATCTATGCAGTTTGCGAAGTACTCCCACGCCAATTTACGTTGTACAGCACAGCCGATTGCGGCGAAATCGTTGGATCAATTTCTACGCAAAAGAGGCGCCATCTCTGCCGTATGTGTGTCACTGCATCGATCGGTCAATAACTCTCTCGAATGGTCTACGGTGATCAAGACTATTTGCAGCCTCAACGCGTCGAGTGATATGTGGCTGGTTCCAGAGAGGGCAAAGCAAGTCATCAACTTTTAATTTGGACAATTTAGAACAAATCACACCACAACGTAGATTTAATTTTTAATAGATTTGGTTATTTTTTAATTGACGGCATTGATAACATTTGTATACTAATACAAAGCAATTGTGTATAATTTAATAGGTCGTTTTAATTTTATTTTATACCTACATAATGTATTGTTATTATTTAATTATCTTCTTTTGACATTTATTTCAATTCAATAATGTATTTTAATGTAATAATGGAATGAATTGTTGGTATTCCTTTGTTTTTATATTTAAAAAGTGTTTAATATTCTCTTAAACAATTTTGAATAATAGGTACAGGGTACCTAATCTTGTTATTGTCCGATATGAATGTATTGCCTACACAGTTGTCTTGCCCCCACTGCCCGCGGTCTTCACGCACTTTCTCCGCGCACGGACTGAAGGTGCATATTGGGCGCAAGCACAAGGATGTGCTGCGTTCAGATGCAGTTTTTCGGGCTTCTCCGGGCGGCACCTCATCGGCAAGTCACGTGCCGCCAACATCGCTGCCTTCCCGTGGTTCCCTGGCCGGGCTCGCTTCCTTAAAGAGAGGTATACCAGTCCTTCGGCACATACCTAAAGGTGCCCGAAATCAGGCGGCTGGAAGGCTCTGCGATGTTATAGATTTGTGTGTTGCTAGCAATGGGGTGGAGGAGTGGAGTGCTCTTCTTTCTTATGCCTATACAGCGTTAAGAGTTCCGGCTAGGGAATTGCCTGGGAACGTGACGACAAAGGTTAAGGCCAATATTATGTCGTCAGACCACTGTCATGACTGTGAGGTGCTCACGGGGAGGGGGGGGGGGGTCTCATTCGGTTAAGAAGGGTATCGAATCGAAAGTTTTTGAGGGCGACTTAAGAGGGGCTGTCCGCCTTTTGATGTCCGAGGACTCTTTTGCACAGCGGGATCCTGACACGTGGGCGGCTATGGAACTTAAACACCCAGGTCCTTCGCGTTCTCTCAGTTTCCCGCCTGAGCCGGATAAGGCATATACGGCAGCGTCGGCCACTGTAGGGGACGTGATATCGGCCCTTGGTTCATTTTATACGGGTTCTTCGGCAGGCTTGGACGGGATCCGCCCGGGGCACCTAAAAGAGTTGACCTCTGTTTCAGCCGGGGAGAACGGAAGGCGCCTTGTGGGATCTCTAACCAGGCTATCAAATTTTTTGCTAATGGGTCTGCTGAACCCTTTGGTTTGTCCATATCTTTACGGTGCCTCGCTCTTTGCGTTGGCCAAAAAGGATGGCGGCATTAGACCTATCGCTGTCGGCAGTGTCTTTCGTCGCCTGACTGCCAAGTTAGCTTGCCGCGCCGTCAAAGAGGATATGGCCGGATACCTATGTCCGCACCAGTTGGGTTTCGGCACACGCCTGGGATGCGAGGCGGCTATCCACGCCACGCGAACGTTTGTGATGAACCCGCAGAACGAAGGCTGTATTTTGCTGAAGCTCGATATTCGCAACGCGTTTAACACCTTGGAGAGAGACGTTCTGCTGAGTGAGGTCAAGAAAAAAATCCCTTCTCTCTATCCCTTCCTTCATCAGGTTTACAGGTTGCCTTCCAATCTTTACTTTGATGATAACCTTATTCTTTCAAGGGTGAGAGCCCAGCAGGGGGACCCGCTGGGGCCGCTCGTTTTTAGTTTGGCTATTCACAAAGCGATCCTTGAGCTAAAATCTGCCTTAAACGTGTGGTATCTCGACGATGGCATTATCGGGGGTAAGCCGGAAGTCGTTTTACAGGATCTAGAGGTCCTGCTTCCCCGTCTCAGAGACCTGGGTCTAGAGGTGAATCCCTCGAAGTGCGAGTTCTTTCCCTGCGGTACCGAAGCTCGTGGACAGATTTCTGAATTCAGTGGGCTTCTTCCTGGCCTCAAGGAACTGTCTTGTTCCGATTTTAATCTTCTAGGATCCCCGATTTTCCTCAGTGCAGTTCCTGAGGCCATTTCTGCTCGTGAACGCCTCCTCCTGACTGCTCACGAACGTCTTAAAGATCTTACTGCACACGTGGCGATTATCTTGTTACGCATGTGCTTCGCACTTCCGAAGGTCACGTATTTGTTACGGACCACACCTACCTGGCTCTGTCCCGGGGAAGTTTCCTCTTTCGACGATGCTTTGAAGTTGGTGGTGGAGTCAATCCTCAATGTCTCTCTAGATAGAACCCAGTGGGGACAGGCGGCTTTGCCTATTCGATGTGGTGGTCTCGGGGTGCGGTGCGCGCGTGATGTGGGCCTGCCGGCTTTTCTGGTGTCGGCGCATGCGGTGGGGGACTTAGTCACTGTTTTACTCCACTCTAATGGTGACGGGGTGAGCATACCGTATGTGTCAGATGCCGTGTCTGCTTGGCGGTCCCTCAACTCGGGCGCTGAGATCCCTGAAGCGTCGCACGTCCAGCGGGGGTGGGATGATGTGGGGGTGAAGCGGATCCAGGTGCAATTGTTGGAGAGTGCTTCGGGAGTCGATAAGGCTAGACTGCGGGCTGTGTCACAACCAGAATCCGGGGCGTGGTTACAGGCGGTGCCTTCGCCTCACCTGGGCACCTTACTCGACAGCGACTCTCTCCGTCTGGGCTGCAAGGTGTGTGAACCCCACGTATGCACCTGCGGTTCCATGGTGGAAGCCAATGGCCATCACGCACTGAGTTGTCGTCGCTGCACTGGGAGGTTTCCGCGATACCATGCCCTGAATGACATAGTCCGTAGAGCCCTGATATCGGCGAACATCCCTTGTGTGCTTGAGCCTCCGGGTCTGAGTAGATCCGATGGCAAGAGGCCGGACGGGTTGACTCTGGTGCCCTGGAAGAATGGCAAGTGCTTAATTTGGGACGCTACTTGCGTCAGCACTGTTGCCGCCAGCCACCTGAGTCGCACCGTTCACTCTCCATCCGCCGCTGCCGAGGACGCCAGTTCTAAAAAGAGAATCAAGTACGCTTTCTTGGAGCAGCACTACCACTTTGTGCCGGTGGCCGTGGAGACCTTGGGCTGTTGGAGCGCAGAGGCTAAGAGCTTTGTGGGGGAAATAGGCCGTAGGCTCGGAGATATCACGGGTGACTCCCGCTCCAGGTCGTTCTTGGTGCAGAAGTTGGCCATTGCGATTCAACGCGGTAATGCAGCGAGTGTGATGGGCACCTTTGCACCGGGAGCGGTCAGGGGTGGGTTATTTGGCTGACATATATATATATATTGTTTAAATTAGTATTAAGTTTTGACATTGTATTGATGACTTTGTATTATTGTATTTTTATGGGCTATAAGTTATTAATATATTATTTAGATTCATTCTGTATACTTTATATTATGCGCTAGTTGATGCAGTTATCGGGTATGGTTTGTGTTGCTATGGACTTACGTTCAAAACTTACGAAGTTACACCAAATTCTACCTTGTATTTGAAGCAATGTTATTCGATGGCTATATCAATATTTAATAAAATTCCACTGGCAATTAAAGAACAGCCTATAAACAAATTTAAAAAGGACTTGTATAATGGCTATTGGAGCACTCCTTTTATTCTGTTAAGGATTTTTTAGAGTTTAAGGTAGCCTAAGGTGCATGTTCATTAACGCTGAACAAGTTTGCATGCCTGTTAATACTGGCTGAACATGTGACAGCCGCTATGTGATGATTATTTTAAGACCTATCACTGTAACCATGTTTTAAGCAAATAAATATTCTATTCTATTCTATTCTATACTTACCCAGAACAAATAAAAAATATACAGTTGAGGATAATAAAGTCACTCGTAACCGAAGAGACAAGACGAAGAGTACACCTAAGTAAGGATTACAATGGACTATTTAAAGCTGCTAAAATACTACCGATAGAACACAAACTAAACCTGATATTGTTAATAGAACAGATTGGAAAGGACCACACTAATTCTGTACGATTATTTAATTACTCAAAACGAATGTTTACTGTCATGTTGGAAATAAAATATAAATAAAAATATGCCATGTATTGTGACCAAATGTACTGTGCCATGTGTGTTATGTATGTTTTGCGATGTTGTCATCTGTGGAAACATCCTGCTCTTTTAGAGGTCCTAGACAACACCGTACAACAAACCCTCTGTTCCGCTATAAATATAAATTTTGACAATTCCTTCTGGGACCAGGCATCATTGCCTATTCGATATGGTGGTCTGGGCATTCGGAAAGTGTCGAATGTTTCCCTGCCACCTTTTTGTACTCGGTGAATAGCTCGCAGTACCTAGTAAATAAGATTTTGTCAAAACTGGGGACGTTTGAGTCGGCATTCTCCACCGAGGCCAAAAATGCTTGGCAGTTGGCTAGCCCGGAGTCGGACCCTCCGGCTAATCCTTGCTCGCAGCGGCTTTGGGACGAGCCGCTCTGCAGATTGGTGCGAAACAACATTTTGAGCGCATCAACCAATTCTGCAGAGAGTGCTCGCCTCCTGGCAGGTGGCGAGTGGGAGTCGGGTCTCTGGCTACAGGCAATGCCCTCTAAAAACATCAGCACTTTACACGACCGTGCCACGTTTAGGATTGCCACGGCCCTTGGTCTTGACGCAGCCTGTAGCGCTCCTCATCAATGCCGCTGTGGTCGTCCTGTAGACCAGCTCGGCCACCACGGCTTGTCTTGCGGCAGGAGCGTCGGTCGCATTCCTCGTCACGCAGAATTAAACGATGTCATCCGCCGGGCCTGTACAACCGCTGGTGCACCCGCGGTGCTGGAACCGATCGGGTTAGCCCGCGATGACGGTAAGAGACCCGACGGAATGACACTCACTCCGTGGAAGCTGGGACGGCCCAGAGGCCGTCGATGCATCTAGCGATGCATATTATACTTGCATCGATACCCATCTTCTAGTGACCGCGTGCGACGTCAGGCTGCGACGGGTGCTGCCGCAGCTGAGAACGCTAAGCGGCGCAAATATGCTAGTCTCAGTGGCGATTACATATTTGCGCCATTTGGCGTTAAAACTCTTGGGCCGTGGGGACCAGGCGCACATTCCTTATTTTGGGAGTTATCTAAGCGCCTGGTCCAAATTACAAATCACCAGAAGACTGGCCTCTTCTTGGGTCAGCGTTTAAGCCTCACTATTCAGCGGGGCAAAGCGGCCAGCCTTTTGGGGACTTTTCCAAATTCGGGGGACCTGGGTCAAGTTTTTTATCTTTATATTAGTTTAGTTAGAATTAAAGAATCCATTTTTTAATGTTAATAATTGTAATTTATAATGTAAATAAACTTCAGAAAAACATATTAATAATTAGGATATGTGTAAGATAGATGTAATAAATGATTTTTATTATATTTATTTATATCCATCAGGACCCGAATGTTGCTGTTGCAAATCGAATGTTGAATGCTGCCTCGAGAAAGAGGGCGATCGCCAGAGCAAAGTTCGCCTTTGTTAGCAGAATTGGCGAGCGACTCACGAGCTACCTGTCTGGTAGCCGGGCTTTCTGGTCGCTCGCCAAAGCGGCAGAGGGAAAGCTTTAGTCTTTAGAAAGCTTTAGTCCCTGCCACTACTGAGTAAACCTGGCGGTAAACTAGCCAACAGTGCAGTAGATACAGCTAAAACGACTTTGATAACTAATTATAATAACCAAGAAACGATTTTATCTTAAAGTAGCAGCACTATTGTTCAACAGTAACCGTACAGTACTTCGTTAATAGTTCTGTAAAATACTAATTAAGTAACGAGTATTTTACATGCATTATCTACTGTTTACCATCAGGCAGGCCGTAAAGTTGTTTTCCATTTAAGCGGTAAAGCGAATAGAGTCACTCCATTATCCTTTAGTTTCGTTGGTGATAGAAATAGCTACATATTGGTAAACAATCTAAGTAAATACTAAGAAACGGGTACAACCTGCAGGATTTTATAATTAAAATATGAAAATTTCCATCAAACATATAGCCGTAATTTGCCAACAAATTTTATTTTTAATTTAGTATTGTAAAACAGTTTTATATAACAGGTATTAATTTAAAAAATACTTAAATAACGTCAACTTTCCGGTTCTTCCTTGACCGGTCAAGTACGATTTACATTCGCATAAAAAAGGTTCCGTACCTGGATAGTAATAAAACATTATATTGATGCCAGAGCAATATGTGCTTCCTGAATTTGTATACATTTTTTTTATTGCATAAGGATTACATTAATTAATCTCTTTTCAAACGTCAAAAATCTGATGGAAGGCAAAGGGAAAGTTAAGCGAGCTCATCCAGGTAGGGGGCGACGCATGCAAACCGATCAGCGCGTACGAGTGCTATTCTGGCAAAACACCGGGCCGCACGCACCAGCCGGCCTACCTGCGTCAGAACCCTGTGCTCGGAACATCATCATCATCATCTTGGCGTTAAAATCCCGGTTGTGCTCTCGAGAACGAGGGCCAGGGGTTACATGGTCCTTGACCATGATCCAGGATTTGGCGATCTGGTAATTACAGTAAAGCGATTACCATCTGACCTCCATGACCCTGCTACCAGGGGAACCTGACCAGATTGGATCATGGTTACAAATTCAGTTGCCTAAATTCGCAGGTATCATCACTATTTTTTCCCTTACCGTAAGAGCATCGGTTAGAATTCTACTTATGTACATAACTCAAAAAAAAGTCATTGGTACATGGCCGCAGCGGCATTTGAACCCGGTACCTCTAGCTTACGAGTTGAATACTCAACCGCCCGGCTACCGACGCTCTAACAAACTAATAAAAAAAATGTATGTCTGCTATTTAGTACGCCGCTTCATAGTTAGGAAAATGACCATCTGTGAGTGAAAGAACGACAAGAAACTCACAGGTACATTTAAATGGGTGATTCCCCTGGTATTGCAAACGTCCATAAGCTGCGGTGACTGCTTACCATCAGGCAAGCCGCAAGCTTGTTTGGCACTTTAGTGGTATAAAAAAAAATGATTACATTGCATTGATACATTTGTAAATTTACTGTGAAACTCGTGCGAATCCAAATCACAGATTATTTGATTATATGCATGCTAAGTCTGATTCTTTTATGTAACAGCCGGTTTTTCCGGTACAACAATAACAGGTTCTGAAACAAGTAACTATTAATTTTACAAAAAAAATAGTAGACGTTAAGTGTGAGTCGGATTCGCGCAACGAGGTTTCTGTACACATTAGTAGGTGTGTAAATAGTTCATCACGTGAATCGAGTCTATAACATTCTTCCCGTTATTTTCGACTATAATAGCTTTTTTTGTGATGTAGTTTAAAGTTATAAATTAACCGTTTTCGGTTATTTTCCTTTACTTGTGCTACACTATGCTACGTGGCATTGCTTCTTGCCAAATTTTATGATTTCGGTCAACGGAAAGTAGGTTTACCTTGTAGATTTAATTCTCTTGTGCGCTACCAAATATGTGGCATAAACGGAGCTTAAACGGATGTATCTTTTGATTACGTTGACTTCGAAGTTTGATTTTTTCACCGCTCAAGATAAAACAAAAAGAAATTTTTTGTGAACCATACTTTAGGCGTTTACTTGTAAGCGATAGTACGTACTTTTCCTCTTGTGTGGGTTATAGAAGTAAAATAACCGGTCTGCCGGTCTGGTCTGCGAAACTGAAAGAGAATGTAAGGCAGAGGCGTTTCTTTATACTACTACTAGCGGCCCGCCCCGGCTTCGCACGGGTAGTAAACCTTAACAAATTATACACCTGAACCTTCGTCATGAATCACGTTGTCTAGAACCGCACTATGTAGTCTGTGTGTGAATACCGCATCGAAATCCGTTCAGTAGTTCTTGAGTTTATCGCGTACAGACTGACAGTAAGACACGGCGTGGGACTTCGTTTTATAATACGAAGTAATTATATTATACTTAAGTATGTACTGAGTAGTGTCCCGTTACAAACAGGACACCATATTACGATCACAAAAGTTCCAACCGTCTCCTCAACCATTTTAGATGGAAGGGGGCGACCCGGCTCCTGACGGCCGTATTTCTTGACATTGACTCCCCTCCCGTACGTACCCCGTGCTGCCTAGATAGCCGAGCGGACTGAGCGGCGAACACGCGACTTTTTTCTAATATTCACATTTTGAAACTCGTGATATCTTTCGAATGGAATGTCTGAATTGAATCATTCAAAAAGTTATATTAAGGTATTGAAGCAGTCGTGAATATGAAGTAATTGATTTTGATAAGGATTAATACCAAGGTACAAATAAAGAGCGTTTTTAGCGGCGGCATTTCAATTAAATTTTGAAAATAAAGGAACTCTTATTGTGACATAACTATAATAGTTAGACATATACTGTCGCAACACTTTTTGTAGATAATGATGTGTTCTGCAAAGTCGTAGTACATTATTTTGTTCTATCACCAATAGTTTTCGCAGCGCACGCGATGTAAGGAATTTTTTGGGTATTTTTTTACGCCTTGGGTTACATTATTGGAGTTTTATTAATGATCCGTAATTTTTTAGAAAATATAATATAATATAATAGCCTATGTCACCCGCGGATAGTGAAGCTTCCCAACGGTGAAAGAATTTTTGAAATCGGTCCAGTAGTTTCGAAGCCTATTCAATACAAACAAACAAACAAACAAACAAAAAATCAAACATTTCCTCTTTATAATATTAGTATAGATAAGTACTATCGCTACTCAAAGTCAAAGGTTTGGGTCGCAAATTATTTTAATACTTTACCTAACGTGCGAGGTTGTGCGAGGTTGTGTGGGTCTCCTATACCTCTACTATCGATACTAAGTGGAATTTTTCAATAGTGTATGATAATCTTTAGTGCCGCAGTCTACTATCAAAAGTCAAGTCAGAGGGCAATATCTTAAAATAAATAATAGGTTTACAACGCAATATCTTTGGAATCATAATAAGTAGGCACTTGATTTTAAGGGTTTCGCACTTCAAAAGAAAAACACGAAACCCAGACGACCTTAGTGGTAAAGTTGGTTAACATACCGGTCGCCACGCAGAGGTCCTGGGTTTGCTTATCGGCCAAGCAGAAATTTAAAATGGGAATTTTAATTTCTGTTACGGGTCTGTATGTAATAAGTATGTATTTAAACAAAAGTATGTCAGTAGTTTATCAGTTATCTAACACCTATAATACAATCTTTGCTTACTTTGAGGCTGGATGGCACTATGTGAATTTGTCAAAGCACATTAATTTATTTATTTAAAGGTACATTTTTTGTACGTCTGTCCGTCTGTCTATCAAGACCCATTTTTCAGGAACGATTGGAGATAACATAGTTAGCTTTCGTATAGGCTTCGTTTTCTACACCTCGTGTACGGAACCCTAAACATTTTGAACTTTGAACAAGAAAATTAATAAGTAGATAACTGTTTGAACGTGTTTTGCTTGCTTGTGCAAAACAATAGTCACTGAAGATAAGTGACTATTACCTACGTCTTTTTAGAGTTGTCTAACAAAAAGTGACGGAGTTGTCCGACCAAAAGTGAGTAAACGAATAAGGATTGTTGTCTGAATGACTATTTTCTCGTTCAACAAACGTACAATCGATGTGAGATCCGTTGGTGATGAAAGATATGCTTACAATAATGTACACTGACTGTTCACATTGCCGACGAGAACTCGCTTGTAGCATGTCAAGGGAAATTCATTCAATAATGCTCGCTTGGCTCGCCGAGAGATGATCTCGCTTGGCAATAATAAATACGAGAGGAGAATGGAGAAGAAATAGGAGCAGAAGAAGAGATAGAGGAGGGAGCGAATGAGTATGGCAGCTGGCCGACGGAGCAGGAGTGTGTGTTGTGACGTCAGCCCGCTAAGGGAGAGTGCATATGGAACGACTGGATTTGTGGTGCCAAGAAGTGCGCACGCCCAAAGAGTCACCGGCAAGTAAGCATGCGCATCACTCGTGATTAGGTCTGACGCCGTATGACCGAGAGGTCGATAGGACCCTGGATAGAGGTGTAATAGCTCGATTTCTTCAAGCATACCAGCGGTCATTGCACTCTCATTTCCTAAAACAACTATTTTTAACAATATAAGTACATACTAGGCAGTTATTTGAGCGCCACCTCACCAGGGAAGCGGCGATGCGGCCGAACGTCTAGCATACGTATCTAGAAATAACCTATTCACTCTGGCTTTGAACGACTCCAGGTTATACTGTTCGGGGAATACACTAGCAGACAAAGCGTTCCTTAGTTGTACGCATTAGTAAGGTCGAGTCAAAGTGGTTTGTGCGGATATAGACCGGCCAACAAATTGAAAAAGCGAAGTTCTAGAAGCAAATCATTATTACTGAATCGACCCCGCTGAATTTAAAAATGCCCTTCCCCTCCCCCTTCACCCCTTTTCCGCTCCGAAGTGTTTTTCGCCGTGGTGTTTTTCTGCACACGACTATGAATTAGATGTAATTTTCTATGTATAATCATAAAGTTTAAAATGTCTAAAGGGCAACTTTCTCGTAATTGGTGTAATTTTAAAGAGATAGAGAAAAATATGTATTTCATTTTTTCATTCAATGTCTTTCTGTTGTATAACCATATCACAGTAAAATGAATAAAAAAAAACCAAGGAGATGGACACTTCGGAGCGAGAAAGGGGGTGAAGGTGAGAGGGGAGGGGTTGATAACCGGCATTTTTTTATTCATCGGCGTCGAATTAGTAAGAAAACAGTAATACGATTTGCATCTACATTTTAAGGGTATGTTCCGGGTTTCCTACCGCGTACCTTTGTTGACGAGTAGCCGATATTTCGACCTAGTTACATGCATCATGGTCACGGGAAGACCTTGTAATGTATGATAATAACCGCGATGATTTAAAACAGTATCATTTACTTCTAGACTCATAACGAAAGCTTTTTTGTTCAAGTTTTTGTCCGGTCCGGTATTTCACAAAACAACACTCACAATCCGCACACATACAACACCCAATTAGATTGCAGTTTTAATTTTAGTTATACTTGTATCTCGCCCATAGCCGGTGGCCAGAGAAGATAAATTAAGATTTTTAAAATGGACGCCTTACGGCCCAGTGAATTACTCGAACGTCAACCAGATCTCCTTCAAGTAATAAGGCACAATTTGAATATGGATAAAAATACAGTGAACGAGTCGTTGGATATTTTAACCGAGTGGGCCAAGAAGCAACCACATTTCACAATTAAAAAATTTGGTATGTAAAAACTTTTTATATTTCAACAAAATATTAACGTTTACGTCTCATTCGAAACTATATATAACTCCTTACCTTTAGGGTACATACTAATATTATGGATAACTTATTTTTTCTTTATTCGGAGATTAACTTAATATTAAAGTATTAGCAAGTTTCTTTTCGAAAAATATAGGTTATCACAAAAAGCGATAGCTTGACGAGAATGACATGCGTGTCAATAAAGTCATCACCAAAAATGCCGAAGACCGAGCGAAGTGGACTAAGGGGAGTAGGAAGGCGGACTCCGAGCCCTCGCGTGCCACGCTGGAACGAAACTGGGATTTAAGGCGAGGATGATGATGTTGAAGATATTATCGAATTCATCAGATAGGGGTTGTCTGTATCAAAGTTTATTCAATGTTGATCAACCGAATGATCAATGATTGTCGAAATCATATAGTTTCCAAGTTATGTGATGGCGTAAAAATGCTTTGTCGGAGTTGACTCGGTTATTCCCTCGCTACTACCTGAATATTACATCGGGTGTAGGCAGTTGAAAATAGGAGCGGTGATAATGGAAGCTGGTGATAGAATTGTAACCTTCATCTGACGAAATTAAACGTCGAAAAAGCTGTAAAAGGTTAAATTAGCGCTGATGTTACACTATTTAAACATAATAAATAATACTACTTCTATAGAACTTTGATCAAATATAAGATTTTACTGTATAGGCCTTAGGCAGAGCCCTCGGGCAGGGACTCGCTCATTCGTAAAGGGTGTTATTAAGTTGAAGTATGAAATGTGGTAACGGAAAATAAAATAAAATCGAGCCAAATTGTTGATATTCGAATTTAAAATTGTTGAAAATGGATTTTAAAATTATTTAGAATATTGATTAAAGAGATGGTACAAGAAGGAGGTGATATATCATCGTTACAGAGTACCTAGTTTCAAGAAAACAGTGATGAAACCTGCGAATTTAGGCAACTGAATTTGTAACCATGATCCAATCTGGTCAGGTTCCCCTGGTAGCAGGGTCACGGAGGTCAGATGGTAATCGCTCCACTGTAATTACTTGACCTGCCAAATCCTGGATCATGGTCAAGGCGGACCCCGGGCCCTCGATCGCGAGAGCACAACCGGGACATTAACGCCAAGATGATGATGACAGAGTACCTAGTTTCGGAGTTTAAATAATTGATAGGTATTAAACAGTGAATAAAACACCATGTACATTCCTTAGTATACCTAGGTTGACTTTAAATAATAAAATTTTTGTAACGGTTCTTATCTGCTTTGGCCAGCGAACCGGATTCACCCATGTTGCACTAAGTTTATCAGACGCTATTTTTAGATCGAGTCTTTTTGGAAACATTATTGATATCGAAGAAGGGTTCAGTAGAAAAAACTAAACAATTGATGGACAGAATGCTGACACTAAGAACAACGATGCCGCAATTGTTTGGTGATATCGACGTGAAACATGATTTCGACAATATATATGAGAATATGTGAGTAGTGGCCGTAGCCATGTTGAGTCCGGCAGAGTAGAATAGCACCAAATTTCTACACTCGTGGGTACAAACAACAACGTGGGTGACAACAAATGTTTTAGAGGCAAAAGATGTAGTCTCCATAGACTGGAAAATGGTTGGCAGCAGCGTTCTCCATTGTTATATTTATAACATTGCGATCTCTAACCCCAAGCGTGGAGATTATAGTAATAGTCTCCCCTTTCGTGGGAGAGGCCCCTAGTCCTGCAGTGGACTGAAATGGGCTGTGATGATGATGATGATCTGAGTAGCGGGGTTTATTGGATACCGAAGTCGTTCTGTTGTTAGCCCACTGAACGGAAATCATTAACGATGACCCAAAACATCAACGATGCACTTTTTCTCATTACTTGCGTACCAGAGGGATCAGTAGGGAAAATCGGAACGAAGGCATTTCGTACTAAAAATTCAGTTTGAAACGCCCACTTCTTCACCACGAGCTACGCCGTCTACTCAACACATACAGTGCCACAAATATATCCGACCAGGTGGCAGAAACTGGAACTGTGTAAAATGGCGATACTTCAATATATATTTGAAATGACATATCAATATTATCAATGCCAAGAACAGCGACGCCGTCACCAGGTCAGATGAGTTTGTGGCACTGTAGGTATGCTGATTGCACTGAAATAAAAACGCAAGACTACTAAGACTATAAAAGGATACTAAAGGCTATTTACACGCAAAATGTAGTGAACGGATCGTCCAGCATGGACCGGCTAATGTAGTTCCCAAAGGAACACGATAAAACCCTCCGCCTTTGCTTTGTAAAATGATATTTTTCTCATTACAGTATTTATTTTAAATGCAATAAAGAGTTTACATACATACATACATACATAAAAGCTACTTTTGTGCGAATAGGGGGCAAAAACTAGGAACGTACATAAAGGGATTTAAGCTAAATGCCATAACATGCATGTTTTCCAACAGGACATTTACCATATTACCGAAGGTCACAAAGGACTACTGCAGAATTATCTGTAAAAAAGTCAAAGGAAATAAATTTGAACGAGACTACATTACACGAATTACTATGTTATGCTTTTGGGTATGTTGAAATGAAATTACTATTACACACAGGTTACTTAGAACAAAAAGTCGTATGTTCACTTGCCGTTCTCTATTTATTTTTGGCACTGATCATTACTGTATCAGTATAGTACATATGACACTGTGGACGTTTTGCTAGTTCATTATTACAAATGCTTACTATTAATATTTGAACATTCACTTATTATATTAAACTCGGGTCAATCCCGTGGTGTTGCTGATGTCCATAGGCGGCGGTGACCACTTTCCATCAGGTGGCCCGCTTGCCTGTTTGTCTGCATACATTTAACACAAAAATAAATATGTATACAGAGATTTATAGTCCAAAATAAATGTTATCAGCTCCAAACCATCCGACTTACGATGCGAAAACCACAGGCGCTCAACCGAAAAAGGATTGCCCTGAAAAGTTACAAAATGCTAGTTATAACTCTTAGCAAAGAAGGCGGCAATATGGCAACGCACCTGCGGTTCTGCATTTTTGTAGCCTGCAGCCTAAATGCACGAATCGTCGATGTTATGCGCGACAGTTACCTGTCATCAGGTGGGCTGTATGCTCGTTTGTCATTGCCTAGAATAAAAAAATATCATTTTGACAGCCATTGCGAAAACTATACAACGCCACGTAAGCAATTCGAAAACATTTTTGGTTCTCATGTTCTTCGGAGCATCTTGCTGGCCTTGACACATTAGTCTTCATGTGACACCTATACATGGGTCATCATCACTGGCCGTGTGGT
The DNA here is from genome assembly GCA_905147135.1 of Blastobasis lacticolella. Lineage (NCBI taxonomy): Eukaryota > Metazoa > Arthropoda > Insecta > Lepidoptera > Blastobasidae > Blastobasis > Blastobasis lacticolella. Next base: position 7,785,204 of record LR990056.1, read on the forward strand.
TTCCGGCAGAGTAGAATAACACCAACCCCTTACACTCTTGGGTGTCGTACAAGGTGACTAATGTTTTCGAGGTAAAAGATCTAGTGTCAGTCGGCTGGAAAATGGGTAGCAGCGTTTTCCATTGTTATATTTATAACACTGCGATCTCCAACCCGCTTTCCAAGCTTGGAGATTATGGCAATAACCTTCCCTTTCATGGGAGAGGCCTGCAGTCGACTATTATGGGTTGTGATGATACATGTGTTGATGCCATCTAATATTTTTGATTTGCTTCAGATAGCAGGATACCTGAGAAGACATGATTGTATCGCCGAATACTATGTCGTAGTGGATTTCACCGGAATAGATTTGCTTGAACTTGTTAGAAGAACTGACCTAATGGAGTTTCAACAATTCTTCAATACTTATTTGGTAAGTTTAATATGAATTTGGACTGTCAACTGTCATAGTCAACTGTTGACAGAACTGCTTTGCTCTTCATAAACCGATTTCCTATGACCGATTGATTATCACCACTTACAATGTAGCCTAGCATTATGCGGGATTACTAGACTAGGTTTGTTATTTAAGAATTTCTTATATTTAATGTAAGAATAAAGGCCTTGCCACACACAAAGCTCGGCGCGAGCGCGGTGCGATAGTTGCTAGGCAACTATAGCGCGGCGCGATAGTTGCTAAGCAACTATAGCGCGGTGCGAGCGCGGCGTGATAGTTGCCTAGCAACTATCGCACCGCGCTCGCGCCGAGCTTTGTGTGTGGCAAGGCCTTTAATTGCCGTTATAAAAAGTCTATAAACCCTAGGGAGTTCACATGGGAATACAATGTCATCTTATCTTTTCTGAAAGCCGATTAAATAGTTCAAATACTTGTAATAGATGGCATTGATTAGACACGTTTCACAAAAATAAATCAAAACGAGACCGTCAGATGAATAAAATGTAGATATTTTGCACTTTCTTCTTGAAGAAGGTGCTAAAACTAAGATTTTTTCACGAACCACCTTTCGGAGTTACTTCTAATTGAGAATTGAGAATGCTGTCTAAGCAGCGCCATCTAGTGAGGTACGCCGAACTACACTGTTTACTTTTTAAAGTAGCAGAAAATTTGTCTGCTGGCTGATTAATGTCTGTGAATACTTGCGTTGTTACATTCCATAATATCACGCTACGTTGTAATAATGTTTTACCAATATATCTATACAACTTTTATTTCATTATCGCTATAATCATATTATTTACTATCAATGGCTTTCAAATACTTAATTTCTGGACCTGGAAGAAATTTTCTATTTGTACAGTTCTTTAGTTTTTGTAAAATTTTAATTCATGTTCATCTCGTCACAGCCCGTAACAGTCCATTGCAGGACTTAGGGCCTCTCCCACAAAAGAGGTTATTGCCATAATCTCCACGCTTGGCAGGTGGGTTGGAGATCGCAGTATTTAAATATAACAATGTATCAGTTGACGTGGAAATAATAATATCTACTTATCGAGATCATTGCAATAAAGCCCAATTCAATTTATTTTTTATACCACTAAGGTGTCAAACAAGCTTGCGACCTGCCTGATTTAAAAATCAAGAAAAAAAAACCTGTGGCCACCTGTCGGCTCCAGCATCAGACCAGCTCCATGGTACCATATTAATGCAATGTCATCCAAGTTACATAGGTATACCAAATTCAGCTCAATCGGATACCAATAAATGGTCGAAAAATGGTTTGCAAATTTTGACGGATAACTTACAAATATACAGTGAAAGTTAAATAAAAACTTGTAAAAGGAGCCTCACACTTGTTGGTAGAGCAATCGGCATTTCACGCTATGGTCCGCGTATTTAGTTTTGTGTTAGGTGACATAAGTATTATGTAGTAATGTGAAATTACAGGCATGAGGCGTTTCATCTTAGTCCTCACAGTGACAACACATCTGCGTTTTTGCATTTTTGTTATCTGTAAGTTACCACTTACCATCAAGTGTCCTAAATGCTCGCTTGTCTTTAAGTATAATAAAAAAGAAAATTTAATGTAATCAAATGTCTTTTACTTATTTTCAGGCAATTATGGGTTTGAGGATTAAAGGCATACTTGTAATTTGTGATTCAAATTTGTTAACAACCGTAGTCAAATTAATCGTACCACTATTAAAGAAAAAGATTTCTGACAGAATCCGCTTCTTCAAGCATTGTGAAGAATTGCATGAGGTTTTCCCAAAGGAAATTTTACCAAAAGATTTTGGCGGCAAAGAAAAGTCTCTAACAGACCTCTGGAGTAAGTAAAACATAAATTATAAGTAAATAATTTTCAACAATTTAATTAGTAGTACAAAAATACGGAGCAGCAAGCCAAAAATGTGTCTTCAAGTGCATTACAACATAACACACACTCGTACTTCTCCTGTCTATTCTCAAAATTAGATACATGGAAATTTTGTAGTATAATCAGAGCTGCGCGTACCCTGGGACAACATAACTCCAAAATTCTTTGAAAGTACTATCTCTTTATACATTTAAACTTACAACTATTTCTGCATTATTTATTAATTTTGAAGACTAATCACAATAGCACGTAAATGATTAAAATTTGCTTTAGAATCTAAAGACAGAGACAATTTAAAGTTGCAGTACAAGATTGCCTTGGCCTCCAAAACCTGTTTAATATCCAGAATGTGAAGTAGCTAAATGCACTTTGTAAACTCTGTTACAAGTAATTGAATTGGCCTTTAGAATATTATATTAATATAGCGATATCTCATAATTTTATTTGCGTATTTTTTTGGAGATTTTGTGTATTCCTGAGGATAATTTTCTTTCCAACTGATGAGAAACAGTAACTGTCTCTGTCTAAATGTTTTTAAATTTTAATTTTTTTTTTAACTTTGTCGAATCGCCGCCAGCTTCCTAGGTGCACTCCCAACTTGGCAGCGATTTGGAATTCTTTTTGTGGATTTATTTTAGTTAAGTAGGTAACAAGTTTTAATTTTGTAAATATTGTATCTATATATTACATATATGCTAAGATTAGATCTACGGTGCAGCGAGCTAGAAGATGCCCATTCTCTCGTCACAGATCACAAAAAACGCCAAATTAATTGTCACTGTAAAACTTAGCTGGCATGGCTCAGCAAATGATACATACCTTACCCATTAAACTCGATTATAACAAATAGTATAGTGTTTCTGCCAGTGAGCAAGGTTTCCAGTGCTCCATGAGGTGGGGATTTGGGGAACCGTGGCTTTGGCAGAGGAGTGGCATTTGCAGCAAAAAGGCTGCCAGAGCAACGTGTTATAGAGGTGGGCAACGCATTAGCGATACTCTTGGTGTTGCTAATGTCTATAGGCAGTGGTGACCACTTTCCATCAGGTGGCCCGCTTGCCTGTTTGCCTACCGTATGACATAAAAAAAATAAAAAAATAAGGAGGCTCAAGTCCTGGACTTGAGCTTTTTAAGTTGTTATAATTGTGGACTTATAATTTTCTAATTTTATTTCAATTTATAATGTTTTGGATTGGTTATAAAAGTGGACCAAACAACACCATCATTGTTGCTATCCATTTTACTTCTTTAGTGGTAACTTGATAGTTTCAAAACGAATATCTATTATGATTGAAATATTTCAGATGGATGGTCGGAGGTATTGTCTTCAGAGGAGCATACGGAGTATATGAAAGAGATCAATGCAGCTCGCACTGATGAAACACTAAGGCCCACCGCCCAGTTCAATGAGGAGTACATGGGAACTCCTGGCACATTCAGGAACTTAAGACTGGACTGAATAATTGTTATGTTTGTCTGTGATCCTCTCTATGAAATAGATGAGACCACCTGGATAGGGATACCACCGCCTGGTCTATTTATCCCGCTAACCATTTACGTGTCCATGGGAAATGTACTACATAAAAAAAAATCTCTACAAGTACATACCGAGGAAGATCAGACATCGCAGAGCAAACAAAATCTATCCGGTATGGTTTTCTGCAGATTTAATTACGGACATCGAGCATAAGGCTAGATTCCATCGTGCGTGGAAGGCGTATGGTTGTCCCTATTCGTATGCACAATTTGCTAGCCTCCGTGCTGATGTTAAAAGGAGAAGTGCGAGTGCATATAAAGACTACCTACGTCGCATTCAGGTCAACATAAAGTGTGATACGCGTTCTTTTTAGAATCACACAACCAACTTAAAATGGAAAGGTGGTTTTGAGGCTAAGGTTATTTTTAACGGCGAGGAAAACACTGGGAGCAAGGTGGCAGATGCATTTGCTTCCTATTTTGCAGGTGTCTTTTTGCTCAATGCTTCTCCTTTAATTGTGCTGATGCGAGTACGGCTGACCGAACCACGTCGGCCGATTATATTTCTATTGGGCATATCATCGTTCAGGATGTTGAAAATGCCATTAACAGGCTAAGACCTTCTATGGGCCTTGACAATGTACCTTCTTTTATTATAAAAGCTTGCAAGGAGTTTCTTGTGGATTCCATTTGCCATATTTTGAATCTGTCAATTTTCTCCGGTACTTATCCAGAGCTCTAGAACTTAACACGGGTTAAGCCAATTTCAAAATCAAATGACTTAAAAGATGTAGAAAATTACAGAACAATAGCAAATTTATCAGCTTTTGTTAAATTGTACGAGTCTATTCTGTACGAACACATTTCTTCCCAGGTCAAGCCTTTCTTGTGTGACACCCAACACGGGTTCAGATCCAACCGCTCTGTTAATACCAACCTACTAACCTTGGTTGGCCGTGTCTCTGACCATCGCGATAGGGGTGTTCAGGTGGATGTTGTCTATTTGGACTTTTTCGAAGGCTTTTGTCAATGACATTCTGTTGGGTAAGCTGCGTATTAGTTTTTTACCCTCACTACTGAAACTATTTGCAAGTTACCTGTGCGATAGACAACAGTACGTACATGGCTGCTATGTCTCCAATTCATACCACAGGCGGTCTGTGGTCAGTCAGGGCTCAGTATTAGGTCCGCTCATGTTTGACATTATGGTGAACGACCTGGACTTGTTTCTACGGGACTTGGACTTGGGACGAGCTTACTATATGCCGACGATCTAACTGCAACTCTATGCGGTATATGCGTGGAGTGTGGATAATGGACTTCTCTTTAATCCAGATAAGTTCCATGTAACCTTCAGTCGATCAAAGTGTCGTTTGCTGGCACAGTACACCCGGGCACCAGTGCAATTACTCGTGTTAATGTTGTTAAAGACCTGGGAGTCGTTTTTGATCCAGCTCTCAACTTCCATGATCACATGAGGAAACTCGCATCCGATTGTTCCAGAAGACTAGGGTTCGCAATAAGGAATTCCCGCGATTTCAGCGATCTTAACGTGATAAAATTCGTGTACACGGCGCTGGTGCAGAGTAAACTCGAATCGGCATCGATTATTTAGAACCCATATGAGCACTTACGCTTTACTTCTGGAGAAAATACAAAAAACGTTTTTACGTTTTCTTTATAAAAAAATGTATGGATATTATCCTTTTTTGTACCCCACTAAGTTCTTGCTGGGTACTCTTGGTTTCAACTCTCTGGAAGTAAGGCGTAACTACACCTTGCTCGTTGAGGTGAGTAGTATCCTGCGTGGCGAGGCGGACTGTCCTGCACTTGTCTCGCAAGTTGTAACTGGGTGTTCCGCCTAAGCCGAGGATGCTACTGAGAGCACGTCCAGGCAAACTACTCGCGACTCCAGCGTCGCGGACCGTGGCACGTGCGCACTCTCCCCTCCTTCGCGGCATGGACATGGTTAACGCTTTTCAGGCATCGGCACCAGAGTGTGACATATTTGTGAGTCGATGTATGGAAGTGCGAAATGCATGTCTGAGGTTTAGTGAGTTGATGGATGAGTGAGTGTATTTTAATTTTTTAACTATGTTTTTAGTTTTTAATTTAGTGTTTTTTAAATATTATATGTCTTAGTTGTATAATTATTGATATTTGCAGTGTATTAGTAATAAGTACTGTGAAATGGTAAATAAATAAATAAAAATCAATAAATCAGTGTGTTGTTCCATTGCCAAAGCCACATCAATATTTCTTCGTCCCACGTGTGTTGAAAAAGTCGCATCTTTAGCATTATTACGCATTCAAATAGTAAATATTGTACTATTTTCCAAAACTTTCGAGTCAATTTTTAATGCCCTCTGGGACATAAGTACAGTGTTGAGCGTATCCCCATGCTTTATCTTGTAATACAAATGTGACCAGTCCAGTTTTCAACTAAATCTTGTAAAATATAATTTTCAATTTATTAATTTATTGTGGAAGATATCGCCTCCTTGCTTCAATAACGTGACAAGTCTTAAAAATTTTTTTTTGATAATTTCAAACCGCCGTGTCCAATTTTATTTTATCCAAAAACGCGGTATATTTTAACAGATAATTGCCAAATTTATTACTGAAAATGACAGCGCAACTGTGTTATATCGCGATATCACGTTGTCTCATTATTGGAGGTATTTTATTTCATCCATGTATAAATACAGTTGTCACTGCGGACGAGACGTGGAAGGTGCTTTCGTTTTTCAACGAAAACGTGACATTACGAGAATATCACGGTTTGGTTGCAAAGGTATGTTTTAATTCAGTTATATTATTTTATTTTATAACATTATATTGTATAATATTAACAAATTGTTGAAAAAATTTAGTGGAGTGTGAATTAGTACAAACCATCATGTCACCCTGTTGCCGAAAGAATTTCAATTTTGTGTTATCTTAGGATGCAACATTGTTGGTGATGACATTTTTTGTTATTCAAAAGATATATTATATTTTGTTACATAATTATAAATTGTTATGTAGGTACAGTATAAAGCTTGAATTTAGTTTGTTTTTTCTAAGTTTTTTAATAAATATTTACGCATATTTTATAGTGATATGCGAAAAAATATTGTAATAGCCTGTTTTTAATAATAGATAAAATTTTGATTACAGGTTTTTTTTTGGATTCCTCACCTATTGTAGAGTAGCTTCTATAGCTAGCAACAGTAATTATAATTTTTTTCTCCCTTGACTTTAATTAACTCTGTTAGCCCAATTCAATTGTCCAAGAAGTGCATGTTCCGCGTTCTTTTTACCACGACACCGTATAAAAGGATATAGCTAATGATTCTGTGAAATAGTAAACGACTTGCATAGGTCATTGGTGGACGCGTTTGCAGTAAATAGAAATGGAAGTGCTACCTCGGTGTAAAATGTTGGAGTACCATCCAGATATTCTTCAAGTGGTAAGGAAGAAGATCAATTTGGATGTACATACGCTGAATGAATCGTTAGACACTTTGGAAGAGTGGACCAGAAAACAAACTCATATCACGAAAAAGGAATTTGGTAAATATTGTTTGGATTGTTGAGTATACTTGTTTATCATCATTGGTGTTACCAAGAAAAGCATACTTAATTTATTCCAAACTAAAAATGTTTGTACTTTAGAATTTTAATGATAGTTTTAACTCATACTATCCGTTCCATAGTAATTATGTGTACTTGCCAACTATCTGTCTTATAATGAACCTAGCAGCTGACCTAGTTATGACTGAAACTTGTTACTGAGATTTCGCAAAGCGTGTATTACTGAGAAAGTGGTTTGTGCTCCATTGAACATTACAAACACATATTTTTTTTAAATCTGCTATTCCTATGGTTTATGAATCAACGTATGTAAAATATGAAACTGCATTGGTTGTAGTAGCTCAGAATTTTGTACGACAGATAAAATTACCCGTTTCTTTTTGTCGCATGCAGCATGATATGTAGGATTCTTGTGTGGAGATCTCCCTTAATTTATAGCTTTTTGTATTTTCTATATAAGATTAAAATTGTAGATTTATAACTGCCTTCTGACTGTTTTACATCCCTACTCATATGCAAACTGTAAGCTGTTGATCCATCTAAAATCAATGAATAAATAAATATCGCCCGTACTTAAACCGGCCTATTCTAGGCAGGCAAAACATTCGCATGCTCCTGTCTATCTATTATGGTTCAGCCCTGTGACAGGCTACCAGACAAAAAAAGTCGCGTTTACTACACTAGCAAGCATCGTGCCTGCCTTTACACTATGCACATTTGCAGCCCGAAGCTATTTGGAAATCATATTGATATCGAAGAAGGGTTCAGTGGAGAAGGCCAAACGTTTATTGGACAGCACATTGACGTTAAGGACCATGATGCCACACTTGTTCGGGGACTTTGACGTAGTGCACGATTTCCAGGATTTAGATGCGCATATGTGAGTACATTAACGACTTGAACCTCTTCCAAATCAGTGGAGGGTCTTGCTTAATCTTCACGCTTGGCAGGCGGATTGTCGACAATTCAACAAAAAACGCTGCTGTTCATTTTCTGGTTTATGAAAATAGGTAGTAGTTAATTTGCCTCTTAAATTAATTAGTCGCCTTATACGATACGATACGATACCTGTTTTCCTGACGGAAGTATTGGTGCTATATTCTAAAATAATTCTTACGGACACCACTTATCTATTATTTAACTGGGCCATGAATAACAAAATTCACGGGCATTAAGTACATTTTTTGCTTTCTTAGAGATATGAGAGGAGGATACCTACAACACACCGAGGCACACCAGCTTAAATCTTCGTAGTTGATAAAATAGGCAGCATGCGTTATTTGTTCTGTATTTTTCAGAAGGAAAAGCGTGAAGCATGGAGTCAGACTAAGGTCAAAATGGAAAGTTCAAAGAGACTCGTAACATTAATTAGTAATTTCATCTATACCATTATCAACAGCTCATACGAGTTAAAGTATTCATCATCACAGCCCATAACAGTCCACTGCAGGACTTAAGGCCTCTCCCATGAGAGGGGCGGTTATTGCCATAATCTCCAGCCTACGGAGACTCATTTGCCTCGAAAACATTTGTCGCCTTGTATGATCCCCACGACTGTTAGGGGTTGATTCTACTCTCCACCGCACGACTAAGTAACAGTATTATAGAGTCTAAAATATACAGTATAAGTGAGCTAAGTAGGCTACTTTTCATCGGAGCTACATAACAATATAGTGGGAAAATGTTACAAAAGCAGACAGTCACTGAGTAATAACAGTGAATGTTTTATTAGTTATTTGTCATAATTGGTGCAAATTGATTCTTGTCTTCCTCGAAACAACGCATTTAGTCAATTAACGATTACGTTCTAAAGTATCAAGGTGCAGTTCTGCAAATAAATTGTAATTATCGTCTACTTCATCCTAATGATATAATCGGTGGAGGTATGTATACTTAGGTGTAGTAACAATTTGCGTAAGGTTGTTGCAAGCTGGATGCGGTGAGACTTTAATGACATATTGCATTGGCCGCGCACTGAGGCGGCCTATGTCCCGCAGTGGCCTAGTATAGACTAATGACGATGATTTATCAAATAGCGCACTGTTTAGAAACAGTAGCCAAATCTGTTACTTTTGCGATTACGTATGATCGATTTAATAGTTTCAGTTTATTGCAATAGAACTTTGTTAGCAACTGAACCCATGAAATCGATAAAATCAGATCATTGTTGTGTAAAAGGTCATTCTAATGTTAGTAACAGACGTTATGATTTAGTTGGATCAGTTGCAGTCGATACTAATCGTTACGACGAACAAAATAAACTCGCTTTTGGATTAATTCGGATGCGCGGGCGAGCTGACCGTAGGACGTCCGACCACGTCGCACCCCGCGCCCAAAAGCAATTTTATTTTATACTTCGTAAAATATTAGTATCAACTGCAACTGACGGTTGGTCGGCTCGAGCCATAACGGAACGTCTGTTACTAGTTTTATAGGAAACGGTTATGCGACGGGCGGTTTTGAGGTCTCCTATTGATCGGGCGACGGCCGTCGTACGACCATGGACGCATGGCCGTTGCCAATTAGGACAGCACCTCAATATTATGGAAAATTGGTCACTATTGTTACTGTTTTTTTTATTTTCATCAATAGGTCGGTGGCAGTGTTACCAAAGCTTACCAAAGAACACTATCGAATCTTCTGTATAAAGTTGTATGGAAATAAAATGCAACGCAGCTACCTTACTAGATGCGCCCAGATACTCTTTGTGGTAATTATTATAATTATCTTTCTTATCAGCACATATTCATAATATGGAATCGTTATCTTTGTAAGATAATAATTTTATAACAACTCTAAAGCTTATTTCATACTCACTCATCACAGCCTGCAACACTCCACTGCAGGAATTAGGGCCTCTCCCACGAAAGGGGAGGTTATTGCCATAATCTCCACGCTTGGCAGGCGGGTTGGAGATCGCAGTGTTAAAATATAACAATGGAAAACGCTGCTGCCCATTTTCCAGACTACGGAGACTCTTGATCTTTTGCCTCGAAAACATTAGTCGCCTTGTACGACACCCATGAATGTAAAGGGTTGGTGCTATTCTACTGTGCCGGACACCACACGGCCAAGCTTATTTATTCAAAAATAAATGGTTAAGAATTTTTTATTTATTTATATACTTAGACGTATCAGTCGTATAACTAATAACAGACGCTCTGATTTGGCTGGACCCGACCAACCCTTAGTTGCAGTCGATACTCGTACTAATCCTAACGATGTAGAAAATGTAGTCGCTTTTGGATTATTTCGGATGCACGTCCAAGCCAACCTTGGGCGGACGTCCGACCACATCCGCTGCACGACAAAGCGGCTTTATTTTATGTGGCATAAGGATTAGTATCAACTGCAACTGACGGTTGGTCGGCTCCAGCCAAAACGGAACGTCTGTTACTAGTTTATGATATAATAATATATTACGTTACCGTAAAAACTCGGTATTAGTTCGGTTGGGTTCGGTAACTGTAACCAATAATCAAATTGACGATAATGCAATCTCAAGACTTAGGATATTTAGGATATATGTATAATATTTTCATATTGCCAGTTGGGCGAGTACATGAGAGCAAACGACTACATTGCCGAATATCAGATAATTGCCGACTACTCTAAAGCAGATTTGATGGAACTTATAACCAAAACTGACATAATGGAGTTCAAGCGAGTAATGAATACCTATCTAGTAAGTATTTACCTCGTGACACGGGTAACTCGAGGATTCCTTCTCAATCCTTCAGAATTGCCCGTTTCAGCAATTTATAACGCCACTTGCGAATACGAGTCCCTGGATTGGACAATAATTTGTCCGCGGAAAATCCTTCTCCGCGCTGGCATGTTTTTTGCGTAGGTACCTACTCTTACTATCATCATAATATTCATAATCTTGGCGTTAATGTTCCGGTTATGCTCTTGCGTACGTGGTCCCGGGGTCCGCCTCGGCCATGATCAAGTATTGGGCAGATCAGGTAATTAAAGGGGTATCAAATAAAGCCTATAGATAGCTGATAAATACACAAAAACAACTCTAATTACATCCCTCTTTCTGAATAGGAGCTTGAAATAGAACCTCAACATTTTTGTAAAACTAATTAAATTAAATTTTCAGCCATCCTTAGGACTGAGAATTAAGGGCATACATTTAATTTCTTCTTCTAAAATGATAACCAGCATACTAAACACGTTCTTACCGTTGTTAAAGTCGAAATTGGCTAAAAGATTGGTTGTGCACGAGCGCTACGAATTGTTATACGACATTTTCGAAAAGGATATTTTACCGGAAGATTTTGGTGGCAAAGAAAAATCTATGGATGATATGTGGAGTAAGTACTTTTTTTTACTATCAATAGGCTTGCATTTGACCTCAACTCACCTGATGGAAAGCGACGATAAGGTCGAAGATGTAGCATGCGTGCATGGAGTAAGTACTGTGCGCAGTTTTTAATTTATTACATAATTATACATCGTTATGTACAGTATATACTTAAGACCTAATTAAAAAGGATTAAAAAAAGTGTCTCTCATTCGATGCCATGCGGATGTGTCCCCATAAGGATGGCGGCGTTACCTCTCTGAATTGTCAGACTTATACGCTGACTGAGATAACCGCCAGCACGTGGGTCACCGGTAGACTCAATTAGCCAGGTAGAGATCTCTTGAATCACCTTTTTAAGTTGTACAGCATTTTTTATGCAAAATAAAAGTCTCATCATCACCAAAAATCCATATTTCACTATTAAACTTATGTTTCATCCGGATTAGCCGAGCTGTCCAGACTAATATTTAAAAAAACATATTCGAACCTAGAGTGAGCTGTCTCTAGGCAGGCATGTTCCATCCAGTTAAATAGCTTTCAAACGCCTGCCTAATTCTTAAAGAAAATAGAATATCCTATACCTAAGAAGATGATAATAATAATGATGACGATTGTTATTAGGTGACTGGAAGGACGTTATGTCTTCGAAGCAGCACCGGGAGTACATGAAGGAGGTGAACGCAGCTCGGACCGATGAAGCGCTGCGGCCAACCGACCAGTTCAATGACGAGTATATGGGAACACACGGCACGTTCAGGAATTTAACACTAGATTAAAGGAAGAAATAAGAACATAGTACAGATTATAGAAGCTGTAGGGATTAGGACTGAACTGTAAGCTAGAGGCGATCATAATGATTCAGCAATGGACGCAGGGATACTAGGACATTTAGCATTAAAAGCCTACTTAACATAATAATTATAAAGGGAGAACTATATTAGCTACACATAGGACACCTAAGCTTATCTGGGTGGGTCCTATACAGCGACTAATCATCTCGAAATACATTAGATCCATGACATGCAATGCGACGTTCAGTATAAGAGCATAAGTGCATTACCACTTCAAGAAAATTTTCCTTTGTAGCAACATTCACGGCATTTGGTGCATCTTAGCCAAAATCAGTTTGCTGAAGGAAGGGAGACTTAGCTGTCCCTTATACCCAAAGGACTCGTCCATTACCCCCGTGTATTTTTTAAACAATAAATAAAAATGTAACTGCACAGTAGTGCAAAGAAATATGATACTTAATTACAAGGAAATAGGGTTCGTATTTTCCTACAAATGTAACACGTGGTGTGACGTGACCTAGTGTAATGCTAGCTGAAGTCGGTTTCGTTGTTATTATGTCTAAGCCACTTCCGTAGCCTTTTGGGTGGCTTGGGACTCCGTCAAGGATGGCGATATCTAAGAAAGACAGAAAGAAATAATTGATAGTATAGGCCAAGTGAGCTTTCGCGCGCGATAAGCGAGGAAATAGATACTGCTATCTGTTTCATCTTAGTATTGAGAGAAATAAACCAAAATTCTCTCGCGGCGCGAGTTGTGTCGCGGGAACACTTGTGCTAGCCGTGTATGTCCTATATTAAAATAATTTATGTATAGTGTTTGGTGTAGTATTAGTGCGCAGTTTCTTTAGGGTTTCGGACCCCAACGGTGAAAAGGAACCCTGTTACCAAGCCTGCGTTGTCTGTCTGTGTTTGTCATAGGCCTGTATGTTTAAAATCGTAATAGCCAGATACTTGTAATTTTCAAAGAATATGTATTTCTATGGGCGCTGTGACGACAATGAATTAAATTTTTAAATTTGTACTTACCTCTTAATTACTCCTCTTAAAAGAAACCTTCATGCATGACAAGTATAACATCATCATCATAATCATCCGGGCGGTCAATCTCGGCTACTGCCATGGTCCGCTTTCCTGCTTTGCTTTCTCTCCTTTGCCCGATCTTCGGCATCCTCACGTCGTAAGCCGTTGGCTCTTGCATTCGACTCGGCGATGTCCATCGCTTCTTAGGTCTCCCGCGTGACCTCTTTCCTGATACAGGCAGGTTTAGACACATATTTCCCACGTATCTATGGGGCTTGCGCAACACGTGACCATACCAGCGCAGCCGTGCCTCTTCGATCTTATCCGCGATATCTCTTACGCCAAGGCTGCCACGGATGTATTTGTATAACAACGAATACTAAAAACTAGTCAAGCGTGGGTTGGAATTGCTCAAATCGAAACCTTGAGGTTTCGATTTGAATATAATTTGACGAGAGAAATTAAAAGTCGCTCTAGAATTTGATTTTTGATTTGATCTTGACTTAAAAAATAATTTTTGAAGAATAATTATTTTAGTGTTAATGGTACGGAACCCTTGTAACCCGTATGTAAATTCGACTTGCATTTGGCTTATTTTTAATGGTATTTAGGCCTTTGCCTTCGTGAATACGTTATCATAGCTTCTCGTCTAAAATTCCGTCATCATTTCACCGGAGCCGTGCATTTTTTATTTCAAAATTTTCAAAAAATCGTACTGCATGCACAGTCTCAAGAGTGGCAGTATGGGTTTCATCCAGGACCATGGACCTTATCCTTCAAACCGGATCACAAAACCGCGACCAAATTTTTAATTATGTAAGTATATCTTCATGATCATCATCATGAGATCATCCGAAACACGTCCACTGCTGGGCATAGGCCTCCCCCCGAGATCTCCACAAAGGCTGGTCTTGTACCTTCCGCATCCAGCTGGTACCTTCGATCTTTACCAGATCGTCGGTCCATCTAGTTGGAGGCCTACCCACGCTGCGTCTTCCGGTACGTGGTCGTCACTCGAGAACTTTCCTGCCCCATCGGCCATTTGTTCTGCGAGTTATTTGCCCTGCCCACTGCCACTTAAGCTTGGCAATCCTTCGGGCTATGTCGGTGACCTTAGATCGCTTGCGTATCTCCTCATTCCTGATTTGATCGCGCAATCTGTAATTAGATAACTCTTTGCCTCCATTGTAGCCGGTTATCTGAATGAAATATTAATTTTCAAATAATGAAGCAAATATTCTCAGCACTTGATTTACCTACTTTTTGCGTTTTACCAGGCTTTTAATCAATGAAAGATAAAAGGCTTCAGCAATTAATTTCTTGCAGACAATAGTGGGCAGTGGAATCCGTTCCAAGGAATAATTCAGTAGACACGCCTACAGTACAGGGTCAGCGATTGTATTCGGCGTGTCTTTCTGTGCCAGTGATTAAGGGCCTGAGCGAAGTTGCTGTTGAATAAGTATGCAGACAGACACACTACGGCTTATTTTGTGCTTTCACTTCCATCTTTGTTGACGACATCGCAAAGGTTACAAATGTTATTCTTTTTTTTTTCTATTTACTCTAACCTTGAAGGCATTCAGATTATATTGATCAGAGAATACTCGCAGGCAACGTGTTCAAATTCATAACGAAGTAAGTACCTGCTTAGGTAATATGATAATTATGGAACTACTAGCCACCACTGAAAACCGGTGGAAGAATTACCGGTAGACTACAAAATTGCTAAATATCGACACAAAAAAATTCTAAGGATTTTTTCAAAACACATTTCGTTCGTTATTTGACGATTATAATAGGCATAATGCTTGTTTAATGGATCTATAACGCCTACCAAGAATCATAACGCAAATTTATCTGATTATATATGGTCGTACATAACAATCAGGCGTTAGTCGTAAGAATACTCAAGGACTGAATCGTCAGTAGCATTTAGGGGTAACATGATGTTTCAAAGGCAACATTTTCATTAGTTGTTATGATACAACTAATGAAAATGTTTGTAATAAAAAAATTATAGAATACCATTATGTCTGCAAACGACTTACACAATTATACATGCAATGTTTATTTGATTGGACTTGCCTACTGTAAACGTTCTCTACTGGCGGCTGTCATATGTAGTATACCTTGTGCTTGATTTATTAATTAATACGTAGATTATATATCTAATCGAGGCTAACAGTGCTTAATAAAACCGACTATAAATCACAAACAAGTAAAAGATTAACTTTTATCATACAACTAGCGGCCCGCCCCGGCTTCGCACGGGTACCACTACGGGTACACGGGTTACACACGACCGCTGCGTAGGGAGCCGACCGCGCGAGTAGGCCGCGCAGCACTTTATTTCTTGACATTGACTCCCCTCCCGTACCCCGTGCTGCCTAGATAGCCGAGCGGACTGAGCGGCGAACACGCGACTTTTTTCTAATATTCACATTTTTAAACTCGTGATATCTTTCGAATGGAATGTCTGAATTGAATAATTCAAAAAGTTATATAATGGTATTGAAACAGTCGTGAATATAAAGTAATTGATTTTGATAAGGATTAATACCAAGGTACAAATAAAGAGCGTTTTTTAGCGGCGGCATTTCAATAAAATTTTGAAAATAAAAGATCTCTTATTGTGACATAACTATAATAGTTAGACATATACTGTCGCAACACTTTTTGTAGATAATGATGTGTTCTGCAAAGTCGTAGTACATTATTTTGTTCTATCATCAATAGTTTTCGCAGCACACGCGATGTAAGGAATTTTTTGGGTATTTTTTTACGCCTTGGGTTACATTATTGGAGTTTTATTAATGATCCGTAATTTTTTAGAATATATAGTATAGCTTATATCACATGAGGATAGTGTAGCTTCCCAACGGTGAAAGAATTTTTGGAATCGGTCAAGTAGTTTCGAAGCCTATTTTATACAAACAAACAATCAAACATTTCCTCTTTATAATATTATAATATAATATAATATTATTAGTATAGATTTGAGTAAGTTAGTTATCATTATTTTTAGAGTCGGTGCCACACAGGACCCTCCCCCAAGAGTTTTCCTTCCCTCCCCTAAGGAACATTACTGTGCTAGTATCGAGTCCAAAAATAATGATATGTATCCTATCCTACTCGAATTGTATGATAAAAAGCTTATTTTTAATATTTTGTGATTTGAAGTCGGTTTTCTTTTTTATTTAGCTCGGTATTTGGCTGAAACTCATTTTGCCTAAATTTTGGATAAGGTCGACGTTTTATATTGAGAGCACAGAAATGAAACAAAAACAGAATCCATGTTACCTGAAAGAGATGTGGTGCATGCAAAGTGTGACAATCTCCTTTGTTGTACATGACATACACTCTTCGGGTCTTACAACGCGTCGCCATTTCGTAACGTTCGGACATATTTTTCCTCGACGAAAAATATTTTAAAATGCCGTCATGTGTAGTGAAATCGTGTAAAAGTTACTGGAAAAAATGTAACAAGGCAGGAGGAATTACCTACCACGCGTAAGTAATTATGATTCGTGCTACTTTTTTTATTAATGTTTTATTTACTTTTGTGTAAAGTTCGAACAAAAATACAACGATGTGGCTACCTGTTTTTCGGGAAAATTCCCATAAAGTGGGGAATTCTTTATTAAATATGTGACTCAGATCAGGTTCCGAATTTTTATTACCTATCGTGTCTGAAAATAACTTGAATGATTATAATTATAGTCTACCCTACGTACTGCTATGATGTAAGCATAGTAGTCCGATTTTATAAATAAATAATATTATTTATTTATAAAATCGGACTACTATGCTTACATCGGTGTTATATAACACCACTTTCTGCGGAGCCCTTATTATTTTCGATCCCTATTTTATTTTAACCGGGTTATATTATTTTAATAGGTTTCCTAGAAATAAAAACCGTAAAGACGATTGGATTCTAATTATACGAAACTGTAGAAGAGAAACCAATTGGAACCCATTATCTGCAGGTACCGTGTGCAGTGCACATTTTGATGACGTGGATTTTATAACAACCGCGAAGGGGCTACGATGCTTGGTTCCGTACGCGTTTCCAAAACGGGTAAATTAACTGTTGTTGTGTTATAAGTTTGTAACTAGTAACAAGCTATGCTATTTCAAGTATTGTGCTGAACAGCCTTAAAATTATCTTCAAGCAGTGTGCACAAACATTGCTTGGGTTGGTATCTTAAACATTAATGTAAGTTACCTTTTAACAAGCTAAGTCGCTTTATCCACATTTAAGGCGAGGACGGCATCCATTTCATCGAAACGAATGATTTTTAAACGTGTAGATTGAAGCAGACTTATAATGATTTGATAGCTAAATAAGTAGATCAAAAGTTTCTTCGAATACTTTTTTTTTAAATTATGCATACATACATGACGTTTCGCTATTTTCCTAGTACTTTAATTCACTTTTCACGGTTCTGACTAACCTCTCTCGCTTCTTCTAGTTCCGCACTCATCATCTTTTCGTACATGCTCGACGATTTAGGCTACTCTTTCTTTTTGTTAAATATCTCTGATTTGATCATGCTATGTACCTACTTCTCAGTATTTCCCTTCTAACGCTTCCATGCACTTCTGCCATATATCTTCATCTTTTTCTTTTTCGTCCTCTCCAACTTCGTCCAAACCAACTTTGAATTCCTATCTCTATCCTAGTCACGAAATCCTCCTCCATACATCAATGTTCTAACGAGCACTCCTCTGTTAAGAAGCTACCTTGGACACCCGGCTGTTCACAAAAGTATGTAGTGCTCTTTTCACTATATTTCTGGCATTCACTCTCCTTTCGACATAACTTTCACACTTTACACCCCTTGTAAACGTTGGTCCTAAATATGTATAAAAACTCACCTGTTCCACTTTTCTACTTGCGATTACGATTTCACAATCAAGTTATAACATCAACATCAACATACCCTAGAAGATTAGGGTATTTAGAGGGTAGGGTATTAGGTTTAATCGATTGTTTGATTTAAAATCTGCAATTTAACGTTTACTATCACCGAATAGATTTTTTATTCAGGTAACTTCATTATAATCCAACAAAAATCTATCGAAACTAGTACGTTTTCGCATTTTAAGATCGCTCCGCGTTCAAAATACGTAATTCATAAATAGACCTTATTCTATGAGTAACATATTCCACTATGATCTATCGGCGCAAAACGGATTTTAATTCCGTGCCGTCCTCGCCTTAAATTTTTATATCTACTTACGAGCATTGTAGTGTAGCCTTAAGGCTAGTTTCCCACAAGCGCGCTCCATACAAACGTAGTTTGATCATATTTTCAAAGTACACAGGTTTTTATATTTCTATGGAAATCTTGAATCTCGTGTAACTTTGAATTGATATATTTATTATACCACAAGCATCAATATTAGTTTCTGGATCACGTCTACAAAATTTCATTGATTTTGATAGCGCAATATTAAAAATATGATCAAACTTCATTTGTATGGAGCGTACTTGGGGAGACTCCTCTTATCAATCAACATTTCATTACTTACAATTTTTTAAATAAATAATTACACTGTGAAATTAATATTTTATTTTATTTAATATTGTAAAATAGTATTGCTAACATAATACATAAAGAGGGCAAAATGAATCATGTATATGGCAACCCTAAAATCACGCAAACATATAAAATGGCGGCCATTTCTATGCTTCCCTCATGACTTAAGACACATGGATTCTGTTTTTGTTTCATTTCTGTGATTGAGAGTACGAAATATTTCCAAAATTTCTTCCGTGAGGTTAGACGGATGAAGATATTATGAGGTATATTTTACAAAAAATATTTAGCTTTATCCTATCTTATCTTATTATTGTGAGGAGCCTAAACTAGGTGTGTATTAAAAATATATATATTATTTGTATTTGAAACAAATAATTTGAATGTAATAATGTGGTTTATTTTTGAGATCAGCTCGAAAAGCCCTTTCATTTGATACATTTGATTTGATCAAAAAAAGGATGACGTGCAAATCTTGTATATCAATCAGCTTTTCGACGAAAGACTTGTACACCGGCTGTTACCCCGGGTACAAGCTCGAGCATAATTTTGTGGGTCGTGCTGTGGTGTGTATGTTCGTTCGGGAGGACATCTATTGCCGTGGTCTACACGGGCTTAAAGACAGGGATCTGTTTATTTTGCGGGTACGGATGGATTACGGTGGCCCATGGACTTACTAAGCGAGAGTCACCATAGATAGTCCTTTGTCCCTTTCTAACAATGTAAACACAATGTTATTGGCATAATCACCGTCATTCTAAATTGACAAGTGTCATGTTTGGTGTTGCCATTATTGGAGAAATATATTTACCGTGAATTTGGTATTATTATGAGGTAATCCGTACAATCCGAAAAGTAGTTGTCAAAATACCTTTTGATCTGAACGTTTCTCCGACAAACGTCGAGTCGACATAATTATTAACCTACGACTTTTTGTTCCACAAAATAGATAATAGAGTTCGGTAACGATTTATCCTACAACACTAGTTTCTAAAGAGAAGTGATAGTACTCGTCGATATCTACATTTCGGGTGACAGCTGTCAAACTTAAATGTGTTATAACTCGAAACCCATTGGTTCTAGAACACTAGTTTCTAAAGAGATATGATAGTACTCGTCGAGATCTACATTTCGTATTGCAGCTGTCAAAATTAAATCTTTTGTTACTCGGAACCCATTGGTACTAAAACACTAGTTTCTGTAGAGAAATGATAGTACTTGTCGAGATCTACATTTCGTATGACAGCTGTCAAACTTAGAACTGTCATCCGAAATGTAGAATTCGATGAGTACTATCGTATTGCTTTAGCAACTAGTGTTATAGCACCAATAGTTTAGGAGTTATTTCAGTTCAAAGTTTGACAGCTGTCATTCGAAATGTAGATCTCAACAAGTACTATCATTTCTCTCTAGAAACTAGTGTTTTAGGACCAATGGGTACCAAGTTATAAAAGACTAAACTTTGGCAGCTGTCATAAGAAATGATGATCTCGAGGAGTACTATCATTTCACTCTAGGAACTAGTGTTCTAGGGCCAATAGTTTCCGAGTAGCAGGGTAAGCTTGGGCTGGATCCTGGTGAAAACATGACCTTCAGATTGCACCAGGTCCAGCTCTGCCTGGCCCTGAGGTCGGTGTCCGCGCCAAATAATAAAAGTAATTCGGAATTTTCATCAACAATGGTGGCAACACTAGAAAGGGACACAGGACTATCGATGGTGACTCTCGCTCTGCCCGGTTTTAGTCAAAGCAGTGCGCAGTCCCTTTGGGTAGTAAGTCCATGCGGTGGCCACACCGTCTATGACCTACTCGTATATAGGTCTAATGGCGGTGACTTGGACTTTTGAGCAACTCAAAATGGCAACTGATACTCTTTGGAACGGTATCCTTCCCAAAGATCTTTCCGTTGATATAAGGAGACTTTAATGCCCACCATATGGTTCTCGGTCCACTATTAACTACGAGTATGCGGGAATATCTGCTCCCGAATTTGCTTTGGTCTATTACCTCTATTCATTATCCAATCTACTTGCTGGACCTATTGCTGGCTACGCGCTCCAGTGGGTAATCCACCTCCGTTGATGCGCCTCTTGGCTCGTCGGATCACTGCCTTGTGCGTACACAAGTGCTTTGCACACAATCTGACTCTCCCCGGACCAGTGGATGGCGTCGCGTTTGGCACTATAAGTCAGCAGGCTGGAATGGATTGCGTCAATTTTACGCAGCGTACCCATAAAGGTAGTTCTGCTTGGCATCGGATGATTCTGATACCTGTGCGACCGCAGTCGCCGAGACCATCTTAGAGGGTATGGAATGCATGAAGCATGCCTAACCCGCTAGTAGCTGCGAGGGCACGAATACGACCGTGTTTTAATCGGCCTTGCAGAGAAGCTCGAGGTGCAAAGAATTCTGTGTATGAGGCATGGACCACTGCTCGTAACCAGCACTATGGCATAAGCCATGGCTTATTTATTTATTTATTAGTTCATTCCACAGTTTAACAGCAGTGAGTGCTGAGTGTGGCCCCATTGCACGTCTCCATATGGCACAGGTAACGAAGAAACGATAGCATTGTCCCTTTCTCAATGTTTCTTGCATGCTATATTATACTGTACTCTTAAAATTGTAGGTCACTCATATGACTGCTTGCATGTGTTAGGTAGGGACTGCAAATGTACAAAGATAGAAGAAGTAGAAATTTATAAATATTTAGGATTAATAGTGGATAAACATTTTTCATGGAAACTTCATATAGGCCATTTATGTAACAAGCTTAGAATAATATTAGGAAAATGTTATCAGATAAAATCTGTATTGAACAGATTCATTCTGTAGAATATTTTATATTATGCGCTAGTTGATGCAGTTATCGGGTATGGTTTGTGTTGCTATGGACTTACGTTCAAAACTTACCCAGAACAAATAAAAAATATACAGTTGAGGATAATAAAGTCACTCGTAACCGAAGAGACAAGACGAAAAGTACACCTAAGTAAGGATTACAATGGACTATTTAAAGCTGCTAAAATACTACCGATAGAACACAAACTAAACCTGATATTGTTAATAGAACAGATTGGAAAGGACCACACTAATTCTGTACGATTATTTAATTACTCAACACGAATGTTTACTGTCATGTTGGAAATAAAATATGCCATGTATTGTGACCAAATGTACTGTGCCATGTGTGTTATGTATGTTTTGCGGTGTTTTCATCTGTGGAAACATCCTGCTCTTTTAGAGGTCCTAGACAACACCGTAAAACAAACCCTCTGTTCCGTTATAAATATAAATTTTGACAATTCCTTCGGGGACCAGGCATCATTGCCTATTCGATATGGTGGTCTGGGCATTCGGAAAGTGTCGAATGTTTCCCTGCCAGCCTTTTTGTCCTCGGTGAATAGCTCGCAGTCCCTAGTAAATAAGATTTTGTCAAAACTGGGGACGTTTGAGTCGGCATTCTCCACCGAGGCCAAAATGCTTGGCAGTTGGCTAGCCCGGAGTCGGAG
Organism: Blastobasis lacticolella; assembly: GCA_905147135.1. NCBI lineage: Eukaryota > Metazoa > Arthropoda > Insecta > Lepidoptera > Blastobasidae > Blastobasis > Blastobasis lacticolella. The sequence continues at coordinate 7,807,750 of LR990056.1, forward strand.
CCTCCGGCTAATCCGGTTTTATATAACAGGTATTAATTAAAAAAATACTTAAACAACCAAAACTTTCCGGTCCTTCCTTGACCGGTCAACTGCGATTTACACTCGCATAATAAAGGTTCCGTACCTGGATAATAATAAAACCAGTAATATTTCGGTTTACGACAATATATTGATGCCAGAGCAATATGTGATTCCTGAAATTGTATAAATTTTTTTATTGCATTAGGTTTACGTTAATTAATCTCTTTTCAAACGTCAAAAATCTGATGGAATGCAAAGGGAAAGTTGAAAGGGAAAGTTTTGACGACCTGAGTGGTACAGTGGTCAACATGCGGTCTGCCACGCAAGAGGTCCTGGGTTCGATACCCGGCCGGGCAGAAATTGAATTGATGAATTTTAATTTCTGTTATGGATCTAGGTATTCTATGTATAATAAGCATGTATTTAAAAGTATATAAGTAGTTTATCAGTTATCTAGCACCCATAACACAAGCTTTGCTTACTTTGGGGCTAGATGGCGATGTGTGAATTTGTCCACAATTATTTATTTATTTAAATTATTTATTTATTTAAGTTAAGCGAGCTCATCCAGGTAGGGGGCGACGCATGCAAACCGATCAGCGCGTACGAGTGCTACTCTGGCAAAACACCGGGTCGCACGCACCAGCCGGCCTACCTGCGTCAGAACCCTGTGCTCGGAACATCATCATCATCATCTTGGCGTTAAAATCCCGGTTGGGCTCTCGAGAACGAGGGCCAGGGGTTCAATGGTCCTTGACCATGATCCAGGATTTGGCGATCAGGTAATTACAGTGGAGCGATTACCTGACATCCGTGACCCTGCAACCAGGGGAACCTGACCAGATTGGATCATGGTTACAAATTCAGTTGCGTAAATTCGCAGTTATCATCACTATTTTTTCCCTTACCGTAAGAGCATCGGTTAGAATTCTACTAATGTACATAACTCAAAAAAAAGTCATTGGTACATGGCCGCAGCGGCATTTGAACCCGGTACCTCTAGCTTACGAGTTGAATACTAAACCGCCCGGCTACCGACACTCTAACAAACTAATAAAAAAAATTTCGTATGTCTGCTATTTAGTACGCCGCTTCATAGTTAGGAAAATGACCATATGTGAGTGAAAGAACGGCAAGAAACCCACAGGTACATTTAAATGGGTTATTCCCCTGGTATTGCAAACGTCCATAAGCTGCGGTGACTGCTTACCATCAGGCAGGCCGCAAGCTTGTTTGTTACTTTAGTGGTATAAAAAAAATTATTACATTGCATTGATACATTTGTAAATTTACTGTGAAACTCGTGCGAATCCAAATCACAGATTATTTGATTATATGCATGCCAAGTCTGATTCTTTTATGTAACAGCCGGTTTTTCCGGTACGACAATAACAGGTTCTACAACAAGTAACTATTAATTTTACAAAAAAATAGTTGTCGGTTATTTTCCTTTACTTGTGCTACGTGGCGTGCTATTTAATTCCCTTGTGCGCTGCCAAATATGTGACATAAACGGAGCTTAAACGGATGTATCTTTTGATTACGTTGACTTCGAAGTTTGATTTTTTCACCGCTCAAGAGAAAACAAAAAAAAAATTTTTTTTACTTATCCTCTTGTTTGGGTTATAGAAGTAAAATAACCAGTCTGCCGGTCTGGTCTGCGATACTGTCAAGAGAATGTTAGACAGAGGCGTTTCTTTATACTACTATAAGTACTTTCGCTACTAAAGTCAAAGGTTTGGGTCGCATTTTTTTTAATATTTTACTTAACGTGCGAGGGTGTCCACGGTCAGACCAACGTTTTGTGGGTCTCCTATACCTCTACTATCGATACTAAGTGGAATTTTTCAATAGTGTATGATAATCTTTAGTGCCGCAGTCTACTATCAAAAGTCAAGTCAGAGGGCAATATCATAAAATAAATAATAGGTTAAAAATAGATAAAAGTTTGATACCAGGTTTTTTTTTATCCCTCACCTATTGTAAAGTAGCTTCTATAGCTGGCAACAGTAATTATAATTTTTTTCTCCTTTGACTTTAATTAACTCAGTTAGCCCAATTCAATTGTCCAAGAAGTACATGTTCCGCGTTCTTTTTACCACGACACCGTATAAAAGGATATAGCTAATGATTCTGTGAAATAGTAAACGACTTGAATAGGTCATTGGTGGACGCGTTTGCAGTAAATAGAAATGGAAGTGCTACCTCGGTGTAAAATGTTGGAGTACCATCCAGATATTCTTCAAGTGGTAAGGAAGAAGATCAATTTGGATGTACATACGCTGAATGAATCGTTAGACACTTTGGAAGAGTGGACCAGAAAACAAACTCATTTCACGAAAAAGGAATTTGGTAAATATTGTTTGGATTGTTGAGTATACTTGTTTATCATCATTGGTGTTTCCAAGAAAAGCATACTTAATTTATTCCAAACTAAAAATTTTTGTACTTTAGAATTTTAATGATAGTTTTAACTCATACTATCCGTTCCATAGTAATTATGTGTACTTGCCAACTATCTGTCTTATAATGAACCTAGCAGCTGACCTAGTTATGACTGAAACTTGTTACTGAGATTTCGCAAAGCGTGTATTACTGAGAAAGTGGTTTGTGCTCCATTGAAATTAACAAACACATATTTTTTAAAAATCTGCTATTCCTATGGTTTATGAATCAACGTATGTAAAATATGAAACTGCATTGGTTGTAGTAGCTCAGAATTTTGTACGACAGATAAAATTACCCGTTTCTTTTTGTCGCATGCAGCATGATATGTAGGATTCTTGTGTGGAGATCTCCCTTAATTTATAGCTTTTTGTATTTTCTATAAAAGATTCAAATTGTAGATTTATAACTGCCTTCTGACTGTTTTACGTCCCTACTCATATGCAAACTGTAAGCTGTTGATCTATCTAAAATCAATGAATAAATAAATATCGCCCGTACTAAAACCGGCCTATTCTAGGCAGGCAAAACATTCGCATGCTCCTGTCTATCTATTATGGTTCAGCCCTGTGACAGGCTACCAGACAAAAAAAGTCGCGTTTACTACACTAGCAAGCATCGTGCCTGTCTTTACACTATGCATATTTGCAGCCCGAAGCTATTTGGAAGCCATATTGATATCGAAGAAGGGTTCAGTGGAGAAGGCCAAACGTTTATTGGACAGCACATTGACGTTAAGGACCATGATGCCACACTTGTTCGGAGACTTTGACGTAGTGCACGATTTCCAGGATTTAGATGCGCATATGTGAGTACATTAACGACTTGAACCTCTTCCAAATCAGTGGAGGGTCTTGCTTAATCTTCGCGCTTGGCAGGCGGATTGTCGACAATTCAACAAAACACGCCGTTGTTCATTTTCTGGTTTATGAAAATAGGTAGTAGTTAATTCGCCTCTTAAAGTAAGTAGTCGCCTTATACGATACGATACCGATACCTGTTTTCCTGACGGAAGTATTAGTGCTATATTCTAAAATAATTCTTACGGACACCACTTATCTATTATTTAACTGGGCCATAAATAACAAAATTCACGGGCATTAAGTACATTTTTTGCTTTCTTAGAGATATGAGAGGAGGATACCTACAACACACCGAGGCACACCAGCTTAAATCTTCGTAGTTGATAAAATAGGCAGCATGCGTTATTTGTTCTGTATTTTTCAGAAGGAAAAGCGTGAAGCATGGAGTCAGACTAAGGTCAAAATGGAAAGTTCAAAGAGACTCGTAACATTAATTAGTAATTTCATCTATACCATTATCAACAGCTCATACGAGTTACAGTATTCATGATCACAGCCCATAACAGTCCACTGCAGGACTTAGGGCCTCTCCCATGAGAGGGGCGGTTATTCTCATAATCTCCAGCCTACGGAGACTCATTTGCCTCGAAAACATTTGTCGCCTTGTATGATCCCCACGACTGTTAGGGGTTGATTCTACTCTCCACCGCACGACTAAGTAACAGTATTACAGAGTCTAAAATATACGGTATAAGTGAGCTAAGTAGGCTACTTTTCATCGGAGCTACATAACAATATAGTGGGAAAATGTTACAAAAGCAGACAGTCACTGAGTAATAACAGTGAATGTTTTATTCGTTATTTGTCATAATTGGTGCAAATTGATTCTTGTCTTCCTCGAGACAACGCATTTAGTCAATTAACGATTACGTTCTAAAGTATCAAGGTGCAGTTCTGCAAATAAATTGTAATTATCGTCTACTTCATCCTAATGATATAATCGGTGTAGGTATGAATACTTAGGTGTAGTAACAATTTGCGTAAGGTTGTTGCAAGCTGGATGCGGTGAGACTTTAATGACATATTGCATTGGCCGCGCACTGAGGCGGCCTATGTCCCGCAGTGGCCTAGTATAGACTAATGACGATGATTTATCAAATAGCGCACTGTTTAGAAACAGTAGCCAAATCTGTTACTTTTGCGATTACGTATGATCGATTTAATAGTTTCAGTTTATTGCAATAGAACTTTGTTAGCAACTGAACCCATGAAATCGACAAAATCAGATCATTGTTGTGTAAAAGGTCATTCTAATGTTAGTAACAGACGTTATGATTTAGCTGGATCAGTTGCAGTCGATACTAATCGTTACGACGAACAAAATAAACTCGCTTTTGGATTAATTCGAATGCGCGGGCGAGCTGACCGTAGGACGTCCGACCACGTCGCACCCCGCGCCCAAAAGCAACTTTATTTTATACTTCGTAAAATATTAGTATCAACTGCAACTGACGGTTGGTCGGCTCGAGCCATAACGGAACGTCTGTTACTAGTTTTATAGGAAACGGTTATGCGACGGGCGGTTTTGAGGTCTCCTATTGATCGGGCGACGGTCGTCGTACGACCATGGTCGCATGGCCGTTGCCAATTAGGACAGCACCTCAATATTAGGGAAAATTTGTCACTATCGTTATTGTTTTTTTATTTTCATCAATAGGTCGGTGGCAGTGTTACCAAAGCTTACCAAAGAACACTATCGAATCTTCTGTATAAAGATGTATGGAAATAAAATGCAACGCAGCTACCTTACTAGATGCGCCCAGATAATCTTTGTGGTAATTATTATAATTATGTTTCTTATCAGCACATACTCATAACATGGAACCGTTATCTTTGTAAGATAATAATTTTATAACCGACTTAAATTTAAATAATTAAAAATAAATATTGAAGAATTTTTTATTTATTTATGTACTTAGACGGATCAGTCGTATTACTAATAACAGACGTAGGTTTTAAGACTTTCGTGGTTATTCACGACGCAGTTGCATATGACGCATGCAACTGCGTCGAAATATCGAGGTAAAAACAATACTAACCGTGGTAACAAACCCGATAATATGTGAAGTGAAATTGTAATAACAGACGCTCTGATTTGGATGAAGCCGACCAACCCTTAGTTGCAGTCGATACTAATCCTAACGACGTAGAAAATATAGTAGTTTTTGGATTATTTCGGATGCACGATCGAGCCGACCTTGGGCGGACGTCCGACCACGTCCGCTGCACCAAAAAGCGGCTTTATTCTATGTGTCGTAAGGATTAATATCAACTGCAACTGACGGTTGGTCGGCTCCAGCCAAAACGGAACGTCTGTTACTAGTTTATGATATAATAATATATTACGTTACAGTAATAACTCGGTATTAGTTCGGTTGGGTTCGGTAACTGTAACCAATAATCAAATTGACGATAATGCAATCTCAGGACTTAAGATATTTAGGATATACAATATTTTCATATTGCCAGTTGGGAGAGTACATGAGAGCAAACGACTACATTACCGAATATCAGATAATTTCCGACTACTCTCAAGCAGATTTGATGGAATTTATAACCAAAACTGACATAATGGAGTTCAAGCGAGTAATGAATACCTATCTAGTAAGTATTTACCTCGTGACACGGGTAAGTCGAGGATTCCTTCTCACCCCTTCAGAATTGCCCGTTTCAGCAATTTATAACGCCACTTGCGAATACGAGTCCCTGGATTGGACAATAATTTGTCCGCGGAAAATCCTTCTCCGCGCTGGCATGTTTTTTGCGTAGGTACCTACTCTTACTATAATATTCATCATATTGGCGTTAATGTTCCGGTTATGCTCTTGCGTACGAGGTCCCGCGGTCCGCCTCGGCCATGATCAAGTATTGGGCAGATCAGGTAATTACAGTGGAGCGACTGTAATCTGACCTCCATGTCCCTCCTACTAGGGGATCCTGCGACTAGGGCTAGATAAATATTATCTTGCGAGCTTGCGAATAAAGGGGTATCAAATAAAGCCTATAGATAGCTGATAAATACACAAAAAACAACTCTAATTACATCCCTCTTTCTGGATAGGAGCTTGAAATAGAACCTCAACATTTTTGTAAAACTAATTAAATTAAATTTTCAGCCATCCTTAGGAATGAGAATTAAGGGCTTGCATTTCATTTCTTCTTCTAAAATGATAACCAGCATACTGAACATGTTCATACCGTTGTTAAAGTCGAAATTGGCTAAAAGATTGTTTGTGCACGAGCGCTACGAATTGTTATACGACATTTTCGAAAAGGATATTTTACCGGAAGATTTTGGTGGCAAAGAAAAATCTATAGATGATATGTGGAGTAAGTACTTCTTTTTACTATCAATAGCCTTGCATTTGACCTCAACTCACCTGATGGAAAGCGACGATAAGGTCGAAGATGTAGCATGCGTGCATGGAGTAAGTACTGTGCGCAGTTTTTAATTTATTACATAATTATACATCGTTATGTACAGTATATACTTAAGACCTAATTAAAAAGGATTAAAAAAAGTGTCTCTCATTCGATGTCATGCGGATGTGTCCCCATAAGGATGGCGGCGTTACCTCTCTGAATTGTCAGACTTATACGCTGACTGAGATAACCGCCAGCACGTGGGTCACCGGTAGACTCAATTAGCCAGGTAGAGATCTCTTGAATCACCTTTTTAAGTTGTACAGCATTTTTTATGCAAAATAAAAGTCTCATCATCACCAAAAATCCATATTTCACTATTAAACTTATGTTTCATCCGGATTAGCCGAGCTGTCCAGACTAATATTTAAAAAAACATATTCGAACCTAGAGTGAGCTGTCTCTAGGCAGGCATGTTCCATCCAGTTAAATAGCTTTCAAACGCCTGCCTAATTCTTAAAGAAAATAGAATATCCTATACCTAAGAAGATGATAATAATAATGATGACGATTGTTATTAGGTGACTGGAAGGACGTTTTGTCTTCGAAGCAGCACCGGGAGTACATGAAGGAGGTGAACGCAGCTCGGACCGATGAAGCGCTGCGGCCAACCGACCAGTTCAATGACGAGTATATGGGAACACACGGCACGTTCAGGAATTTAACACTAGATTAAAGGAAGAAATAAGAACATAGTACAGATTATAGAAGCTGTAGGGATTAGCACTGAACTGTAAGCTAGAGGCGATCATAATGATTCAGCAATGGACGCAGGGATACTAGGACATTTAGCATTGAAAGCCTACTTAACATAATAATTATAAAGGGAGAACTATATTAGCTACACATAGCACACCTAAGCTTATCTGGGTGGGTCCTATACAGCGACTAATCATCTCGAAATACATTAGATCCATGACATGCAATGCGACGTTCAGTACAAGAGCATAAGTGCATTACCACTTCAAGAAAATTTTTATTTGCAAAAAAAATGTGCAAAAAAATAGCACGGCATTTGGTGCATCTTAGCCAAAATCCCCCGAGTATTATTTAAACAATAAATAAAAATTTAATTCATGAATGCTATAAAGACCGTTTAACAACTGCACAGTAGTGCAAAGAAATATGATACTTAATTACAAGGTAAAAGGGTTCGTATTTCCCTACTTATGTAACACGTGGTGTGGCATGGACCTAGTGTAGTGATAGCTGAAGTCGGTTTCGTTGTTATTATGTATACGCCACTTCCGTAGCCTTTTGGGTGGCTTGGGACTCCGTCAAGGATGGCGATATCTAAGAAAGACGGAAAGAAAGAATTGATAGTATAGGCCAAGTGAGCTTTCGCGCGCGATAAGCGAGGAAATAGATGCTGCTATCTGCTTCATCTTAGTATTGAGAGAAAGAAACCAAAATTCTCTCGCGGCGCGAGTTGTGTCGCGGGAACACTTGTGCTAGCCGTGTAGGTCCTATATTAAAATAATTTATGTATAGTGTTTGGTGTAGTATTAGTGCGCAGTTTCTTTAGGGTTTCGGACCCCAACGGTGAAAAGGAACCTTGTTACCAAGCCTGCGTTGTCTGTCTGTGTTTATCATAGGCCTGTATGTTTAAAATCGTAATAACCAGATACTTGTAATTTTCAAAGAATATGTATTTCTATGGGCGCTGTGACGACAATGAATTAAATGTTTAAATTTGTACTCTTAATTACTCCTCTTAAAAGAAACTTTCATGCATGACAAGTATAACATCATCATCATCATCCGGGCGGTCAATCTCGGCTACTGCCATGGTCCGCTTTCCTGCTTTGCTTTCTCTCCTTTGCCCGATCTTCAGCATCCACACGTCGTAAGCCGTTGGCTCTCGCATTCGACTCGGCGATGTCCATCGCTTCTTAGGTCTCCCGCGTGACCTCTTTCCTGATACAGGCAGGTTTAGTCACCTATTTCCCACGTATCCCTGGGGCTTGCGCAACACGTGACCATACTAGCGCAGCCGTGCCTCTTCGATCTTATCCTTATCTCTTACGCCAAGGCTGCCACGGATGTATTTGTATAACAACGAATACTAAAAACTAGTCCAGCGTGGGTTGGAATTGCTCATCAAGGTTTCGATTTGAATATAATTTTACGAAATAAATTAAAAGTCGCTCTAGAATTTGATTTTTGATTTGATCTTGACTTAAAAAAATAATTTTTGAAGAATAATTATTTTAGTGTTAATGCTACGGAACTCTTGTAACCCGTATGTAAATTCGACTTGCATTTGGCTGATTTTTAATGGTATTTAGGCCTTTGCCTTCGTGAAAACGTTATCATAGCTTCTCGTCTAAAATTCCCGTCATCATTTCAACGGACCCGTGCAATTTTTATTTCAAAATTTTCAAAAAATCGTACTGCATGCACAGTCTCAGAGTGGCAGTATGGGTTTCGTCCAGGACCATGGACCTTATCCTTCAAACCGGATCACAAAAACGCGACCAAATTTTTAATTATGTAAGTATATCTTCATGATCATCATCATGAGATCATCCGAAACACGTCCACTGCTGGGCATAGGCCTCCTCCCGAGATCTCCACAAAGGCTGGTCTTGTACCTTCCGCATCCAGCTGGTACCTGCGATCTTTACCAGATCGTCGGTCCATCTAGTTGGAGGCCTACCCACGCTGCGTCTTCCGGTACGTGGTCGTCACTCGAGAACTTCCCTGCCCCATCGGCCATCTGTTCTGCGAGTTATTTGCACTGCTCACTGCCACTTAAGCTTGGCAATCCTTCGGGCTATGTCGGTGACCTTAGATCGCTTGCGGATCTCCTCATTCCTGATTTGATCGCGCAATCTTTAATTAGATAACTCTTTTCCTCCATTGTAGCCGGTTATCTGAATGAAATATTAATTTTCAAATAATGGAGCAAATATTCTCAGTACTTGATTTACCTACTTTTTGCGTTTTACCAGGCTTTTAATAAATGAAAGATAAAAGGCTTTAGCAATTAATTTCTTGCAGACAATAGTGGGCAGTGGAATCCGTTCCAAGGAATAATTCAGTAGACACGCCTACAGTACAGGGTCAGCGATTGTATTCGGCGTGTCTTTCTGTGCCAGTGATTAAGGGCCTGAGCGAAGTTGCTGTTGAATAAGTATGCAGACAGACACACTACGGCTTATTTTGTGCTTTCTCTTCCATCTTTGTTGACGACATCGCAAAGGTTACAAATGTTATTCTTTTTTTTTCTATTTACTCTAACCTTGAAGGCGTCCAGATTATATTGATCAGAGAATACTCGCAGGCAACGTGTTCAAATTCATAACGAAGTAAGTACCTGCTTAGGTAATATGATAATAATGGAACTACCAGCCACCACTGAAGACCGGTGGAAGAATTACCGGTAGACTACAAAACTGCTAAATATCGACACAAAAAATTTCTAAGGATTTTTTCAAAACACACTTCGTTCGTTATTTGACGAGTATAATAGGCATAATGCTTGTGTAATGGATCAATAACGCCTACCAAGAATCATTACGCAAATTTATCTGATTAAATATGGTCGTACATAACAATCAGGCGTTAGTCGTAAGAATATTCAAGGACTGAATCGACAACGTGACCAAAATTTCCGGTTTGCGTATTATATAATGACACTACTGTCTAAATAAAACTGATAAACCGAAAAATAATTATTTTTCAACAGTTCATTGTGAAGAATTGTCTAGATTTAGATTTCTTTTTTAACTCAAATGAGTTTTGTATTTTGCATTCTTCACTTCAGCTGGATTTTAGAATGACAAAAAGCCTTCTATGGAATGCTAGACTAAATCCTTTCGTGATAACATCCTGGTCTGGTGAAAATTAGACCAGTTGAGACCTTTCAGGAGTATATATACCCTTTCAAGCATCAAGTTACCCCTAGATACTATTGGTCAATAAATCAATCAATATTTATTTCGTCATCATAGATACATCATCATCATTAGGTAGTTACAAAAATGACCGATCTGATGAAAATGGGATCACCTCAAATGTAAATCCATTCAAAAAAAATAACAACGAAGAAATCGGTGGAAATACATAAAAAATAGACTGTATAGATGAAATAGCCAATATTATGTTTCCCCAGTATTTTTGATTCCATTCGTGTTTTTCCCCACTCGCGTTTGTTTTCTGTAACGTTGGGTTTTATTATAAACAACGTAAGTAGGAAACGTAAGCGTGTTTATTTGACATGAGCTTGTCTTGGTACAACGAGAATGATCATAGACTAATAATAGTTTTAAGGATAGATACTAGGTGTCTATACTCTACATCTCCCTTTCTTTAAAAATGAAATGAAAACATAAGTTTACATAAAACTTGCTTTTTGACTTAATAATCTACATTTAAATTACAATTTAGCACATCAGTTACATTTTAAGATTGCAATGTGAACTTAATCTATATTAACTATCTGCTAGCTATGTGGAGTTATGTATGCCTGGAAACTATCGCATACATACACGATTAGGTATTGACAAGAACAAATTAAGTTAATTGATTATGTTTTACGCAACCAATTACCAATAATAATCAAGCCAGATAACACTTAATTACTCCTATTCTGATCAAGTTGTTATATAGTTAACATATATATCTAATATACTTCACCTGATACTGCACAGTGTAAATTACTTTCGTAGTTATAAGTTAAGTATTATTACAAATCAAGTCTTTTTATTGGCTTAATTATTCTGCCAAATCTAGATTATTATGGTGCTGGCGGTGCTGGTATTGACCTTTGCATCTGATTGGAAGTGCTTGGTGAGGAAAGTGTTGGTGCTGGGGGCGACTTAGGAACAGCTGGTGATTGACCTAAGACTGGAACCTGTTGTGCTGCAGGTTCATCTGTGTGTTTGGTTTCAGGTACTACCACTCTGTTGCTGGTTATGTCTGCTTGTGTTTTATGAAGATGACTGAAGTTTCTACGTAAAATTTGGCCATGATCTGTGTGAATGATTACTGACCTTGGTAGACCTTCGGGCTTTTCTATCACTTTTGCTCCTTCCCAATGTCGATGTGCAACTTTGTGTCTGACTTTGTCTTTGACTTCAAACTTGACTGGTCTTGTAGTATGTTTGTTGCTGTAATTAACTTGTTTCTCTCTTAATCTTTGTAGTTCGGCAGCAACTCCATGTGTTACTTTTGGTTTTAATTTCTTATCACTTGTAGGTAGTGGAGATCTAGTAATTCTGCTGAACAGACGTTGGTTTGTGAACCTAACTGATCATTTCGTGGGGTATTTCTCCAGTTTAATAAAGCGAGTTGAATGTCTGACTTGTCAATGCTGCATTTTCTTATTATGTTCTTTGCTGTTTGAACTGCTTTTTCAGCGAGTCCATTGCCTTGATGGTGATGTGGACTGGAAGTCACGTGGTTATATTTCCTTGAAAGATCTTGAATTCTCTAGACATATATTGTGTTCCGTTGTCGGATTGCAGCTCTTCGGGTATTCCATGTACAGAAAACCACCTTTTAAGTTGATCGATTACTTCACATGATGACTGACCTTTTAGCTGTTGAAAGTCTAAATATCCAGAGTAACTGTCGCAAATTACTAGGTAAGTTTTTCCTTACCTCGAATAGATCCGATGCAACTATTTTCCATGGAAGTGTAGGTATCTTTTTCACTAGCACTGTATCTTTAATATTGTCTCTCTGTGTTGGTTCACAGACAGAGCAATCTCTGATTAGTTTTATAACATCATTATATTGTCCTTTCCAGTAAAGAAATTGTCGGGCTCTTCTTAAACAGCTTTGTATCCCGAGATGTCCTTGATGTATATTCTTTAGCATTTTAGGTATTTGTGACTTTGGCACTACAATTTTATCACCTTTGAAAATAATTCCTTTGTAATAGCTTAGTTCTTCTTTAAAGTTAAAATAATGATGTAGTTCTGTAGGAAGGTCGTTCACGTTTTCTGGAAATCCTTCCCTTATTGTCTTAAAAAGTAACTGTACATGTGACTCTTCCTTTGTAGCATTAATTAGTACTTCTGTAGCATTTATTGACATGGGTAATATAATGGATACTTTTAGATTATCTTCCTGTTCATATTTGAGGTTAGACGCGTCACAGTCCCGGCTAAGAAAGTCTGCTAACGGTATTTCTGTGCCCTTTTTGAAGATGACTTTTGGTGAGTATGGTGCAAGATTAAACATTATGCGTTGCAGTCTCACTGGAGCAGATTGTATGTTTTTCTTGAATATTGTTTCAAGTGGTTTATGGTCTGATTCCACTGTCAGTTCTTTACCATAAACATATTCATGGAACTTCTTGCATCCAAACAGTATAGCGAGTGCTTCTTTCTCTATCTGTGGGTAATTCTGTTCAGATTTCGACAATGCTCTTGCCCCATAGGCTATTGGTTGTCCTTCTTGAAGAAGTGCAGCTCCAAGGTTTTTTGAACTTGCATCTACGGTTAAAGTTACAGGTTTGTTTACATCGTACAGTCTCAGTACAGGAGGACTCTGAAGTACTTGTTTTATCTTGTTGAGCGCTCTCTCATGATGAATTTCCCATGTAAAACTCATGTTTTTATGTAACAACTCTCTTTGTGGATTTGTTAGGTCTGACATGTTAGGAATAAATTTATTTAGGTATGTGATCATCCCTAGTAGTCTCTGTAGCTCTGTTTTATTTGTTGGTGTTTTCAAAGCTTGTATAGCTTCTACTTTGTCTGGATCTGCTTCTAAACCCTTGGCTGATACAATGTGACCTAGAAATTTTAATCTTTGTGCTTCAAGAATGCACTTACTTTTGTTAAGTTTGAAGCCTGATTTATTTAGTACATTGATGACTTCGCGAACAGTTTTACGTAGTTCTTCTAAACTCTTTGAATGTATAAAAATATCATCAATGGATACTCTTACATTTTTAAATCCACTCAGCAAATTTGTTAATATTTCTTGGAATATTTCAGGCGCTGATGACAGTCCAAAGGGGAGTCTCTTGAAGGAATATATTCCCCATGTGGTGGCAAATGTTAATATATTTTGTGTTCTTTTTGATAGCTTAATTTGCCAGCATCCTTTTGTGTAATCTAATAGAACGAAATATTGAGAACCTTTAATGTCAGCTGAAATCTCTTCTATAGTTGTAAGTGGAAAATGACGCCTCAGAATATTTTTGTTTACGTCTGAGGGATCTATATAGATTCTTATTTTACCTTTTTGTCTGACAATTACCATAGGACTCACTGCAGGAGTAGGCTCTGTTTCTTCTTTTTATTACATCTAGCTTCACCATTCTGTCAAGTTCCTGCTTTACTTCATCTCTTATGGCATGTGGAATTCTTCTTGATAGTTTGATCTCAAGTTTTGGATTATCAACCAGGTCGATGTCATATTCATAATTTTTATAGCATCCTAAGCCATCAAATACATCTCCTGTGCATTGATCTTCCACTAAACTTTTGATTCTTGCTATGAGTCCCAATTTCTCGCAGCTATCCAGTCCCAGGATTGGTGTGACCCTTTCTTGAACCACTTTGAATCTAATATTTGCTTTTTCGTTTTTTAATTTACATGGCAGCTCTACTTCGCCTAACACAGCCATTCTATTGTTAGTGTAACTAATTAAATTTCTTGTTCGGCTTGCTTTCAAACTTGCCTTAGTTTTGTCCAACAAGTGTCTCGGCAATACATTACATTCTGCGCCTGTATCTAATTTGACTGTGAACTTCAACTTGCCAACTTTTATTATTTCCGTCCAGTTTTTATTTTGTCCAGCACTTAAAACACTTAAAACGTTATCATCTTCAGAATTAGAGCTTTCTTCTACTGCATTCACTTTATTTTTCTTTTTATTATTATGCTTCATCTTCGTTCTGCACATTTTAGCAAAGTGACCAGTTCTATTGCACTTGGTACAAGAGTTGTTAAAAGCTGGGCATTCTCTGTGTTTGTGGTTTGTACCACATCTCCTACAGTCAAAGTTATTGTGTTGTTCCTTTTTTGTAACTATATTTTTCATCACAGATACCTTATCGGCTTTGTTTTTAGCTTCAAATTCGTCTAGTTGTTTGGACGCTTGCTCACTTGTTTTGCATAAAGTTATAGCTTTTGTCAAGTCTAGTTTATCTTGTGTTAACAATTTTTCTCTCACTTGAGATGATCTTATTCCAAATACTATCTTGTCTTTCACCATTTCGTCCAATAAATTGTCGAACTCGCATTTACTTGCTTGGGTTTTTATTCTAGTTAAAAACTCGGTAAATTGTTCGTCTTCGTTTTGTTCAATCTTGAAAAAGATATATCTTTCGAAAGAAAGATTTGTTTTCGGGGCAAAATACTCGCTGAACTTGTTTTTTATAATTTGAAGGTTATTTTGGTCGACGTCGCTGAGATTGAAATTGTTGTAAATATCGATCGCATCTGGGCCTATCACGGCCATGAATGTTGCTGTTTGGACGTTGGCTGGCTTTTTATCCAGTTGAATAGCCGTGGCATACCACTCAAATTGTTGTACCCATTTTTTCCAGCACGTGGATTTGTCGGAGTCAATTTGTAGGTCAGGTGGCGGCTTTATTCCAGGCACCGCGTCGTTCGTAGCCATTTTACAACTTTCTCACTGTTTTCTTTTCCTTGGCACGTTATTCGCACTAAATTGAGTATCTGACACCATGTCACGTTGGGTTTTATTATAAACAACGTAAGTAGGAAACGTAAGCGTGTTTATTTAACATGAGCTTGTCTTGGTACAACGAGAATGATCATAGACTAATAATAGTTCTAAGGATAGACACTAGGTGTCTATACTTTACATTTTCGTTCATGTATTTCACCATTCGCATGTGTTTCTAATACTTTATTTAACCGTAGCATAATTTGTATTCCTGTTTTCTCTATTGGGGAATTTTGCCAGAAGCGTAATTTTTTATTTTCCCTATTCATGACTTGCTAACTACACGTATCTTTTTCTCTATTTTTCTTACTCACATTTCTTCAGTCGTAATTACCAGGTCCAGGACAAGGACTTGGACCTGCTCCTGGACCCAGACCTGGACTTGAATCTGAACTTGGACCTGGATATGGCCCTTGTCCTGATTCTGGACCAGAATAAAAGCCAGGATCTGGACACCTGAAGCTTGTCCTAATCTTGGACCAGTACCTGGCCCAGACCCAGAACAGGCCTGATCTTGGTTTTAAATCAAAATCTAGGCCTGGATCTAATCTAAGTCCAGGTCAAGGTTCTAAGGACTGAAGAAACCCGCGGATGAAAAATAGAGAAGAAAAAATACGTGTAGGTAGCAAGTCATGAATGGGGATAAACGCGAATGGAAATTACGCTACTGGCAAAATTCAGCAATAGAGAAAAACGGGAATAGAAATTACGCTACGGGTAAATAAAGTATTGGGAACACATGCGAATGGTGAAATACATGTACGAAAACAAACGCGACTGGAGCAAAACGCGAATGGAACCAAAAATACTGGGGAAACATAATATTGGCTATTTCATCTATACAGTCTATTTTGTTCGCTATAATACAGGAGTCGTTTAAACTCAAAAGCAATTAGTATAGGTAAAGTAGGTGTAGGCTAGGTATAAGGTATAGGGGATCTTCAACCTGCCTGCCAAGCGTGAAGATTATGCAATAACCTCCTCTTCCGTGGGAGAGGCCCTAAGACCTGCAGTGGACTGTTATGGGCTGTGATGATGAGGGTATTTATAGGCTAGTTGTAGGGTAAACGTATGGTAAGTGTGGGGTAGATGTAGGGTAGTAGTAGGTTAGAGTATGATATTGTTATGGTAGAAGTAGGTTTGTGGTAGGCTAGGGAAGAGTAGGAGAAGGACAACGCCTAAAAGACGTCGCGCCGGGCCACCGGTTTATTTTATAAAATACTTTTCGTTTTGTAAATCTGCACAATATAGAGCGAAACTATCCGGAAAAAATGGAATCCAATTACTTACGCCAAGCGTCTATCCTTTCCGCCTCGAGCAATGTTGCATTTTACTGGGGAAGGAATTCCGTTTGGATTTTTGCAATATTTAATGCAAGGATGTTGTTCACGCTTAAGTCCAACACATTTTAATATTTTTACTAGAGATGAAACGGATAGTTGTTTGGCCGGATACCGGATACCGGATATCCGGCCAGCGTCCTAGCCGGATAGCCGGATATCCGGCGGCCGTATATTCACAGGTCATAGTCTCTGAACAAGTTTGTACAAGCTGTATACGACTGCATGTGTTTATGTAATTTAAAGTTTTCGTTTAATGTGAATAATTTGAACGTTGAACTGAACAATTCTTCCGCCCTTATACGGATTGATAGTTTCCATATACGGGCTTACACATTAGCCCACAGCATCGTAGGGGATAAACGACATCGTATACTACCTCTAAATATAAAGAAAATCATATTTTAATCCAGGATAATATTTTTTCACATCTATAATATCAATATATATCTTGATTGACTTTAAATTATTACACTAAGTACATTATAATACTAAACAGCACTTGTCAAAACTACACACGACAAAAATGCGTATTCATGCTGATCAGCGGGTGTCACCCTGTTGGGCAAAGTACGTAATGTCCTCACTCATGGAAGCTCAATGCGATGATTTGAGCATGTGCTCCGCCGCCTCAAAGATCACATTACTGCAAGTAGCCCTAAATTTGCCGACGACGACTCGCTGACGCGGAAGACACCCACACGCCACCTGGCTGACGGCGGACCAACGGAAACTGAAGGACAATATTATTGACGCTGCTACTGCTCAAAATAGAAAGAAATGGAGGACGCAGACAAGGAGAGCTGACTCCAGCTAATGGAAAAAGCATAGTGCAAAAAGAAGAGACCAGAAAACTATTAAAAATTTTTGCTAACCTACCAAATGAACGATACGAGTAGAATAGGTGCCGATGCCGACATAATCAATACTTCTTTGATTATTATTTATGGTTTTTAAACGTATTGATACGACTTTTTATTCGACTGCTACAGAAGGGCATATATTTCCGATGAGCAAAATCACTTTTATGGGCTTTTCATACATTTTTTACTATCCGGTATCCGGCCAAATATTAACGCATTAACCGGTATCCGGCCGGATAGTAAATTATGGCCGGATAGGCCGGATACCGGATAGTGGCCGGATATCCGTAACATCTCTAATTTTTACAAACCTGTCTGTCTTTGAAAAAGCAGTGGTAAAACAAATGGTAGTTTAAAGTCGAGGAATGATTTTGAAAAATTAAAATGTCGATGAAAGTTTTGAATCGAGGAAGCCATCGTAAAGGAAAAAGAATCTAAGCTTGCATCTCAGGTCATCTTGTTGCGTTCAGTAAGTATTGCGTCGTCATCATAAGAGCTTGAATGCCATATACGGGTACAGTACACATCAAGACCATTCCAAAGACTCCAAACACGATGGGGCTATCTTGTTGCGTTCATTAGTTCCTAGGAGCACCTTTCGACTCCATCAGCAGACCCGCTCCATGGTACTATATTAATACATAGTCATCCAAGTTACGTGTATACCGGCGGGAAGTTGATCAAATTAGGTTTGCAAGATTTTACTCGAACATACATACAAAGTTACAAACATTGTAAGTTGTAAAAAATTGTTGACCATGAGTTTGAATCGCTGTTTTGTTTTTCAATATTAATAAGTTGCCTTGAGACAAGTGTATATAGAGCTTAAATTAACATCAACTTAGTTGTTTATTTGTTCGCTTTGAGCAGATTTAAATATATTTTTTTATGTCTATCGGTCGACAAACAGGCACAGACAGGCACAGAGTTTTTTTTAATAATTGGACTAGCCGGGCATTTGACCGCTACCTCACCTGGTGGTAAGTGACGATGCGGCCAATGATGGAGCATGCCTGTCTAGGAACAGCCTATTCACTCTAGCCTTGAAGGCGTCTAGATTATAATTATCAGGGAATACACTCGCAGGTAATGCATTCCGTATGCCGTACGCATTATAAATATTGAACTAAATCGGCTCGTGCGGACAGTTGGAAGATCCACAACATACGGATGTAGCGCTCGCCCGGAACGCGTCTCCCGATGGCGAAAAGGAGCCGGCGGAATGAGGTCGTGCAACTGCTTCGCACTCTCTCCGAAATGCAAACTGTAGAAGACCGACAAACGCGCAACCCTACGCCGATGCTCGAGGCTCATACACGAGTCATCTGCTCCTCAATCTGCGGAGGCAGGTGCGGGCCTATGGGGCTAACCCCGTGCCTGAGCATCTTCTCGACCAGGCTATGTCCTGGCCGGTCTAGAAATGGCGCTGGAGTGCGCCCTAGCGGTTTCATTTTGCGGTTTCTAGTAGCTTTATTGTCGTTCCTTAAGCATCATTATTCATATCATTAAAGGGGGTTACTCTTTAATTGTTCTTGAACTTGTTTGGTCCATCTGCGACATGGGCGTGTTAATGATTGTATAATCAAGAAGGAATAGGATGGAGGTGAACCTCCAATAATATAAAAGAGACTCAAATCAAACAAGAATAGTGACAGATAAAAATCAATCGGTTACGTAACACTACATTATTATTTGAATTTTATACAACACTAAAGACCTGGCGCGACTTCGTTCGCGTACACCTAGTTTACCTTATTTTTCTTGCTAATCAACCTTCCTCTTGCATCACTCTTTCTATTGTTGAAATCCGCATTAAAATAATTAAAATCACATTGCATAGTTTAAAAGATCTAATCGTACAAATACATACAACAATACTTACTTAGATACATAGGGACAGACGGCGGGAAGCGACTTTGTTTTATACTATAGATTACAACATTGGTACTACGCCTGCCTATTATTCAAATTAGTTATTCAATATTTGACCTCCAATATCAAACGTATTTCGAATAATTTAATTTCAATAGTTTGATGTAGCTTGAAATATTTGACCTCCCATATAGGAGGAGAACGGTGCAGTTTGGCATTTAATATCTGAATTATGCGTATAAATACCTTGGTCAAGCGGAAGTAATTCGCAACCTAGGCCTTACTGGTACTTCCTAGGAATACTTCCAGCACGCAGTTTCGGTATTATTTAAATGTTTTATTAATTTTTTTAACGAAATTGTAAAGAAGAACGATTTTGTCGAAATCTATACAAATAAGTTATAGAAAAAATCAAATTAATACATAGATATGTTGTTACACGTTTCCAGTACAACAACATAATATGTTTTAATAATATAAATCTGCGGATCTGGTATTTGTGAACGATGCTACAACGACGGACGGCTACTTGAGGGTTGGGATAATTATCTAGTATTAATCTAATCTAACTTAGTCTAAGCAAGGAATTCTCTGACGTCTGATACATAAGGACGTCTAGTGTATCAGGACGGTTACTGCATGCACTTACTGACCCAGCACTGCTTGGGCAGTGCAGCTACGCCGGAACGCTATTTGCTATTAATCTGTTCATTTATTATTAAGTTTCGTTTGCCATCAATAAATTAGGTTACAGGTTGATATGTGGAACAATCAGTGAGTTTTATGCTGAATTATAATGTTTATTGTTTTGATAGAGCGTCGTTTGTCATGATAGAGCGTCGTTTCCAACTCGTAAGCGAGAGATACCGAGTTCGAATCCTGCGGTCATGTACCAATGACCCTTTCTGAGTTATGTACGAGTACATTAGTTGAATACTAAGCGATGTTTTCACGGTGAAGGGTAACATTGTAAAGAAACCTGCACGTTCAGGTGCCTGAATCTGTTACTATATCTATGGTTCCCTTGGTAGGAGGTCAGATGGCATTCGCTCCACCGTAATTACCTGATTTGCCAAATCCTGGCTCATGGTCAAAACGGAACCCGCCGGCGGACGGACGGAACGGAACGCCAAGATAATTATTTTTTGACATTGTCATGATGACGTCATTTGTTTTGCTTGCTCATTTCCTTGTATAGGCAGTTTAAATAACAGCCATTAAGAAAAATAACAATTTGACATTTATTTAGCACGATTTACATATTTTAGATATTTAGGCCACTGGGTCACCGATGGTATAACTAAACTAAAAAAATCCTAGTAGTCGTGGGGACTATGACCCTGGGACGTGAGCCACACGGGGTATAACCGGGACATAACGCCAAGATGATAATGATGAGTAGTGGGGACTACCGGTAGACAGGAATAATGGGCAGACGTTAATGACAATTGCGATCGTTACCAGGTCGACGGTCCACCTTGTGGGAGGCCTACCCACACTGCGTACGTGGTACGTGGTCGCCACTCGAGAACATTTACATGTGCTTTGAGAAGGAATTAAGGATTGGTTCAATAAACAGCTATATAAGTTCCAATGTATTTAATTGATTACTGGCGACCCGCCCAGGCTTCGCTCGGCTATTAACTATAACAAATTATACACCTAAACCTTTCTCATGAATCGCCTCATATCGATTAGTGAAAACTGCATTAAAATTCGTTTAATAGTTTTCGGATTTATTGCGAGTCGACAGACGGAAGCGGCGTGGGACTTTATTCTATAATATGTAGTGATGAATCCGTTAGAAAAAGTGAACTGAATAGAACAGCGAAGCTATTGTCTAACTCAGTTGGCAACAGAATTTGGCATTTGATAATTCTACACTACGTCATCTACGTTGGCGACTGGCTACAGCCTCTATGAAATTAGAGTAGTGTAAGATTATTAAGTCAAATTCAGTAATCCACTGAGATAGCTAATAACTCCCCCAGACTGAAAGTACCTACTCGTATATATCTATCATTTCTCTTCAGCACTAAGCGTTCTAGATCAATAGTTTCCGAGTATAACAGCTGTCACCAGACATGAAGATCTCAACGAGCACTACCATTTCTCTTTAGGAACTAGTGTTCTTGGAAAAATAGTTTCTGAGTTCTAACAGCTTTAAAACTGTGATGGTATGGGCGATAGTTACCTCTTACCATCAGGTGGGTTGTCTGCTCGTTTGTCACCCAGTAGCATAAAAAAAATTGCGTTCGTTACATCCTGTGTTCGAACGTCTATAGAAAGTGTAGTAGTTGTATAGAAAATGTATTGCTGATAAAAAGGAGGTCCATTTTCGTATGACGTAAATCATGTTTCGCGTTGCTTCCTTTTTAAAAGGCATAATACAAAAATGAACCTCATTTTATAAGCATTCCATTTTGATTTGCTCTCACGCTTTATGCGTTAAGACGCACTTCTGAATTAAGACGACTGAATCTAGCCAAATGTAATTACGGCAAATTGGTTAGTTACTTATAAAATTGCTATTTTTCAAGACAGGAGAAACATAATATTTAAACAATACAGATAAGATCAAATTAGATGAGTTATTTATCTAGGATAGACCATCATATCGAACAAAGTGACTTGGGCAATATGACAATATATTCTGGAGATAATAAAACATAGCGAAATACATATTTTAATATTTATGTTTTAAACGAAGGACAGCGGCTTTAGCCTCAGAGAATTCACACAAATAAATCGATTACAATAAAAAATATGTAACACAATGGAATTTTATACTCAACTCTGTATCTGGCCTGGAACAAAAAAGTGCTTTCCAGTCATTGGATTGGGTTTATAAACTCAACGTATAAACGGAAATCGGTAGCCGTTACATATTTCAATCAAAGACGAGATGTTTTATAACTATTGTACCTTCTTCTTCTTCTTCTTATCGAGTCGATGGACTAAACTCTGACTCATACTTTATTCGCCCAGTATTCGGCGACGGATACAGCGTTTGAACTGGCCTCGAACAAGTCCTCCATGGTACAAGTTTTAGGGCACGCCGAGCATGAAACGAGGTGGTCCATAGTTTGCGGAGATATGCCACAGTCGCACTGAGAACTGTCATTTGTATTCCATCCCCACTTAAAGAGATTCTCTTTACATCGGCCCACCTGGGTTCGCAGCCTATTTAACGCCTTCCAGGTTGACCACGGACGTTTGTTTCCGGGTGGGAGAGCTTTTGTACCAAATAAGTATGAAATTTTAATGCAAAAATACTAACCAAATGCATTGAAATAGTTTATGCCTCACGATACAGCGAGGCAATGCGGCCAGTCCTTTGGGAACAATTCCTTTTACAATGGACTTGGGGCATGTTTTTTTATTTGTTTTTTAGATTTTTTCTATAGTATCAACATCTGTCATGTAAATAATTATTTTGTCTATTTACACAAATTTAATTATAAACCAGAAAATTTGTATATATTAATTCGATTTAATACATATTTAGAAATTCAAGGTCAATTTGACCCACTTCCTAAGGTAAAATTAAGCTGAAAGAGCATTGAACATTTAGTATGGAGAAAATCACCACCCACTTTCCGCCATTTTGATAAAATATCGATTTTGCGGCCACTCATAAAACTTATGCCAATCGATAGGAAACTTTAATATCTATCGATCACTATGTTCACAAATGTCTAAAACGGTATACCTTGCGAGATATCGCAAGTCAAAGATGTACATTATCTACCGACACATGGGAAACAAATACCTCCTACTAACTCTACTCATAGTCAAATATCTTCTAAACTACTGAACCGATTTCAATTAAATAAAGTTAGGAATAATTTCGATTAAAAGACCTTTCAAATACAGAAAACCGCATAGAAATTGGTTCATTCGTTCGGGAGCTACAGATAGACGGATACACGCGTTAAAGTTACAACAAAAATTAAACTAAAATAAAGTGTATTGTAAGATTGTGTGTTCACCAACACACAAAATTCTTTATTTCATAGTAATATGCCACTCGGCTCTCGAGACTGTTCAATTAGTCTCCGGTCCCCAGAGATAGACCATGGTCAACCTCGCTTCGCCACATACCGTTGGCATTTGGCACACCTAACGAGTGGCGAGCTCGTGGCGGTGCTGAAGTTTGACTAGTCTCAAAGTACAAAACGTTCACCCATTCAGTTAAAGGATGCTATGAACATTGCTTAACCTAGGTTATCGGTCTGGCAAGTTTCTTTATTTTATGGAATAAGATAATTAAGTTAAGTTGCATAATGCAGTGCTTACACTGTAAGAGCAAGCTCCTCAACTCTAACTCAGCTAGCAACTCTGCATAGCACTTGGCGTTGTACCTACATCGCCTAGCACTTGCCATGCATATGACGTTAATAATGTGACCAGATCCCAGAAATCGATTTCTGTGTTTTTTTTTAGACAACTGCTTTTTTTGGGATGGGGCATATTTACCCAAGTAAATTACTGATTTGCAATGCGAGAATACCGGGTTCAAATCTCACTGCCGCCATGTATCAATGACGGGCGGATGTTAGTCGCCGCATGTTAAAAGCCAAAACACCGCAAAAATAGGAGGAAAAGGTCCTCTGTTGGAAGTAAACACCATGCTAGGGCGTCGCCGCTGAACGACGCTCAGGCATATTGCCCTACACTTGCGATAAGTGGGCTAGGGCTACCCTGTCACGCGCGGGCAGGGTTAAAGAAGTTAGCGCCAGTACAGTAGGAAGCTCCGCTTTGCCACCCTAAACGTCGGTCTCTGACCGGCCGGTCTCGAGAGCTGGCTTATTTGTTGCACAGGCGCCGCGTTCAGGTTGCATTCCTGCAAGAGACGAGGTGGCGTGGCTCCAAGTCTAGGGAAATCGGACAGGGATACAAGCTGTTGTACACCGGATCGGCAGAAGGGAGGACTGGGATCGCTATTGTGGTGGGCGACTCATGGTGATCAAGGCGCAAATTGAGGGTATAACAACCAACCTCATTAGCGCCTATGCTCCCCGGTCCGGCTGCGCCGACACCGAAAAGACTGCCTTCTGTAACAGTTTCGAAAATACCCTGCCACGTATACTATCCTCCGAACAGATTGTGGTTGGTGCGGACCTCAACGGTCATGTGGGCCAGAGGAGCGAGGAGTTCGGTCGGGTGCACGATGGATTTGGTTATGGCCAGCGAAACAGTGAGGGAGAAGATATTCTCCGAACCTCACTGGCCGCCAACTTAACCGTAGTCAACACCTTCTTCCAGAAAAGACCAGAACACCTCCAAAACGAACGACCTACGAAAGTGGCCCCCACTAATCACAGATCGATTATCTGCTGATCCGAAGTCGTGACATCGGTCACGTATCCCAGTGCAAGATCATCCAGGGGGAATGCCTCACTACTCAGCACCGAGTCCTTGTCATGGTCGTCCGGGTGAGTAGTAGACGGCCTACGGCAGGACGCTGCGTGCCGTCTATTAAGTGGCGGACTCTGAGCAGCACGAGCCAGGAGTTCATGGAGGCAGCCGTAAGCCTCGATTGGAAGCCTTGGCGCAAAGGGTGAAACTTTCAATGAGCTCTGGTGTCACTATCAGAAATCCATCCTTAAACTTGGACGAACAGTACTCGGCACGTCGAAAGCGTCCGACGAATTGACAAGGATACGGGGTGGTATAATGTTGAGGTGCAGGAAGCGGTTAGGGACAGAAAGGCATGTTTCAAGAAATGGCAGCACAGTAACTCACTATCGGATAAGGAAGTGTACTTGGGAGCAAAGCGGTGATTTAAAATGGCGGTGGCAAAAGCGTTGTCGGCCCAGCTGGCTCCGCTCTACGATGTGTTGGATTCTGTGGAGGGGCACAAGCTCGTCTACAAGCTGGCAAAACTGTGGAGTCGAGCCAGTGTGAATGTGTGGATGTGACAAAGTGTGTTGCCATAAAAGGTACGGATGGCGTTTTGCTTAAAAGTGCAAACTCTATTAAAGACCGGTGGTGCTGTCATTTCAAGGAACTGTCTAACGATGCCAACAACTACGTACCACCACAGCTTCCTGCAAACCTTGGCATGATAAGCCCGATCACCCCTGATGAGATGGAGAGGTCTTTGGTACGTGTGAAGAACGGAAAAGCTATTGGACATGACAGAATACCCACAGAAACTCGGAAAACAATGTGGACCCGGGGCGTACTCTTGCCCACTGAGCTATTCAACAGAATTGTAGTTACGGGGCTTATAACTGACGCGTGGGGCGTAAATATTATCTCACCAATCTATAAAGGTTTGGCGGTGCAGGATAAGGTTGCCGCCAATGTTGGAAAACCCACCTGGCCGGGTGTTGTGACCAGGGGACCAAGGGCCCGACAGTTGATCGTCGGAAGTTGGATTGTTAGCGCCATCTATGTGCGGATGCTTGCCAACCTTGTGTTTGTATACTCGTAATGTGAGTATCGTTGAGTTTCCCTAGTGGAGCGATAGATGTCGCTACAAAGGAAAAGGCACTGTGCAAGAGTGCGGCAACTATCGAGGTATCAAACATATGAGCCACACAATGAAGCTATTCGAACGGATTGTTGGCCAGAGACTTCGCCAGGAATGCTCCTTGTCGGAATGCCAATACGGCTTCAGGCCGGGCTGCAGCACCATGGATCCAGTCTTTGCTCTCAAGGTCCTCCAGGAGTCCCATTGCAGTAGGAATCAACCGTTGCATAACGCATTTCTCGACCTGCAGAGGGCTTTCGACAGTGTCCCTCGAGACATAATCTGGTGGGCTTTGAGAGCAAAGTCTGTGCCCAAGGCGTATATTTCTATTATACAGGACATGTATGCCAATACTGGAGCTGTTGTCAAAACCATCGTAGGCCATACTAACCCTTCCCGATTACTGTAGGTGTCCACCAGGGTTCTGTATTAAGTCCTTACTTGTTTTGCATAGTGCTCGATGCCCTCTCTGCGGAAATTCAGGACATGCCTCCTTGGCTTATGAAGTACGCTGACGACATTGTACTGGTGAGCAAGCTTAGGCAAGATCTTGAGACCAGAGTAAATACGTGGAAGGATGTGCTAGAAAACGGTGGTATGAAGATGAATATCACCATAACAGAGTATATGGCCAGCTGCAGCGCGGATCCCGACACCATCCGTATAGGTAACGAAGCTGTCAATAGAACAGATAAATTCCTCGGATCGGAATAGGATCATACCTCGGATCCGTGATGCACGAGTCCGGCGATATCGGCCCCGATGTCAAATTTCGAATCTTTGCGGCTTGGGCCAAATGGCGGGAACTCACGGCAGTCATATGTGACCCTAAAATCCCTGTAAAGCTCATCATCACAGCCCATAACAGTCCACTGCAGGACTTCGGGCCTCTCCCACGAAAGGGGAGGTCATTGCCATAATCTCCACGCTTGGCAGGCGGGTTGGAGATCGCAGTGCAGTTGATGTAAATCTACCCAGAAAGATGCTGCTGCCCACCTTTCAGATTTATCCCTTAGTCGCCTCTTACGACACCCACGGGACGAGATGGGGTGGTGCTATTCTTTGAGGTGGCGGCACCACACACCACTGTAAAGCTCAAAGGGCTTATATACAAGAGAATAATTAGACCGGTGATGCTCTATGGTTGCGAGACATGGCCAGCGCTGACGAAACACGTTCGCGAACTCCACGCCAAGGAAATAAAAATGCTGCGCTGGATGTGCAGAGTTACGCAACTCGATCGAGTACGTAACGAGTACATCCGCGGCAGCCTTGGTGTGAGGGATATCGCAGATAAGATCGAGGAGGCTCGTCTGCGCTGGTTTGGACACGTGTTGCGTAAGCCTCAGGGATACGTGGGAAATAGGTGCCTGAATCTGCCGGTATCAGGAAAGAGGCCCCGTAGGCGGCCCAAGAAGCGATGGATTGACATCGCTGAGTCCAATGCGAGCTTACGACAAGGGGATGCCGAAGACCGGGCGAAGTGGAGAAGATTGAGTAGGAAAGCGGACCCTGGCATAGGCCGGGATAAGTGCTAGGACGATGATGATCCGTCTATCGGTAGGTCCCGAACGGATGAACCAATTTTAGTGCGGTTTTCTGTATTTGAAAGGTCTTTTAATCGAAATTATTCCTAACTTTATTTAATCTAAATCGGTTCAGTAGTTTAGAAGTTTAGAATATTTGACTATGAGTAGACTTAGTAGGAGGTATTTGTTCCCCATGTGTCGGTAGATAATGTACATCTTTGACTTGCGATATCTCGCAAGGTATACCGTTTTCGACATTTTTTAACATAGTGATCGTTAGATATTAAAGTTTCCTATCGATTGGCATAAGTTTTATGAGTAGCCGCAAAATCGATGTTTTTTCAAAATGGCGGAAGTTGGGTGGTGACCGAAATGTACTATGCTATTTGGTATACCTAAGTAATTGGGATGACAATGTATTAATATGATACCACGGAGCAGATCTGATGATGGAGTGGTCATAGGAACTTATGAACGCAACTAGATAGCCCCATCGTGTTTGGAGTCTTTGGAATGGTCTTGATGCGTACTATCCCTAGATGATATTCAAGCTCTGATGATGATGACAGAAGGTGGACAGAGGCACTTAAAAACTACGTATGATAAGCTTATGGAATTTGGGCTCGTTTGATTGATCGTGACCAGTACTGTGATCATGGATGGTCTTTAGTTAAATTAATTGCGTAAAAAGCTTATTATAAAAAATAAAAATCATTTGAGAACTTATTTACTTTGTGCCCCGAAACTTATCTCCCACCGGGCGCGATGTTGTGTGGTCGACCTGTAGTATGTTTTTATGATGATGTTTACGCCATCATACGGAAGCATTGCGCTTCTGTAATCTGCATAAAGCGTCGAAATGTGTAATAAAATTTTAGTACAAACAATATGATAAAACTGAAATTACCATTTAGGCTCCAAAGTTACACAAGGCGCGAGTACAGTCCGTTCTGCCAAGTATATTTTTAAATAAATATCAACTACGTTTAGTCAATTTTTTTAGTCTTTGTTAGAGGACCACCCATGGATATTCGCAACACTAGGTGGTTCGCGAATGCGCGTAATGAATAATTTGTAAAAAAGATCGAACCACGACTTATTTCCTGCGCCCGCGCAGATACAAATGGCACAGCCGACTGTTTAAAACATCATTTATTACACCGAATCTTGGTAATTAAAAATATAAACACTTAACGAGGTGCCAATCGGCTACCTAGACTGTTTAACCAGACTCAGGTTCCTTAGACAGAAGACCTTGGTCAACCTCGCTTCGCCAACGGAGAAGAAAGGAGGAGGAATGAATGAACTTGCTCACCGCACAACATATTACCTAACCTGGACTTGAGGAGTGCAAAAAACGCGTGTTTTAATGTCCACTTCCACCAGGACCAGGACGTCCACTTTCGATCAGATGTGAATAGAATAGAATCATAGTGTGTCGAAAATAATTCATTATCTTATGACCATTATCCTAAACTTTATTTTTTATATGGACATCTGCGTTACAAAGCATATATTTATAGCATTGAACTTGATATTCTAGTTTGTCGCGTGTATTATAGTATAAATACTACACACCGTAAAGCTACATATAATCGAAACGACATAATATTCGTTCATGTATGATTAAATACACCTATGAAGGTGTATACCTTGATTACGTTCAGTTGTCTACATGAACGAATTCATAGGCCACAGCTGGTACTTTTATATCATTTGATAAAAAGTATTGTTCAACATTGACAAGATTTAAATTAATTCTTATACGGAAATCTGGTCAGCTTGGCATTTAGATTTGACCCAGTTAGCTGTGTGACCCACATTTTCGATATTGGATAAGTACAGTATTAGATCTCAATAAATATATGAATAACTCAATCGAACATTTCATACATAAACTATTTTTTATTTTGAAAGGCGTTGCTAACACACCAACGTACTAATTTAAAAGTCCATATCAATCTTAAATCCGAATTAAAAAATAAATTTATAAATTAAATATAAATTTAAATAAATTAAAATAAATAAATAAAATATATATAAATTTTATATAGCTTGTTTTAATAATATGTCTATTTATATTAGCTTTATATACCTATATATTATAATATAATATATTTATGTATTTATATATTCAATTATTGTGCACGTCGTATCTGCGTTACTTTAGTTAAACATCGACGACGTGAGTGGTTCAATGGTCAACATGCCGGTCTGCCACGCAAGAGGTCCCGGGTTCGATTCCCGGCCGGGCAGAAATTAAATGATGAATTTTAATTTCTGTTACGGGTCTGGGTGTTCTATGTATAATAAGTATGTATTTAAAAGTATTTAAGTAGTATATCAGTTATCTAAGAAGTGCACCCATAGCACAAGCTTTGCTTAGTTTGGGGCTAGATGGCGCTGTGTGAATTTGTCCACGAATATTTATTTATTTATTTATTATCTCTCTTCTGTAGGCCTGCTGGAAGAAATTTCTTTTTAGAAATAAGCAGCGCCTGTTGTGTCTTTTGTTCTGTTATATTTCTCTGTATATCATTATTGTGTACAATAAACAGTTAAATAAATAAATAAATAAATAAATAAAAGTTGTGCCTGAATAAATATAACAGAAAGAATATTCTATAAGCTTGGGATTTGAAGAAGTTCCATAAACAATGCATATGAGCTTGGTTCAGAGGTAGAATGGTAGACAGTCTAAGGCGCTGTCCTAAGTTGTTTAGTTGTAAGAATTATGTAATTTTTTTTTTTTTTTTTATTGTTATGATTTTATTTTGAATGATAGTGTGTGATGAATATGTACGTAATTCTTTGTTTAAATGTTGTGTAGTGGCGTCCAGTTGCTAATATGATTTATTTATTTATTTATAATTGGCAATGGTCGTGCGACCATGGTTGTAAAAATTTAGAACATAATTGCTTTAACATAAGTTCGCCCATAAATTAGCTGCATGATAAATTTTAACGTGAAAAAATTTATGGTGCCGCTACTGTATCTGTTTATGTTTGTTGTTTATTCTTTTTAGGTTCACATTTTGAGTTGATATTTGCCACAAAATAGACGCGTTTATGTCAGTCCTTTTGTGAATAATAAATACAGTTTGTTGAAGTGAAAGTCAAATTTGTTTTTGTGGAATTAGGTAGTTTTACCTTAATAATTTATTGACAACGTTATGAGATGAGTTATTGCTCTAGTGACTTCTAGAACGTGTTACAAATAACCATTGACTACCTAAAACTGGTTTTTGTTAATACACATGCCTGGTTTGTTTTGGTAGTGTTAAAGAACAATCAAGATGACCATACAGAATACTAAAAAGGTATGTATTTAAGGTATTTTTTTTAATAGTATGAGTTCAAATAAAAAACATCGTAAGTATATAATATTTAAATTATTATGAGACTTGTTCTTGAACTGAGCAGGATTTCCATCATTAAAAAATTCACTGCTTTAGCAGTTATCCATGAAAGCGTAATAGCTAGAGCTACTTTTGTTTTTATATTCATACATTCATAACTTCAGTACAGGTAGGCAGAGAACACATTATTACCCTTCAGATCCAGACAGACCTCTCTCTTGCTTCTTCCTCATTTATCTAGACTCGCACTTACGTCACAACTTTTCCTTTTAATCTCTCAAAGGATGACTGGAAGAAATCCCCCTACGGGATAAGTCCGCCTTTGTACGTACTCACCTTTGTAACATTAATGTAAAATGTTTTTTGGTACAATAAATACCTATTACATTAATCAATAAATCAATCTGACTATACAGGGTGGGCCCTGTAACTGAAACAAATAATTGAATCAGATCCATATTACAAAGTGATTCTAATAAATGGATTTTTACATTGCGATATTGTCTCTTTACGGGCGTAATATGTCTGGTACCGAGTAGTCTGACAACATTCTTAGCGTGATTGATTTTTTTAAGTACAAAAGCAGTGCATACTCGTTTTGACTTAAATGTCAGCAAAGTGCTCCGACTGAACACAATGTTGAAGTGAAACATTTGCTACACATTGCTGGTGTGATAAATTTTATGAAATAAATTAGTCTTTTAATTATGATTGATTAAAATAATTTCGACCCTCGAACTGATGGACTGAAAGATATCGTAATTTATTAACAAAACTTACATAATAGGTATCATACAAAGAATAAAAAAGAAAAAAACATAAAAAAGGGAATGGCCTTCGCAAATATTTTTTTTCGCCCAACGCAATGGAAATGGGCACCCTTCGCTATAGCGGTTGGGAGGGAGGAGGTGAACTCTCATGAGTACCAGCCGGCCGACCGGACTGGTTATGCACGATTCGCCAAAAAAAAGGGAACCTAGGCGCATACGTGCTAAACACCCCCTGGGAGCACCTGTAGCCGGAAGGGCTTTTCAAGTTTCATCGGATGCGACACCCCGTAGGGACGGGGTGCGCTCCTTCGCATAGCACCCGTCAAAATAAATGAATTCACAAACAGCTTCGTCCAAAATGAGGGTAGATATTTTAGCATACGTCAAAGAAGAGGATAAAAACGCAACGTTATTTCAATATCAAATAATTAAATAATTATTAAAACACCCATCCTCAATTAGAACTGTGTTCAAATAAACTACAACACTACTAAAATATCTAATATCTAATATCTATAGGTATTTTGATTATTATTCTGTATTATCATCATCATAGGCCATTGCCTCTCAAATCCAGTGTAATTGTATAATGTGGGTTTATAATACATTTTTACAAAAAACGTATACCTAATTGTATAAATTGGACTTGCAATACGTACATCTCACCAAACAGTTTGAGTCAAATTGATTTGACAAGCTTTCTTTCTTTAAGGTGTGACTGAGAAACGGACCAAGAATTAGTGAGCTGTCAATCATCCTATATTAGATAAAGTATAAGGCGATTGGCACATTGGAACGCAGCACCGCACGGTGCTGCGGAAAACGCATCCACACGCGTGGCTGCGGATCCGCATCACCGTACGTTTCCATAGACAACTCCAGAGCTGCATATCCATAAACCACTCTAGTGTTACAAAAATACCTTTATTCGTCATTCTGGCGAAATTTGGAAATATGTGTAATGTTTATATTGTTTTATATACAATCAATAATTTTAAGAGTATGTTCCGGGTTTCCTACCGCGTACCTTTGTTGACGAGTAGCCCGATATTTCGACACACTTGCATGCATAATGGTCACGGGACGACTGGAGAGCTGCGAGCGCCGGACGATGTTAGTTAGTGATAAAGCAAATCAAAAAATTAGGAATTCTCCAAATTGTTATAATTTTTTTATAAAATTATATTATTTAGACGAAAAATATTTTGAGAACTGAGTAACGGAACACCTGTCTGACAATCCTGGAGACCTCACTTCACAGCAGTGGCCTATTTGACGCCTTTTTATGTAGAAAGTATAGCGCCAAAAACTTATTTGACCCGCAGCCCGACCGCCTAATATTCGAATTGAACGTCGCCCTCTTCTAGCAATAGGATATATTTACAACAATATTATCAGTTTAGAGCAAGTATATATGATGGGCAAGTATTCAGATGTACTACTAATTTAGATTATAGTCAGAAGGCGATGCATTTTGATCATGATTGTGATCGACTTCAATTTATTTAACAGTTTGACGAATTAGTCCGTGATATTATTGATGGCTTCCATACGAAAGAGAGAAAAAGAGATAATGAAACGAAAAATACGCTGCTATACGAAATCTCATCAGGAACGAAAGATACACGAGATAAACAAATCACTGGTAGTCGTGGGACTACTGGTAATCATAGACTCATGGGAAAAAGAGATCCAAAATCAATAATTTTCCAAGTTTGACATCTGTCACCCAAAATTTAGATCTCGACTAGTACTACCATTTATCTTTAGGGACTAGTGTTCTAGGACAATAAGTTTTAGAGTTATAACAGTTTTAAGTTTGACAGCTGTCATCCGAACTTTTTCTACCTGCTCTTCAGTTCATACATTTTGCGAGGTAGGGCGGGGGCTACTGGACTTTTCAAATAGGCGGAATTCTAGTTCCTTTTTACGCCATGTTTATGATGTATTCTTGATCCTTGTCGGTTTGTAGATACTAAAGCTTTGGTATATGACACTCTTGGCTTTGGCTTTTATACATTGCATTGAATAATCAGAAAATTTCCCCACAAAGCATATAATATTTTGTACATTTCATTAGGGACAGCCCGTGGATTCAGTCAATATATACTATATCTTGAATATGTGGTGTGTGGTGCCGCCACCTCAAAGAATAGCACCACCCCATCTCTTCCCGTGGGTGTCGTAAGAGGCGACTAAGGGACAAATCCGAAAGGTGGGCAGCAGCATCTTTCTGGGTAGATTTACATCAACTGCACTGCGATCTCCAACCCGCCTGCCAAGCGTGGAGATTATGGCACTGACCTCCCCTTTCGTGGGAGAGGCCCGAAGTCCTGCAGTGGACTGTTATGGGCTGTGATGATGATACTATATCTTTAGATTTAGCACTATATTCATTACGTATTACAATAGACCTACATGGCAATATTGACTACAGAGCACGCGTGTCAAATTTGTAAAGGAAAAAAGCTACAGTTCCGCACGAACGCGCGTGGGTGCGTTTTCAGTGTGTATGCGTGATTTCCATAGAAACCGATGACAGCCCAAAGAAGTTTATGTCACGCACTAACGCACGTCACGCACAACCGTACAGTGCTGCATTCCAGTGTGCGAATCACCTAAATAATAATGGGCAATGACGGCCAAAGACAGATTATCCAATCGATATTGCCCTATCCACACTTTATAATTTCTACTACTGTCAGTCGATTCGGACTTAGCGTGGTCCTATTATAGTATCAGTTGATCGTTGTCTCTGATAGAGCTTCGTTTGAGTCTATGAAACGGCCAACATCCTGCTCCTGCATCCTGCATCCTGTTTGTGTGCAAATCCTTGCCATCATACCAAATTTCAGCTTTTTAGCATTACGGGAATTGATCTTTATATTAAATTTTTACGTAGACTTACATCCCCCTTTCTGAGCGTTGGAGGCTAATAGTGAAAGATTTCGTAATTTACTTGTGATTTGTGTGAAAAGTCTAGCCTGCACACCATATTTCAGCTTCGTAGGATTTTAGGACTGCTCCGTAGGTTCAATTTTATATATAGACATGCACCCCTATTTATAGGGGGTTACAAGTTAAAAGTTACAGATTTCTTAATTTTTCTGTGATCTGTGTGCAAATCCTAGCCTGCGTACCAAAATTCCTAAGACATACAGGTTTCGGTGTTTTGTCAGTCAGGTGCTAATAAAATCCAAAATATGAAAGCTAGACAAATGAAACTTTGCGTGTTTTATAAGTCTGCTACGTACCCTAAATTTTATTATACGAAGACGAAGACGGTTTAAACCCGAACAATACCTTAATTCGAAAAACATTTAAAATGTTTTAGCTTTAAGAAACAGATTTATCACAACTCTCTACTAAATTACTTGAATAAAAAATCCGCCTAAATTTTCCAGAAACCCAAACGGAACCTGTGTCACAATGTCTGGAAGCTGTTGAATGTCACAGACAAGAACCTCGAAGGTGCTTTGAAGGAGCTGGGAGTAAATCCTGCAGCCCTTCCCGACATTCTTAACGGTATTCGAGAATGGTTCGAGAAACAGCCGCATCTACCTCAAGGTGACCTTGGTAAGTGTGAATTGGACTTTGACTCTAATATGGAGCTGCTTTTGAGTTTATTAGTACAAACTGGTTGACATTTAGTGTTGATTTATTCAACAAAATTCGTCATTAAACCAACAAAATAAAATGTTCGGTAACATGTAATATTAAGGCTTGAACCTCAGACTCAGATTGTGAAAGACAAAAACGTGTCCAAATTCAATAAAATGGTATATAAACTAAAAACCCCGATCGACCAAACCCTCTTTCTTTAATATTTAAGCTTTTAATATACCCAGTGACACTCTCGACACCTAGAAGAATCAAACGACGTATAAGTTGTCAAAATCGGTTCATCCGTTTCTTAGTTACGAGAGAACAAAGACACAGATATACATATAAACATATAGGCCAAACACATAACCCCTCCTTGGGCTTCGCTGCAGTCGGTGTAAAAACGCTTGCGATCGTCAAATTTTGGGACTCCTGCCGTCAACATGTTTCGTAATAGCATACCGTTAATTGAACGTACCTAACGGCAAATAGCTCAATCCAAAAATCTCCCGATATCCCTACACATACGAGTAAAAGTGAGTAATGACTCATGATAGTAAAGCCTATTTTATTTGTATGGCTTGCACACTTGTTAAGGAAGCAACCTTGGCTTGGGTCTTTGACCACGGTGAGAACCAGAATCATACCTTTTATAATAAGAATGAGCAAATATTTTATTAGTAAAATTTTCGGCTACATTGATAAATTTGACTTTTTAATTTTATTACCTACGCAGACAGCCACCTGGCGGATTCCAATACTTGTTAAATTTGAATAAAATTTGCTGAATGACTTGCCTTTGTGTTAAACTATTTTATAGTCGAACATGTAAAAGAGTTTGTATACTTAGGGTTATTGTTAGAGAGGGATTGAAACCGTGAAGTGACGATGATGAAAGTAATGTCAAAAGGAAATACGGTGAATGAAGTACTACATACATTTATTAACAGCCAAAAGGTGTCCAAAATGGCTCGCCTGTTTGAACATAGAGGTGTGCTCGTTCCAACATTTACATATGGAAGCGAAAGTTGGATACGGGAAAGTAGGATAAATGCAGCTGTCAGACAGCTCTACATAATGCAGATCGTGCTAAGGCACGAACTTATTTCCTTTGGCCCTCTCCTAGCTAGAAATTCTCGTCGAAGCAATCACATTTTCCAGCAGAAACAATGCTGAGCAACTACAGCTAGTAGACAACATTTTTTGCGGAGTCCATTTCTCTACAACAGAAAAAATAATGCCCTAGGTATATATCATTGAAGTAAAATAAGCAGCAAAAATAAACTCCGGGAGCATCTCTTGTGGCTAAAGTATGTAGATACAGAAAATGTATTAAAACCGTCAGCCTAGTTGTTTGGTTTTTGGTTTGTATCTGTATTCTTTCTAAGAGTATCATGAGTACAAGAGACACACGCCCATACATCCTCCCTCCCCCACATACTCTCTTACACACACAGAGACACACTCACAGTACACACACAACCTAAAAGTATCAACACATTCTTTTCATTAGATTAACAAAAAAAAAAAATTATTTTTAAGGTAAATTGTAAAACAAATCAATCAAACAAATGGTGGAGGGCGCTGGCATACATAACACAGTCTTTGACTAGCAAGGTTGCCAACGTGTTCGCATAACCCTGTACAATTTGTCCAAAATAAAGACTTGTAATGAGTAGAAATGAGAGCGTTAATAAATATAGAAGGATTGTCAATTATAATAACGGTATGTGCTGGAGTGAAACAAGACGTTAGTGACTAGGAAAGAGAAAGGAACGCTGAGTTGGTCTGGTAATGTAGAGAGGATGAATGTGAGGAGATTGACGAAAAACAAATATGTGGCAGGAGTGAATGAAAGCATTGAAAGGGGAAGAACGAGACGAAAAAGCGAAGATTTTTTAAAGAAAGGTCAAGTAAAAGTTATTTGAAAAGAAAAGAAAAGGTTGATGAATGAGGAATAAGCGAGAGAGATTTGTCAGGATCGTAGCAAGTGAAGCAATGTGGTCTCTGGCTAGCCATACGATAAAAAGAGGTCCGGTATGTATGTAAGTAAAAAAAACTCAGTGGCACAAAATGTTCCTCAAGTCCTAACCGCGAATTTGTAAACAAGTTAAAGACAGCCCTAGGGACTAAAATGTTATTTCAATTTGGAATGTGGCTGTATATTTTTAGTAAAAGTTCCAATCACTAAAGAGGTCATTCAAGTACAAGAATCAGGATTTATGATAAAGTAAATCGCGTTGGGCCAAATAAAATAAAGTTTGTGTAAATATAAATAACACGCTAAAAATTGATTTCAGCTTCGTTCGTAATTCTGTAAATTCGGATTTTACTTACAGACTGGTTATCCTACGACATCGAGTATAAGAAAAAATCTACTTTGTAGTGATACTTAAGGTTTAGGAGACCCACAAAACGTTAGTCTATCACATTATTCATATTCATATTCATATTTCTTTATTACTATTGTTCATACATTGTCCAAAATTCAGTATCTAGGTATACATTATGTCCTAACTAACAATGCATATATATTGAGTATTTACATCAATAATCAAATAGTGTCACAGTCAATTGAAATAATATTATAATAATAGAAATATAGTCACAAAAAAGAAAAGTTACTTTAATGTGGGTGGGATGTAAGGCACACCGGAATTTTTATTTCTAGAACCCACAGAAGAGGATAAGTAAGAAAGTAGTATCGCCAAGAACAGTCAAGGTTTGGGTCAATAACAAAAATATATGCCAGGTAGTGCTGCACAATGCACATATGCATATTATGCAAATAAATAAATGTAGGTACTATTCTTATTCGTAAGTTGCACATCCTTATTAACAAGTTAAAGAGTAATATTTATCTTACAAACAGTGATAAAAAAAAAGTGTCCACCTCGGGAGCAACATTATTTTAAGCTCGAGTGAATCCTTTGCTGGATTGAAAGAAACACGCTCGACTTTATAATTGTAGGTTGTTCCCTAGATCAACAATCATGGGCGTATAAGTATAATTTTTTTATTTTATTTTATTAATTGACGGTCTATTTCAATTCCAGAATATTGTATTTGCTCAGGCTAAAATTGAAGTTTTTTAGGCGATGTTGTCAACAACTGATCAACTCTAGATCCCTCTTCTGATGAATTTCTTAAAGTACCGCCTATAACCCTAACATTTACACTTAAAAAGTATCGTGAGAC
Organism: Blastobasis lacticolella; assembly: GCA_905147135.1. Classification (NCBI taxonomy): domain Eukaryota; kingdom Metazoa; phylum Arthropoda; class Insecta; order Lepidoptera; family Blastobasidae; genus Blastobasis; species Blastobasis lacticolella. Next base: position 7,846,173 of record LR990056.1, read on the forward strand.
TGGTCATCTTGGCGTTAATGTCCCGGGCTAACAAGGGCCCGGGGTCCGCGTTGATTCAAGATTTGTTAGATCAGGTAATTATAGTGGAGCGACTGCCATCTGACCTCGATGCCCTGCTACCAGGGGAATCTGACCAGATTGGATCATTGTTACACATTCAGTCGCCTGAATGTGCAGGTTTCATCACGATGTTTTTGGACACCTTAAGAGCATCAGTTAGCATTTAACTTATGTAAATAATTTTCAAAAGAGTCATAGATATATGGTCGCAGTGGGAGTCGAAACTGGTACCTTTCGCTTACGAGTCGAATACATTAACCACTCGGCTACTGACGCTCACTATGTGACTGGTCTCGGACTTATATAATTAGGGATCATAAGTCGTTAAAAAATATAGTCCGGTATAGTATAAGAAGTATAAGTAGGCGTTCAAATCACGTCGCCTCTTACATACAAAACACTTCCTTTGAATTCCAAAACTACACTATCAAAATTAGTTCGTTTTTTATGCGCACTTGAACTTGATGGACAATTAGAAAACTCGTTCAGAATTGGGATATCTAATGCGTAAAAATAGTACAGAGGATCCTTTTTAACCCGCGACAAAAAAAGTGTTAAAAGTTTGACATGTGTATCTAATATCTGTGGGTTTGTGTGTCTGTCTGTGGCATCGTAGCTCCCGAACGGATGGACCGATTTAGATGCGGGTTTCTCTATTTGAAAGTCTAATAAAGATGGTTCTTAGCTTTGTTTCATTAAAGTTTAGAAAATATTTGAGTTAAAGTTTACTTGGTCGAGGGTTATCCGACTTTTTTGTCGCGTAATGTTTTAAACAAAGGTAATAAATAATCATCTTAGCGTTAATGTTTCGGTGGTGCTCTCGCGCACGAGGGTCCGGGGTCCGCCGTGACCATGATCCAGGATTTGGCATTTCAGATAATTACAGTGGAGCGACTGCCATCTGACCTCCACGACCCTGCTACGAGGGGAACGTGACCAGATTGGATCATGGTTACACATCCAGTCGCCTGAATGTGCAGGTTTCATAACGATGTTTTCCCTCACCGTAAGAGTACCTTTGTTTTAAACAAAGGTGTGCGGTAGGAAACTCTTTAAAATGTGATTTTTGTCGGTCAGGTTATTAGACTTTGGACCATCTCCTATTTATACACGCATCCATAGTAGCGCTAACATATTATGGTGGTGGATAGGTTGATATGATACCATTTGCGCTGTAACTACCTCGGACTCGTATCGGATGCAATGTTTAAGCATTATAACTATTGACTTATATTAGAACATCTGATTTTCAGACGACGAAGTCATCACCCGCCGCCTCATCACGCAGGGCTTCAGTATAGAGCGTGTGAAAGAGAAACTGGACAACTACTACACAATGAGGCATAAAATGCCTGAAATGCTATGCGGAAGGGACCCTCTCTCGCCTTCGGTCTCTAAATGTTTAAAGCAAGGGTATTGGTATCCGCTACCCAAGAAAACGCCGAACAACAAGCGGGTTACCATTTTCAGGTGACTGTTTACTTATTCAATGACAATTTATAGGTGGACGTAAGTGCACGGGTACACTTTGCCCTCTTAAGGCTACGGAGTTTGAATATTTTATAGTACCACTGTTACTGCTAAAGAGTACAGGGCTAAGTGATTAGTGGAAGTGGTGTTACGATGTACTTGTTTGTGGTATGCCTACCAACTGAAAAGGAATTAAGGAAAAAGGAATATTTTCGTTTTGAATTCCACAATATCTTTAATACATAGTAGGACACAAAGTCGCTTCCCGCCGTCTGTAGCTATGTAGGATTTTAATGCAGTTCTCAACAATAGACAGAGTGATTCAAGAGGAAGGTTTATAAGCAAGAAACAAAGTGGGTAGGGGTAAAGTAGATGTACGCGATGAAAGTCACGCCGGGTCCACTAGTTTCAAATAAATCAAACCAGCTTTATTACGTTGATAATATATGGCATTAAATTTATGAACAGGTTGAAGGTATCCAAAAGGCATCTGGCTGTTTATTGTTCATTCATGTATGAAAGCGAAAGTCAAGTGAGAAAAAGGATCCGGAAGAAATGAGAGAATTAAGAAGTATGGAAGGAATACCAATAACAGATAAATGGAATAGTGTAAGGGATCGAGCTTAGGATGAGAATGTAGAAAAGGTAGCGATTCGGACACGAGGCCCTAGTTAACTAGATGAAAATGTTCTTAATACACTAGTCTATATGGTTTGTTTTGTGTTTGTATCAATCGATATATAGATTGAAAATCGTGTCATGTTCCTGTTTACGGATGTCGAGACTTTATATATGAATTTTCGACAATATTTATAGATAATTCATAAAACACACTATGTAGTCCTTAATATACGTAGCTAAATAATACAGAGCTCGCAGAACCGATACCGATGTGGAGCAACGTTTTCAATTCTCGCGAATTGTTTTCACACTTTCCATTTAACATACAATGAAATACGTATTCTTCCAACAGATCACAGAACACCAACGACCCCCTAACTGAAATCATCAAGATAGCATTCATGATCGGAGACTATCGGCTCTGGAACGACGATGCGACTGGAGACTACTGGGTGTTCGATTTCAAACACGCCACATTGAACCATGCTATGCAGTTCAACCCTGTACTTATTACTAAGATTATGTTCTACTTGAACGTAAGTGTTGATTAGTAGCCTCAGCTAAAATCTGTCCAGACTGACTTGTATTATTTGCTTATGGAAACTATGTATTTGAATGGATAATTTGCAGCAGGATTCGTTGAAATTCACATTCTCTGTGTTTCTTATATAATTCAAGACATCTATATACAGTGTACGTAGCGTGATAGAGACGGCAAGTCGTGATTTTGGGTATTGTTTCTCTACCAAATAAGACAAGTCAGTCTGGACAGATCATAGGTTTCACATCTCGTCTCCCGATTTGGTTAATGGATGGATAGCCAATATCGTCAATGTCGAAAAAAAATTTCAAATCATTGTAACAGATGGCGTCGATAAGACACGATTCTCAAAAATGAATCAAAGCAAGAGTATAAAATTTTTGACATTTCGCACTTTTTTGTCGGACAAGGTACTAAAAGGTTTTTTTATGTTTTATTGTGTACAATAAGGGGTTAAATAAATAAAATTAATAAAACTAACGTATCTGTTCACGCAATACCTGTCCGAATAACTTCGGTTGTCCAATTCAATACTTAAGAATCCTGTCTCAGCAAAGCCATCTAGCGAGGGTCGCCGAACTACACTTTTTACTTTTTAAACTAGCAGTCAGAAAATCGCTATACAAAAGTGCAGTGCGGCGGAATCGCACGGTTAAAAACAGAACGAACAAATCGGTTCTACGAAACAATTCTGCAACCTGAAGCGATCTGGTTCTCACTCTTGGGGAGTGTGGGCGAGAATCCTATCAGGGGGTTCAAAAAGGCTACATTAACGTTTTATAATATGATTCATATTCATTTGTCACAAACTTATCTGCGGCGTCGCTGTTGTTGACAATGACATGACAATTCAAAATGGCGTCACTTAGTTCCAATATTGGCCACCGGATCGTTTAAGTTTGTGGATTAATATAATATATAATATGAATCATAATATAAAACGCTATTTAGACTCTCATATAACTGAACCAAAAACCGAATGTGATACCATAGACAGAGACATAGACACATCGGTCCGATTGGTACGCTACACTTTTATATGGAATTGAAGACGTATCCTGATTCGGAAACCTAATCGGACGAGTAAACGCCTGACGTATGAACATATTCATATTTATATCCATTGTTACATACTTACATACTTTAATTCATAATTTCAGTACTGCTACGGGCCAAAAGTAGTAGCGCAGTATTTAGTGAACCTGCCGCCATTTGCTTCAGCTATTGTGAACCTGTTCAAGAAATCGATGAAGAAGAAAATGGTGGAAAGGCTATATGTTTATGATAGTTTTGAAGACCTATACAAAGTGCTGCCTAGGAACATATTCCCTAAGGAATATGGTGGGGACGAAGTTTGCTGCCAAGACATTGCCGGTAAAAATATTTTCTAATGATTAAATATTACCTCCTAGAGCGTCGGTGGTCGAGCGGTTAGAGTGTGCAAGTCGTAAGACAGAGGTCCCAGGTTCGAATCCCGCTCCGGCCATGTACCAATAACTATTTTCTGAGTTATGAACATTAGTTGAATACTAACCGATGCTCTTACGGTGAGGGAAAACATCGTGATGAAACCTGCACATTCAGGCGACTGAATGTGTAACCATGATGCAATCTTGTCAGGTTCCCCTGGTAGCAGGGTCATGGAGGTCAGATGGCAGTCGCTCCACTGTAATTACCTGACCTGCCGAATCCTGGATCATGGTCAAGGCGGACCCCGGGCCCTCAACATTGACATTAACGCCAAGATGTTATTTTTTTAAATATTACCTCCTCCTATCATGAAAACTCCTTTTAAAGACCTCAAACCTTCGCGTTATGATTAGTTTACCAGTAAAACTTCTAATTTCCAATCTTTTAAGTTACTTATTCACATTATTTTGAACCGTATCTGCTTGTTACCAATAATTACTTTAGTAATTATATTCCTATATTAATTGCGTACAGTCACTCTAGCGATCATCTTATGCTGAAGATTTGTCTGATGTAAATATACCTAATTTAACAATATAACACGTTCGCTGACAATACGTCCACAGGCGAGTAATTTAACGAGTGTGAACATGTGACACTACGTCGAAGGGCGGAGTACTTTTTTAAATTTGGATACTACGTTGTCCGATGGTACTTTTGCATAAAACTATTAGAAGAACAGTATTCATTATAATATTGTGAACACTCTCGTATTATGAGTTATATATGTAGGTTTATTATTGTCCCCCTAGGTTGGTAATTGGAATAAATGTGACGTTGTTGTAGACGTCCCAGGACGTAGTGTCGTTTCAAGACGGAATTTAAATACTAACATGCGCACGTGTGTACCTCAGTCGACGGGTATAATTTCGTATGGAAAATTCTACTATCGCATTATGGTCATAGAGAAAGTGCTTATTATCAGCTATCGTGATAAACACCACCACGAGGTGCCAATTGGCTCCCGAGACTCATCATCATCACAGCCCGTAACAGTCCACTTCAGGACTTAGGGCCTCTCCCACGAAAAGGGAGGTTATTGCCATAATCGCCACGCTTGGCAGGCGGGTTAGAGATCGCAGTGTTTAAATAACACCATGGAAAATGCTGCTACCCATTTTACAGACTACGGAGACTCTTGATCTTTTAGTCGCCTTCTACGACACCCATGAGTGCTAGGGTTGGTGCTATTCTACTCTGCCGGACACCACACGGCTTCCCGAGACTACATACATTATATTCAGATTCATTATATTATATTAATTATTTTACAGATGAATGGAAAAAGACTTTCCAATTACCGCCAATGAGGGAGTACTTCTTGGAGCAGGAACACGTCAAAAGCGACGAATCTAAAAGGCGGCAGCCAACAAAAGCTAATGAGTTGTTTGGAGCTGCCGGATCTTTTAAGAAGTTGGAGTTTGATTGATAACCGTAGATTAATGCTAATTGATAAGTTATCCACTCGCTCATAGAATTTAAGAGCGATTACGCAGTTCATCCGATCCATATAATATCTGAGAAAATGTTTTCCGAGGCAACAAGAAAGCTGTTTCTATGACAGCTTAAAGTTTTTAAGGTTAATATACCTACAATAATTTGGCGCAGTATCGATAATTTTGAATCGGACAGAACTCGAATGTCAAGTGCATATCTATATGTTGTACTCTGTATTGAATTATGAATGTATCCATACTGTCAGCGGTATCTGACAGCCCCTACCCCCGCTGCCCCCGCTGCCCCCGCTCCTCTTTCTTCTTGCGCCTGCGCTCGGCCATCCAGATCACCTCTGTATTAAAACTATATAGATTTATTAAAATGTTACTTACGTGTAGAGCCAATAAAGGTTTTGTTAAACAGTTTCATTAAACCCAATAAATGTGTTTCAGTTAGAAATAGACAAAACATTTGTGCGTGACATCGAAAATAATGACATGACCTTTAGCATATTATTTTCTTCAGTAGTTTTCCTTTTGTAGGAAAGGTAAGACAATTTCGATTTTTTGTTCATGACCTACAGAACACACACACTAGGTCCGACAATCCACCGTCATTTTACTGGATTTGTTATCGCGCTGTCACACCAGTAACACTGTCTTACACGTAAATATATAAACGGGCGCCCATTTTTATGCTTCACTCGTGATTTTAGGGAGATTACGCGTTTGTACATACGAGTAGCTCTGTTTTATTTAGTATGATAGTTTTGTACAATATGTCAATCAAATATTTTTTCAGGTCCGTATTTGCTCGTTATTTCTTTTTACGTGTTGAGCTCAATTGTTCTGTCTTTCTCTATTGAAATTGTTATCGCACTACCAAAATTCTATCGTACAAATTTCACAAAATTAGCCTCGTATGGCGTGTCGGCTTAAAGTATAATGCATGTACAAAAAATTATTAAATCTGCATATTTTTTCTTCCGTGTATCATGTGGCGTGCTGTAATAAAATTTACTTTTAGAAATAATAACTTTAAATGTCATGTTTGTGTGATTACTATTGTGTGCAATTTTAGAATAAATATGTACTTACCTACATAAAGGTGGTGTCTTTATATGTAAGCTTTGTTTATAATTTAGACTGGACTTAAGCCTATAAGTTATATAATAAGTACACCCCGTAGCAACTTCAAAGATATCCGATAGTTCTCCTCCAATCCTACTTTCATCTTGTTTATACCTGTAGCTATATCTACCATCTAAACAATGTTTTGTTTCGTAAAACATGAAGAGCACTCGTCTATCAACACTATCGTATGCCTTTGTGAAGTCGATAGATAGCTTCAGCTGAATCAGAAGTAATATTTGGTCAATAGTGCGGCGACCACATACCGGAAGACGCAGAGTGGGTAGGCCTCTCACAATGTGGAAAGACGACCTGGTAAAGATCGCAGGTACAAGCTAGAAGCTAAAGGTACTGGACTGCCTTTATGAAGATTTCTGGAGGAGGCCTATGCAGCAGTGGTCGTCTTTCGGCTAAATAATGAAGATGATGTAAGGCTCCAATCGCTTGAGCAAAATATGTGCAGTTGGTCCATTGAATTTATTAAGGTACACATAAAATATTTAAAACAGTTAAAATAAAAAATACACTAATACCTACATCTAAAAGTTGGTTGCAGTTGGGAGTAGGGCAATTCCTCCATAATTTGAGTATATCTTTCGACTTCCTATCTTATATTTGGGACATATAACACCGACATTCCATTCTTCAGGCGGTCGATCTACTGCCCAAATACAGATCAGTTCGTATAGTCAAGATTGCACCGCTCCCGCACCATATTTTCATAACTCTCCCGGTACGTCATCGATCTCTGGGCTTTTATTGTTTGCCATAGGGGATGCACTATCACCAATTATGTTTAACCTAGTCCTACAAATGTCCAATTAATCGAGAGTGGTCAGGATTTGAATTAAAATCACATAATTATTGCATATACTGACTATCTAGCATTACTGGCACATTGTAAACAGAGATTAGCGGGCTTGGCGGAAACCCCTTGAAAAGCCAGGCTGTAGACTGCCCTCAAAATCAACCAAGCGAAGATAGACTATCAGTACATGCAAAGGTACAAAGGTAAGTTTGCGATTAGAGAAAACCTTTCGGCAGTAGCATTTCAAAGGCGTCGGCACTTTTAAATAACCTCGGCGTCTCTATAATCAATACTAATCTGCGGGAAGATGAGATTGATCTTCGAATCCAAAATACGCTCAGGGGTTGTGCAGCCCTCCATAAAGTCCGAGCTTATAAGCAGGAAAACCAAGATTCGGATCTACAAAACGATTATTAGAGCAATCTTGATGTATAGATGTGAAGCTTGTAAATATAGAAGTAGAGGTATATTTTATATGGACTGGCTAGACGAGTCGTGCGGCGTAACGCCGATTACGACTCAATTGTTGAGGCGGCCGCATCGAACGAGTTAAAGTTGTTTAGACTCGTAATTGCCTTCACCGCTCAAAGGTCATCTCAGCTTATCATAGATTAGTTGAAATAAATCCTGTTGAGGTATAAGCTCGCCTTTGCAATATTAACTGTATTTTTTTGATACATTAAAGATAGTACAAATCAACAAACAAATTATTAAGAGGTGAAAGGAAGGTCCGGAAGATTCCAGGACTAACTAAAGTTGAGAACGGTGCTTGGAGGAGGAGGAAGAATAAAGAGGTAGAACAACCTCTCTAAACCCAAAACTTTGGGCGTAATAAAGTCCGCAAGACTGCGTTGACTGGGCCACGTAGAGAGGATAGCGGAGGATCGCGCCGTACGGAGAGCATTATGTGGGTCGATCTAACTGACGAAGACCTGTCGGACGACATAGGAAACGCTGGCTTTTTTTATGCTACGCAGTGACAAACGAGCAGACAGTCCACCTGATGGTAAGCGATAACTGTGCCCTATAACATCTACGATTTATGCATTTAGGTTGCAGGTAACAAAAACGCAGAACCGCAGCTGCGTTATGAGTGCGAGGACTAACATGAAATGCGTCATGCCTGTATTTGTGCTGGCTACCTTATCCTTCAAACCGAAACACAACATTGCAAGCATTATTGGTTGGATGAAGTTTAGAACGTCCTGCACGCATAAAGGTGCGTACGAATTAGAGGCAGCCTCAGGTTGAGGCACGCACGGCTCGCCCATTTGCGCAAATTCGTACGTGGCTCACGCGCAGCTCGCGGCGCACCGTGAGCGTGTGCGCCGCGAGCCGCCGATTGTCGGTTTTCTGTCCATGCTCAAAGGTGCCTCGGCGTGCGTGCCTCGCGATGTTTGGACGTGACTACGAATGCGCGCGTATTGTTTATTGACACTTGATAACTTTAATATTTTCATGTCAATTAAAGTGTTGGTCTTCCTAATAAATAAATAAAATATAATAAAATGAAATAAAATATAATAAATAAAATAGAATAAAATAAATAAAATAGAATAAAATAAATAAAATAAAATATAATAAAATATAATAAAATGAAATAAATAAAATATGATAAATTAAAATAAATGAAATATAATAAATATTTAACACTTTGCACAAAAAGTGTGTACAAAAAGTGATTTAATTCGAAATATAATAAAACAAAATAAATGAAATAAATAAATAAATTATTTGGAAAACTTATATACCAAACAACATGGTGAGCAGAAAAAAGCGTTATAAGATCGAAAAAACTAAAATTATTTTAACAATCCCATCAATTATGATAAAAGCAGCATCAGCATTTTATTTGTGCGGCGCATTTGTGGCTCGCCGCGAGCACGTTGCCTCAACGAACAAACAAATGCGCAACTTATTGCGCTGCGCGCGGCGAGCATGCCTCGGGCTGAGCCTTTAGATGCCATCTTTGGTGTCGGAGACGAAATCCACTTTGGGTTGCTAAGCCAAGGCAGTAAGTAAGTTAAGACTTTTTTTAAGAGGTATATCGAAAAATATACAGGGTGTAATAAGACTGCTAGCATTTATTGAAATCTCATATTCTACCCATGAAACTGAACAACTTTCCCCAAGAAACATACCCGCGGAAACTCATAGTTTAGGCAGAAATCGAGATTCTTAAAAAAAAAAGATTTTTGTACTAAAAAATATCAAGTAATAATAATAATCATCTTGGCGTTAATGTCCCGGTTGTGCTCTCGCGCACGAGGGCCCGGGGTCTGCCGTGACTATAATCCAGTAGTTGGCAGTTCAGGTAATTACAGTAGAGCGACTGCCATCTGACCTCCATGACCCTGCTACCAGGGGAATCTGACCAGATTGGATCATGGTTACATATCCAGTCACCTGAATGTGCAGGTTTCTTCACGATGATTTCCCTCACCGTAAGAGCATCGGTTAGTATTAAACTAATGTACATAACTCGGAAAACAGTCATTGGTACATGGCTGGAGCGGGATTCGAACCCGGGACCTCTGGCTTACGAGTCGGATACTCTCACGGCTCGGCGACCGACTAAAAAATATCAAGTATCGATAACTAAATCGTTCACAATTAATTTACACACCCAAAGTTCAAATTTAAGTTGAAATGCACTTTAACACCTTAAGCGCCAAGGCCATAGTGACTGTCCTACCAATTTTAGCAAAAATAAAAAATGTCTTCCAAATGAGTTTTTTACCATAACTCAAAAACTATTTACCCTATCCCAACCTCAAAACCACTAAAAAAATCTCCTAGGCCAGAGCATTTTTTTCGCCCTATAAAATGTATAGAAAGCGTGCGCATGAGCGATACACAAAGTCAAAACTAACTAGAGTGCTGTATCTAAAATGATACACAAGTGTTGAGACAGTGTATGCAATAATGATAAACATGGCGATGAGGGTGTGAAGTAAAAGCACGCAATGTAAAGCGCGCAGGCCGCCCGGCCACACGTGCGCCTCACTACCAAGTCACGTGGGCAAGTGAAAGGAGTGCGCCGGACAATGTACATTGCGCGTCGCAATGAATTATTTAATTTAGGTAGGGAAATTATGAAGTCATTTCTTGGGGAAAGTTGTTCAGTTTCATGGGTAGAATATGGGGTTTCAATTAATGCTAGCGGTCTTTTTACACCCTGTATTTATTGACGTACCAATCGGCTCCCGAGACATTTCAACAAGTCTGATTGCTGCGCCAACGGTAACAGGAGGTACACCTATCGAGTGACGAGCTCGTTACGAAACAGTCACTGTATCGACATTTATCCCTCCACTAGGAAAACTCTAAAATACTCACATTACGAGTACGCGAACACAAGGTGGGCAAGCATCCGCATATAAATGGCGCTGACCGGTCTTATATCGCACTAGCCAACTTCCGCGGCATAAATACTACTTCCGACCATCAACTGCAGGATCCCTGGTCCCCTGATCCCTACACCCGGCCAGATGGCTAATAACCCTTTTTCACCCTCCCTTGCCAATAGTGGCGGCTACCTTATTCCTTCATCGCCAAAGTCATCAATCCAGTTACCAGCATCAATGTGCGTTGCTTAGCCTTTGTTATTAGTCGGGACCATGCTGAAGACCGCGACAAACGGAGGAAGAAAACTTGTTTAAAAAAATAGGCTTTTATGGAAGATCAAAGACCTATGTTTTGATATACATATAGCACAAGTCCTAGTAAGTGCATATTTCTTAAAAATAAAGCTTTTTGAAAAGTGGGGCAAGTATTCGGCTTTTACCTTAGAGTCTAAGATGATGATGAAAATTTTAACGTTAATTTTGACACAAACATTTGACACATACCTATATATTATTTGGTTACACATTTATACATCTATTACATTTATTTATTTTTAACATCTTTAATTATTTTCAATTTATTTATCATGTCAAATATCCACAGTTATAATTTATTTTCTATAGAACTCCTAATTATCATTAATCAACTTCTAATTTCTTGAAAGTGCCAGCGATATATTCTTCGCTATTACAATCGCGTGGCCTCTGACTCTCGTTTGACACTTGCATACTTCTCATTCTAAGAGCTTTCCTTGTGTCGTCAGACTTGACAACCTTTAAGTATGTTTCTGAAACATAAACAACAACATTTATGGCGGTTACATGCTTGGCTAGTCTAAATATCTAATAATAATAAAATAAAATAAAAATATTTTTATTATTACACTTTGATTAACTAGCAGATAGTCCACTTGATGAAAAGCGGTGACAGACATCTATAACATGGATGAAAGAAAAGTAACTTTTTTTAAGTAACGGATATACAAAACCGTATGTTTTATCAGTTACTGCGATGACGATTACGCAAGTTAAGCTGGCGATCCTTGATATAATCCAAAGATGATGCCTTCACGTAATGTGTGTAACTCTAAAAATTTTCCTAAATATTATTAAATTTATAATCAAGTATTTAACTAACATTGCACCTCATGTTGTATAACATAGACTTGTTAGTATTTTAGATGTAGAAATCAATTAACTCAAATTTTTCACCAAATACCTTTGTACTTCTCAAACGCCCACTCTTCTCCACCATATTCCTTTGGCAGATGACTCTTGGGTATGAATTTGTAAATACTGTCTAAAGAGTCGTGAATCACCACGCGCTCTATAATTTTCTGCTTCACAAAACGTTTGAAAATACTGACGATCTGGTTAGCGAAAAATGGTGCGCCCAAGACGTGGATTCCAAATATCCTGACACCCATGCCATCCTAAAAAGTACACAGAATTATCTAATTTAAGTCTGAGATATTAAGGCTCAAATTTTCATGCTACTATGTATAATGTTCGCAACAAGTTTGTGCTTGCCCTCGGTATTACCGCAACTAATGCGTTGCGACCATGTCCATGAAATTTTAGGGCAGAATTTATTCACAGATATATTACACTGGAAATATTTTAGCACCTACAGGGAAAACTGACTCATAAATCAAATGATTTGCAAAATTTGACACGTAAAAAGATATGAAATCTTGCTTTTGTCATGATTTTTAATTTAAAGTGTTTATAGTTATTATGACATTTATAGTATTATTAAAGATATCATTTACCACTCATCGAAAAGCGAAGTCATTGCAACTCATCAAAAATAAATTAGTATTTGCACGAGTGTGTTTATAAAACCGGCCAGTTCTCTATTTTGTGCATACGTTCATTAAGCTCACGTCTCTGTCCTATAGATAGGGTAGGCAGTCTATGAACCACCACTTTGCTCTCTCCGTGACAGTACTCTCTAGCCTCGCTTATACATAAAATTTTTTCACTTCGGATTTTTTTTTGTACATATTGGTAGTCTGCTCAGTGGGTCGAGTTTTACAAAGAGTATGGATCATTGAACACACTCTTGTTAAAATACATTTTTGTATTAAAATCGTGGAGAAATTTCCCAATGTAATTAAATATTTTAAAGATATTGAACGTAACAGACGAGTTACGAATGAAACCGTACGAGATGTTTTTTCTTTAATAGTTTATTTCAATCAAAGCTCGATCAGGAATATATTAAATGACATCATATATTTGCTACTTATTTCTAGTTTAGTCTAGCGGACTAAAATATTGAATTGGCAACAATAGATTAGACAGACATGTTGCTGGAACTCTCTGCCTGAGTCATTGTTCCCGATAAGAACAACCTTGGGGTCTTCAAATGAAGAGTGAATAGGTATCTTTTAGGCACGCATGCTACATCTTCGACCTCATCGTCGCTTTCCATTAGGTGAGTTGAAGTCAAATGCTTAGAGTAACACCTTTTAAAGTTAGTCGGCTTGAACATACCTGAAATATCTGAGTGGCACGTTGTGTCATTGGCAAGTTGAGTCGCAGTAGATGACCAACGCCTACGTTTGTAAGGTCTACTATCCATAAATCACCAAGAGTGTAATCGTATTTGAGTCTGAGTACTGTTTGCTGAAAATATATAATATTAAATATTTATTTATCACACTTTAATACTTAAAGATTAGAATCTTTGTGTCAATCCGGGCTGTGCTCTCTCCCGGCGTGCAAGAGCGTGGGGTCCCCTTACCTACTTCTACATGTCTTCTTTATTCAGTCTTCGGCATCCTTAGGTTTGAGTGTATTTACCCATCATTTCGCCGCAACATAGACCACTCCCCCTTTGTTCCACAACCATCGATGAGCATCTTGCATTAATCGGCTCCCTACGACTTTTATAAGCTTCGTACACCGTGTGTAGGACTCATTACGCTACACAAACTTTCAAGGATAAAACTGAAGCAACATAACTTCACAATGAAAGCCATTTGTATTCTTTACTTTTATATGATATATATAGATTAAGCAGTCTACTACAGTCTGGGTAAGCAGAGTATCTAATGCATACCGGGTAAGAACAGTCCAGAAACGTATAGATTTTCTTAAGTAGGCAATTAAATATTTTAGCAGTGAAATCTTTGCTTGACTATTGTAACCACTACAAACGTGACTATTAAAATAGTACAGACTGAACTGTTACAAATATTAAATTCTATTTCTATTTCTACTTCATTAACTTAGACTTTAGCCTCGACTAGACTTCCACCACGTTATTATAAGAATTTTTCGTAGTATTCACGCTTAGCATCCGGGATTGCGACTGCACTGTTAAAAATATATGACATATTGTCTAAGTGCTACCAATTCTCACTCTGAGGCATTTAGCCGTCTTTTACTTCTGTAAGTTATAAGGGTATTCTAACCTCCAGGAACGACATAAGGTGAAACGTCCGCCGCGTGTCCCGGTGCCGGAAAAGGACCGGTAAAATGAGATCGTCCAACAGCTGTTTTAAATTATGCCTTCTTTCAACAACTATTATAGTACTAGATACTTTATACTCACCAACAAGCATCCCTTTAGTATCATATCCGTAAAACATTCACTCGGATCAACGTCATTGAATGATAAAACGGTAATCCTCTTTAAATTATATAGTTTCGGTATTACGGTAATTTGGCTGCAAAATTAAACGTAGTTAGTTTTACTCCACAAATTAGTGAAACCTTTAGAGGAATTTTAGTAAAAACATGGGGTTACATTTTCTACAAAATATGTTACTCCCGCTTAATCTCTTTTCTTCTCTCTCTGTCACATCAACAACCCATAACTCTCCACTGCTGGACTTAAGTCTTCTCCAAATTTATGGAAGGGTTTGCCATAATCTTTAAAATTGTTAGAAGGTTTGGAGATCTTAGTGTTAAAATTACATATTGGAATACTTCGGCTAAGTATCTTTGTATGAACCTCGATGCTAACCTAACACGAAAAAACCAAGTTGATGAAGTAAAAAACAAACAGATTTTCCTTATTTTTTATCTCTAGACAATATTAAGCAACCAAAAGACCGCGTTATTAGCGTAAAGCATGGATGGCATGTCTGCATTGAGGTCGACAGAGGCCGTAACGAGTACATTCGTGGCGGCCTTGGCGTGAGACATTGAGGAGGCTCGCCTGCGCTGGTTTGGTTATGTGCTGCGTTAGCACAGAATAGAAATTTCATAGCGTAAGCCCCAGAAATACGTGGGAAACAGGTATCTGAACCTGCCGATATCAGAAAAGAGAACCCGCGGGCGGCCTAGGACGCGATGGATTGAAATTGCCGTTTCTGATGTGAGTGCCAATGGCGAAATAGAGGAAGAAAAGTAGGAAAGCGGCCCTAGCAAAAGCCTGGATATACGTTAAGATGATGATGATGATCATGTGAGGGAACTCCATTTACACAAATCGCATCTTCATACTCCAAACGAAGTGTCTGTAGTGGCTACTAATTAAAAAAACTTAAACATCTGAACTTGCCCACAATGTACGTGCTTGAATTTACTAGAATTTCTCCGTAACACTTACTAGAATTTCTGATCGCACTTAATGTGGTCTTCCAAATTTTGCACTAACTCTGGTGCCAGAGCGCTGTATCTGTAGAATTTGTCTATTCTATGTTTGGTCTTTTCACGTGAACCCTTGGCAAATAGTAACATTCTCTCGATAAATTCGCGATCTGCGAAAATTTTAAACATTTTTTTTTTGCATAATTTTATAATATTTCCATTCCGACGACGGCGACGCCACGTACTGGTCACGTACTGGCACGTACAACAGTTACCGCTTTCCATCAGGTGGACTGCTCGTTTGTCACCCAGTGTCGTGGAGTGCTGGTGGCCGAGTGGTTAAGGTATCCGACTCTTAAGCGAGAGGTACCGGTTTCGAATCCCACTGCGACCATGTACCAATGACTCCTTTCTGTGTTATGTATATTAAATTAATTCTAATTGATACTCTTACGGTGAGAGAAGACATCATGATGAAGTCTACACGAGTGTGTAACCATGATCCAATCTGAGCAGGTTTCCCTGGGCATGGAAGTCAGATGGCAGTCGCTCCACTGTAATTATCTGATCTGCCAAATTCTGGATCATGGTCAATGGCGGACCCACATTGTTGTGCGAGAGCACAACCGGGACATTAACGGCAAGATGATTATGTTTTTAGTACAAACATACATTGTGTGGACTGGTCATATTTATTGTTCAGCCTTATTTCCTGTGGTTGCATCACAACTTTGTCATTTTATTATGTAAATAAGTATTTAATATAAAAAAAAGTACTTGGTATTCCTGCCCCCACCAAGTGAGGTTGCATCCCGAACCATTCAATGATTGCAGCAATATCATCCTCCAATACAGAGTCATTTAGTCCAAATTCTTTTCTTATTTCTTCCTTTTCGTCCTTTGTGTATGAATAAAGAGGATGTTTACCATCAGCATATGCCATCTGGTGGTCAAAATTATAATTACACATTCATAAAGCAGATGATATACAGAATGCTAGAACGCAATTCTTCTTCAAATAACTTTTGAAGAAGCACTTACTTTTGAAAGCAGTTAATAGAGCTCTAATATCTATACATAGCGTAAAACAAAGTCGCTTCACACCGTCTCTCCCTATGTATCTATGTATGTATCTATATACGCTTAGATCTTTTAAACTATGCAATGGATTTTAATGTGGTATTCTACAGTAGATAGAGTGATTCAACAGGAATGTTTATAAGCAAGAAAACAAGGGTAGGTCGAGGTAAAGTAGGTGTACGCGAATGAAGTCACGCCGGGTTCACTAGTTATTTTATACATTACAGTATTTATTTATTTATATAGATTATTATGTATTATTATATAATATATTAATTTTTTAAAAGACTAAACAATATATAATGTATTAAAAATCGGTGTTATTAAAGTTAATTGATACTTGTAGAAATTAATGTAAGTAATCTTACTATATAAAAATAAGTCGGGTTTTCCTTCCTGACGCTATAACTCCAGAACGCACGAACCGATTTCCACGGTTTTGCATTCGTTGGAAAGGTCTCGGGCTCCGTGAGGTTTATAGCAAAGAAAATTCTGGAAAAATGGTGTAGGGTAGGTGTAGGGTAGGTGTAGGGTAGGTGTAGGGTAGGTGTAGGGTAGGTGTAGGGTAGGTGTAGGGTAGGTGTAGGGTAGGTGTAAGGGAAGGTGTAGGGTAGGTGTAGGGTAGGTGTAGGGTAGGTGTAGGGTAGGTGTAGGGTAGGTGTAGGGTAGGTGTAGGGTAGGTGTAGGGTAGGTGTAGGGTAGGTGTAGGGTAGGTGTAGGGTAGGTGTAGGGTAGGTGTAGGGTAGGTGTAGGGTAGGTGTAGGGTAGGTGTAGGGTAGGTGTAGGGTAGGTGTAGGGTAAGTGTAGGGTAGGATGGCGGCGGCTGTCGCCGCAGCCGGAAGTTGCGACGTGGCTGCCGTGCAAGTAGGAGAGATCCGCGGTCTTCGTCCTGGCTCCTTGGGCTCGGCTTGGGTCCGTTGCCCTCTCTCTGCCGTACACAAATTGGCGGCCGCGAAAAGGGTACGGGTGGGATGGGTTTCAGCCAGACTGCAGGTTCTGGCCTCGAGACCATTACAGTGCTTCCGCTGTCTGGAACTAGGACATGCACGCCATCACTGTACTGGCTCAATTGACCGGTCTACCTTGTGTTACAAGTGCGGTACGGCTGGACACAAGGCGGCCAAATGTGAGGCACAAGCACCTAGATGTCCTCTGTGTGCGGATCACGGGCGTCCGGCTGACCACCGCGTCGGCAGTAAGGGCTGCAAGCCCCCCAAAAGGGGCGACAAAAGAAAGACTGCGGTCGGTTCTAATGTTCCGGCTAGCTCTACGGACATGGGAGGTGGGGCCACGCCTGATGGTGTGGGGACTAGAGCTCGTAGCGCTAGCAACCCGACCCAAGAGGAAATGGAGGCCTAACATTTAGTCCCACGCACAGAATACTCCAGGGTAATATAAACCACTGCCGCAAGGCGCAAGACCTGCTCATGCAAAACCTTGTGGAGTGTTCAATTGCCCTTGGAGTCATCTCGGAGCCATACAGAACCCCAGTCCATCCCCGTTGGTTCGGAGATGACACTGGAAACGTTGCGGTATACTGGGGAGGAGGGCGCGGAGACCCCGCGTGCCGTAAAGTGGCGTCAAGTCCCGGCATTGTAGTGGTTGAATGGGGCTCTCTCTTCGTGATGGGACGCTACATCTCTCCCAACTGCAATCTCGAAAACTTTGAGGAGTATCTGGGTCAAGTGGAGGTGTTTATACACAGATACAGCCCTCACCCGATACTAGTGCTGGGCGACTTTAATGCCCGATCTCGGGTTTGGGGAGACGTCCGGGACAACGTGCGGGGCGAGACTGTCCTTGAATGGGCGGCCGGTCTCGACCTCCGATTGTTGAACAGGGGCTCGGTTAGCACGTGTGTCAGATGGCAGGGTGAGTCAATCGTAGACCTGTCCTGGGCTAACCGGACAGCTGAGTGCTTGGTGTCGAACTGGAGAGTAGCAGAGGAGGTTGTAACACTATCTGATCACCTCCATATCATCTTCTCCGTTATCCCTAACCGTCCTGTCGCTGCAGCGATACAACGGAATGGGGTGCAAGCATGCTGGGCGCTTAAGCGGCTGGACAGGGATAAATTGATTGCCGCGGCTCATACAGCTGATTGGCTACCTGCACCTGACCTTGAAAACCCCTTTGCAACCGAAAGGGAGGCGGAATGGTTCAGAGCTAGCATGACCACAATATGTGATGCTGCTATGCCCAGGGTTAGGTCTCCTTCAAAGCAGCCGGTTTATTGGTGGTCGGAGCACATTGCTGCCCTTCGTAGGACGTGTCTTGCCTCGCGCAGGCTCTTCACTCGGACAAGAAGACGGAGAGCGGCAACTCAAGACGAAAAAGATAATGCGTACTCCGCTTACCGAGCTGCCACAGTCGCCCTACAGTCGGCAATAGCGGATGCCAAGTCGCGCTCGTGGAACGATCTGCTGGATGGCCTGAATAGGGACCCATGGGGACGCCCGTACCGGATGGTCTTGGGGAAGTTGCGCCCTTGGGTTCCTCCTCTGACGGAAACTCTTGAACCCCAGTTTACCAAGAGAGTGGTAGATACCCTCTTTCCACTCGAGAGAAGCTCAGACGTTTCTCGTGCGACATTGGCTTTAGAAGCTTGGTCCGAGAGTCTGGAGGTAACGGATGGAGAGCTGGCATACGCGGTGAGACGTCTTGCTGCACGAAACACGGCTCCGGGTCCGGACGGGATTCCTGGGCGAGCGTTAGTCATAGCGCTTAGTGTGCTAGGAGAGAGGATGAGACGCCTGTTTAACGCTTGTTTTCGCCATGGGTACTTGTTACGTCATGGTACCCGGCACTGTGGAAAGAAGCAAGACTCATCCTTTTAAAAAAGGAAGGGAGGCCCGAGGATTCACCCTCCGGGTACCGGCCCCTTTGCTTGTTGGATGATTCGGGTAAGTCTTTTGAGCAGATCATAGCCCTCCGCATCAATAAGCACCTGCGGGAGACCGGACCGGACCTATCAGAGAGCCAATTTGGTTTCCGGCAGGGTCGCTCGACAGTAGATGCGATCCTTCGAGTCCGCTCCGTGGCTGAAGAGGCAGTCTCCCAGGGGAAAGTAGTTTTGGCTGTCAGTATTGACATCGTCAATGCGTTCAACTCTCTCCCCTGGGGTGCGATACGGGAGGCCCTCGTCCGGCATCAGATTCCACATTATCTCCGTGCTGTAATAGAGGATTATCTTTTCCAGAGAAGGATCCGTTACGTTGGTAGAGACGGCCAAGTCGAACAGAGAGAGGTCGTTTGCGGGGTTCCTCAGGGGTCGGTATTAGGCCCTCTGTTGTGGAATCTTGCATACGACGTGGTGCTCCGGACCCAACTCCCAGCTGGCATTAGTGTTGTCTGCTACGCAGACGATAGATACTCTAATATTAGCCGAAGCGGAGTCTTTTGAGAGGGCTTTACGACTAGCAGAGCTAGGTGTAGCTTGTGTCGTGAGGAGAATCAGTGCTTTAGGCCTGGCGATTGCACCTCACAAAACCGAGGCGCTATGGTTCCACGGACTCCCTCGGCGAGAGAGCCCTCCTGCCTCCGTGGTGCGGGTAGGAGAAGCAGAGGTCCAGATAGGACAAACTATGAAATATCTGGGCCTATTATTAGACGGACGGTGGTCTTTCGCAGATCATTTTGACCGCCTGGTTCCCCGGATTGAAAAAGTAGCGGGTGCTCTGCATGGACTGCTACCGAATCTTGGGGGACCGCAGGAAGGAGTTCGCCGCCTCTATGCGGGTGTAGTGCGATCCATTGCGCTTTATGGGGCACCAGTATAGTCAGATCGACTGTCAGGCGCTCGGAGCCGCGTGGCAAAATTCAATTCTATGCAGCGACGCATTGCCATCAGGGTCGCACGAGGATACCGGACGATTTCATACGAGGCGGCAACTGTGCTGGCGCGGTTTCCACCTCTCGATATCCTGGCTGTACCGTATCCTTCGCCAAAGAGGTGGAACCGCTTCTAACGAAGAAATAAGGGTGAGGGGCCCACAGACGCGCAATAAACCGCTGGCGCGAGCGGCTCCATGAGCCGCGTAGTGTTCGGCAGCGGTTCATTGGAGCCGTCTTGCCATGTTTTCAAGCATGGCTGGATAGGAAAGGTCGGGTGACTTTCCACATGACCCAGATACTCACCGGACATGGCTGTTTCGGTGAATATCTCAACCGAATAGGGAGGGAACAGACACTGCAGTGTCACCATTGCGGTGCGGACCAGGACTCGGCGCAGCACACGCTAGAGGAGTGCCCTGCTTGGCTCTGTGAGCGAAGCGACCTGGTCCAAGAAATCGGCCCAGACCTTTCCCTGTCTGCAGTAGTCGCTGCAATGCTCGGAAATTCCGTAGCCTGGGAGGCCGTTATCACTTTCTGCGAGACCGTCATGGTCCAGAAGGAGTCAGCGGAGCGGGAACGCGAGCGCGCGGACCCCGCGAGACGACGACGACGACGAAGAGCTCCGACTAGCAGCGAAGTCTCTGATGTGCGTCAGCACACGACAGGGTTGCTTGCAACCTCTGTTGACGGGAGGGGGCACACTGAAGTGTAAGCTCCAGTGTGCCCGAGCCGTGTAGCTCCGGCTAAGAATAGAGCTACGGTCTTCCCCGCCTGTCGTAAGAGGCGACTATAGGGGGTCATCGGAGTTGCGGACACTTGTAGTGGGGTCTACACTGTCCGACCAAACGACTCCGGGGACGGTGTCGGCTTGGGGTGGTCATCAAGCCGATACACACCGGAACGGTGTAGGGGCAGGGTTGGAGAATACACAACCTTGCCTAAAAAAAAGGATAGGTGTAGGGTAGGTGTAGGGTTAGAACGCTACGCGAACGAAGTCGCGCCGGGTCCACTAGTTTAATTTATAAGTGTTCATTATAGCCTCCACCGCTCCTTAGATCTCTATATAGTTTACATAGATACATGCATAAACCTGATGTCTTTGTTCCACGTAGAAGGCTTCTGTTTCGGCTACCTTCTAAACCACCTGGATTTTATTATTTAGATGTCGAAAGGAAGAAAATATATGCTCTGATGTGGTGCTGGTGAAGAATGCTCCAAATATCGTGGTCTAAGTAACTAAGCTTAAGCATCGTCTTTCCTCGATAGTGCAAAGTCAAATTTTGACGTTTTTTTTGGCACGTGCCCACCATTGTTTGTGCACCAGCGTAGAGAGACTAGTTTTGCAAGGCAGTATAGAAGGCACTCGGGCTTGCGGCAGATCTCCACTGTGGTGGACGGACCAAGTAGGAAAGGCTTTTGATGGGCCCCTTCACGAGTACACAAGAAAGCAGCCATGAGGGAAAAATGGCGGCGACTGGTGAAGCGCGCCCCAACCCATATCGACAACGACCACCCTGTCAAAAGTGCTACGACTGATAAGAAGAGATCAACTTTCAGAGATGATTAAAATTACCTTTCAACCAAGGCCAAAAATTGACCTTCGGTCGGACACTACTAGCCACACTTATATCTACAACTCTTTTCATATAGGTACTCACCAGAACCAAAAGATGTCCAAGTACTTATCGCTTTGAAACAAATATGTTATTTATGAAACGTTTTGTTTACTTGTAATGATGAATTTTAATTTTAGTCAATAAGTATTTCTTTAAGAAAATGTATAAAGAGTTTATCAATTTTCTGTCACACATACCACAAGCTTTGCCTGCTTTGGGGCGAAATGGCACTGTGTGAATTATCCAAGCATGTTTATTTATTTAAGGGAGTATTTTATGATTAACATTTGTAAGACTTACTTTTTCAACGAGAACGGTGTCAGAATTGTTTTCAACGTGATATTTAAGTAAAAATAAGTATTTATTCAATGGTCACAAATATGATAATTTAACAAATATGACATTTTATCATTTATCAGTACTGACAGTGCGCCAATTATTTATTCTCCTACTTTCGCAACACCGCACGGTCACATACATCTCCCTATCCTCAACCACAAAATTCCGTAGAAGACCGTATACGGTGCCACATCCGGACCCCCCCATTGTATCAAGTTTTGGCCAAAGATTTTTCTGTTTCCTGGGAGGCTTTATATACAATCATGTAAATAAAGTACTTAACATCTATGCGCTTAACTATTTCCTAGGCAAAAAGAGAGTCACCAGTTACCTTAAAGACCTCAGCTATGGTAGAACAGAGTCTCTACTTGTACCAGTTAGTTAGATCACTATAAGAATATAACAAATTTTAAGTTCCCACCTTGCCACATATCCTACTAGTAACACAAAAACAGAACTTTCTGTTAGTGATACTTACAACTAATAGCTAAATAAAAATATTACTAACAATACTAATACAAAAATACGTATTTATATTATATATCATTTATGTATGTATAAGAAAACATTTAGGTAGATACTCTGAATGTTTATATTGGTTTGAATATATCTATAATATATTATTCCCTAACATAACATTGCAAACATTATATTATGTACATTAGGCTTCTTGCCTAGCTTAGGCATCAGTCTCCCATAAGTGTTTAAACAAAATGTAAATTGTAAACTGTAAATTAATGGGAGAAAATAAACGTTTATTTATTTATTGTTTATTTAATCCTTACTTCACGATTGCTGGTCTATTTCGATTCCAAAAAATACTAAAATAATCCACTTACTGCTGCTGAAATTGCTCAGTAGGTCTTGTTAACCAATCTGGGACGAACGGGTACAGCAAGACTGAACTGTATACACGGCGATCAGGTAATGGAAGAATAAGTACTTCCTTCACCCGTGATTACTGAGACTTGACCCTTCTCGAAATGACCTACCTTTTTTTGATCTTTTTTACATCATGTCACTTAAAACATATTTTTATTTTATAACTAGCGACCTGGCCCGGCTTTACACTTGATTTCTTTGCAATATTAAGCACATAAGTACACATAAAAACTTTCCGGAAGAAAAAGAGAATACCATATTCGTTGCGCAGTTCAAGAAGAGTCAGCGGATATATAGAGAGACAAACGAGGAAAGCGACTTTATTTTCTACCAAGTATGAAAGGATTTGACTTTTTGATTTGGACTTGCAACAAAATCTGTGTTTAAGAATGACGTTTAAGGTATTTTTGTATGCAGTTTTTTTTAAACACATTTAAGCTGATACTTATATTATTTAGTGCATGCCGCACTTAATACCAAATACCGACAACTGCGTGAGTTGATGCCAGACATGCAATTACGATAGATTTAGCTATAGCATCTGCACTACTTCGTGAGCGTCGTTAGCCGGGCGGTCGAGTATCCAACTCGTAAGCGAGAGGTGCCGGGTTCGAATACCGTTGCGGCCATGTACCAATGACTCTTTTCTGAGTTATGTACATTCGTTGAATACTAACCGATGCTCGTACGGTGAGGGAAAATATCGTGATAAACCCGCACATTCAGGCGATTGAATGGCAGCGGGTCATGGAGGTCAGATGGTAGTCGCTCCACTGTAATTACCTGATCGCCAAATCCTGGATCATGGTCAAGGCGGACCTCGGGCCCTCGTTCTCGAGAGCACAACTGGGACATTAACGCCAAGATGATTTATCTGCACACTACTTCGTCTTTTTTTAAATTGAAATCCAAATGTAAATTTTCTAGAATATTGTTCGTATTTATATTGGCACATACAATTACGAATAAATTAGATTTAACAATAGCATCTGCACTACTTCGTCTTTTTTTATTTAAGTCCAAGTGTGAATTTTCTGAAATATTGTACGTATTAATCTTATTAATCATATTGATATTTATTTTCTCGTCTCTCTTTGTTAGGTGGCAGCATGTGGTTAGTGGATTGATATAATTTTGGCGTTATTTAAATTTACAGTTTTCTGTAGTACATTTGTTTTATTTTACTCTACTACTACATTTTTATGATTAATTGAGTCTCTGTTACTCACTAAATATTTTATGGATACATTAAATGGGAAATATGTATTGAACAACACCTTTAAGCTACATTACCACAAAATAAAAATAAACAAAATACAACCTAGCCTTATAAAAAAAACATATAAATAACCTACAGATAAAAAAGTTGACCCAGGTCCCCCAAATTTGGAAAGGTACATTAAATTGTAGTAAGTATATGATGTATTGCAAAATACATCATATACAAAATTACCTTTTTTCCGGTGCAGATTCCGATAGCAGCGCTTTGAGCGGTCAACGAGTGCGACACAACTAAGTGTTGGATTTTAATTACCACTGAGATACAAAGTAGCAAAATTTGTATTGTGCTATAGAACAAGTTTCACACCTATAAATGTATGTAAAATCTATAAAAAAATTAGTACCTTGTTAAAGTTAGAGCTATGTCGGTATATGAAGCTGTGCTGTGGTTATTCTGCGGCAAATATTTGTGATATTAAGTAATAATATGATTAAGTAATTTAAAATAGGTAAATACTACATATATTAATAATAAATAAATAAATAATTAATTTCTATATTTCAGACTTGTGACTGTCATACTAATAAAAAATATCGTTAATCATCGATGTTCGATTCCCGGCCGGGCAGAAATTGAAATGATGAAATTTTATTTCTTTTACGGGTCTGGGTGTTCTATGTATAATAAGTATGTATTTAAAAGTATATAAGTAGTTTATCAGTTATCTAGCACCCATAACACAAGCTTTGCTTACTTTGGGGCTAGATGGCGCTGTGTGGATTTGTCCACGATTATTTATTTATTATAAGCCTTGTGTAACTCCACAAACTTATCTGGCCCAATGTCGGCGTCGCTGTTGTCGAATTTAGTATTGCCGCCAAATAATATTTCAATTGCCAAGACTTAGTTCCAGTTTAGGTCACTCCAGATGTACTTCAGATATTAAAGCTAAGAATAACTATGGAAAAGACAGAATTCCACAAGAAAAAGCACCTATTTAAATATTAAATAGCCAAATTATCTAAAAAACAATTGATTTAAGTTTATATCTGGAGTTTATCACTGTACAGGAGTGTGACGTGAACGCTGGCTGCGGAGGGTAAGAAGAGATTGTGGACATTTGAAATGTGGTGCTGGAGAAGAATGGAAAGGATTAGCTAAACGGAAAAAAAGAGAAGAAATGTTGAATTGAGTGAAGGAGAAGCTAAGTTTATTGAAAGTTGTTGAGAACAGAAGGGGGAAAATGCTAGGACATATAATAAGACGATAACTTTTTAAGAGTGATAATAGAAGGCAAAGTTGAGGGAAAGAGAGGAAGAGGAAGGCTAACATTTGAAGGACGTGAAGAAGAAAGTGAGCGCCGGGAATTATAGGGAGTTGAAGAGGTTAGCAGACAGGAGAGAGGAGTGGCGATTGCATCACCGATAAGAGTCATACTCTTAAATATATGATGATGACCAACAACAGCGATGCTTTCACTGGATCCGATAAGCTTGTGGGAGTTACACAAGGCTCATGTTAAAAATATTAATGCACGATTTTAATGTATGAACCTTTTTTATTAGTAAGACGGATTATGTATGTCTCTATTGCTAACAAATGAAGTTATTTCTAATATTTTGAAATGGGCCCCTTAGTGGTGCCAAACGACTGGTTTTTCTTCCGACTATAGACCTCAGCTGCGCCTGGTTATCACCTTACACCGTGTTCTAAAGCTAAGCTTAAGTTCATATCCACGACCGTCCGACAGTTTCCATCGATAGCATGGTAATTTCAGCTCTTCTTATGAGTTTCAACATTACATTACCCAATATGGCAGAAGCATTTAGGGCCAATCCGCGTAACCTCTAAGCGCACTAAAACGTACGGACTCCAACAGTAACGAAATAAAATTCAGAAACATTTTTTCCTTTGCCAGTTTGCTATGTTTGTACCCAGTTATAATTAAAGGGTATCTAAGGATTGATCAAATTTAACAACCCATTGTCTTTTGAGAATTAATGTGGACGACATTCGGTAATTAAATAAGGCCTATGGTAAAAAAAAAGTTCTTATGAAGTTGATGACCTTATGGATTAACATAAACGAGTTTAATGTAGGTAAGAAGTATAATAAATTATCAAAAATGTAGTAAACTAAACTACGCGAGCGTGTCATCAACCGTGAGGTAGAGGATTAGATAACTACTGTATAAAATTAAACAATAACATAACAATACACCATCGTTTCTTTTCTCAAATGAGTAAAATAGTAGGACGAACCAATAACTAACAATTATATTACAGAATGAGTTCCCTGGAGAGCGTAGTATGGACTTCTTCTAAAAGAAACGTTTTATGGGGTAACGGCCTTAATTATAATAAAATTCATATTTCTAGATATCCATACCCTACGTTGGAATGATATAGATATCTTATATATATAATCAGCGAATAGACTATGCCATTTTCTCTGAACAAGGGTCCCACTGCGTTGCTTACTTATTGTCTGTTATTCATACTCGTACTTTCTTGTTTCCAACGCCAAATTAACCCGGCATTGTACCAAGCAACAAGGCACCGGGTGATGATAGAACCACTTCGTGCTTCTGAAAACAGGTCATACCTTCAGAGATTTTAAATTCCGATAGCTGCAAGAGCAAAAAGCAGCAGTTGTGGGGCTTTCAGAAATGCGATAACATCCTGTTGAAGAACTACAGCTCCAACAACCATCTCGCTTCTGAGCCACATCTATAAGTTGTTTTCTAGAGTCTCCATGAGTTGAATCGCGCGTAGGTATGTCTATTTCTAGCCCCCCGAGCAAGCCAAATTCCGAGAAGGTTTCTTCACCATAGACCACCACACACACACACTGCGGCAGATTATATAGAGGACCCTGTCGAGACCTGGGCCATTCTTCAGTCTCTCTAGAGGTGCCACATTGACAACAGGTACGTCGAGATGGAAGGACGACATCGTGTTTGTAGGAAGCCGATAGATGCAATAGGCATATAAGTCGATCAGTGTGGAGAACGTTGGGGGAGGCCTATGTTCAACCGTGGACGTCCTGCGGTTGACATGTTGATTATCACTTTCTTGTTCTTTCCACCACCACATCTCAAGGAAGTCCTGCAATCGACACTTGATCTAATAATATTATTATAATATGTTAGACTAAACCTGAGATGGTTATCTTAGACATTATTCCGAAAATTAAGGTTGATGAATACGTCTACTCGGGACAAATGGTCCAGTTAGGTAGATCCTACTTTGAAGAACGAGGTCAATACATCTAGGTTGGGCAGCGTAGTTGCGAACGGAAATTGCGAAATATCTTCTCGTCCAAAATGCCTTAGTGTCTCAAGACGAAAGCGTTTGAACAGTGTATGTTGCCAGAGACGACTTATAGATCAAAGACATGGTGTCTCACGAATGGCCTCATAAGAGGGCTTAGGATTACTCAGCGAGCGATAGAGAGCTATGCTCACCGTTTCTCTTGGCGATAGGAGCAGAATCTAAGATTCCCAGTTCGTGAATTATTTGGTTATTGTTTCCATTGGAATAAACACAAAAATAGGCAGTCAAGTTTTTGTAACAAATATACTGGCGAAATAAAATAATGCTTCCCTTCTTCCCAATAGTTTATTGTTATCAAATGTTACAATGTCTATTCATTATTTTCGCGAGACGCGTATTTACCTCGTTTTGCATGCATTAAAATACACATCATGTTGGACATTCGAATTTAGGAAAATCATGTTAGGACAATAGACTTTTGAACTATAAACGTTAGGACAAACAAAGGGCTCCCATGACAGATATACTTGTTAATTTTCTTCCTTTTTATTCCACAAATTTTACAATAGACAAAAGTTAGTCAACGCATAATGTTTTAAAAGAACCCGGCATGCCAGAGTAGTCTTCATTGAATTTGCTGCTGAGCCTCAATGATTCGTCGGTGACCATACTTTCCGCAAGCTTCATCCATTTGATATGTTTTTCGGAGCTCACTTCTTTGAATATCGTATCTGTAATTAAACAATCTTTAAGCCTCTATAATTATGTGACATAATTAATCTACTGGCCCTTGATACGCTTAAGGTCATAGAAATCGGATCCGAATCCTAGAAAAGCATCGCTTTCTGATCGGATCCAGTGCCATAATTCAGTATTCGACACCGTACAATACGGTTGCAAATTGTTAAACTTCTTTAAGCTAAACTTTGACTCAAACCAATTTTCGACCGATGTAAAGCCAATGCACTAATAGTGCAGAAAAATGTACTCGTCAATCTGTTAAAACAAAGGAACTAATGTGAATTCACATCATATGCTGGGTCATTTTGCTTAGTTTTTTACTTTAACAACCTACAAATCACCAATAATAATTATACATTTGTTTGCATCGATGGAAAATTGGGATGAAACAGAAAATATATGATGGATTACCAAGATTGTTGTTAATCAAATCAAATCAAATAATTTTTATTCAGTTTAGGTATAAAACACTTATGAATGTCAATATACAATCAATATAAATAGTATTGTACAATGCGGTGACAAAAAATATATAAAAAAAAAAAATACTCCTAGCAGTGACTGGAACGTACCAGGTATGACAAGTGGTCATTGGCCAGTGTGACCCGACCATATACAGTTTATAGTCTATGGACCCGACTGTGGTTCTGTCACTGTCCAATGTCACTTTGATTGACGTCAACGTGCTACAAACTGGTGCGTGCCATAATACAAATAAACAATACACAGAGCAAAACAAATAAATGCAAAAGAAAAACATAAGGAGTCACATAGAAAACACAATACACCGTAAAATAACCAAATCATAATCGTGATATACTTTGGGTAAGTATTTACAAACTTCAAGAATATAAAAATTTCATTGATGTAAGGCTTACAAGCTTGTAATGTGCTTGTAATGGTAACCTAACAAACAGTACAATATTTTATAGATAATAAGAAACCACACACTGACCACATGCAGGACATTTGTGCCATGCAGTGGCACAACAATGGCGAGTGGCCTGGAATGTGTAAATAAACATATTTAGGACCTCAGATTCACACATGTACCACGTGTTGGACAACATAAAAGAATATGTAAGTTTAACCTGTTTCCCAATATTCATAAATTCGTAAATTTCTTAATATATCCATAATTAATATTACATAATGTCAATTGCGTATTAATTTCTTATTGCTAGACAGATAACTCAATGTATCTATTATTGCTATTACATAATAATCCGTGTACTATATTAAATAATTACTTAAATGATTAAATTGAAATTATGTAAAGATATGAAAGTCAAAGTATAATTATAATTGATTAATGAAAATAACAATACTCATTTCAGGTTGCAGACATAACCTGAACGGTTGGTACACCACCTTCAATTTAAACCCAGGGATGTTTGTCGTCAATGTAATCATTAACTCTATAATATGCCTTCCTCAGTAACTTTTTCTTAATACATGACTTAAATTCATTGAGGGGTAATTTCTGAATCACCAATGGTAACTTATTAAAAAAAGGAATACAATGGCCAACGAAGGAGGATTTGATCTTGGACAGTCGGAAGCGCTCCGTTGCCAGCCTGTCTCTGTGCCTGGTATTATAACTATGTTTGTCAGAGTTTTTATGATATGAATCAACATTTTTGTAAGTATAAATTAATGTAAAGTATACATACTGAGAGGCCACAGTCAGAATGTCAATTTCTTTGAAAAAATCCCTTAATGAGACTTGTGGACCCAAACTGTATATTGACCTGATAGCCCTTTTTTGCAAGATAAATATGTCTTGAATATCTGCTGCAGTACCCCATAACATTAGACCGTAGGACATAATGCTATGGAAATAGCTAAAATACACAGTTCTAGCTGTTTCAATGTCAGTAAGGCTCTTTATTTTTTTTATTGCGAAGATCGCAGAACTCAGTCTTTTGCCCAATGTGACTAACTGGCTCTTCCACTGTAGTTTGCTATCCATCGTAATTCCTAAAAATACTGTGGAATCAGAAAATGATAGATTCGTTTTGTCCAGAAGAAGGTCAATTTTACTAGTCCTTACATTGGGCATCTGAAATAGTATGCATTTTGTTTTACTTGGATTCAAATATAAATTATTAATTTGGAACCATTTATGCAGCTCCGAGAGAGCACTATTTATATCGTCAAAATTGTCTTTATTTCTGTCAACCTTAAAAAGTAAAGAAGTGTCATCTGCAAATAGTACTATCTCGCAGCGTTTACTGATATAAAATGGTAAATCGTTTATATAAACGAGGAATAGAAAAGGTCCTAAAATAGAGCCTTGAGGAACCCCCATAGCAACAGGACACTCACCGGATGTAGAGTCGTTAATTTTGACTTTTTGTACTCTGTCACTCAGATAAGATTTTAACAGTAAAAGAGCGTTACTATTTACACCGTAATGCTTCAACTTCCTCAGTATTATACTATGATTGACACAATCAAAAGCCTTGGAAAGGTCACAGAAAATACCAATGGCATTCTGTGAACTTTCCCAGGCATCATAAATATGTTTGATCAATTCGATACCAGCATCAATAGTGGATCTACCCTTTGTAAAACCAAACTGATTGCTGTGAAAAAGTCTATGTTCGGTGAAATGTGCTAAAAGTTGTTGTAGGATAATTTTTTCGAAGATTTTGCTAAGAACTGGTAGGACAGATATGGGTCTAAAATTCGAAGGGTCTTGTTTTTCACCATTTTTGTAAAGAGGGACTATTTTACTAATTTTCATTAAATCAGGAAATGTCCCTTCATCAACACTGTTGTTAAAAATATGTGCGAGTTGTGTAGCTATGTTTTTTATGATGCTTTTAATTACATAGACAGACATACCCCACATATCCTCAGTTCTCTTCATGTTCAGAGAGTTGAAAGCTTTCAGAATATCAATGTCGCCTATATGTCTAAACTTGAAGTCAACCATACATTCAGGGAGACTTTCCATGAGTATTTGTTCAGCTGAATCAGCAGATGAGTTGAGGTTTTGTGTGGTGTTTATAGCGATATTTGAAAAGTACTCATTAAATGTATTCGCTATATCGAGGTCATTTTTGATTATTTTGCCGCTAACTTTCAATTCAAAATTACGATCATTGTTTTTAACTTTACCAGTTTCATGATTAATAACTTGCCATACCTCTTTAGTTTTGTTACTGGCTTTAGAAATTTTAGTTTTAATAAAATTTGCCTTCGCGTTGAGGCACACCCTTTTAAAAATCTTCGAATATGACCTCACATAATTGATAAATGTCTCCGATTTATTGTAAGACTTGATATGGTACAACTCATAAAGTCTTAATCTACTTTTATAAATACCTGCAGTAGCCCAATCACAAAATTTAAGTTTATTACTTTTCTTGAATGTCTTCATTTTAAAAATATTACCAAATTCAGTATTTATTTTATTAAATAGGGTATTGTAATGGTGATTCGGTTCCGTGGTTGCTGGATTTTGTGAGACAAATTTTGTATCTAGCTTTTCTGAAAAAGATTCCAGACGGGCTTTTGTGATTGGTCGACATCTGATTGTGGTGGGATTTTCTACTATTTGATCTTGCATCTCAACACCTAGCCCGTAATGGTCTGACCCAAGACAGTTTAGCATGAACTTACTAGATATCTGACAGTTGCAGAACACATTATCTAGACATGTGGCTGTAGACTCTGTAACTCTTGTGGGTTCTAGAAATATGTTGTTAAGGTGGAATGATTTGAACAAAGACATTAGCCTTCTACATCGACTGGAATCATCTAACATATTGATATTAAAATCTCCACAAACTACAACCGATTTTCTACCACTGGTTAACTTTGTAAGCACCTCCTCCAAAACCTCTTCAAACATTATAAAGTCCCCAGAAGGAGGTCTGTAAAGACACAAGATTATGTATAGTGGCAATTCTACACAGGACATTTCAATTATTTGCTCCACAGATAAACTAATTACATCTTTTCGCTCCTTAAATTTCAAACAATCTTTTATTAAAATTAGCGATCCACCATGAATTGCATTCTCCCTGCTGTATTTGCTAGCTATAATGTAGCTATTGAAATAGGGACATAAATGCGATTTAGTGAGCCAATGCTCAGTAATGCACATTATTTTAACATTACTACCATCTAAAAATAAACTTAATTCTAATTCTTTGCTAGCTAAACCTTGAATATTCTGGTGAATTAGATTAATATTATTCTGTTTTAATTGAAAACAAGGTTTAGCTATTGTCCTACATGTCAGTTTAAAATAGAATCTGTACTTGTCGTACTGTGTGATTTGTCAATAGAATTATAAGAGATGTCAGTAGATTTATAAGATATGTTATTAGAATTATAAGAAATGTCAGATTTTAATATATTATAAGCTAGTAAACTAGCAAAATTATTTTTTTCCTTAATAGGAATATATAAATAATGTCCATAGTGAACTACACGTCTTACAAATCTATTTATGTCAAAGAGTGATATTTTGTCACTACTAATCATTAGTTTATGGAATAAATTATTTTGATATATTATTTTATTATGTTGATTATAGCTAAAGGAGCCAGAATAAGGCAATGTACAGAGTAGTATTTTGCCCACATTCTGTATACAATTTAAAATGTCAAATAGACCAATTATATCATGTCTCTTGTAAAACAAACTATCTCCCAATGCCACAATTAAAGTGTCCATTCTGTTATATTTATATTTACAAATTTTTGAACATAAAGTTGGTAGAGATATGCCAGGATAGCAAAAATTTATCACGTCATTACTGGCGTATTTCGACACCATAGGCCCGAGATTACGACCCAACATGTCACTAAATATAATGGTTGTACTGGTTTTACCATCCACAGTATGCACATCACTCACAGTGGGAGTACACGGTACAGAAAAGCGTGTATTTGCCACAAGTGGCGCTACCGTTTCGCACTCGCACTCGTCCGCCGACTTGTTAATTAGCATTGAGGTGCTCACTAGGGTGCAGTCACAGTTATTGCAAACTTGACGTGCACATAACGAGTTGAATCTTTCTTCGTTATATTTTATGTCATTTATTAATTGAGTCATAGATTCTGAGTACTCACCAATAATTTTCTGAGACATACTATATTGGTATAGAGTATTTTGCAATTCGCTCTCTAAAGCACTGAGTTTCAGTTGTAAAGCAGACATTTCCTGCTCGTACCTGCTCTGGTTTTTAAAAATAATATCAGTACAATTAACCAGCTCATTTTTTGTAATCGACATATTTTTCTTTAATATAAGATTGTTGCGTAAGAGCTTTTTGAAGTTTACACTGGTATTATGAAACCTTTTGCGCTTTTTACGTGGCTTTTTTGTAGTGATATTACTTGACTTTTCAACATTAAATAGTTCATTGTACAGTGATTGTATTTGCGACGCCTGGATTTGTGACTTCTCTGTATGGTACTGGTCAATTGTACGGTGTGCAGCTTGAAGTTCATGCTCGAGGACCGTGATGCGGTCGAGCGTGGCCATGTGCTGATCGCTGCACTCTTGAAACGACGCCAACATGGCTTGCAGCTCGTCGCGTTGCCCTCGCATGTCCTCGAGTTGAATGTCGAGCTCAGCAAGCTGCTCCTTTAGGTCTTGATTTTTGTTGTTCATTATTAAAATCTCGGCCTCGCTGTCCTCTCTCTCTTCTAACAAATTCTGCACTTTTTCCCTAGCAAATTTCAAATCACTTAGTGCCTCCTTCAGTTGGTCTTCTATCTTAATAGTATAAAGTCTACGTGTAGTCATTGTTCTTTAAGTATCAAAAAAAAATTGTCAATAAAAAAAAAAAAAAAAATAATATCACACGAGATTCGAACCCACGTCGTTTATAAAGTAAGTAGTTCCTGAGTAAGCAACACTCTTGAGCTACGATGACTCTTACGTAGATAGTTAAATATTGCTATGACTTTGTAACAACTTGATAAGTAAGCAGATGATGTCTTTGTTGCTTGGATTTATTGTAGTCACGACTTCATTTCGAGGGTATTATGGTGATCCACTTAAACACTTTGTCCTTGTTCAATTTTTTACACTTTTATCAATTAAAATATGTCTGTTTGTAATTGTAACTTATTTAATTCACTTTTGTTTATTGTACTTTATTAATAGTTAACTGTTGCAGCACTGTTTATAAATTAGTTTATGTTTATATATATCAATATTAATAGTCTAGGGACATTAACTTTGTATTCACAATTTCGACGTTTATACTTAATTTCTAGACTAGATAACACTTATACTAATTATTAATACATTTGTTCACTTATTAAACGCATACCTAAGCTAATTTGCTTGTTTAATTATTTTTAAATAAATTTGAAATACGGACACAATGTGAAAGGGTCTTCCCAATTGCTCCCATCCATAATGTCCAACCAAACCACCTGAGGTAGGGCATAGCGGGGTATGCCGTTCGAATTGGAGCTGCCCGACTGGGGAAGTACCTCCACCTTACAGAATACCGCAGCTAAACAATACTCTTTTATCTTATTGTGTTTCTGCCGGTGAGTAACGTCTCCAGTGCTCCATGGGGTAGGGATTTGGGGAACCGTGGCTTTGGCAGTGGAGGGGCATTTGCCATTTGCTGCCAGATCAACGTGTTATAGAGGTGGCTAACGCATTGGCGATACTCTCGGTGTTGCTAATATCTATAGGCGGCCGGCTTGCCTGTTTTCCTACCGTAATGTCCTGTCCTGTCACATATGACCATACTAAGCGGTATTCTGAGCTGATACGACATGATGGACGACAGTAGCCGCTTTCCATAAGGTAATAAAAAAATACATTGGGGGCTTCAAGAAACGAGCCTACACTTTGCTGAATTGCAGGTGGCGGGTTGGCTGTGATCACTTACCATCAGGTAACTCGCTTGCTCGTTTGCCTTTCTGTATTATAGAAAAAAAACCGCATATAACAATTAATACGTACCAGAAATTTCTTTCAAACAACCTTCATCACCTCCGTAGTCTTTTGGTAAGAATTCTTTCGACACGCAATCTTTTAACGTTTCTATGGTCGTATGTACTTGTATTCTTTCCCGAAGCTTTTGGCTTAAGCCCTGTCTAATTAATGACAAAACTGAGTCAAAGAATTTAGATCCACTCACGAAGTGTAGCTTCTTCAATCTCAGCCCATAGGCTTCCTGAGAAAGTAAAGGTAAAAGGTACATTTAGTCCAGAATTATCGTACGCCTTAACAACTACCACTTTTCTTCTAAATCTCTCGATACTAATAGAAGGGTGTGTTATAGATATATGTACATTTTACAAAAAATTACTGACTGCATTATATCTCATTTCACAGTTTTCGGATCGGTTTGGATCTCGGTAAAGATTCAGGCTATCCAGCTATAAGTGGATAGACTACTGTCATTCGAAAGTAATGTAGATTCCTATCGTAACATATTGTCACCGGGTGCCAATTGAGTCAGCTTCCAAGATGAAGTATAGAAGTTTAGATATGTAATAATGAAAAATTTAACATAATAAAGTTCTTGTACATTACATTAGAAGTATCTTAGGATGAATATAATAGATGTTCTAAACAATAGGTACGATTGCATGCTATTAGGTCATTTCCCATGTTATTTAAAATAATTAACGTTTACAGAGAATTTTTTTCCACTCCATAATTACTTACAAGCATTGTCGTCGATTTATGTATCGTTATTGGATTGATCTTCGATAGTATCCCTATTCCCATATCACGGGCATCCAATATGAATTCCACGCCCGCATTATAGTCATGTGTCAACATATATTCGAGCAACTGTGATGACAAACAGGTTATTATATCATAAAATAAATAGACCAGAGTAATATTGTGTGCAAACAATATTACACAATAATATACAAATAAGTTTTATTGAAAATATGTTGTTACACGTTCCCAGCACATTTAACAGTCTTACATATAGATAGGAACGTTGTTATGGCCTCCATACTAGAGCAAGCTTGTATCGCAGGGCCATGTGCTGTAGTAGTATAATAAGCAAGTGGGTAAATGGAGCGTCGGTGGCCGAGTGGTTGCGGTATCCGACTCGTAAGCGAGAGGTACCGGGTTCGAATCCCACTGCGGCCATGTACCAATGACTCTTTTCTGAGTTATGTTCATTAGTTTAACACTAATTGATGCTTTTACGGCGACTGAATGTGTAACCATGATCCAATCTAGTCAGGTTCCTCTGGTAGCAGGGTCACGGATGTCAGATGGCAGTCGCTCCACTGTAATTACCTGATCTACCGAACCCTGGATCATGGTCAAGGCGGACCCAGGGACCACGGTATAACCGGGACATTAACGCCAACATGACCATTGTTTAAATAGAACAAATGCAATGTATTTTAAAAAGAATTTCTAATACATTGAAGGGTTCTTAACTTATCTACAGTACAATATATTTTGTTAATATTCATGCAATACAAAAGTTGTTTTCATTAACATGTTGCATACACTTGCAAAATGTTAATTGGTAACTTATGAACGACAAACAACAAGTATACAATTTTTATTTTTAACACGTTCGTGTAAATTGTTGAACGTTAAGGTAAAACAGTCAGTGTTGTCATCATTAATAAGTAGAAATAGTAGGTAGGTAATCCCAAACCGGTTTTATAGGTAGCATTTGTAGGAATTGCATGGGAATATGAGTACCTTATCTGAGGTCAAGTTCAGAAGTCGTACGTTATTAGGTATAAAACGTGTCATCATTATTGTTCTTGAACCGACGTGTTGTTGTAGTAATTATATTGTAATGACGATGTAGCTTGACAAGCTACTATATAATCATGAATAGCGCTTATTCTAGCGAATCTATCTAGGGTTCCTTCAGGTTTTACATAATCATCATCATCATCATAATCATCTCCGTTGGCCGTATTGTGTCCGGCAGAGTAAAATAGCACCAACACCTTACACTCGTGGGTGTCGTACAAGGCGACTAATGTTTTTAATGCAAACGATCTAAAGTTTCCGTAAGCTGGAAAGTGGGCAGCAGCGTTTTCCATTTCCACATTTAAAACACTGCGATCTTCAACCTCCCCTCTCATGGTAGAGGCCCTAAGTCCTGCAATGGACTGTTCTGGGCTGTGATGATGATAATTATTATCATCTCAAATGTACGATATTGTTTTACGTAGGTGTCCCAAGCCGTCCGCATCCATCGGTTCCCTACGATCTTTAAAGGTCTTGAGCCCATCTCGTGAGGATGTCTTACATGTCGGATTTTGCCCTGCGGTTTTACCATCGTAATAAAAAGTTGTACAAACATTGAAAACCCCGACTACAATAAAAAGAGAAAAATAAGAAACAAGCAGGTAAGCAAAAAGTAATGCTTATAGTTTAATTAAAACTTCAAGCAGACAAATCTTGGTTTTTATTGAAATATATAATTTTAAACTATATTTTTATTATTGGCTTTTTAGTTGAATGATCGGTATCATTTGGTTGACCGAATAATTTTACTTTTGATGCAATTTGTAATACAGAATTACTTAAAAGTGTAAAAGTTCCACCTACGTTCTGATCAAAACTACGAAATATCCTCAAAAAATACATAATTTATTTTCTTTATGTTTTAGTTTTATTTAGTTTATTAATCTTTTTTTAATAAAATATACTTCCAACGAAAAAAACATATTTTAAAAATGCTAAGAGATCCTCGGTTAATATAGGAGAAATATTGACCCCTACCCCAAGTCCGTGTAAAAAATTTCCACTCCCAGGACGGCGGGTTAGAGTAAAAAACGTAACTTCTTAGAAAACAACTTACCACTGACATGTATCGATAATACGTTACAAGTTCAAGCCCCTCGTAAGTACCACCGTGAATTTTGACTACCACCACTCTGTAGTTATCTTTTGTTGGGGTAGGCAATATAACAAAGGTCCTGAAAATTGTGAAGATAATATTAATGTTGCTATAATATAATATTGGATATGAAATTGGCGTTATTTTCGCAAGTATATATTTGCTCAAATATTATAAATTGTACATAAAATATTAAAATTAATACTTGATCTTGAAAATCGAGTATGTTAAGATGTCGATTAGTCCCTAAAACGTGATAAGAAATATTCTCTTAAGTTTTTATAAATGTTTGAAAACTTCCCTTTTCAGTTGTCTTCAATTTTGCCTCTTTAATCATGTAAATTTTACGAAGAGGGTACTACTAAAATTGTATGCGCCAGTTAGCTTAATATTGTCTGATTATACCAATTAAGTTTTATTGTAATCCCAATTGCCACTTCCAAGAAATAGGAAAATTTACTTGTATGAAAGTAACTGTTTCCGTCATTGTCACCTAAGGACCTAATAATAAATAAATATTGCACATCGGCTAGGTCAGCTTCGTACTGCGTCGTCTCTATGGCACGCGAAACTTGTACTTTTACCAAAATTTGCAAGAAGACAATGGATGACGTTGTCTAATAATATTGTACATGCTTATCTACTTTAACTTCCATTATGGATTGGAGCCAATACGGGATTTTATCACAATTTAAACCTGCCCATGCAAGGGTTTCCTTGCATTGCCGATAATATAAACCATACAATACTTCTGCTTCATTTGCTAAATCCGGAGTTGCTTTCTTAATGGCATAACTGCCTCGTACAAAGTATAAAGTAACAAAGCCTCTTCAAATCCACTGCCTCGTACCCCGCACCCCGCGTTCATCCCCAAAACATTATCCTCCCACCTACCTTTTTCTCTGTGTGGTTTAATCTATACGCCGTGAGTTTTGTCACACAAACCCTTGTTGCCTACGAAAAATACCTTTACAAATAATGACCCTGTGTAGGCTTTTATTTGTTGTTAAATTATTTTATTATTTTTTGTCTAAAATTATACGACGTTTTCATTTTAACGCAATGGATAACTATTAAAATCAACTGAATTGATTGTCTCTAAATTAAAAATATCAATTACATCAAAATCCGCGTTGAGCAATTTCGAGGAACGTCAAGTTCTGGATAATTTCGACGGACATTATAAAAATCCTATGTTACTTTATACATTTGATTTTTTATAACATCTCAAATTTCATGTTTTTTTACTTTTTTATACCGATACCCATAGAAACTTAAATTCGCGAAGATGTTCCGACTAAATACATACAGACAATCTACTGCATTTCTTAAAAGATTTCAGTTTAAGAAAAATTCTGCTGAAATCAAATTAAGTAGGTATAATTGCAAAAAAATTCCAATCTGACAATAACTTTCAAAATATCACACAGCAAAAATAATTTAGTATGTAGTGAAAATTTTACTCACGCGTAAGGGAAGAAAAATTTAAACTCGTTCTTTATATCATAGTTCTTCAGCATCTCCGGTATCAGATTTCGTAGAGTCAACAGTATATCTAAGCGTTTTTTGGCACGTTCAATTAATCCCTTGTTCGTCATCAAAAACCTTTCTAAGTAGTTCCTATCTGAAAACAGGACCAATCATTATTACACAATTAATTAGATATATATTTTTTGTCCTTAGCCTTACTCTAGGCTTTTTTTAGTATTCATAACTGTATTTTACTTTTTGTCCAAATTAAATAATACACTATTTAAATTTACATTTATTTTATTATTTAGATTGCACTTTCATTACGTTATGGAAAATATCGGCAAGATATATACTTAAAGCCAAAATTGTAAAAGTTATTCCTATTTGAAAGAAAAGAGTGGAGAAGTGAACAACCAGACACGATTTATATTCGTACTTAATGTACGAATTACATTAGGAAATTAATTACCTTTCCCTATGAAATAAATACAAATATGTTTATATTATACGAGCTTTTCCCCGCTACTTTATTTTCGTGTGGAAATGTGGGAATTAAATTTCATATCCTTAACTGTATAAATTTAAGTTCCCTTACAAATTGTCATCCTCTACTTCGTCCCTTCTAGTTTCATTTTTGAAGATAAAAATTGGATAAAAGTTTCCATTTTTTATCCATATCTCCTCAGCGGTTTTTATATTACTAATATTTATTAGAATAATGAATAACATACCAATATTCTTCACGACAAAGTGATTTTGTTTCCGCACCCACTCCTCAAAATGGTCCAAATCTTGATTCAACTTATTCACGTCATTGTATCCAAAGGTCTTTCTAACATCGCTGAGTTGATTCGGATTGAATTTAATAACAGTGTTAGGATGTATGTTTTCCATTTCTTACGGTGACGGCCGATAACTAGACGCTCAGCTTAGCTGTGCCACAAGAAACATGGTTCTATTAGACTTGTATTATTGACAATACCTACTACATTATACATGTAGAGGTCTGTAATTGAAGCAATTAGATGAATCACTTCATGGATACTGTAACTCAAGGTACTCATGCTTCCGAGCACTAAAGATGTAATAAAAAATAAAAAATGTTTGTACTAAAAAATAATGATGTAATAAAAAATCATTAGTGGCGTTAATGTCCTGGTTATGCTCTCGCGCACGAGGGTCCGGGGTCCGCCTTGACCATGATCCAGTTTAAGGCAGATCAAGTAATTATAGTGGAGCGGCTGATATCTGACCTCCGTGACTCCGTCTCCGTGAACCTGACCAGATTGGATCATGGCTACACATTCAGTCGCCTGAGAATATACACTTATCGATGTCTTCCCACACCGTAAGAGCATCGGTTAATATTCAACTAATGTATGCGGTTTTCAGCATCAGTTTTTTTCGCACATGTTTATATTTATAATACATCTTACGAAGCCGGGGCGGGCTGCTACAGTTGAAGATGAAATTAAAGATCAAAAATGTAAACACACAACGGGCAATGTCAAAGAGACTATCCAGGGGTATAAAACCTTTGAATTGCATAACCAAATGGTTATACATCATGCACACTTTTCAGTGTGCTTTACAATGGCTGGTAAACTTTCGAAAACGAAACAAATCGATTCAATTTAATAAAAACGTAATAAGTAACTCGGTAACTATTAGTTCAGGAACACTAGTTAGAAAACTCCAATATAAGAAAGAAGTGGCCGCCATTTCGAATCTTAAATTATTTTATGTATTATTAATTGAGAAATTAATGAAATATGTCTCGGCGTCGGTCAATACCTTACTTTCCAAGCCTTTGCAATAATGTACTTTAGCAACGAACCAAATGTTTAGAATTTCTCACCATTTCCAGTGGCATAAATGAAAATTACCAATATTTTATTGAAACAGCACAAACATGTAATATAAAAAAAACAGTGTTCCCTATTTAATTCAGTAAAATATTTTTAAATATTCATATGATTTTATTTCATTTTGAGTGTAAAAAAGAGTGTAAAATCAATATTTCAATGATTCTAAATAATCCACCATTTGGGTTATTTTTCTATAGTGGCAACACTACTTATTTATTTTTCTATGGTGGCAACCCATTTGTTTACATTTTTTATCTTTAATTTGATCTCATACATTAGTTGTCTATACAATAGGGTAGTCCTCCCAAAAGGTGGACCGACAAACTGTTAAAGATTGCAGGTACCAGCTGCTGTATCCAGCTGGTACTGGCACTTTAAGCACAAAATAAAGAACGGCCCGCCCCAAGCAGAAGGTCCACTGGAAACAATGCGCCATTTCCGTCACGCACGTCCGTCATTGACGTTACGTTTACAGGCATTCTCAAGCAGTTTCACGCAGTGCTCGGTCGCGATTGTCAACGCGTGAATTCGTTGTTGTGTCGACTTAAATTAAATATTATTTAATTAAACGATATTACTATTGATAAAATAAAAGTACTTGTACGTAACTAATATCATAACTACTTATTAATCTAAACTAATTACTTAATATCATACAAGCAACGCACGCAGAGTCCACGAACTGATGGGTGACCTTATCAGACTTTGAGGCTAGTCGAACTTCAGCGCCGCAACGAGTTGCAATGCCGATGGTGAAGCGAGGTTGACCAAGGTCTTCCGCTAGAGACCCTAGGACTAGTTGAACAGTTTCAGGCACCACGTGACAGTTCAACATAATAAGAAACCATAATGGCGACCTTAATGGTGTCTAGTCGGAAATGCCTGTCTAGTCTAATATAAAAAATATCGCTGACCACCTTCCTTCTCCATCATCAGCATTTTTATTAATATTAATTGATAAAAATGCAATATTATAATATTGCATTTTTATCAGTTTACATGTGTATGAAATTTTTAATTCAATTGATTACCGGGAAGTGGATCGAATCCCAGGTAAGGTTATTCTCAGGGTCTGATGATAGAATCAGGCGGCGATAATTTTTTTAAAAGTGAATAAATAGTAGATTAGATATTATTACGCCTACTAAAGGCATAATGTCTGAAGCTGGTATGGAAAATGGATACACCGCTTGCCATCTCTAAAGGCGTCTTCAAACATAGAGCGGCACGTGCGCGGCAGCAACACGCGGCATGTCCAGGAAACAATTCTGCCGCGCTCTAGTTAGGACTATTGACGAATGTTTGCGCGGCAATATTGCGCGGCACTTGCGAGACACGCCGCGCATTTGAATTCAGTCTGAACCAAAACTACAATTAAGAGTGTCCTTGGAAGAGTTTGAACAGTTACATAGCCCACAACTATGAGCCATATATTTCAATTAATCTAATTGATGTTTCATTGTCCATTTTTAGAAGCGCAAATACATCCAGACAGGA
Source organism: Blastobasis lacticolella (assembly GCA_905147135.1). Taxonomy (NCBI): domain Eukaryota; kingdom Metazoa; phylum Arthropoda; class Insecta; order Lepidoptera; family Blastobasidae; genus Blastobasis; species Blastobasis lacticolella. The sequence goes on from LR990056.1 coordinate 7,889,261, forward strand.
TTACGGACGAACGATAACTGCCTGTGCAAACACAGCGCGGCACGCCGCGCGCGGCATATCCTAGGTGTCGACATCTCCAGTGACGTCCAGTTTCGCAGTCATTTGGAAGAAAATGTCAAGCTCGCATCTAAAAAGCTGGGTGTGCTTAATAGATCGAAGCAATTCTTCACGCCGGGGCAACGACTTCTCCTATACAAGGCTCAAGTCAGACCCTATCTGGAGTATTGCTCCCATCTATGGACGGGAGCACCGGCATATCAGCTTGGTCCTTGTGACTCGATCCAATAGCGCGCTGTGAGAATTGTGTTGATACCATGCTCACAAGTGGTATTGAGCCGCTGAGTCAGCGCAGGGATTTCGCCTCCCTTTGTGTGTTCCACCGCTTGTACAACGGCGTTTGTTCTGAAGAACTGTTTGACATTATGCCTACAGCTACGAGTACCATCTATACTATTCTATCATTTTATCATCGCACCGCTCGCCATCGACAGGGAGTTCATCCTCATACCTTGGAGCCAAATTGGTCTCGAACTGTACGGTTCCAAAGGAACTTTCTCCCACGCACACTAAGGTTGTGGAATGAACTACCTGGAGAGGTTTCCCTGAAGAGTCAACATGGAGTTCTTCAAGAAAGGGGTTAATAGGTTTTTACGCGGTCGACAACGCGTGGGTGATGCCCCTGGTATTGCAAACGTCCATAGGCTGCGGTGACTGCTTACCATCAGGCAGGCCGCAAACTTGTTTGCCATCTTAGTTGCATAAAAATAAATCTAATATGGGTACTTGAACACAATCTGAACAGCTTGCGAAGCAATTATGATCACATTATGGCAAGGATTATATATTGGTCCTTTGCAAGTGTAGAACACTCACAGACTCTAACACGTCGGGATAATTAAATAAAGCCAGAAATTGGTATAGATTCGTGTAATAGCCAACAGCACAATCTCACAGTCTCCAATCATGACATTAATTTTAAGCGCACCCACATTTCACATTATAAAAATAAGTTTCACATTGATTTTTAATAGAGGGCGCTACCAGTAGAGTTTAGAACGGTGAAACACAATATAAGGGAACAAAATGTATGTTTGTATGTTTGTAACTGGTAATTAGTAGTGGTAAGTATGCTAAATTAAATAATACATAAAACATAGGTACAAGCTAGCTACATAGAGTTTAGCCTATATAATACAAATGTAAAAGTAAGGGTGTCTGCATTCTATCGTCTACAATTCTCCCCCCATAGTGCTGAGATCAGCACTATTATCTGCTGGAGCGAGCAGGGCGACGCGGGTCACAGGCCGGCGCAAAGTTCCGGTGCGGGTCCTAACGTCCACCACGCGCACGCGTCCGTCGGCACCGGGGTGCACCGCGCTCACCACGCCATGGCGCCACGCACCACGTTCTATATTGGGTTCTACTAGTATGACGTAATCACCTACACACATGGCTGTCTCCTCGGCAAACCATTTTTGTCTGGGGAGCAGGGTAGGAAGATACTCCTTGACCCAACGGCTCCAGAATAAATCTGTCAGTCGCTGGGCTATGCGCCACTGTTTCCTTAAGTTAAGATCAAAGTTTTCGAACTTACCGAAGACAGGTCCGGTAGAAGAAGTCCCAATTAAAAAATGATTAGGGGTTAGTGCCTCTGGGTAACTAGGGTCATTAGAGACGTGGGTGATTGGACGGGAGTTCACTAAACCTTCTACCTCAGCGAGTAGAGTCACTAGAGTTTGCGATTGAGGCGCTCGCTCTTTTAAAGTTACCTTTAATGCGGTTTTAACAGTCCGGATCATACGCTCCCAAGCTCCCCCCATTTCCGGAGCTCCCGGTGGGATAAATTTCCACTCCAGACCGCGTATTGCGCCATCCTCGCGCAGGCGATCCTGGTTCAACTCAGCTAGGCTACGCTTCAGTTCGGCGTCTGCTCCACGTAAATTGGTGCCATTATCAGAAAAGATTAGGCTAGGTGTGCCACGACGAGCTATAAATCTACGAAGAGCCATGATAGTAGCATCGGTCGTCAGATCTTCTGTCACTTCTATGTGGATCGCACGCACTGTAAGACAGGTAAATATCAACCCATATCTCTTTTGCCTACGCCGACCCACCGTGATCTCCATTGGTCCAAAGAAGTCTAGACCTGTAGCGAAGAATGTTCGTCGATTGTGCTGCAATCTAGACGCAGGTAAGTCTCCCATACGCTGCGGCTTAGGTGCTGCACGCCTGTAGCGGCAGAATAAGCAACGAGCTGAGACTCCACGCACTGTGGGCCTAGCCCTCAATATCCAGTAGTGCTGCCTGAGTTCATTTACCACCAATTCATTGGCGCCGTGCAGGGCACGACGGTGATAATATTCGACAAGGAGCTGGGTAATTTTGTGCCGACCATCTAATATCACAGGACGACTGCGCGATGGATCGAATCCCGCTTTATCTATCCTGCCTCCTACACGCAAGAGACCGTCATCCTCAAGGTAAGGAGTCAATGTTAGAAGGCGACTATTTTTCGCAATTGCACGTTTATGTTTTAAACGCGTAATCTCATCTGAAAACGTATCAAATTGAGACTTTTTCAGTAATAATAATTCAGCTTCCTTCATTAGATTTATGTCAAAATGAGTTGCCTTACGCTGACACTTTCTAATAAAGAAAATAACTCGTGCAGTAGTACGGAGAAGACGCAGCCAAGAAGAAAAGTCTTCTTCTTTAGGTAAAGACCAATTGACTGTAGCTGCCACAGTTAAATTGACACTACGCCTCTCACAAACGGCTTCTGTACTTGATTGCATAGATTTTAAATTTTGCGGCCAACGATTTTCAGGCTCAAGTAAGTACGCAGGTCCATGAAACCACACATCATCATATTGCAATGGCGGTGAGTTAGTCTTAGTAGCCACATCGGCTATGTTTAACTTAGATGGGACATATCGCCACTCGGGCGCAGTAGTTAACTCATCAATCTCACCGAGGCGGTGAGCTACGAACTGTTTATATGAGCGAGGATCGCTGCGAATCCATTGGAGGACCGTATTAGAATCCGTCCAGAACCAACGTTTAATCGGTTTAATATCTTTCTGTGCATTTTGTACAGAGGCAGCGAGACGCGATGCCATTAACGCACCTTGTAACTCCAAACTAGGTATTGAGATCGGACGTAACGGAGTTACACGGCTTTTACCCGCAGCTAAACATACCAGCACTGTTCCGTTAGCCCTAGTAAAACGCCAATAAACCACGGATGCATAGGCTTTGATAGACGCGTCACAATACGCGTGTAATTGTACATCTACCATTCCTTCGTTGTTAATTACCTCCGCTGGAATCGAACCTAAGTCCGAGTAGCACGGCGTCCACGCACCGGCATTCATATAGCAGCGCGGTATACGCAACGATTCGATTTGCTTTAGCTCATCGAGCCATTCAACCCAAGATGTATGCTCTTTAGACTGGATGCGGCAGTTCCATTCGATGCCACTCCTATGTACGTCTTGAAATAAAATTTTGCCTTTTATTAAAAATGGGGTGACGAAACCATGAACATCAAATACGGACATAATAATACTTAGCATTTGAGATTTAGTAGGAGCTACGGAACCATCAATAATTTCCGTTGGTATGCGTTGTAAAGAGATTTTAAATCCGAATGAATCGGTCGCAGGATGCCACATCAAGCCCAGAGTGCGCTCACTCGTATTAGTAGCTCCGTGTTTAAACTGCACGGCAGTGGGCGCGAGCGCATCGTTCGGCACCTCCCGCACTACGTTTACGTTATTACTAGACCAACCGCGAATCTCGAAACCACCGTTTTTGTGTATTTCCGAAACTTCATGGATTAATTTAGTCGCGTTTTCGACACTCGTAGTGGAATATAAGCAATCATCCATATAATGGTGATTTATAATTACATCCGTGGCCTCGGGGTACACGTCTTCGTATTTTAAAGCGTTTTTGTTCTTTATGTACTGGGCAATAAAGGGAGAACATGTCGCTCCGAATAATAGACTGGTCATTGAACAGATTTTAAGTGGGGCGGTGTTTGACTCCTGCCAGAGAAAACGAAGTACATGCTGGTCTTCGGGCCGCATTTTAATACGCAAAAACATATCACGAATGTCACCCGTAAATGCCACTTGATGTTCGCGAAATTTAAGCATGATACCTAACAAAGAATTGTACAAATCCGGTCCGGTTAATAGGAAATCATTGAGGCACAAACCGTTAACTTTCGCAGCCGCGTCATACACTAAACGTAATTTGCCGGGCTTATTAGGGTTTTGAACCCCAAAATGAGGTAGGTACCACACGTGATCAGCTGAGAGTTCCTTTGCATTTAGTACTCGAGCATATTTCTGATCAAATAACTTGTTAATTTCCGTCCGGTATCTGTCCGCGTAGATAGGATCACGATCAAATTTTCGTAATAACATTTGGTGCCGCGCTAATGCATTCATATAGCTGTCTGGCATGGTGAAATTATCATTTTTAAATGGTAGTCCCACCTCCCAGCAATTTCCCAAATATCGTGACGTATCGTCCAATATTTGAATAGCGCGTAAATGTGCCGTATTCTCACGACGGCAGGTAGAAATACCTATAGAATCGAACTGAAATGAATTTCTTATCAATTCATTAAGTTGAGATAATTCTTGTGTACTCGCGTCATCATTAGAGTGAGCGAGATGGAATATGTGTGCATTACTTACATGTGCAAGCGAGCAAGGGCGTCCGCAGCAGCCATGGATAGTCCATCCCAGACGACAGCGCGTGGCGTAGGGTGTTCTCCTACCGCCGTGAATCATCTCGAGCGGGGCGATAAGAAAATAATTATCCTGACCTATCAATAATCGTGGCACTACTCGCTCCATACAGACCTTATCCTTAATATGCGATAAATAATCACAGCTATAGTTACCTAACACAGACAAATTTTGCTTAGGTAAGTTAAAATTAGACACTTTTCTAAACTTAATGTCATAAAAATTGTCAAAATTGTTTCCACTGATTTGAGCACACACTGTAGATGCGTCAGATTGATACACTTCGAGTCCGAAAGCATCGATGAATTTTATAGGACTAGACTGATGACTCTTCAGGCCTAACTCTTCTGCTAATTGCGAGTCAATTATAGAAACTGATGCCGCGTCATCCAGCAGGGCATGCGTTTTAATTGTACCATGAGGGCCTCGTAATCGCACCGAAACCACTTTCAACATAATGTGATCTGTTGAAGACTCACTCCGTTCGTCGTTACTTGAAAGTGACAACCCTAGGTCACCTTTGTTCGCGGCGACATGCGCAACGGTTGCTTCGGCGGGCTGGTCGTGCGACTCCGGCGCAGCGTCGGCGCCGCGGGGCGCGGCCGGCGCGGGGCGGCTCCAGTGCAGCAGGCGGTGGTGCGCCAGCCCGCAGTCGTCTATGTCGCACACGGGTGAAGGACAACTCGTTCCCTTATCATGACGCTTGGATAGACAACAATAACATAGGTTATGTGACTTTACGAATTGCCATTTAGACTTCCTCAGTGCTCGTTTAAATTGCCTACAGTCGGCTAGAGAGTGGTTAGGCTTCTTACAAAATAGGCATAGTGTATCGCTGGACACGGTAGTGGTGGCAAAAACAGTATAGTTTCGCGTCTTATTGTCAACAGCTGATCGTTTGCCCGCTGTGTCGGTCAAGGGCAAGGGCTTCTTTTGTTCGTTAGGCAGAGATGTACCTACGACGGATATCATTTGTGCCTCTTGTTTTAAAAACGTTGCCAATAACTGCAACTTTGGTTCGCCATCTAATAGTTTTTGATAGGCAAAATCAGTCCACTTACTTAGTAGTGTGATCGGTAATTTGGATATCACAGACGAAGCGAGCTCGGGACTGCGAATGTAATCAGTTTGGTTTAGCGCACGTATTGTCGCAACGCAGTTGTTTACCTTCATCGCAAAGTTAATAATATCGGTTTGATAGGCTGCAGGCAGTGTAGGTAACTTACGTAGTTGCGTAGTCAGTGTGTAGATTATGAGTTCCGAGCGACCGAATCGTAACTCCAAAGCTTCCATGACGCCTACAGGCGAGGTATTCCCAATCAGTAGGTCGGTGACAGCCTCTTTAGCTTCACCGCGTAGTGCTCGTCGTAATCGCCATAGGTTCTCCGATTCGCTTAGTTTACATATTTTAGTGGACTCTTCGTATGCACTTTTAAAATGTAACCATTCTACGCAATCACCAGTAAATATAGGTAGCTCTCGCGGTGTGGATAGGCGAGAAATGAGGCGGTCATCTTGGTGAGACGTAGACTGGTGCACCATATCCTTCAAAGTATGTGCAAGTTGCTGAATACCTGCCTCTAAGCTAGTAACTGGTCGAAGTTTACCTGGTAGTTCTGTCTCAGTGTCCGGCAAACAGGCATTCTGCTGACTGCGTTCTAGCCAGTCCTCCACATGACGGCGAGAGGTTTGCTCCTGTACTGCTACATCACACTGGCTTCCATGCCCAGGCATGGACTCACGTTCACACTGATGCACAGCTTCTTCAGCCTCCACAATTGCTAAATTAGCTTCTAATCGCCTGTCAATTAAATCCATCTGTATCTTGGCCTTAGCCTCAGCAGCTTCAAGCTCCAGCTGTTTACGTTTGGCAACTGATGACGCACCGGACTTCTTCGAGTTTACTGAAGATACAGAAGGAGAATGAGAAACAGGTGCATTTTTCACGATTGCTTTAGCTGCCTCCATTTTGGTCGTTATGTAAGCTGGTGAAGACTTAATTGAATTGTGAGTTTCTTGTTTCTTCCGTTCACAATGAGTGTCGCTTTTGTTCCCTGGCAGTAAATAACCAGAAGTGCCGGGGTTCACCATAGTGTCGACTACTGTAGGAGTCACAAATTTGCTGCTATTAACTTCACTATTCATTAGCTCCTGGCGCTGACGACGTGTCAATATTTTACTTGGTGGAGTATTATACATAATTCGTAATACTAGTTCAATCACTTTATTCGGATCGAAGGGCCAAAAACTTATTGTAGAACACTCACAGACTCTAACACGTCGGGATAATTAAATAAAGCCAGAAATTGGTATAGATTCGTGTAATAGCCAACAGCACAATCTCACAGTCTCTGGCTTTATTTAATTATCCCGACGTGTTAGAGTCTGTGAGTGTTCTACAATAAGTTTTTGGCCCTTCGATCCGAATAAAGTGATTGAACTAGTATTACGAATTATGTATAATACTCCACCAAGTAAAATATTGACACGTCGTCAGCGCCAGGAGCTAATGAATAGTGAAGTTAATAGCAGCAAATTTGTGACTCCTACAGTAGTCGACACTATGGTGAACCCCGGCACTTCTGGTTATTTACTGCCAGGGAACAAAAGCGACACTCATTGTGAACGGAAGAAACAAGAAACTCACAATTCAATTAAGTCTTCACCAGCTTACATAACGACCAAAATGGAGGCAGCTAAAGCAATCGTGAAAAATGCACCTGTTTCTCATTCTCCTTCTGTATCTTCAGTAAACTCGAAGAGGTCCGGTGCGTCATCAGTTGCCAAACGTAAACAGCTGGAGCTTGAAGCTGCTGAGGCTAAGGCCAAGATACAGATGGATTTAATTGACAGGCGATTAGAAGCTAATTTAGCAATTGTGGAGGCTGAAGAAGCTGTGCATCAGTGTGAACGTGAGTCCATGCCTGGGCATGGAAGCCAGTGTGATGTAGCAGTACAGGAGCAAACCTCTCGCCGTCATGTGGAGGACTGGCTAGAACGCAGTCAGCAGAATGCCTGTTTGCCGGACACTGAGACAGAACTACCAGGTAAACTTCGACCAGTTACTAGCTTAGAGGCAGGTATTCAGCAACTTGCACATACTTTGAAGGATATGGTGCACCAGTCTACGTCTCACCAAGATGACCGCCTCATTTCTCGCCTATCCACACCGCGAGAGCTACCTATATTTACTGGTGATTGCGTAGAATGGTTACATTTTAAAAGTGCATACGAAGAGTCCACTAAAATATGTAAACTAAGCGAATCGGAGAACCTATGGCGATTACGACGAGCACTACGCGGTGAAGCTAAAGAGGCTGTCACCGACCTACTGATTGGGAATACCTCGCCTGTAGGCGTCATGGAAGCTTTGGAGTTACGATTCGGTCGCTCGGAACTCATAATCTACACACTGACTACGCAACTACGTAAGTTACCTACACTGCCTGCAGCCTATCAAACCGATATTATTAACTTTGCGATGAAGGTAAACAACTGCGTTGCGACAATACGTGCGCTAAACCAAACTGATTACATTCGCAGTCCCGAGCTCGCTTCGTCTGTGATATCCAAATTACCGATCACACTACTAAGTAAGTGGACTGATTTTGCCTATCAAAAACTATTAGATGGCGAACCAAAGTTGCAGTTATTGGCAACGTTTTTAAAACAAGAGGCACAAATGATATCCGTCGTAGGTACATCTCTGCCTAACGAACAAAAGAAGCCCTTGCCCTTGACCGACACAGCGGGCAAACGATCAGCTGTTGACAATAAGACGCGAAACTATACTGTTTTTGCCACCACTACCGTGTCCAGCGATACACTATGCCTATTTTGTAAGAAGCCTAACCACTCTCTAGCCGACTGTAGGCAATTTAAACGAGCACTGAGGAAGTCTAAATGGCAATTCGTAAAGTCACATAACCTATGTTATTGTTGTCTATCCAAGCGTCATGATAAGGGAACGAGTTGTCCTTCACCCGTGTGCGACATAGACGACTGCGGGCTGGCGCACCACCGCCTGCTGCACTGGAGCCGCCCCGCGCCGGCCGCGCCCCGCGGCGCCGACGCTGCGCCGGAGTCGCACGACCAGCCCGCCGAAGCAACCGTTGCGCATGTCGCCGCGAACAAAGGTGACCTAGGGTTGTCACTTTCAAGTAACGACGAACGGAGTGAGTCTTCAACAGATCACATTATGTTGAAAGTGGTTTCGGTGCGATTACGAGGCCCTCATGGTACAATTAAAACGCATGCCCTGCTGGATGACGCGGCATCAGTTTCTATAATTGACTCGCAATTAGCAGAAGAGTTAGGCCTGAAGAGTCATCAGTCTAGTCCTATAAAATTCATCGATGCTTTCGGACTCGAAGTGTATCAATCTGACGCATCTACAGTGTGTGCTCAAATCAGTGGAAACAATTTTGACAATTTTTATGACATTAAGTTTAGAAAAGTGTCTAATTTTAACTTACCTAAGCAAAATTTGTCTGTGTTAGGTAACTATAGCTGTGATTATTTATCGCATATTAAGGATAAGGTCTGTATGGAGCGAGTAGTGCCACGATTATTGATAGGTCAGGATAATTATTTTCTTATCGCCCCGCTCGAGATGATTCACGGCGGTAGGAGAACACCCTACGCCACGCGCTGTCGTCTGGGATGGACTATCCATGGCTGCTGCGGACGCCCTTGCTCGCTTGCACATGTAAGTAATGCACACATATTCCATCTCGCTCACTCTAATGATGACGCGAGTACACAAGAATTATCTCAACTTAATGAATTGATAAGAAATTCATTTCAGTTCGATTCTATAGGTATTTCTACCTGCCGTCGTGAGAATACGGCACATTTACGCGCTATTCAAATATTGGACGATACGTCACGATATTTGGGAAATTGCTGGGAGGTGGGACTACCATTTAAAAATGATAATTTCACCATGCCAGACAGCATGCATATGAATGCATTAGCGCGGCACCAAATGTTATTACGAAAATTTGATCGTGATCCTATCTACGCGGACAGATACCGGACGGAAATTAACAAGTTATTTGATCAGAAATATGCTCGAGTACTAAATGCAAAGGAACTCTCAGCTGATCACGTGTGGTACCTACCTCATTTTGGGGTTCAAAACCCTAATAAGCCCGGCAAATTACGTTTAGTGTATGACGCGGCTGCGAAAGTTAACGGTTTGTGCCTCAATGATTTCCTATTAACCGGACCGGATTTGTACAATTCTTTGTTAGGTATCATGCTTAAATTTCGCGAACATCAAGTGGCATTTACGGGTGACATTCGTGATATGTTTTTGCGTATTAAAATGCGGCCCGAAGACCAGCATGTACTTCGTTTTCTCTGGCAGGAGTCAAACACCGCCCCACTTAAAATCTGTTCAATGACCAGTCTATTATTCGGAGCGACATGTTCTCCCTTTATTGCCCAGTACATAAAGAACAAAAACGCTTTAAAATACGAAGACGTGTACCCCGAGGCCACGGATGTAATTATAAATCACCATTATATGGATGATTGCTTATATTCCACTACGAGTGTCGAAAACGCGACTAAATTAATCCATGAAGTTTCGGAAATACACAAAAACGGTGGTTTCGAGATTCGCGGTTGGTCTAGTAATAACGTAAACGTAGTGCGGGAGGTGCCGAACGATGCGCTCGCGCCCACTGCCGTGCAGTTTAAACACGGAGCTACTAATACGAGTGAGCGCACTCTGGGCTTGATGTGGCATCCTGCGACCGATTCATTCGGATTTAAAATCTCTTTACAACGCATACCAACGGAAATTATTGATGGTTCCGTAGCTCCTACTAAATCTCAAATGCTAAGTATTATTATGTCCGTATTTGATGTTCATGGTTTCGTCACCCCATTTTTAATAAAAGGCAAAATTTTATTTCAAGACGTACATAGGAGTGGCATCGAATGGAACTGCCGCATCCAGTCTAAAGAGCATACATCTTGGGTTGAATGGCTCGATGAGCTAAAGCAAATCGAATCGTTGCGTATACCGCGCTGCTATATGAATGCCGGTGCGTGGACGCCGTGCTACTCGGACTTAGGTTCGATTCCAGCGGAGGTAATTAACAACGAAGGAATGGTAGATGTACAATTACACGCGTATTGTGACGCGTCTATCAAAGCCTATGCATCCGTGGTTTATTGGCGTTTTACTAGGGCTAACGGAACAGTGCTGGTATGTTTAGCTGCGGGTAAAAGCCGTGTAACTCCGTTACGTCCGATCTCAATACCTAGTTTGGAGTTACAAGGTGCGTTAATGGCATCGCGTCTCGCTGCCTCTGTACAAAATGCACAGAAAGATATTAAACCGATTAAACGTTGGTTCTGGACGGATTCTAGTACGGTCCTCCAATGGATTCGCAGCGATCCTCGCTCATATAAACAGTTCGTAGCTCACCGCCTCGGTGAGATTGATGAGTTAACTACTGCGCCCGAGTGGCGATATGTCCCATCTAAGTTAAACATAGCCGATGTGGCTAGTAAGACTAACTCACCGCCATTGCAATATGATGATGTGTGGTTTCATGGACCTGCGTACTTACTTGAGCCTGAAAATCGTTGGCCGCAAAATTTAAAATCTATGCAATCAAGTACAGAAGCCGTTTGTGAGAGGCGTAGTGTCAATTTAACTGTGGCAGCTACAGTCAATTGGTCTTTACCTAAAGAAGAAGACTTTTCTTCTTGGCTGCGTCTTCTCCGTACTACTGCACGAGTTATTTTCTTTATTAGAAAGTGTCAGCGTAAGGCAACTCATTTTGACATAAATCTAATGAAGGAAGCTGAATTATTATTACTGAAAAAGTCTCAATTTGATACGTTTTCAGATGAGATTACGCGTTTAAAACATAAACGTGCAATTGCGAAAAATAGTCGCCTTCTAACATTGACTCCTTACCTTGAGGATGACGGTCTCTTGCGTGTAGGAGGCAGGATAGATAAAGCGGGATTCGATCCATCGCGCAGTCGTCCTGTGATATTAGATGGTCGGCACAAAATTACCCAGCTCCTTGTCGAATATTATCACCGTCGTGCCCTGCACGGCGCCAATGAATTGGTGGTAAATGAACTCAGGCAGCACTACTGGATATTGAGGGCTAGGCCCACAGTGCGTGGAGTCTCAGCTCGTTGCTTATTCTGCCGCTACAGGCGTGCAGCACCTAAGCCGCAGCGTATGGGAGACTTACCTGCGTCTAGATTGCAGCACAATCGACGAACATTCTTCGCTACAGGTCTAGACTTCTTTGGACCAATGGAGATCACGGTGGGTCGGCGTAGGCAAAAGAGATATGGGTTGATATTTACCTGTCTTACAGTGCGTGCGATCCACATAGAAGTGACAGAAGATCTGACGACCGATGCTACTATCATGGCTCTTCGTAGATTTATAGCTCGTCGTGGCACACCTAGCCTAATCTTTTCTGATAATGGCACCAATTTACGTGGAGCAGACGCCGAACTGAAGCGTAGCCTAGCTGAGTTGAACCAGGATCGCCTGCGCGAGGATGGCGCAATACGCGGTCTGGAGTGGAAATTTATCCCACCGGGAGCTCCGGAAATGGGGGGAGCTTGGGAGCGTATGATCCGGACTGTTAAAACCGCATTAAAGGTAACTTTAAAAGAGCGAGCGCCTCAATCGCAAACTCTAGTGACTCTACTCGCTGAGGTAGAAGGTTTAGTGAACTCCCGTCCAATCACCCACGTCTCTAATGACCCTAGTTACCCAGAGGCACTAACCCCTAATCATTTTTTAATTGGGACTTCTTCTACCGGACCTGTCTTCGGTAAGTTCGAAAACTTTGATCTTAACTTAAGGAAACAGTGGCGCATAGCCCAGCGACTGACAGATTTATTCTGGAGCCGTTGGGTCAAGGAGTATCTTCCTACCCTGCTCCCCAGACAAAAATGGTTTGCCGAGGAGACAGCCATGTGTGTAGGTGATTACGTCATACTAGTAGAACCCAATATAGAACGTGGTGCGTGGCGCCATGGCGTGGTGAGCGCGGTGCACCCCGGTGCCGACGGACGCGTGCGCGTGGTGGACGTTAGGACCCGCACCGGAACTTTGCGCCGGCCTGTGACCCGCGTCGCCCTGCTCGCTCCAGCAGATAATAGTGCTGATCTCAGCACTATGGGGGGAGAATTGTAGACGATAGAATGCAGACACCCTTACTTTTACATTTGTATTATATAGGCTAAACTCTATGTAGCTAGCTTGTACCTATGTTTTATGTATTATTTAATTTAGCATACTTACCACTACTAATTACCAGTTACAAACATACAAACATACATTTTGTTCCCTTATATTGTGTTTCACCGTTCTAAACTCTACTGGTAGCGCCCTCTATTAAAAATCAATGTGAAACTTATTTTTATAATGTGAAATGTGGGTGCGCTTAAAATTAATGTCATGATTGGAGACTGTGAGATTGTGCTGTTGGCTATTACACGAATCTATACCAATTTCTGGCTTTATTTAATTATCCCGACGTGTTAGAGTCTGTGAGTGTTCTACAATAAGTTTTTGGCCCTTCGATCCGAATAAAGTGATTGAACTAGTATTACGAATTATGTATAATACTCCACCAAGTAAAATATTGACACGTCGTCAGCGCCAGGAGCTAATGAATAGTGAAGTTAATAGCAGCAAATTTGTGACTCCTACAGTAGTCGACACTATGGTGAACCCCGGCACTTCTGGTTATTTACTGCCAGGGAACAAAAGCGACACTCATTGTGAACGGAAGAAACAAGAAACTCACAATTCAATTAAGTCTTCACCAGCTTACATAACGACCAAAATGGAGGCAGCTAAAGCAATCGTGAAAAATGCACCTGTTTCTCATTCTCCTTCTGTATCTTCAGTAAACTCGAAGAAGTCCGGTGCGTCATCAGTTGCCAAACGTAAACAGCTGGAGCTTGAAGCTGCTGAGGCTAAGGCCAAGATACAGATGGATTTAATTGACAGGCGATTAGAAGCTAATTTAGCAATTGTGGAGGCTGAAGAAGCTGTGCATCAGTGTGAACGTGAGTCCATGCCTGGGCATGGAAGCCAGTGTGATGTAGCAGTACAGGAGCAAACCTCTCGCCGTCATGTGGAGGACTGGCTAGAACGCAGTCAGCAGAATGCCTGTTTGCCGGACACTGAGACAGAACTACCAGGTAAACTTCGACCAGTTACTAGCTTAGAGGCAGGTATTCAGCAACTTGCACATACTTTGAAGGATATGGTGCACCAGTCTACGTCTCACCAAGATGACCGCCTCATTTCTCGCCTATCCACACCGCGAGAGCTACCTATATTTACTGGTGATTGCGTAGAATGGTTACATTTTAAAAGTGCATACGAAGAGTCCACTAAAATATGTAAACTAAGCGAATCGGAGAACCTATGGCGATTACGACGAGCACTACGCGGTGAAGCTAAAGAGGCTGTCACCGACCTACTGATTGGGAATACCTCGCCTGTAAGCGTCATGGAAGCTTTGGAGTTACGATTCGGTCGCTCGGAACTCATAATCTACACACTGACTACGCAACTACGTAAGTTACCTACACTGCCTGCAGCCTATCAAACCGATATTATTAACTTTGCGATGAAGGTAAACAACTGCGTTGCGACAATACGTGCGCTAAACCAAACTGATTACATTCGCAGTCCCGAGCTCGCTTCGTCTGTGATATCCAAATTACCGATCACACTACTAAGTAAGTGGACTGATTTTGCCTATCAAAAACTATTAGATGGCGAACCAAAGTTGCAGTTATTGGCAACGTTTTTAAAACAAGAGGCACAAATGATATCCGTCGTAGGTACATCTCTGCCTAACGAACAAAAGAAGCCCTTGCCCTTGACCGACACAGCGGGCAAACGATCAGCTGTTGACAATAAGACGCGAAACTATACTGTTTTTGCCACCACTACCGTGTCCAGCGATACACTATGCCTATTTTGTAAGAAGCCTAACCACTCTCTAGCCGACTGTAGGCAATTTAAACGAGCACTGAGGAAGTCTAAATGGCAATTCGTAAAGTCACATAACCTATGTTATTGTTGTCTATCCAAGCGTCATGATAAGGGAACGAGTTGTCCTTCACCCGTGTGCGACATAGACGACTGCGGGCTGGCGCACCACCGCCTGCTGCACTGGAGCCGCCCCGCGCCGGCCGCGCCCCGCGGCGCCGACGCTGCGCCGGAGTCGCACGACCAGCCCGCCGAAGCAACCGTTGCGCATGTCGCCGCGAACAAAGGTGACCTAGGGTTGTCACTTTCAAGTAACGACGAACGGAGTGAGTCTTCAACAGATCACATTATGTTGAAAGTGGTTTCGGTGCGATTACGAGGCCCTCATGGTACAATTAAAACGCATGCCCTGCTGGATGACGCGGCATCAGTTTCTATAATTGACTCGCAATTAGCAGAAGAGTTAGGCCTGAAGAGTCATCAGTCTAGTCCTATAAAATTCATCGATGCTTTCGGACTCGAAGTGTATCAATCTGACGCATCTACAGTGTGTGCTCAAATCAGTGGAAACAATTTTGACAATTTTTATGACATTAAGTTTAGAAAAGTGTCTAATTTTAACTTACCTAAGCAAAATTTGTCTGTGTTAGGTAACTATAGCTGTGATTATTTATCGCATATTAAGGATAAGGTCTGTATGGAGCGAGTAGTGCCACGATTATTGATAGGTCAGGATAATTATTTTCTTATCGCCCCGCTCGAGATGATTCACGGCGGTAGGAGAACACCCTACGCCACGCGCTGTCGTCTGGGATGGACTATCCATGGCTGCTGCGGACGCCCTTGCTCGCTTGCACATGTAAGTAATGCACACATATTCCATCTCGCTCACTCTAATGATGACGCGAGTACACAAGAATTATCTCAACTTAATGAATTGATAAGAAATTCATTTCAGTTCGATTCTATAGGTATTTCTACCTGCCGTCGTGAGAATACGGCACATTTACGCGCTATTCAAATATTGGACGATACGTCACGATATTTGGGAAATTGCTGGGAGGTGGGACTACCATTTAAAAATGATAATTTCACCATGCCAGACAGCATGCATATGAATGCATTAGCGCGGCACCAAATGTTATTACGAAAATTTGATCGTGATCCTATCTACGCGGACAGATACCGGACGGAAATTAACAAGTTATTTGATCAGAAATATGCTCGAGTACTAAATGCAAAGGAACTCTCAGCTGATCACGTGTGGTACCTACCTCATTTTGGGGTTCAAAACCCTAATAAGCCCGGCAAATTACGTTTAGTGTATGACGCGGCTGCGAAAGTTAACGGTTTGTGCCTCAATGATTTCCTATTAACCGGACCGGATTTGTACAATTCTTTGTTAGGTATCATGCTTAAATTTCGCGAACATCAAGTGGCATTTACGGGTGACATTCGTGATATGTTTTTGCGTATTAAAATGCGGCCCGAAGACCAGCATGTACTTCGTTTTCTCTGGCAGGAGTCAAACACCGCCCCACTTAAAATCTGTTCAATGACCAGTCTATTATTCGGAGCGACATGTTCTCCCTTTATTGCCCAGTACATAAAGAACAAAAACGCTTTAAAATACGAAGACGTGTACCCCGAGGCCACGGATGTAATTATAAATCACCATTATATGGATGATTGCTTATATTCCACTACGAGTGTCGAAAACGCGACTAAATTAATCCATGAAGTTTCGGAAATACACAAAAACGGTGGTTTCGAGATTCGCGGTTGGTCTAGTAATAACGTAAACGTAGTGCGGGAGGTGCCGAACGATGCGCTCGCGCCCACTGCCGTGCAGTTTAAACACGGAGCTACTAATACGAGTGAGCGCACTCTGGGCTTGATGTGGCATCCTGCGACCGATTCATTCGGATTTAAAATCTCTTTACAACGCATACCAACGGAAATTATTGATGGTTCCGTAGCTCCTACTAAATCTCAAATGCTAAGTATTATTATGTCCGTATTTGATGTTCATGGTTTCGTCACCCCATTTTTAATAAAAGGCAAAATTTTATTTCAAGACGTACATAGGAGTGGCATCGAATGGAACTGCCGCATCCAGTCTAAAGAGCATACATCTTGGGTTGAATGGCTCGATGAGCTAAAGCAAATCGAATCGTTGCGTATACCGCGCTGCTATATGAATGCCGGTGCGTGGACGCCGTGCTACTCGGACTTAGGTTCGATTCCAGCGGAGGTAATTAACAACGAAGGAATGGTAGATGTACAATTACACGCGTATTGTGACGCGTCTATCAAAGCCTATGCATCCGTGGTTTATTGGCGTTTTACTAGGGCTAACGGAACAGTGCTGGTATGTTTAGCTGCGGGTAAAAGCCGTGTAACTCCGTTACGTCCGATCTCAATACCTAGTTTGGAGTTACAAGGTGCGTTAATGGCATCGCGTCTCGCTGCCTCTGTACAAAATGCACAGAAAGATATTAAACCGATTAAACGTTGGTTCTGGACGGATTCTAGTACGGTCCTCCAATGGATTCGCAGCGATCCTCGCTCATATAAACAGTTCGTAGCTCACCGCCTCGGTGAGATTGATGAGTTAACTACTGCGCCCGAGTGGCGATATGTCCCATCTAAGTTAAACATAGCCGATGTGGCTACTAAGACTAACTCACCGCCATTGCAATATGATGATGTGTGGTTTCATGGACCTGCGTACTTACTTGAGCCTGAAAATCGTTGGCCGCAAAATTTAAAATCTATGCAATCAAGTACAGAAGCCGTTTGTGAGAGGCGTAGTGTCAATTTAACTGTGGCAGCTACAGTCAATTGGTCTTTACCTAAAGAAGAAGACTTTTCTTCTTGGCTGCGTCTTCTCCGTACTACTGCACGAGTTATTTTCTTTATTAGAAAGTGTCAGCGTAAGGCAACTCATTTTGACATAAATCTAATGAAGGAAGCTGAATTATTATTACTGAAAAAGTCTCAATTTGATACGTTTTCAGATGAGATTACGCGTTTAAAACATAAACGTGCAATTGCGAAAAATAGTCGCCTTCTAACATTGACTCCTTACCTTGAGGATGACGGTCTCTTGCGTGTAGGAGGCAGGATAGATAAAGCGGGATTCGATCCATCGCGCAGTCGTCCTGTGATATTAGATGGTCGGCACAAAATTACCCAGCTCCTTGTCGAATATTATCACCGTCGTGCCCTGCACGGCGCCAATGAATTGGTGGTAAATGAACTCAGGCAGCACTACTGGATATTGAGGGCTAGGCCCACAGTGCGTGGAGTCTCAGCTCGTTGCTTATTCTGCCGCTACAGGCGTGCAGCACCTAAGCCGCAGCGTATGGGAGACTTACCTGCGTCTAGATTGCAGCACAATCGACGAACATTCTTCGCTACAGGTCTAGACTTCTTTGGACCAATGGAGATCACGGTGGGTCGGCGTAGGCAAAAGAGATATGGGTTGATATTTACCTGTCTTACAGTGCGTGCGATCCACATAGAAGTGACAGAAGATCTGACGACCGATGCTACTATCATGGCTCTTCGTAGATTTATAGCTCGTCGTGGCACACCTAGCCTAATCTTTTCTGATAATGGCACCAATTTACGTGGAGCAGACGCCGAACTGAAGCGTAGCCTAGCTGAGTTGAACCAGGATCGCCTGCGCGAGGATGGCGCAATACGCGGTCTGGAGTGGAAATTTATCCCACCGGGAGCTCCGGAAATGGGGGGAGCTTGGGAGCGTATGATCCGGACTGTTAAAACCGCATTAAAGGTAACTTTAAAAGAGCGAGCGCCTCAATCGCAAACTCTAGTGACTCTACTCGCTGAGGTAGAAGGTTTAGTGAACTCCCGTCCAATCACCCACGTCTCTAATGACCCTAGTTACCCAGAGGCACTAACCCCTAATCATTTTTTAATTGGGACTTCTTCTACCGGACCTGTCTTCGGTAAGTTCGAAAACTTTGATCTTAACTTAAGGAAACAGTGGCGCATAGCCCAGCGACTGACAGATTTATTCTGGAGCCGTTGGGTCAAGGAGTATCTTCCTACCCTGCTCCCCAGACAAAAATGGTTTGCCGAGGAGACAGCCATGTGTGTAGGTGATTACGTCATACTAGTAGAACCCAATATAGAACGTGGTGCGTGGCGCCATGGCGTGGTGAGCGCGGTGCACCCCGGTGCCGACGGACGCGTGCGCGTGGTGGACGTTAGGACCCGCACCGGAACTTTGCGCCGGCCTGTGACCCGCGTCGCCCTGCTCGCTCCAGCAGATAATAGTGCTGATCTCAGCACTATGGGGGGAGAATTGTAGACGATAGAATGCAGACACCCTTACTTTTACATTTGTATTATATAGGCTAAACTCTATGTAGCTAGCTTGTACCTATGTTTTATGTATTATTTAATTTAGCATACTTACCACTACTAATTACCAGTTACAAACATACAAACATACATTTTGTTCCCTTATATTGTGTTTCACCGTTCTAAACTCTACTGGTAGCGCCCTCTATTAAAAATCAATGTGAAACTTATTTTTATAATGTGAAATGTGGGTGCGCTTAAAATTAATGTCATGATTGGAGACTGTGAGATTGTGCTGTTGGCTATTACACGAATCTATACCAATTTCTGGCTTTATTTAATTATCCCGACGTGTTAGAGTCTGTGAGTGTTCTACAATAAGTTTTTGTTAGGACATGGTATTGTAAACGATCTTTAAAATTCTGTTCGTCTTTTAAATATTTTTTTCAAAATTCAGAATACATACAGTAGCAACCCTAGTTAGTCGGCAAGTTTAGGTAATAATAATAAATATCTTTATTAAAGGCAATATAAAACCCAATATACAATAATTACAATAAAAAGAAAAATATAAAAATACAAAAATGATAATAATGTTATAATTTTCGAAGACGACGGGAGTGGACTATCTGTTAGTTTTCAATTTTGTGTCAGAAGGCACAAGTCCGGCCTTTGTGAAGATCTCTGGGGGAGGCCTACGCCCAGCGGTGGGTCTTTCGACTGATATAATGAGGTATTTAAGTACAATTTTATTTAACTTTAATTCTAGATACTCTTTTTGTATATTACGCATTGTATGATACGCAGTCGTTCATTGTATGGTGTGGCGAACAAAAGGTCGTAAATTTAGGTTTTTTCAATCATCGTAGTAAGAACATTCCACAGGTAAATATAGATACATACATACCTAGTAGGTATATCTGTTTTAGTTTCCTGTTACTCGTCTGATTTTTCCTTAACTCAATGATACACAAGTTATCGCCATTGCGCTACTATAAAAATAGTAAATATTACCATATTTAAATATTATATTAATACATAGGACGTACAAATTTATGTTCTACCTACTCGTATTAGGAGAGCCCGTTGATGACTTAAAAGTCGTAAAAATTTGTCTGACTCATTTTTAATGAGTATTTCATTGCTATTAGTGCCCAATATTCAAAAATTAAGCCACGCGTCGTGAGTTTAAGACCAACTCCATCCATCGGCGGGCGCCGTACAAGACGACTAACTTAGGTCATGTATCTATTCATAGGTACCTATAGACAGAGATACAGGACGCGACATTTTCGGTTCCGTAGAGCTGAAAATGGACAGCTGTTTTTATGTAACACGACAGACAAACAGGTAAGTTAACCAAAAGATGGAAAGTGGTCACCGCCGCCTATGGACATCACCAACACCAGGGGTATCCCACAAAGAGCCCTCCAATACGAGCATACGTCCCTACCTTTTGACCAAAAAGATTGGAAAGTTAGCTACCGTCATAGACAGGTAATTTTTTTTAATTGTCGTTTAACCGCCACCTTACCTGGTGGTAAGCGACGATGCGGCCGAAGATAGAGTATGTTCATCTAGGAATGGACTAGCTTTTCTGCTCTTGTCATAGCCCAAAAGAAACACTGTGACTGGGAGCTGATTCCACATCCGAATAATACCAACATAAAATGACTCTATGATGAGTCTGGTTGACTGGTAGAAAAAGCTACGTAGCTTTAAGTCCGCCATTGTACTGTAATGTGCATGAAGTTTTAAATAAATAAATAAATAAATAAAAATTCGAACCTTCACTTGGACACCAACAAAGAGTTTACGTAGTGAGGATCAGTACTATTCAGTACCCAGTCCGCCGCCGGAATTTAAACAGATTAATATGATAATCAAGTTAATAGGTGACGTAAAATTAATTGATCTTACCTTAGATAGATTTTACTGTTCGAATTTGATGGCTAAGTTATAACCAAGTAATTTACATGCTTCTTTAAGTATTTTATGTTATACTAGCTGTGCCCACGACTTGGTTCGCGTGGACTACAGGATGTCTGGTATATTTAAGAACAGGTTTACTGTTCAGAGACCACATGATAATGCCGTCACATCTGTCATGTGGTTTGTGGGCAATGAACCACTTAAGCAACACTGTGTTCTGGTAAAGCACTCTTATAAAAACACTCTTTTACTTTTAATTTGATAGTTCCGTCGTGGTTCGCACAATAAATGTTAAAGCAAAGTGATTGGTGCGAGTAGTCTTTATAATTTTATTTCGTCGAGGCTCTCCTCGTTTGATTGTGAAACAAAGATAGCGGTGTTAGATTGGGCAGTTCCATTGTAATCTCCGAAATGTATCCGTTAACATAGAAATAGACATACATCCATACATACATATGTTCGAAAAACATAACCCTCCTACTGTCGCACTCAACAAGCACTAAAAACAGATAGTTTAAACAAAGAGAGTCTGCGGAGAAGTTCCACGTTTTAGATTTAGTTTCATCTAAGCGTCTTACTCCTTGCGCATCCCTACCCACCTTCTTCACTCCCGTCCCGTCGGCGAGTTTAGAATAGAAGGAATATGACTTTTATTGAAAAATATCATTTGACAACATTCTGACTTCTTTGAAGTGGTTTGACTTTGAAAATATGCCTATCCATTTTAAGCCTGTACAATAAAGTGCACACGGAGTCGGTGGCCGAGAGTCGGTACACTAGTTAAAGGCTAACCGATGCTCTTACGGTGAGGGAAAACATCTTGATGAAACCAGCACTTCAGGCTACTGAATGTGTAATCTGGTCAGGTTACCCTGGTATAAGGGTAACTGATGTCAAATGGGAATCGCTCCTCTGTAATTATCTGATTTGCCAAATCCTGGATCATCGCGCGGCGGACTTCAGGCCATCGCGCGCGAGAGCACTATTTTGATGATTATTTTATTTCCTATCGTCGTTCAGTATCCTATGCCCTACCTTACAGTATGAACTCCAATCACACCTAGTTTCATTGGAATTCATTTAGCAGTTTCGTTGTGATGCGGGGCTAAGTTATAGACAGTCATATTAAAGACAATACCTATTAAGGTTAGCAATTGTAATAAGTTTATTATTTTTTGTGGAGAATTTAATATAGATTTGTAGGGAGACAAAATATTTACAATTAGTAATAAAATTAAACACAAATATTACATTTGTTAGATGTATCTTGCAAATGTACTAGTAGGCTAATTACATTACTTAAGTCTAATCAACTTATTTTGAATACTACCAGAATAACAAGTACTACATCAACTTGCCTAGACATGTAGCCAGGCTATAATAAACAAACTATAATCTGATAATCGTAATTAATATATATGACGGATCACGGTCAATAGTATGGACTCATGTGGTCAATAGTACGGACTCATGACGATGAAAACGGAAGTGGGAGTGCGCCCTCTGGTGGGGCGTGCTGACAGAGTCTCGACGGCACGACTCGGGCCGAGTGGCGGCCATTCTTGGCGCGACCGCCGCCGAGGAGTGACGCGTCTTGAAACTGTCTCCACATTTCGTTTGTTTACGTTTGAAGTTCGTTAATAGAAAGTGTTATTTACGTTTAAAAATAAAGTAATTTTAAAATCACCTTTGAAATAAGAAAGTAAATTACCTCAACTGCCTACATTTGTAATACCGCTCTGAATTCTAGTGAAATTATAAGTGATGTGCAAATATGAAATGGAATAAATACAGTGGAGTAAATGTGAACCTTTTCTTTAATTTATCTGGACGAATACGACCTAATACTGATATCACCACCCTGATGACAATGATCCTGATACACCCCTTTCCTTCACGCGACGACATCAGAAGCGGTGATAACGAACGCAACGCCCAAGAGATGGTATGATGAAAAGCAACAAAGAAAATGCAGATACGCTACGTGAAAGCGTAATAATAAAAGAAAGGTCTCGAATCCAGTTGAGTTGCCTACATTAAAATGTAAAATTATTTAACATGTTTAAAGCGCAGCCAAGAGTCCAAACACCCCGAGATATAAGACAAAGACTTCGTCAGAAAGATTGGGGGATTCATAAAGTAAACAGCAGATCATCTGTACCAAATGGGTCATGGTCAAGGCAGACCCCGGGCCTTCGAGAGCACCACTGGGATATCGACAACATTATTAAAAATCGAGTGAAACTTACTATGGACGGCACTTTGGTATGGCTTCTTTGTTTTTGTTAAATTTAATTTAGATTACTCATGTAAACATTTTCCTTTTTAAATATAAAATTGAGTTAGTTAAATAATTTGCGTAGTTCTAAATTAGCCAGTTAAAGTTTATTCAATGACTTTAAAGTAAACGCTTACATTTAGATTCATTTAGCAGTGTGGTTTGACACCACAAGTAAATTAATTGCTTAGATTTCTGCAGATTAAATAAAATCAAACAATAAAAAACGGTGTATATTAATTTTTTATTTTTGTTTTACTAATACAATTATTTTCATCTATTGCATAACAATGGTGCACAACGGTTCGCTTCACCTACGAGAACAACATTGGAATGCAACGCTGGACTGGTAGCCTCAACGTGATTGTTTCAACATGGGACGACGATGGTAGACAATCTGCGAGTGTACATGACTGAGAAATGATGTGATATTAATAGTTCCTCTCTATCTGGTGAGTCCTATACATAATTATTATTTAGTAAAAACCTGTGCTGAAGAGGCTGCCTAGCGGATTTTAGGAGTTATTTACTTTGACAATTAAGAAAAGTATTCTGACAGAAACACTATTGATACCCTTAGTAGAGAGAATGGCAGGTTTATTTGTATCTTTAGTGAAACTACAAACAGAAAGAATGTAAACAAAACATAAACAACGTCAGTTACGTCAGTGTTACAATTTATTGGTAAAAATGTCAAAAACTAC
Source organism: Blastobasis lacticolella (assembly GCA_905147135.1). NCBI lineage: Eukaryota > Metazoa > Arthropoda > Insecta > Lepidoptera > Blastobasidae > Blastobasis > Blastobasis lacticolella. The sequence goes on from LR990056.1 coordinate 7,913,282, forward strand.
TGCTAAGTTTAAAAATGTTAGCTTTTGCGGGTACCTATGTCAATTAATGTAGGCTGTCTGATAGAAAGTTACTAAGAAAAAAAATCACTCCACAAAAATAGTAAGAATTATGTTAAATCCGTCCCAATGTCAAACAGTGTTTATAGTAAAAAAAGTGTTATTTAATCTAAGATTATTTTACCATCTTGAAACATGGTGCGCTATGATTTTACGTATTACCAACATCACGTCAGTTATCAGAAAACAAGAATAAGTAATACTTGGAAAGCATAGTGCTATTATTTTTATAAATTGAGTACGTAAGCATAGTTATGGTGGTGCTGCTGCTGACTGACTTCTTCTTCTTGATCGTTGCCTCACTGCTGAAGATCCTGATCCTGATCCTGGTCTTTGGTAAACTGCATGTCTCCATCGGTTTCGATGAATCGTTCGAATATTTGGTCCACCTATCTTTTCGGACTTCGGCCTCTGGGTCTCTTGCCTTCGACTTTTCCCGTCACCATAAGTCGTTCCAGATTGCTGATTAAGTAAATATTTGATAATAACAGTGTGGCAGGGATGCCGTAGCAGTGAGTTTGTGGAACAATTAGCTGGTGTACTTTAGGATGTTGTCTTAGAGATAGGATAGGCTTCACATAGGCTTCGAATGTGCAAATTCAATAACGACCCCGCGATCTCCGCGATTTCTATGCGAGCGGGAGGGTGCAAACATGTATCAAGAGAAAAAAAAAAAGAAAAGTTATTAGCGTGTTTGTTTACATTTAACAGGAGAAATTCGAACGAAATTTTCCATATTTCAGTATAATGTTTGTTATTGTGGTCGTAGTTTCCCAATGTTGTAGAATAGAGAGATAAGATATCCGCGGTAAAAATGGGATCACCGATATACGTTTCTTTTAATACTACAAAAAAAAAGGTAGTTTGGTTAGTAACGTAATTTTATATTAGTATCAAGTTATTTAACGAAAAAAAAAAAGTAAACACGAGTAAGTGAACTGATTGACGGTAGATAATTTCGAATTATGTTTTGAGTAACTAAAGATAAACCTGTGACTTAGTTCGACCGAAAACCATGTGTACTAAGTCAATGTGACTTAGTTTGACCTGGATAAAGACTTTGTTAGACGGATCAATCTAAGACGCTAACCCAATACGTGACGACTATCGAGCCGAGGTTTTTATGAGATTTATGTGATCGTTTTGTTTTCTCAAAATTTGTTGCATCATCGGATGAAGGTGATCGTGTTTTATCAGTGATGGTGGGCTAATGGAGCCGCCTATGGGAGAGTTTTATGGTTGCTTACCGGCCTGATGGAGGCTATGGGAGCGTGGCTAATAGCAGGTAGATGTTTTAAGCTTTGTGAGAAAGTATTGAACGATAACGATGATGAGAAAGTCCAGATATTTTGGTGATAGTTCAATAGCCGGTTTTATAAATTATTTTTAGCTTCGAGTACTGAAATTTCCTTGATTACTGATATAAAGTAACTATTTTGAGTTCTGTTGTTGTGCCAGTAAGATGACAGTGTAAGCAATGGTGAGATTTCATATCCTTCTGCCAGTACAAGTTTTTAAGTACCTGAATTGTTGTTGAGGTCAAACATCCAGATTTATTTGGCTGACTTGGAGTGACCCGGGAGTCATGTGTGTGACTCATTGGGCTAAGAGCCCCGAATGTCTCGGATGTTGTGGCTGTAGATAGCAAATTTTATTTTGTAATTTTTTTAGAAGGCGGCTTGATATGGGCTGCCTTCGTTATTACAAACATTGTTAAATGGTTTCAAAATGGGAGCTTAAACGTAACGTAAAGTCTAGATAGAGTATACTCGTTCGAACAGTTAAAATCGATGACGATGATTATTGCTTGTTTAGTTTTGGTGTGGCTACAAATGGACTATTGTTACCTATAACTGGCGTATCAAATAGACGTGAGAGCTTCTTATTATTAAACTTCTGATTTAGTTTTGATATTGGGCAGTAGAAATAATGTTTATTTTTATTTTATTTTATTTTGTTGTTTTTGTAGAGATGACACCGTAAACAGTTGTTCGGATCTGTGACGATTACTTGTTGTGTAACTCGTAGACCGTTATTGACCGGGTTATGATAGCAGATAGACTGTTACCTATCACTGACTTAGTACAGATTTGGTCGAAGGATTGACCACGAGCTGTGAATCTATAGACAGCTTCTATTTATTTGTCCCGCCTGTGTGGCTCCCGCCTGTGTGGCTCCCGCCTGTGTGGCTCCCGCCTGTGTGGCTCCCGCCTGTGTGGCTCCCGTCTGTGTGGCTCCCGCCTGTGTGGCTCCCGCCTGTGTGGCTCCCGCCTGTGTGGCTCCCGCTTGTGTGGCTCCCGCCTGTGTGGCTCCCGATAGTGTGGCTCCCGCCAGTGAGGCTGTTTGGTATTTCGCCTGTGTGGCATAGTCTGTGTGACATTAAGTCTGTGTGGTATTTAGCCTGTGAGGCATTCTACCTGTATGGCATTTCGCCGGTGTGGCATTTTTATGTGTGGCATTATGCCTCTGTGAAATTTACCCGTGTGTGACATCTTACCTGTATCGTGCTTTGGTAGACGTGACACAGGATATATGATGAATAAACTCATAGTTTGACGATTAGAGTGGCACTGACCAGAGTGACACCCAACCTGTGTGGCACCTAGTCTGTGTGGTATTTCGCTTGTGTGCAGGTCCAGTTGCGTGGCGGCCTGGTTGCGTGGCGGCCTGATTGCGTGGCGGCCCGACTGATGGCGTCCGTCGTGTGGTGGTTCGTCGCCTGTGTGTCATTTCTCCTGTATGGTAACATTACTTATTCTTTTTAAATTAGGATGGCGCTGACGGATGACCAAAAATCATATGGCATTTAATGAAGGAGTGTTTCAATCCCACTCGAAGTAACATTGGGTCTTTTGCTGAGTACTGAAAATTTGATTTAGGTATGTCACATATTTGTAGTGAATCTAAGTACCTACAGTAATGGACGTCAGGGACGATACGCGAGCTCTGTGATTGGGGCTTGTTTCCCACTCAACAAGAGCATCAAGGGGAAAAAACTGGTGACGATGATTAAACCTTCTTCATTGGTGGTAATTGTGATACGGTTTATGAACCGTCTGGTGTTATACCTTGTCACGCCTCTCTAATGAACTGAAGTCGTAGCTGAATTTATGTCGGCAACTTATAAAGAATAATTTATGTACAAGATGATGTTGTTATCTCTCAATCTACAGAAATTTAGTATGATAAATGATAATGGACGTATGTTTTATGTGAAGAATTGGTGGGTTAATGCAGTCGTGATAGATCCAATCACATGATTCATAAGACTTATTTGGGTGATGTGTTGTGGTCAGAAGTGACCGAGCGAATATAGTACTGTGCTATGGTTTTCATGTTTCAGATTACACACGAGGACGTGTGTACAGCAGGACGGCCGTGACGGATCACGGTCAATAGTATGGACTCATGTGGTCAATAGTACGGACTCATGACGATGAAAACGGAAGTGGGAGTGCGCCCTCTGGTGGGGCGTGCTGACAGAGTCTCGACGGCACGACTCGGGCCGAGTGGCGGCCATTCTTGGCGCGACCGCCGCCGAGGAGTGACGCGTCTTGAAACTGTCTCCACATTTCGTTTGTTTACGTTTGAAGTTCGTTAATAGAAAGTGTTATTTACGTTTAAAAATAAAGTAATTTTAAAATCACCTTTGAAATAAGAAAGTAAATTACCTCAACTGCCTACATTTGTAATACCGCTCTGAATTCTAGTGAAATTATAAGTGATGTGCAAATATGAAATGGAATAAATACAGTGGAGTAAATGTGAACCTTTTCTTTAATTTATCTGGACGAATACGACCTAATACTGATATCACCACCCTGATGACAATGATCCTGATACACCCCTTTCCTTCACGCGACGACATATATTTTAATAATTAATGTTAATATGAGATAAGAGACAAAATACTATTAAATTTGTACCAATTAACAACAATTGTTAAAATAATTTTGGAAATAGCATTATAGAGAAATCAGCGAATTTAAAGTATTTTTACAAATTAATATTTCAATTTTCCGTGTGGTGACCGGCAGAGTAGAATAGCAACAACCCCTTACGCTCATGTCGTACAAGGCGACTAATGTTTTCGAGACAAAAGATCAAGAGTCTCCGTAGTCTGGAAAATGGGCAGCAAGCCTAACTACCTTCTCGAGAATTGTATCTTAATACACTTGTGCAGATGTTTTGATACCTTTTTCACAAAAGTATGGCTCAGTCACTCCTTCATAGCTAACGCCCCACCAAACCATTACTGAAATCGGATAATGCCCTCTGTCTAGTGTTGCACTCTGTCCTAAGACAGATGCTCTAAAGCTATGAGCATAAATACGGTCATTTTGTTTGTTAAAATGTTGATCAATTGTAAAAAATTTCTCATCCGTAAACAAAATTTTTTCTGTGACCTCCCTTTGTGTACCGCTTCAGTAGTTGTTTCGATTTTACCACCCTATTCTTTTTTAAATGATCAGTTAAGAAATGACCAGTACGTCGCTTATAGGCTGCAAGTCCTAAGACATCTTTTAAAATACGCGACATGGTTTTAGGTGCTATCTTCATCTCCCGAGATAAAATCTGTTGCTTTCGGACAGTATTTCTTCGAATTCTTTCCCTTACTGCTTTGACTACCTTTTTCGTACGAACACTACTCGGACGGCCAGATCCTTTTCTGTCACAAACAGAGAAGGTCTCATTGTACCTATAATAGCCCGGTACACAAACATTTGACTAATACCAAGCGTATGGAGAGTTTTAAAAATTTCATTTGGCTCCATACCTACTTTATGTAATGCAATCACAGCGATTCGGTTCTCTTTATCACCCGACTCTAGGCTTTACTTGTGTATTTGACTCTTAGTTTGCTGGTAGCAGCTCAATTTTGTGAGGTTAATCTCACTCTGAATGGACTTTTACCTACTTGTTTTTTATGTTAATTATTAATAAATTTTGGAAATAATATAGACAGTTTGAGGAGAATTACAACTTCAATTCGTGTTTATCAACTGGCTGCTCCTGATTATGACACCTAAGTTGAGGTAGCTGATAATATGCCCAAGCCGTAGCTAATATTGGTTTAGCAGCCTCGCTTACGAGTCGTATACCACTTGGCCACCGACGCTCCGCGACAATGTTTGTTTATACTACTAAGTGACAAGCGAGCGGCCCACCTGATGGAAAGCGGTAACTGTTGCCCCCATAACGTCTACGATTCATGCACCTGAGTTTAATTATTTCAACACATGTTTACTATACACGCAAAAGTTCTAAGTAGATTAAAGCAACAGAACGAAAGACTCACCAAGGCATGATTTTTTTTATTCCACCTTGTATTCTTCACACGCATAATTATGTTTATTTACAATCCCTTTTTATATATTAGACTCCAAATTAAACGCTGAACCTTGAAAAGTTTAAATAGTCTGTAACAAGTTTTTTTCTGAACTTTATTTAGCAATCGGCTTTGACACCGAAGTACGAACTGGCTCAAGAGTTTAAAGTTACGAGTGCCTTTCGAGTGAACAAAGTACACAGTTGTATAAACGACAAAGTAATAAAATAGAAAAAATACCTACAGACAAGTTATTAACATTCAACACTGATACTTTAATGGAAGTAAGAAAGGAACATGGCATAAAGGATTCAAATATGTTGGTGGAAGCTATCGATCTATTAGAAGAATGGATACAGAAGCAAAGTCACTTTGTGAAAAAAGATATCGGTGAGTATGTTGACAGGTCACAATGAACATATCTGTGGTGGAATAATGATGGAATGAGCTCCCAGCCACAGTGTTTCCTTTGGACTATGATATGGGATCGTTCAAGAGGTATATTAGAGGTCTCTTTAGAGGCGGGCAACGCATTGGTGACTCCCCTGGTGTTGCCGATGTCCATAGGCGGCGGTGACCACTTTCCATCAGGTGGCCCGCTTGCCTGTTTGTCTGCTAAGTAACATAAAAAAAAAAAAAAAAAAAAAAACATCTTGGCATTAATGTCCCGGTTGTGCTCTCGAGAGGCCCGGGGTCCGCCTTACGATTATGTAATTGGATATATTTATCTGCCGGTGGGTGTAACTTCCAATAATGGTATAATTATAATTAAGTATGCCCAGATTTTTTTATATTAAATATTTTGGTATTAATGTTTATTTTATATTTCTTATTGAAAATATTCTATCTGTAACTAAATAAATTACATTTTGATCAACAGTTTGGTTTTCTATTATTTTCTTTTCATTAAGAGCTTTCATTAAAATTTCAAAAGAGTGAAAAGAAACCCCCGTCCGATATGAATTTTATATTTTGTAGTGTAGGTAAATAACCTATTAAATAATACAATTTAAAATCTGTATGAAATTTATTGCCATTTTGTATCAAATCAATCACATGAAAAGAGAAACATAGTACCCCGCGGTTGATACCTATATAACAAACACTTCATGGATCCCACGGGATTTTTGATAAGTAGAGAGCTCGTCTAGTCTAAAATGACTCGCCCCACTACTTAGTTAGTTGATTTCGATGTGTGAGTGCAAATATTGATAACGACACTTCATCTGTGTGGGAGCCAATGAACGACGCGAGCTCCTACGTTTGAATCTACATATGGTGATAAGTACTTATTTTAATATCTAATTGCTCAGTTTGTAACTTATTGAGCATCGGTGGCCAAGTGGTAAAGGGTTCCGACTCGTCTGCGAGAGGTACCGGGTTCGAATTCCATTGCCGCCATGTATCAATGACTCTTTTCTGAATTATGTACCGATACTCTTACGGTGAGGGAAAACATCGTAAGGGAACCTGCACATGACTGAATGTGTAACCATGATCCAATCTTGTCAGGTTCCCCTGGAGGTCAGATGGCAGTTGCTTCACTTAATTACCTGATCTGCCAAAACCAGGATCAAGTCGAACCCCTGCCATCATGCGCGAGAGCATAACCGAAAAATTAACGCCAATATGTTTATTTTTTATACTCAGTTTGTAACTTGTTTCTGTGTCGTAAAATAACATAAAATAATTTAGTACTTTGATAATAAAATTCCGATTGCACATTAGCCATCAATGTAACAGAGTCATCCGCATATCGACTATAGTAACGTTTGACATTAAAAATTAATATTTACTATTAATTATCATATTATATTTTCCAGATTGAGGATATTTTGAAAGGCTAATAATCAATAGTAAAGGATCGGTAGAGAAAGCCAGGTTGCACAAGCTATGTACTATGAGAACATTATTGCCGCATTTTTTTGAGGATATGGATCCTAGACAACCTATAAATATCGGTGTACTGTAAGTAAGGGCCCGGTGTCCGCCTTTGACCGTGATCCAGAATTTGACCGAAGTACCTAATATTAAATACTGCGTTTTTTTTCAGCTCTTACGCGGCGGTACCTAAGTTCACCAAAGCCAATGATAGGAGTGGTTATAGTTAAACAATCAGAAAATAAATTTAGTCAATCCATTTTCTTGGATGTTTCAAATTTTGCTAGCAGTACTACAGCTAAGAATTACCGATATAGAAGCCTGCAATATAAGTAAAAAATAGATGATTACGTTGCGCATTCTGTAGACAATTTAAAGATGAATGGCTTAAGGCAAATGACGACAATTTACATCGTAAGTATTAAAATAATATTTGTAAACGTATTTCCCTCATAGACAAACAACCTGATGAGAATTAATATGGCTAGATCCTTGCCCTTCTAATGAATGTTTTGAGTATATGACTGAATGGTAGTTCCAGCTATCCCAATTGATTGAAATTGGAGATAACTGGTTTAAAATTCACTTGCAAGATTTAACCCATACTAACAAAAACTTTCCTTGCGGGATGGGTATGGAACACGCATAAAAGACCCACATGTTAACCACGTCTAAGCTCATTGACACTTTGGTGGGCCTCATAAAACAAGTGTTGAGCCCAAAACTGGCTGATCACACACACTTACACTGACACATTCACAAAACAACGCTGCTAGATCATTTACCTAAGAGCCTACTGCCGATGGAATATAGCAGAGAAGGGACATCGTTAGACAAACCTAATAGTAAAAAAACAATAATCTGAAAGGAGATTGATAAGAAACGTAATAATGAAATCGCAAAAAGGATCGATAGTTTTATTCGTTTGTTACAGAGGATTGGCTGGATGCATTAAATTCAAAAGAATTTAGATCATACAGAAACTTAATCAATTAGGCTAGAACTAACGAAATATTTAGACAGGCTGATACTTTCAACGATCAATATTTGGGTATGCATGGCACTTTCAGAATGCAGAGTGTCGATTGAATCTACATGAGTAAATTACGTACATCTTTCCATATTTAAAATAATTATCTCTCCCTATTTTACTATTGAAAATAACAATTGCTTAGCAACTGTTGTATTTATATCCACCTGTCCCAGTCTATACCAAATCAGCCTGAATAATAAATTACAAGACCTTAGCTGATGTGTTTATATATGTCGCAGGTTTATGCTCAAATCAGGGTTTTCAACAAAAAAAATTATATACCTGAGACAACTCAGTTATTTGATCAGAAACCTAAACGTCCTAAAAACTGAAACAAACTTTCGTGAAGGTAAACAAGTTTCAGATTTTGATGAAAATTAAGTTCGCACGCGATGGAAAGTATGATTTCGGTAGACAGGCTAGCTATCTAAATATCTGATACTTCTTAACGGGCTGAGCTCGAAGCCTTGGTATGACAATGATAATAGGGATTAATAACGATAATGGGTTAGTATCACGCAGAGTCCTAATTATGGAATCACAATAGTGTAGAACCATTATTGATTAGGTTTGTTCTAAGTGTGTGTAAAATTGCTGTAACAAATCAATCATTTTTTATTGTCTATTGCTTTGTATGTGTTTGTCGTAGACTAGGGCAGACTCTAGCAGGGGCGAGATCCATCAGAAGGTATTTTCGGGATAGTGTTATTGAAATAAGAATTATAAGAACAGTTTAACAGTGTATTGAGGTAATAAAGCATAATTACAATAAAAACAGCAAACGATGAAAGCATAGGATAATTTTAAGTAACAGATAATAATGTGGGACTACCGAACCCGTGGGTCACTGGAAGACCCGCCACCACCCATGGCCATCCCGCGAGGCCGAAACGCAAGATGCGCCGGGGAATCTATTCACGTGCGCCCTTGTACAAATTCTAATTTGGTAGTCCCTTCTGTACTCACACTCTCCTTTATGGAGTACGACTATGTGATGCGAGGCAATTAATAAAGACTTCTTCTTTCTTCAATGGATGAGCGGCTAGTTACACGTCTTGACTCGTCGATGGTCGAATGGGAAGTGTTCGTTGCGACCGCGCGCCGAATATGACGTCTTCACAGTATTTCCAGCTATCCGCAAGGTGGCGCTTCGATTGACGTTGCGTTTCTTAGCCAAATGATGACTAGGCTCATGACCCTCTACAACACGGCCATCCTGCGAAACACACGTCCTCGTGTGTTGATCTGAAATATAAGAATACCACAGCACAGTACCTTGTTCGCTCGGTCATTCCTGACCCTATGGTTGTAAGAGACTCTACACTAGCTCTCTTCTTATCATTCTAAACTCAAAACAATATTCCTTAACTCGTGGAAAGACAAATCGAAATTAATAAACATTGCTAACATTTCTACTCAGTGACGTTGATTCGTCTGATTTTTGTAACCTGTAGGTACTTATAGACTTTAGTAGTACCTTTATAAAACAGAGGCTAGTACAGTACTCGCCATACTTTTAACTGTACCTATTAAACGTAGCCATACTTTTATAACCTGTACCTATTGTACGTAGATACACTACTATTAGACTATGCAGTATACATCTCAATATGAAATTGCCAATCACAAAGTAGCAACCTTAACACGTTTTACTTCACTTATAGCTGTCTATAGACTCTCAGCTTGTGGTCAATTCTTCGACCAAATCTGTACTAAGTCAGTCATAGGTAATACAGTCTATCTACTATCATAACACGTGATAACTGTCTACGAGTTACACAATTAGTAATCGTCATAGAAAGTCGAAACAAAGTCCGCCTAATGAGTTGTCCCCATATTTCTGTATGGCGCAGAAACGTCGACAGTTCCCCTGAAAGACCGACGCAAAATCGATGCGCAGAAAATGTGATGTTGGCAGAGACTTTAGAGATTACTTTACTTCATAGATCATCATAATCTTACAACTCAGATCACAGACTTGATTATCACAAAGTATTTACAAACGGGACATAATTTATTTACAAGGTAATTTCTTGAAAGAACAATAATCAATTAACCTGAGTAGTCATGTACCAGAGAAAACCATCATTTACCAGACTTCAAAACCACATTATTTACAACAAGAGCTTACAGAACTTCCAAGTATGCCACCCTCTAAGCCACGGCTTACATAGCCGACCAGCTGATCATCAGCCGCCACACAACATACGTGTGCCCCCGTGTGCATCACTCACTGACTACACACGATACGGTCACTGTAGACCACGACCTCCGCCAGAGCTAAACGCGCACCGCGCACCCACGGACTACTTGAGTTACCCCAAGTGTTAGATTCCTCCTTAATAAAACTCAGTTGATAGGACACAACTCACTTTTAATAATGCCAGACAATGTTTACTTGGATATTTTACACAAATTAGGTAAGTAGCCTTAGGTGCTAACGACGTCTATTTTCGTAATGGCCGCGGAATACGTTTGTTGTCCAGATCGCGCCAAAAGTGACAGGTGTCCGATTAGAGTACCACAGACTATGACCAAAACAATCTACGGTTATTATCAATATCTTACACTCGGCCAATTCTGACAACGAACGCGTCCCGCGTCGTATTTACAGAGATGTATATTGAGTACCTACAACTAACATTTCAAGAATATAAATGCACTAAGTACATTCTAAATACCTAAGTATAAATGAGTATTAATTTATCATAAATAACTTAAGTTATTTCTTCATTTCCTTTCAATATTATTTCACTTTAACAACCCATAATCAAATAAAACTATTGCCATCGCGTAGGATGGTCCACACTATTACCATTCGGTAATAGTTCACTTTACTAGCATACTCAAAATAACGATTGCCATCGCACAGGATGGTCCAGACTATTACCATTCGGTAATAGTTCACTTTAAAAACATACTCAAAATAACGATTGCCATCGCACAGGATGGTCCAGACTATTACCATTCGGTAATAGTTCACTTTAAAAACATACTCAAAATAACGATTGCCATCGCACAGGATGGTCCAGACTATTACCATTCGGTAATAGTTCACTTTAAAAACATACTCAACATAACGCTTGCCATCGCACAGGATGGTCCAGACTATTACCATTCGGTAATAGTTCACTTTAAAAACATACTCAAAATAACGATTGCCATTAGTGTGTATTGAATACCTTGTTTTATTTAACTTATGTTTTATCACTTGTACTTGTTATACTTATTTATCAATGAATCTCTCAAATCAAAACTCATAATAATTCTTTCTTTCTCAGCCTCACCAAATTGTAGCTACAATTTCATTTATAACAAATATTTCAAAATTAACTGCGCCTTACGTTCAACAAATAAGTTACAAATACTACGTTCAACCATTTCGACCGTATGCATATCTGGTGTACCTAATCGGAATCACTTGCTACAGGATCATTGCTAAAGACCAACCATGGGTACATTTTATCAACTGAATATACTCCAGTATAAATCGCTTTACCGTCTTTACGTGTGATTGGCGTATCTTGGACCTCATAGCGATCATTGCCTAGGATCTTAGTAATTTTGTAAGGCCCAAAACATTTGGGAACCAATTTACGACTTTGTCCAGGAATTGTGGCAACTTCCCTTTCTACCCTAACCAGGTCACCGACCTGATACTTGTGAGCTTCCTTACGGGTTCGATCAAATCTCTCTTTTTGCTTTTGTTGTTCGGAACTTATTTTCTCTTCAACTTCTGATCTAACTTGTATTACGTCCTGGCGTTCACTTGCCTCGGATACCACGGGGTTCATGATACTATCACAACTACCAGTTGGCGCGACGCCGAACAAAGCCTCTGCTGGAGTCTTACCTGTACCCTTATTAAGGGTATTATTTAAAGACCATTGTACCTTTAAAATTGAGAGGTCCCACTGATCGTCGGGCTTATCATGGTTTGCTGCTGTCAACGAATCTACCAGAGTTCGGTTGTAGCGTTCGATCTGTCCATTCGCTCGTGGTGTAGCGACAGCATTCAAAATATGCTTCATGCCTTTCACGTGAACAAACCTTTGAAAACTATGACTCGTAAAACTTGTTCCTTGATCGGTTATAAGCCTTCGAGGCACTCCGAATAAAGCAAAATACTCTTCAAATACCTGAATTGTCGTTTTAGACTTACAGTCTTTGACCGCTTTCAAATATATATATTTCGTGAATGAGTCAATTATAGCAAGAACATACTGATTTTTCTTCTTACTTAAGGGAAAAGGACCACAATGGTCTGCGTGCAAGGTGTCAAAGGGCTTATTCGGTTTTTCAATTGGATGCAACATGCCTTCCTTTGCACCTGCAGGCACTTTATTATGTGCACAATGGAGACACGCTTTACAATATTTCCTTATAAATTTTCTCATTCCTTTAAACCAATAGACGTTTTTGACGCGATCGTAAGTCTTTTCAAAACTAAAATGACCGTTGTCATCATGTTTCATCTTCAGTATTTGCCACCTAACTGATTTCGGAACTACCCATAATAGAGATACTTTATCGTCCTTTTTAACCACTCTGTACAGCCTGTCATTTTTATATGTGAAGTTATTTTTCACCTCCACTACTGTTTCGCTATTCGGATCTTGAAGTATTTCAATCATGCGTTTTAGTTCGGGGTCAGCTGACTGGACCGTTTGTAACCAGGCTGCCTCATCCTGAACGACTAAAATGTCCATGACATCGGTTGTCACCTCGTCCTTTCTAGCAGGATTTCGACTTAGCGCGTCGACATGCGCCATTCGCGCGCCCGGCCTATACTCGATTGTAAACTCGTACTCCTGCATACCTATCCACCACCTGGCAACTCGTGGCACAAGATCGCGTTTAGTCATAGTATTGCGAATGGCACTACAATCAGTAACCACTTTAAAGGGTGTACCTAAAAGATACACTCTAAACTTTTGGAGGGCAGTTACTAATGCGAGCGTCTCGAGCTCGTAAGAGTGAAATCGTTGCTCCTCCGGCGATGTCTGCCTACTATAGTAAGCCACAGGTTGCAAATCAGACCCTTTTCTCTGCATCAAAATCGCCGCAACTCCAAATTTGCTAGCATCGGTATGAACCTCCATACTTGCTGAAGGGTCATAAAGAGCTAATATTGGTCGGCTAACTAGTTTAGACTTTAATTCATTGAAAGCTCGTTGTTGTGCTTCATCAAAATGCCACGGAACATCCTTTTTAGTAAGGTTCGTCAAAGGCCGTGCTATAATTGAGAAATCTTTAACGAACCTTCGAAAGTAACTAGTAAGACCTATAAATTGCCTAACCTCGTGCACGTTTTTTGGTTGTGGGAAATGTTGGACAGCATGGATTTTGTGACTACCTGGCTTGAGGCCTTTTGCTGAGATCTCGTATCCTAAGTAATCGATGTGGGTCTGGAAGAAGTGGCATTTTTCCAGCTTTAAAGTCAAATTCGCTGAACGTAACAACATAAACACATGCTCTAGTTTTTCCATACCCTCCTCGATATCCTTGGAAGCGACCAGCAAATCGTCCATGTATGCTAGAGCTAAGCGTTTTCCTGAACCTTTCAACATAGTATTTATTGTCCTCTGGAAAACACTAGGCGCATTTGCCAACCCGAACGGCATTCTGTTATATTCATATAACCCATCGGGTGTGACAAACGCGGTCAGTGACTTGCTGGACTCGGCCATCGGTACTTGATAGTAGCCCGAAGCTAAATCCAGGCTAGTGAAATAGCTATTTCCTCCAAGACTATCCAGCTGATCCTCTATTCTAGGAAGAGGGACTTGTCCTTTAGAGTTTTTCGGTTAAGGGCCCTAAAGTCAACGCAAAGGCGTTTCTCTCCATTTTTCTTATTAACTAAAATAACAGGACTAGCGTAAGATGAGGTGCTCTCTCGTATTATCCCATGACACAATAAGTCGTTAACGATCGTGGCTAGTTGCTCTCTTTCTTTTATTGACATCCTATATGGGTTGTAGACTACCGGCGTATCGTCACTTAATCTTATAGTCATTTCGGTCAACGAAGTTTTGCCTAATTCCGACAGGTTCAACGCGAAACAATCTCTATATCTCTTTAGTAAATCTGTAAACTTATTTATCTGAACGTCATTTAACTTAGTTCCAATATTAACTTTATCCATAGTTAATGGTTCAAATGATTTTGAAAAATCTACACATCCTACATACAAATCATCAACTTCTTCATACGAGCAGCCTCGGGCAATAACATGGTTTCGGTTTATTATAACTTCCGATTTACTAATATTTGTTATCATAATGTAACCCTTACCATCAACAAAGTTATATAAACCAGGTAATATAAAACACTCTGCGATACCAACTCGAATACTACCACCTGACACAAAAAGATGCCCCGTATACGTGGACTCCGTGTGAACAACGACTGGTGCAGTGCAACTGGCAGTTAGCGTAAATATATCATCACTTAGGATTTTCACTTTGAAGGTTTTATCACAAATTTCCATTAAGGGCAATTCGGAGAAAGTGAGCTCGTCACAAGTTTTATAAATTATTACATTAGGTAATTCCGTGAATGTTTGCCCTAAAATAACTGGAACCTGCATATACTGATCTGGGACTATCAAAATATCGATACATGCTTCGATATTACCAACAGCTATTTTAGCCTTCGTAGTTCCTAACGCCTGTACCAACGAGTTCCCAAAGCCACGAAGATTAGGTAAATTGTGATTTGGCAACCAACTGGAAAATATGCTTTTTGCATCAGAATAACGCATCAATGTGCAGCTGCTACCTAGGTCGACGTAGGCAAGACGATCTATATCATTAACTTTTATGTTTTTATAGTATTTACTGTTGGGTCCAGTGTCAGGTTCTGCTATACACATAACCTTCTTGACTGGTTCTGACTCATTCTGATCAGGCTTATTCCCAGCGTTTGCCGTAGACAAGTCTCTTTTACGACAATCTTTAGTAATATGTCCCAACATGTGACAAAATCCGCATTTCTTAATTGGTTTTGTGCATCTCACACTAATGTGACCTGTTTCACCGCAATTAAAGCACCGTGGAAGTGAATCTGGACCTTTAAATAATTCACGTGACGTAGTCGTATTTGTAACCGGTCTATTATTACGAGCCTGTGGATGCGTAAATGGCGGCCTATTTCTTGGAGTCAGAAATTCGTTTTGGCCAATGGTCCGTAAATACGACAGCAATTTCTCAGGTTCATCAAACATACAAGCATTAGCACCCATACGAACGAATTTATCATCCATTCCATGGATGAGACACGCTACCGCTTTGGATCCACTTATTTCACACTTATGTAGTAAAGCCAATTTATCGTAATAGTAAACATCAAGTGCCTGACCTAATTTACAGCGAATCCTCAACATTTTACTTAATAAATCTCCGTAGTTTTCATTTGAAGGAAATGCAGATTTCAATTTTGCCGCCCATTCGACCCATGAAAATAGTACTGAAGGTAATCCTTGGTACCAGCGCTTTGCCAGACCTGCCAGCTTGGGCAACGCATAATGACATGTTTGACGATCATCCCAGGAATAGATTTTGGCACATTCATCAACTTTATGAATCCACCATTCAACACTCTGTGTGTTGTCAGCAGGGTCATACTCTGGGACTACGTTAACGTTACTCATATTATAGTGCCAGCTCGAAAGCCTATTTGATGTTAACGTAGATGTACTAGGTACATGAGGCCCAGCAGACGTAATAGGTGGGGTTGTTATGGGTTCTATGCAACTAACACGATCTTTGCTAGATGAGCAAAGGAGCGGGGGAGTCATACGTGATTCGCTCATCCGTGGTGTTGCCGCTAGAGCTACGTCAGTTTGTTTGTGTCGATCCCGGCCATTATGATGACCGCGCTTTTTACTACGATGGCTCACTCGAGACAAGGGCCTTCCCTGCCTACTACGAAGAGATCGACTAGACCTAAACGATCTACTGCGACGACGACGGCGAGAGCGTCGTTCGCGATTGTAATCAGAACTTGACGATGAACTACGATCACGACGACTGCGTCTGCTACGACTATGTTTCGAACGTGATCGTGTTCGCTTGGTCCGACGCTGACGCGCCTTGTAACTACGCCCACAATTCCTTTCTGAATCATCCGACTCCGAACTGCTAGTACTCGTATACGAAGTACGACTTGATTGTCGTCTAGTTCGAGATCGAGATTTCCTATTAGATGGCATTTTAAGACCGAGAAAATTAGTTGATTATAAAATACTATTCAAATAATATATAAATCTGAAACACGTCCTATTAAAATCATACGATTATGGCTTCATAGATACTTATGAGTAACTCCACAAAATACTTAGTACTAATATTAATACAGTACATTAAAACATTAGATTACCCAAAAAAATTTATACAAAGAGGGTAGATACAAAATAACAACAAAGATTTATGAACAAAGAACAAAGAGAAAATAAAATTGAACAGGAACAGAAAATAGGGTAGGTAGATACTTTGTCTACTTCTTCAAAATTAGTTTCATTTATGTAAGTACATAAATAACAGACTAAGTAGTCTTATTAACGTAGCTATTAATTTTCCGGATCAAAATTATATAGTCACCAGCAACAAATACTGGGTTTCATATTATGTAGGTAGTTGTAAAAAAATGTCTGAAAGCCAACTAATTGTACACTGTGAATTATAATGTTTTATAAATAGTTCCGAAGGTCCAACACCCCTGACCTTTTGTAAACTGTGTCTAGTATACGCCAGCGCTTGTGTGCGTTGTGGGCATCGCTGGAGTCTGCGCATTAGGGCAAGCCGTGTGAAATATTTTTATATTCATTTTTTGACAAAACTATTGTCATAACGCCACGCTGCCGTCGCCATAGCAACGAAGGGCTGCGTAAAGTCAGATTCTGCGCGCGCAGTATAAAAAGCGGAGTAAACTGCGCGTCACGCACGTCACCGTTGCCGTCAAAGAAAATGGTGTTTTTGTGATGTATGGATGTTTGTGCTTTGTATGTTTTAAATTGTTATAATTAGCGTAAGATTGCCTAATTTTTTACTTATTTTATTATAGTTTTTGTGTATGTCAGTGAGTGCAAATAACGATGCCGATATTCGAGGGCATTCAATCGATGGAGCCACTTCTTTCCAGTGTTTCCTCTGCCCCCAGGCGCGCTTTTTTAATACCAAACGTGGCCTTAATATTCATATTGGAAAAAAACACAAGCAAAACCCAAATAACATACCATCATCGTGTCCAAATTTTAATACCACCCCTCCATCAAGCACAAATCAGGACGAGCCCCTGTGGTCATACCTTTCAAAACTAAAACGGGCAGTGCCAGTCATAAAAAGGATACCACGGGGCGCTCGTATAACAGTTGCACACAAGTTATCATCCATTATTAAAAACACGATAAAAGAAAACTCAAAGCGCGCCTGGACACAACTTCTCACATTCCCATTCTATATTCTTAATGTAAATAACGAAAATTCAAAATCTCTAACAACCAAAATTAAACTAAATTGTTCCGAAAATAACCCTTTGGATAATTTCTTCCAGACAAGCCGTTTGTATCATTCATATAATAAGCAGAGGAAAATTGAAGAGAAGGTGAGTGACGGGGACATAAAGGGCGCAGCGCAGCTGCTCTTTTCGCAGGATTCCCTCGCCCCTGACTCTCAGGAAACATTAATAGCACTGAAAGATAAACACCCATCAGCACCACAGCCTGATCTGACTCCTCCTGATCTTACCACCGCCGCCCACCTCACCGCTAACTGTGACGATGTTCTGACGGCGGTGATGTCCTTCAAGAACGGCTCAGCCGGCGGCCTCGACGGACTTTCACCACAGCATCTTAAAGACCTGTTGTGCAAGTCTTGCGGGGACGCTGGAGTCAAGCTCTTGGAGGATCTCACCGCCCTGATCAATGTCATGTTGGCGGGGAGGGTAAACGCAGATATAATTGAGACGCTGTATGGTGCAAACCTGTGCGCTTTAATAAAAAAAGATGGAGGAGTGAGGCCGATTGCTGTGGGAACCACCCTTCGGAGACTCGCCTCCAAAATTTCTTGTAAAAAATTTGCACCAAAATTAACGTCCACGTTTCAACCTATTCAGCTTGGTTTTGGAAGTAAAGGTGGCTGCGAAGCCGCTGTACATGCCTTGCGGGCTTTTATAACCCACGACCAGGCTGAGGTGGTTTTAAAAGTGGACGTCAAAAACGCATTCAATTCGGTAAATAGAGACACCCTACTCATTGAAATTAAACAACAATGTCCAGAACTACTACCTTACATTTGGCAATGTTACAATATCCCTTCTAAATTAATGTACAAATCTCACGTTTTGAACTCTGAAGTAGGGTGTCAACAGGGAGACCCACTCGGACCAGCAATTTTCAGTTTGGCAATACATCCTATAATATCAAAATTACAGTCTAAATTGAATATTTGGTACCTGGATGACGGGACACTCGGAGGTGAAGCAGCTACGGTTTTAAAAGATTTACATATTTTAACATCTGAATTCCAGAAAATCGGCCTTACTTTAAATTTTTCGAAATGCGAGTTATATTTGGACTCAAAATTGACTGACAAAGAAAAAATCATAACTGAATTTGACTCTTTTGCACCGGGAATTAAAATTTTAAACGACGAAAACCTCCGCCTTTTGGGTGCTCGCATCATGGACGAGTCTATTCCGGCTTTCTTAAAAGAAAAACAATCAAAATTTGAAATTTATTGTCAAGAACTGGTAAAAATAAAGTCACACATGGCCCTGTATATACTCCGATTCTGCCTGTTTGTCCCGGAGTTTACTTACTTTTTGCGGTGTAGTCCGATTTGGAAATTTGAAAATTTAATTCTACCTTTGGACAATGAAATTAAATCTATACTCGGCAAAATTCTTAATTTAAATTTAAATACGCGTTCTTGGTCTCAAGCCGCTCTCCCGATTCGTCTAGGCGGTATTGGGGTACGTAAAATTTCTAATGTTTCTCTCCCGGCTTTTTTACCATCTGTGCACAGCACTGAAAACCTGATATCCAAAATCTTGGGACCACAGCATAATTTTATGCAAAGCTCATGCTGCACAGATGCTAAACAAGCCTGGGAGAGCTTATGTCCGAGTGAGACTCCCCCAGAGTCTCCGATTCACCAACGGCTTTGGGATGAGCCACTTTGTAAAAAAATTCAAAAAGATTTAATAGATTCTTCGGCTAGTGTTTCGGAACGTGCTCGTCTCTTGGCCGTTTCTGAGCGGGAGTCAGGATTCTGGCTTCAAGCTGTCCCTTCCCTGAATATCGGCACCGTTTTAGATAACTTATCGTTATCTATTTGTTTGGGTTTGAGGTTGGGGGTCAACCTCGTTCATCCACATTGGTGTCCCTGTGGTGCATATGTGGATTCGCTGGGGCACCACGGTCTGTCATGTAGTCGTAGCGCAGGCCGAATCTCCAGACACGCGGCAATAAATGACGTCATCCGAAGGGCGCTTGTCACCGTCAACGTACCGGCTGTATTAGAGCCGAATGGTACCGTACGTGACGATGGCAAGAGGCCCGACGGCATGACGCTCATTGCTTGGAAACGTGGGAGGGCGCTGGTGTGGGACGCTACTTGCGTGGACACTCTGGCGCCGTCCCATGTAACCTCTACCGCCCGCGGTGCTGGAGCTGCGGCCTCTGCTGCTGAGGACCTCAAACGTAGGAAATATGAAAGCCTAGCCCAGGACTTTATATTTCAGCCGTTTGGGGTTGAGACGTTGGGACCGTGGGGCCCTGATGCTTTAAAGTTTTTTAAAGTTTTAAGTAAAAAGCTGATTGACACCACAGGTGACCGGAGAGCTGGCGCGTTCCTCGGACAGAGGATAAGTATTGCTATCCAACGAGGCAACGCAGCTAGCTTTTTGGGCACCATTCCGCGGGACAACAGTGTGGATGATTTTTTTAATATATAATATTTTAGTGTTAGTGTTTAATTTTATTTGTAATTGTAAATTGTATGTATATTAGGTATATAAAGAGATAGTTATAATTATTTAGGTAGTTGTAGTTATTCATGAAAACACTAGATCTCGTTGAGTTCACTTGACGAAAATGTACTTTTAAAAACGATGTTGCACACTGACCTTCAATGCAGAATCGCCGATTCAGCACTTACGACTCGCATAGTCCACTTTTGTCGTGGGTTTTTGGGGCGTCCCGTCTTCTGATTTGTTAGATTCCTCCTTAATAAAACTCAGTTGATAGGACACAACTCACTTTTAATAATGCCAGACAATGTTTACTTGGATATTTTACACAAATTAGGTAAGTAGCCTTAGGTGCTAACGACGTCTATTTTCGTAATGGCCGCGGAATACGTTTGTTGTCCAGATCGCGCCAAAAGTGACAGGTGTCCGATTAGAGTACCACAGACTATGACCAAAACAATCTACGGTTATTATCAATATCTTACACAAGAGACACCGATTTCCACCGGGCTACGACTACGTAATAGCTACTGGTATAGTCGACATCAATACGGCCTATAGAGTGCTTACTGTTCACGCTCTGGCTCATCAGCACAATCACGCTCTGGCTCATCAGCACAATCAACATCATTAATATCTGCTGGTACATAACCTTCAGGAATCGTTCTTAGCCTATCGTGTGCGTACTTGAAAGTACGCTTCGAGTCTAAAGCTTTCAACGTATAGCGATCCCCATCCAACACTTCAATCACTTTGAACGGTCCTTTGAATTTTGGGTCTAACTTTAACTGGTTACGTTCTTCATTGGCCAGTAAAACAAAATCGCCTAGCGAAAACTTTTTGATTGAAGCTTTTGTACTGTTGAAACGAGCTTTGTCATAGCTTG
Organism: Blastobasis lacticolella; assembly: GCA_905147135.1. Taxonomy (NCBI): domain Eukaryota; kingdom Metazoa; phylum Arthropoda; class Insecta; order Lepidoptera; family Blastobasidae; genus Blastobasis; species Blastobasis lacticolella. The sequence goes on from LR990056.1 coordinate 7,934,438, forward strand.
CACACTTTTGAATATTATCTGATGCTATTCCACGGACCTCGTCAATGTCTACTTCTGTATCAACATCGTTACTACACATCAGTGATAATGGTCTAGCTACTTTACCGATTAAAAACTCGAGGGGAGAAGCTTTGGTAACGCGGTTCATAGTACAATTAATCACGAGTTGTACCTCACCTAACGCGAGTAACAAGTCCACTATCATTCATTTAATACAAAAAAAAAACAAAGACAAAAATCAACAAGATCTGTTCACAGTACTCAGTGGTCATTGCTCATTTGTCCGGCAACCTCCATCCGGTTACCCAAGTACACAATATCACGAATGCACACCTCCATCCGGTGTCATTCCAGTGCCTCCATCCAGCACTCACTAACACCTCCATCCAGTGTCAGTCTACTACCACTTCCATCCAGTGGTATCAGACAACTGAGCAATACCCATCTTAAATCTAAAATAAAGCACAACCTGTGCAATCAGCAAAATATCTGGACTTTCATCATTATCCTTCAACATTATCTCACAAAGCTTGAAACAACTACAATCTGTTGGCCACGCGCCCATAGCCTCTATCAGCCCACCATCATCGATAAAATACAATCACCTCTATCCGGTGATGCCACAAGCTTTGAGAAAACAAAACTATCACATAAATTTCATAAAAATCTTTGCTCGATAGTCGTCACGTATTGAGTTAGTTGCTTACATCCGTCTAACAAAGTCTTAAACAGGTCGAACTAAAGTAAGTTACAGGTTTAACCAAGTCACTCAAGACAAATTGAAATTATCTACCGTCAATCTATTTACATTCCTTTCGATAAAATAATTTGTCACCAACAAAAATTACGTTACCTACTAACCAAACTGTATTTTTTTCAATAATCGTAATTTGGTGGTCAACGTTAAAATTATAATCAAATCATACACACGGCAAAAAATAATTTTTAAAATTTTGTGTTCGTATTCGTTTCTAGACAGTAATAATTCATTGTGAAACAAAATTTAATTGTAACTCATTGTGGTGCATAAAAACTTAGGACTTTTTTAATTTTGTTCGTTACACGTTCTACGCAGAAACAAATTATTCTAAACCGGTTCTAATCTCACTTAAAACAAGTAAACTCGTCACGACTCACCGAATGCTAAATTGCAGCCTGTAGTTGTCATGGACCCTACGATGTCTGGTCTTGCATGTGCAGGCACTCGCCACTTCGCGTCGTCAGTAGCATCCAGTTTCCTCAGCCTCAGGCGGTCGGTGCGAAAAGATCACGATGTAACATGAAAACAAAAGACATTGCATTAGAAATATTATGGGACGTTGGAATCCATTATCCCACTTCTGATGTCGTAGACTAGGGCAGACTCTAGCAGGGGAGAGATCCATCAGAAGGTATTTTCGGGATAGTGTTATTGAAATAAGAATTATAAGAACAGTTTAACAGTGTATTGAGGTAATAAAGCATAATTACAATAAAAACAGCAAACGATGAAAGCATAGGATAATTTTAAGTAACAGATAATAATGTGGAACTACCGAACCCGTGGGTCACTGGAAGACCCGCCACCACCCATGGCCATCCCGCGAGGCCGAAACGCAAGATGCGCCGGGGAATCTATTCACGTGCGCCCTTGTACAAATTCTAATTTGGTAGTCCCTTCTGTACTCACACTCTCCTTTATGGAGTACGACTATGTGATGCGAGGCAATTAATAAAGACTTCTTCTTTCTTCAATGGATGAGCGGCTAGTTACACGTCTTGACTCGTCGATGGTCGAATGGGAAGTGTTCGTTGCGACCGCGCGCCGAATATGACGTCTTCACAGTATTTCCAGCTATCCGCAAGGTGGCGCTTCGATTGACGTTGCGTTTCTTAGCCAAATGATGACTAGGCTCATGACCCTCTACGACATGTTTATAACTAGGTTTGCAAGGCGACTTCGTCCGCGTAAAAATAGTTTTTATGAAAGTTAAACTTTTGCTCACGCTACCATTTTAAAGGCGGCTTGCACCAAATTTTTAAACGCATTTAATTTTAAATAAGTACCTTCATACAAGATACCGGTAAACGTAATTAAAAGTGTTTAAGAATTAGGTTGAAGCAGGGCTAAATGACCTCCGTATTGTATGAATGCTAGTACTACGGGGAGGTCAAGCTGTATCTCTGGTTCTACCTACCCAAATTAATGAAACATGGTTTAGATTGCACCCTGGAATTTAAGCTGCTGAACTTTCGAAACCGAATCAAAAGCCTATGTTTTTGATCAAAACCTCGATTTATATCTATATAATTTACTTAAATCAGCACGACTAGCACGAGTGTGCCCGCGTCACATCTAGCGCCGCGAGAGAGCGTTTGTTTACTTCTCTCAATATTAATATGAAAGAGATAGCAGTATCCATGTCGCGCCTTTTTAGCTTATCGCGCGCGAGAGTACACTTGTGCTAGCGTGCTGGAATAGTAGATATTTCACGTTCAGCTTTTGATTCATACACGAAACATTTTTACCAATCTGCATAGACATGAGGACATTTCCCATGCTCTTACTTAATGTGTTACCATGATCTAATATGGTCAGATGCCCCGGTCAACAGGTTCACGGGTCGGATGGCAGTTAGTGGAGCACTGTAATTATCTGATCTGTCAAATCCTGGATCTTAGTCAAGGCGGACCCCTCAAGCGCGAGAGCACAACTGGGATGTTAACCCCAAAATGATGATGACGGATCTAAAACATTTTTGTAAACTGTTTTCATTAAGTAACTTATTAAATAGAACTAAATGACAATCTTAATTTATAGACATAGTATTCTTCTGCCAAATTCAATTAGTTGTATATTTCGTGGACCATCAAACTGTGTAAAACAAACTTAATATGAATCGGTAAGTATGGATACGAATGCAAAATAATTCCCATGTACATTGAATTCCATCCGAGCGTCTTCATACTCTTTTTCTATTTATATAGGGAGACACAAAACCCCATACAAGTAAAGTATGCCCAAATCTGATTCCTGATAACAAAATCGCGGCAAGACCTCCATTCTGTCTGGGATTATATTTTTCCACTCTACTTATGCCTTGGGGAAAATAAGGGCAAATATGGTCGGCGATAGTGGCGCCCAGAATCATCTAAGTAGAAAAGTGGGGTTGGAATATTAATGTGGGTAGTGCGAAATATTGAGGTTGCTCCCGCAAGGAGTTAGAACAGCGACTTCCTTTGCTTTACGGCCTGGAAATTATGGCTTTATGAAGCCTGGAGAATATATAATGTGGGACCGATTATTGAATATCAAGTTTTGGTATCAGACGCCTTACTAGTATGGTAATTGAGCTTCCATCGTGATATAATATTACAATCTATATAATATAAACATACAAATAGGCTCTACTAATATTATTGACGATTGTACGTAGCAGGTTATATCACTCGTAATCACAGTGACACGCATCTGTGTTTCTGGATTTTTGTTATTTGTATCCTGCATGAATGCTAGGTACCAAATTCCATCAGGTAAATTCTGGAAAAACACATTTCCTATTACCGGGGAAATTCTTAAGGGGCTGAAAAGTTTTTTGGGGGGTCGGCATCGCGTGGGCGATGCCCCTGAAATTGCAAGCGTCCATTGGCTGCGGTCACTGCTTACCATCAGGCAGGCCGTAATGTTGTTTGCCACCTTAGTTTTCATATCATGACATAGTCCGAAAGTATAGCTGGAAAATGAAGTAAGAAACAATGTTTCACCATGCCATCTCCGCCGGGCGCGGGACAAGACGTCGGCCCAAGAAGTGATGGCTTGCCATCGTTAAGGATGACACCCGCATCAGCAAACTTATCACCAAGAATGATCAGACGAGCGGAAGTAGGAAGACGGACGCCGAGCCCTTGCGTGATACGCTAGAGCACTAGCCAGGATAAGGAGGAATAATAAACATCCCCATTTTTGCAAATGTCAGTTTAAAGTATAAAATCAGCAAGATGACACAGTTCAATGAACAACAAAGTACTTAAAAAATATATAATGGATTCATACTTGATTGCTTGAACGTGACGCAAACACAGCGCATTTTGCTCTCGATGATTGCGTGTTTAAAACGAATGGACACGTTCAATTTGACGCGACTGGGATGCTACAGGAAGCTATGTCATTGTGAGATATGATAGGTTGCGCATCGAGACAAGATTTATCGATATTTTCCTTTGTTTCCAATCAGTTTTTGACACCAAATTCGTAGCGTATGTATAATAGGTATTTAGGTCGATGTGTTGCTATATAAAAAAGGCCAACCAATAATTTCATAAATAAATTACGACTAAATGCTCTATTTTTGAATCGTTCGCATCCTCGCGAGCGCTCGCCTTCTAATGTCTGCCTTTTCTATTTCTAGCAAATTAGCATGAGTGTGAACGAGATAGGTAGCGCACGCGAGCGATTCAAAAATAGATGTGAACAGTGAAATGCTCTCGCATATTCATAAAAAAACACACACATAACCTATTCAAGCCAAGTCATCCTGGTAATGATAAAATGCGAATCTACTAGAATATATAGCAAGATAAGGAAATCGTTATGTAGCATCTTGACAACAATGGAAAAATGCTCCATCGGCCTCATTCAAATCCAACGGTGCGAACCAAGCTTTTTTGTACGAAGCCTTTGATTCTTCCCCTTGTAATTGTGTTGCAATATTGAAAATTGTCGCCTCTACTATAACTAGTGCAACTGTATCATCTTTTTCATATTTTTCAGCGTCCTTTTGATACGACAATAACGATATATTTCTATTTTATTTTTATTAGATGTTTAGGTTTATTTTTTAACATAGTTTTAGTCATAGTTTTAAATGTAATAACTGTATAATATTCTTTTTACTTTTTTTTTTAGTTTCGGTAATAATATATACACTTAAGACTAGATAAAAATGGTACATAAATAAAAAATAAAATTACAAATGAAAAACTGACTCTAAATCGCTGCCTTGCGGAAGTGTCCCCATAAAGCTGGCAGCGTTACCTCTCTGAATTGTCAGACTAATACGTTGACCGAGGTAAGCGCCAGCACGTGGGTCTCCGGTAGACTCAATTAGCCGGGTAGATATCTCATGGAACACCTTTTTGGCGCTAGGGCCCCAAGGTCCCAACGTTTCCACTCCAAACGGCGCAAATAAATAACCCTGACCTAGGGATTCGTTTTTGCGCCGTTTGAGGTCCTCCGCCGAAGAAGCAGCCGCGCCAGCGTTGGCCAGGGTGTCTACACAGGTCGTATCCCACACCAGAGGCCGCCCTTGTGACCAAGCAACGAGCATCATGCCGTCGGGCCTCTTGCCATCATCCCGTCGTTGAGATTGGCGTGGCGCGACAGCCGACCGGCACTTCGTTGGCACGAGAGGCCATGGTGTCCAAGGATATCTACAATACTTCCGCAGTGGCAAAGATGCAATTCATTCACCTTAAGGCCAAGTCGCACACTGAAAGTGAAAGTGTAGCTCCGGTAAGTAAAGTGCCCGTATTGGGTGATAGAATCGCGCGAAGCCAATATCCCGCCTCCCTCTCTGAAACAGCGAGAAGACGAGCTCGATCTGCAGAATTGGCCGAGGTTTCTAAGAGTGTGGAGAAGGCCAATCTGCAGAGTGGCTCGTCCCAAAGCCTTTGTGAGTTAGGGTTGGCGGGAATATCGGCGTTGGGGCAGACTAAAGACTGGCTTCCAACAGGCACGACATCTCGACGCCGCCCAGGGACGGAGAGATAATTTTCGTTGTCAAGGTGTGCGTGCTATGTATGGAGGACAGGAAAGCTGGTAGCGATAGATCAGAAATTTTACGGATACCCAGACCTCCAAACCGGATGGGCAGAGAAGCCTGGGTCCAGGAACGGGCATCAAAATCACAGTTGAGGATTGATGTTAGGGCGGTTTGTATGGAGGCGTCGAGGGAAGAAAGAAGATGGGGGTATTACCATATGGGACTACAGCGAAGTATGTATATGGCATTTGGAGCAAATAAACAAAAGCGGATTATGGTGATGGCGATATGCGGATAAATGGATTTTTAGAAGCCGGTCATGTAAGCTGTTGAACTTATAAGTTAGGGAATCAAGAAGAGGTAAAATCGATTCAGGAATTATTGGGGCACCAAAATGGGAAAGAGAATTCTTGTTATGAATTTTAATATTGAGTGCCAATACGTTAAACTGTGCGATTTAGAAGATAAATATCTATATAAAGATTATCAGATATCAATGTATTGTAAGCTTGTTAGTTAGTTTGCATTACATCAGTACACAATGACTATTATTTGGTAAGCAGTTGGTTCAAATACCTACCTACCTACCCTAATCACCCAGACCCAGCCTTTATTTAAAATAGTAGATATTCACCACAGTAACACAGTTAAATAGTAATTCATTTGCAGACACAGTTAGGATTTCATGGGATTACATTTGTGGAAAAATAACAAAGCAATCCGAAACAATCAATTTCGACTTTATTGCCTTTGAACAAAAAATTGAATTCAGTATATTTATTTACCAGCAAATTATAACAACTGAGGCTTTGGGACACATTTTCTGTGGGTAAAGCAGATTATTTCGTCCATTTTTAAATTCTATTGTGGCATTTTAAAATGCCTTTTAGTTCAATTCAATTGACGAACTGCGTAGTTCAGTTGATTAACATGCTGGTCGCCACGCAGTGGTCCCGGGTTCGATTCCCGGCCGAGCAGAAATTGAAATAGTGAATTTTAATTTCAGTTACGGGTCTAAGTATAGTGCGTATAAAAAAAGTATGTAAGTACTTTATCAGTTATCTAATACCCATAACACAAGCTTTGCTAACTTTGGGTCTAGATGGCGCTTTGTAAACTGTCCAAGCAATTATTATTATTACTTATTATTTTTAAATTCGATCGTGTCATTTTAAATAAATGCCTTTGACTTTATCATCAATTAATTATAGCAATTACCGATCAAAACATCTCCATTACCCGCTAAAATACCCTTTTATTAAAAAATAGGCAAGTAAGCTAACCTAACAGCACGCATGTCCGAACCCGTAACTTCGCAAAACTTCATCAGCAATGCTCTCACAATCAAAGAACACTGAATAAATCTAACACGCAGACATGGCAACTAGTTGCGTCGGTAGGCCTCGCTCAGTGTAATTTCCCTAGAGATATAGGGTTAAAGCTGGAGGAATCCTCGGCGGTAGTTTAATCAAGCCGATGCTTATGTGCTGCAGTGAAGATTACGTTTCGCCGTAAGGAAACGGAGCTTGAGAATGGAAAGTTCTGGTTTTATGTTGACGGTAAAGGGTTTTAAAACGAAGTGTTTTGAGATAATCCGGTTTTGACGTTCGAAACTTTACTATCAATAGAGGATGCATTTAGGTGTTTTTATTTATCTCGCAATTTAACAATTACAGACAGGAGAAAGTGCGGGGAGACTGGAGCCTGCTCTGGGTAAATAGTATATGAATATATTTCTATTGACAAGGGTAGGTACTTACTTCAAAAACCCTGTCCGATCACATTGGAATAAAATAAAAACCTATGTATGTAGGTTATTGTCAAATCCACAAACTCAAATAGAAACTTATGTTGATACAGTAAGTATGAACTGTACTAAGCGTATTAAGCATATCAAACCTTTATTGGCAATTAAATAGCATAAATCAATAATTAAATATCGTGCATGCATTGCCACAAACAACGTACTAATAGTTGAGGCTGTAATTCCAATACTGAACAATGCCTAAATCTATTGTTTGTGTCACACAATGCAGTACGTGCGGTACATGATCCAATGTAGACCACAATAAGCATAATTTCAATAGAGTACATTGTGCAGTCTTTGATGCAATTTGCTTGAAATTTGTGTAGGTACCTATATGTTTGAGCGTGAGTCTGGTTATCAGCTGATAATGTGTACCCTTATTTTTGTCTAACAAATTAGTTTGTCCTTGCAGAATACTTAATTTTAGATTGATGTCCAAGGAACTTGATGTACTTTCAACTCTGAGATCTCCGACCAAATTAGCGAGAAGATTTTCTCAAGCGATTCTCTGACTCTCGAGTCCGACGGTGGAGTGGGCTTGATGTGTGATGATATGATGTACCTAGAAATTTACTTGAACTTGATATAAAGTAACTTCCTACCTTCAAATATTGACTTAATACTAGTTATGCCAAACAATATCTGGAACCAAGCAAATATTATAGATTCCGTACCATACATATTTGCATATTAAAGGTTTTTAAAAGTTTAAAAACCAATAATTGTATCTTCGGATTCAGTAACCACGAAAATATAGTAGATACGAAATTTATGAAAAAATACATAGTATATTTAATAGAATATATTATATTTAGTATAAAATTGATCTTCAGTAGCTTAGCTTAGTTAGCTTGCACAGGATGGTGTTGAATTGAGTTATTTCTGAATTCTTAACATTAAAATTCAGGAAGCTTTCCGTTTTACGATAAGTGATACTGATAAGCGACTTTGCTGATAAAATATAGTAGTTTCGCCTACTATATTAAAATTTAAAATAATTTAATAAACCAGGAACAGTAGGATACTTTATTATATAGTAGAGTTGGCAACCCTAACCATACACATCTTTGTACTGAAGTTGTCCGACATTTCACGACTAAAACAACAAAAACAAAAAATTTGCGTTTAGCACGGTCCTATGATCTCGCGGTCACATATCGTCGCCTTCCTTGCTAACTATTATAACTAGCATTTTGCAACTTTTGAAGGCAACCCTTTTTCCATTGAGACGTGTGGTTTTTGCATTGTAAGTCGACTAGTTTTGAGTCTATAATTTTTTTAACTATTACGTTTAAGAATAGGCTGCGGTGACTGCTTACCATCAGGCAGGCCGTAAGCTTGTTTGCCACCTTAGTCGTATAAAAAATTTGAAATCTCCGTATACATACTAAATGATTTAAACATTAATGTAATTAGTAATAGTAATTAGCATGTAGTAGTTACATTAGTTTAAAGTTGATACGTGACTTTGTGTCGTTTGTGAGAACTTTGTTCTATGCTCTTTATTCTAAAATGCAGTTATGACGAGAACTCATATTACTAAAATAAAAATAATAAATGGATCGAGTACCTACGCAACGGCTACATGTATTCGTAGTAGATTTAAAGTAGTGAGGCTCGATTGCCCTAGTTTGGTCACGTGCTGCGTACGCCTCAGTGAGGAAAACGTTAAACTAGCCGTTATATTATGGTCGTGTTAGTGCAGATATGACAATTTGCAGATATGACAATTTACAGATATGGCAATTAGCAAGTAAGGCGATGTTATAATTATTTTTTACGCGCATAATTTATTATGGTTTTTCCCTATATATACACTTATAACATTGACTCAATTCCTGGAGCGTCCCCTCGGCTCATACTTTGTTACGTCTTGTATCAAAGCAACCTGCCTGCAACCAGAAAGCATAAGTACTTAGTACGAAGTTTCCTGCAATTAAATATACCATTGCAGTTGCAGATTAAGTTTCTTCCTTTGTTAACGAAAATTCGCTGATTCCCTGGTAACTTCCTGTATGCCTTAACTCAGAAGTAGGTATAACGTTTCTTCTAGTTAAATAACTAGTTTCACCCACGCAGAAATATACAGTGTTGCGTCTATTATAGATGCAACTATACATAATAGGTTTAGAAGGAGAGCAATTATCGATAACCTGTAACACTGTATTTTCTATATATATACTTTATTATTATATATAAAGTCACCTGACGGCAAGTGAGTCGCCGCCCATAATTACGATCTGCACCACTCATAATAACTAAACTCGTAATAAATAAATTGAAAGTTGGTTTAATTTATTCTAACTTAAATATCTTTAAATATACAGTGTTGCATCGTTAGCTTTAGGAGGAAAGCAATTACTGATACTCAGTAAAACTTTTTTATTAATATATGCAGAATTTATAAATGTATAAAGATATAGGCAGGCAAATAAAAATCACCTGACGGCAAGAGAGTCGCCGCCCATAACCGGGATCAGCACCATCCAGAAAATAGAAAAAAAATAAATTGAAAGTGGATTAATTTAATAGAATCTGTTCCTAAAACTGTACACAACGTATTATTAAGTTAAGTACTTATATATATTACCTACCTGGGTATGTGTTGTCATCATGTATTCTTTGTAGAGGTTTATTAGATGTAGGACGTGGGAACGCATTCGTTCACAAAGTAATTAAATAAAAAACGATCATTTGTCATTTTAATCAAATAAATTTCCTAAAATACATTTTTTTTTTATCTTAACTTGTAGCAAGGTGATTTGGAGCCAACGCGTCTAAAAACGAAAACGCCTGAAGTAAGAAATGGGCAAAATATTCACAGTAGGTATTACTATAATTGCTATTATATAAAAAAAACAGACAAAAGTAGAATTATATAGGACGGGGGTACTCCAGAGTAGCTCTTCAGTGTTCTACCACCGATAATCGTACTTCAAACAGTTCTTCTGCATTAGAATGATAGGAGTGATTCACCGAGTTCGTTGTTGCAATAGACTTCATTACATACGTTTCCGAGAACCCTACATAAATTTTACAAGTGCCCATACAGACGTCGGTATTTACACGATTTCTATACGGCTTGACCTACATACATGGTTATACTATTTTGATTTCTATACTAATAACAGAAAGCTTATTTAATTATCAGCTGTCAGAAAACCACTCACCACCAGCAGCCACCGTGTTTCTCGCACTCGTCGTGCCTTGCTCGCATAATCACCGCGCCAATAGTCCGAATGCTACGCGGTGACTATCCCAGTACGCGTTTTCAGTCCGGTTTGTAAGTGGCGACATATAAACTGTCCATAAAGCGGAACTAATTCCACATAGCGCGACCGTGAAAATGGACTGCGCTCTTATTTCAAGCGAATACGTTTGCAATTGGTTTACAAACTATTGCATAGTTTACCCTTTATTTCAATGTACCCGAGGCCGACGGTTCATTAAACTCGATCCTCTTTCAGCCGTTATCAGTGAACTATTTTCTGGGTTGGTGCCTTCGCTTGGCTCTTACAAGATTTATGAGCAAAGTCCTTTAGCGGGTCACACGCTCAACTTTCAAGTTTTTCCATTTTGTTATTTATATCCCCGTAAATATGGTGAATGGCTACAGGAGGTAAAAAAACGAGGACTGGACTGATGTTCCAATTTAATAACATTTATTCTTTTGAATTTAATATTAGTAGATACTTGTTAAAGATTTTATTTACAGAAAAATATTTACAATTAAAAACAAAACAACATTAAACACTAATACTAAAAACTAAACATCCGTATCAAAAAGCACTTCGTCTAAACTTCTGCTCCACTCCTGGCCACTCCCGATGCAAAGGTGCCCATAACACTAGCAGCGTTGCCACGCTGGATAGCAATGGACAGCCTCTGCAGCAAGAATGACCCAGAGCGAGGATCGCCGCCTCTCTCCCTCATTCGACGGCCCACCTCTTTAAAGAAAATCCTCGCATCCTTACACCAGCAACCTGTTGTTTCTGCGGCGAGTGGGATAAATAAATACTGGCCTTGCAACTCCGAATATTTGTCCCTTTTTCTTAATAGTAGATACTTCATATTTGAATTATTATAATTAAGGAGGGCTAGCCCTCTGTCGCTGCGGCAATCTCCAATTTGCTCTGTTCTGAGCTATCGGTTTTGTTGTCTGATATGACTACAGTACCATTCGTTTACTTGTAATATTCAACATATTTTAATATTAATCAATTTTAAGTACCTACGTCTGATATGCGACTTCAATAACATACGTACTCCTAAAATAGGTAATAAAAACGATTTTATTTATTTTGTTTGTATACCTAGTCACACTTGCATTAATTATGGCTAAACGTATCAGCGTTACTCGTAGGGCTACTGACAATTTTCTGTACAACAAAATATCATGCAGACAAGAAACTTTAAGGAAAAACCTTTATTGTTGCTGCTCCCATGATAAATAGCAGGCCGACGGCCTTTATTAAAACGGGCAATGAAATTGATGTTCCCATTAATTCTGAGAAGAGATTTATTGTGGAAGAGAATCTTAGGTCAATTAATTAGCAATTCATATAATTACCGTCCCCTGTTTCTTCGAGGGACACTCTTTAAGGAATTAGATACGTAATTGTAAGCAATAATTTTTCAGCTGACTTTAATATTATCGTGCTTTTTTATGGCTCCGATCTTACTGTTCATAATGTTGTAGACAGGATCTTGCAATAATTATTTAGAAAATTACTTAGGTCTCGCGAGCAGATTACCCAGACCCGTAACAGAAATTAAAATTCATCATTTAAATTTCTGCCCGGCCGGGAATCGAACCCGGGACCTCTTGACCATGTTGACCACTGAACCACTCAGGTCGTCGTCAGATGATCCACCATCCACCACCCATCCATCCACAGATGACCCACAGAGATATTTTTTAAGTGGTGACAGAAGCCAGGATTTACCGTTATGTATAGTATCTGTACTTGGTGGCCATAGACTACTTTAATCATTAAAGTTTTGTTTTTCACGAACAGTTATTTTAGCATCAAGTAATGAAGTAGAAATTGATTACATTGGTAGAGTCTGGGCTGTTTACGATATGACTCTAACCACGTTTATGAGTGCGATTTAAAAAAAATTACAAGTAATGGCCTTAATTTATAAATTGAAAGTTGTGTGTTTCCTTGTAGAAACAATGTATTTCATGAAGTACGTTCTGTATGTGTAATTAGTGCTCTTCCACAATTTTTTTTGTTTGTCATCTGTAAACTGGAAATTACCAGATACAAGATTTACCATATGTCAGATTTGCAGAATATCAGACTAGCAGAATGCCAGATTAGCTAAATATCAAATTAATAGAAAGTCAAAATGCCAAATTAGCGAAATTCCAGAATAACAAAATGTCGGATTAGAGTTAATCATAAATGAGAAATAACTTTTTTCTGTATAAATATATATTCCAAGTCTGGCAAATTACGCTGTCGTTAATACATGCTGTTAAAATACGCTATTACTTAATTAATAATTTTGATATCCTTGTCTTTTTAGAGGTTGAGTACTTACGTATCTACTCAGTGCGTGGTTATATTATAGGTAGTTTGTTCATTTACCGATAGCTTGCATGGCAGGTCTTTGGCAGTAAAGGTAAAATAGGAATAAGGTTCCTCGTAGAAGGGCAAAATTATAATGTTTTTATGTTTGTAGAGGATAATACGTGTACCCTCTGAACCGAAAATTCGATTACTAATATCCTCTTTCCCATCCATACTTTTGATCCCTGAAAAGTAAAGAACCCGTCTGTTAATAGTGAGTTTGCAGAGCCTTCAGTTGAAGAGAATGGAAATCACAAATCACAAAGTGAGAGGCAAGTGGGTATGTACATTTATAAAGCCAGTAAGCGAAAGCAAACTGAGAATAAGCAGTTGTTTGTCGATGCGCGCCTCGAGCCCGCATTCGCTTTCAGTCCTAGAGCTCATGTGGAAATAACTGACAAACTAACATCCGAAACAAACAGGCTGATCAAACAACCCCGCCCTTTGTCACCGAGTGTCGGAACACTGCGAGAATCATACTAGCAACGACATCGCCGGCGGCGAATGGACGTAACAGATATGTTTGCGGGTAAAAAATGCGTAGGCGCTCGCTTTATCTGCGGATGCAAATCAAGACCAAATGGATCTTTAGGTATCAGCAGAGCTTTCTGACGACGATCAGTTGACAACGTTTGTTATCTATTGTAACCGTAGCCTCAAGCCAACTCAGGACTAGGTACACCAGGAATTACCACTGAGATTTACTTATTACCCGACTGCGAAAGGAGGATTATGGTTCAGTTCTCGAGGTCTATGGGGCAGTTCTCGAGAACCTAGAAAAGTACATCTAGGTCTCCGAGAACTGTCGTGTTCTGTTAAATGTCGAGAATGTTAACGTCTATAGTTTCGGATTTATGGAGGACTAGCTTGCGTACCTTTGCGACATTAGACACTTTTACGAGACCCGAAGTCGATAGGGTTGATAGTAAATTTCCGGTATTCCTGGCCTGCTGAAGCTGTCCCCTTGACGGGGACAGCGGAACATTAAAAATGTTCCTGTGCACAGAGTGCCGAACTAAACCTGGGTAAGTAGGTAAGAACTAGAGTTAGAAATATATTATTTGCCATACATAACAACATAGTGATTGTGTAAGTAGGTACGTATACTTAGTAAAAATTATAGTGCAGTCTAAATTAATGTAGACAGATGGACGTCGTAAAGCAATGAGCAGTTTTCCAATAGGTATCTAAAGCTTTCCTAACCACTCACTACATGGCGCCCCGACAATTTTGGTAATTGATAATCGCTTGAAATAAGTTCTTAGCAAACAGAATATAAACACTGGGTATGTTGTATTGGATAATATTGTATTTGTCAATAGTTTTCAACCATTTTAGAGGTTGTAATTGTAATGGAACATAGTGTCAACTTCTATAAATATTTCTTTTTACATTTCGTTCAACATTTAACAGTTATGTTTATATTAATAAACATTTTATTTTTAAGTTTAGTATTAGTTGGCTGCATGAAATCACTTCCACCATAATACAGAATAAAACAAGATTACCAAAATTATAAGAGCGCCATCTATTGATGCTTTTTGAAACCAACTATCAATACCTACTGCAAAACTCCTCATTGTAAGTTAACCCACAAAAAATCGGTTATTGAGTTATGAATGCAGTTTTGTTGTTTAGATTAAGAGGATTATTTTCATGTAATATATTATTTCAGGAAAAACTCGTTGAACATGCCATAGCAAAAAAATAGTTATCTCACAATTCCTAAATTATATTTAGGAACATATTATTTAACACATAATTACAAAATAAATAATCAAGTTTAATTTAGTGTTAATTGTGCCTTAGAGATAAAAGCAGATGTCACACGCCTCACAATTTCTTGCTATTTTGACCAGTTAGCTATCAACCTAGTCTACCTAAGACACCTACTCTCTACAGTGGAAAACTTTAAGAACATACTTCTATAAGGAACACTTGTGCCAAAAATAAAAACTAGGTTATTTATTTATATATTTCACAAAAAATTGCTTAAATAGCTTGTACTAGAAGGAATGCACCGATGCTTGCATTATAACTGCGGCAGAGGTCGAAGCGAAACCAACATACAGAAAAAGGGATATCTGATTGTTGGCACCCTTTCTTTAGGGGCAGGTAGCCCTGTCCCATAACAGGCATCCAATAGAGGCGGGTAGGAAGGGGCCGAGCAACTGCGGTACCGGTGCGTCCATCTATACCGGGCGAGACGGATCGCCTGAGCGGCATTTTGCTATTAGTCGTATTTTTTTTATGTTACCTCAGACAAACAGACAAGCGGGCCACCTGTTGGAAAGTGGTCACCGCCTATGGACATCAGCAACACCAGAGGGGCTCACATTGCATTGCCCGCCTCTAAGGAGACCTCTAATATACCTCCTGAACGATCCCATGTCATAGACCAAAGGAAACACTGTGATTGGGCGATCATTCCACATCTGTATTACTCGTATTGTATAAACTGGTCGGACTGTGCGCCTGTGAATATATGCTTAATATGCTTCAATGCATAGCTCCTATGTAGAGATATTATTGTTCCAAATCCTTCATTAACAAACAGAGCGATTCCAAAAAAAGGTAATAAATAAAAAACACTAGATATACAGGGTGTAAAAAGACCGCTAGCATTAATTGAAACCTCATATTCTACCCATTAAACTGAACAACTTTACCCAAGAAACATACCCGCGGAATACAATACTATATATTCTGTGCTACTGTCGAACTAGCGCTCACAACATCAAACTCATAGCAATTAGAGTTTAAAATCGCATACTAATGACGCATAATAATAATATTTTAACGTCAAGAATTCTTCACTAAGAATGAACACTCATTATTAAGTAGGTACCGAGTAGTAAGCACTTTATATGTATAACAATGAAGTTTATCTAGATTATTCCAAAACAATCCATTTTACCTACGCCACTCTCGAAGTAACTTTTATTTCATACCAACCAAATCTGTATTTACCAGAAATCGGAATGATGGTACAACAAATGAATGAATGATAGAGTGAGCGCAAGATAAGTTCTCGGCGCAAAATGGAACTAAATTTTACTCACAGCCAACACGAACAACTCCCAACAAAAACAATAACAGGCACGCCATACTAAAGTGCAGACCTTGCGCGCGCTCTATACATTTTGCGTCTCACATAGCGCTCAGTCAGGGGCGTCGTCACCGCGTCGTGACAATACCTTGTATGTGTGCGTATTGTCCGGTATTACACGACGCTACGCCAAGCGGAAGCCTCGCGTGGATTGTATTCCATTGCTGGCCTTACAGGCATTATATCGCGAGGGCCACGTACAAAACCCCGAAATGGATTAGAATCGACGCGGGGCGCCTGCCCAAAAGCGGCGACGCAGCGCAGAGCCTCTCACACGTCCACAGCCACGGCCGGTCATTACCCCGGGAACCCAGCCGTATTCAATACAATACTTAGCTCAGTAAAGTAGCATTGCTATGCGAAGTAAGACGCTTCTCACAGTGTCGCTCATTAATAAAGTAGCAAGTAATTTGTACAGCTGTTCTTTGTTAGGCGAACGCGTTATTTCACATTAAATACGGCCCTACGAAGGGTTTTTTGTTGCTCGCTTCACT
Source organism: Blastobasis lacticolella (assembly GCA_905147135.1). Classification (NCBI taxonomy): domain Eukaryota; kingdom Metazoa; phylum Arthropoda; class Insecta; order Lepidoptera; family Blastobasidae; genus Blastobasis; species Blastobasis lacticolella. The sequence goes on from LR990056.1 coordinate 7,951,168, forward strand.
CTAGTGTTTGACTTCACATTTTTGACAAATAGCGTGCGTCGCCGCCATTGCTCGCGGCAAAAGCAAAATTGTTTATAGAATAGTAGCTCTACATTTTACAAACGTGGCTTATGTGAATTAAGTTTTTAGTGACGTGATAGTTTGTGTTGGATTTGTGTGTGTGTGTGTTTTTTCTAACACTTATTAGTCATGGATGAGACTAATCAATCAAATGCATCGGGTACGGGCGCGAGTAGGTTAGTACTCTCTCTCTCTCTCTCTCTCTTGCTTTGTTTTATTACTTAGGGTAGAGTCGGCGCTAACAGCTGGTCCAAATCGGTTAGTCGCGCTAAAACCGACAAATGACAGTTCTTGATTCGGACCAATCGTTCGCGGGCGAACGTTTATATTGTGACATTTATGACGGTTTTGACGGCTTCGTATAAACACTTTACTGTGTTTATTAGAGTGAGCGCCACGAGACTTTGCTGACAGGTGATGGTGCGCCTATCGATATTGGATGTGGTCGGTCGGTACTGTGGCTGAACTTGACATTGTCAGTCAAATTTAGTTCGACTTTCAGCCGGGCGCAAAGTCTCGTGGCCCTCAGTCTAGTAGGTTTATCAGTTTTCTCCTCATAACATATTTTATTTCATACTTATTTCGATTAGTAGACCATTTTAAAATGACCTCCTTGGTTTAGGAATGCTTGTAGTATGCACAGGTCAAGCTGTATCTCTGATTATAGGGGAGCACCGGGTAATTGGGGCCTACTAAGGGAAAATGTTCATAAAAACCAAATTACAGAATACCGCAGCTAAACAATACTCTTTTAATAGTATTGTGTTTCTGCCGGTGAGTTAGGTCTCCAGTGCTCCATGGGGTGGGGATTTGGGGAACCGTAGCTTTGGCAGTGGAGGGGCATTTGCCTTTTTGCAAGAGCAACGTGTTATAGAGGTGGGCAACGCATTGGCGATACTCTTGGTGTTGCTAATGTCTATAGGCAGTGGTGACCACTTTCCATCAGGTGGCCTGCTTGTCTGTTGGCCTACCATAAGACTTAAAAAAATGATATTGGAATTTTAATCACTATTCAATTAATGACGTCTTGATAGCGCCCCTAGTGTTGCTGTTGTCCATAGGCGGCGGTGACCACTTACCATCAGGTGGCCACTTGCCTATATGCATTACGCACTGCCGTATTACATAAAAACAGGAATGAATCTAGGTCTGTAATAAGCATAAACTTAATACGATATGAATAGATATTCATGCTTACTTGGATGCTGGCAACAGGCAGCTTTTTCTAAGTGCAGAGCTGTCTCTCGTGACTCAACGCATGAACTCATGCACATCAGGCGAACTTTCTCGATGATTTACGGAAACCGCCGAGAGCTTTTAGGTCATCCAAATGTGCATAGGTTTTGTCTAATTATGCCGTCGCTCCCATTTCCCGCCCGCTCTCATTATCGCTCCCCTACCCATCCAAATTAGATAGGTCAAAGCTTAGATTTTAAGTTGGACCCCAAGCTTTGGTTCGGTATACTGTGTAAAGCCCATCGAAATCCGTCCAGCGGCTTAAATGTGATGCGCGCACCTTCTTAAAAATTCGAAAAGCATTATTTGAGCCTGCTTAGGTTCTATTTACTCTACCCCAACTGTTTTATCTGGAATATCTTCAATGTACAGGCACGACTACTTTACAGTGTTATAATAGTACTTAACTAAAACATAATATAGATAGATTCTTTTTGTTGCGTGCATTTTACCCTATTCTCTATTAATTTATTTTTTTCTTTGGCATCGCGCCCTTGTTTTTAACGCCCTCTTTAACGTCAAACTGGCAGAGTGACCAAACCATGTGCTTGCCACAGGAAAAAAAATCTGTTCCCATATTTGATAAAATAAAATAGTTAACATAAATACAACATAAACCTATAAACTGTTATTATTTTCAGAAATAAGAAGTTACCGTTCACCCAAATGGAGAGAGAGTTGATAGAAGCTTTAGTAATGGAGCGGCCTATAATAGAAGATAAACGAACCACCGCTAAAAACATCGAACTGAAGAGGGTGGCATGGGAAGAATTAACTGTGGCCTTCAATACACAGCCGTATGTTTCCAGAAGGAACAGCCAACAATTAAAAAGATGCTGGGAGAATATGAAATCCCTAAGAAAAAAGGAACTGTCTCAGGAATCATATTATTATAATATGACACATGGCGGTGGAGGTCCACCGCCTTGTAGGGCGGTTCCACAAGGCGGTTCTCCGGGGTCTGATAATGAGGTCGATGCTAGTTGTCCATTTATTAGTATATCAGTTCCGGGTGTTCCTGACTCAAATTCCGCACAAAGTGAGTATGGTACCTAAAACCGTTCAAACCCAAGCAGCAAAGGAGTAATTTATGAAATTATCCTATGTGAGTAGGCATTACGTTAGTATACCTATGTCTAGCTTGTGAAAGGCCGTGAGTGTGTATATGTGAGTAGCTGAGATGACTCGTTATACTCTTGTCTTATTCTCACAAATAATTCATCATCGTCATTATCATCTCGGGCCATAGCAGTCTATTGCAGCACTTAGGGCCTCTCCCACGAAAGGGGAGATTATTGTCATAATCCATTGGCAGTTGGGTTGGAGAACGTAGTCTAATAATGGAAAATGCTATTGTCCATTTTCCAGCCTACGGAGACTAGATCTTTAAACTCTAAAACATTAGTCGCCTTGTACGACACCACAAGTGTAAGGAGTTGGTGCTATCTACTCTGCCGGACACCACACGACCAATAGTCACCATCACAGCCCATATCAGTCCACTGCAGAACTGAGGGCCCCTCCCACGAAGGGGGAGGTTATTGCCTAATCTCCACGCTCGGCAGGCGGGTTGGAGATCGTAGTATTATAAATATAACAATGGAAAACGTAAACCTATTACGGCCATTAATATTTTAAACTAAACAATTAATTTGGTTTTGTCGAAATCTAAAAAATCAATATTATAGGTAATAAATTTATTTCTTCAAGAGAAGCGCTACTTTATTCAGTTGTTTTAATAATAAACAAACAAAAACTGTCTACTTTATTTTTTCCTTTTGTTTTTTTGTTTTGTTGTCTACTTAATCGATTTTAATTTTAATTAGTTTCAGGTAATCAGGAGATTCAAGTGAAAATGGAGATAATGTCCGATGAAGGTACTAATATGTATAACCATAGCAAATATGGTATAGGATAAGGTTGATAAATATGTAGGGTGTGTATTTAAATAAATAAAGTTCGGTATTACTTAATTACAGAGCTTGAAGCAGACAAATCTATATTGGATGAGGCCAAGAAAAATACATTGAAGAGAAAAATTGATGATGTTTCTCGTACACCAATCAATTCTCAAGGTAATATACTAAGTTATTTTTATTAAATAGTTCTGATGTTACTTATTTTCATGTTGTTGAATAGATACCTAAACAACACAAAATCATTTTTTATTTCAGGTATTACTGTCAATCGTGATAATGGTCAAATCTCTAATACAAATAATATTATATCGCCAGATACAAAGAAAAATGAGATTTTAAATATTCCAAGAGGAGCAGGTAAATTTCAAACAGTAATAATTAAAATAATCGCCTTGGCGTTAATGTCCCGGTTGTGCTACCGCGCAAGAGGGTCCGAGGTCTGCCTTGACTATGATTTATTATATATTCTTTATTGTACATAAAACAATGTTACATAGTCAAGACTTTAAGATAGTTTATAAAGGCAAGCTTATCTCTGCAAGAGATCTCTTGCAGCCAACCGAGAGAGGTGTGGAAGCGATATCACGGGTACTTGACAATGTACTTTCAGATATAGTTAAAAAACGCTGTTTCTATTCTATCTAGTATTTGGCAGATCAGGTAATTACAGTGAAGCGACTGCCATCTGACCTCCATAACAGAGGTACCAGGGGATCCTGATCAGATTGGAACATGGTCTTTTAGTCGCCTGAATGTGCAGGTTTCATCACGATATTTTTTCGCGCCGTAAGAGCATCGGCTAACATTCGACTAATGTACATAACACAGAAAGGAGTAATTGGTGGAAATCGAACCCGGTACCTCTTGCTTACGAGTCGGATACCTTAACCATTCGGCCACCGACGCTCTTAAATTTCAAACAGTGTCAAAACATTTTTCAAAACAAATTTCTCCAATAAATGAAAAGGTTGATGAATGTGGAAGAAGCGAGAGAGATTTGTCAGAACCATAGCAAGTGAGTGTAACGATGTGGTTTCTACCTACCTACAGGCGACTACCTATGCTTTGTAGGTAGTATGTGTTACTACTTTCTACTACTACATTTCCCTCTTATGGTTCCTTAGTAAAACAAGGAAAGCTTATAGTTTCGCCATGTCCGTCCGCGGTTTAACTCAGAAACTATTGGTACTCAAGAACTGAAGTTTGCTATGGTTATACATATTATTCACGCCAACAAAGTTGTGAAAAAAACCCTTCAAAAACTACGTTTTGAATTTGGGTACCTACAAGTAAAGCGGGATTGTATTTTTTTCGGGTATTGTTGCGTGCGATAAGAAAACACAAAGACAGTTACTTAATTTTTTAAAGTTTTAGAATTTGATTTTTTTTTCAGGCAAAAAGAAGTTTATGAGTGAAATAGGTGTGAGAATAAAAAGATGTTCCTTAAACATACAACAAGACCAAGAATTACACGATTTGCGGCTCCTAAAAGAAAAAATACTGATTCAACGTGAAAAGAATCAATTAGACTTTGAAGAAGAGATGCACAAATTAGAATTAGAAAAAATAAAATTGGAGATTGATATGTTAAGAAAAAAAAATGAATGAACCTTTAAATATGACTTTGTTTTGTTAACTCTATTGATATTGGTACCTACACATACAATTCTACGAGTAGAACAATGTTGTCACACACTAGGTTTTCTATCCTAATCCATAAACATACTTAAATTTATGCATAGTACTGCAAATTTGAGCAAACTTTCAAAATGCAATCTTGAAAATTAACAATTTCAGGTATCACAGCCCAAAACAATCCACTGCAGGATTTAGGGCCCCTCCCACGAAAAGGGAGATTATTTTCATAATCTCCGCGCTTTGCAGGTGTGTTGAAGAGCGCAGTTATTAGAGATATTAAAATGGAAAATGCTGCTGCCCATTTTCCAACCTACAGCGACTCTAGATTTTTTGCTTCGAAATATTAGTCGCCTTGTCAAGTACAAGCCGGACACCACACGGCCAATTTCATGTATTCAGAGTCTTATACATATTATTTACAAACAAACTATAAGAGCGACATTATATTGTACAACGTATTATCCATAGGTTGCTGATTTCACATCAGCAATACCAGGGGTATTGGTGAAAAGACGAGTGAGAAACGTTCTATTGAAACCAAATTGGCAAATGAATTATTTATTTATTTAACTAGTATGAGTACCCCGCCCGCTGCGGGTGGCGTGATGGCAGAATTATGCTGTGCCATCAGATCAAAGTTGCTCAGAACATTCCCCATTGTACAGTCCGTAGAAAACACTCAGGGGGCTCAAGTCCCCAACAGCCAGCGGTTCCAACGTGTTTGTTAGTACGGGATCGTTGACATTTCTTATGGCTCGCCGCTGTATGAAGTCAGGAGAATTGAGCCCTCAATCGACCCAAATCCCTTGGACCGGTTTAGCACAGCTTTTTCGAGGCCAATTTGGTTTTACCTTCCACGTGATTCCAGATCCTTTGGATCCCTTTCCGAAACGGTACCAAGACGATCGAATTTAGAGAACAAGAGCAATCCACAGAGCAGCTCTTCACAAAGGTTTACGTAGTTAGAAAGAAAGAAAGAAAAGAAAGAAAATACATTTATTACACATAGCACACCACGACACAATAACAGTTACAATTACAGACAACGGACACATTAACATTTATAATATCTTAATTAAGACAATATATTGTAGTCTCCCATGACACTGTCGGTGCCGTAGCGGCTAGCGCAAATTGTACCCATTGAGCATGTGCTGAGAGGCGCAAGAAACGACTCACAGCGCTGGTATTCTGTGGGCCCATTGTTTGGGTAAAATAAATAAAAATAAATAAATACATAAAAATAACTAAAAAATATGTAGGTATGGTAGATAAAATAAATATTATTTTAAACAGCACGGCACATCTGCTGGCCGTTGCGCAATCCACCCGTTCCTGCGGCCTCGCTATGCCACGGTGCTGGCGGCGGGGCAGGCTGGGAGGGGACGCCGTCTCGCCCCGCACTCCGCCCAGCCTACCCAGCCACCACCCACTACCTAGACGCAACTAGATCCTGTGACTAGATCCCACCCAGCCCAGCCAGTCTCCGCCTACTCGCCGGCGCATACGCATCTGTCCGGATATAACGTAGGCCCAATTCACGTGGTTACGGAAAGTCGGGTTAGGGTTGGTAGGAATATCAGCGTTTGTGATATGCATTTCTGGCCTCCGACAAATATAATAACCTCGAGAGTGCAGAGTGATAATTTTCATCAAGGCATGCGTGCTAATGTAAGGAGGATAGGAATAGTAATAATGATACATTGGCAGTTTTGCAAATACACACCCAAGCCTCTAAATGGGCAGTGAGGCCTGGGATCATCGGCATTGAGGATGGATGATATTTATTTATTTTCGGAAGACTTACAGCTATAACATTGCAATTGATATTCTATACAGTTAACAGGAAGCCAATTACAAGTCGCCGCCTGTAGGTAACAAAATTATGTGTAATGCGGAAAGAATTCATAACACCATTCATGGAGGTAAACCATCTCTATGTCATGTATGGTGGCGTCGAGTGATAAAAGAAGATGGGGGTATTTCCAAAAGGACGGATGATAATGATGGCGATATGTGGAGAAATCGACTCAATGTTGCCATTTCGACACATTGCACCAGAAATGCAAGTACGTTACTAGGAAAGTTTTGAGATACAAAAAGAAAATATTAAGAAAAAAGCAATTAACAAATATGTTATTACATACTACTTTCCAAAATACTCTCCAGCGGACTCTATACTGAGATTCTTCCATCTAAACAAAGATTCGCTTCACTGGCAATAGCATAAAAGCATTCCGAGCGTCTTCAGGGCTATCAAATTGAATGTCACGGACTCCTAATGTCACTTATGGAAAAAGAAAGAAGTCGCACAGAGCGAGATCAGGGCTATAAGATGGGTGGGTTAATTCTTGAATCTCAGGGTTTTTAAAAAGTTTCACTCTGTGCGACGATGCTTGTCATCATGCAAACCCCTTTAAGAGTGTTTTTGATTCAACACACCAAATACGGTTGGACTACCAATCAGAGTACCATTGGCCATTAACAGTTTTTTAATGTCCAAGGAAATTGTCGCTAAATGGCCATTCGCAGAAAATAATGTTGCCACCATTTTCTTGCACACATTACGCCCACGTTTGACTTTCCTGGGACGTTCTTCGTCCGGAAACACCCCTACCGTTGACTGTCGCTTAGTTAGTGGGTCATATTGATAAACTTTCATCTCCAGTCATTATAATAAATGTATTCCGTCCTTCTCCATTTCCGATTGTTACAATTATTTCCTTGCACCATGTCATGCGAGTCTGGTTTTGTTTAGCAGCCGAACAAAGTTTCCTGACTCGTAGGTGACGATGTGAAATTTCTTCTATCTGCTTGACGGTCGTTTATAGGTCTTTGTGCAATATTTTTACAGCTTCGTTGTTTTCATCCATTACTGAACGCAGACCACTTTTGTCATCATCTTTCAAGGCATTTTTTTCCGCGAAGCAACCATACAGAAAACGTGCACACGATGTGGTGACTACGCGGCTGTCGGTGGTTAAATACAGATACAAGACCATAGTGTTCGAGGGAAATAAGAAACACTGAATCTTTAGGTGAATTTAAAAACAAGTTAAAGTGTCATATACAAAGGTGAAGTGAATGTACAGCACGTATCCTTTGTCATAAATTACTATAACTTGCAAGATAATATTATAGAAGCGGCTCCTTGTATTGCAACTGATATGTAGTGATAAGCAATTTATTTTTGTAACCTCGTTTTAAGTGAACCATGTTGTTCTTATGAGGAATAAAGTTCTTTTAACCGAAATCGGTCCATCTGTTTGGGGAGGAACGATGCCATAGACATCATACACACCGCTACAGATGCACATATCCACAGATACTCAGATCCATTTATACACATTGTCATTTGTACAAAATTGCATTAGCACAAAAAGTGTACGTGAGTTTGTGTAAAAAGTTACATTAGTACGTTTTTTGTGTAAAAAGGTTACATGACTAATGATTTAATTAATGAGGATGACTTCTTAAAACACTTAACACCTCGATAATAGATTTGCGTTTATTCCGTACCCTGCCGCCTTAATATGTAACCGTATCTTTGGTATTTACATATATGAATTTTATTATATATTTATCCAGGTGCATATTAGCGCGAATTTAGTTCGTCAACTGACCAGGTTGTTCATATCATGGAACGTTTGGTAGACACTTCCATTATGAAGTTCCACCCGGATACCCTAGAAGCGGTGCGACGGCAGTGCGGGCTGGGCGCGCCGGGGGAAGCGGGCCGCGCCGTGGACATCCTGCGGCAGTGGATACAGCAGCAGCCGCATTTCCTCCAAAAGGACTACCGTGAGTCTCATATTGAAACATTACTAGATTATATAATGAAAACAAAGGTACGCGTAGGAACATACCCTTAAAATGTGCTTACAAGATCAGTCAGCACTTTCTTGACAATACATTTTTTAAATACGATAGCAAATTTCATTGATTGCTGCTGTTTAGTAGGTATATAAACTGCCTAATAATTATCACCCATTAAAAAAACCACCACTGAGAAAATCTATCGCATTGACGAAATTAATGAAAGACTTATTGGCTTATAACCACGACACTTTAAATTAAATTCATTACGTATTTATGAAGTTAAAGACGAAGGGTACGAACTAGGGAAACCTGTGCAACAGGTCACAACGTCACCACCCCGAACAAGCTGTCTTCTTAAAGTTTAATATTTCTTGGATATCGTCTTTGTGCATAACAATCATGAATACTTTTATACTTACTACTTACCTAATAGATAATTCTAGAGCACACAATAACAAATGTGAAAACAATAATAAATTATTAATAATAATAAATAATTATTTTTGTATTTCCTGTATTTACTAAGCAATAAAGAGTTTACATACATACATAAAAAAAAAAACAATGTGGTCACCGGTGGAACGAATTAGTTAATTTTTTAATAGCCCGAGTTTCCACAGCATCATTGGAAATATTTGTACATATTATATTTGTAGTTTTATTACTTTTGTACATAAAACTCTTTGCATAATCTTTCCTTTAATATTTACAGCCCCAAAAATACTAGAAACTACAATAATCAACGCTAAGGGCTCAATTGAGAAAGCTAAAAGGGTTATAAACAAAATATGTACATACAGGACCATGACTCCAAAGTACTTCGGAGACTTCAATGTAACGGAAGATTTTGAAGACTTCGACGGTAAAATGTGAGTATAACTTTCATAATTTTAACCGTACATTAATTTTTTAAAGAAGACTGGGCAAAAGTGGTCTATGAACCAGCAGCATTACGGTGATGACCTATGGCTTCGGGTGCCTTAGCATGCATATTTGTACAAGATGGCATAAAAATCGGTCCCGGCAGTTTCGAGAAAAAGCATTTATTTGTCACATAATTATGTATGACAAGTGCCGTATTCTTTGAACCAGCAGCGACATGGTTACGAAGTATAGGTTGAGGATCTTAAGCTATGTTCTTATGCCGCATGACATCAAAATCGGTCCCGGCAGTTTGGAGAAAAATTAATATCTTTCCCACATTTGTATGACAAGTGACGTATTCTTTGAACCAGCAGCGACATGGTTACGGAGTATAGGTTAAGCACCTTCAACTATGCCACATGACATAAAAATCGGACCCGGCAGTTTCGAGAAAAATGCATTCATTTGTTATACTTGTATGACAAGTGCGGTATTCCTTGAACCAGCAACGACATGGTTACGGATTATAGGTCTGTTTCAATTTTTCTTTTATATTAATTATTAGGAGGATAACAATATTATTTACAGATTGTACGGATTTTTACCGAAACTCTCGCAAGATCACTGCAGGTACATTTTGTATCGGAATTGGGGAAAGTGCTTCGAATCGACTTATACTACGCAGTTGGGCCGGTTGGCAATATTGGTCAGTATTTAGCGTCTCAATACTAAAGTTATGACTAGTACTAATTTTCAATTGAATTTAACTTTGCAGGTTGCCGAATATTTAATATGCTACGACTATTCAACAAGTATTATTGGAATCTTTGACCTGAGACAGCATGATTGGTACCATATTTTAACCGTTATAATCATATTAGATGCGCACAATATTTTGAAAATATTAATGGTAAGCTGTTAGATATAAGATTGGTCCAATTATTCAGAACTACAATAAATATAATCGATTAAAGATTGCGCTAGCTTAGCCACGTGCTGCGTAAGCCCCAGTGTCTAAGCCTACCGATAAAGGTGAGGGATCCCGCGGGAGACGTACAAAGCGATGGATTGACATCGCTGAGTCTCATGAGAAAGCCAACCGCTTACGAAGATGCCGAAGACAGAGCCATGTGAACAAGAAAGCGGAAGCGGAAAGTAGGAAAGCGGAACCTGGCAGAAGCCAGTATTGACCGCGAGATGATAATGATGATGACGTGAAATAAATATTGATACTACAATACAATCTCCAGACAACATACGCATTACAATTCATGCAGCTGTCGTTCTTGTTGATTCTTGACTCCCTTGTTTCAGGAAGGCTACGGAGTCAGGATAAAAATGATACACATATTAGCGTCCCCGAGCAAACCGTTTGAACTCGTTATGGGCGTAGTAAAACAGGTTATGTCTGAAAAATTGGCAAGTAGGTTTTGCTATCACAAGAGCTTGGAGACTTTGTACAACCATATACCGAGAAGTGAATTACCGGAAGATTTGGGTGGCGAAGAAAAGCCGATGTCTGAGTTTCATGGTAATTATTACCACAAAATGTTGTACCTAACAAAATATACCTAGGCATAAATAATAAAGTAAAGTCAAAGTCAAAGTAAAATATTTTGGATTTACACAAACACTTATGAATGTCAACATGAAAAAAAATACTTTGCGCCACGGCATCGTGGAGCCGCCAACGGTTTGTTTGGCCCGTTGCTGTTGTAGTCAGTCAGTGCTATCCGGAAGCAAATGGCGCGTATTTCTGATGGCCTAGTTGACAAAACTTTAAAAAAATAAGCAAGCGCCGCTACGGACCGTCCGTCACGTCAATAATCATAATAATAATATTTTATCAGGTGGTAGGACTCTGTCAAGCCTTAGGTGTCCGCATGGGTAAGTACCACCGCTTTATCTATTTCTCGTTGTATTCCGGTTTGAAGGATAAGGTAACCAGTGCAATAACGGACATAAGGCATTATATCTTAGTTCTCACAGTGACAACCCGCGGTTCTGAATTTTGTTAACGCAGGTAACAATTAACCGTAATGCATGAATCGTAGATACCAGGTGGGCTGTCTGCTCGTTTATCACTGAGTAGTATAAAAAAGCTCAACAACTGGTAGCCTACTGCTAACGTAATGACAAATGCATTAGCAATTAGAATAAAGACAAACAGTTTTCAATTTACTACTGAACACAAGTATCACTTGGCCAAAGCCAAAGAAAAAGCAAACTGAGGATAATTTGGGTTTTTTCCTGCCCTGTGAACTCTTTTGAAAGATGTTGGGTTTGTTAGTGAAGATTACAATTTATCTATATACATAAATATAATAGCCATGTAATCACCGCAATGTAAAACTACATTAGAGATATCTACATTTTATACTCAAACGCTTTCAAAAATTTCACTAATTTAAATTTATATTTACAGTGCAGTACACTGCAGATTTAACATCAGGAGCGATACTTGACTATCTATACTAATATTATAAAGAGGAAATGTTTGATTTTTTCTTTGTTTGTATTGAATAGGCTTCGAAACTACTGGACCGATCTCAAAAATTCTTTCACCGTGGGGAAGCTACACTATCCCCGGGTGACATAGGCAATATGATATTTTCTAAAAAATTACGGATCATTAATAAAAAATACCCAAAAAATTCCTTACATCGCGTGTTCTGCGAAAACTATTGATGATAGAACAAAATAATGTACTACGACTTTGCAGAACACATCATTATCTACAAAAAGTGTCGGGACAGTATATGTCTAACTATTATAGTTATGTCACAATAAGTGTTCTTTTATTTTCAAAATTTAATAGAAATGCCGCCGCTAAAAAACGCTTTTTATTTGTACCTTGGTATTAATCCTTATCAAAATTAATTATATCACTTTTTGAATTATTCAATTCAGACATTCTATCCGAAAGATATCACGAGTTTAAAAATGTGAATATTAGAAAAAAGTCGCGTGTTCGCCGCTCAGTCCGCTCGGCTATCTAGGCAGCACCCCCGTGCGTACGGGAATGTCAAGAAATAAAGTGCCGCACGGCTCACTCGCGCGGTCGGCTCCCTACGGCAGCGGTCGTGTGTAACCCGTGTACCCGTAGTGGTACCCGTGCGAAGCCGGGGCGGGCCGCTAGTAAATTATAAAAAGAAATATTTTTTTGCAGCTGACTGCAAGAAGGAGCTGAGTTCACCGGAGTTCCGATCGTGGTTGCGTACAATGGCCGCTGCGCGCACCGATGAGGCCCTGCGCCCGCGCACAGAAGGCGACGATTTCTTCGAGGGAGTATCCGGCACTTTCAGAGCACTTAACATAGATTGATTTCAGTGTATAGAAGGCGTAAGATTTTCAGTTGAAGGGTTTGCGTGCGCGAAAGTGTGTTCTCACATCTAACAGTTTTAAAAATTACAATACTGCTCTCAAAAATAACTGATTATTAATTTTAATGGCAGGACAGATAAACAATTGAAGTTATAAGCTAATGTGTAATGGTAAAGAAAGAAGCGACAATGGTAGTGGCACCGTATCGGATATCTCTTCAATTCATGTTGATATCATCTCCGTCTGCAAGTTGCTTGAGGATCTGGATCCAAATAAATCGGCAGGACCTGATGACTTGCCAGCTACATTTCTTTTTAGTTGTGCCAAAACGATATCAGTGCCTGTGACTATTTTGTTCCGTAAATCCCTTGCAATGGGTGCCGTGCCTAGTGTGTGGAAGCGTGCTTATATAACACCGGTACATAAAAAGGGGTCTAAAAGCGAAGTGTCTAACTATCGTCCAATCTCTAAGCTATGCATAGTCTCTAAAGTTCTCGAGAGGGTAGTATACGACCAATTATATCCGGCTCTGAAGCACTCCTTCAGTGATAATCAGCATGGTTTCCTTAGGGGTCGCTCAACGGTCTCCAATCTGGTGTTGCTGAACAATTTCATAACTGAAGCAATGGAGGGCGGTTCGCAGGTTGATGTTGTTTACACAGATTACAGTAAGGCCTTTGACAGAATTCAGCATGACATCTTATTGGCTAAATTATGTAAGATCGGTGTGAGGGGAGATTTGCTTCGGTGGTTTTCTTCTTACATCGAAAATCGGTCGCAAGTGGTTGTTGTCAACAACTATATTTCTGGATGGGTCTCTGCTCCCAGCGGTGTTCCTCAGGGGTCTTTGCTGGGGCCGTTGTTATTTGTGATCTTTGTGAACGACATCGATCTGTGCTTCCGCCATGCACGTCTACTATATTTTGCAGACGATATGAAATTGTTCGCCCATGTTAATTCCTTGCAGGACGCTGAGGCTTTGCAGTCGGACCTTTGCAGACTTGAACAGTACTGTTTATCCAATAGTCTGGAACTGAATCCTTCTAAATGCAGCATCGTTTCCTACACTCGTAAACGTCATCCGTTGCACTATGACTACTCGCTGAAGAATGAATTGATTGGTAGGGATGTAGCAGTGCGAGATCTAGGAGTTATCCATGATGTCAAACTTCTGTTTGATGGTCATGTGGACAGTATCGTTGCTAGAGCCTCTAGGGCCCTGGGTTTCATCATGCGGGCCTCTAAGGATTTTACTTGTGTTAAAACTTTTAAGGTATTGTACTGCACATATGTTAGAAGCCACTTAGAGTATGCGTCTCAGGTGTGGAACCCATGCTATGCCACATATATCAACCGAATTGAAAACATCCAGAAAAGATTTATACGATATTTATGTTTTCGTACCAAGGATGGCTTTAGCTCTGACGATTACATTCGTGTTTGCAGGAAGCACCACCTTTTACCTTTGTATAAGAGGCGTGAGACTGCAGATGTAGTGTTTCTTTTGAAAATTACATCTGGCGTGATTGATAGCCCCCGTCTTCTGCAGGAAATTTCACTTAGACCCCCCAATAGGGCCCTGCGTACTAATTCTATTCTATCAGTATCTAATGCTTCCACAAACTACAGACGAAACACATTCCTATGGCGCGCTTGTAACTTTTTCAATGGGTTGTGCAAGGAGAGCGACATTGATTTATTTAATACCAAATTTGAAACAGTGAGGCGGTGGTTGAATCGGTCTTTTTTTGACGGTACTCTTTGATTCGTTTCCACCTACATTTTTCTTTTTTTTCTACTTCATGTCTAGTTTAAGGCGGTGGAATATATTATATTTTATTCACAGAATAGTTTGTGTGAAATGGGTTGCTGTAGGCGGTGTCCAGTGTTGTGAATAATGTAAACACTCTCCCTTCTTTTTCTTTTATTTCTTGGGTACGCAATAATTTAATATTATATTCTGTCATCATATTATTGCGTGGCAGTTTTGCTTTTCTTTTTATTTTTATTTTGTTGTTACTAGCGAGGACCTGTAATTGGCTTGTTGGTTCTAATGTAATATTTATGATGTTTTATATGGCTGTTGGTACTCCAATAAATAAATAAATAAATAAATAATGTTATTAAGATCAATGTTTATTTTTATCCGACTGCAACAGAAGGAGGGTTATGTTTTTATGTATGTCTATTTGTTTGGCAATTTCTCTAAAACCAATCGGGTAGGGTATCAAAATAAAGGTCTTCAAAAAGCGATTTAATAAATGTAAACAACTTCATACACTTAAAATTACTTTTTGCTCTTTAGTTTTGAAAAGCTGTCGACGTTGTTAGTTTTTATATAAATTACTTGTTAAATCAAGTGAAAGCTTTGCTAAATTCATGCGTAGGTAAATAAATCTTACAATATAGGCTTTAATAAGCAATAGAAATTGGTGATGGTGTCGCTAGGAAAAAATATCCATAGATAAAAGAATAGATGATTGTGGTTACAATAAAAATACAAACGCAATTCGTACGCTTTTAATGACCCAAAAAATTGTTTGTAATATTACCTAAGATTGCAGATGGACTGGATCACGGTGACCGCAATCCATCAGGTGGACAGTCTGACCGTCTTAATTGCAGTGTTTCCTTTAGACTATGTCATGGGATCGTTCAAGAGATATACAGACTAACCGGGGCAAATATTAAACGGCTCTATAGGTCACCAGGTATTGAATCATTATGGTCCCAACTAATTAAAATGAAAACTTAACTTTTTGTTATTTCCTAACAAACTGAATCGTAAATTCAAACAAAACAACTGTTCCGCTCAACTCCATCGAATTCATTCTGCATCGTTCTTATTCAGAGCTACTCGGAACGTTTCGTTGACATTTTATGAGTTGAGTTGGCTGATATTATCTTATGCCTTGTACCACGACATTGACTATGTTAGCGATAATATCGTTTTGTAATAATCACTAATTATGAAACAAAACTTTAAAATCTTGTTATGTGTAATGCATGGGTATTGGTTAACTAGAAATATTTCAGAAAAAATTACAGGCAGTTATTACAAAATTAAGGCAGTGGTGACCACTTTCCATCAGCTGCATAATCTTCGAAAAAGTTCGTGGCTTGACCTACCTCGAGCCAAAACACAACTCCGAGCTCCACTATCGGTATTACACCTCGCCGATAGCTGTTTCCACCGTTTCAAGAGTCTCCACTCGCCACACACACTCACACACACAAGACAATCCACCAAACTGTCGCCGGCAGAACATCTTGCCGGCAAATACCTACCGCGTCGCGTTCATCCGCGTCGCGCGACAATTCAAGACCGTACTCGGCACAACACCAGCCGACACCAAGCTGTTCAACCCAGATCAAATTCAGATTATCGCTCAGATCCGAAAACGGCGGGACTCGGACGAAACCCTAGAGGAGGAGAATAAAAGACCGCGCACAAAGTTCCCGACAAGTAGCCGCAAAGCCCCGTCTGCACAGACTACTTAATGCCCCCCAACAGCCCAGGAGCTCTTACCAACCAATAGTGGTGGAGTGTCTGCCCAACTAGACGAAGCACTTAGCCCACCTTAAGAATCTCCCGGGCTACATGCTAACGCTAGGGCCTACAAGACAGGGGTCAGATTCATTCCACTAAGTGCGGAAGAATTCCGTGTAGTACAGAGGCATCTCATCGAAGCCCGCAGGAGTGACACGGCAGTACAGTTCGCATTCTACACGCCTACGGAAGAGCTGCCGATGAAAGTCGGCATTAGGAAACTGCCGGCGGACAACCCGATTGCTGAGTTAAGTGAAGCGCTGACAACCTTCAGCTTCAACTGCACGCACGCACGGCACATACCCACGAAACAGGATAGGCCTGGGTGCCCATTCTTTGCGCAGATAGATTACCAACCCCAGGAGAAGCTTGCCCAACTGTATGCAACGTGCGAACTGCTCTGCATGCCTGCATTACCATCGAGGCCTGGAAGGGCCGCAATGGTCCACCGCAATGTCATATATGCCAGGCATTCGGGCACTCCTCGGCCAACTGTTACCGGGCGGCCAAATGCGTGAAATGCGGCCAGGAGCACGCCGCAGCCGACTACCCAAGTACCCAAGGCCGAGAGACCAGCCCTCATGCGCCAACTGACAAAAGACCTATGCTACCTGTATAAAATCACACAAAATAATACTCATACACGTTATACTTTACTCACTGTTGTACTACTTAATTTCAAAAACACTGTCGCAAATCATTTTAATTTTACGCCCAACGCAAAGGAAATGGGCACCCTCCGGTATAGCGCGTGGGGGGGGGAGGAGGTGAACTCTCATGAGTACCAGCCGGCCGACCGGACTGGTTATGCACGACTTGCCAGAAAAACCTAGGCGCATACGTACTAAACACCCCCTGGGAGCACCTGTAGTCGGAAGGGCTTTTCAGGTTTCATCGGATGCGACACCCCGTAGGGACGGGGTGCGCTTAACGTCACTCCTTACGGAGCATACGCTGGAGAAATTATAGCAAAACCCCAGAAGACAAAAAAAGACAAACCGATAGCGCGTTCTAAAGTACGCGCAGCAACATCTAGTGGTAGATGAAACGAAACGGAACTTATCTTAGACATCCTGCCCACCAAGGACCTTTTCCTTTAAAATATTCATTACACTGTAAACAAAAAAATGTGTGAACATGAACAATAGAGTTAACACACAACTAACAAAAAAAAGGTAATTAACTCCAAACAATAAAAACGCCCACCTTGACATCACTTAATAAGCTTGCATGCACATGCATACTTTTTTATAAATGCGTAAGAAAATAAAATTACAGGGTTTGCTTATCTAAAACACAAAGCTTGCTCAAAGTCGCTTTAACAGATTTTTCTTAATTTTAACTGTTTCAACTCTAGTTACATTGTCAAGGCCGGTATGTTTTTGAACAATTTTACCCAATAACCATTTACAAGGTGGAATATTATCTTCCTTAACAATAACAATCTCTGTATATCTTTATTGTGCGCAATAAATAGTTTAATATATAAATAAACAATATACCGATATTAGGTTCAGGGTTTTTAGAAGTCCACTTATATATTTGATTTAAATTAACAAAATACTCTTTAGACAACCTTTTTCAAAAATCATTAACCATCTTTTGAACTAATTTCCATCTTTCTAAATTTGACAAATTACTTGTTGAATAATCTACATCAGTAACATTAATTAATGTTTCTCCTCCATTCCGTTCCGTTCAGGTACAACACAAACCAGAAATGCTTCTGCAAGGGTGTACGCCTACGTCCGTGATTCCGTCGTCTGTACTTGTATTTTGAGCAACCGAGTCCAGAGGGTGGCACGGGTATCACCCGAAGAACTGGTTTGCATCGGATACATGGCATATGCCTCTGTAGAGGCACATGCCATCTTTGGTCATGAGTCGTACTGTAGTCTGCATTTTGCTTGCCGTCTTCTGTTCGCCAGAAATTTGGCAATTTTTTTATCCTGTCTTTTTTGTTCTCCCTTGTGCAATGTGGAAATGTGCTCTTATTGTTTTTAAATGGGCAGCCTGGACCCTTAACCTATATTTTGTCGATTTCTTTCTTTGTTTGAAAGTAGGTATGGGTGTGAAGTATAGGTTTAAGACACTTCAACTGTGTGGGATCGTCGACTGCTCCGCGAATTATGATCTGTATGCCTACGTTACGGTCGACTAGTCGCGTGATAAATCCACACCCATGCTTGTGTGCTGTTAATGCGATAGTGGGGCTCGTCATTTCAGCTTAGACGAGCTCTACGTAGTGATTTGTTTTTTATTTTGAGACGCGAGTTTTTAAATAATTTAGCGAATTGATTTTGTTAGTTTGTCTCCCGATTTATAATATTCCTAAAAGAAGTAGGTTAGAACACCAGCTACTCTTGATAGAGATTGCTGGTAGAGTGTACGGTTTGGGGTTGTCTGATAGGTATTCCACTTCTATTGACCATGGAACTGTTTCTGATTTGGGTTATATTTAATACTACCTTATCGATCTGGGACTCGAATCTGGGCGGTATTGGATGATTTGGAACACCTATCTATATTATATCCTCTATATAGCGTCGAGGTTTGGGTAGGTGGTACTTTATGTTGTTTTGAAGAGTACGTTTATCTTCCGAAATAAATATAACATAAACCTTATTGAAATTTAAAATTTACTGTACTGAAATTTATGATATATTATAATTTATTATAGGGAAGATATAATATGTGTAGGTTCTTGAGATTTCCCAGACTAGTTATGGGATATTATTACTAGGAACGCCCTCAGCAGGTTCGGAGCTCAGGTGTGTCCTTAGCGGGTTACGTGGCGGTGTTAGTGTGCTGGTATCGCAAGCGGTTGCGCACTGTTGGTGCTGCAACGCAGGCTTAGGTGGGCTTCGCCGTCGATCACTGTCACTGACACTAAACCTTAGGTAACAATAAAGCACAACACCGCTCAATACTTAAACCGGGCCAGGGAATCGCTTCTATATTGCAAACAGGCACACCGTTAACACTATTGCAACAGCAGAGCAAGGGCACACCGGGAACGACAACTTTTTTTTTGTGCACTTGACTCAAAAGGCTCGGAAATGCGCGCCAAATGGCACGGCTGCTCGCTATGGCTGCCCAAAAAGGACTCCCGGAACATTAATGAATGATTCTCTTATTAAAAATGACCTGGTGTTACCCCTAACACCAGGTCATTTTTTAGGGAATCGTCAGGATCGTCACTTAGTAATGAAATTGGACGCGAGTTTGATCAGGCTTCTGTTTGTGATAACACAGTAGATAGTTCCTCATATGTTAGTAGGCTCTCTCTCTTGTGTTCTCCAGGCGCTAAAGAGCACGTGCCGGTCAGCCCCAGATACCATGCCAATGTACACAAAGGATTGTCCAGCCCAGTGCACGTGGAGGTGCTGTATGACATCAACTCGCAGCACCTCCCGATTCTTATCACCCTGAGGCACAACGCCGTGTGCACCGCGCCAAGACAAACAGGGAGAAGGTTACCACCTGGGCGTGCTTCAGAAAGACATTAGAAGAGTACGAGCAGGAAGGCCACCTCCCCACGACTGATGAAGTCGAGGCGGCCGCCGTCCGCATTACGGAGGTTATCCAAGACGTGTTGAAGTAGGCCGCCAGGCCCACCACCACCACTCACACCAGCCACCAGCCACTCACGCCCTACCTCCAGACTCTTCTGCGCGAGAAGAGGCGACTCAACAACTGTGGGCAACACTCGCCTGCACTGCCCACGGGTAAGGATGAAGTTGAACAGGGTCTTCGAGCAGCTTTCGGCTGCGACCTCGCGACCATGTCGGCGAACGCGAGACAAGTCTACACCACCTGAACCGAAAGCTGCTGAATACCAAGGAGCCTTTGTGCCCCCTACTCGATGGAATAGGCGGATATTGTTGGAGAGATGAAGAGAGGACTCAGATACAGGTTAAACATCTCCAGCACCAGTTCACGCCTAAAACCGCCGCCTCCGCCCACGGCGAACATGGCATCAGGCCGGGCTGCAGCTGCATTTATCGAATATTTGCCCTCAGAGTCCTCCAGGAGTCCACGCCTGTTCCACTCCGCCCCAGTCTGGTACCTGCTCTGTGCCGACATCCACCGCCGGAAACTGCAGGCCCACCAGAACACCTCGCTACGGGTTATCGTCAGAGCAGGCCGATACGTTCGCAACAACGTGATCGCGCACGACCTTCGCATGTTCTCAGTGGAGGAGTTTGTCCGGAGTCTGACGCGTTGCATATTCGACTGCGCTGACAACGGACGACACGAACATCTGCGTGGCTTTGCTTCTCTCCACGCCGCCCTCGCTGTAGGTCACCCCTACCACCGGGAGCTGCTACAGAGTCCGCCCGACGCCCCTGCCTCACCTCCTTCACCATCGCCCATGTCGCAGATGGACTGAGCCCCATCTGCAACAAACAAGTTCAAATACAATTAGTGACAAACCACTGCGAAATATGATACCTGAAAACGGCAAAGAAGCCATCATACTAACTAAAACCGCTAAGGCGCACTTCAGCGGCATTTCTAGACCGGCCAGGACACAGCCTGGCCGAGAAGACGCCCGGGCACGGGGTTAGCCCCTTAGGCCCGCAGATTGAGGAGCAGACGACTCGTGTGTGCATCAGGTGGCTCATATGCCTCTTTGTCTGTCATAATCCTTATAAAAAGATAAACTGAGTTACAAGGTAATTAGCAAAATAATTAGTTATAAATAAGATTTTTATCAATTTGTATGTGTCTTGTAAGTTAAGTTCTTTAAGTCAAGTCAGTCGTTCCCCATTGATTATTTTTTAAATTTATTTGGGAAGTGGGGGTTCAAGACAAGTTCAGTTCATCTGATCTATTGTGATCGACTCTTATATTACAGTTCAGTGCTAATCCCTTCAGCTTGTATGAACTGTAATAGGTATTTAGCACTGATAACGTGCACCTCATCGAGTAGCAGTTGGTGTTTACCCCGGTGGATGCTACGTTTGCGCATAACAGCCGCGCATTAGATCAAATGGAAAGGCGTTTCATCCTCCTCCTTGCAGAATCTGCACCTTGTTCAGCCCACAGTGACCAGTCAGTGCCCTTACCAGGATGCACAACTTATTTAAGTAGTACCAGTTCTTTGGCATTCCGTCTATAATTATAGGCTTTGACTACTGCAACTTTAACCCCGCAAGTAACTAGAATATCGATATGGAAGCCTTCTACCGCAGGTGATTTTGCAAGTTCTAAAGATCTTCACTGATCAGTAGCAGAAGTATGGAAGGAACCTTTTGAAACTGATTCTTCTTCGATACAATAATGGTAAATAAATTTTTATTTCCTTGTAAGTACATTATTATAATACCTACCTATCGCCTCTATGTTGTTAAATTCTTCATCGTTGCTGCTATTCCATACCAAAAATCAGAATTACGCAATATTATAATAATCGTCTTGGCGTTAATGTCCGGGTCGTGCTCTCGCGCACGAGGGCTAGGGGTCCGCCTTGACCATGATCCAGAATTTGGCAGATCAGGTAATTATAGTGAAGCGACTGCCATCTGACCTCCGTGACCCTGCTACCAGGGGAGCCTGACCAGATTGAATCATGGTTATACATTCAGTCGCCTGAATGTGCAGGTTTCATCACGATCTTTTCCCTCACCGTAAAGAGCATCGGTTAGCATTCAACTAATGTACATAACTAAGAAAAGAGTACATTTTTACATGGCCGCAGCGGGATTCAAACCCAGTACCTCTCGCTTACGACTCGAATACCCTAACCGCTAGGCCAGCGAGGCTCTTTTAGAATTACGCAATAATACCTACAATAAAATATAACAAAAAAATTGTGGTAACCTGGACACTATGCGATGCTTACTTTAGCTACCTGTTAACTTTAGCTATGCGTTCATTATAAGGGATACTTAGTGAGGGTACCCAGAATGGGGAAGAGTACCCAGCCCAAGGCGGGTGGAGCGATGGCGGAATTGTGATGTGGGATACAGATTGAAAAGTCCCTCAGAGCATTCCCCATTATACAGCTGATAGAAAACACAGGGAGCCAAAGTCCCTTCGCTTGGCCAGTGGTTCTAACTTGCTTGTTTGTGTGGGATTATCGACAATTCGTACAGCGCGTCTCTGTACGATGGCCAGAGGATTAAGCAGGTTGGCAGTTTCGCCGGCCCAAAGATGGGAACAATACTACATATGAGGCTGCACCTGTGCCTTGTACAGCAGCAGACGCTGCCCTGGGAAGTCATATTGACTGTCACTAATCAGCTGGTGATCCTCTAGGCATCTTCAAAAACTTTTACTTTGTGCGACGATGTTTGTCGTAATGCAAACCCATTTTGGGACGTTTTTAATTAAACGCACCAAACAAGTTTGATAAACACACTTCAGAGTACTATTGGGCAATAACAGTTTTTTTAGTGTAAAAGGAAATTGATGGCCACTCGCAGAAAGGAATTCAGCAACCAATTTTTGCCCACACTGCGCCCACGTTTGAACTTCCTGGGAGGTTGTTCGTCTAGAAACACCCTAACCGTTGACTGCCGCTTAGTTAGTGGGTCAAATGATAAAAACAACTTTCGTCTCATGTAATTATACTATACATATTAAATGTATTCCGTCCTTCTCCATTTCCGAATGTTACAATTATTTCTTTACACCATGTCATGCGAGCTTGTTTTAGTTGAACAACAAAATGACTCGTAGGTGACGGTGTGAAATTTCATGAATAAGAGTTTCTTCTATCTGCTTGACGGTCGTTTATGGGTCTTCGAGTAAAAATGTTTTTACAGCCTCTATATTTTCATCTATTTCTGAACTCAGAACGACTGATGATGGACGATGGACGATGACGGAAGCATCATCTTTCAAGGATTTTGTTTCCCGCGTAGCAACCGGACAGAAAACGTGCAGTCTACTCTATTACCGCGCACACGACTCGGTGACTACGCGGGTGCAGCACGACAACTGTGCGTGTGCAATGTGGACGCTGCGTATTTGTAAACAAAGTCGGATCGCCCCTGACCAAGTTTACGTAAGTAGTCAAATATTTTAATGAAACAAAGCTAAGAACTACCAAACCTATTTTAGTGAAACAAAGACTGGTTTTCAATGGAAGGAAACCGCATTGAAATCGATGCATCCGTTCGGGAGGAACGATGCCACACATCCAACTTATAACACCCTTGTTTTTTCGTCGGGGGTAAAATATTATCTTTTTATCATTATTATAGAAACCAAAATTTCATAAGCAGAAATCGTGTACGTCAGAATACGCTCTTAGCCGGATTTTGTGTAAACAGGTTATACTAGTCATTCTTTAAAAAACCTAACAGAATCAAATTATATTTTGGCTGTTTCTTCGTATCTTCGCTGTTTATGTACATTTAATTATATACTTACCAACCTGTATATTAGCGCGAATTAAGTTCGTTAACTGGACCAGGTTTTTCATATCATGGAACGTTTGGTAGATACTCCCATAATGAAGTTCCACCCGGATACCCCAGAAGCGGTGCGACAGCAGTGCGGGCTGGGTGCGCCGGGGGAGGCAGGCCGCGCCGTGGACATCCTGCGGCAGTGGATACAGCAGCAGCCGCATTTTCTCCAAAAGGACTTCCGTGAGTCTCATATTGAAACATTACAATATCACATAATGAAAACAAAGGTACGCGTAGGAAACCCGCAACATACCCTTAATATGTCACAAGATCAGTCAGAACTTTCTTGACAATACAACATTTTTAAAATACGATAGCTATTTTCAATACATAAATTTTTTCATATAAACTTGTTTGTTTCATATAAACGTATATAAACTGCCTAATAATTATCATCCATTGAAAAAAATCTATTCACTGAGAAAATCTTTCGTATTGAAGAAATTAATGAGACTTATTGGCTTATAACCACAAAACTTTAATTAATGATTGATTTCGTATTTATGAAGTTAAAGACTGATTTGGAACGGCAGATATGTATGAGTGCTTATGGAAAAATATGGAGTGTTTTGATAGTGAAGCTCGTAAGTGTATTATGAAATATGTATTTAATTCAAGTATAACAAAGAAACATTAATAAAACCTAAAATTAAATAAATCTAAAACCCTAATCTAATACCCAAATCTACGTAATAATATGTCCTAATTATAACAAGTACATAATAAGGCTGGCTGCATTTCCCCGCAGAACTGCAATACCTATACGTTGGGCGAGGAATGAGCCAAGTATAAATAAATAATCCATTTATTTCTCCACAATGTTGGTAGCTTAATACAATTAAACATCAGAAACTGTAATTTTAGATACATATTTGTGAAGACTGGTGCCTGAATCCCCGGTCAAGCTGTCTTCTTGAAGTTTAATATTTCTTGGATATCGTCTTTGTGCATAACAATCATGAATAGATAAATATATTGTTACTTAATAGATAATTCTACAGCAAACAATAACAAATGTGATAACAATAATAAAGAAAAAAAAAAACAAGAACAATGTGGTCACTGGTGGAACGAATTAGTTTATTTTTTAATATCTTGAAAAGCTTTATAGCATCCGGACCCCACGGCCTAAAAATACTAGAAACTACAATAATCAACGCTAAGGGCTCAATTGAGAAAGCTAAAAGGGCTATAAACAAAATATGTACATACAGGACCATGACTTCGGAGACTTCAACGTAACGGAAGACTTTGAAGACTTCGACGGTAAAATGTGAGTATAAGCTTTATAATTTTAACCGTACATTTACTTTTTAAATTTATCTCTGTAAATGAAGAAAGCAATAAAAATTCATGACTGAAAGTTTTATTTAAAAGCCTTAAACGTTGACTACCTATAGCAAACAATCTAGAAACAAACTGATGTCCTTAAATTGTAGTAACAAGATAATTTACGTTTCCAATTCCTCCGTATACGTATATAATAAGCGATTTGAATATCGTCTTCCGATGGAGACCCTGAGCTTATACTGGTTGACTCAAGAGCCGATTGGCATTTCGTGACGGTATCTTTATCTATTATTTAATTTCGTGTTTAATATATAGTAATTCTAACCATCAATCGAATGCTAAGTTCTGCCAGGGTCTGCTTTAATTTTTCCTTTATATTAATTATTAGGTGGATTACAATATTATTTACAGATTGTACGGATTTTTACCGAAACTCTCGCAAGATCACTGCAGGTACATTTTGTACTGGAATTGGGGAAAGCGCTTTGAATCGACTTTAACTACGCAGTTGGGCCGATTGATTAGCAATATTGGTCAGTATTTAGCGTCTCAACACTAAAGTTATGACTAGTACTAATTTTCAATTGAATTTAACTTTGCAGGTTGCCGAATATTATAAATGCTACGATTACTCAACAAGTATTATTGGAATCTGTGACACGAGACAGCAAGATTGGTACCATATTTTAACCGTTATAAACATATTAGATACGCACAATATTTTGAAAATAATGGAAAGTTAGATATAAGATTGGTCCAATTATTCAGAACAATAATAAACTCAATCGATTAAAGATTGCGCTAGTTTAGCCACGTGCTGCGTAAGCCCCAGTAAGCCTGCGTAAGCCTGCCGGTAAAGGTAAGAGATCCCGCGAGAGACGTACAAAGCGATGGATTGACATCGCTGAGTCTCATGAGAGAGCCAACCGCTTACGAAGATGCCGAAGACAGAGCAAAGTGAATAAGAAAGAGTAGGAAAACGGAACCTGTCAGAAGCCAGGATTGACCGCTAGATGATAATGATGATGACGTGAAATAAATATTGATACTACAATACAATCTCTTCTTGTTAATTCTTGACTCCCTTGTTTCAGGAAGGCTACGGATTCAGGATAAAAATGATACACATATTAGCGCCCCCGAGCAAACCATTTGAACTCGTTATGGGCGTACTAAAACAGGTTATGTCTGAAAAATTGGCAAGTAGGCTTTGCTATCACAAGAGCTTGGAGACTTTGCACGACCATATACCGAGAAGCGAATTGCCGGAAGATTTGGGTGGCGACGAAAAACCAATGTCTGAGTTGCATGGTACCTATGACCACAAAATGTTGCACCTGACAAAATGGGAGTAATAATGTGTATTACTCCCTGACATAAATAATATGTTCTCAGCTACTGGTAGCCTACTGCTAACGTTATGGCAAACACATTAGCATTTAACTGCTATAAATTTAAAAACATTTAATACTACGAATTATTTAGTCTACCTATAGCTTCACTGCTGACTGCATCTACATTTAACATCAGGAATACTTGTCTATAAATTATAAAAAGAAATTCTTTTTTGGAGCTGACAGCCAGAAGGAGCTGAGTTCACCGGAGTTCCGATCGTGGTTGCGTACAATGGCCGCTGCGCGCACGGA
Source organism: Blastobasis lacticolella (assembly GCA_905147135.1). Lineage (NCBI taxonomy): Eukaryota > Metazoa > Arthropoda > Insecta > Lepidoptera > Blastobasidae > Blastobasis > Blastobasis lacticolella. The sequence continues at coordinate 7,977,935 of LR990056.1, forward strand.
CGAGGCGCTGCGCCCGCGCACAGATGGCGACGATTTCTTCGAGGGAGTATCCGGCACTTTCAGAGCACTTAACATAGATTAATTTAAACGTATAGATAGGCGAAAGATTTAACTTAGACAGTTTCAGTTGAAAGTGCGTGCGCGAAAATGTGTTTTATCTAACAGTTTTTAAAATTACAATACGGCAATAAAAATTAACTGATTATTTTTTATAATTGCAGGACAGATAAGCAACTGAAATTAAATGTATCAGACCACGTACCGGAAGACGCAGCGTGGGTAGGTATCCCATAAGGTGCACCGACGACCTGGTAAAGATCATTGGACCGGCCTTTGTGGAAATCTCTGGGGGAGGCTTATGCCCACCAGTGGGTGTCTGTCGGCTAATATGATGAAGATCAATGTATTTTTAATCCGGCTGCAACAGAATGAGGGTTATGGCTTTCTAGCATATATTTGTCTATTTCTTTGGCACGGGCTACACAACGGCGTAATATAAATAAACATAATGAGGTGTTTTTAAATTCGTCTTGGTCGCGCGAGTGACACTGGGTACATTAAAATTTAATGTAAAATTGTAACATTAAAAAATTTTTTTCATTAAGACCAATCGACTAGGGTATCAAAATAAAGGTCTTCAAAGGGCGATTCAAAAAAATTTTAATAGCTCAATACACCCACAATAATTTTTACTTCTCGGTTTTTAGTTTTTGTACTATTAGGTACTTATTTAATCAAGTGAATACTGAGCTAAATATATGGGCAGGTAATGTAATTCTTACGAAATAGGTGTTAACAAGCTATAGCAATTGGTGATGGTATCGATAGGAGAGAATGATATTAATCTATGTTTCACTGTGGTTACAATAAAAATACAAAAGATAATTTGTGAGCTTTTAATTATCCACAAAATTATTTTTAACATATGTTCTGGACCACGGTGACCGCATTCCATCAGGTTCACCTCACCGTCTTAATTGCAGGACAGGTAAACAACTGAATGTACAAGGAAATGTGCAAAATAATTAGTTAGGAATATTTCAAAGGTTTCTATGTTATAAGTCTTAGGTGTGTGAAGTTAGTGTAGGTAAGTTAGTAGTCACTAATAATTGATTCTACAAGGATTAACTTTCAAAAATTTTATACTTTCGAAGTGTTACCAATCAAAAACGCTGTAACTGGCCAATTCCAATCTTCCCCATTTATTGATTTATTTCAGAAGTATGTTTTTCAAGACAACTTCAGTCCTAATATCACTGCGTCCGTTACAGATCTATTGTAATCGTCTCTTTCTTACAGTTCAGTTCTAATTTCTACAGCTTCTATGACTATTATAGGTTTATAGAACTGATATCGTGCACCTCATCAAATAGTAGTTGGTGTTTACCCAGATGAATGTTATGTTTGCCATGAGGGCGTCGCATTTGCAGATCAAGAGGATAGGCGTTTCATCCTCCTCCTAGCAGAATCTGCAGTCCCTTGTTCTGCTGATCTTCAAGTTAAACATGTTCTTCTACTTGGTCAGCCTGCAGTGACCAGTCAGTGCATTTACCAAGATGCGCAACTTATTCCTACTGAGTAGTAACAATTCTTTGGCATGTTGCCTATAATGACAGGCTTTGACTAATGCCAACTTTAACCCTGCAACTAGTCCATCCCAGAAATCAAAATTACGCAATAATATAATAATCATCTCTCGCGCACGAGGGCCCGGAGTTCTTCTTGACCATAATTCAAAATTTGGCAGATCAATTACAGTGGAGCAACTACCATCTAATCTCCGTGACCCTGCTACCAAGGGAGCCTGACCAGATTGAATCATGGTTAGGGTCTTTCAACAAGGACGGGTCGATGTTAAAATTGAATAAAACAAGATGTGTGCAAGATATTAACGAAATTTATTCTTTATTTGAAAGGCCCATTTATGCCATACGGATGGAATATGACATCGTTCAAATGTCCGTCGCGGCTTCGTATGGTGGCACGAATCCGAGAGGTCAAATTTTTAATGACTCTACTGCATAGATCCGGCTAAATCTGAGCGATGGCCTGCGTTATGTTGGTTTTCAGGGCAACGGTCGATTGTGGCTTATTGGCATAGACCTGCGACTTCAGAAAACCCCACAAGAAAAAGTCTAGCGCAGTCAAATCACACGATCTTGGGGGCCAATTCTCGTCACCTCTGCGAGAGATAACCCTACCCTCAAACCGTTCATGCAGAATCTCCATTGTGTCGTTCGCTGTGTGGCAAGTAGCGCCTTGCTGGAACCACATATCGTTCACGTCCATATTGTTCAATAATTCAAGCCAAAAGAAATTGTTTATCATTGATCTGTAGCGCTCGCCGTTGACGGTGATGGCCTCGCCAACGTCATTTTCGAAGAAGTACGGACCAATGACGCCGCCAGACCAAAATCCGCACCAAACAGTAACTTTTTGTGGATGCATTGCTACCTGGTGAACCTCATGTGGGTTGTGGTCATCCTATATACGGCAATTTTGCTTATTAACAAAACCATTCATCCAAAAATGTGCCTCGTCGCTAAAGATTATTTTTCGGCTAAAATCGGGGTCCTCTTCCAAGCGTTCTGATGCCCATTCAGCGAACACACGGCGTTGTCTATGGTCATTAACTTTGAGCTCTTGGGTCAGTTAGATCTTGCACGGATGCAGGCCCAAGTCCCGACGCAAAATTCTCCAAGTTGAAGTCTGCGAAAGGCCGAGTTCTTGTGCACGGCGAGAAATCGACTGCCTTGGAGTCTCCTGAACACTCTCCGAACAGCGGTGATGTTCTCGGCCGATCTGGCGTTCCTTTGACGTAAAGGTGTTGGTTGGTTGTTTACCGAACCGGTCGTCTCAAATTTGGTCACCAATCGTTGGAGCGTAGACTTTGAAGGGCCACCGCGTCTGCCGTAAAATGGGCACAATGCACGCAACGTTTGCACTACCGAACACTCATTTTGATAATAAAGTTTTATCATTTGCACATGCTGCTCAACCGTGTAACTTGCCATGGTTATTTGGCATCAGTGACTGAATAAGAAAAAATAGATTTGACAGATGCCGCCAAAACAAAATGGCCGCCACAGATTATTAACATCGACCCGCTCTATTTGAAAGACCCTTATATTCAGTCGCCTGAATGTGCAAGTTTGATAGTGCATCACGATGTTTTCCCTCACCGTAAGAGCATCGGTGAGCATTCCACTAATGTACATAACTCAGAAAAGAGTACATTGGTACATGACCGCAGCGGGATTCGATACCCTAACAGCTGAGCCAACGAGGCTCTTTTAGAATTACGCAATTTTAGAATTACCTACAATAAAATATAAAAAATGTTTTTGTGGTAAGCTGGACACTATGCGATGCTTACTTTAGCTACCTGCTAAACTTAGCTATGCGTTCATTATATTGATAGAATCGTCGCCATAACATAAAGTAGAGCCCTTGATGTGATAAAGTTCATTCATCGGGAAAATATTTATTATGTAGGTACTGAGATTATTTTTACGCATACTTTATTCTATTATCTTACTTTCAAACAATATTTATCTACTATAAAGCAGAGTGGAGCTGAGAAAAATGTTATTGTTTCCCTATAAATTGATTGCCGATAGCAGACTGTCTCAACCGCAAGACTTCGTTGAAAATATATTAGAAAAGTTTTAGTCAACAACGTGGGTTCCTTCGATTTAGTCTTTCAATTGAATTGTCCTTTTTGTTTCACTTGCCTAGGAATTACTTAGACAGATTTCTTCAAATCGATCATATTTACTTAGGTTCAAGACAAGAAAATCGGTGAAGTGCGCTTCGGAGTTGTTCAAGGATTCGGAAAATAAGACTCTTGGAACTTTTGTAATGGAAGCCACAGTAAAAGATTTTTGCGAAAATTTCAAGTAGTTTGGTAGGAATAAGTGTTGGAGTTTGGACAGGTATCTACATTTTTTAGATTTTTCATGTAGGGAGTTAAGATAGGATATGTACCTTTTTATGATGTTTCGTGACACACGTATTTCCAAAAAGTAATATCTATAGAATTTAATAGCTATAGTTCGAAGCTACATTTCTATACTCAGCTGATTGATTTTCCTGGGTTAACTTACCATTTACTTTATTTGGTTGTAGGACCGTATCAAGACTAAAGAGAGGCCTGGATGGTACCACACTACCTTTATCTATTTTTGCTGCCCAGCTATAAAGCTCACGTTGTTGTGTCCTTGTGTCCTCATCTGAAGAATAGGATATCTAAAATCACTTAATCACATGCGGCATGAGGCATATTGGCGAGTCCTTACAGTGACAACACGTGCATTCTTGTTACATGTAAACTGACTGCATGAATCATGTTATTGGCGAGAGTTACCGCTTACTATCAGGTGCGTTATTAGTTAAAAAAAATTATTACGGCTATGTTCCTTATTTTAACCATGATTTTGGAGGAGCGCAAACAAAAATGAAAAGACACCATTATCAGTCTTGTAATTCAGCGTACCTACCTACGCCATATTAAAAATGCTTACAAGGAATTATTTTTCCATTCTTGCATTCACACGAGACACAGTGGAAATTGAAAATAGAATAAGCATGAACAAATTGTCAGTACCCAATCAACGCTTCCGGTCGAAAGGAAATAGAGGGGAAAAATCCAATATAGGAAAAGGAAGTTGGACCGTAAAAACATGCCGTCCCATAAGCTGGAACCCGTAAAATGTTGATAAAACACACAATACCGATGACAGACTCTAATAATACACAGTAGAGTGTGTCAGCAAAACCCTAGATTTTGTCGCTGTAAAGGCGTCTGACCTTTTCGTGGGTAAATGGACTCAGCCTGTAGCAATCGGCACAATGGAAGAGTTTGGTAATAGGACATGGACAAATTGACAAAATGGTAAGTAAAGAAACGTTATGAACAGTCTGTGTAGTAGCAGTGCCGCGTCTTGTTATATTGGGGCAATCGGATAAATTTAAAATGTTGTGACGTTTTATAGGTCCGCATTACATATTTGGTGAATTAATAAACGCTAAACGTTGGTCAATGACATTTTTTGACAAGTCTTATTACGTAAGGTGGCAAACAAGCGTATGGCGTTAATGGCTGGTGTTAATCGATAGCAACCGTGGCCGTCGGCTGAACTAGTCCTCCACCATATGGAGGTCGTGGTTACCATGATGTTTTAGATAGAGGTACAGGCTCCCTAGTAGGACACAAAACCTGAGTCGCCCGTTTACAAGACCAGGAGGGTCTCGCCGCTCGGGAGCGTCAGATGGCGTCAGGTTGGTAAGCGGCAAGTGCAGCGCCTATAGGGAACATAAACAAAAGTAAATGTTAGACTTGGCGCTCAACCGATTGATCGGTTATTGCGGTCTTATTTATAAAATGAGACGACAAGAACACAAAGTAACGTAAAATTATTTTATAAATTATATGGTAAATCTGCTACTGCTGCTCACTTTTCTCTAGAAAATTCTTAAGAAAATATTTGACGAACAAGTATTTATCGGATAATTGGGTACGTAAGTACAGAAGGGACATAATTCAACCAAATTTCTGGCGGTGAGCCGATAAGGCTACCCCAAGCAATATTACACGAATAAAGCGCCTTTACAAACAAAGCCCATCTAAGTCGATCCGAAATGCTATGGGATGCAACTCCAACTGAAGAAATCTACTGTATCCATAATAAAGTTAGAGATCCTAAGTATGAAAGTATATTTAAAATCATTAGCATCAAAGTAATATTGAGATCAAAAGGCGCGAGCAAACAGGAAAACCAGAAAAATTAATGATAGGTCTCATTAAAAAAAAGTTCTTCTTACATCGATGACGAGACATAGGTGCTACTCTATACCCAACACCTACTCTAGGAAAACAATTTTTTCATGCATGTAATCGTCAAAATGTTTATTACGAAAACGGAGGCATTCCCAAAGCAATTTATTTTTTCAAAAATATTCAGTTTGTCAAGCTATGGATGCACAAGGAAATGTTCAAGAATATGGAAATCTGGAAAAATGCTCTACCACAAATCTTTAGAGAATTGGTTACAAGGTTGTTTCTGGATCAAATTTATAACAATTATTATTCTATAAATATAGGTCTAAAAGTGTAATATACAAAATTAGTGCAACTTTTCATATTTTCTTTAAATGATAAAATATTTTAAATAAAACTTTGTCTTTACTTCTGGAACACACGGGCCTAACACGCGACGTACCTTTGCGATTCATTTGTCTCAACGTTTCGGTTTATACTTCCACCGTGGTCACGAGGAGACTGCAACTGCAGTGATATGAGGCTAGATTTACTACCCTCACATGGATGCGGGTAGGCGTCCTACCCGCACATAGAATAGAGAGGTACGTCGCGTGACAGTCAAGATAAATGTAATAACATGTGTAAATAACGCGAGTTTCATTTAGAATAGCTCAAACTTTTGAACAGAATTTTACGTTGTACCGTTACACAGTGAGAGATTGACCCAGACTCAGCTAAAATTAGATAAAATTCAGTAAGCGAATATTTATTCCAGCAGGCCAGTTGGCTTCCCAAACAAAATTGTCATGCTTATTGGATTTTGATAAAAAGCGCAAAATGCAAAGCGAGACCAAAATATTAAATGGATGTTTTCGTTTCATTCAAGTTTTAGCAGATCGACGCCAAGGAAGGCCGGACCCACGAAGACTACTAAGTGGAACTCGTGAAAGCCAAGATTAAAAATTTCCCCCAAAGTTTGATCGTCGAGAGGAAGTTCGTGATAGGGAGATTATAAATTCAATTGAATTATTGCTCGATGGGAGCTGTTGTTTTATTTAGTTAATGGTTATTATTTTGGGTTAATGTTGTTAACTTGTGAGTAGGCGATCGACTTTGTACTCCCATTTTATACGTTTTAAATGTAGGTAGTACGTCGAAGGCTCCTGTTTGCTATCTGCGTAGTACGTGTGCACTTTTCATTCTAAGCGGAAAATGGGATCAGATATAAATTGAAGCTTGAAGTATATTTTTTTATTTTCTAACATTATAAATTTAATTAGTTAAACAATTCTCATTTAATTAATACTTGCGTATAGGAAGAAAAGCGGGTGTCCAAAACGTGGTCAGAACGTCGAAAAATACGTAACCATGAAATAAAGTAAATAATTTCGTTTTGCGTAATAATAGAGATCAGCAGTTAGATGGTCAGACGGTCCACCTGATGGAAAGCGGCGACTGTCGTGTCTCGAGTATAAACGATTTATTTTCCTTCATCATAAGACACTTTGACCCATCTCAAATAATTATATTATTATAATGATACTCCACATAAGAGCGTCGGTAGCCGGGCGGTTGAGTATCCAACTCGCAAGCGGGAGGTACCGGGTTCAAATCCCGCTGCGGCCATGTACCAATGACTATTTTCTGAGGAATGTACATTAGTTGAACACTAACCGATGCCCTTACGGTGAGGGAAAACATCCTGATGAAACCTCCAAATTCAGGCAACTGGATTTATAACCATGCTCCAATCTGGTTAGGTTCCCTTGGTAGCAGGGTCACGGAGGTCAGATGGCAGTCGCTCCACTGTAATTACCTGATCGCTAAATCCTGGATCATGGTGAAGGCGGACCCCGGGCCCTCGTTCTCGAGAGCACAACCGGGACATTAACGCCAAGATGATGATGATGATAATGAATGATAATCCACATAAGTACGACGCCTATCTACGCTTAACAGACAGGTATCCTTATGTCGTGGATCTTCCAGCTATTCGCAACGTTATATTGCGTACGGTTAAGAAACACGTTGCCTGCGATTGTGTTTTCTGCTCATTATGGCTTCTAGAGTGAATAGGCTGTTCCTAGACAGGCATGCTCAATTTTCTACCGCTACGTCACTAATTAACACCAGGTGAGACGGCAGCATGATGAGTACTACACTATTAGGTGATATTCAAGGTCTGTTGATGATGGCAGAAGGTGGCCATAAGAATTACTGAATGCGAGAAGATAAGCCTAGATAGGATAAGTCTTGGTAAACGCTGTGGTGCTGCATGATATCCAGTGTCTGAAGATGACGCCGAAAGGTGGCCATAAGAACTTCTAAACTAAATAAAATACAATCATCAAGTTTGAGCCCATTTGTTTTGTCTTAGAAAACACTCTGGTACCATATAGCTAAATAGAACGCTTGTTATGAAAATAGGTTTTAAATTAGAAAACTTATTGAGTATAGCGGTACGAGAGGTGTGATTTGTTAAAACTCTTTGAAAATGTGGTTAGTGAAGTGAACATTTCAAAATAATTGTAATAGTTGAAAGTTGAAGTGCAAATCAGTTAAGCGAGGCTAAAAAGTTGGTCTCTTAATTCTCATTTGACAACTTATTCTATCAAAGGACATATTCACGATGAGGAAAACATCGTGACTGAATGTGTAACCATGATCCAATCTGGTTAGCTTACCCTGTTATCAGGGTCATAGTCTGTAAGTAATTATCTGACAAATCCTGGTTTATTGACAAGGCTGACTCTGGCGGCAAGATGACAATAGGATAATATTTAAAGTATCGGCCATCTAAATTATGTTATCAATAACGAAAAACAATATTAGGGTAGGTTACGCAATAATCACTAGAGTTGTTCTTGAAACCTGAGAATCTTTCTTTTCTACGACTGCAATCGAAGTCTAGATTTTCAAGCTTCTCAACTGTAGTAACGAATAATAAGTAAACAACTAAAATTTCAGAGTAAAGCGTTCTCTCAAACTGATGCTTTTCAGTTTTTGGTCGAAACTTTCTATAATTTTTGGAGGGTCTCCTTTTATTCGATGATTTCTGCGAAATGAAAGACGAGCAGACAGATCTTCCTTTATAATATTTCCCATGCCTACTTAGAATTTTTTATAATAAACCAAAATAGCTTCACAGTGAATTCCTTCGATCGAATCGAATTGGCTTCGATTTCGCTGAAACTTGGTTTAGGCACGTACATTTCTCGTTTAACGTAGAGCTGCTATCCTTTCTTATATTGATGGTTTTGGAACGATTTCTTGTTGTTGTGGTCAACAAATACGCCTGAGTTTTAATACAATATTAAGGAAACTTGTGAATAAATAATAAATAAATAAATATGTTTCGACAATTCACATAGCTCTATCTAGCTAAAAAGTAAGCAAAACTGATGAAGTACTCATATATTTTTAAATACATAATATTTTAGGTATATAATTAAAATTTATCATTTCACTTTCTGCCCGGCCGAGAATCAAACCCAAGAGCTATGCGTGGCAGACCGGTATGTTAACCAACTCAACCACTCATATCGTACATTCAATAAAGCCAGCCATATTCCAAAGGATACGGTCTATCGGTTCATACAAGGTGTTCACTAAGATCCAGCCGGTACAAAGTGAATGAAAAACGGAAGTATGTAAAATACAGAACTCGTATCAGTTGAAAAAATAAATCTAAGTCTAGCCAATTCTTCACAATAATTTTTTGAAAACTTAATATTTTTAGCAAAACTGCAACACTCACGCGACACTCATGCAACACTGGAACAAGCCGTAGAGTAAACAATGAAAGAAGAATCTCCTTTTACGCCCGGAGTAAGAAGTTTTTTTCGTCATAGCAAAGAGAAATCAATGAGGAAAGAAAAAACTCCTTTCAAGAGGAGAGGGCACTATGTTCAATAATGCGTGTAATGCGTTCGCTTTGAGAAAACACTGGTAATGCGGCGTGCCGCGTGACATACCTTTTGATGTGACATAAAATAGCCGACGGATGTGCCCAAAATGAACTAGCAAAGGAATAGGTTTCTTTAGAATCATGGTATGTACAACACCTCGGTCGACCTCGCTTCGCCAACGGTATTAGGGGGCACACATAACGAGTTTCCAACTCGTTGCGGTGCTAACGTTTGACTACCGTCAAATACGAAATGGTCTGTCTATGCAGTGCCACAAACTTAATCTGACCCAGTGACACCGTCGCTGTTAATGGCATTGACATGACATTTCGAAATGGCGACACTTGGTTCCAGTTTTGACCACCGGGTCAGATAAGTTTGTGCATCCATAGCTTTTTTCGGGTGTGTTCATAACTTCATGCCAAGAATGCGTTCGTTTCATAGCAGATTAGTAATATTTTAAACATTAATATAAAAAAATTGGCTAGCTAAAGAATTTAAATAATTACGAGAGGAGATTCCGTTTCATAAGCTTTATCCATTACAACTCTCATTATGCCGGCTGGTGGTCAGGAAAATTTTAGACTGTCTCTTTTAAGAAAATGGAGCGACAAGAGCAACATTTACAAAGAAATGAAGATCGTGAGAGTAAAAAACCAGTTGTTTCAATAACTCGTAATTTGAGCTTCGGGGTATCCGATTCGAAAGCGAGAGTTACCCGGTTCGAATCCCACTGCAGCAATGTACCAAGGACTTTTCTTGAGTTCCTGGCAACAAATAGGTCTACGTGGAAAATGGGAGAGAGGCCTTTGCCCTGCAGTGGGACACCGACGGCTCCTAAAAAAAATTACATTAGAGTAATACTAACCGATGCTCTATGGTGAGAGAACACATCGTGATGAAACCTGCACATTCAAGTGACTAAATTAGTAACCATGATCCAATCTTGTTCGATACCACTAGCAGCAGGGTCACGGACGTTTGATGGCTGTCGCTGTACTTTAATTACCTGATCTTCCAAATCCTGGATCACGGTCAAGGCGGACCTCGGGCCAAGATTATTTTTTATCTATTATTAAAGAAAATTGAAACATTTTTGCGGTTAGGTACTTGCAAGTGGACGGACACATCTAGTCCTTTATTAAAAATTACTACGAAGTGCCGCCTCACTCACTAGACACCAACTCATTTAACTAATAGAAAATTATGATGAAGCACCTTAATTCCGCGATGAGATAGCATATCCTTGTCCAGTGCAAGATGGCCTCTTGCCTTGTCCCGTGCCTTCCTTGCGGCAACATTGAGCTGCAACTAAATTGTTTCTTAGAGGTCTTCTTACGACGGTGACTGGTTTCAAAGTTAGGCCCTGGTGCCCGCAAACTCTTGGTGCATTTAACGAGATAACTTCGTCAGTTGAGGAAGATGAAGGCAAAAAGTTGACATTTAGCCTCGTATTATATGCAAAATTGCTGCCCCCGATGGTGCGTAAGTGTGTGCTAGAATATTTTAACATATTAATCGTTACTTATATTGAAGGCGTGGAAAATGTATTTCATTGTAGTTCTAAGGGAATAAAACTGTAATAAAATTAAAGGAACCTGGCCTACACACAGTGTTTCCTTTGGACTTTGACATGGGACCGTCCAAGAGGTATAAAAGAGGTCTCTTCAGAGGCGGGTAACGCATTGGTAACCCCTCTGGTGTTTCTGATGTCCACAGCCGGCGGTGACCACTTTCCATCAGGATTGCATGTTTGTCTGCCGTATAACATAAAAAAAAATGAATAGTATGTTTTGTCACTTTGTGCGTATATGTGATTTTTTTAAATTTGTTTGTTTAGTATAGGTAGATACATTACAAATTCAACACAGACGACACTGGCAAATGTAAGTACTTAAAAGCAGTCTTTAAAAAACACCGGAAGTGAGGAAAATAACTATTTTCCTTACGGAACAGAGGCTTTCGTCCGTGACAATAATGCAGTGACTGCATTATGAACTTGAAGTAAACTAGTCTCTAATAAAGTCTCATAAATGTCTGTATTTCCTGGTTCCTAATAGTTTGTGGAAATAAAAATATTGCGAGACGTTTGTTGCAAGAAATCTGGTTCATCATGAACCGGTTCTACTAAATCAATTAAGTAACATCGAATTTGAATGCCATAGTTACCGAGGAACTGGGTTTATAGGCCTTATCATAATCATCTTGGCGTTAATGTCCCGGTTGCGCTCTCGCGCACGAGGGCCCGGGGTCCGCCTTGACCATGATCCAGGATTTAGCAGGTCACGTAATTATAGTGGAGCGACTGCCATCTGACCCTGCTACCAGGGAAACCTGACCAGATTGGATAATGGTTTCACATCCAGTCGCCTGAATGTGCAGGTTTTCATCACGATGTTTTCCCTCACCGTAAGAGCATCGGTTAGTATTCAACTAATGTACATAATTTAGAAAACAGTCATTGGTACATGGCCGGTGCGGGATTCGAACCCGGGACTTCTGGCTTACGAGTCGTATACTTGAGTATACGACTTGTAAGCGGTTGTGTAAGCGGCGTCGTGAGCGGTTAGACCGCTCGGCCACCGACGCGCCGACGAACTGGGTTTATAGGCCTATTCTGAACAAAATAAAAAACGGGACAAGTACGGGTTCTTACTGGTTGATTCTGTGGGATCGTGTGCATTACGGTGGCCATAACCTACGCAGATCCAATCCGGTCATGTTCCTCTGTTAATAGGGTCATGGAGGTCAGATAGCAATCGCCACACTGTAATTGCCTAATCGGCCAAATCCTGGCATAGTCAAGGCGGACCTCGGGCCCTCGCACGCGAGAGCATAACCGGGAAATGTTAATTGTTTATTTTATTAATAAAGTTTGAGACAGAGTATGTAATCTTACGTTAAAAGTATTGCTGGGCATAATAATAAGTGTATTCACTTATCTACGTATTCTATTTAAAAATCTAATAGATTATAGAAATTGAAGTAGGCATTGCTTTGTGAATCGAACTTTTATATTTGCTGCGGCGAGCGGCGACTGTCGTGTCTCGAGTATAAACGATTTATTTTCCTTCATCATAAGACACTTTGACCCATCTCAAATAATTATATTATTATAATGATACTCCACATAAGAGCGTCGGTAGCCGGGCGGTTGAGTATCCAACTCGCAAGCGGGAGGTACCGGGTTCAAATCCCGCTGCGGCCATGTACCAATGACTATTTTCTGAGGAATGTACATTAGTTGAACACTAACCGATGCCCTTACGGTGAGGGAAAACATCCTGATGAAACCTCCAAATTCAGGCAACTGGATTTATAACCATGCTCCAATCTGGTTAGGTTCCCTTGGTAGCAGGGTCACGGAGGTCAGATGGCAGTCGCTCCACTGTAATTACCTGATCGCTAAATCCTGGATCATGGTGAAGGCGGACCCCGGGCCCTCGTTCTCGAGAGCACAACCGGGACATTAACGCCAAGATGATGATGATGATAATGAATGATAATCCACATAAGTACGACGCCTATCTACGCTTAACAGACAGGTATCCTTATGTCGTGGATCTTCCAGCTATTCGCAACGTTATATTGCGTACGGTTAAGAAACACGTTGCCTGCGATTGTGTTTTCTGCTCATTATGGCTTCTAGAGTGAATAGGCTGTTCCTAGACAGGCATGCTCAATTTTCTACCGCTACGTCACTAATTAACACCAGGTGAGACGGCAGCATGATGAGTACTACACTATTAGGTGATATTCAAGGTCTGTTGATGATGGCAGAAGGTGGCCATAAGAATTACTGAATGCGAGAAGATAAGCCTAGATAGGATAAGTCTTGGTAAACGCTGTGGTGCTGCATGATATCCAGTGTCTGAAGATGACGCCGAAAGGTGGCCATAAGAACTTCTAAACTAAATAAAATACAATCATCAAGTTTGAGCCCATTTGTTTTGTCTTAGAAAACACTCTGGTACCATATAGCTAAATAGAACGCTTGTTATGAAAATAGGTTTTAAATTAGAAAACTTATTGAGTATAGCGGTACGAGAGGTGTGATTTGTTAAAACTCTTTGAAAATGTGGTTAGTGAAGTGAACATTTCAAAATAATTGTAATAGTTGAAAGTTGAAGTGCAAATCAGTTAAGCGAGGCTAAAAAGTTGGTCTCTTAATTCTCATTTGACAACTTATTCTATCAAAGGACATATTCACGATGAGGAAAACATCGTGACTGAATGTGTAACCATGATCCAATCTGGTTAGCTTACCCTGTTATCAGGGTCATAGTCTGTAAGTAATTATCTGACAAATCCTGGTTTATTGACAAGGCTGACTCTGGCGGCAAGATGACAATAGGATAATATTTAAAGTATCGGCCATCTAAATTATGTTATCAATAACGAAAAACAATATTAGGGTAGGTTACGCAATAATCACTAGAGTTGTTCTTGAAACCTGAGAATCTTTCTTTTCTACGACTGCAATCGAAGTCTAGATTTTCAAGCTTCTCAACTGTAGTAACGAATAATAAGTAAACAACTAAAATTTCAGAGTAAAGCGTTCTCTCAAACTGATGCTTTTCAGTTTTTGGTCGAAACTTTCTATAATTTTTGGAGGGTCTCCTTTTATTCGATGATTTCTGCGAAATGAAAGACGAGCAGACAGATCTTCCTTTATAATATTTCCCATGCCTACTTAGAATTTTTTATAATAAACCAAAATAGCTTCACAGTGAATTCCTTCGATCGAATCGAATTGGCTTCGATTTCGCTGAAACTTGGTTTAGGCACGTACATTTCTCGTTTAACGTAGAGCTGCTATCCTTTCTTATATTGATGGTTTTGGAACGATTTCTTGTTGTTGTGGTCAACAAATACGCCTGAGTTTTAATACAATATTAAGGAAACTTGTGAATAAATAATAAATAAATAAATATGTTTCGACAATTCACATAGCTCTATCTAGCTAAAAAGTAAGCAAAACTGATGAAGTACTCATATATTTTTAAATACATAATATTTTAGGTATACAATTAAAATTTATCATTTCACTTTCTGCCCGGCCGAGAATCAAACCCAAGAGCTATGCGTGGCAGACCGGTATGTTAACCAACTCAACCACTCATATCGTACATTCAATAAAGCCAGCCATATTCCAAAGGATACGGTCTATCGGTTCATACAAGGTGTTCACTAAGATCCAGCCGGTACAAAGTGAATGAAAAACGGAAGTATGTAAAATACAGAACTCGTATCAGTTGAAAAAATAAATCTAAGTCTAGCCAATTCTTCACAATAATTTTTTGAAAACTTAATATTTTTAGCAAAACTGCAACACTCACGCGACACTCATGCAACACTGGAACAAGCCGTAGAGTAAACAATGAAAGAAGAATCTCCTTTTACGCCCGGAGTAAGAAGTTTTTTTCGTCATAGCAAAGAGAAATCAATGAGGAAAGAAAAAACTCCTTTCAAGAGGAGAGGGCACTATGTTCAATAATGCGTGTAATGCGTTCGCTTTGAGAAAACACTGGTAATGCGGCGTGCCGCGTGACATACCTTTTGATGTGACATAAAATAGCCGACGGATGTGCCCAAAATGAACTAGCAAAGGAATAGGTTTCTTTAGAATCATGGTATGTACAACACCTCGGTCGACCTCGCTTCGCCAACGGTATTAGGGGGCACACATAACGAGTTTCCAACTCGTTGCGGTGCTAACGTTTGACTACCGTCAAATACGAAATGGTCTGTCTATGCAGTGCCACAAACTTAATCTGACCCAGTGACACCGTCGCTGTTAATGGCATTGACATGACATTTCGAAATGGCGACACTTGGTTCCAGTTTTGACCACCGGGTCAGATAAGTTTGTGCATCCATAGCTTTTTTCGGGTGTGTTCATAACTTCATGCCAAGAATGCGTTCGTTTCATAGCAGATTAGTAATATTTTAAACATTAATATAAAAAAATTGGCTAGCTAAAGAATTTAAATAATTACGAGAGGAGATTCCGTTTCATAAGCTTTATCCATTACAACTCTCATTATGCCGGCTGGTGGTCAGGAAAATTTTAGACTGTCTCTTTTAAGAAAATGGAGCGACAAGAGCAACATTTACAAAGAAATGAAGATCGTGAGAGTAAAAAACCAGTTGTTTCAATAACTCGTAATTTGAGCTTCGGGGTATCCGATTCGAAAGCGAGAGTTACCCGGTTCGAATCCCACTGCAGCAATGTACCAAGGACTTTTCTTGAGTTCCTGGCAACAAATAGGTCTACGTGGAAAATGGGAGAGAGGCCTTTGCCCTGCAGTGGGACACCGACGGCTCCTAAAAAAAATTACATTAGAGTAATACTAACCGATGCTCTATGGTGAGAGAACACATCGTGATGAAACCTGCACATTCAAGTGACTAAATTAGTAACCATGATCCAATCTTGTTCGATACCACTAGCAGCAGGGTCACGGACGTTTGATGGCTGTCGCTGTACTTTAATTACCTGATCTTCCAAATCCTGGATCACGGTCAAGGCGGACCTCGGGCCAAGATTATTTTTTATCTATTATTAAAGAAAATTGAAACATTTTTGCGGTTAGGTACTTGCAAGTGGACGGACACATCTAGTCCTTTATTAAAAATTACTACGAAGTGCCGCCTCACTCACTAGACACCAACTCATTTAACTAATAGAAAATTATGATGAAGCACCTTAATTCCGCGATGAGATAGCATATCCTTGTCCAGTGCAAGATGGCCTCTTGCCTTGTCCCGTGCCTTCCTTGCGGCAACATTGAGCTGCAACTAAATTGTTTCTTAGAGGTCTTCTTACGACGGTGACTGGTTTCAAAGTTAGGCCCTGGTGCCCGCAAACTCTTGGTGCATTTAACGAGATAACTTCGTCAGTTGAGGAAGATGAAGGCAAAAAGTTGACATTTAGCCTCGTATTATATGCAAAATTGCTGCCCCCGATGGTGCGTAAGTGTGTGCTAGAATATTTTAACATATTAATCGTTACTTATATTGAAGGCGTGGAAAATGTATTTCATTGTAGTTCTAAGGGAATAAAACTGTAATAAAATTAAAGGAACCTGGCCTACACACAGTGTTTCCTTTGGACTTTGACATGGGACCGTCCAAGAGGTATAAAAGAGGTCTCTTCAGAGGCGGGTAACGCATTGGTAACCCCTCTGGTGTTTCTGATGTCCACAGCCGGCGGTGACCACTTTCCATCAGGATTGCATGTTTGTCTGCCGTATAACATAAAAAAAAATGAATAGTATGTTTTGTCACTTTGTGCGTATATGTGATTTTTTTAAATTTGTTTGTTTAGTATAGGTAGATACATTACAAATTCAACACAGACGACACTGGCAAATGTAAGTACTTAAAAGCAGTCTTTAAAAAACACCGGAAGTGAGGAAAATAACTATTTTCCTTACGGAACAGAGGCTTTCGTCCGTGACAATAATGCAGTGACTGCATTATGAACTTGAAGTAAACTAGTCTCTAATAAAGTCTCATAAATGTCTGTATTTCCTGGTTCCTAATAGTTTGTGGAAATAAAAATATTGCGAGACGTTTGTTGCAAGAAATCTGGTTCATCATGAACCGGTTCTACTAAATCAATTAAGTAACATCGAATTTGAATGCCATAGTTACCGAGGAACTGGGTTTATAGGCCTTATCATAATCATCTTGGCGTTAATGTCCCGGTTGCGCTCTCGCGCACGAGGGCCCGGGGTCCGCCTTGACCATGATCCAGGATTTAGCAGGTCACGTAATTATAGTGGAGCGACTGCCATCTGACCCTGCTACCAGGGAAACCTGACCAGATTGGATAATGGTTTCACATCCAGTCGCCTGAATGTGCAGGTTTTCATCACGATGTTTTCCCTCACCGTAAGAGCATCGGTTAGTATTCAACTAATGTACATAATTTAGAAAACAGTCATTGGTACATGGCCGGTGCGGGATTCGAACCCGGGACTTCTGGCTTACGAGTCGTATACTTGAGTATACGACTTGTAAGCGGTTGTGTAAGCGGCGTCGTGAGCGGTTAGACCGCTCGGCCACCGACGCGCCGACGAACTGGGTTTATAGGCCTATTCTGAACAAAATAAAAAACGGGACAAGTACGGGTTCTTACTGGTTGATTCTGTGGGATCGTGTGCATTACGGTGGCCATAACCTACGCAGATCCAATCCGGTCATGTTCCTCTGTTAATAGGGTCATGGAGGTCAGATAGCAATCGCCACACTGTAATTGCCTAATCGGCCAAATCCTGGCATAGTCAAGGCGGACCTCGGGCCCTCGCACGCGAGAGCATAACCGGGAAATGTTAATTGTTTATTTTATTAATAAAGTTTGAGACAGAGTATGTAATCTTACGTTAAAAGTATTGCTGGGCATAATAATAAGTGTATTCACTTCTCTACGTATTCTATTTAAAAATCTAATAGATTATAGAAATTGAAGTAGGCATTGCTTTGTGAATCGAACTTTTATATTTGCTGCGGCGAGCGGCGACTGTCGTGTCTCGAGTATAAACGATTTATTTTCCTTCATCATAAGACACTTTGACCCATCTCAAATAATTATATTATTATAATGATACTCCACATAAGAGCGTCGGTAGCCGGGCGGTTGAGTATCCAACTCGCAAGCGGGAGGTACCGGGTTCAAATCCCGCTGCGGCCATGTACCAATGACTATTTTCTGAGGAATGTACATTAGTTGAACACTAACCGATGCCCTTACGGTGAGGGAAAACATCCTGATGAAACCTCCAAATTCAGGCAACTGGATTTATAACCATGCTCCAATCTGGTTAGGTTCCCTTGGTAGCAGGGTCACGGAGGTCAGATGGCAGTCGCTCCACTGTAATTACCTGATCGCTAAATCCTGGATCATGGTGAAGGCGGACCCCGGGCCCTCGTTCTCGAGAGCACAACCGGGACATTAACGCCAAGATGATGATGATGATAATGAATGATAATCCACATAAGTACGACGCCTATCTACGCTTAACAGACAGGTATCCTTATGTCGTGGATCTTCCAGCTATTCGCAACGTTATATTGCGTACGGTTAAGAAACACGTTGCCTGCGATTGTGTTTTCTGCTCATTATGGCTTCTAGAGTGAATAGGCTGTTCCTAGACAGGCATGCTCAATTTTCTACCGCTACGTCACTAATTAACACCAGGTGAGACGGCAGCATGATGAGTACTACACTATTAGGTGATATTCAAGGTCTGTTGATGATGGCAGAAGGTGGCCATAAGAATTACTGAATGCGAGAAGATAAGCCTAGATAGGATAAGTCTTGGTAAACGCTGTGGTGCTGCATGATATCCAGTGTCTGAAGATGACGCCGAAAGGTGGCCATAAGAACTTCTAAACTAAATAAAATACAATCATCAAGTTTGAGCCCATTTGTTTTGTCTTAGAAAACACTCTGGTACCATATAGCTAAATAGAACGCTTGTTATGAAAATAGGTTTTAAATTAGAAAACTTATTGAGTATAGCGGTACGAGAGGTGTGATTTGTTAAAACTCTTTGAAAATGTGGTTAGTGAAGTGAACATTTCAAAATAATTGTAATAGTTGAAAGTTGAAGTGCAAATCAGTTAAGCGAGGCTAAAAAGTTGGTCTCTTAATTCTCATTTGACAACTTATTCTATCAAAGGACATATTCACGATGAGGAAAACATCGTGACTGAATGTGTAACCATGATCCAATCTGGTTAGCTTACCCTGTTATCAGGGTCATAGTCTGTAAGTAATTATCTGACAAATCCTGGTTTATTGACAAGGCTGACTCTGGCGGCAAGATGACAATAGGATAATATTTAAAGTATCGGCCATCTAAATTATGTTATCAATAACGAAAAACAATATTAGGGTAGGTTACGCAATAATCACTAGAGTTGTTCTTGAAACCTGAGAATCTTTCTTTTCTACGACTGCAATCGAAGTCTAGATTTTCAAGCTTCTCAACTGTAGTAACGAATAATAAGTAAACAACTAAAATTTCAGAGTAAAGCGTTCTCTCAAACTGATGCTTTTCAGTTTTTGGTCGAAACTTTCTATAATTTTTGGAGGGTCTCCTTTTATTCGATGATTTCTGCGAAATGAAAGACGAGCAGACAGATCTTCCTTTATAATA
Source organism: Blastobasis lacticolella (assembly GCA_905147135.1). Taxonomy (NCBI): domain Eukaryota; kingdom Metazoa; phylum Arthropoda; class Insecta; order Lepidoptera; family Blastobasidae; genus Blastobasis; species Blastobasis lacticolella. The sequence continues at coordinate 7,997,773 of LR990056.1, forward strand.
TTTCCCATGCCTACTTAGAATTTTTTATAATAAACCAAAATAGCTTCACAGTGAATTCCTTCGATCGAATCGAATTGGCTTCGATTTCGCTGAAACTTGGTTTAGGCACGTACATTTCTCGTTTAACGTAGAGCTGCTATCCTTTCTTATATTGATGGTTTTGGAACGATTTCTTGTTGTTGTGGTCAACAAATACGCCTGAGTTTTAATACAATATTAAGGAAACTTGTGAATAAATAATAAATAAATAAATATGTTTCGACAATTCACATAGCTCTATCTAGCTAAAAAGTAAGCAAAACTGATGAAGTACTCATATATTTTTAAATACATAATATTTTAGGTATACAATTAAAATTTATCATTTCACTTTCTGCCCGGCCGAGAATCAAACCCAAGAGCTATGCGTGGCAGACCGGTATGTTAACCAACTCAACCACTCATATCGTACATTCAATAAAGCCAGCCATATTCCAAAGGATACGGTCTATCGGTTCATACAAGGTGTTCACTAAGATCCAGCCGGTACAAAGTGAATGAAAAACGGAAGTATGTAAAATACAGAACTCGTATCAGTTGAAAAAATAAATCTAAGTCTAGCCAATTCTTCACAATAATTTTTTGAAAACTTAATATTTTTAGCAAAACTGCAACACTCACGCGACACTCATGCAACACTGGAACAAGCCGTAGAGTAAACAATGAAAGAAGAATCTCCTTTTACGCCCGGAGTAAGAAGTTTTTTTCGTCATAGCAAAGAGAAATCAATGAGGAAAGAAAAAACTCCTTTCAAGAGGAGAGGGCACTATGTTCAATAATGCGTGTAATGCGTTCGCTTTGAGAAAACACTGGTAATGCGGCGTGCCGCGTGACATACCTTTTGATGTGACATAAAATAGCCGACGGATGTGCCCAAAATGAACTAGCAAAGGAATAGGTTTCTTTAGAATCATGGTATGTACAACACCTCGGTCGACCTCGCTTCGCCAACGGTATTAGGGGGCACACATAACGAGTTTCCAACTCGTTGCGGTGCTAACGTTTGACTACCGTCAAATACGAAATGGTCTGTCTATGCAGTGCCACAAACTTAATCTGACCCAGTGACACCGTCGCTGTTAATGGCATTGACATGACATTTCGAAATGGCGACACTTGGTTCCAGTTTTGACCACCGGGTCAGATAAGTTTGTGCATCCATAGCTTTTTTCGGGTGTGTTCATAACTTCATGCCAAGAATGCGTTCGTTTCATAGCAGATTAGTAATATTTTAAACATTAATATAAAAAAATTGGCTAGCTAAAGAATTTAAATAATTACGAGAGGAGATTCCGTTTCATAAGCTTTATCCATTACAACTCTCATTATGCCGGCTGGTGGTCAGGAAAATTTTAGACTGTCTCTTTTAAGAAAATGGAGCGACAAGAGCAACATTTACAAAGAAATGAAGATCGTGAGAGTAAAAAACCAGTTGTTTCAATAACTCGTAATTTGAGCTTCGGGGTATCCGATTCGAAAGCGAGAGTTACCCGGTTCGAATCCCACTGCAGCAATGTACCAAGGACTTTTCTTGAGTTCCTGGCAACAAATAGGTCTACGTGGAAAATGGGAGAGAGGCCTTTGCCCTGCAGTGGGACACCGACGGCTCCTAAAAAAAATTACATTAGAGTAATACTAACCGATGCTCTATGGTGAGAGAACACATCGTGATGAAACCTGCACATTCAAGTGACTAAATTAGTAACCATGATCCAATCTTGTTCGATACCACTAGCAGCAGGGTCACGGACGTTTGATGGCTGTCGCTGTACTTTAATTACCTGATCTTCCAAATCCTGGATCACGGTCAAGGCGGACCTCGGGCCAAGATTATTTTTTATCTATTATTAAAGAAAATTGAAACATTTTTGCGGTTAGGTACTTGCAAGTGGACGGACACATCTAGTCCTTTATTAAAAATTACTACGAAGTGCCGCCTCACTCACTAGACACCAACTCATTTAACTAATAGAAAATTATGATGAAGCACCTTAATTCCGCGATGAGATAGCATATCCTTGTCCAGTGCAAGATGGCCTCTTGCCTTGTCCCGTGCCTTCCTTGCGGCAACATTGAGCTGCAACTAAATTGTTTCTTAGAGGTCTTCTTACGACGGTGACTGGTTTCAAAGTTAGGCCCTGGTGCCCGCAAACTCTTGGTGCATTTAACGAGATAACTTCGTCAGTTGAGGAAGATGAAGGCAAAAAGTTGACATTTAGCCTCGTATTATATGCAAAATTGCTGCCCCCGATGGTGCGTAAGTGTGTGCTAGAATATTTTAACATATTAATCGTTACTTATATTGAAGGCGTGGAAAATGTATTTCATTGTAGTTCTAAGGGAATAAAACTGTAATAAAATTAAAGGAACCTGGCCTACACACAGTGTTTCCTTTGGACTTTGACATGGGACCGTCCAAGAGGTATAAAAGAGGTCTCTTCAGAGGCGGGTAACGCATTGGTAACCCCTCTGGTGTTTCTGATGTCCACAGCCGGCGGTGACCACTTTCCATCAGGATTGCATGTTTGTCTGCCGTATAACATAAAAAAAAATGAATAGTATGTTTTGTCACTTTGTGCGTATATGTGATTTTTTTAAATTTGTTTGTTTAGTATAGGTAGATACATTACAAATTCAACACAGACGACACTGGCAAATGTAAGTACTTAAAAGCAGTCTTTAAAAAACACCGGAAGTGAGGAAAATAACTATTTTCCTTACGGAACAGAGGCTTTCGTCCGTGACAATAATGCAGTGACTGCATTATGAACTTGAAGTAAACTAGTCTCTAATAAAGTCTCATAAATGTCTGTATTTCCTGGTTCCTAATAGTTTGTGGAAATAAAAATATTGCGAGACGTTTGTTGCAAGAAATCTGGTTCATCATGAACCGGTTCTACTAAATCAATTAAGTAACATCGAATTTGAATGCCATAGTTACCGAGGAACTGGGTTTATAGGCCTTATCATAATCATCTTGGCGTTAATGTCCCGGTTGCGCTCTCGCGCACGAGGGCCCGGGGTCCGCCTTGACCATGATCCAGGATTTAGCAGGTCACGTAATTATAGTGGAGCGACTGCCATCTGACCCTGCTACCAGGGAAACCTGACCAGATTGGATAATGGTTTCACATCCAGTCGCCTGAATGTGCAGGTTTTCATCACGATGTTTTCCCTCACCGTAAGAGCATCGGTTAGTATTCAACTAATGTACATAATTTAGAAAACAGTCATTGGTACATGGCCGGTGCGGGATTCGAACCCGGGACTTCTGGCTTACGAGTCGTATACTTGAGTATACGACTTGTAAGCGGTTGTGTAAGCGGCGTCGTGAGCGGTTAGACCGCTCGGCCACCGACGCGCCGACGAACTGGGTTTATAGGCCTATTCTGAACAAAATAAAAAACGGGACAAGTACGGGTTCTTACTGGTTGATTCTGTGGGATCGTGTGCATTACGGTGGCCATAACCTACGCAGATCCAATCCGGTCATGTTCCTCTGTTAATAGGGTCATGGAGGTCAGATAGCAATCGCCACACTGTAATTGCCTAATCGGCCAAATCCTGGCATAGTCAAGGCGGACCTCGGGCCCTCGCACGCGAGAGCATAACCGGGAAATGTTAATTGTTTATTTTATTAATAAAGTTTGAGACAGAGTATGTAATCTTACGTTAAAAGTATTGCTGGGCATAATAATAAGTGTATTCACTTCTCTACGTATTCTATTTAAAAATCTAATAGATTATAGAAATTGAAGTAGGCATTGCTTTGTGAATCGAACTTTTATATTTGCTTTTTCGCATGCCTACCAACGTCAAACTGTCTGAAACAGAAAGGGTTTTATATTAAAGTTTTCTTATTTTATCTCCTGTATCCAGTACGGAGTATAGTAACGTTATTGATGAATCTTCCGGGAGCATCGCCTAGCATATTCCTTTCTTATAATAAATACAATTTATCACACACATTATTCATCCATAGACAGACATTCCTTTCGATCTTGGTCTCTTGGGTCATAGTGCCCTTAAGAAAATACTTTGCACTAATAGGTACTTCCCAACCTACTAATAATGATAAGGATGTTTGGATATACGTGAAAAATGCCGTATTTAGGTAATGATTTATGCATATTGTTTGTGCATCCATAATAACCACATCACAACCCATAACAGTCCACTGCAGGACTTAAGGCCTCCCCCACGAAAGAGGAAATTATTGCCATAATCTCCACGCTTGGCAGGCGGGTTGGAGACCGCAGTGTTATAAGTATAACAATGTATAACGCTGCTGCCTATTTTCCAGCCTACGGAGACTCTAGATCTTTTGCCTCGAAAACATTAGTCGCCTTGTACGACATCCTCAAGTGTAAGGGGTTGGTGCTATTCTACTCTGCCGAACACCACACGGCCAATTTCTATTACTTAAGAAGTGAAATTGGTGTGGTAAAGTTCATCATCATCATCATCATCCTCACAGCCTATAACAGTCAACTGCAGGACATAGGGCCTCTCACACGAAAATGGTGAGCAGAGTTCGCGTGAGATAATTCTGCACAGTGGCCCTAGCAGAAGTGAGTCCGCGACATAGCTCACGCCGCGAGAGAGCGTTTGTCTCTTTCTCTCAATACTAAGATTAAAGAGATAGCAATACCTATGTCGCGCTTTTTCTCGCTTATCGCGCGCGAGAGCAACTTGTGCTAGGCCTACTGGTACGAGTACGGCGTCGTATTATAATTTTTGTTGGGAGTTGCTTTTGTTGGCCGTTTAGTTACATTTTAGCCACAAGCAAAGGCATTTCGTGTGTAATTTGTCAACCCTTGTCCGATTAACTACTTTACCGCCAGGCACGAAGACAATTCCAATTCTAAATGATGTTTGTTACTCCTTTACGCCAAAACTACTGAACGGAACAAATTTTGATAAAACTTGGCAGTAATATAGCTTGAAGCCCAGAATAGCACATAAGCTATAATGAGGAGTTTTCCAGTAGGTATTGATAGTTGGTTTCAAAAAGCATCAACAGATGGCGCTCCGACAATTTTGGTAATCTTTTTATAATCTGTATGATGGTAGCAGTGATTTCATGCAGCCAACTAATACTAAACTTAAAAGGTTTATTAATATAAACATAACTGTTAAAGGTTGAAAGAAGTGTAGAAAGAAATATTTATAGAATATGGCACTATGATCCATTATTATTACAACCTCTAAAATGATTGAAAACTATTGATAAATACAATATTATCCAATACAACGTACCCAGTGCGTATATCCTGTTTGCTAAGAACCTATTTCAAGCGATTATTAATTACCAAAATTGTCGGGGCGCCATCTAGTGAGTGATTAGGAATGCTTTAGATACCTATTGGAAAACTGCTCATTGACGTGAAATTCATCGTGGTTCCTGCGGGAACACGTCTGAAACGTTATAACCGAATTTTACGGCCGGAACCGAAGTTAATGACAGATTGGTGTAAATGATGTTATTAAAGTTGATGCTAGATTATGTTTTGTGACTTATTATCAACATAATGGAAGGGTTTTTATAATGATGTAGCTACATATAATTAATATTTAACAGGACAAACATACTTACTACATTATCGATCAAACCGGAACACAATAATGCAAGCATTGTTGCATGGGAAAAGAAGATAAGGTGATGGTACTCACCCAGCTCACCAGATTGGAACATGGTTAGGTACACATTCAGTCGCCTCAATGCGCAAGTTTCATCATGATGTTTTCGCTCACCGTCACAGCATCGGTTAATGTTTCTAATTAATATACGTAACATGTCTCTTACCTTGTGTAACAATACAAATTTAAATGAATTGACATGTAATCCAGAGGGTCGAGGGCACCCTCAGCATCCGCCGCCAACATCACATCTCATCATCGCCGTTTATATTTAATAGCCAGAGAAAATTAAATTTTCAATATTCCATCCTACCCTTTCCTTCAAAGGAGTAAACAAAAGATTTCAACGTTAACCTACGAGTAACAAGTGGCCCATTATTATGAGTAATCTTATGATACTACAGGGACTTAATAACCTCGAGTAGTGATGTCCGCCGTTGGTTTGGTCTTGGCATAAAGTATTTTTTCAATTCAATTCAATTCAATACTTTATTTCAGACACAATATGTCCATAGTGTAATACAAAATAAAGACAAAAATAAATAAAATGAAAATCTTAATTCTAACCATCTAGCAGTTTGGTCCAGTAAAGAGCACTTATATATATACTACCCTTTACTGAACAAAACCGGCCTAGATCCCATATGGACATCGTTCCAGTGCCTAACAATAGGACACTGTAGTCTGTCCGCGATAGGGTTCAGGAGACTACTGGCGCTGCCCAGCACTCGCCCAAGCAGGGAGGCTGTGCGCTTGCGCACAATGGCGTTGAAGCCGTCCACTTTTGCATCCGCAAACATAGCGGATGCGCTGCAATATCTAGGCAGCGCCAGCAGTATCCTGAACGCGTCATTGTACTGGACGCGGAGCGCCCTGAATGCCCTCTGCGAATACTTGACCCACAGGCTGCACGTGTAAAACGACTGACAGTAGGCTCTAAACAGAGTGATTTTAACATATCTGGTACAATGTGCAAACCTACGAGCCAACATATTCGCCCGTACAGCCAGGGCCCTCCGCTCCCTCTCAATATCTGCATCATCTGACAGATCCTCAGCGACCCAGTGTCCCAGGTACTTAAACCCCGAGACGAGCTTCAGCTGCATTCCACCAAGTGTGACCGATGGCACCTTCTCAGGCTTTTTGTTGCCCGCTTTAAAAACTAGAAGCTTAGACTTATCGGTGTTGTACCTGAGAGCATGGGTCCTTGCATATTCTTCACACATGTGAACCAATTTCCTCAAAGCTCCGATCGACGGACTCAACAACACCATGTCGTCTGCGTAACTAATTATTGTCAATGTTCCCATCAATTGAGCAGCCGACCCTGGTGTTGCTGAGCTCGACAATCAGATCGTTAATATACTAATTGAAAAGGTTTGGCGAGGATAGACCACCCTGCCTAACCCTACACTCTAATCTATACTCATGAGAGTAAGATCCACCACACTTTACTTGGTTGTTCTGATTACCGTACCAATATGTCAACAACTGAGCGGAGCACTGGTATGTTCCCTCAATTTCCGCCAAAGCACCTCATAAGAAACTAAATCGTAATTAATTTTAACTTTAATTTTTAATTTTGTAAGTATTATGCTTATAACTGCAGATCTCATTCTGCTCAAATTAATTAGGGTAATATTATCAAAAGTCATTTTGGGTCGTTGCGTCAACATAATAAGCAAGAATTATCAAAATATTGTAAGTCTTGCAACAAGTCCAAGAGATGAACTTAAGATAACAACGGGCCGAGTTTTAAAGTTGTGTAACGGATTTCCACCAAAACGCCATGTATTAATTTTGTCTTGAAACACCAGTATTAAGACAGAATTTATAATAAAAAGTGCTTGAACACATAAGATTATATCATAACTTTTTATTATAGTAAATAAATAGCGATCAACTATTTTGTATGGCACGTACAGTTAATTATCTTTTCATACCTATTGATTAAGTATTTATACATCTGAAAGTCGAATTTAAATCCTAAAAATATGAAGTTATAGGAAATGTAATAAGCGAAGAAAGCGCACAGACGAGAGCGATGGATGACATATCACTTCACTACATAGTATAAAACAAAGTCGCTTTCTCTGTCCCTATGTCCCTTTGTATGCTTAAATCTTTGAAACTACGCAACGGATTTTGATGCGGGTTTCAACAGCAGATAGAGTGATTCAAGAGGAAGGTTTATAAGCAAGTAGAAAGAGGTTAGGTAGGAGTAAAGTAGGTGTACGCGAACGAAGTCGCGCTGGGTCCACTAGTTATCTATAAATTATACATAGTATTAAACATTAGTATGTATCTATGTACGCTTATATCTTTTAAAGTACATAACGGATTTTACTGCGGTTTTCAACAATAGATAGAGTGATTCAAGCGGAAGGTTTATAAGCAAGAAAACAAGGAATGTAGGGTTAAATTAGAAGTACGTATACGAAATCCCGGCGAGTCCACTAGTATCTTGTAAGACCAAACCAGTTTTGAGTTGTTATGTTACATCACTATTATACCAGAAGGCAAGCAAGGTCAAAAAGTTGTTATACTTGTGGTTGCTTTCGTACGCTTTATAGTCGTTAGGTATGTTGCTTTGAGTTAAATAATTATGATTTATTACAATACTCCATCAGGGAACCGTTTAAATCATTCCGTTCTCGTGATTTTCTCAGTTCTAGGTATTTTCACTAAAGTTGGGTAGTTTGTGAATAAAATACGAAATGGGCGTTTTGCGTATATCCCCTTTTTGGTATTGGTATTGTATTGGTATGTTAGTAGAATCTCCAATCTCCAAACCTAATTTGAGCGTCGGTGGCCGAGCGGTTAGGGTATACGACTTGTAAACAAAAGGTACCGGGTTCGTATTCCGCTGTGGCCATATACCAATGACTCTTTTCTGGGTTATGTACGTTAGTTGAATACTAACCGATTCTCTTACGGTAAGGGAAAATATCGTGATAAGTCCTGCACATTCGGGTATTTGAATGATCCAGTCTGGTCAGGTTCACTTGGTAGCAGGCAGGGTCATGGAGCTCAGATGGCAGTCGTTTCGCCGTAATTACCTGATCTGTTAAATACTGGTGCGCGAGAGCACAACCGGGACATTGACGCCAAGGTGAAAATCTCCAACCCGCCTGTCAAGCGTGGATATTACGGCAACAACCTTCCCTCTCCTGGGAGAGGCCCTTAGTCCTACGGTGGACTTTTTAAGGGCTGTGATGATGATGATAGTTGAGTATTTCATACGACAGACACAAACGAACATGTAACACCTAAGAGGTCACCAAGAGGTAGCCAAAAATTGACTGTTGTAAAATAAAAGAAACTGCGGCCTTAGCCAAGAGGTTTTGTTAATCTACAATCGTGACAACTATTCTACAATTTTTAAATGTGCCATAAATATGTCAGAACCACTGGTTTGCCAAGTGGCCCCGGGTTCGATTCCCAGCCGGATAATAATTGAAATGATTTAATTTCTGTTAAGGTTCTGGGTGTTCTATGTACCATAAGTATGTATTTAAAAAAATTTTTAATTAGTACGTCATACTAGCACCAATAGCACAAGCATTGCTACCCGCAGCCGTCACTTACACAATTTTATAAAAGGCAAACTGACGTACCCACATTGCGCACGGGAGTCTGTCGCGAAGATTGGCTATGCAACCCATCTTCGTGCGCATCAGCGCAGATCTGATTAGAGGTTGAAAAGGTCGCCATGGCCGTAACCGGTCGGAAGCGTATATATGGAGTTAGGGGCTAGATGGCGCTGTGTGAATTTGTCCACGATTATTTTTATTTATTTAAACATCGCTTGGATATTTTGGCCGTTGATGATGATGATTACGATGACGCTAAGCAATTACCACACATTTCCTTCATTCTCAATAGCCTGAACTATCAAAGTTACCAAATCTTGGATGCGGCAAGTTCCCTATCAAGTTTAGGCAGATAGTTACGTAAGTGCATTATCTGACTTGCCATAGAGACGCCTTGTTGGAGCTCTCCTTTGAATATGGTTACTTTGTCTAATCCAGCTCACTCAATAACTTGTATGAAAGTCCTGAATTGTTTCTCATTCGCATACGTAGTTGCATTATTCACTCTTGTTAGTGGCATGACTATCTATATACAAATATAACATACAACATAAAACAAAGTCACTTCCCGCCGTCGGTCCTAAGGGTTATGTACGCGTAGATCTTTTAAACTATGCAACGGATTTTAATGCGGTTTTCAACAATAGATAGAATGATACAAGAGGAATAACAAGGAGAAAGGGTAGAGAGGGGTAGAGCTCGTCTAGTCTAAGATGACGCGCCCCACTACTTAGTTAGTTGATTTCGATGTGTGAGTGCAAATATTGATAACGACACTTCATATGTGTGGGAGCCAATGAAAGACGCGTGCTGCTACGTTTGAATCTTACCGGCAACTGAATTACCAATTACAACGGCATTTGTATATGTATTGCGTCCATATTTTAAACTTGCTTGTGTGCGTTAATGCGATAGTGGGGCGCGTTATTTTAGATTAGACGAGCTCTACATTAGGTGTACGCGAACGAACTCGCGCTGGATCCACTAACACATAGTATAAAACAAAGTCGCTTCCCGCCGTCTGTCCCTATATTTATCTAACTATGGAAGTACGAGTATGTACGCTTAGATCTTTTAGACTACGTAACGGATTTTATTGCAATGTTTAACAATACATAGAGTGATTCAAGAGGAAAGGTTATATGCAAGAAAAAAAAGGTAGGTAGGGGTAAAGTAGGTGTATATAGGGGTTGTAAGACACGCGAACGAACCACTAGTAAATTATATTGAAGATAAAGAAAATAAATCTATTCTAGATTGTTCTAGGAAATCACAGTTTCAATAAGTTTCATTATGTACCTATATGGTTCAATTAGAGGTGTTCGTTATATTAGATAACGGGTATGTTATAACGGTATAAAAATATACTTATAACACCTAATATTAATACCTACATAATATTTTCTGCTACTAATATATTATAACACAAGATAACCATAATATTGTTGTGTTAATTATCTGTTATATTCTGTTATCTTTGCGATTAATGTCGTCGAAAGTCGCAAAACTAATGTTTGTACGTGGTAATACAAAATGTATTTATTAATAATACATTTTTATATACGATTTTGTTCCCCAAGGTACTATAAATCAACTGTAAATAATAATACAAACTGAAAAACGGCGACCGTTTTACGTTACATAAAATTATATTAGGGTGTTAAATTATAACGTTAAAAATAACATAATATTTTTTAATAGCATAACGTTAATTTATGTTATATGAATATAACGGATCCGCGCACCACTAGGTTCAATGAACGAAGCGAGACACTGGAATTTTGCTGTTACATTAGTTTACCTAACCTACCTACGTAGATATCTACTATTGGCTATCTCAGTGGACAACTGAATTTGATATATAATATGTTACACCACTCTAATTTGGTAGGTGCTATAGCTAGTGCCCAACGTAGATGGCGTAGTGTAAGATTATCAATATCAAATTCAGTTTCCAACTGAGTTAGACAATAGCCCCGCAGAGCAGAAGCATAGCAAAGTCATTTCAGGTGTCAAAAGTCAAATTGATTTCCAGCCATATCCCGGAGCCCTGGACATAATGCTGAAATAGTGACTTCTCAGTTCTGCTGTCTTGTTAATTTCACACTCGGTAACTTGGTCGCCTGCGTCCCTCGGTTGAAATGAGGCTGTTTCAGTTTCCGATAGTTACGACACGATTTCAATGACGATATTGATGTCGTAATTAATAAACGGCACAGAAACAATAAAAAGTTATTTTATTATAGACAAGTATAATTTAGTGTCTAACTGTTCTTTAGTGTTTTATTTGTGTTTAGTAAAGTTAACGTTAAGTTATCGTAAAGTAAAAATTAAATAAAGTAACAGCATATTTCCAGGACACATCTACTTAACTACGTAACTTCAATTAATGCAAAATTAGTGCAAGAACGTAAAAATATCGCAACTGCATCGCTACAAAAAGTCACAGTGTGAAGGCATCGTGACATTAGCCAGAGTTACATTCGTGAGTAATTTTGCAATAGTGGGATGCTCTCACACTGAGCATTGCTGCAAATAAACATGTGTATTTGCAATTATCAATCTAAATAATAATGGTATTATATATAATGTGCCTACTACATGAGTCGCCCACATAGGTAAGAGGTATTGATAAATATAGCATACGACAATGGGTATTGTATTAGTAGACAAAATATTTTATTTATGCGAGTTATGTCAATGGATTGTAAACCACTGGTGGTGGTTAAATCAGTGTATCTTCATTCTACTTTTTGTAAATTTTGGTAGGAACTACGCTATCAAATTCATCGTAACAGTATTTTCAATGGAAATTGACATAATTTTGTATTTAAATATAAATAACATAAGTATGATTTGTTTAATTAAAGATTAATTCTGCCTGGTAGGGATTATTGGATATAATTTCCGAAAATTCCCACTAGGTGTTAATTCGGTATACGTCAGCGTATTAAAGTAATAAATTAATATGAGAAGCATTTATTTACAACTGAAAAAAAGTAATAAACAATTAACCTAATAAGACAAATTCGTGATTAACAAACAAAAAACCGGTATGAAAAGTGCTGAAACAAGTTGAATAACAACAAATACGACGAGTTTGCTTCTGGAATTTTCGTTCACCGCTCTTCATACTTGCTCTGCTGTCACTTTAAACGTAGCAAGAGTTTATGTAACCCACATTTTCTCAAACTCTCATGTTCTGTATAGTAGCACTTGAAAATACCCTTACGTTTTAGCGTTGAGTCTCGCTATTTGGAGTCGTTTTCGCTGCGATTTAGGGTTGAAAATCGCTGGCGTTCGGTGGCAATTTTTAATATTCATACGCCGAGCGAAACACATCTTGCTTGCTACGGAGCCCGGAGTAATTTAAAGTCTATTGTCGCATAATTGTATTACGTGCCTAGCATGCTCGGAGACGCTTCTCGAATTATATTTTCTAATAAACATCAACATTAATTTCTCCGGGATGCGTTGGCGGGTCGGTTTTTGCTATACCTTTTACTTAAGCGTCGTTATTGTTTACAGCCATTGTTGTTGGAGAAGAACAATGTTCATTATAAATAGGTATGCGATTATGAGTATCATCTGTGAGATGATATCTTGGCAATCATGTGTTGGTAGTTAAGAAAACCACTAGGAAATACTATGAATAACTTACTTATCTAAGTAGGGCCATAGGTACAACCTATCTTTTTCACAAATAAAAAGTTTTAATAACAAAATAAAATCGACTTCAACATCACATAGGCTAATGCTTTGGCATAGGCTTACTATTTATCACTACCCCGCCTACCCGACTTGCGTATACGTATATACGTATAATGTATAGTCGCGGGGGGAAAACTAAATCAAAATAAAAATCTCACGTAGAGCTAACTTTGCCACTTTTCCTTATCTCTAGGTATCTATACTAAATTCTTGAAAATATAAGTAGGCAACTTTGATTGTACACGTAATCAACGAGGTATACAATTATACCATGGCACGAGGTAGCTACGTAACCTACACCGTTCTACCTTGTATATTTGCTATACAAATTCACATGTCTGTACAGTGATCCGTCAGTCAAGGTAATGCTAAACGCGCTATACTTTAGCAATCACTTGCTACAGTTATTGTTTTAACTGGCAAAGTAATGCTTATTTACTGGTTAAGTACCTTTATCGAGATCATGGCCAGAAAGCTGTAGTTTGCTTTTTAATTTAATTTGATATAGGAAGTTTAATTTTTGAAAATATTTTTTGTATATAAAACAAAAACTGACCTCTTCTTGGGTTAGCGCTTAAGCCTCGCTTTTCAGCGAGGTAATGCGACCAGCCTTCTGGGAACCTTTCCAAATTGAGGGGACCTGGGTGAAATTTTATACCTTTCGTTTAGATTGTGGTAGAGGAATACCCGGATTCCGAAACGCTTGTCAAATTACGTAACAACTTATTAATCTCTGATTAAATGCAGTTTGGGTTTCTGAAAAGGCCAATTGACAGTTTGTTAACAGTTTGATAAAGGATTGTCAAATCTCCAATTAACGGCCGATTAATATAATTTTGGGTTTCCGGAAAGCTTTTTTTCATGTTAACTGTATGTTATTGTCTTGTTATTTTAATTAGCGAAAATCGACCAATTATCAGATTGTCAAAAGAAATTATATTCGATTTTCTTGGTCTGGGTCTTGGTCCTGGCCCTGGCCCAGGTCCTAGTTTAGGTCCAAGACCATGACCAAAACAGGATCAGGTATCTAAATAAATGCCAGGACCAGGACGTAAGTACACCTGGACCTGGATATGAGATTGGTCATGAACCAGAACCAAGCGCAGGCCCAATTTCCAGGCACGCGGCAATCAATGAAATCATTCGTAGGGCACTTGTCACCGTCAACGTACCGGCCGTATTAGAGCCGAAAGGTACCGTACGTGACGATGGCATGAGGCCCGACGGCATGACGCTCATTGGATGGCAGCGTGGGAAGGCGCTGGTGAGGGACGCTACCTGTGTGGACACACTGGCGCCTTCGCATGTGGCCTCCACTGGCAGCTGCGCTGGGGCTGCGGCATAAGCTCAAGCGGAGGAAATACGAAAGTCTAGAGCAAGACTTCGTATTTCAGCCGTTTGGGGTGGAAACGTTGGGACCGTGGGGCCCTGGTGCGAAAAAGTTCTTTGCAGAACTTTCCAAAAAATTAAATGACACCACTGGTGACCGGAGAGCTGGCTCGTTCCTCGGGCAACGGATTAGCATCGCTATTCGACGAGGCAACGCAACCAGCTTTCTGGGCACCATTCCGGGGGACAGCGGTGTGGACGACTTTTTTAATTTTTAGTATTATTTTATATGTATTAGTGTATATTTTTATTATAACTGTAAATATTTTAATGTCAATAACAGTATATTACACAGAACTGAATTTAATTGAATTGACCAATTTAAATCAATAACAAAAAAATGGAACAACGCGAAGAGCCATCTGGATTGAACTGTTTCTCAAATGAAGATCTGTCAATATTTTGGTTTTGTGACTTTTCCATTACCCTATGAATTGCAATTAGCACATAAATGACTATGAAGACATTTTCACGATATCTCTTAAAGCAGAGAAGATATATGCGCTAGAACATAGTGATTTTGTCATGCCTAATGACGTCATTTGACACCCGGGTAAACCTTACGTAACACGTTATAAAGCACATAAATCATTGCTCTTGACATTGCTTTCAAACTCATATAACTTAGGCATTTCAAAATGGAATTCCAAAATTCCTTCACTGGGTTTCATTGCTATGAAAATGCGTTCAGTTTTTATCAACAAATCTATAAAATTCTACCGTAACGTCCTCATTAAGGAAACAGATAAACACGTCAATGTCATAACTCCTCTCTTTTTCGTCAGGAGGACGATGATGATGATATCCTAGCCGTTATCAGCTACAGTGACTGCTTCTATTAATCCATATTAATAAAATGCGCGAAAGGAGCGGCCACCGGGCCGCGTTGTTAAGGTATCCGACTCGTAAACGAGAGGTAACGGATTCGAATCCCACTGTGGCCTTGTACCAATGACTCTTTTCTGAGTTATGTACATTAGTTGAATATAAACCGATGCTCGTGATAAAACCTGCACATTCATGCGACTGAATATGTAACCATGATCCAATTAGGTCAGGTTCCCCTATTAGGGTCATAGAGGTCAGACGGCCATCGCTCCACTATAATTATATGATCTGCCAAATCCTGGATCATGGTCAAAGCGGACCCTGGGCCCTCGTGCGTGAGTACACAACCGGGCCATTAAGGCAAAGATGATTATTATTTATTTTATATTTAATAAAACGCGCGAAAAGACCTGCCTGTCTCATTTCGTAATTAGCGCCACATTATACTTTTGCATATAAATCTATTGAGCTTTATGATGTAGGCCATAAACCGCTTGTATTGTTAGTGAATAATAGACCTTAGTAAATACTCATTGCCAAATAGATTAATGTTACAAAAAGTGTAAATCGTACGACATTCGATTAATGTACATATTGCATTATTTTAGGTTTTTAATAAATATTCAGTAAAGGCCATAATAATACCGGTCCATTGATTTCATGTCAAGGCTTTACTTTCTTTCTTTTTTTTGAGTAATATTGTATAGGTTTCCGTTTCTCTATTTTACTGCTCATATTTCTTTATCTATTATCTATTTAAAATAAACAAAGAATATTACAGAATATCGCAGCTAAATAATACTCTTTTAAAGAGTATTGTGTTTCTGCCGGTGAGTAAGGTTTCCAGTGCTCCATGGGGTGGGGATTTGGGGAACCGTGGCTTTGGCAGTGGAGTGGCATTTGCCTTTTTGCTGCCAGAGCAACGTGTTATAGAGGTGGGCAACGCATTAACGATACTCTTGGTGTTGCTAATAATGTCTATAGGCAGTGGTGACCACTTTCCATCAGGTGGCCTGCTTGCCTGTTTGCCTACCGTATGACAAAAAAATAAAAAATAATTATGATGTTATAATCGAATCAAAATGCGTCAAATTCAAGGCGTAGGTTAAAGAAGCGGGAAAACGTCAAGAATAATATTTACTTTGCCTTATTTGCTGTATTTCGCACGGCAATGTGAAGTGGTAGTTACATACGACAGATGGTGCTAGACGCAGAAACATACAATAATATACCTATTACGGCAATATATGGGCAATTTTTTATAGGTAGGGTTCTGAGAAAGCTTTTTAGCGCTATTAAAAATTGGCAACGTTCATGCGACCATGGGCGTGTAACGGGAGGTTTTGAGGTCTCCTATTGGTTGGGCGACGTTCGTCGTACGACCAAGGTCGCAGGACCGTTGCCAATCAGGACAGCGCCTTAGGCATAGCATCCGTTCATTTGGCACCACATCAGTACAAGCTAAAAAATGTAAAACTTTTGTAAAAGGGCCTTTTTGGTCTGAAACAGACTTAAAACATAGCCAATTATTCTTTTTTCGAATTATTAGCAATTTATGTTCATTATATTTAAATTGCATGAAAATTATTGCACTTTCCTTGGGTTAACAGACCATACAAACATCGCTGTGTCAAAAGGTTCACCACCATTGTGAATATTAGGTACGTAAAGGCTATGCACGGTAGGCTTTCTGAGCACTTTTCTGGGGGGCAGCGGCGTGGATTACATTTTTATTTTTTTATGCTTATGTATAGATTTTCTTTTTGTGTTTGTTTTTCTCCTTTTCGTTTATTTAAATACTCTTTCTTCTTGCCTGTTTTTAAATAAATAAAATTTGTTGAAGACTGAATATGAGTACTTGTACGTAAATCAATTTAAAAAAGTATTCTCGGATCTAATAGGGGTTATATTAAAATATATGGGTAGATACTAGTAGAGCGTCGGTGGCCGAGCGGTTAAAGTATCCGACCCATAAGCTCCCGGGTTCGAATCCCGCTCCGGCCATGTACCAATGACTGTTTTATGAGTTATGTACACTAGTTGAATACTAACCGATGCTCTTAAAGTCAAAGTCAGGTCACACACTGCACATTCAGGCGACTGGATGTGTAACCATGATCTAATCTGGTCAGGTTACCCTGGTAGCAGGGTCATGGAGGTCAGATGGCAGTCGCTCAACTGTCCTGAATCATGGTCAAGGCGGACCTCGGGCCCTCGTGTGTATACAACCGGGACATTAACGCCAAGATGATGATTATTATATGGGTAGTTATTATACCAACTTAATTATAAACAAATATCATTGATGTATACCTAAAGCTTACCAAAGATCTTATTACTTATTGTAGTAAAAAGCTAGAGCCTTGTTTCGAGAATTCGATTCGTACCCAAATAAAGTGAACGGTGTAAATTCATAACCGAAGATATTTTTGTTGATGAGATAATTTTGCATCCATTTTCCAGCAAAAATATTATTCATTGAAATATTAAGTCTCGTAGTTCTACAATTTTGCTTACAAATATTTTTTGTGATAAGGAAATTCATTAATTTCATCAAAATGTCTGTTTCTTGGTAAGGGCAATAATTAAACTACACAGGTAGTTTATTTTTCTATTAAATCACCTCATACCTATCTAAACATTTTTTTATAAAACAAATATTTTTATTTCCAAAAAAGAATATCTTCTTTTCGGACTTAAAAAGGTAAAAATTTATACGTGTATAAAAAAATTCGTAAGAAAATCTATTTTTCAAATTAAATAGGTACTTCATCCGTCTGTCCTAACTGGCTTAACTAGTCTACAAACTAGTCTTTGTTCCGGACAATTGACTCAAGCCGACCATCAGTCAAGTCGAGGTCTTGTTTACTGAATCATAATGTACGATCATTTTGCGTCAACCGGTGGTGAAACGCACACGGCACGCGATAATTGACAGGTGAGATGTTTTTTTTTGTTTATTTCCCATGTTTTAAAGTAACACGTAATCATGTAGTTCATAAATTGTAAATTGCTATACCCCGGCGGGGTGTCACTATTAATGTAAGACCTATGTATAAAGTATGTGTAATGTAATGCACTGTACCTATTAATAGTGATGTCGCAATAAATGACATAAAATATATTAATTTAAATAAAGCTTGGCTTATTGAGTTAAATTCAATTTGTATTTTTCATTATTGAGAGAGCGATCATTATATTATTTTATAAAAAGTGTTTTAATAATTTAAAGGCTTACTGTTTGCATTTTATAATAAGTGAACATAATCATTATCAAAGTCATTTAAATATTATATTTCAATTATTGAAATATTCGCAAAAGGTTCATCTCGAATTACATCTTTTGATTTTCTTTGTTCGCGACTTCATCCTCTTACATTTTAAATATATTAAGTACTAGCGACTCGCCCTGGCTTCGCACCTTAACAATTATACACGTAAACCTTCCTCATAAATTAATCTGCCTATTGGTGAAAACCGCAGAAAATTATTTATTAATTAAATTTATTTAAGAGTTTATCGCGACAGATAGACAGACAAACAGACGCGGCGTGGGTCTTTATTCTATAATTTCATAAATATCATAGACTATATGTCTGTCAAGTTTAGTCCGAATCCATTCAGTGATTTAGTAACGTAGTAGTTTTATTTATATAGGGTGACAATAAATTAATTCTGGATAACTGGAACAAATTTTTAAAATGAGACCAACTCTGAAATTACAAAAGTCTGTTTTATACAAAATTGATTACGAATTCTGTCAAAATATAAAAACACGTAAAGATGATTTTTTGTAGCATCGGTGTGTTTTTTAATGCTAGGAAAATAAAAAGAAAACACTGTTTAGAGTTCTAGGTATGCCACAATAAAAATGAAAATTTTTATTAAACAAGATTCAAAGCCATTAACTTTTGACAAAGTCATAACGTTGCGTGCGTTGCGGCGCCCCAGCGGTATCATTTTTTAGCAGTTTTTAAAGAACGCTACTTAACACTTTAGCATTATTTTTATGATTTCTGTTTATAGTCTTCATAGGCATAGCAAAAATTATACAACTAGGAGTCTAATTAGCAAACAACGGATTCCTGATTTTGGTTGGCGAACGGTAACAAAATAAGATTTTGTAGTTAATAATTCAAGGTCAATGAACAGACGTTTGAGATAGTTAAAAAAAATAATGAGAATAAAATAATAAATATTGAATTAGTGTACGAATTTGAATATGATCTCAAAATATTTTGAGATCATATTCAAAAACTCAGTGCAGTGATGTGTAGTGATTCGGCTTATCGAGGACAATAATTAAACACACCAGCCCAGATATAGGCACATCAGCCTTTGGCTGCTCGCCTATTAACTCATAATAATAATAATATGATCTCAATATTTTATAAGTATTCATTAATACTTATAAAATATTAATGAATACTTATAAAAACTATAAACTTTTTTTCGTGGTATTTTATTACAATTGTCGTAATTTTTGCGACTATAATTACCCTTAACGCTTTTACGACCAAAATCGTCATATGCTTTAATCAAACCGTTTGTCCTTCTCAGGGGCCATCGATGTTGATTTGGATTGCTTTAAAAATATTACGGATGCAAAAGTTTAAATAAGTTTAAGTGTAATTATTTATTCAAACAAATTTGAGGTTGGTAATGATTTTATTATACAGGCTACGACTCCCGCCTCTAATCAGAGAGATTGGATGTTTCTTGAAGAAAGTTGTTCAGTTTCATGGGTAGAATATGAGGTTTCAATTAATGCTAGCGGTCTTCTTACATCCCTGTATAGGTATGTTTCAATTTCTATTACATTCTAACTATAAGTGGTTTTAACCAATCATTTGTGTTAATGCCAAGGTTTACGGAAATCAATGCTATTTATAGGTAGATGTTTCTGTGTGACTTCATTTAATTTGAGTCGTAGACAAGATATTTGACTTACCTATTTAAGCACCGACTCTTTAATTATAGCTTCATCACACAATAATCAGGTCGTCAGCAGTAAAAACTTAAACAAATATAGGTATAGCTAGTTTACTCGCCACTCAGCTACCATGGTTCTAATGATCTGGTGAAAATTAAAACTAGTAAGTAAACTGTCTTTCAATCAAAGTTGCACAAAAGATAACAAAAAAAGTGCATTGACCTGTGTACTATCTAAGTGAAATCGATTAAAAAGGACAGAAACTGTTGTAATTAATTGTGTGATTATTGAAAAAATTGACAAATTATGTGAGTTGTTTGTTTAACTTTTGCGTTTTTACCATTCGGATTATTTGAAATATAAGTATCGATATATGTATTAAAAAAGCGATAAAATTGAATATTGCTCAGGGGAACATGATTGTAAGTCACGCTCCCTTGCTATTCTGCCATACTCTGCAATACAATAGAAATATTGCAAACACAACAGAAAATAAAAACAAGAACAAAAAAACCAGACTAATAGCACGTTAAAGAAAGCGAAATAAAAGCAAAAATATATCGGAAAAAAGAAAAAGTCATATATTAGAAGGGATAGAAATTGAATAGATATTTCCAAATGTATTTCAGTTTAGTAAAAAACTTTTTCGTTTAAGACAGTGATTGGAGAGGCATGCGTTCCTAAAGTCATAAAGGGTTCTACCCTTTCAGTAACTTTTCAAGTAGGTACGTGGTGCAATAATGGAACTTGAAAATCACTTTCAACTGAAATAAGTTCGTGATGTTCAGTTTTTTTGTATAAATTAAAAGAAGGTCTTTGAGTGCCATCTCAATAAACTAGAATACGTCTGGAACATGATTACCAAATTTTATGCGGACGAAATCGCGGGCCAAAGCTAGTTTAACATATTCATTTTTCCACTTTTTCTAATGGCCATCTATTCCATTCGGGTTAATTTAGCCCATATAAAATAAATTATGAGTAATTATTTTATTCCTAGTATATTTAACAAATTCAGGCAACGTGGTACGATTTCCATAATATGATGATAGTAATGATAGAGCAGATTAAGTGAATTTTCTTGGAGCAACCCGTAAGCCCACACAAGTGTTTTTTATAGCATTCTTCAATCACTATATACTTAACTACATACGCCAACGCGGTCAATGCTGGACGACGAATAATTATTAATTTATTTAATTGAATACTTTATTGCACACAATAAAATACATAGAGAAATATCAGACATATAAACGACACAACAGGCACTACTTTTTTATAAAAAGAACTATCCTTTCAAGCTATGTAAAATTCATCAATTTATTAATTTTTCTACGTTCTTTTTTTGTTATTTAGACTTTTACATAAATAGTATGTTTTAATTAATGCACAAATTATTTCAGGCCCTACAAATAAATTGGTTTTTAAATAAATTCTTGTTTCATTGTAGCACAATTCCTAGAATCCAGAACAGTAATTTTCATTTATACAGTAGCCTACTTATTAACAAGCGTGTTAAAGTATTACTTTTGAGAAAAAGTATAACTTTTTTTCTCAGTCTTTGAACCAAGCTACGTAGGACAAAGTTGAGGGCCGAGCGTGTCAAGTCAGTTAATAAGCGAATTATCTCATTGTCGCAGTCCGTCGGTGCAACAGTGTTTTAAACACATGTCTGTCAACGTTGTCAGACACGGCACGAATGGAAAGCTTCTTTCGTCTATTGTCCCCGCATGGCCCGAATGGAAAAGTGTCGAATGGAAAATCATAATATATTTTAGTCATTCCTACACACAGTAGAAATATCTTTGACAGCAAATATCAAGTTTACTACGTTAAAAAATACAAGACAAGAAAATCAAAAGTTCCTTTTCTCCATTCCTTCATTGGCGGTTGTTGTACTTTGTCATTATTATTATAAACAAGAAACGTAAAGAAAAACTGTACTTTCATATTAAGTCTTAAATGTTAGAATGTGTGATCCTGGAGAGTGAGGGAGGACTACAGAGCCAAAGCCTTACTAGGAACAAGTCTCTTCGAGAGGTCTGTGAACCTCCTAAGAAAATAATAGACTTCTAGAAGGAGCTGGGCTGGCTATCATACATAGCCGGTTCTCAATCAAGTATAAACATTGAGTCCAAATACGAAAAATGGGAGCCCAATTTTTTTTTCTCATATACAGTGTTATAGGTTACAATTCTCAGTTTACAGTTCAAGATTGTGAGATTGAAGCCTAAACTATACATTCGTCTGTGTCTTAAGTCTCCAAGTCCCAACCTCAAGGAATTTAACAATTCTACATAACATTAGAGTCCATTAGAATAGCCAACATGGCGAAAATAAATGTAATATTGATAAAAATATTGTTCAAGTGATCTGCAAATTGTTGTTTTTATACCTATTAAATGAACAAAAGCAGAATACCAGCAATTATGTTTTCTAGTAAAGGTAAGCAGTTACACACCAGTATTTACCCAGTTAGGTTCAACTGTGGTGACGTTACAATTATACTTAATTGACAAAGGAACTAATGCAAAGAGATCAAGGTAGTTAGTACGTGTACTTACTTTAACTCGTCTTGGAGTTCTCGGTGCTAGATAATTGTTTCCGCGAATTTAACATTAGCAATAACATACATGTTTGTGTGTTCGTTAGTATAATTACTGGCATATTATTTCTGTAACCTGTTTTTTCTGTTATGAAAACGCTTATATTATTCTGAAATATTTTGCAGTAGGGTAAAGAGACCAACGCCATCTGATACGGTGTCGAGGGAACCTACCAAGAAGTGAACTCAGAATTCCATGTCGAAGCGCCCTTCGCGCTACCTATATGAGGTTTCGCCGGAATCATTTTTAAACCCCGACAAAAAGGAGTGTTATAAGTTGGACGTGTGTATCTGTGGTTCTGTGTATGTATGGACGATGTTTCATCGTAGTTACCAAACGGATCGTCATAAAAAAATAATCATCTTGGCGTTAATGTCCCGATTGTCAGGTAATTATTAGTGGAGTAACTGCCATCTGACCTCCATGACCCTGCTACCAGGGGAACCTGACCAGATTGGATCATGGTAACACATCCAGTCGCATGAATGTGCAGGTTACATCACGATGTTTTCCCTCACTGTAAGAGCATCGGTTAGTATTCAACTAATGTACATAATAAACTCAGAAAACGGATAGTCAGATTTCTCTATTTAAAAGCCAGTTTGATCGGGATGGTTCTTAGTTTTTAGGATGCCGAAGATCGGGCAAAGTGGAGAAGAAAAAGTAGGAAAGCGGGATTGATCGATCGGATGATGATGATGATGATGATGATAAATATAACGTAGTAGCTTTGAAATACCATAATGGTAAATTCGTCGTAATGGTAAATGGTCGTCAAGCAAAGGCCTCGTCTCAAGTTCTCTTTGGGTCCTCCTGAAAAGGTTGGGACTGCGTGATAAACCAGATATTTTTAAACCGCTCGCTTTGAGTCCAACCGTTCTCAATTTAGATTATTGGCATGAAAAATTCAATATTTTGATGCAAAGAGCTGATTTTGCCTATTTTTGAACCGTTCGCTTCGATGTTGCAAACATGTAGAATTTTTGTTGCCGAAAATCAACATTGAAAACCGTTCGACAGTGATAGCGAGACTTTAGCAAGCGATGTTGCTGAATAACGCCAGGATTGCCCACCAAATCCTCTTCCTCTTGCCCTGACCCTCGGCCGTTTGGCTTCCTAGGCTGAGGGGCTTCGCCTTTGATTGGGAAGACAGATAATTTGGCTTCCCTATATTATAATAGGGTAATTCAGACTGTCAAGAAATGTATACGTAGAAATCAAAATATTAACGTTGCGTGATTTTTCCATAAATAGCACTGAATCTATGAGGTCACCATATAATTCAAACATAACGTAACGTTGAAGTGTGAAGAGCGTATACACTGACAAATATTTAATCGAGATATTAGAACTACTGTCGGAAGCGGGTAGACTAATGTAGTTAAGATTTGTCTTTAAAAGTAATAAAAAATATATTGTGTTTGTCACATTTGCGTACCCGTGACCATGAGAACTGTAAAGTGATGGAATTACCTTGATTAACTATAAAAATTTAAATTCGAATTATCGAAGTAAACAGAAGTGAATAGCTTGTTATTGACGAATTTCAAATATTCACGTTTAGGACACATAACAGTGTTGAAAGGCTTTTTATTATTTAATAGTCTTCCAAAAATGGTATGAAATAAAGTCGCTTTATGCATCCATCTACAGAGGTATATCCGCTTAACTTCTCACTACGCAAACGGATTTTGATGCGATTTTCACTATCAATTAGAGAGTCTATTTAGTGGCATTGTGTTTGCGATGATAACCAAGGTTAAATAATGCTCGTAGTGTCCGAGAACTGGATTGGCAAGTAGGTATCGTACTTTGAGGCTAGTCGATCTTCAGCACCGCAACGAGCTCGCCGCTCGTTAGGTGCGTCGCCTACTATCGTTGACGAAGCGAGGTTGATCAAGTTCTTCCGCTGGGACCTGGAGAGTGGTTGAATAGTTTAGGGTCCAGAACAGTCCCCTTCTTCTTCTTATTGAGACGATGGACTTAACTCCCCCTTACACTATGTTCGCCCAGTATTCGGCGACGCATACAGTATTTGGACTGGCATATATTACATGGACCTGAAAAAATACGGACGAATACTCTCGAAAATCATGAATGAAGCATAAAAATGGCCGCCCGTGCGTGCTCTTACACTGTGACTGGTGTGACAGCGCGGTACAAAACAAAATAACGGCGTATTGTCAGACCTGGCGTATGTCTTTACACTCTACTGTGTTGGTCAATTTTTTTTTTCTTTGCGCCCAACGCAAAGGAAATGGGCACCCTCCGGTATAGCGGTTGGGAGGGAGGAGGTGAACTCTCATGAGTACCAGCCGGCCGGCCGGACCGGTTA
Source organism: Blastobasis lacticolella (assembly GCA_905147135.1). Classification (NCBI taxonomy): domain Eukaryota; kingdom Metazoa; phylum Arthropoda; class Insecta; order Lepidoptera; family Blastobasidae; genus Blastobasis; species Blastobasis lacticolella. The sequence continues at coordinate 8,022,847 of LR990056.1, forward strand.
TGCACGACTCGCCAAAAGAAACCTAGGCGCATACGTACTAAACACCCCCTGGGAGCACCTGTAGCCATAAGGGCCTTTCAGGTTTCATCGGATGCTACACCCCGTAGGGACGGGGTGCGCTCAACGTCACTCCTTACGGAGCATACGCTGGAGAATTTATAGCGAGACCCCAGAAGGGGGTCCCGCTGCTATGGATTGGGATTGGGGGCCTACGGGGGCCGCTGAAACGGCAGGGAGGGGCTCTGTCGAGTCATCCTAAGCCTCCAGGAGGAGGTTCAGGGCGCTCGACAGTTCGTCGGGGGGATCCGTGAGGACGTGTCTCGGTCTCCGTACCACGTGGCCGGAGACCGGGCGGGGAGCGTAGGCTGCTGCCACTCACACGAGCGGGTTGGGATGCTCCTCCGCGGCCTTGAAAAAGGTCTCGGAGAGCGTTCTAAGAAACTGCTGCAGGGTAGGCAGGTCCATGTCATGTTGTAGGTCCGCATTGCGGACGTACCATGGAGCCGCCGTTGCCCTACGGCAGAAGATGTTCTGCACAATTTTCAGTTTCTTTATGACGTGGGAGCTCGCGTGAGCGAAGACGGGGGAGGCGTATGTCAACACCGGTCGAATGCACACCTTGTAAAGGGTTCACTTGTTCCTGAGGGACATTTTACTGAATCGACCCAACATACAGTTGAGGCGACCCAGGTAGAAACGGGCGGTGCGGCACACTCTTTCGACGTAGGGCCGGAAAGTGAGCCCTTTGTCAAGCATGACGCCTAGATATTTTACAGCGCGCTGCCAGGGAACTAGTTTCTCTTGCATGCGGAGGGGAGGGGTCGCTGTCACCCCGTCTGCGCTTAACATCGAATCAAACCGCGGAGCTCTTCTCCGGATTCACTTCATTGCGCCACAGTTTGAACCAAGCTTCGAGCTTGTTCACCGCCTTTTGGACCTTTGCCATGGGTGACCTTAGCCCTTTGGCGTAGATTGCCGTGTCGTCGGCTAAAAGGGACAGTTGCACCCCGTTGTCGGGGACGGGGATATCGTTCGTGTACGATATATAGAGTAGGGGAGAGAGTACAGAGCCTTGCGGGACGCCGGCCTTCAGTTGACGTGGGGAAGACAAAGTACCTTCGTGTCTGAACCGAAAGGTACGGTGTTTTAAATAGGACGCTACTAATCGGACGAGTCGTTCGGAGAGACCAAGCTTGTACAGCTTGTACAGTTTGTAAACAAGGCCTTCGTGCCAGACTTTATCGAAGGCCTTGGCGACGTCGTAGAAGACTGCGGTGTTGGTCATGTACCACAAACTATCAAGCGTACAAATTGATGTACCTTGCATGCCTCACTTCTTTTTAGTGTATAATGGCGGTCGTATTTTTTCACGTTTTCCGATAGCAGAGACCATATCGTTTCGCTTGACGGTATTTATTTATAGATTTTTAGAGAATTTCTTCCGGAAGATTTGTATATATGATACATACACCCGTGCGAAGCCTTGGCGGGTCGCAGTTAATCTGTTTATTATTATAATATACTAGTAGGCCAGGCGCGACTTCATTCGCATGACGTCCTATGCCTACTCTACCCTAGCCTAGCCTACCCTAAAATGGCGGAAACTGTTATTTTCATTCTCATGTACATTCTCATAAACATTGTCATATTTAAGTCTGATAACTGTAATTTTATTTTCATGTAATTTTCAACTAAATTTCAATAAATAACACACGACAATGATGTGCCTAATGTGTTAAATTATTAGGTCAAAATGAGTTTCTGAACAAACCATCACCTAGATTATTTTTTAAAGAAAGACCTATTGCAACCGTATGGCCTTACAAAACGACTTTAGAACTTAATTAGAAGTGCATTCACAAGGTGCATTCGTGACCCCCTCGTCGTGTCGTGTTACAGTTGCGACAGTACGCGACATATAGGGGTACCACGGCTTTAGGTTACTTCGACAGATTGCGGAAAAATTAGCATACTAAATTTATTTTACTGGCAATAATAAACTATATAGAGGAAATATAACTTGACGCTATTAAATAATCTTTTTAAGGTGCCTTCGTTATTGTAGACCATTTAAAATTAGTAGGTTTATACTGTTAAAGTTTGGTGACAATACTAGCATTGTCACCACGTCAAATTGGGACTTATTTGACAAGAATCATAATTCCAAGGAAGGAATTTAAATTGAAGGAGTTTAAATAGTTATTTTTCCGAAACATCATTATTCTAATTTCACAATCGGGACATGTTAGTTTCTTTTTCCGTCACGTTCCTTATTATCCATGTCCCATTGTTGGCGACATTCGAATTCTGTAACAGAAAACTACATCTTTCCAGTGTTGCTACATAAAATGCAGAACTAGAGCCACCATTGACAGGTCACCTCTGTCTCGGGTCAAGCTTAGTTGTCGGTGATCACTTACCGGTGATCTTCTAGCTCGAAGGCCACTCTTTACTATAAAAAAGTCAATTTTAAAATATTCCTCCATAGATCACTAAATCATCATCACCTTGGCGCTAATGTCCTGGTTGTGATCTCACACACGAGGGCCCGGCATCCGCCATGACCATGATCCCGGATTATGGCAGATCAGATAATTACTGTATAACAACTGCCATCTGACCTCCGTGACCCTGCTTCCAGGAGAACCTGACCGGATTGGATCATGTTGTACATTCAGCCGCCTGAATGAGGTTTCATCACGATGTTTTCCCTCACCGTAAGAGCATCGATAAGCATTCAACTAATGTACATAACTCAGAAAAGAATCATTGGTACATGGCCGCCGTGAGATTCGAACCCGCATACGAGTCGGATACATTAACCACTAAACCATCTTCAAGAGATCAGTATATCAATATAGGGAAATATGTTATGTCGTATTTTCCGCTGCTCAATATATTTAATCATACCTGACAATTGTTTCTTTAAGATTTTACTTAGAAGGTTGCAATTTATGATTTCACAGAACACCGTCAAAATGGAAACCTTACTGGACCTCCCGCTTACTGTGACGGAGAAGGACATATCGAAGACAAGAGAGTTCTATGATCTACAGGATGTCAACAGGATAAAAGAAAGCTTGGACATTATTGAGGATTGGTGCAAGACCCAGCCACATTTAGTAGAAGCTACTAAATACATAAGTAAGGAAATATTTAAATATATTTTAACCATACTTACTTAAATTACACCTTCCATATAAATCTATAATATTTGTATGTTTGTGAGATTGTAAATTTGTGAGTTTGTTGTATCATTGTACCGATCTATCCGTGTATTATTAATGCGCAAAAAGGCGCGTTAGTATAGGACACAAATCGGGACCACGTGTTAGCACCACCGCTGATATACCATTTCGCTGTATGTAGGATATTTCCGACATAGATTACCTTACCTAGTAAGTGTCATAGTAGGCGGATCGGTACCTCCGTCGTTCAACGTCGAGAATAAGCTTTTACTAAAGCGCTGTGGGCTAGGTTACTGTCAGGTTTACGTAATGGTAGCAGGGAAGACTGACTAAAGTTTTCTTTGCAGCTTTGGCGAGGGATCAGAAGGGAATGAGTCGCTCGCCAATTCTGCCAAAAAAGGTGAACTTTGCTCTGGCGATCGCCCTCTTGCTGTTCCTCGAGGCAGCGTTTAAGTTCCGATTGGCATTAGGGTCGACATTTGGGTCCTGATTGATACGAGCAGTGAACCAAGCCTCGTACGCAGATTACTTCACACGTAGAGCCTCTCTGCAAAGCCAAGTAAACTGACTACATCATCATCATCATCATCATTGAAGCCGGCTTCTGCTTTTAGGGTTAGCTTTCCTATTGTGTTCTTTCTCCTCTATGTCAGTCGATCCTCGGCATCCCCACTTACAAGCCGGTTGCTCTCGCATCCCACTTGGCGATGTCAATCCATCACTTCTTGGGTTTCCCGCGGAGCCCCTTTTCTAACACTGGCAAGTTTTGCACCTATTTGCCACGTATCCTTGGGCCTTACGCAGCACGTGACTTAACTAGCGTAGGCGTGCCTCTTCGATCTTATCTGCGATGTCGCTCACGCCAAGGCTGCCTCTGATTACTTGTTATGCACTCGGTCAAGCAAGTCCGTAAGCAAATTAAGTTCACAGACATAGCCCGAAGGATTGCCAAGCTTAAGTGCAGTGGGCAGGGTACATGGCCCGCAGAACAGATGGCCCAAAGGGCAGTAAAGTGCTCGAGTTGTGACCACGTGCCTGAGAACGCAGCATGTGTAGGCCTCCTACAAGTTAGACCGACGACCTAATAAAGATTGCAGGTATCAGCTGGACGCCGAAGGCACAAGACCGGCCTAGAGGAGGCCTATGTCCAGCAGTGGGTGTATTTCGACTAATTTGATGATGATGACGACTCGGACAAGTTACGTAACGCCGCAAACCCACCAAATCAATATATTTAGTTGATGTGAAGTTCGCAGACGTGCTTTATGTCTTACATCAATTAAATTTGATGTGATTGTTTTGATGACCTGTATGGTTCAGTGGGTTAACATGCTGGTCTGCCACGTAGAGGTCCCGGGTTCAATTAACGGTCGAGCAGAAATTGAAATTATGTTTTTAAATTTTATTACGGGTCTGGGTGTTCTATATATGTAAATTTGCATCTAAGAAAGGATATAAGTACTTTTATTTGTTATCTAGCATCTTTTATCTGTTATTTGTTATATAACACAAGCTTTGCTTACTTTGGGGTTAGACGGCCCTGTGTGAATTGTCTAATTATATTTATTATGTCAAATTATGTCATGCTGTGCCTATCTGTGATCTCTAATACATCGTGTTATCGTGTTTCAGATCGCAATGTGTTGGAACGTATATTTGTCTTGGCGAGGGGTTCAATAGAAGGCACCAAGAAGAAGATCGACAGGTTATTGACATCACGCGCAATGTTGCCCGAATTCTTCACCAATAGAACGCCGTCGGAATTCGAAGCTATTTGGAGTTCTGTGTAAGTTTTCCTTATCTTTCCGTATGTCCTGTTTTCCGTATATCCTAAGTTTTCCGTATATCCAGTCTTACAAAAACCTGTGGGTCGGTCTGTCGGTCGAGCGGACGTCGACCGGTCGGGTGTCCTAGATATCGCTGGATGGATGAATTCCTTAAAGTGCGTACAGGACCCAGTGGGTATTCTCGATTGGCAGGAGATGGCTTAGGATAGGAAGAGGTAGCGATCTCAGCCTGGCCTCCGACACCAGTCGGAGGCCAAAATCCATATTGGGTCGCTGAACCAGCGCAGTAAACAAGTAAGAAAAAACCAGGCTTTTAACGTAAAAAAAGGGGTGTTATACATTTGAAGTGTATATCTGTGTTTCTGTCTTTATCATCGTAGCTCTCAAATAGATTGACTGATTTGCATTCGGGTTTTTTTAATTTGAAAATATATTTTTTCATTTGTCGTCAGTTTTGCCTATTTAACATATATTTTTTGAAAAATTTAGTTATCAAAATTAAATGATACCTTTGCACCAGTTAGCTTAATGTCATCTGATTATGTCAATAAAATTTCAATGTAGGAAATCGGATAGGTGACTCACTAGAAATTAAAAATTTGCTTGTATGAAAATTACCTACCTAATAAATCATACCTAAAGATTAATTTTGGGGGGAAATTTGATTCCCAATTTATTTAACCTTGATTAAACCTAAACCTAAGGATAATAATGTGGTTTTATTATAACTTTTGCTTTTGTTGCTAGAAAATTGGTTAGAGGTATTGTTAAACCTAGCTACTGTTAAACTTTGACCCACTGTATATAAAATTTGTTATACCTCTATAGGTATAACAAAAGTCTCGATACTGAAATTTTCATGTCTAGCAGTAGATGACTTATAAATAGCTGATGATGTTAATTATGCATTCGACCTTTAACTAAATAAGTACTTAATTGACATGATAAAACTCTTTACTACTTCAAACTTTTAAATTTTTGGAGCGTCTCGGTGGCCTAGTGGTTTAGGGTTCCGACTCGTAAGCGAGAGGTCTCGGATTCGAATTCCACTGCTGCCATGTACCAATTACTTTTTCTGAGTTATGAACATCAATTGAACATTAACCGATGCTCTTACGGTGAGGGAAAACATCATGATGAAACCTGCACATTCAGGCAACTGAATGTGTAACCATAATTCAATCTGGTGAGGTTCCCCTGTCAACAGGGTCACGGAGGTCAGATGGCAGTCGCTCCACCATAAATATCTGATCTGCCAAATCTTGGATTATGGTCAAGGCGGACACCGGGCCCTCGTGCGCGAGAGCACAACCGGGATGTTAACGCCAAGATGATTTTAATTTATTTTTAATTTGAGTTTACTTATTTGTTCCAACAATTTCAGAAACTATGTGCCTTTGCCTAAACTTTTACCTGGGGAGCAATCAAGAGTCATGGTCACCCAATTTTTGACAGACAAGCTTGACCAGTTTACCATTTTGAGTTATATGAGATACTGTTTTTTGGTAAGTTTTAAATTTGATTAAATGTTATATTCAGCTATACACTAGTCCGTAGAGAATTCTATTATACAGAATTTGGTGTAGTATTTTGTTCTAGATCTTTTATTTATAGATGGCACTGAATAAATATAAAAATATGAGTCTCTAATTTTCGACGTTATTTAACTGTCAGAACTTGTCCCGTGACATCTCGTGTTATCATTTTTTATATATACTCAGTTGCACCCATACAACACCATACATAATCAAAACCTTAATACACCACCTTTGAAGTACCCCATTATGGACAGAGCCTAATAGCACACAGAATATAATATACTCCTAAATACCAGTACACAAAATAATAGTTATATAATTGTTTTTTTTTTTCAGATTGGCGAATTCAGATTGAACTTTGATTACAACCCATCTGAAAGATACATTATTGATCTTAAGAATGTCCATATCGGTGTTTTAAGCAAAGTGAATCCAGTCGTCGTGAAAAAAGCTGAAATTATGTGCACTGTAAGAAAATCATTATATAACATCACATTATACCAGATACCACAATAGCACAGAACTGTCTACTGCTAGACTTGAACCTCCTCAAGATATTTTTGTTCCTCCATTCATACATCCGATCGTATTGCGATAGTCTCCACGTTTGGTAGGCGGATTGGAGATCGCAGTGTTGAAAATGCGTTTTCTAGTTTACATTCAGGCGACTGAATGTGTAAGGATAATCCAATCTGGTTAGGTTCCCCTGCTGACAGTGTCATGCAGGTCAGACGGTAGCCGCTCTACTGTAATTACCTGGATCTGCCAAATTCTGGATCATAGTCAATGCGCATCCCAGGCCCTTGCGCGAGTAAGATTTATATGTAAAGCATACAAATCAAATGTGTGAATTCGTTTTGAAATATTTAAATGATATAAATTATTGTAACCTAGTATTTATCGAAAATTAAGAGTGGAAAGCAGATTGAAATAAAAATAGGGCAAAGTGGTTTAAAAAATTGTTATTTATTTAAGACAGGAGTGTCAAACAACAGATAAGACTAAATAAGACAAAGTTCATCATATCAAACAAAGTTGCGTGGGCAAAATGACAACATATTTGAACATAATAAAACATGGTAAAATACATATTATTATTTGAATATTTATCTTTAAATGAATGACAGCAGCTTAATGAGAATTCACACAAATAAATCTATTACAAATTCAGCAAATACTACTAAGGTAATACAATGCAAGTTTATACTTAACTTATAGAGCTACTCGCAAAAAGCCCTTTTCAGTAATTCGATTTCGTTTAAATACCCAACTATTAAGCGGAAATCAGAAACCGTTATTTAGACCGTGACGTTACACGGCCGTGTGGTGTCCGGCAGAGTAGAATAGCACTAACCCCTTACACTCGTGGGTGTCGTACAAAGCGACTAATGTTTTCGAGGCAATAGATCTAAGCACCTCCGTAGACTGGAAAATGGGCAGCAGCATTTTCCATTGTTATATTATAACACTGCGATCTCCAACCAGCCTGCCAAGCGTGGAGATTATGGCAATAACCTCCCTTTTTGTGGGAGAGGCCCTAAGTCCTGCAGTGGAATGTTATGGGCTGTGATGATGTGATGATGACGTGACGTTACACAACTTCCATTAGATAAAAATGTCTAGTGCAAAAGAACTAACCAAAAACATCGAAATAGTTCATAAAATTACTTTTGAATTAATAAATTGATAAACCTTACTTAGTCTACACAAAATGTAAACAAATAAGTACGTTCAAAAAGTAGCAAACATTTCACAATATCTATTTCTATTAAAAGAAATATCAAAATAATTATATATAGTCAACACGCGCGAGAGGCAAAAGAGTCTCCGTAGGCAGGAAAATAGGCAGCAGTGTCTTCCATTGTTATATTTACAACACTGCGATCTCTAACCCGCCTGTCAAGCATGGAGATTATGGCAATAACCTCCCTATTCGTGGGAAAGGCATTAAGTCATGTAGTGCACGGTTATGCACTGTAATTGATGATTTTATACTTAAATTCTTGCTCCCCGGATCTCAGATTATAATAATAATAAATATTTGTGGACTAATTCACACAGCGCCATCTAGCCCCACACTAAACAAAGCTTGTACTATGGGTGCTAGATAACTGATATACTACTTACATACTTTTTTTTAAATACATACTTATTATACATAGAACACCCAGACCCGTAACAGAAATTAAAATTCATCATTACAATTTCTGCCCGGCCATGAATCGAACCCGGGACCTCTTGAATAGCAGACGGTATGATGACCATTGAAACACTCAGGTCGTCAAAGTCACTAAGATTTGTTATTAACATCGGTATTATTATGATCGATAAACAGTTTTCCTACAGGCCCTGACTCTTAGTTCAGGTCAACAGAGTTATTTTCTTCCGGCAATCGTCATTCATCCGTTTTTATTTTATCGGTACATTATCATCCAAACAAATATTACTCGTTTACGTCATGTATTACAGCAAGAGTATTGAAATGAAAATTGTACTATTCCAGGAAGGATACGGCACGAAAATCAAAGGCATTCACATATTAAATGCACCACCATTCGTGAACAAGTTAGTTTTCATATTAAAGCAAGCACTGAGGGAGAAGGTGGCAAGCAGACTGCATGTTCATGAGACCTACAATGAACTTCACAAACACATACCCAAGGAAATACTTCCGGCAGACTACGGCGGTGATGATCAGAGCTGCGAGAAATTAGCTGGTGAGGAATTTGTTTTACCCGTTTTTTCTAATGCGTCTTACCCATGTTTAATATTATTGCACAGTTTCTATGATGTTTTCTACATAAGTCAGATTGTTGTTTAATTTTTTGGGTCGGTAGTCGAACAGCCAAGAGAGGCATTTGATAGAAAGTGGTCATCGCTCCCTGTAGACATTAGTAATCCCAGGGGTATCACCTACGCATTGTTCACTTCTTAAATCCCGGGGCTTGTTGCTCTGACTGAAAATAGGCACATACCATACCATACCCCTTCATTGCTACAGCCATGGCTCCACATTGAGCACTGCCATAATCACCGGCAGGAACACACTATATTTTTTTATCTTCTTTACTATCATCTGTCTATTTTGAAAGACATTTAGTACCTGGTAATTGTGGTGTTTCATGTAACTTCCCAGGCATGCATTCAATGATGCACCCACAATATATATGTTAAACAAAGGTTGTGAGGTCTCAGTACTGTAACAATTTTCATACCAACTGTCAGACATTAACATTAGAGAAAACTGCACAGCTGTTAAAATGTAAGGGGTTGGTGCAATATTCTACTGTGCTAACATTAAAGTTTATTTTACAGTAAGTTGCATTTTTTTTATTGCAGAAATATGGAAAGACTGCTTCAGGAGTAAAGAAGCCCAGAAGATTGTGGACAACCTAGATAAACTGGTCGTGGACGAGTCTAAAAGGAGTAGTGTCAAATTCAATGAAGAATACATGGGGATGCCAGGATCATTCAGAAAATTAAATGTAGACTGATTTTGTTTGGATATTTATTTTTGGCATGGTCACTGGATAAGTAATATTAGATTCGGGGTAAACTGCAAGTTTGAATAAACTTAATGGTGTCTACTGAAAACCATTTCTATGAAGTAGGTAACTGACTTTATACTGAACATGATTATTATTATTTGTATTCAAGTTTTATTTATTGCAATATAAATTATTCTCCTCCCAAACACAGATCCTGACAAAATTTTATTTTGTACTAGAAGCATACCTTAAAATCATTTGGAGACAACTTCATTTAACCAGCCTTACTGTTAAAGAAATGCATTTTTTATTATTTTCGAATTTTCCACGAACGAGATCACGGGTTTCTGCAGAAATAATTTAATAAAAATATGAAAAAAGAGAATAATTTGGTTTCTTTTGGTTTATTTGCACTGCAATTTCGAGCATGTGAACTGCGGTGACTATTAAGGGCCATGCAACTTAGGGTTTTATTATATCTAGTGAACCTTTAAATAATTATAACGGATTATAATTACAACGCCAAAATAATGCAATTGTGTGAAACGTTGTGATGTTATGATTGCACAATTTAGACAATTTTCAATTTTGATAGTTAAAAACAAAGTCAAAAAAACTGTCACGGTTCGAGCTACGTCTGCCGCTTGAAAATTTATATTAAATATATTTAACGCTTTCTGGAAGGCCTAGCGGTTTGTGCGCGTCGCACCCAGTGGTGGAGCATACTGTGGTGCGTGGGCGTAGTTGTGCGTGTCCCCAATTTTCAGTGTTTATAATTTATTAGTTGAGACTGTGCTGAGTTGACAGGCTGAGTTTAGTTGTGACATCAGCAAGACTTAAGACAAGCTGTTACCTCGGCAACGTAAGGCGTTGCCTGGTTACGAGACGCTGTGAATATTTTTCGGCTGAATTCAGCTGGCTTCGGTGCAAAATGGCGCACGTCACAACAACGAGACAGCGTCAGATATGTCAGAATGTCTGTTGGATTTCATTTTGAATTGTGATTTTATTTGGATACTTTATTTTTATATAGCACCTAGTTTTAGTTTTTTGAAATCTTCTCTGTAAATATCCCTAATACCCCATGTCCCAGGATGCAAATGACGAGGTCTTTTGAAAAATTTATACGATGTCCCAGATGCCCCCAGCCTCTCTTCTTCAAGGGACAGAGAGTCCTCAACATCCACATTGGTAAGTCTCACAAAGATCGCAGCATACTTATCGCCTCTGTCCCTTCGTCGGCCCCTATTCCCAGTGCCCCAGTTTCAGTCCCTCTAGTCCCTTTAAAGCCATTCTGGGAACGGGTGGCCCACCTAAAAACTTCTAAACGAATTTTTAAAAGGATTTCCTTCCCATTCCGTATTCTGCATGTTGAAGATTCCGGTCCTAACACTTTTTTAAATTCATTGACAGCAAGTATTAAAAAAACAGTTTAAACCCTCTCACTCTTAATAATTCAAATTCACATACACGTTGTACACCAACTCAGAATGTACTTCAACATGTAGAAAATAAAACTAATGATGGTGATATCAAAGGGGCAGCTCGTATCCTTTTGTCTTATGATACTTTTGCTCCCGATACGCCCGAGACTTTTGCCGGCCGCCACAGTAACAACCTCCGGCAGACTTTCAGTTACCAGACGCCCCCAGTGCTGCGGATTCAGCGTTGCATGTTTCAGCTGATGCCATTCGCCAAGCTGTTTTTTCATTCCCAACCGGCTCGGCGGGCGGCATTGATGGCTTGACTCCGCAGCACCTCAAGGACCTCCTGAGCTGCGCTGGAGAGGCTGGTGATATTCTTTTGAACTCTATTACAGGGCTAACGAACATGATGCTGTTAGGCGCGGTAGACTCTTCGGTTGTAGATACATTGTATTGGGCCAATCATATCGCTTTAAAAAAAAAAGACGGGGGCATTCGTCCCATTGCGGTTGGCACCACCTACCGTCGCCTGACAGCTAAGCTCTGTTGCAGGGTCTCTGCGCCAAGTCTGAAAGAATATTTCCAGCCGATCCAGCTTGGTTATGGTTCGAAAGGTGGCTGCGAAGCCGCCGTTCGTGCCCTCAGGACGTTCCTTCAGCATAATGGCGGTGAGGTTCTGTTGAAGGTTGACGTAAAAAATGCCTTTAATTGTGTGGATAGAGGGGCTTTGCTCAACCAAGTTAAGTCAAAGATGCCGGCCGCCTATAATTTTCTTTGGCAATGTTATGAATAACCTACAAATCTTATACACAAAGGTCACCGTTTGAACTCGGCGGTCGGCTGCCAGCAAGGTGACTTGGGCCGGCCATTTTTAGTCTTGCGATACACCCCATAGTCGAAAAACTAAATTCAAAATTAAACGTTTGGTACCTATACGACGGCACCCTAGGAGGTGATGCTACAACTGTCTCCTGATCCTGTAGATCTACAGTTCCTCATTCGAGAGTTCAGTGCCATAGGTCTGGACCTGAATTTCTCCAAGTGTGAGCTGTATATCTCTGAGTCTTGTCCATCGGCTCGCGCTGTTTTACAAGCATTTTGCGCCCAAGCCCCCAATATCACAGTCGTCGACAAGACTAACCTACACCTTCTAGGGTCGCCTATTTTTACGAATCGCTGAAATATTTTGTGGACCACAAAATTCAAAATTTCAATTCAATTGCAGATCGCCTTCTCAAAATTAACAGTCACATGGCTTTTGCTATAATACGGTATTGCCTTTTTGTTCCAAAATTCATGTACGTTTTGCGGTGTTGTAAACTTTGGAAACATCCCGTTCTTCTAGAACTCCTAGACAACACCGTGAAACAAGCACTTACATTAGTTTTAAACATTAATTTGGAAAATTCTTCTCGGGACCAGGCATCATTGCCTATTCGCTATGGTGGTCTGGGCGTTCGCAAAGTGTCTAGTGTGTCCTTGCCAGCGTTTTTGTCCTCGGTACACAGCTCGCAGTCCCTAGTGGATAAATTATTGTCTAAACTAGGGACCTTTCCATCGACTTTTTCTACCGAGGCCAAAATCGCGTGGCAGTTGGCTTGCACGGAGGCAGAGCCCACTAATTCTTATTCGCAGCGGCTATGGGACGAGCCGCTCTGTAGGTTGGCGCAAAACAAACTTTTAAACGCAACTACCAATTCTGCAGAGCGTGCTCGCTTACTAGCTGCTGGCGAGTGGGAGTCGGGCCTCTGGCTCCAGGCATTGCCTTCAAAAAACATTGGCACTTTGCTCGACCGTGCTACTTTCAGTATTGCCACGGCCCTGCGTCTTGGAGCTCCCTGCAGCGCTCCACACGACTGCCACTGTGGCCGCCCTGTAGACCAGCTCGGCCACCATGGTTTGTCGTGTAGTAGGAGTTCCGGACGCATTCCATGCCACGCGGACCTCAATGATGTCATCCGTCGGGCCTTTGCCTCCGCTGGTGCTCCCGCGGTGCTGGAACCCAACGGTTTAGCCCGCGACGAGGGGAAAAGACCCGATGGAATGACATTCACGCCGGCCCCTGCTTGACACGCAGTGTGCGGGCCGGTGCCGCCTCTGCTGAAAACGCAAAACGGCGCAAATACGCGTGTCTCAGTGGCGACTACATATTTGCGCCATTTGGCGTGGAAACTCTGGGGCCGTGGGGATCAGGCGCACATTCCCTATATAGAGAACTAGCCAAGCGCCTGGTCGACATTAGTAAGGACCAGGAGGCTGGCCTCTATTTGGGATAGCGTATAAGCCTCGCCATCCAGCGGGGCAACGCGGCCAGCCTTCTGGGGACATTTCCGCATTCAGGGGACTTTTTTATCTATTTAAGTAATTTTAAGGTTTTTATTTATAGGTAGTTTTAGTATGTAATTATATATTGTTCGTGTATCATGTTTAAGATGTATAATAATTAAAAGGTATAAACTTATTTAAGTTTAGAGGTTTTATTATATCGTGTTCTCAAAGCGAGCATCTAATCGAAGTAACTTACAGAAAAACTTAGAGATTTCAGATTTCGTAATACGAGTCAGTATTCCAACCAACCACTGAAATAGGCGGCTAATTACTGTAAACCATCGTAACATTTACCTTGCATTATATTTTTATTACGACTACGTGTAACATAACATTTTGTCACGCCAACACGCTTAAAGCGTAAAAATTACCATTTCACAAGTTTTAGCCATCAAAACAAACTCAACACACCATACTTAATCTTAATCTAATCTTAATCCTAATCTTTTGGTATCTTGTGGCAAATGTGGACACTGTGCCAGTGATAATTGTGTAATGGCACATCTTTTGTAATCAAATAATTGTATATCACCTACAGACTACGTGTTGTAGGGCTAGTTGTTTAAACTATTGATGCAGATTCTATGCAGATGGAATTTATAAAATGACAACTTTTTAGCCAATTGATGTCGGGAAACCCCAGACTAAGTAGACCCGACGCGACTTCGTTCGCGTACATCTATTTTACCCCTATTTATCCTTTCTTTTCTTATTTATAAATATTTAATAACTCTATATCTATATTCTCTTATCTACTTTATTACTCTAATAATAAGTCATCGATACATAGGGATACAGGGACAGACGGCTGAGAGCAACTTTGTTTTATTAGGTCAGTCATAACTTGCACAAAAAATCGATGAAATTGCAATAATTGCGATAAACTTGCATTTTTGATATGTTGTTTGTGTCCACTTAGACAGTATTTTTTAGATTTGCAGCACTTTAAAATGTGAGCAGTTGAGTTGAGTTATTGCTGAAAAAACCGCTAATTGTTTTCACTTTTTATATTTTAGTCAAATAAATCCACATAGGAAGGCTCGGACGAGAAAGCGCTAATACAGTTTTCTAGGCCTAATAGCTCCCAAGTTTAATTTTCCAATATATTAATTTTTTTTATAAAAGCAATTTGGGTGGCACACAGACGGACGGTCCACCTAAAGCAAATGGAAAGCAGCCACCGTCTTCCAGGAGATCTGCAACCTAAAGGGAGCGGATACGCCCTTTAAGGTACATGTAAAATTCAAAATTCAAAATTTATTTATTGATTAGGACATTAAATATCTCTTTCAATCGTCAAAAAGGAGAGTGGTGGGAAAGTAGGAAGAAAGCACACAGTGACACGCTGGCCGCCCCATGGCAGCAGCAAACTTACCCCACGCCAGTCACTACCGGACCGTGCCCGGCAATGCCAGGCAAAGACGGACCGCGCTCAATATATAAATATGTCTAGTAAAATTAAGAAAAACCACCTAAACTACAGCAAGAGTAAGCCAGTCTACCAAGGCAGCACCCGTTTACGAGTATAACGCAGGGCCCAGCCATCGTCCAATTCAACCATATTTGAGGGAAAAGAGCGACCCGGCCCCTACGCCACCGCCAGACAGACTGCATGTGATAGGTAGCTGCTCCCACCCTACTCTATCCTATCCCTACCCTACCCCTAGCTTACCCCTACCATATTCTCCTACTGCCTTAACCCTACCCTACCGCTACCTTACCCCTACCCTACCACTATCTTACCCCTACCCTACCACTATCCTACCCCTACCCTACCACTATCTTACCCCTACCCTACCACTATCTTACCCCTACCCTACCACTATCTTACCCCTACCCTACCCCTACTTCAACTACTACTCTAACCCTACCCAACCGCAGACAGAAGTCACTATGTGTGGGAAAGGAAGGAAATTTAACGCCGCTTCCAAGGTGGTTCTCCGTGGGGGAAAGAAACGGCAAGAAACCCACAGAGCCTATGTTAATTCTTTTTTTTTAACATGTCATAATGTCAACATTCTTGAATTTATCTCTAAGTGAAATTCTAGGTCCCAATTGGTAAATCGCGCGAATAGCCCTTTTCTGCAGTACAAATACATTATGCCAGTCGGCAGCGTGTCCCCACAGCAGTATCCTATAAGTCATAATGCTGTGGAAATAACTAAAGTAAACTAATCTTGCTGTAGCCTCATCAGAATAACCTCGTATCTTTTTTACAGCATATGCTGCAGAAATTAGCCTTTTCACCAATTTATCAATGTGTGGACCCCATTGTAATCTACTATCTAGAGTAAAGCCTAAAAATACTGTGGAATCAACAAGATCCAAATTTTCGCCTCTTACTTGTATATTAGTAGGTACTGATCTCACATTTGGCAAGGAGAATTTTAAAAATTTTGTCTTTTTGCCATTCAGTAATAAATTATTAACCGTAAACCAGTTTACCACTTCTGAAATAGCTTTGTTCACGTCGTCATATGTTAATTGTTGTCTTTTAATTTTAAACACTAAAGATGTATCATCAGCGAACAAAACAATTTCGTAAGTATCTTTTACAAAGTGTGGCAAATCATTTACATAAATAAGAAACAAATCGGACCAAGAATTGATCCCTGTGGCACCCCCATAGAGACAACAGACCCTGCCGATCTTTCTCCGTTCACATCAACCTTCTGAGTTCTCTGACTTAAATATGAACTTAATAAGTTTAGAGCTAAGCCCTTTATTCCATAATGTTGCAATTTCCTGACCAAAGTTTCATAATTAACACAATCGAAGGCCTTGGATAAATCACAGAACACCCCTAAGGCATCACGTGATTCCTCCCAGGCTCCAAAGACATGCTTAATTAGTTCAACATCTGCATCTGTTGTTGAACGACCCCGAGTAAAACCGAATTGTTTGGGATGTAATAGATTATTTCCATAATTGTGGACTTTTAGTTGGTTTAATATGATTGTCTCAAATATTTTACTTAACGCCGGTAACACCGAAACTGGTCTAAAATTTGTGGGATCTGTTGTGCTACCTGTTTTAAACAATGGAATAATTTTGCTATGTTTCATCAGGTCAGAAAAATCGCCATTAACAACACATTTATTAAATATATTCGCTAAGTGGACAGCAATAACATCAATTACAGAGCTAATAATTCTAACTGATAAATCATCGATGTCGGCAGTCGCTTTTATTTTTATGCTTTTAAAAGCCTTAACTATATCTTGAGGTGTTACATGTTCGATCTTAAAATCGATGACACTCTCGGGTACATTCTGTTTTAGCATGGATTCAGCGAGCAGGAGACGCATTTACTGATTTTGTAGTCGACACTGGAATGTCTGTAAAATTATTATTTATCAAAATCATCATTTATCACAATCAAAACATTATCATTTATTTTTAAATTGTATTTTGTATCGCGAGTTTTGACTTTTCCAGTTTCACTATTTATTAACTGCCATGTGGATTTTACTACTTTTTTTTTACGTCATACGGTAGGCAAACAGGCAAGCGGGCCACCTGATGGAAAGTGGTCACCACTGCCTATAGACATTAGCAACACCGAGACTATCGCCAATGCGTTGCCCACCTCTATAACTCGTTACTCTGGCAGCAAAAAGGCAAATATCCCTCCACTGCCAAAGCCACGGTTCCCCAAATTTCCACCCCATGGAGCTCTGGAAACCTTACTCACCGGCAGAAACACAATACTATTTAAAAGAGTATTGTTTAGCTGCGGTATTCTGTAAGGTGGAGGTACTTCCCCTGTCGGGCGGCTCCAATTCGAACGGGATACCCCGCTATGCCCTACCCCTCTTAAAACATCTTTGCTATTTCTTAGTTTGTGTTTAAAGAAATTCGATTTAGCTGTAGCACAAATGCGTTTAAATACCTTTGAGTAATGCTTAACATAGTCAGCAAATTCTGCGCTATTATTATACGCCCGTTCTGCATAAAGCTCATATAATTTGTTTCTACTTTTATGTATCCTGCTGTCGCCCAATCGCAAAACATAAGTTTGCTGTTTATTGCCTTCACCTTTGGTTTGAATATACGATTACTTTCAGTTTTTGTCATATGTAAAACTGAATTATAATATTCATTTGTATCATCACAATGCTTTAAATTATATGATTTCTCTATAATGTTATTTCTAAAACTATTCAGACGGTTGTTATTAATTGGTATAAATTTGAGTTTGTTTATTACAGACTGGCTACATGCCTGGATATCGCAAAAAATGTTGTCTAGACAAGTAGATGTAGAACTTGTTTTTCTGGTAGGCTCTAAAAATAGTATTTTAAATTATGACATTTAAATAATGGTTTTAGCCTACTACTATATTTACAAGATACATCTAATAAATCTATATTAAAATCTTCACAAACAACAATATTCTTATTACAATTGCTAACTTTAATAAGGGCTTCATCCATAATTTTTTCGAACAGATCAAATGATGAAGCTGGTGGTCTGTATACGCTCATTACAATAAGTCGCTAAAGTTCTATACAGGCAATTTCAGCAGTTCGTTCAACAGACAGCTTGACAATATCAGTACGTTCCTTACATTTTAGGCAATTACGAGCAAGTATTAGGGAACCCCATGAATTGCTTGCCCTCTAGTGAACGAACTTGCAAGTTTATGGTTGTTAAAGCCAAATATGAGCTGGTGATCTTTTATCCAATGTTCAGTAATGCAAAAAATATCAACATTCTCACCGCTCATGAATTGCTCAACTTCCAATTCTTTATTCGACATGCCTTGGATATTTTGATGTACTAAGTTGATTATACAATTTTGTTTATTTTTATAACATTTTACTTTACGTACATCCAAAGGCTTATTATTATCACTATTTACTGATGACTTTATGCCAGAGCAGTCCTGTGTATTCTGACCAATATCAAAGGATTTACTATTCAAGTCTGCTGACATGATACAGGACGGCTCCTTTGTCTTACATACTAGTGCTACTACTACTATACTTTGTAGACATACTTACCCTTTGAAGAAACCCCATGTTGTAGTGCAAAGACTTCGGGAGGCTTATTCAAACATCTTACACGTGCACGGTAAATATACGATTTATATGATATAAAGCAATAAGTACAAACCTTATAAAACTACCTTCCAAATAAAAGAAAAAATCGAGTTCATCCAGCATTAAGGATACAATGCTACAGACCGACACAGAATAGATAAATTAAAAGCTATAATGAATAGCTTGTTTCTGGACAGGCATACTGCATCTGCACTTACGTATGAAAAGGGTAAAGAATGTGAATGAAGCGAGAGAGATTTGTCAGAACTATATCTAGCAATTGCAACTAAGTGGTGTCAGCCTACGCTACTACTATACTGAAGAAATCATGACGTTATGTATGAATGTATTATCCATCTTCGGCCGTATAGCCCCTTGCCACCAGGTGAAATGGCGGTCAAATGCTGAAGTGACTGCCGGGGCCTCCAGAGATCTCGAGTGAGGCTCAAGCTGCAGAGATTCGCGACTTGACATTTTTTACCCACAGACGAATGTCTGACTTAATAACAACTTAAACTCTAACAATTATGGCGGCCATGAATAAGTCATTATTTAAATTATTAGTTTGAAAACTTTTTTCGCATATAATACGTCAAAATCATTGGCCGTGTGGTGTCCGGCAGAGTAGAATAGCACCAACCCCTTACACTCATGGGTGTCGTAGAAGGCGACTAATATTTTCGAAGCAAAAGATCAAGAGTCTCCGTAGACTGGAAAATGGGCAGCAGCATTTTTCATTGTTATATTTAAAAACTGCGATCTCCAACCCGCCTGCCAAGCGTGGAGATTATGGCAATAACCTCCCTTTCGTGGGAGAGGCTCTTAAGTCCAGCAGTGGACTGTTACGGGATATGATGATGATGATGATGATGTGCGCTGAAATTTTATTCGTATATTATAAAGGTTTTACGTTAAAAATGATAATGGGCTTCTAAAATACTTAAATAATTTAATAAAAAAAAATATAGAACATTCGTGTATTTGTTCCGATTTAAGTATTTCAGCTCAAGTTTAGTATTGTTTGTAATTTCTCAATATCAACAATAATATTTCAATGTAAATATTGGTAAATAGAGGTATACTTTTAATTGTATTACATTTTTTAAGTATTAAGTATACATTTTTCTACTAAGAAACCATGAAGTCACCTGTTTAGATTTTTAATTTAACGTTGAAAATTTAAGTCATAATTGACTGAACGTAAATTTTTCACTTTAAACCAACATTTTCATAACTTTTCCCAAAGTTACGAAGCTGATTATTTTATACATAAAAGTACAACTCATGAAGATTCAGTCACAAAAAAAACCATCGAAAAAGTTTTCTACTTCTATTTTTAGAAATTTTTTAAGTTGTTCGGGTCGAAAATTCTGAATAATTCAGAAAAAAATTCATAACTCGAAAACTATGGACAATCGGATAACATGTATGGGGATGATTCAGATACCCCATAACATGAGGGATCAAATTTTTTTTGGACGTCAATGTTTTGTCCACCCTGTATATGATAATGATTACTGTCTTACGTGAAATAGTTGTGCCTATCCTTTTAATATGTTTAGCAATCCATCCAGTTCACGGCTTCATTCATATATTATGTAATACCTTGTATATCGCAACGCAGGTATTATGCGAATGTCAAACCTAGTAAGGCTGGTAGTAGCAAACAGGTTTTAATAGGAAACGATGTCCAGTTAATATCAGTAATGGAATATAGGTACATCGCAATATTTCATTTTTTATTTAATAGTTTAAATGTTAGATAGTTTAAATTACTACCTAAAAACACGATAGAACAATTACTCCAGAAGCAGTCGGAACAATTTCATCTTATTCTACAACAAATAAGCTCCTTAATAGGACTTATAACTACACTCATGAATAAATTACAAAAATGACCGCACTGAAAATAGCTACTTGGAACATCAACGGCCTTGCTCCTAATAAACATGAGGTAGAAATATTGTTGCAACAGCATGATCTAGACATTCTTCTAATATCAGAAAGCCACTTTACTGAAAATAGTAAGACTTCAATTAAAAATTATGGCATATATAATACAAACCATCCAGATGGTAAAGCTCATGCGGGGTCGGCTGTGCACTACGAATGCCCACAATTCAGATCGGACCATATCCAAGCCACGACTGTAGCCATACAAGATAAAAACGGCGAATTCAATGTGTCTTCAGTATATTGTCCCCCTAAACATAAAATTACTGAAACCCAGTTTAATGAATATTATCACACATTGGGGCAACGCTTTATAGCTGGTGGTGATTGGAACGCAAAACACACCCACTGGGGTTCAAGACTAATAACAACGAGAGGTCGGGAAATGAAGAAGAGTATCGACAAAAATAACCTTACTACCCTAGCAACAGCTGAACCAACCCATTGGCCTTCAGACCCTAATAGACTTCCGGATGTATTGGACTTCTATGTTACCAAAGGCTTAGCAAGATTGTTTTTCCACATTGAGTCTTGCCTCGATGGACCCTCGAACCACATACCCGTGTTCCTCACCGTGAGTACCACAATCATCAGGTGCCAGGGAAGGCCTCGACTTTATAACAAATGTACCGATTGGCAATCATTTAGAGACATGTTGGATGAAACCCTAGAGCTAAAAATTGCTCTAAAATCTAGTGAAGACGTGGAAGCTGCTGCCGAAGACTTTACTAAAAGAATCCAGGCTGCTTGTTGGTCGTGTACTCCTTTCAAACTCTTGCATCATAAGCCACACAATATACCAATACATATAAAAGAAAAAATTCTAGAAAAAAGGAGATTACGACGAAAGTGGCACACAAGCCGACACCCGGAAGATAAGACTGCACTAAACAAAGCCACGAAAGATCTCAAGCAACAAATTTTTGAAGCAAACAATAGTACCCTACAGGCACACCTAGAATCACTTACAGCTACAAGAACAACAGACTATTCCCTGTGGAAAACCTGTAGAAATATAAATAAACCAGTAAATCCTAAACCACCCATCAGACTGCCAGGGAATACTTGGGCTAGAACTCCTAACGATAAAGCAGAAGCATTTGCTAAATATCTCTCTACAGTCTTTAAACCGAACATATTTGATGAAAGTGACGATTCGGAGATTACAGATATCCTTAACCAAGATCTGCAACTGGATTTACCACTCAAAGCTGTGACACCTCATGAAGTCAAGAGAAATATAAATAATATGCTAGACCAAAAGGCTCCCGGTTTCGATCTAATCGACAAGAAAGTGCTGCAAGAACTGCCTCGGAAGGGTATCTTATATCTCACTATGTTATTTAATGGCATAATGAGAACCAATAAATTCCCTAGCATATGGAAGGTCTCGCAGATAATAATGGTGCTCAAACCAGGTAAATCAGCAAATGATGTGACATCTTACAGACCAATAAGCTTGCTTCCGTTAATGTCCAAGCTTTTTGAAAGAATTCTTCTGCACAGACTACAGAAAGCGCTTTTAGAAAGAGGCGTTGTGCCCGACCATCAGTTTGGTTTTCGCCAAGAACACTCCACAATAGAACAAGTCCATAGAGTGTGTGATGTCATCAGGAGAGCCCTAGAACGTAAAGAGTACTGCTCTGCCGCTTTCCTGGATGTAAAACAAGCATTTGACAGAGTGTGGCACAAAGGCCTCCTCTGTAAAATTAAACAGCTCTTACCTCACAAATTCTACAGCATCCTAGAATCATATTTGAACGAGAGACTATTTCAAGTAATAGAAGGCGACTCTGAATCAAAGTTTCACAGTATTCTGGCCGGGGTTCCACAGGGCTCAGTACTGGGACCAATTTTATACACAATTTTTACTTCAGACCTACCGCTAGTTCCTGGAGTGACAGTTGCGACGTTCGCAGATGACACAGCAATACTTGCTACTGATTCGTGCCACATCAACGCTTCAAGGTCCTTACAAAAAGCATTGGACGCAATCAATGAATGGTTTCTAAAATGGAAGATCTGCGCCAGCCCATCAAAGTCCGTGCACATAACTTTCACGCTACGCAAAAACGACTGCCCACCCGTCATCTTAGGTGGAGCTGAGCTACCACATGAGAATACTGTCAAGTACTTGGGAATGCATCTGGACCGTAGACTAACATGGAGGACGCACATACAATCTAAAAGAAATGAAGTCAACTTTAAATGTAGAAGATTTTACTGGCTCCTTGGAAGAAATTCAAAGCTGTCTATTGACAACAAACTTCTCATATATGAAGCAATTTTGAAGCCAATCTGGACCTATGGCATTCAATTGTGGGGCTCTGCCAGCAACTCCAACATTATAATGATACAACGAGCCCAGAACTGCATATTAAAACAAATATCGAACGCTCCTTGGTTTATCACCAATCTGGAAGTCCACAAGCTCTTGGGAGTGAGAACAGTTCAGGAGGAAATAAAATCATGTTCCTTAAAATACAAAGCTCGCCTTGAGAGGCATCCTAATAAATTGGCGATGGAACTCACCATCCTGGATGATATGAGACGTCTAAAGAGACGCAAAATACTGGAAATCGACGACAGTTAAACTAACTGACGAGGCATTACCATTGGGGAATGTTCTCAGCACGCCGTTTGTCCTTCATCTCATCTGCTCATAGTCCTAGGATTGATTGCAAGATTATATAATAAAAAAAAAAAAAAAAAAAAAAAAAAAGATAGTTTAAGTTGTTTTTACCGTTCCTATGTGGTGTGAAATGTTAAGTGTGACCAATAGAAATACCGATAAGACGAACTGGGAACAAATGGCGCAGGATAAGGACCAATGGCGAGTTCTTGTGTCGGAGGCCAAGATCCACTTCGGGTCGCTGAGCCAGCGAAGTAAGTAAGTAATAGCAATATATTTCATAAATGAGATGTTTGTTTCATCGCTATCAAGTAAACAAATTCAACGGTAATAGATACCACGAGTGACGAGCTTCCCGAATTTTGCGTGCGTTGCATGGTCTAAAATCCTTTACTCAGAGAAATCGAGATTTATACGAGACAATATGACGCCAATAACAAAAAATAAGGGATTAGAAAAGGAAGGGAAAAGAATGGAAGCAATGCCATGGAGGTAATTACCCTCATCTGATGTTTAATCGATAGGTATATATTATGTCAAAAGAAAGATACTTTTTCCCCTATATAACAATATACAAGTAGCCTGGGCTAAACTTGGCCTTGAAATTGTTTAGCACCTGTGAATGGATATAGGCTACTTTTTATTCCCCTCCACTCGCAATCTGGCAAGATAAAGGTACAATAGTCCATGCGGGCGGAGCTACGGGCGGAAAGCTTGTATGGTTATAGCCTAAGATTATTAACTTAGTGCACCCGGCGCGACTTCGTTCGCGTGTCCTACCCAACCCTTACCTACCCCTACCCAACACCAACCAATTTGTTTTTTTGTTAACTTGGAGAAAACCTGCGATCTATGTACCCAGCCCGGGGGAAGAGCTAGACTAGACTTCTACCTACTAAAAATTCCACGGTGGTCCACCTCGGTGCAGTTCGATGGACTCCGGGATCTCAATAGAATGCAACCGGAACCTTCTAACACCGCGCCCGAAGGCCCATCGCGAGGCAGGTTGTAGACTCTCGAAACCTCTCCTACACCGTTCCGGTGTGTATCGGCTTGATGACCACCCCAAGCCGACACCGTCCTCGGAGTCGTTTTGTCGGACATTGTAGCCCCCACCACAAGTGTCCACACCTACCCTACACCTACTTTACCACTACCTACCCTTTTTTCAATATGTCACGTCGTTTAAAAGATCTAAGCGAACACACGGCAGGAAGCAGCTATGTAAATATAGTCGCGGATGACGTATCTGCTCGCGAATACTTCCGGAAATGTAAAATATTGACCCTGCCGTCTTAGATTCCGGCTATCCTTCAGACGGCGCTATTTATGCATTAAAATATTGGCTCGTTCGATATGAATGGTTAATCACACAATTACAAAACAAGAGACAAGGACAAACTCTGTTTCATACCGCACAAAACCTCAAAGTCGGAAAAAAATGTTTATGTGATCCGCTAGTGTACAATAGATTGCCCGATGAAGTGATGCGTCTTCTATCGCGTCGACAACAGTTTAAGTGCCGGTTAAAACAGTGGCTAATTAAAATGAATTTTTATTCTTTGAAGGATTTTATCCCGTAGTTCATATTTTTTGTTTATTATCATTATATATTATTTTATTATCATAATAATAATTTTAAACAAGTATTCTTTTGTCATAAGTAAATTATTTTGACAAAATGTTATGTAACATTGGTTATCAATAAATAAACTTAAACTTAGATAATCATTGTTACCAAACTTTTTTTATGTGTCCAATTAACGAATTAGTATGACCTTGCCAAATCCATTTTACGGCCAGTAACAGTTCAAACCAAATTTGAGTAATTACCTGTAATTACCTAATCTGCCAAATCCTAAATCATAGTTAAGGCGGAGCAAGGGACGCAATCGTGTGCGCAACCGGGACATTAAGGCCAAGATGATTTTTTTCATTTATTTAACAGTCAACGTTATCCTGAGGACTCTCCATGGCGGAACGAAATACACCGGTGATAGCATTGTGTTTTGTAAGTATCTAGTGTCCAGTCTTTTCAGAATGTATGTATTTTCAGGACCCTTTGTTCCACACAGATAACTAAGTTGACAGACAGAGGCGCCGACCAGGGGCCCTATTTTTTAATTTCTCGCTTCGATTCGAACGGTTTTCAATTTTGATTTTCGGCCGGAACAATTATATATTTTGATGCATGATGCTGATTTGTTCTATTCTTGCTCCGTACTCTTTCGGTGTTGTCATAATGATAAAAAAATTTTTTTTTCGAAAAATTTGTTTAATGTATAAATAAATTTAAGTGCTTCATAATGATTCCGGCAGTGAGCGAAGATTCATAGGTAGGCCTTTGCCCTGCAGTGGAACAGTAATGGCTAAAAATAATTATAATAATGATTAAAAAGTTATTTTATGATACAGCTGTAATGAAAATACTAAAGAAAATACTGTATCAAATAATACTTTTTTAAACTTTCACAGATTAGTGTAAAAACATGTTCATCTTTAAACGACTCGTAATAATATAATACATTCGAGTAAGTAATTGGAACATTAGCTATGAGTATAGATAAAGTGACTTTATTTTACGATTTCCAGGACAATAGAAAAATATGTACCTATATCTAGTTTATATTTTAATCTTACGGTTATTTGGAATCGGTCTAGATTTTTCGTAAAATTCGTTATAAAGGATACCTTTACACTTAATCCTTTATTAGGTGTAACTTTAATCACGAAATAACTTTGTGTAGAACATCACAGACCAAATCCCCACTAAAGTGCATGTGACGAAAGCGTCACTGTGCGAAGCAGAGCAGCGTGCCCTTCTGCATTATCAGTCTACACGACAGCCTCGTTCAAGATAGGCTTAAATAGAATATCAAAGTAAAATCGGTCGGCTCAACCTAAAAATAGATAAGGCGGGATAAAGAAATAATTTTAAATTTGGACTTGTCTTTGGTGGTCTTTACTTATACGATGGAGTATTTGAAGAATACACGCTGTCTAGAATTTCATTCGGACACCTTGTATGCTGTGAGGGAGGCCTACAATTTGCATAGGCCCGGGGAAATGAATGCAGCTGTTGATATATTGGCTGAGTGGGTGCGTCAACAGAATCATTTCACCAAAAAAGACTTTAGTAAGTACCTAAATACCTTAATGTTTTGTGTTCTGTCTTTGTTATATTTTGTGATCTTAAAAAGGTGAATGTAAATTAAACAAGTACCAATTAATAATCTGTTTCCCGATAGTGCTTGAAGTTGAGGGCCCGAGGTCCGCCTTGATCATGATCCAGTATTTCGCAGATCAGGAAATTAGAGTAAAGCGACTGCCATCTGACCTCCATGACCCTGAGAAACTAATCAGATCGGACTATGGTTACACATTCAGTCGCTTGAATGTAAATTAGACAAGGACGTATTTATAAACAGATTTGTATATTAGGCGGAAAAAAACAGAACGGAAATATGTGGAAAATTCGAGTTTAGATACCTACTGTATTTTGTCATTGGTCGATCATTGCTTTTTGCTTACCTCTACATGCCTCTACCACAAAATAGATAACTAACAGGAGGTCCACTCTAGTCGTCTTCGAAAATTATGACGTAAACTTGCTGACTCACTAAATTTTGAAAAGAGTATTTAAAAGATCGAACAGAATTTTAAAGATCGTCCACAATAACATGTCCCTTGCAAAGAAACAATCCTTGCCGTAATATGATCATAATTGCTTCCCAAGCTGTGCAGATTGTGTTCAAGTGTATCAGATTTTCCATACCAGACATTATGCCTTTAGAAAGCGTAATAATAAATGACTGATTATTCACTTTTTGAAAATTCACCGCCACCTGATTACATCATCAGACCCTGAGAATAACCTTTCCCTGCCCTGGGATTTGAGACCCACTTCCCGGTAATCAATTGAATTAAAAATATCATACACATGTAAATTGATAAATATGCAATATTATAATTAGTCAGTTGATCTAATAATGGAGAAGAAAGGTGGTAAGCGATTTTTTTATATTAGACTAGACAGGCATTTCCGACTGAAACCATTAAGGTGGCAATTATGGTTTCTTAAAAACTGTCACGTTGTGCCTGAAACTGTTCAACTAATCGTAGGGTATCTTGCGGAAGGCCTTGGTCAACCTCGTTTCACCATAGACATTAGAACTCGTAGCGGTGCTGAAGTTCAATTAGCTTCAAAGTCTGAAATGGTCACCCATCAGATCTTGGACTCTGCGTGCGTCTTGTATGTTATTAAGTAATCTTAGTTACGTACAAGTACTTTTATTTTATCAATAATATTATCATTTAATTAAATAATATTTAATTTAAGTCGACAATACAACGAATTCTCGGGTTAACAATCGCGACTGAGCACTGCTTGAAACTGCTTAAGAATACCTGTAAACGTAACGTCAATGTGTGCGTGACGGGAATGACGCATTGTTCCCAGTGGACATTCTGCTTAGAGCGGGCCGTTCTTTGTTTTGTGCCTCTACTAAAGTCAATGCAAGTAAAACTGAAATTTTTAGATTTTTTATTTTATTTTAGACAAGTCATGTATTCGACGGCCATCTCATCTGTTGAATAAATCTAAAAGAGTGTGATGATATTGAGATGTTCGTGTGATTGTCAAATCAACAAATGAACGGATATATTAAAAAAATTTAATCAATTAGGGTTGCGACTCTATTTATTCTAAATTTTGAAAAGAGAAAAGAGAATTTTAAAGATCGTTCACAATAACATGTCCCTTGCAAAGAAAGAATATCTAATCCTTGCCGTAATGTGATCATAATTGCTTCCCAAGCTGTACAGATTATGATCAAGTGTATCAGATTTTCCATACCAGCTTCAGACATTATTTCAATTTCAATTTCAATTTCAATTTTCAATTTCAATTTATTTAGCATTCCATGTGTTTTATGCCTTTAGTAAGCGGAATAAATATCTGATTTTTCATTTTTTTTAAATTCATCGCCACCTGATTACATCATCAGACCCTGAGAATAACCTTTCCCTGGCCTGGGATTTGACCCACTACCCGGTAATCAATTTTTTTGTCATTAAGCAGACAAATATAAAAACGGGCCACCTGATGGAAATTGGTCACCGCTAGTTATGAATTATTATCCAGCGTTGTTTACATCTAAAACACCCGAACAAGTTATAAGGCCCTGGGTTAAGTAGACCCCTCCACTGTCAAAGCTTCGATTCCCCAAGAGCAAGTCCACCTTACTCACCAAGAAGAATATAGCACCTCATCATATCAGCCAGAAGACGCCCACTGCTGGGCATAGGCCTCCTCCAGAGATCACCACAAAGGCCGGTCCTTTGCTTTCCGCATCCAGCTGGTATCTGCGATCCTTACCAGGTCGTCGGTCCACCTTGTGGGAGGCCTACCCACGCTGCGTCGTCTGGTACGTGGTCGCCACTCGAGAACTTTACTGCCCCATCGGCCATCTGTTCTTCGAGCTATGTGCCCTGCCCACTGCCACTTCAGTCTGGCAATCCTTAGAGCTATGTCGGTGACCTTGGTTTGCTTGCGGATCACCTCATTTCTGATTCGATCGCGCAAAGAAACTCCGAGCATAGGTCTTTCCATTGCCCTTTGGGTAACAGTGCGCTTTCTTATAAGGCCTACAGTGAGCGGCCACGTTTCAGTTCCGTAAGTTATCACTGGCAACTACTTGGGACGAAATTGTCTATTGATGTAAACAAATACTCAATTTTAATTCAATACTAACTAACTAAGTGATGCGTAATTGGTTATTTTCTTACAAAACTGAAGCAAAATTAGTGACACATGGTGTGAATTCACATCTGTCCTTTTATTTTGGGGGATTGACGAGGTATATAAAAGTGGTTTATTGTCATCCATGGCAAATGGATCTGGACAAGGTATACGTATTGTTTGGTGTTATGTGATTTCCTCAGTCAGGCGGCCCCATTTCGAAGGGATTATTTCATGTAATATAATTATAATTTGTCATATTGCAAGCTTTGCTTAGTTTGGGGCTAGATGGCGCTATGTGAATTTGTCCACGAATATTTATTTATTTATTTATATTCTATTAAATCTACAACTTGATTTGTTGTAATACTTTAGCATTAGTACTACAATTAAACAAAGTTTCATGCTTGTAGGTGTTATTTGTTCTTATAGTGGCCGTTGAAATTCTATTAAAATTTCAAAACCTGTTACTATTCCAAAGATTCGCGTAACCCTGATATTATTTTGTACAGGGTATCCCGTATTGCGTATTTGTTTTAATTGCACAATATTTAATTTCATGTTGATCTTAATAAAATAATATCTTTAACCGTTCGTGTAGCGCGAGTGGGATGCATGGGCTTTTTTGAAAACCAGCGCTGTGACAGGCATGATCATTATGCTGAGACCGGTCCATTTCGGTTTACTATACTCACCTTAGGTTAAGGATGTAATGGGGATCTAAATAAAGTACTGTCTATGTATATGTAAAAGAGAAATTATATGTAAATAAGATGATTTGATCCAGAGACAAACGAGCAGGCCCACCTGATGGTAAGCGGTACTGTCGCCTATAACATCTACAATTCATGCATTTAGGTTGCTTACAGGCAACAAATATGTAGAACCACAGGTGCGTTGTCACTGTGAGGATTACGACGGAATGTATCATGCCTGCAATTGCGCTGGCAACCTTATACTTCAAACCGGAACAAAACAATACAAGCATTGTTGCTTATCGCAGAATTAGATAAGGCGGTGGTACTCACCCAGGCGGATTCCTCAGGCTTGACAGAGTCCTATCATCTGATGAAATATTTTGTTATTAAAGTATATTAGATTTATTATTTGTTAAAAAGTTTATTTTCATAAGTACAGAATTAGGATGTGTATTACGCGTATTATAAAAACATTTAGAAGTTTTGCGAAACTAATCTAAATAATATAAATTTTTAATTACATAACTTAGCCATTTTATGTATTGTACATCATATACTCTTAATATCATCTTGACTTCAACTTCTTTCAAAGATACCAAACGCGTGGACCGATTTTGATGGTTCTTACGTATATCGATAGACGACCTGAGTGGTTCAATGGTCAACATGTCTGCCACGCAAGAGGTCCCGGGTTCGATTCCCGGCCGTCCAGAAATTTAAATGATGAATTTTAATTTCTGTTACGGGTCTGGGTGTCCTATGTATAATAAGTATGTATTTAAAAAGTATTTAAGTAGTACATCAGTTATCTAGCACTTAGTTTGGGGCTAGATGGCGCTGTGTGAATTTGTCCACGAATATTTATTTATTTTTATTTTATAATCATAATCATAATCATAACCATAAACTTTATTGCTTTCTTGTTTGCAAAAATTTAAGTCGTCCAAATATATTATGTGGGGATATCGCTGAATAGGTATTGAAAATTATCTTTAGGTTTCTCTTACCATTTTTTATTTAGAATTACTGTTTACGACCAATTTTAATAAATTTCTATAAATTAATTATCATTGTCCACCTGTCCACCACATAATAAAAAAATCCCGCCTTTTTTCAAGTTTAAATTTAATGAACATTTGCACTTTATGCATCTAACACACAACACCATTCGGCTTATTTCTAACTTTTTAGTTTTATAAATAGCAGTCGTGGTTTTTATTTTTTGTACCATGGTTTTTTACTCTAGGAAAGTCTCCTAATACGCTAATCCGTATTTTATTTGCAAAGACTTCAAGGTTTAAAAAATTCCTTGACTATTTGAAAAAAGCTTATACGCATAACAGGTTTCGACACGCAACCTATTCGATATTATGATCTTAATTAAGATTTCAAGAATGTTGACCTCACGCCAAACACCTACAGCATTCGTGAATTTATTATCCTAGAGGTATTTATAGTATACGTATAACATCATCATAGTCCTAGCCCGGCTTCTGCCAGGGTCCGCTTTCCTACTCATTCTTCTCCACTTCGCCCGGTCTTCGGCATCCTCGCGTTGTATGCCGTTGGCTGTTGCATCCGACTCCGCGATGTCAATCCATCGCTTCTTGGGTCGCCCACGGGGCCTCTTTCCTGATACCGGCAGGTTCAGATTCCTATTTCCTACATATCCCTGAGGCTTACCTAAGTATATTCATTATCAAGGTCTTGCTCATACATACGTATAGCTTTCATATTTATTTATAGAAAACAAGTTAAGTAGCATTAGGTATTTAAATACCGGCACATAAGCATGTAAATTAGGAAGAAGCGAATGATCATGCAGAGTAGGTATAAGAAGAGTTTTCATGAATATTAATATAAGACGGACTTTGAACATTATCACATGTAGTAGTGCATTTGGAGAGGTTTTCCCTGGAGAGTACAACATGGAGTTCTTCAAGAAAGCGGTAAAAAGGTTTTGACAGGGTCGGCAACGCGTGGTTAATGCCCCTGGTATTACAAACGGCCATAGGCTGCGGTGACTGCTTACCATCAGGCAGGCCTTAGGGCCTTACAAGCTTACGCTTGTTTAGTGGTATAAAAAAAAATTTACAGTTCCATTTCTTGTACTTTTGTTAATTTTGACTCAAATTTCCGGCTTTTGCTCTTCCACCTCTTCGCCTGGTTTTCGGCATCCTCACCTCGGAATCCCTTGGTTCTCGCATCCATCTCTTCTGTCCATCCTTGGATTACTCATGGAACCTTTTTCCTGACACAACCAGATCTAGTTATCTCCCAAGGGATTACGCAGCACGTGACCGAACCGTGTCACAGGGGTTTTCTTAAATATATTTAGTAAAATACTAAAGGGTCAGCTGCAGCGCAGATCCCGAAACTATCCTTTTAGGTAACGAAGCTGTCAATAGAACAGATAAATCCAAATACCTCGGATCCGTGATACACGAGTCCGGCGATCTCGGCCCCGATGTCAAGTCCCGAATCTCTGCAGCTTGAGCCAAATGGCGGGAACTCACGGCAGTCACCTGTGAACCTAAAATCCTTGTAAAGCTCAAAGCGATAGAAATACAAGAGTATAATTAGACCGGTAATGCTGTAAGGCTGTGAGACATGGCCAGCGCTGATGAAACACGTTCACGAACTTCACGCCAACGAAATGAAAATTCTGCGGTGGATGTGCGGAGTTACACGACTCGATCGAGCACGTAACTAGTACATCTGTGACAGCCTTGGCGTGAGGGATATCGCAGATAAGATCGAGGAGGCTCGTCTGCACTGGTTTGGTCACGTGTTGCGTAAGCTTTAGGGATACGTGGGAAATAGGTGCCTGAACCTGCCGTTATCGGGAAAGAGGCCCTGTGGGTGACCCAAGAAGCGATGGATTGACATCGCTGAGTCGGAAGCGAGAACCAACGGCTTACGACGCGAGGATGCCGAAGACCGGGCGAAGTGGAGAAGAATGGGTAGGAAAACGAACCCTGGCAGAAGCCGGGATAAGCGCTAGGACGATGATGATGATGATGACTAAAGGGTCATTAATAAGTACTAAGAATAAGCAAATAATGGATGTGCTGCCGATGGGAGATCGAGATGGAAAAATAAAATATACAAGCTAGTAATTGTAATTAGTTCATGAAATGTAATAATTAGACACTTGTTAGAAAATTCGTCTTAGATGGCATATCGTGTTCTGAATTTTACATAACTTATTTATTTATTTATCGTATGGCATAACAGCAGCATATTTAAAAATTATCATTAGCGTTAATGTCCCGGTTGTGCTCCCGAGGACGAGAGCCCGGGGTCGATTTGGCAGATCAGATAATTACAGTAGAGCGACTGCAATTTGACCTCCGTGACCCTACTACCAGGCGAACCTGACCAGATTGGATCATAGTTACACATTTAGTCGCCTGACAAGTTTTGATCACGATGTTTTTCCTCACCGTAAGAGCATCGGTTAGCATTCAACTAATGTACATAACTCGGAAAAGAGTCGCCGCTGAGTCGTATGCGAGAGCCAACGGTTTACGACGAGAGAATGCCAAAGACCGGGCGAAGTGGAGAAGAATGAGTAGGAAAGCGGACCCTGGCAGAGGCCGGGATAAGCGCTTAGACGATGATGATGACATAACTCGGAAAAGAGTCATTGGTACATGGCCGCAGTGGGATTCGAACCCTTGAGATTGCTTATAAGTAATTAATTTTTTTTTCAGGTCGAGAATATCTGGAACGACGCATTTTACAGAAAAAGGGGTCTATTGAGAAGGCCAAACGTGCACTAGACAAACTATGCACAATGAAGACTCTGTTACCGCATTGTTTTGTGGATCTCAACATAAAAACGGATTTTATCCAGTACGAAGTTGTAACGAAATCGTGAGTATATAATTTTTTATGAGTATATATCTTAGGTGTGGGTATCATCGTGGCCATATCCAGCAATTTCATATTATAGAGACGGGACGTCAACTATTTGAGATGGAAGAAGATATTAAAAAAAAATTAGCTTCGATCATATTGAGATTAATTTAAAACAAGTCCGTGGAATAACTTTAATAATAGACAATTAGTAGCTAATTCGCAATAAAATCATGGTCAGTCATGGTCACTTTTGTTATTATTATTATTTAACGCTTTATTGAACATTATACAACAGTATAATTATCACAGATTCTGTAAGATCATAACAAGTACAAGGGCGGACTTATCGCCAATAGCGATATCTTCTAGACAACCATTTACATGGATATAGTGAAGGTCGGAAAGGAAAAACTAGTAGGCAATGTACATTTAAGATTCGATATAGTAGGTACAATCACCATACAGTGAAGATATGCAATAAATATACTTTAAAAAGAATAAAAATTTGTAAGTGTATATCTTGCTGGTTGTCCTAAATAAATACCAGCACAGGCGAGCCCCCTCGACCTTATTAGCGGTAGCTCTCACGATGATAATATAATTACTTGTCGAAATTGTGTAGGTACATCGGTGTTACTTCTGGGTACCAGCCATCGAACACATGACATTCAAAATGAAGCAGTAAACCCTTCCTTTTCTGGTTATCGACAAAAATATTAAAATTACATTGAACCGATCGATATCGATACTTTTTTTGTCTTTGAATCCCTATGAACTTATTTTGACGCTTTCGTAGTGACATTGTCACAATAGATATTCCTCCATTTTCCTTTTTAAACCGACTTATTTTAGAAGGTATACAATGACGAAGACGGTGGTAAATGCTTTAGGCTATATAATAATGTCGAGGTACATTTCCTTTTTTTTTCGTCTATTATTGCCAGTAAAATAACTTTAGTATAGGTACTCATTTTTCCGCATCCTGTCAAAGTAAGCTAAGTCCCTGGTCGACCTATAGATGGATTTATCGATTGATCGATCATCAAACGGAAAGTCGAGACATGTTATAGCCCACCTCGTAAGACAAAGGCAGATGCAAATGACGAATCTGTCGTATTAAAATTAATTATGTTAAAATTACTTAAAGGTATAGTTTCCATATAATCTGCCATTTATTGAACAAGTTTCTCACAATAATAAAACGCACAATACATTAAAAATGCGATAAAATCCTGTTAATAGCCTGTGCGCTAGAGACCTAGGTTAAATTTTAAAAATATCTTCAAGGTCAATAGTTAGAAGTGAAATAAACTTGTATTTAGTGCTGGTTTTTAATGAAATTAGCTATTTATATGAAATATAATACTATTCAACAAGTTAGCGCAAAATAATTAACCTTGTTTATTATTTGTTATGGTTTTGTAAATATTCTGTTTGTACCAATGAAGTTCCATTCAGATCATTAAAAAAAACTTGTTTTTAATCTTAATTTGCTTTTTGTATGTAGATATTTTGGTACCTACACTTAACTGGTACTACAACTTTGCCAAACTTATTGGTGTCGTTTGTAACACCTACAATTTTTGTAAGAACTAGCCAAGCATTGTTAATTTTATTGCATCTGTGTGGTACATCTGTGATCCACTCGAGACCATTTGATTGTCAATCTGGTCAGTATCCAGGCCACGTGACCCAATCTGATTGTCAATCAGATTGCCATTGAATGGGCTATAGTCTGATTGTCCGTCCTTGACACGAGACAATTCGATTTCCAACCTAGTCAGGTTGTACGTAAAATTATGTCGATGCCCCCTTTAGAGCGATTCGCAGTGGTGTGCATCCAGTCACTGCGACAATAAAAAATGACAATGACCAGGGTACCGATTCTGGTGTGCAATGCAGTTGCTATTATGTTTCAATGTAACTATGATGTTACTATATCTACGTCGAGGTATCGAGTCAGTCCCAGCATCATCCCAGTTAAATTGCAGTTAAATCATTGTTCGACCTTTGACACGTTTTCGTTGACAGAATTGAAGGCTGTTTGAAAACTAAGAAAGATGCAACTTAGTAATTTATTTATTTATTGGAGTACCAACAGCCATATAAAACCATAATGCAACTAAAGTACAAGAAAACGAATTGTGGAAAAGTTCGAACTCATGAAAGTTGCAACTCAACATCTGTCATTTGAATAACAATCACACGTTTGAAATGCGATGTAATTGTAATGTTACTGCAACTGAGACGATTTCCGTACCAGAATCGAAGCCCAGTGACAATGCGGCCGAAGCTGGTACATGCCTATCTAGAGACAGTCTCAATAAAAAACATAAAAATTAATATAAATATGGTTGGACAAATATACACAGCGCCATCTAGCTCCAAAGTAAGCAAAGCTTGTGTTATGGGTGTTAGTTAACTGATAAACTACTTATATTCTTTTTTTTAATACATACTTATTATACATGCTAATGTGTTTCTCTTTCATAAGTCCTTTTGCGTGAGCGTCTGCGCAATGGCTTGTTACAATTTCACCCAAAAACTGTGTCAACTCATGAATTAACATTTTTAACATCAAAACTCCCTTGCACAACAGTACGTATGGCTCTAACATGAACTCAAGTTTTTGTACGTCATTATGTCCCAAAGAACAGAGAACACGTAACAGATTTTGAATAATAAAGCACGTCGCTAACATAAAAAAGCGATGTCGCCTCGATTTTAAATGTATGCATGTCGAAACTGTTTTACAAACATCTATTTAAAAATAGTGTGTAAAATTGTACTTTTGGACCATACATAGACGTGATTCGCTTGTGAATAACAACTAGATAAACAAACAAAAAATATCTCTTACGCTGTGTAATAAATATGCTTGGACAATTCACAAATGTAAAGTGGAAGGTAGGAAGGTTAGTATAGTGTTATGGGTTCTAGATAACTGATAAACTACGCATATACTTTTAAATACATACTCAGTTTACATACAACACCCAGACCCGTAATATAAATATATATCGTTCTTTAATAATTTCCGGAGTTATTAATTCAGTCTTTCCTGATTTCGCCGTGTCCCAGCACGCGACAAAAATTTTAAAAATAAATGTGTTTCATAATGATTTCAAAGTTATTTTATGTTATAGCTGTAATGAAAATAGTGTGAGAAATATCATACAGTAACTTTTGAAAATTTTTTAGACTCACGTAAAATTCGCTCGATTAAAACGTCGCGCTTTTAAGCTATCGCGCAATGGAATTGTCGCACAACTGAACGTTCGCTCTTTGAAGCTTTCGTGGAATTGATTTTTCGCACAAATGAACCATCGCGCATGCAATCTTTCGGGCAATCGTCTTCGCGCTATCGTTATTCGTGCTTTCGGCATTCGCACCCGTGTATTACTCCCGTAAAAAAGTGTACCCTTAAACGGCTGTTTTCGAATACGTAATTGGAACATTACGCTAGAAGTGTAGATAAAATGGTTTTCATTACGACCTTTATATCGACGACCTGAGTGGTTCTGGTCAACATCTCTGTGGTCTGCCACGCAAGAGGTCCCGGGTTCGACTCCCGGCCGGGCAGAAATTGAAATGATGAATTTTAATTTCTGTTACGGGTCTGGGTGTTCTATGTATAATAAGTATGTATTTAAAAAGTATATAAGTAGTTTATCAGTTATCTAGCACCCATAACAAGCTTTGCTTTCTTTGGGGCTAGATGGCGCTGTGTGAATTTATCAACGATCAATATTATATATTATTATTATTCCTCTTTTTTTTCTTTACAGATTATACTCCCCAATGCCACAACTCACAGAGAAACATTTCAGAATAAATATAATAAAAAGTGATCTCAAAGCAATTCCTAGAAAAACAAACATTCTGGCAACATGGATTTTTACTATGGTTTGTTTTAACTTCAATATTTTATAGTGAGGGACTGAAAAACAGACTTTAGGTTTGTTGCCTGACGTTTGAAAAAATAACTCTTTTACGTAGATACAGACAAATCTTTATTTCACCAGAATACACTTCCAAAATAATTAATAATTGAAACTACAAAAAAGGAATGGAGGGCGATGTGACGTCGGACCAGACTGAACCAGCCTAATCGTGCTATGAAGGGCAGCAGCCAATCACAGCGCTGGTTTTTAAACGACCCAGAGTTCGATGCGAGTACTATGCGATCGAAGTACTTAAAACAATTTTATGTATATATATGTTACACAAGTATCAGATTCTACATAAAGCATATTCTGTGCGGTTCCAAAGTAACTTTTTCCCATGCCACTAAGGTTGTGGAATGAACTACCTGGAGAGGTTTTCGCTGGAGTTCTTCAAGAAAGGGGCAAAAAGGCTTTTACGGGGTCGGCAACGCGTGGGTGATGCCCCTGGTATTGAAAACGTCCATAAGCTGCGGTGACTGTTTACCATCAGGCAGGTCGTAAGCTTGTTTGCCACCTTAGTGGTATGAAGCATGTTACATAACACAACATACAATATAATACAGTACAATACAAAAACTTTTTATTTGCACACTAGATACATACATGTGATAAAATACATAATAAATACATACAGATCAATAAATCAGACATTTCAGGTTTCTCAGCTCTTTCACTAAAGCGGTAAATGCACTCACTTTCTAGCGTTCTTTTTAGCTTGTATCGCACTTTTTAAATACAAATATACCTACAGAAAGAAGGAGGGCCTTTCAAATATTATCCATCATTTTCATTTAATCAAACTTGCTACCTAGAATAACTTATTTCTTCAAAAGTTGGGCAAACAAACCTAGGGTCAATTTTTTAATGCACCAGTGTATTTAAATATGGAGCAGAATACTCCTAAAATATACGTAACACGAATCCCTTCCAGCCTGTGTAGCATGACGACCTCTGTCGCGCGACATACAATTTTGTATCTCGCTGTCTACCGCGCGACAAAGCCCGATATGCTACAGGTGCAGCACGGCTACCACAAGTGTACTCTCGCACGCGATAAGCGGGAATACTGCTATCTCTTTCATCCTAGAGATGTTGTGAGAAGGAAACAAACGCTCTCGTCGTGGACATACTTGTGCTAGTCGTGCCGTTGCGCCTTTCGCGAAGGAGTGATATGGCAAGTCATAAGCGACTTAGACCGTTAGGCTAGGACAGCCGTTGTTCGAACTCGTAATCTCTAGCTTAAAAGTCCGACTGGTTACCCGTTTGGCTACCGACGCTCTCCAGTATATTATAAGTATAGGTACCTAGTAGTTTATTTACTAGATATGGTTTAACTCTGCATTTAAATAATAATGTTATTCTTGTGTTCCAATGATTCCGATGTGTCGGAACTTCCGATTGGTATCACACTTCCGGTTCCGACTTAGGTTCAAATACTTATTCAACCGGAAGTTGTAATCGGAAGTCAATCAAAGATTCAAAGCGCAATGAGGGACGGCAGGCGTGGGCTGTCAAGAATAAGTTTTACAGTAGCGTTTTTAAATTTTTTATCTTTACTTTCATCTCCAAGTATGGTTAACTCTTTACTTCAAACATTCCACAGGCTTATGAATACCTTGGGATACATGATTACGCAAAAGGATATATTCACGTAGTTGATGTGATTGGACTAAATGTAGCACAAGCTCTCACAGTGGCTGATATAGCACAAATTAAACAGTCCATAGACATGTTAAGAGTAAGTATGAAAATAAACTCTTGTAAAGTAAAGTAGTAAGTAATTTATCATTTTATCATCATCACTATCATCTCAGGCATTGTACAGAAGATAACTAATATGTCGACCTACCCAGAACCAGCTATGCTATTCTCTGAGACAACATCCGTGAGCGCAACGATGAAACGTGACATATCGTTGCGAGGTTGCCAATAAACGTGCAAATTTCGATGCGATGCGATTAAGCGATGGATTAACATCGC
The DNA here is from genome assembly GCA_905147135.1 of Blastobasis lacticolella. Lineage (NCBI taxonomy): Eukaryota > Metazoa > Arthropoda > Insecta > Lepidoptera > Blastobasidae > Blastobasis > Blastobasis lacticolella. Next base: position 8,062,459 of record LR990056.1, read on the forward strand.
CAAGCCGGACGCGAGACCTAACGGCTTACGACGTGAGGATGCCGAAGATCGGGCTTAGTGGAGAAGAAAAAGTAGAAAAGCAAAAGCCGAGATTGACCGCTCGGTTGATGATGATGATCAAACTGACTTGTGAACACATTAATCATCATCTTGACTTTAATGTCCCGCTTGTGCTCTCGAGAAAGAGGGCCCGGGGTGCTCCTTGACCCAAATACAGGATTTGGCGATCAGGTAATTACAGTGGAGCGACTGGAACCTGGCCTCCGTGATCCTGCTACCAGGGGAACCTATTCAGATTGGATTATGGTTTGTGAACTTGTGACCACATTATTTATTATTATTTAACATTTTTCAGGCAAGCTATGACACAAGGCTGAACGAATTTCACATAATTTCCGACTCGAAAATAATTGATGGCGCCGTAAACCTTTTTAAACAATTTGCTAGCCCAAAAGTTGCCTCTCGAATATATGTACACAGTTCAATTGAAGCCGTACATAAATACATTGACAAGGATTTGCTGCCAATAGAGTATGGTGGCAAGCAACCATCACTGAAGGAGTTACATGGTGAGTATCAGAAAAAAATAACAAAGCATGAAAAAAATAATAACAATACGGCAAATATAACAATATACGTTTAGTAAGTATACATATACAACAGCGCCAACCCGTTACTCTTTCATGCAAAAATTGCTTAAGAGATTTTGTAGCTTACCTGTATCCCTGAATAATAATAATCTTGGCGTTAAATTCCCGGCTGTGTTCTCGCGCACGAGGGCCGGGGTCCGCCTTTACCATGATCCAAGATTTGGTAGATCTGATAATTACAGTGGAGTAGAGATACGCGCCCCGGTCAAGATGGTCGGCGGCGCGCTGATAAACGTACCCGGCGCGGCGCGGCGTCGCCGGCGTGGGAATGTTTCTTACTTTATGATGATTAGGAAAAAAATTATTACAATAATAAATGAAAATAATTATGAGCAATGTTTATACTTGTCGTGAATGAAAATGATATTATTCAGTTTTCCGGGATTTAAACGCGATTTCTACGCTGTCAAGACTAACCCAGCAAAAGAAAAAAACTTTTTCACTAGACGAAAATGAGCCCCAAATTTAGAGACGACGCCTTTTGCGACGACACTATTCCCACAGCTTCTAGAAAGGTTTAAGAAACTTTACTAAGGGTCGATTGTTCAACCCTCAGATAAACAGTCTGTTAACTACTCAGCGAATAAAATTATTGAGCATCTCGTTTATAGGTGCATGGTTACAGCAGTGTAATAAGTTTTGGAGCATTATAAGTACGCTGTGTCAGCGAGTTGGTGATGCCGTCTTCGTATTTGGGACGCTGACTCGCTTGCTTGGCACTTGCTGGACTTAGTGGGTTGCTCGATAACAATGTGTACTTAGTTGCTAGGTATTGTGACGAATACCTACAAAAAACGAAATTCTCTCGCAAATTTTAATAAAAATTTAAAGCCGGCACGAATTTGTCAATAACTCGGCGGCTGCGGCGGCGCGCTGAGGTAACTCGGCGGCGGCATTCACCACGGCGCGGACCGCAGGGACTCCATGACCGCAGGGTCAGGAGAACCTGACAAGATTGGATCATGGTTACCTGTATCCCTAAAAGACACATCTAAATATACCTATATTTATAGACAGGTGCTCGATCAGTCTAGAAATGGTGCTTAGTATTTTCGGCTGCAGGTATATTTTGAACATACGTATGTACATACATAGGTACTTACATCATGCCTTTTTCCCGTTTTTTATACGTAATTACGCAAAACCTATTTATTATCGGTTATCTACTAATTAAGTTCGAAGCGTGGGCCTTTGCTAGTTATAATATATTTTTAATCGTAGCTAAAGAACAAAGGTCAAAAATAATCCAAAACAGGTGGCCAACATGACCACGTTTAATAAACTAGGCCTTCTAATGAAGGTCAAATGGCACTGCTAAACGCAATAAGGGCACTTAAGCAGGAAGCAAAACAGACTATTTTAGAATGAAACAGGTTCGTGGTTGATTGATTTAACAAAATACAATGTAGCACGTTTATATAAGGCTGGGATTAAATCGCATTTAAACATTGTATACCTTGAATTTTAAATAAGTTTTTGCGTCCACTTATAAGTAATGTTACCGGATTTAAGGTGTAGAATGTTGCATAGGAAAAAATCGTTATTACAAGTCTAGTTTTGAAGAATATCAGGTTTCTCAAGTTTTTTTGTCAAGAAGGAGCCAACTATATTTTTGACAGGTATTATAAGAGAGGCCTATGCATAGCAGAGGGCGTCTTTTGGCTGTTATGATGATGATGATAAAAGAGGCGAGAGAGATGAGATTAAGAGAAGTAGGATATAGCGGTGTATTGTGTTCGAATTGGAGCCGCCTGATTGGGGAAGTACCTCCCACCTTACAGAATACCGCAGCTAAACAATACTCTTTTAAATAGTATTGTGTTTCTGCCAGTGAGTAAGGTCACCAGTGCTCCATGGGATGGGGATTTGGGGAACCGTGGCTTTGGCAGTGGAGGGGCATTTGCCTGTTTGCTGCCAGTGCAACGCATTATAGACGTGGGCATTGGCGTTACTCTTGGTGTTGCTAATGTCTATAGGCAGTGGTGACTACTTAAAACTTGCCTGTTTGCCTACCGAATGTCATAACAAAGAAAAACCTTGCGCCGTACGACTTTACGCCTTGTGATATTTTTTGTTCGTCTATAGATCCTCTATCGATGTACATAGGTTTTATTGTGCGCCGCTTTTTAAAAATAATTTTTAAGTATGAACACCACTATGCCTAAAGGTTTGAACCCCTTTGTCTAAAAGATTTTGTGATTATTTTGTTTCTAATTTACAACCTCAAACCAGACAAGTGCAATGTAACTTATTTATTGAAAATAATACAATACAGTACAATCTTTATTGCGCACCAGAGAACACAAGTACAGATACAAAAAATATGGTAGGTAGTACAAATAATTCGAGCACATATTTTTGCTTTCGTAGTGATTAATAATGGTATTTAATTTTAAAGGTATAATCTGGGTTTCCAACCGCGTACCTTTGTTGACGAGTAGCCCGATATTGTAATATTAAATTTTTATTTCTCGCAAGTAGGTAAAATACACGTATGAAAAGTACACTCGAATTGTAGTGTACTAATATAAATGTATGGATTGACATGGCCGAGTCTGATGGGAACGCCATACAGCTTACGACACGAGGACGCCGAAGACTGAGCGCAGTGGAGAAGAATGAGTAGGAAAGCGGACCATGGCATAAGCTAGGATAGACTATAAGATGATGATGATAAATGATAAATAATCAGTCCCGGTTGTGCTCTCGCGCAAGAGACCTTGAACCAGAATTTGGCAGATCAGGTAATTACAGTGGAGCGACTGCCATATGCCCCTGTTAACAGGGGAACCTGACCACATTATATCATAGTTATTCAGTCTTGCGAATGTGCACGTTTCATCACGATGTTTTCCCTTACCGTAAGAGAATCGGTTAGTGATCAACTAATGTACATAACTCAGAAAAGAGTCATTGGTACAGCGGGATTCCAACCCCGTAACTCTCGCTTACGATTTGGATACCCTAACCGCTCCGCTATCGAGGCTCTCCGGATGAAGTAAAAATGCCCAGTTATTAATATTTCAATTTATTCATTTGCAGCCAGATTTGTTGACGAAATGAGCGATAAAGAGACAAGAGACTACCTAAAGACAATGAAGAACGCCCGCACTGACGAGAGCAAACGGAAAGAGACTAAGTTCAACGAAATGTATATGGGAGTGACTGGGACATTTAGAAACCTTGTTGTGGACTAAGAACTCTTGATTTAGGTGCACGGGACGATATTACATTGAATCCGTGAGCAATCAGGAATGGGACTTTAATAGAAGAGAGCCCTACAGGGGATTTTGCCGTTTCCCGATTTTTAATCCTTCCGTACGACCGCTTCCACCATGCTAACCAGCAGATTAAATATTTATGGGTTCCCGATAAGTTACAAAAATATGAGTTAAATCAGATTGTAGAGCTTTTCCCGCTGATTCCGAATATGTATTTAACTTATTTTTGGCAAAATTGGGCTTACTGCTAATATAGTTTGCTCAGCAGAATATACCTCCGTCATTAGAGACACATTATCAATGCCTGACGCGCTCGAGTATGTCCATGTAAATGTTTCTTTTTATTACATTTTTGAAAGCTTGTAGACCCCTCCTATGAAACGGAGTTGAAAATGGAGACGTAGGGTAATTTTTTATTCTACAACCTACTCTTCAAAATCCAATCCAAAGCCTCCACGACGCTGAAGTAAGTCCCCGTTTAGCATCGTAGGGTATAAATCGAATGAGACCTCGGTGAAATTTGCAAGACGGATTCTTATCGAATTAAATCATTCTTTATTTAGAGGTTTCGTCCCATTCCTCTTGCACGTGAATTTACTTAAAACTCTTATTGTCAGTGAAGATGGCAGTATAATGAATGAATGACTCTTGCCCGCATCCCATAGGGGTAGGCAGAGACTATCGAGTGCCACAAACTACGATCCCGACCTCTTTCGCCTCTTCCACAATCATACATATTTTAATGCATTTACGCCGGTTGAGGGCCCTCACCTACCTTTTTTGGAGCAGATCAGTTATCTGATCAGTAACGTCCTTCTCAGGCGAGGGTGATAATAATATTTTGTTTGTAGTTAAGTATTAGGATACATGTTTAAACTTTTAAGGCTAAGTTAATATCCGAAGGTATTATAAACACACGACGGGTAATTAAAGTAATTTAGTGAGTGACATTGCATAGATAATACCTAATCCTGCGCTAGGTAGAAATGCCAGGTGTCAACAATAACACAAGCTTACGTCAGTAGTTCTGTATTGCCAGTGTTTTAATCAAACTTCCCTACTCCTATATTACCCATATGAATCTAAAACAAACACATATTTTATTACGAGTAATTAGTCACATTAATCACGTTCATTCATTTCCTTGCTTCGTTTGCTAAGACATACATATATACGTACACCCTTACAACCGTATCACATACGGGTAGTCGTCAGATACTATCGAGTGCACCACAATCCTGACACACCTCTTTTGCCTCTTCTATATTCATATATCTTATCATTTTAAACACATTTACGCCGGTTGATCTGCCCTTTTTGGAGAAAGATGTTATAGCTCTCATAATTGTGTTAGTGACAGTATTAACCACAACTCATTCCAAAGCACTCAATCATACGCCTTTGCTAATCAAACTAACTAACGATGAGAAGAGTTATGCCCCATGACTTTTGCTAAGACATAATACAAATTATTTCAATAAATCTTCTTCATATTTTTCATCATTTTTTGCTTTATTAAAAAAGTGGCAACACGACATAAACGTCACTTTGTGTTATTCTTAGACCTCGAAAGGCAAGTGACATAAAAAATGACATGTCATTTCAAATCAAACGTAAAGTAATAGACTTTACGTAGCGGGAGAGATAGAAACACTTAAATCACTATTAGTTTGTAACTTGAATTAGTTGACTCTGAGTTAACCAGGCGGCTTGTATAAAATTCTTAAACGCATTTAAGAATTGCTGATATTTAAACAAAAAACAACATAGAAAAACGTTAGCCGCATTCTTAAACATAAATAATTTTATGCAAGCGGGGCTAACTCTGAGTAGGTCTCTTTTTTAACATAGTTTTAGTTGTCCTATTTTATTATAAGATCATAACTATACCTACAATATTGTGCTTGTTATAGCTCCTGAGTTAGTAAGCCCCAGTAAATTATTTAACTCAAAAGTGTTGGCACAAATGGGCCTAATAGAACCAAATAATGGTGATCAATAACATATTAATTATTCATTTATGACATTTTCCTGATAGGTAGGCGAGTCGTTTTGCAAGTGACCGTGATTGTGTGGGTTATTTTTATTTTTATTAGTTTTAGTTACTGTTAGAAAATTAACACTGAATCAATAAATAAATAAAAAATTTGTTTTTGTAATTTTATTTCAACAGTCACATCTTTGTCGATATATTACAGACATTATGACAATAATATTGCTATAATTAATTCACTACAAATAAGTAACAATCTATGTTTATACATAGTATAAAAAGTCGCTTTCCGAGCTTTCTGGCGGAAATACAGTAATTTACGCTAAATCCGGTAAGGGTTTTCACAATCAGTTAGGGAATTTATTCCCGAGGTTTTATGCATAATAATCATAATCATAAATCATAAAAATCCTTATTATTTTTACTGTGTGTTACATAGGTGGAAAATATGTATTTGACATTATGTAATAGACATTTATAGTAAAGAAAAGCCGAGAACGCGTGTGCGAAGCCAGGGCGGGTCGCTAGTAAATTATTCTAAATAATTAAAATAAACAAATAATAAAATAAAACAATCACCAATTCATTTACAGTATAATAGATCCAAATTTTTTGAATTACCTACATAATAGAGAAAATATTACCCATTCATTTTAATAGCTTAAATAGACATTCATCTCACAAATATTGTTGATTAAATTTCACTAAGATACAACCCACTAAGGTAATCTAGGCTAGGTATTCATTGAAATCAATAGATGCTCAGTGCTCTGAAAGAACCAGATACTCCCTCGAAGAAATCGTCGCCTTCCGTGCGCGGGCGCAGGGCCTCGTCGGTGCGCGCAACGGCCATTGTACTTAACCACGATCGGACTTCCGGTGAATTCATCTCCTTTTACCAGTCAGCTGCGAAAAATTGTTTTACATACATAAAGCTCACGCCTGTGTCCAACAGGTGGAGTAGGTAGTGACTGTGAACCGAAGTAGCAAGAATATAAAGGCGATGTATGAAAAGAGTTCTGGATTTATGCAATACTAGCGACTTATGTAGAGGAAAAGGGTTTGCTTTATCTAATTTATATTTTGTCAAGCATTTCAATGTCATCATCGCACCTGATATTAAGTGTGAATTTCGAGTAGAGCTAAGCATAAAAATATTACTATAAGTAGAGAAAACTTTTTAAAAAGATTTTGGATCTAGGATACCTGCCTATTGCCTATTGATCAGTCTTAATGGACTTTTTTATATTTGCGTAATCCACACCTTTACTTTATTTACAAATGTCGGTTTTTTTTTATTGCACGCACAAATGGACCACCTGATGGAAAGCGGCCACCACCGTCCTGTATATCAGCAACCTTAGTTGAGACGATGCGGTGTTGGTCTTTGAATATATACCAATGTCGCATCTGCTCCCTTTAGGTTGCAGATGTCCTGGACGAAGGTGGAAGCTTTCTACATGCTTCCCTGGGGAATAAAAAATATCGCCTGTGCAGTGGAAATAGTGATACCAAGTACCTAGTACCCCAGAATGAGTAGCACCTGGCGGTGCACTGATATGGCTATCAGTTACTGCCGCCAAGCAATGCTTGCATTATTATGTTCCGGTTTGAATGATAAAGTAACAAGCATTATCACAGGCAGGCATGCGAGATAATTTTTCACCTCAACAATCCACTTTCCATCAGGTAGCCTGTTTGCTTTAAGTTAAGCAACGCTCGCATTCCGGTAACTGTCGAACACTAGTCGAACGACTGCAACGAGCTCGCCACTCGTTAGGTGAGCCTCCTAAAAAAAAAGCCTCCTTGGCAAAGCGAAGTTGACCAACTTCTTCCTTGAACAGTCTCGGGAGTCGATTGGCACCCTGTGACGTTATGTTTAAATAGGCAGTTTGCTCGTAGGGTTCTATAAAAAGTTCAATAGCGTGGGTAGGCCTTCCGGAAGAGGGACCGACGGCCGGTAAAGATCGCAGGTTCCAGCTGAAAGCAGAAGGTTGTACCTTCTGCTTTCAGCTGCTGAAAGCAGAAGGTACAACCTTCAAAGGCCGGTCAAGCTTCTGCTTGACCGGCCTTTGTAGAAATCTCAGTGGCCATAGGCTATAATGATGATGAATTCAATAAATTTAAATCTAACAACTTATCATCATTATTTTCAAAAAATGGCGGACGTCCAGTATGTTTATAACTTTAAACATACGATACCAATCATGCACTCTCGTGTCAATGACTAAAATAATACTTGATGAATAATCGTAGCATTTTAGATATTCGGCACCCTTTAAAGTTTATTATCTTTTAAGTTGATTCAAATTATATATATAGTGTTAGTAAAAATGAATTTAACCTAGTGTTAATTATTAAAAGTCAATACTTTTTTAAGGTAGGTTAAAATTTCAGTACTGCTACTGTTCACGACGGGTCAACAGCAGGTGTCAGTGAGCTGATCTGATGATGGACACGAAAGGTGAGTGCGGTTCAATTAAAATATTGCATACACGTCTAAGTCAGAAGACCATTAAATATTATGGTGTCAGTGACCTGATCTGATGATGGAGATGGAAGGTGGCTAAAATAACCTTACAACAATAATGCAATTTTATTGAGTTTTGTCTCGATTGATTTGCCTTGACCAATACTTGTCCTGGAAGATAGCCAGATTTTAGCGGTGGAGCTGAATGGTGGCCAAAATCTTAATCCCTTAGACTCCGTACAGAGGCGCACTGTACGAATTATCGACGATCCCATACTGTCAAGCCAGTTAGAACCACTGGCTTGCCGAAGGGATTTTAGCTCCCTGTGTGTGTTCTACCCGCTGTACAATGGGGAGTGTTCTGAGGAATTATTTGATCTGGTGCCTACAGCACAATTCCGCCATCGCACCACCCGCCGCGGGCTGGGTACTTATCCCCATTACGTAGACCCTCTAGAGGTGTCCACGCGAAGATTTGAATGAACGTTTCTCACTCGTACGATACGGATGCGGAATGAGCTCCCAGCCACAGTCTTTGACATGGGCTTGTCAAAGACTGTAGCTGTAATGTACCTCTAATGTAAAGATGTACATTAGAGGTCTCTTTAGAGGCGGGTTACGCATTGGTATGGTTTGCTAGTATGCCCCTAGTGTTGCTGAATATTAAATATGCTGTAGATCAGGAGCGTCCGTAGACATCAATGACCACTTTCCATCAGGTGACCCGCATGTCTGTTAGTCTGCTGTATTACATTTAAAAATATACGGCGAGTTGTGCTGGTTTGAGGGGCGTCCCCCTCACGTACCTTATACCAAGCGGGAGTAACTTCGCGCGTACCTCGCGAGTAGCTGCTATACTTATTTAAATATTTTTAAAAACCTGAGTGGTTCATGTCGGTCCCGGGTTCGATCCTCGGCCGCGCAGAAACTGACATTATGAATTTTAATTTATGTTACGGGTCTGGGTGTAGTATGTATAATAAGTATGTATTTACAAATAAAAAGGTATATAAGTAGTTTATCAGTTATTTAACATCCATAATACAAGCTTTGCTTGTTTTTGGGGCTAGATGGCGCTGTGTGAACTTGTCCAAGCATATTAATTTATTTATATTAATAAAAAGTATAGCTTTTATGATGTGATGATGAATTAAATAAGCATGTACAAAAGCGTTACTAAACACAACGAATTCAAGCATTAACTTTGTTACGTCATACATAGTTTTATAGACAATTAACTTATTTAAATATTTTTAAAAACCTGAGTGGTTCATGTCGGTCCCGGGTTCGATCCTCGGCCGAGCAGAAACTGACATTATGAATTTTAATTTATGTTACGGGTCTGGGTGTAGTATGTATAATAAGTATGTATTTACAAATAAAAAGGTATATAAGTAGTTTATCAGTTATTTAACATCCATAATACAAGCTTTGCTTGTTTTGGGGCTAGATGGCGCTGTGTGAACTTGTCCAAGCATATTAATTTATTTATATTAATAAAAAGTATAGCTTTTATGATGTGATGATGAATTAAATAAGCATGTACAAAAGCGTTACTAAACACAACGAATTCAAGCATTAACTTTGTTACGCCATACATAGTTTTATAGACAATTATACTAATTGGGACGTAAAATACTAACCATCACTGCTAAATGGCCCAACTGGACAGTAAAATTCTATTCGAAGCATTTTCCCCAATTTCTGTACACAATATACCTGCAGTGATCTTTCGAGAGTTTCGGTAGAATTCCGTACCATCTGTAAACATAAATTTTCTTTTTTAATGAATAAGCCATATTTTTCAGCAAATATGAAATGTGAAAGCAGAACTCAGTGGAAGTCGAGGTGAATCAAACACACAAGCCTAATAATGCCTTTGTACATTAGCCCCTTGAGTTTCATGGAGATTATAGGGTCTCAGGTATCTGTCGTGAGCTTCCTTTATTTGTTCCAAGCCGAAGATATACGGGAGTTGGTATCGTAGCTGATATCTCCGGTTTCATGCAAATCAGTCCGAGATATTTGTTGTTATCTCTTCCAAAACAATACCCAGACTTTTTTATGCTAAGTAGTGACAAACGGGTAAGGTAACGCCCTAGGTCGCCCTCTTTAGGTTACAGGCAACAAAAATACTGAACCGCAGATGCGTTGTCACTGTTAATAATATGAAGAAGTGCCTGTAATTGCGCTGGCTACCTTACCCTTCAAACTGAAACACAACAATGCAATAATTGTTGCTTGGTGGAAGAAATAGACAAGTTGGTGGTACTCACCCAGGCCGACACCTCAGTCTTGACAGAGTTCAACCACCTGACAAAATACACATACTATAGCTATAGCTATAGTACGAATCTCTATCATAAACCAAAAAATGTACGCTCTGATATACTCACATTTTACTGTCAAAGTCTTCAAAATCTTCCATTACATTGATGTCTCCGAAGAAATTTGAATTTAAGGTCCTAAATGTGCATATTCTGTCAATAACCCTTTTAGCTCTCTCAATCGAGCCCTTAGCGTTTATTATTGATGTTTCTAGTACTTTTTGGGTTGTAGAAATAAGAATGGATTAACTAAGTATTTACTTATTATTTGTCAGAATAAATGATATTTGATATGATATTATAGATAGTATTGTGTTTATGGCGTAGAGTAAGGTCTCCAGTGAATTATGGCTTTCGCATTGCCGGAGAGCACAAGGTTCCGGGATTTTAGAGGACCACGATTTGTTGATACCCCTGGTGTTGCTAAAATCTATAGTCTGCGGTGAAAACCTTCCATGTGGCGGCGCGCCGGCCTGGATCTTTTTTATGTTATACGGAAAACAAACTGTTGGAAAGTGGTCACCGCCACCAATGGATATCAGCAACACCAGGGGAGGTACCAATGCGTTGCCCGCCTCTGAAGAGACCTCTGATAGGGGATGAAAAGGAGTCTAATACTGGTGTCCAGCAGGGCAAATACTTTTTGCTACAGGACGCTGCAGAGGGATGGGTTGTCTAAAAAGCTGGCACGGGGGACGGAAAAAAGACAACGTGGGAATGACATTGACGATACACGTGGTGTTACTATGTCGTTTGTATACCGTATGACATAAAAAAGGGCGTCTTAGTCCTAACACTAATATCGCACCTGCCGTTCTGCATTTTCGTTTCATGAAACCTGAGCAAGATTCGTAGATTGTTACTGCTTTCCTTCAGTCAGGTTATCTCCTTTTTTTGCCCCGAGTAACATAAGAAAGAAATTAGAGACCTTTTTAACCACTTATTCTTATCGCTGTAACCCCTATGTAGTTAAGATATACATCGGCGACACCAAAGTCGTGTCCCCCTGAATGAAAAGCCAACCAAGGCGAGGCTCAGCGTCTGGGCAGAGAGATACCCCACAGCGTCAGCCATCCCGCTAGCTGAGTCCCTACCGCCTGGATTTATGCTGGCAAGCTAATAGTGTCTTGGAACCCGCAATAAATTTAATTAAAAAGAAGAATAAGTAGGCGTAGGATAGATAGTGATTTCAACTTCCCCCTCAAAAAGCGGAGACAGCGCAAAACAAAATAGGCAGAGGTCAATACAAGAAATCACGGAAAATGCACATCATACATACATTAGGGAATTAGGTAAGTTATGTACAAAGCGCTTAAAGTCTTTTAAGTTACATATTGTCGCCACAAGGTCCAATTAATAAACTAGATCTGAGTTACAGGAAGAGTCACACATATGATGAGCATATTTCTCAAATATTTAGTGTTGCCAAGAAAATGCTGACGTTAAAATGACAAGATAAGATTTAAATCACTGGATCATGACTTGAATTTTATCTTATCATTTTAGCGTCCCAGTTGTGCTTACGGGCACAGGGTATACCTTGTCTATGATCCAGGATTAGGCAGATCGTGAAATTGTTATCCAGTGGCTTAAATATTTTCTCTTAACTTACCGTACTTCTAATTCACAATACGAGACTCACGTCAGTCCTTTTGTAGGTAATGCGGCTGCTGCTGAATCCACTGATGCAGGTTGTCCACGGCGCGGCCCGCCTGCCCTGGAGCGTCCAGCCCGCACTGCCGCCCGCACCTCTTCCAGTCTATACTAGACATGCCATCTGCGAAATAGGAGGATACTGAAATAGTAGGCGGTTAATGAAACCTCTGTATCACACAAGAAACGATCACTCACGAAAAAGACAAGACACATACTACAAGAATTTGTTTTACGCCGGATAAAGAGGTAACAATTAACTAAATTACCAATGCTTAGGGACTACGCCATTTTGTACAAGTGCACATACAATTACCTTATATGAGAGATTTAAAATACTTTTTTAGACAAGTTGCACTTTTTTTACAGTAAGTTACAATTTATATAAGTACAAGATTTTTACACAACCGGTTTCGAATAAATCAACGTCAGGCAGTTCCCTGATAAAAAAGTGTATAAAGAAGTGTTTTAATTTTATCATAGAATGAAGTAAGCACTAGCGTTCTAGATGGAACTATACAAACTTTTAGCTACAATTATCTTAATATACCAAATGATCCAACATTTGAAGACGCCAGTTACGACCAAAATTGTGGCTTTTATATACACGTGCATATAATTAAATTCTGAGAAACACACAAAAAACGTCCGCTCATTAAGACGACAATACGGATAATTATTATTATTATTTTTAGCCATTTCTGTCCCACTGCAGGGCAAAGGCCTCCCTTTCGATCTTCCACGACTCACGGTCGGATGCTTTCCTCGGCCAATCCTTAGAAAAGGCGTCCAACTCGTCCCGCCATCGCCGTTTAGGCCTACCGCGCTTCCTTGTTAGGTTTTGTGGGGTCCAGTCAGTGGATATTTTTGCCCACAATTCGTTTGGCATGCGACATACATGTCCAGCCCAGTCCCACTTTAGTTTGGCTGCTTTCAAACCCACATCAGCGATTTGAGTTTTGGAGCGCAGTACACTGTTTTTTATACGGTCTGACAATTTGACTCCCAAGATACTGCGCTCCATGGCTCGCTGGCAGACCCCGAGTGCGGACTTCTGACGATCAGTCAAGGTAAGGTAATACGGATAAGGTATACAAAAACTTGTTTTGATTTATTGTTCCGAAGATAAAACCGCTAAGCATAATCATAATTTATTTACGACACAATCATTATTTTCGGAGTATGTAAATGGGATGTTTACTTTTTGTTATCTTCGCAACAAAACAAATTATTATAATCTGCACTCATAGCGTAATGTGCCAATTACATATTTGTAACAGTCGTTTAAGGATAAACCTTTTTCACGACAATGTATAAAATTTAAAAAAATTACCGTATGCATTTCCCATACTTTACAATGTAAATTGTATGGAAAACATAAATTTTTAAGAACTTTTAATTTTTTTTTCGGTCGCCCTGACGCTGCTAAATGAAGACTGAATACCCAAACATGTCATTATCAAATTCAAAATTCAAACTTTCCTATTTATATTTGTGATTATGTAGTCATGCAATTATACTCCCGCTAAACAGTTTTTTTTTTTTTGTGCTTGATAATTTGTTTTCTTGTTTAAAGCAAATAAATTAATAAATGTGGAAGTAGTGAAGTGAATTTTCCAATGCTTGATATCCTCGACATCAGAACTGACTCGCAGCTTACAGCGTGGTCATCATCATCATCGACTTAGCGCTTCCGGCCTCTGCCAGGGTCCGCTTTCTTACTCATTCTTCTCCACTTCGCCCGGTCTTAGGCATCCTCTCGTCGTAAGTCTTTGTCTCTCGCATTTGACTCAGCGATGTCAATCTTGATACCGGCAGGTTCAGGCACCTGTTTCCCACGTACCCCTGAGGCTTACGCAGCACGTGACCAAACCAGCGCAGACGAGCCTCCTCGATCTTATCTGCGATATCTCTCAGGCCAAGGCTGCCACGAATGTACTCGTTACTCCGCACATCCACCACAGCATTATCATTTTTTTTCATTTAATTTTCAAATTAACTCACAGTGGTAATGAAATATATATTCCTCTTAGTTCATGTTTAGTATCACCTCAACAACCCATAACAGTCTACTGCTCGACACGAGACTTCTTCATTAGTGAAGGGCATTGCCGTAATCTCCTCTCTAAATGTGTTGAAAATACTCAACAGAAAATACTGATACCCATTCTCTGGTTTTGGTTTATGTTGAGGAAACTGGTCAAACCGGTTCAGATCTAGAGCAAACTATTATAGTCGCTAACATGATACTAACAGGAAGTACGGCTAAGGAATGAAACACGTTGCCTGCGAGTGTGTTCCCAGATCATTATAATCTGGATGCCTTCATGGAATCAACACATTGAAATTTTATAGTTTCATAAAGCTTAATATCAGTAAAATTGTACATACACAAGTTACTTACTAATTGATCAGACAGAAATAATTATATATGTTTTAAATATTTAATATTATTGTGATACTCACATTTTTATTTTAGGAATGTTACACAATATCTACGTCTAATATCATATAAAGAATAGAAATAGAATCTATTCTACGAAATCCATCTAAATGTATAGATGGATTTTCTATTGGAAAAATTAAAACATCTCTTTGGTTTACCGTAGTCGGAAAACAAAATAAACTTCATATAACCGGTCTTGTAGGTAAAGTGTGGGGTTCCTTAGTTTCCTGTCCTAATATGCTTAGTTTAGTTATTGAACTCTTTAGGTTTTGCACACATACTGTTACAAAATTAATTACAGAAGTTGTCACAATGGCGAACTTATTTCTTTAAAACATCTCTTCTTGCTTATTTTATTATGTATTTACAATGGTATACACAAAAGCGGACTTATCCCACAGACGGATTTCTTACAGTCAACCATTTAAACATGCCTGCGTAACAAACAAAAATTTAAAGAATATTTAAAATTATAGGTCAACATTATTACCTCGACAATAACCACATCACACACATCGCGTCATATTTCGCAAAAAATATATTAGAAACGGGCCACTAGCTAAGCATTTGAAATATTGCATAATAATTATAACCAAAGTTTGCGACTGGATTTGAATATATATAAATAACGAAGCATATTTAACGAACAATTATATATGTCGTAGATTAGGGCAGACTCTAGCAAGGGAGAGATCCATCAGAAGGTATTTTCGGGATAGTGTTATTGAAATAAGAATTAGAAGAACAGTTTAACAGTGTATTGAGGTAATAAAGCATGATTACAATAAAAATAGCAAACAATGAAAGAATAGGATGAATTTAGGATAACTTCAGTAGCAAATAATAATGTGGGACTACCGAACCCGTGGGTCACTGGAAGACCCGCCACCACCCATGGCCATCCCGCGAGGCCGAAACGCAAGGTGCGCCAGGGAATCTATTCACGTGCGCCCCTATACAAATTATAATTTGGTAGTCCCTTCTGTACTCACACTCTCCTTTATGGAGTACGGCTATGTGATGTGAGGCAATAAATAAAGACTTCTTCTTTCTTCAATGGATGAGCAGCTAGTTACACGTCTTGACTCGTCGATGGTCGAATGGGAAGTGTTCGTTGCGACCGCGCGCCGAATATGACGTCTTCACAGTATTTCCAGCTATCCGCAAGGTGGCGCTTCGATTGACGTTGCTTTTCTTAGCCAAATGATGACTAGGCTCATGACCCTCTCCTACATATATGTCATTCTCACCTTGATTACAGGTTTTTCTGTTGAGTATTTATTTTCAACTCTACGATCGCCAACTCGCCTGCCTGTCAGGCGCGTCTCGAGTCCAGCATTGGATTGTGTTACAAGGGAGTGATTATTACCACTATTTACCTCTTAGAACGCATCGCAAAACAACATAGCGACCGAAAAAAATAGGTAGGTAGGTACATGGATGTAGATGGTTTCGTACCGAAGCCTTTTAAAGTTAGTCGTATAATTTTTACACTCCGCAATACGCAATCCGGCCGTGTGGTGACCAGCAGAGTAGAATAGCACCAACCCCTTACGCTCATGGGTTAGTCGTACAAGACAACTAATGTTTTCGAGGCAAAAGATCAAAAGTCTCCGTAGTCTGGAAAATGGGCAGCAGCATTTTCCCTAGTAGGAGAGGCTCTAAGTCCTGCAGTGGAATGTTACGGGCTGTGATGATGATGATGATGATGAATACGCAAACACTCACGCACTATACAAATTAGAATTTATTTATTTAGACTTCTTTAATTTAAATATGTATAGTACTTTGTAGATAAATGCCTATTTTTACTATTACTGGTATGTGAAACCTCCTAAAAAATTTATGAAAACCAGCGCCATGGCGTTAGCCGTGGCTTATGCTGAGTGTGCCCCAGTTGTACGTCTCCTTATGGCACAGGTAACGAAGTAACGATAGCATTATCCCTTTATCATTGTTTGTTGCCTACTGTACTATACCATGAATTATTGTGCCCAAATGTATTTTGCCATGATTGAGATAGGTGTAATAAACGGTTTTTATTATTTTTATTGATTTTATATTTATGTATTTAATTATAGAGCCTTATCACAATTTTCACTGTTAGCCGAATATGCTGGAATCCGAATCTCGTCATTATTTACTATAAAATTACCTTGATGCGTATATATTTAATCTTTAGAAACAAGGATAATTATTTTAATGGTATTAGGAGCTCACACAACTTAATTTATTGTTGCAAAGTTGCAACGCAGTTCGTACAACACTATAATTAGGCATGAGCACAGTGTACTTTTAGGTATTCTTCACATTATTTTTTTAATTAATATATTAATTCACATTTTCCTTTATTTCTCCTCGGTCATATAGTTCCTAGTCAAGCAGAACCCTCACAGCAAGGCCGCTTCACGGAACCATAACATGAGCGAAGCAAAAAATAAGCAGGTGTTTTACAAATAAACATTTGAGTCAGTAGTTGCAATCAAGATGGACCGCTTGGTAGACACTCCTATATTAAAGTTCCACCCGGATACTCTGGAAGCGGTGCGGCGGCAGTGCGGGCTGGGTGCGCCGGGGGAGGCGGGCCGCGCCGTGGACATCCTGGAGCAGTGGATAAAGCAGCAGCCACATTTCCTCCGAAAGGACTTCCGTGAGTCTTACAGTACTTACAGTCTTACTTATCCACTCTATCACAATAATAATAAATTATTGATAATAATTTTCAACACTAAACTTCATTGTCTAACATGCCCCTACATTGTCTTAAGTCTATGTCCTTCAACCCAGCATTCTCAAAAAAACTCACAAAAAGTTCATATATTTATTTATTTTGTCCGAACTATTAATGTGACCAATCTTACAAAATAGTTATAATTACAAAGTTATTGCTCTGGATTTCTTTTTTGAGGATTCTGTACGGTAGTAGCGCAGAATTTGCACCTGTGATCTGAATCAACAATAGGGGACTATTCGATTTGATATTAATTTGAAAAAAAAAGACGTACGATTATTTATAATTAATATAACAATAGTTAGTATTCGCTGTGTTGAAAACTTCCTTGAATAATAAAATAAAATTGCGCGAATTGCAGCTCGAGATTATTTGGAGAAATCAATAATATTCTCCAAGGGATCATTGGAACGTACAAAAGAGCGACTGGACAAGTTATGCACTATGAGAACCTATTTCCCAAAGTTCTTCGGAGACTATCATATCGAAAAAGACTTTGCACATTTTAAGGGATTGTAAGTATGGTACGTTGCTACATATCATCATCGTGGCGTTAATGTTCCGGTTGTGCTCTCACCACGAGGGCCCCGGGTCCGCCTTGACCTTGATCCAGGATTTGGTAGATCAGAAAATTATAGTGGACCATCTGACCTCCGTGACCCTAATCTTATTTATGCAAATTATAAATTATATTATCAAGCAATCTAAATATATACTTATTTACAGACAATTCTTGACTTACTTATTTAGGAACTGCAGCTGTTTTTATTTTACGACCGACAAAAACATGTTATGCTATCAAAATAACTTTCGTGACCACGTGAACCTGACCAGATTGGATCATGGTTACACCTTAATGTGCAGGTTTAAAATCATCACGATATTTTCCCTCACTTAGCTAATGCTAATGCTAACCGATGCTCTGGTCGCTAAAGGTCTACCAGGTACATAACTCAGAAAAGAGTTATTGGTACAGTCAATGTTACCTACTCTTGACTTTATTACCCTTTTTTGGCTCTGCCGTAGTCAGATAAAAACGTAACGATGACTTATTTATTTTTTGACCTCTATGTATGTCAGAAATCTGCAAAAACTAGTTATATCTTAAATTAAGTAATCTTAATTCCAAGGTCATTTAGTTGGACTTCGACACCAACTGAGGAGCATTTTCGAGTGTGTATAATCAAACTGAGTGGAAATCAATTCCCAACGACGTTCATGATTGATTACACGAGAATTTCAGTTATAGTAAGTGTAATTTTGTATTTAAGTAAAAGTAAAAAATAATGAAAAACAGATAAATAAAAACTCTTTTATCCATCATTCACCGCAACGTTACTCATACAGTATTGCCTTTACCACTCCTCCTCATCGTAACTCCTACGAGTACCAGTTGTTCTGGATTGTTCATTAATCCGTTTGGAGTTTGTAGAAAACCTATGTTGTGAAAACTTACATACTTTGTGTCGTGCCATGTCCATAGCAGAATATAGCGCCTAGCCCTCCTATGAGTATCGAAAAGGGGGACAAATATCTAGAGGTAGAAAGGTTGGGACCTCCAAAGATAACAAAATAGTCGGCAGCGGTTTCTGTTGCTTTATTCCTGCGATCTTCAACCAGCCTGCCATGTGGTTACGGGATGTAATCTAATATGAGTACTGGCAGGATAGATGTGAGCTGTCTTTTCAGCACTGACGTTCATTTCAGTCTGGAGCAACAGCTGAGACCGTTCTAGTCTTCTTTACTAGTTCTAAACTTCGTTTGCCTGATTATCTTTATATTATTTACAGACTGCAGAATATTTGAGATCACGCGATTATATGTCTGGTTATCTGATATTGTTCGATTTGACCGAAGTAAATTTCATGAGTCTTGCATCTGCGATAGACTATGTTAATTTACAACAGACTTGTTCTCTACTTCTAGTAAGTGATTCCACGACTGTCATTCTGAAAGACATTGCTATTGTTTATAAACATTGTTCTGATAGGAAATGAAGCAATTTACCCTTTATGATGTTTTCTTTCAGACAGCATATGGGTTTCAAATCAAGGGTATCCACATTTTATCAGACATAAATAAAATCGTCTTAGCTATCGTGGACATAGTCAAGCAGTTCCTCAGTCCTAAAATACGGAATAGAATTATTTTTCACAGAACTTTTAAGGATCTATATAAACACATACCGAAGGAGCTCCTACCGACAGATTATGGAGGACATCAAAAAAGCCTTCAAGATGGATACGGTAAGATTATTTTAAAATGTAACAATTGTTCAGTGGCGGGAAAAAAGAGGAGAAAAATATTATTATGTATGGGCTTTTACTATATATTATGCAAAAGGATTAAAAAAAATAAACTGCCTGACCAATGACAACATGAATTGTCTGCTTTATTGGTAGAGAGACATATTATGTGGACCTTATCCAGGGGGATAAGCACAGCGAGATGACAATGAATTTTTCTCTAGAATATATTTTAAAAGTTGTAGTAACCGACTTTAAAAAAGAAGGATGTTCTCAATTCGTCGGCATTTTTTTATATTTTTTTTGTCTGTGTTTCCTCTTAGAATGATCTACCCACCTCTCTAGTCACTCGATCAACTTATTACCAACTTTTCTTCGTCTTCTACTCCTAATCCTTCTCCATTCGAGATGCGAGCCCGTTGCGATGCTGAAAATTAAACTACCCTCAAAGTACGAAACGGTTACGCATCCAGTTCCTTCTGAGAACATTGTTTAACCTTGGTTATCGTTCTCGCAAGCACGCTGCTACTAGACTAGTGCCGCTACTATAGGTGTTAGAGTGTTCTCTACAAAGTTATTATTGTCCTTCCACCAGCTGAAGCTTTGAAAGAACTAAGCTCGCCGGAGCACCGGAGTTGGGTACGCGCAATGGCTGCCACGGCCACGGATGAGGGACTGCGCCCGCGCAGCGCCCGCGACGACTTCTACGCAGGGCTGCCCGGTACTTTCAGAGCACTTGACGTTGACTGAATTACAGTATAAAGCGGTAGTTAATGTTAATCAGCCAGTTTCGGCTTCGTGTTTACTCAGACAGAGATTGTGCTCTACAAAGCCGAACTAGCTGACATTAGTATAAAAACTGGTTGTATGTTATTTTATATTGGTGTTTTAAAAATAAAAAAAAAACAAAGTTTTAATAAAAACTCTTCTTATTGCTATCTAAATATATGTTTGGTCCGTTATTTGTTTGTTGAATTTAGCCAAGTCTCACAAGTATGCGGTTGGGTTTTGCATACTTGCGATAAACTTAAATAAATGTTGAAAGATTTTTCAATAATTACACCCACCCAAACATATAAAAAGCCATACAATTAATAAAAAGACTAAAGAATGAATAAAATTGAGAGATCGCTGGAAGCTCGCAAAACTCGTATCGTCGCTATGTATTTTTACTTGGTGAAGATGTAGTAATATTTTAATAGTTGACTGAATGTTGCGTAAAAATACTAAATGTGGACTATGACATGTGATCGTTCTAGAGTATATTGAAGGTATCTTAAGCGGCGAACAACGCATTGCAACGTAGCAGCGGCAGCGGTGACCTCTTTCTATCTATCAGGTGGCCCGCTTGTCGGTTTGTCTGCCGTATAACATAAGAAAGCGGAATCACATGGCGGGAAACTTGGATACTGAGTAAAATACATTTCGCGCTTCATATTTATTTTGTATCGTTGTCGCACTTAATTTGTCTTGTCATCATCATCATCTTGCTGATTTTCATCATGTTGTGGTTTCCGCTGAGGTCCGCCTTAACCACAATCCAGGATTTGGCAGATCAGATAATTACACTGGAGTGACAGCTATCTCACCTTCATGGTTACACATCCAGTCACCTGAATGTGCAGGTTTCATCACGATGTTACCCGAACCGCAAAAGCATCGGTTGGCGTGCAACTAAATGTACATATGTTAACGAGTAGCCCGATATTTCGACTCAGTTGCATGCGTCATGGTCGCGGAACGACTGGAGACTGTGACTTTATCGCATACCAACATCGTCCGGTGCTCGCAGCTCTCCAGTCGTCCCGTGACCATGATACATGTAAATTTACATAACTCAAAAAAGAGTCATTGGTAAATGGCCGCAGTGGGATTCGAACTCAGTACAATACCTACGCTTGATATGTCATGAGTCTCCTGATAACTTAATCTTGTAGTGTGGTAATATGATCACATTTAGTGAAGTAGTTAGTCGCACAATTTTTAACAAGTTGACTGTCCGGGCTTTTCGAGATCAAATAGTCTCTTCAGTCTTTCGCATAATAATTATATATTTAAAAAGGAGACGCCTCACGTGTGGGGCGTTTTATTCTCGAGAATAATAGAAACAAATACAATTTCTTTTAGACAATCATTTACTGTTCTTTATTTTTATAATACCTCTCAATACTTTGTTTTCGCATGTATTCAACAACTTTGAGACCAAATAATTCACTGAAGCCGAGCCAATTAGAAAATTCAGTGAGCCACACGAGAATTGTGTGGCCAATATAACCCGCTGTTCTAGGTGACGTGCCGACTGTCTTCAGTGCTGATCTGACGTAGTCTTCAGCTGTAGGAGAGAACAATGATTTCTTGATCGGCCCCATGGCACTTTGAGACATGTTGGTGATGACCGCTCCAGGTGACACGCATTGGATGAAAACGCCACTTCTCTTGTATTCCTGCTGCAGACCCATTGTAAACTTATCCATGAAGGCCTGCAAGTGAAGTTCAATTAAACTCTTTACCACTATGTACGATTAATAAAGTATTTATACCTAGCTGAATAGAGGAACGAACGGTAAGAGCACGATGCCACTAGCGACGTTACTATATGGAACCCAGGCAATTTTGAACTCATGTCGAATTCTTTTTAACCCCCGACGAAATAAGAAGAAATAAGATGTATATATTTGTAGATATTTATGTGTGTAAGTAGGATTAATATACTTATATATATGCGTTTTTAGAGATAGGTAATATTGTGCACGTCCTATCGGTGTCTCATGATCACATCACGCTTCTGAAGGCCTGCTGGAAGAGATTTCTTTTAGAAATAAGTAGCGCCTGTTGTGCCATTTAGTTGTGCACTTTGCCTGTTATTCACTATGTATTTCCTGTGCACAATAAACTGTTAAATAAAGAAATAAAATAAATAAGAGAGATGTTAAAAGTTTGACGTGTGTCTGTCTGTGCCATCGTAGCTCCCGAACGGATTAACCGAATTGCATGCAGTTTCCTCTATTTGTTCTCCTCCAATTTAACCGAAATGGTTCTTAGCTTTGTTTCCTTAAAATCAGTTCTGTGGTTTAGAAAATATTTGACTTTAAGTAAACTTGGTCGGGGTGTCCCGACTTTTTCATCGGGTTGATTACTGAAAACTGTCGGGTAGAATTCGCAGTGCGAGCATGGTTTTTACAGTTTGTGTCAGTATTTTCCACGCAACAAAGCAACGGCTCTCTTATCGTAGTAATTATTAGGTGGTAGAACTCTGTCAAGCCTGAAAAGTCCGCCTGGGTGAGTACCACCATTAGTCCTCACAGTGACAACGCACCTGCGGTTCTGAATTTTGTTGCCTGCAACCTAAATGCATGAATCGTAGATGTTATGGGCGACAGTTACCGCTTACCATCAGGAGGGCTGTCTGCTCGTTTGTCACTGAGTAGAATAAAGAAATATATAACATGAGACGGTGTACCTTTGTAGCCGCGTACACGGTAAATAAGGCTGGCGGCGAGATGGCCGCTATCGATGACACGTTGATGACTACGCCTTTCCTGCGCTTGACCATGCCTGGAAGCACCAGCGCCGTCATCTTCAACATTGACAGCGTATTCACGTTTAGCATGTCTAAGATCACCGTGTCCCTGTGAACAGAGATGTAGACTTTTTTATTTCATATGTAAGGTTCCTGTGGGAACTATATTATTTAATTTCGGGATTCTCATCATCTAGTTATGTAGACCTAAAACGTTAAACGCCTAGTGGCTTGTCGTATGGGCCAATTGGGAACTTACGTTCAGCAGCGGTACCGCTTATGTACGACGCCATTTTGATCCCACCCTATGGAATGACGTCACAGAATTCACAATGCCGATCTCAGTATCGGTCAGAATGAATGAAGTGGATGCCACTAGGGAGTATGCCAACGATCCGTTTCGCATTTTGATTTTGAAACATCGTGTTTTAAATTGAATAAAATGCTAGAAACATGTAGGTACTTTATAATAAAATATTTTAAGATTCTTTTCGTATTTCTTTATTTTGAGTGCATCATAAGTATTCTGCAATGATAAATTTATTTATAAAACAAGATCAAATTAAAAATAAAAAGCTTGAAAATTATGTTAGTAGACCGGAACATAAAATTCACTCCCATGAAGTTAGAGTATAAATGCATGTTATTCAAAATTATACTTTTCCGTCCATTTCATAGGATAGGCCCTGTTAAGAGTAGAGCCTATTCGAAATACATGTTGTGACGTAATTTCACAGGGTGGAATCAAAGTGGCGGCGTGCAATCGGCGATCGGCGGTATCGCTGCAGGCCGAGGCGACATTCACATTTCGACCAAAGTCGGTGTTTATTATAAACCAAGCAATATAAAACTCTTTAATTTATGTCCGGAATCGTTAGCAGACCTATTATTATGATATTCAATCCACCTTCTCGATATGAAGATTATCGCATCACCTCTAACTAAGATTAAAGAGGATTACGTTCAAGTGGGTTTGGGTTCTTGATGGCGATGATGATGTTCATCATCACAGCCCATAACAGTCCACTGCAGGACTTAGGGCCTCTCCTGCGATAGGAAAGGTTATTGCCATAATCTCCACGCTTGGCAGACGGTTTGGAGATCACAGTGTTGTAGATATAAAAATGGAAAACGCTGCTGCCCATTTTCCAACTAGATATTTTCCTCGAAAACATAAGTTGCCTTGTACGACACCCACGAGTGTAAAGGGTTAGTGCTTTTCTATAGTGATGTTCAGTTCCTATTTATTAACTTACAAATTGGGTACATCCAAGAAGTACTCTACATAGGGGTAGAACATTCCAACATTGTTGACCAGAGTACCGATTTCCAGACCTGCCAACTCTTTCGCGATGCCGTCGTAAATGTTGTCCTTTTTAAAGTCGGCCTGCACTACCTTGGTAGCCACTGGGAACTCTTTCTCTGCAATGAACATTGAGTTAGGAAAATAGGTAAATAAAATATTGAACGAGAATGCACTAAACAGTGTACTAACACAAAGAAAAACAAAACGCACCACTCCACTTAAAGATCTATTGATTTTCTGTCATTTTTCGATCAGTGCTTTAACTAATGTCCCTACTAAACTGAAGATTAACGATATAAGAAGATTTTTATGTTAAGCTCTAACTAATTTCTCTACAAAATTGAAGATAAACAACTTGCACTGGTTCCCCAGACAAAGTATTATCCTTTCGCTTATTCAAAAGAAAAATATTCTATTTCAATAATGAACTTCAAATGAAATGAAAAATATATTCAACTCCAATAGTTTTGGAAAGAGAGGGGATTACACGAGTAATTTTGTTTGAAGTGTGATCTGTGGTATGGTAGCTCCTAAATTTCGATGTGGTTTTCTTTATTTGAAAGCCATGATCAGTGAGATGATTTAAAGCCTTGTTTCATTAAAATCGGTTTAAAAGTTTGGGAAATATTTGAGTAGGTATTTATATAGACCAAGGTGGACCGACGTCCTGGTGAAGATCGCAGGTACCAGCTGGATGCGAAGGCACAGCACCGGCCATTGTGGAGATCTCTGGGGGAGGCCTATGGCCAGCAGTGTTTCGGCTGATATGATGATGATGTTTTTTAGATTTACCTAGTATAGATAGACTGTTGGGGCTTTCTGGTATCCGTCGATAAGGATTAATTACTAGCAGTGCCCCGTAGTTTTTAACCGCTCGTAGTTCGGATATCTGCAAATATTCAACTATGCTACGGGACCCTATTATATTTCCGGGATGAAAAGTAGCCTCTCTGTCTTGAAAAGAGTGTAGCTTCTTACTGGTGACAGAATTTTCAAAATCGGTATCGTAGTTTTGGAGATTATACCTTTATTCAAACTCACAAAAATTTCTTCATATGTTGGTTTGGAAATAAGGATTTTTAGATTTATTTATTTCTCTCTTAATGTTCTTACATAATAATAATATTCTTATTATAGATTACATTTGGTCAAGAATAGGTAGCTTACTGCTATTTTAAAGTGATAAGCGTGCAAGAAAATTAATTTGACATATTTTCATTGATAACAAGTTCAGATAATCTCTTCAAGAATATCATTATGTACAGGTATGTATTACCTACCGATTTCTCCAGCTACTGATTTTAGTTTATCTAAAGAACGGCTCACAAGAATGATGTCACAACCACGGGCTGCCAACTGCAATTCACAAAATAGTAGTAGTGTTACTAGTAGTAATAGTAATAATAATGGAAATGGTAATGGTAGTGTTTAGTGCTTAGAGAAAATACGAAAGTTTCTTTAAGTATTTTTGTATTTTCTATTTGTGAATTTTGGCCGTCTGGTGTCCGGCAAAATAGAATAGCACCAACCCCTTACACTCGTGGGTGTCGTACAAGGCGACTAATGTTATCGAGGCAAGAGATCTAGTACCCATAGGCTGGAAAATGAGACCGTGATCTTCTCGTGGGAGAGGCCATTAGTCCTACAGTGGGAGCCTACTATTAGGGGCTGTGATGATGACTAAGGAGACGTAATTGGAGCCTATGTGATGAAATAACTCCTCATTTCAGCTAACTCAATTTGTCAAACTATACATCAAACTTGTCTATACATTGTTACTGCTTGATATTGGTAGGCTATAATATTTACTGAGTGTTCAACGTATATCGTTAATTACTTGTCAACTCCTGGCAGGGTATGGGTATAGCCACAGAGTACAGAATGTACTCTGTGGCTAACAAAAATAATTATATTTAAAAACGGGGGACAATGGGAATTTTTATTATCATTGTCCCCCATTTTTCATTTCGGGGGACAACTAAACTAAAATTCCCGTTGACCCCGACCCCTATTTGGGGGATAGCATTTGGAGGACAACGGGTCCCCATGAGCCCATGGGATAACTTGTGGTGAACGACCTGTAGAGGAATTTATTCATTGAAACAATTGCAATTTCTCCTTCATGAGAATTTGCCATTTTTCGTATAAAGGAGTATTCAATCACAATTTCAATGTATAACAAAAAGCAGTCCCCCGTGGTTATCACCGGCACGCAGGACGGATCGATCCATTATAATTTATATTGGTATAGATTTGTAAGACAAAAATAAAACAAACTGTAGTTGGGGAAAGTATCGAGAAAGAGTCGTTTTTGTGCTAAGAAAAGGATTCCTGTATATATGTATACATATAAATATAGGTACCTGTCTCGCATATTCTTTCCCAATTCCATCTGTAGCTCCGGTGACCACTGTAATATAATTTAGTTATAAGAATATGACTGAGTAGGTATGTCCGTATGCAGTCCTGTGGTAACCGTCAGAGATTCACTAACGACAGACTAATCCGCACAGGCAAACTAGTTGAGCCGTGTTCCGAAGCAAAATCTAGGAAAGCCATTCGCGATTTATGGGTCAGGGCCCCAAGTCTTATTTAGGATTAAAATATTTTATTTAACTCATATGCTATTGATATTCAAAATCACTTGTGACTCCACTACGATTGAGACAAATTTGGTCTTTTGCAAAAAATCTTATCTAGCGTGGATATACAATACTCGTAATTGACTCTTACACCCGGTTTCTGAAACGTAAGTCAAATCATTGATTAGCTAACAGACTGTCACATTTAACAAGCTGTTAAACCTACGTGGGTTTCTGAAAGGCCAATCAATCTAAAATTAGCTAATCGACCATTAACAGGTGATTAATTTTTTCGTTTGGCTATCCCTGCTTAAATCAATCACATTCATATACTCAAATATGTTTTGTTTCTGTCTAACGCATTGCTTTGTCTCTGTCCCTAGCGGCCTTTTGAAACCAAAATCGAATGTGATATTCAACTTTTACATGAAATTAAAAGCGATAGTATATAGATATAGCGAGAACTTATAACAATATTTATGTTATAGGGTCACGGGTTCCAGAGGCTCAGTAATCCCATCATCATCATCTTTAGGCAGTTAGGTAGGTCCAAGTCCACTGCTAAATACAGGCCTCCCACGGCTTACACTCCGGTCAACTCTGTTATTTTGCCTCCATCGGCTTCCTAAGACCTTAAGGAGGTCATCCGTCCATCTCTTGGGAGGCCATCCAGTTCGCCACCCTGCAACATCGGCTATCGATTCTGTGAGTTTCTTCCAATAGTCCCATTAGTTAAATCCTGGTTCGAGTCCTGGACACGAACCGGTTAATAGTTCAGGTCCAGGTCCTGGCCCCGAACCAGGTCCTGGTCCAGCTAATGTTTATTGTCTATGTGCTGGCACGGGTCTAGGTCCTGGTTCTGGTTTAAGCTGAAATTGTGATCAAGGTTTCAGTTTTGTCATGTTCCTGGATCAGAACCTGGACCCTAGACCTGGACTTCGTCTTGGACCAAAACTAGATCCTGTATTAGGGCCAGGACCAAGACCTAGACCAAGAAATTCGGATGTAATTTCTTTTGACAATTGGTTAATTGGTCGATTTTCGCTAATTAAAATAACAAGACGATAACATACAGTTAACATGAGAAAAAGCTTTCCGGAAACAAAAATTTATATTAATCAGCCGTTAATTGGAGATTTGACAATCCGTTGACAAGCTGTTAACAAACTGTCAATTGGCCCTTTCAGAAACCCAAATTGCATTTAATCAGAGATTAACAAGTTGTTACGTAATTTTTGCGTTGACAAGCGTTTCAGAAACCGGGTTTTAGTGACATAGTTATTGATGATGTCTTCTAAAATCTGAAAGAGACTGCCGTTTTAGTACACAATCGAGTTACAATCAGACAAGGAAATAGTTTAATGGCAGTCCAATGGAATGTCAATGGAAAAGCAGTGGTCTTACATTAGTAGCAGGATTTCCAAACATGTCAATATTCTAGATCCAATTCAGATAAAATTGAGCTATTCGTACGTTACCAGACTTCGGGCCCTGGGCCCTGGGGCTGTGTGTGTTCATAGATATTATAGCAAAGGCAAATCTACTGATGTGGAGAACTTTTCAGTTCAATACGGTTTTAGGTATATGAGCTATCACATGCTGAAACAATCTTATGTCAAAAAATGCGTGTACATTGCACCATACGACGATACAATTTGGACTAACAACCTTATATCAATATTTTATCTTTTGAAATCCGCTTCTGTCCATAACTATAACTTTATAACATTTTACACATTAGGCCCGGATTGCACCAAATTCAAAAACACATCTAATAATTACGTTTAACTTCATTTTGTATGAACATTAGTGTATATCTTAAGCTTAAACTCGATTACGATTTTGGTGCAAGCCGCTTACTTATATTTATTATAATTTTTTATTGAAGCAAATAAAACTCTATTGAAAGCGTTTAAAATATTTACCAGATATCGAGTTTCATATCTAACATAATATACTTACAAGCCCATCGCCCCAAAGATTTGAAGTTGACTTTATTTATAGTTGGACCGATCAGGCCGTGGTACAATATTCTTATTATTGCTATCAATAACCGAAAGGCAATATATCCTAGTAACCCTAGCAGCACTATGTCTAAAATTTTGGAAAACATTATTTATTTTTTCAGTTATTTTAGTATACACTGCACGAGTTACATCACTTGTATGTTGTAACAAATCAAGGCTCGTTTGACTTGGCCCTTTAGCCAAAAAAGTTGTAAGGGCAGTGAAATAGCCAAGTTCGGCAAGTTGGTCTTCAAAGCATGGGTAACTTTATACTTATCTTGGAGCTACATAAAGGCAACATATTTTGCACCAACACACTGTTGTTATATTACGTTCATTTCTCATACTACAAATCCATACTCTCATAGGTAATTTTATCAGTATTCTCATCTTCTTCATTTGATAACGTCCAAAAAAATACTAGTTCTCAGTACCTACTTTAATAGACTTATTACTAAACTACTACTACTATGCTGAGAACCTTTCTAATTAATAATACATATCAAACCAAACCACGTCTTTACTACCCTTTAAGCTTTGTTAGAATTTCGACACCCGGGGCGAGGATATGATAAAAAGTCAAATATGACTATCAATATGCCTAAAAAGGATTTTGAAAGTTTTGTAACAGATTTACGGTGACTCAAATCTTAATTTAGACAGATTTTTGAATTTATTGTATTAATGTCAAGTGAAGTAACAGGTTTTTTTTTACAATTAGGAAAATGTGTTTAGTAAGCCGTGCTAAATTTGCGGTCAACTTAGCGGGGACTCTGCAATGCCTCCAGATAGTGAATATTATCTGTAGATATTTCCTATCACATCCATCCAGTACCTATGTTGATAAGTTATATACTATCTTTTAATGATAAGTAATCATGAGATTGCAAATTAATATTTGGTAGACTACTTTAATTACAATTGAGCCTTGTTACTTAAATAAATAATTATTTCAACAGTATGGCACCTCAGCCATATTCTCAAAATTGTGACTGATGAATATTTCAATGGTACGGTGTTCGTTCTGGTTACCTGTTTGACGTGATGCCTATAGCTACATTCTATAGGCAGGCCGTAAGCTCGTTTGCCACCTTGGTATAAAAAGAAATTGAGACCATCAATTGTGCATTGAATTCAGACCAAATAAGAAATAAAGACAGAATTCTGCGAACAATATACTAACGCACGCCATACTGTATACACAGTCACACACGCGCACATTAGGGTGTCCCGTCCATGTATGAGAAAAAAAATATTTCAAGCTACACAATCGCAAGAGGTATCAAAATTTGCGTAATTTAACACAGATTATGAAAAATGTAAAAATATTTGAATTATGTGTAATCTTGAGGGCTCTACCGAACGTTGAAAATTTGGGAATTTTAAATTTTTACAGAATTTTTCCGCTGGCTTAAAATAATACAAATTCAAGCTTATTCTATACTAAAATATAAAAATTAAAGAAATATAGCATAAAAAATAGAATAATCAAAATAGAGCATATAATCAATATAACATTTTTTATTTTAGTTTGCTTGTTATTGAGTCAAAAATTATGGATTTTGTCCGTGATTGCATATTCCAATACAGCCATCTCAAGCATTAGCGTCAGTAACACAGTAACACTATGAGAGGCCTTTGTTACCACAGATTGTGTATAACAAGGATAGTCAACAATTTCCAAGCTTTTATCTTTTGCCATGATTTAAAAGTCATCATTAGAAAGATGCTGAAGGTGAACTGAATCGGCGGTGCAGTGAATAACCGGCGTTGCGGATTTCCCTGTCACACAATAATTTATGTGTAATCTTCAACAAAGAAGTTAATTTTAAAAGTTTTTATTTTGATTTTAGTGCTACTTTCAGCTTTTCTAGCTTATTAAGTTAAATCTTTAGTAGAAAACAAGAGGATGTCAGGCAAAACAGCAGCAGCATATCGCATCGATAAACATTATCTGTCACAGAGCTTAGCTACTTTGTTAGTTGGCTTTGCTTAATGTTTTGCTATTCGCTGTTGAAGTCAGTGGTGTCTCTCTCGAGGTCGTTTATGTCGGGGATGCCTTTGGAACATACTTCTGAGAAAGATTCAAGCACTAATCACAATTTGCAGAAACAGAATCGGTTTCTTAAGAGGCTTCAATTTTCCTATGCTGTCTTTTTATCAATCTAGTCCTTTATTTTTAATCAATACTACTCATTACCATTTTCCTAACATTAAACTTCTCTCATTGATGAGAACTTCCTTAGGTTTCAAGCTCAAATACACACAAGATTCATATGAAGTACACTTAAGAAGAAGTCTAAAAGCTTCTTAGATAACTCTAACTACACTCGTTACGTCATTCGTTTTTGAAACTAGACATAATTTATTTAGCTTTTGCGGTATCTTTTCAAATTGAGGTAGGAATCCATCCACTTTTCGTGGTCAAATGATTTCAGGAATTAGATAATTTTGCCATACTTTCGACTAGCTTTTTTGCCCGCATCTTCGTCTGCGCAAAATTTGATGGGAACGTTCCGGACCCGTTCCCGTGGCAACCACATTGAATCTCGGGAAGAACTATAGCCTATGTAACCCCCTGATAATGCAGCTTTCTATAGTTGAAAGAATTTTTTAATAGTAGTAAGTAGTAATTGTTGAGCGTATCAATACAAACAAACAATCAAACCTTTTCTCTTTATTATATTAGTATAGATTAGAATGGAAGCTTTGGGTCCAAAAATTTTTGATATTTTCTGAAACAGTCCCATATAAGTATTACTGAATTGGATATATTCTTTCTATTACCGGTACTTCCATTTCAAGTCGTTCTTGACTAATAAAATAGCGCTACCAATCGTCAAATTCTAAGTATGTTCTCAATATAGCGGAAGTGCCTTACGACGTCTCGAACTTATTATTAAAATAAAGTCACAAAATTTACTTTTACACTGTATCGCAACTACAGTGTAAAAGTAGTACTTTGAATTCGAAAAAACATTAGCGAGTAAAGTCCAAAAGCTACAAAGTCCTCGAAACAAGTTGAAATGTACCAAGTTACCTGTGACTGAATTTGCAAGTCCCAATCTGCTAATTTGAGGTTGCCGATAACATATTGTTGCATAAAAATCTAAATATCGTGTTTGTATTTCAACTTAATAAAATAATAACTAAATATTTTTCATATTTACGTTTAAAATAGGATAGCGAAATATTACCTTAAATTTGTAAATTTTTCAAAACTTTGCTGATCTGTAGAACCCTAAAGGTATAGTTTAATTTGGTTTTTAGAGTTATTTAAGTAATCTACGATTAATTACGCAACTTTTGACCGGTCTTGAGTTAAGAAAAACAAGAAAGAGATATAATATAAAGCTGAAATCTGGAGTAGCGAAATATCATAATTTTTCAGAACTTCAAAGATCGGTAGAACCCTGAAGATCAAATTTTATTTTATTATTTTTATTATTATGGTAATCTGCTATCAATTACGCAAATTTTAAGAGGTCTTCGTTAAGAAAATCCAAGAAAAAAATTCTCGGGACACCCTAGCGCACATTGTTAACCAAACTATTGGTTGCTATTGACAACCAGACTACTAGTCTAAGAGCCCATGAGGGCCAGACCTTCCTATTGTCCGTAAGTATGAAAGTTTTTCCATGTGTGTCCCCAACACAGGTAAGAATGATCCCCACCCATGAAACCTGGATCGTGGTTCCTTTGGCAGGTAACAGGTAACAAAGGTGTATAAAATCTTATCTCCAATTTCTTAAGTTAGCAAGCTCAATTTTTTTGTATTTTATTCGTAACAGCATTAATACTCACGATGCTCATTGCCAGACACATAGTATGGTTACAACCCTCCGCCGGACACCCCTAAACTATAATTCTCTGTAATTATACTTACCTTATATTAGGAAAGCTGAATTTTATAAATGTTAGTCAGATAATTATTAAACTGAGTTATCTTAGTAGCCAGACAGTTTTTTGGGTTCTATAATCCTGCCAGACGCATAAAAAGTGTCTCATATGCAACAACTGGTGCGAGTGAGACAGAGCGCTCAGTTCATTGCAATGTTATGCTAAACATATACTATCGTTTATTCCAAATTGTTTAGTGATTTTTTTTTATAATTCATCAAGAAATTTAATAAAATAAAATTATTACAGTCAGAATAATAAATTTTTTAATCTATAATCAGTAAACATTTTCTAATATTCACATTTAATCAGTAAATTTTTTCTAATATTCACATTTTTAAACTCGTGATATATCTCGAATGGAATGTCTGAATTGCATAATTCAAAAAGTTATATAAAGGTATTGAAGCAGTCGTGAATATGAAGTAATTGATTTTGATAAGGATTATTAGCAAAGTACCAATAAATAGCGTTTTTTAGCGGCGGCATTTCAATTAAATTTTGAAAATAAAAGAACACATGCATACATGTGACATAACTATAATAGTTAGACATATACCGTCGTGACACTTTTTATAGATAATGATGTGTTCTGCAAAGTCGTAGTACATTATTTTGTTCTATCATCAATAGTTTTCGCAGCACACGCGATGTAAGGAATTTTTTGGGTATTTTTTTACACCTTGGGTTACATTATTGGAGTTTTATTAATGAACCGTAATTTTTTAGAAAATTACGCTCCCGCTCCGGCCATGTACCAATGACTGTTTTTTGAGTTATGTACATTAGTTGAATACTAACCGATGCTCTTACGGTGAGGAAAAACATCGTGATGAAACCTGCACATTCAGGCGACTGGATGTGTAACCATGATCCAATCTGGTCAGTTTCCCTTGTTAGCAGGGTCATGGAGGTCAGACGGCAGTCGCTCCACTGTAATTACCTGACCTGCCAAATCCTGGATCATGGTCAAGGCGGACCCCGGGCCCTCGTGCGCGAGAGCACAACCGGGACATTAACGCCAAGATGGTCACCCGGGGATAGTGCAGCTTCCCAACGGTGAAAGAATTTTTGAAATAGGACCAGTAGTTTCGAAGCCTATTCAATAAAAACAAACAAACAAACAAACATAAAATCAAACATTTCCTTTTTATAGTATTAGTATAGACGACAGCTGATGCGCAGTAAAAGATCGCACCGAACCGAGCGCTCTGTCTCACTCGCAGCAGTTGTTGTATATGAGCCCCACTCTCGCAACTATTACACTTTTAATGCGTCTGGCAGGATTATAGAACCCAAAAAACTGTCTGGCTACTGAGAAAACTCAGTTTAATAATTCTCTGAATAACATTTATAAAATTCAGCTTTCCTAATATAAGGTAAGTATAATCACAGAGAATTATAGTTTAGGGGTGTCCGGCGGAGGGTTGTAACCATACTATGTGTCTGGCAATGAGCATCGTGAGTATTAATGCTGTTACGAATAAAATACAAAAAAATTGAGCTTGCTAACTTAAGAAATTGGAGATAAGATTTTATACACCTTTGTTACCTGTTACCTGCCAAAGGAACCACGATCCAGGTTTCATGGGTGGGGATCATTCTTACCTATGTTGGGGACACACATGGAAAAACTTTCATACTTACGGACAATAGGAAGGTCTGGCCCTCATGGGCTCTTGCTCTATACGAAATGGCACACATGTTTACAAAACCAGGCTCGTGACGCTGTTAACAGCTCGCCATCGTAATTTCTAATTTAAACTGAGGCATTGAACCATTGGAAGTGGACGTGGAAGAACGTCAGGAAAAAAAAAGCAGATTTATTTTTTCGAGTTACTTCAATAACGATCACACAGGCGTCACAGACAGTTTTAGGAAAAGGGAATGTTTAACTGCTAAAGTAGATAGACAGGTAAGAGATAGTCAAATCGAGCTTGATCAGGTCCTAGAAAATCATTAGTACAAAAAAAAAGTCTAAGGAGTTCAGCACAGGTTTTGCAGGATAATATCTAGCGAAACAGTTATTGCTTCAGAGCACACTGATACGGTTCAAGCGAAAAAAAGAATGTCTGATTTTGAAGATCATCTTTTAGGGTGAACGGTCGAGGAATCGAATGATGACGCTCTTGCTCACACTCTAAGTAGTGCGGCAGGGAAAGGTATAAAGAGATATGGGCCAAATACGAGAAATTAAGTTTACTTTTAAAAAAGAGCGACTATTACTGTAGGTAAACTAGTTCTGGACAACACATCGACGTGGTAACGCGTGTCTAGAGTGACTGGAGCACAGCTTAGGACTCAAGTGTTAAATATATTCTCTTCAGTTTTCAGCAAAAACGGTGCTTTGTAAAAAAACTTTTCAAAGCCCTGATTATTACTTACCTGTCTTGGTCTCATCAAGAATGGTTCTTACTACCTATGGTGCTTACTAACTCACGTCTCGCGAACGATAAGGATAACAGAATAACAAAGACACGATTTTAGTAAGTTCATTACTCTTCTTTATTTTTATAATATGACTCCATACTTTTTCTTCGAATGCGTTCTATAATTTTAAGACTAATATATTCACTTATTCCGATCCAGTTAGTAAATTCAGTGAACCACATGAGGATTGTGTGGCCAATACAACCCGCTGTTCTAGACGTCGTGCCGACTGTCTTCAGTGCTGAATTCACGAAATCTTTGGCCGTAGGAGAGAACATTGACTTAACGATCGGCCCAATGGCATCTTGAGACATTTTGGTCTTGACGAATCCCGGCAAAATGCATTGGATAAAAACGCCACTTCTCTTGTATTCCTGCTGCAAACCCATCGTAAACGTATCCATGAAGACCTGCAAGTGAAGTTCAATGAAACTGATTACAATGTTTGTAATGTATGATCCATGAAGTTAGTATATCTAGGTACTCTATGGAATGGATGAACGACCGCGTGAGAAAGATGTCAATAGCGGCATTACTGCATGATAGAAAGAGATTCATAGCGCGAGATTATAAACACGTGCCGTACTCTTTGGTAAGTGTCTGACAGCTGTCGGGAAGAATATTAAAGATAAAAAATTTAAAGAATTTATAGGTGCGTTTTAAGATTTTCACAGTACGCTAGTTAGTGTATGTCAGTATTTTCTACGCTGCAAACCAACGGTTAACTTATCATATCACCATGACGCTGTGTACCTTTGTAGACGAGTACAAGCTAATAAAGGCTGGCGGCGAGATGGCCGATAGCGATGACACGTTAATCACTGCGCCTTTCTTGCGCTTGACCATGCCCGGAAGTACCAGCGCCGACATCTTCAACATTGACAGCACATTCACGTTTACTATGTCTGAGATAAATGTGTCCCTGTAAACAGATATGAAAACTTTTTATTTCAAATGTAAGGTTCTTGTGGGAACTATATTGTTTAATTTCGGGATTCTTATCATCTAGGTTTTAGGATTAGGATGAACTATTTAAAATATAAACCCAAAAATTAACCTTATGTTCTGCTGGGCCATGCGCTCAATTTTAATTAAGTTAGTTTGAATTCATTGCCCCTAAAATGGCGTGAAATGCATTCGAAGGGAATTCTCATCGCGGCTCACATGGTGACTACCATAGCCTGAACGGAACTTCCAGGTACGGCTAACCGGTATCCCCCATAGCCTGAACATGGACTTTTCCTTGCCGTTTAACGCATTAAACTTACAGATCGTGAATATACGATACCTTCTTTACATTTTACCGATACGGGTACATTTTATGTGTGACGAGTGGTTATTTTACGTCGATGAATAATTGGTTAGAGATAAAGTGTAGTGTAGGATGTTTTCTGACCAAATGTGGAAGATGGGGCAAGTTACATTGACGTTCATTGGGAAAGTCCTACGTCCAGAAATGGGAATGATGGTGATGATAATGCAGTCACATAGGTAGACCGTAGCGTTTGCCCTTGTAAACCTACCAACACAGGACATTCTAGTGAGGTAATTTATTTATTAAATTTTATTGTACCATAATTTTAATTTATTTCGTTACAATGCGTTATGCAGTGCTGAGTTCCAATTTTAAGAAGCTGTTAGTATTAATTAATTATGTGGGGCGAAGTCCTCGGTGGAATATCGATAAGTTAAGGATTTCAACCGACTTGTGCCTCGAAAATGAAGGGGGGAGTTTGCACTAGTAGGTAGGCACATGGACTACCCACGTATAGATCATGATTTGATGAATCCTTTCAATTTGCGGGTATCGTCTAGGACAACCCCTCACTAAGATGAAAGAAGATTACGTCCAAGTGAATTATTATGGGTTCTTGATGGCGATTATGATGTTCAGTTTCTATTTATTAACTTACAAATTGGGTATATCCAAGTACTGCTCTGGATATGGGTAGAACATTCCAACATTGTTGACCAGAGTACCGATTTCCAGACCCGCCAACTCTTTAGCGATGCCGTCATAGATGTTGGTCTTTTTAAAGTCGGCCTGCACAACCTTGGTAGCCACTTTGAATTCTTTCTCTGCAATGAACATTGAGTTATGAAAATAGATAATCCAAAAACACAAAGAAATAAAACGCACTCAATCTCTACTTCAAGATCTAAAATACACTGTCTCCTCTTTAAAATCTATTGATCGTCTGACATATTTTTCAATCAGTGCTTCTGCTTCTTCGATACCAAAAGAATGGTCATTATTAAATACAATAAAGAAATTTGAAAGATCAAATCCTTACTCCAGTTTTTTAAATTACCTACCAAATAAAAAATGTGCACTAGTTCCCCAGAAAAAAGCCATCCTATCATCATACTAGCGCTTATTCGGGCTTCTGCCCAGGAAAAACAGATATGCAATTCAAATTATGAACGGTTACAAGTAAGGAGGGGAAATTCCAAAGAGAGGATTATACGAGTAATTATGTTTGAAGTGTGATCTGTGGTATCGTCGCTCCCGAATTTCGATGCGGTTCTTTTATTTGAAAGCCATGTTAAGTGAGATGATTCATAGCTTCGCTTCATTAAAGTCGGTTTAGAAGTTTGGTAAACATTTGTGTAGGTATACCTAATGCCTATAGACTGTTGGGGCTTTCTGTCAGTTTAATAATTACTAAGAGTCTCCCGCAGTTCACCCGCACCTAGTTCGCATTTCCGCAAACATTCAACTATATAATTAAAAATACTGAGGCCATCTTTTACTGTTCCTCCCTATTATTGCCCCCCTATTAAGCACTTGTAATTGTAAGTTTGAAGCTATTATGTTTTATCTGCTAGAAATAAAAGTCTTTTTTCTTTATTATTATTTATTAAGTAAAATTTTTTTTATACCACCAAGGTGGCAAACAAGCTTACGGGGTGAAAAGACGCGTATGTTACTCTGGAATAAAGTAGGTTCTTACTAGTGAAAGAATT
Source organism: Blastobasis lacticolella (assembly GCA_905147135.1). Lineage (NCBI taxonomy): Eukaryota > Metazoa > Arthropoda > Insecta > Lepidoptera > Blastobasidae > Blastobasis > Blastobasis lacticolella. The sequence goes on from LR990056.1 coordinate 8,100,907, forward strand.
TCCAATATCGGTTTAGTATTTTAAAGATTACCCTTACATTTAAACTTGAAAACATTTCTTTGATTGTTGGTATAGAAATATAGCTTGCTTATTGTGATTTTAATAGTGATAAGCATGCATGAAAATAAACTTGTCACTTTTTACTTTATAGCATGTTTAGACATTATCTTCAGTGCAGATATTACCTTCAACAATATAATTATAATATACATGTATTTATTACCTACCGATTTCTCCAGCCACTGATTTTAGTTTATCTAAAGAACGGCTCACAAGAATGATATCGCAGCCGCACGCTGCCAACTGCAAATCATAAAATAGTACTAGTTAGAGCTGTTAGTGAAAACATGTGATATTTCGTATTAGATTTGTGCTACTTCGTACATTTGTGCCCTAGACCTATTAAACACTGTATAATTGGGCAACTGTGTTAAATACTGTTTTCATTTGGCACTTAAGAATAGAATTGTCCTAATTCGTACATTCGTTCTACACATATTAGGGCTATATGAGTCGCATTAACTACATATTCGACATTGCAGAGAATAGTTAGGTATGTCGTTATTATCTTTTAAATGTAAAATAATTATTTTTGTAAACTACATTGTCGACTAGGTATCAAATGAAAGGGCTTTTGAGCCGGTTCCAAAATTATATAATACTTATTATCTTAGTGCAACCTGTATATTTTTTTTTGCGTAATACAAAAATTACGACATTATAACTTTTCTCCAAAAATGACAAATGCCCGGCTGTTATAGGTCCTTTGCGATTCAAATTGCTCTTCTTCTAATTGTAATCCTAGGAAGTGCCAAATAATTATAATATTTCTCGTTAATAGTTTGGTGATTAGAGAAAATATGAAAATTTGCTGACATATTCTCATTTTGCTATTTGAAAAATAAAGACCGGGTATTAGGGCGGAGTTTTTCCTTATAATAGTAGCTGGGCTAAGGGATAAAATAATTCCTCGTTTCAGCTAACTCAATTTGTCATAATGCATCAAACACCCTGTCTATAGATACTGGTAGGATTAGTATGTAGTGATCGTTCATCGTATGTTGTCAATAATTCCTTGCCTATTCATTGGCAGGACATGGAATGAACTCTGTGGCATGGGACAACGTGTGATGAATAAAATAAATAAATAATCGTGGACAAATTCACACAGCGCCATCTAGCCCCAAAGTAAGCAAAGCTTGTGTTATGGGTGATGTGATGTGATGGGATAAACTACTCATATCCTTTTTTTTTAAATACATACTTATTATACATAGAACCCACCTGTAACAGAAATTAAAATTCATCATTTCAATTTCTGCCCGGCCGAGAATCGAACCCGGGACCTTTTGCGTGGCAGACTGGCATGTTGACCACTGAACCACTCAGGTCGTCAAAATGCATGGTGATTTTGCAGAGGAATTTATTAAACATTATGTCAAAATCTGTGATTGAAACAATTGCAATTTCCCCTTCAGGAGAATTTGCTATTCTTCGAATAAAGGAGTATTTAGTCACTATTTCAATATAAAACATAAGTATAGCAGTCCCCACAGTTTTTACACGCGAAATTCGGATCTCTGTAAACAACTATCCCATGAGCCCCTTTTATTTTTCCGGGTTGAAGCTTATGTTACTCAGGAATAATATAACTTCCACTTAAAAAAATAAAGACTAGTTTCGGAGATTATCCCCCTACATACAAATATTAAATTGTTTTCCTCTTTACAATATTAGTATAGATAACAATATAAGAATAGACTTGTAATTCAATTGCAAAATGTTGGTAGTTAGACGATTAAAAAAGTAAATTATTCCTTACAAATGTTATACAAATAACTATAGTACCTGTCTCGCATACTCCTTCCCAATTCCATCTGTAGCTCCAGTGACCACTGTAATATAATTTTGTCATGAGAATTATACTTTGAGTGAGTTGGTGTGTCTGTATGTATACAGCCTTGTGGTAACCGGCAGAGATGTAGAGAAATCTGGGGAACATTTGGGAGAAGCCATTCATGGGGTATGAGTCAGGGTCCAAAGTCCTATTTATGACACTTGCAACTGTTACTTGCACAATTGCAACTTAACTACAATTTAAATAAATTTGGTCTTTTGCAAAAAGTCTTATTTAGCGTGGTAATGGGGTCGTAATTGACTCTCAGTTAAATAGTTATTGATGTTATTTTATTCCACAATCTAGTTACAATCAGACTAGAAACGCCATAAAATCCGAAGTTGGTGTTGGGCGTTTCTGCCTTAATGTGTCCATTGGCAGTTCTATTGAATATCAACGGAAAACTATTGGCTTTATTGAGATTCAATTGAGCTATTCGTATGTTAGGAGACTTAGGGCCCTGGGCAGTTGCGCTGTGAACAGTGGTCGTTATACAAGACCACAATTGTCTTGGAGGTAGACCAGTGGGTTTAAAAAGGCCACTTTGAGTGTTTCATGTTATGTTTCATTATAGAGTGCCACAAACTTATCTGATCCGGTGGCCTTAATTGGGTCTAAGCAAAGAGTTGTATATGATGTATATTTCTATTTACCTAAGTGACGCCATTTTTAATTGTCAAGATGAGGTTGTGGTATATTTCCCAGTGGATCACAGTCTGGACTTGTAATTGTTATTACCATAAAATTCTTAAGCGGCTGTTATCTGTTATGAGTATGTATTAAATAAAAAAAATTAATAGGAATCATATTATGAAATACTAGTGTGGCTTTTTAAGACCCCAGTTTGGACGTTGAAGAAAATGGACAGCAACTTTTTTATTTTAAATATACTGTCTCAAATCCGCATCTCAAGCGCAGAGATTATGACAAAGCCAAATCTATTGATGTTGTGAATACTCAAGTTCAATTCTACCAATATCAGCTATCACATGCTGAAGCAAATACTCTGTGTCAAAGAAATGAATCTACAATTCAACACACGACGATATATTTTTTTGCACTAACAACCTTATGCTAAAAATAAATCTTTTTAATTCTTCTTCGGACCTTTACTACTTTTTATACATTCAAAGTTCATGGGCAACAAACGCAATGAGGATAACCAGCTTATATCGTCCATTATTGAAGCAAGTAAGCGTTTAAACAAAATGTAACTCTCTACCAGGTATCTAGTTTCATACTTACAAGCCCATCGTCCCAAAGACCTAAAGTTGACTTTATTTAAAGTTGGACCGATCAGGTCGTAATACAATATACGTATTATTGATATCAATGTGCGAAAGGCAATAATTCCTAATATCACTAGTAACACTGTGTCTAAAAGGTTGGAGAACATTATTATATCTTTTTCAATTAATTTAGTGCTACATTACACGAGTTATAACATTTGTATGTTGCAATAAATCAAGTATCGATTGACTTGGCAATTTCTCCAAATAAGTGGTAAGGTTAGCGAAATTGCCAAGTTCATTAATTTCGTGTCCAAAGTTGATTTCGATTTTCGAGCTACTTAAAGGTATACTTACATTGCATTACGTCAACACACTATTTGTTATATTACGTTCATTTTTCATACAACTCCACAGCCGCTCATTTTCTAAACTTGATAATTTCAAAAAAATATACTAGATTTCAGTACCTTCTTTGTTAGCAATGTGTTTTTTGCATTGTTTGTTCTGAGTACTTAAACTATTCAGAAACCAGACAACGTTCTCACAGTCCATTGAACTCGGCTAGAAAAACATATCGTCCATCTTTAAAAATTCCGACACCTGAGCCTGGGATGACGCCTATAAAAACTCAATGATTTCGATTCCAGTGTTATTGATACAGAGACTATTCTAATATGCCTAATAAACATTTTTATGGAAGTTATGTTGCAGATTTTCTGTTATTTTCCGTTTTATTAAATTCTGAACTTCATTTAGACAAATTATTGATTTATTATGATCCAAAAATCAAAAATGAAGGTTGAAGTTTCAATAAAAAATACGATTGAGAAAAAGTTCAGTAGGCCGTGCTAAATTATTGGCTGACCTGGCGGGGACACTGCCATGCCCCTAGATTAGGAATATTATCTATAGCGTATCATATAAGTTTACTGATAAATTATTATCAAATCAATATTTGGTCGTCTACTCTAACTGTTTCGATTCTGTTATAAAAATATATTTTTATAGAGTGGCAATAAAAAAAACTCACAGATATTAATTTTAATTTTAATTTTAATCCATATACACTCTATAGTTTAGTCATTTTCTACCAAAATATAGGTTTACTAGATAGATATTTGAGAAATTTTTTAGTAATGAAACATGGACGTGGAAGAAATAGAAAAACAAAACAGTTCTTGTTTCATCTTGGCGTCTTGGCGGTTGTACTCTAGCGTGTGAGAGACCGAGGTCCGCCTTGACCATGCTCCATAACGACTGCCATCCGTGACTTTGTTAACAGGAGAATCTGACCTGATTGGATCACAACGACTGAATGTGCAGGTCCTTCGCTATGTATTCCCTCACCGTAAGAGCAGGTAAACTCAACAATCATCATCATCATTATCCTGGCGTTAAATCCTAGTGCACTCTCGCGCGGCACGCGAGGGCCCGGGTCCGCCTTCCTACTCCTCTTAGTCTACTTCGCTCGATCTTCGACATTGTTATTGGTGAGTTTGTTGGCACGCATGCCATCGCTTCTTCCCATGCCTGGCAGGGGTGTCATAGGCGCGGATTATACCAAGCGTCGGCGACGCAGGTTGCGTTATGCTGTCAAGTCAAAATTGTATGAATTTTAAATGCGCGTGTCAGCTTTAATATATGTCTTACTTATAACTACAGTGTATTTTATTAGTAAAACCTTTATTTTAGTCATTAGGCTACAGAATAATAACAGTGAGAGTATGTATCCAAAACCCCAGTGAAATATATGGACAACGATGATGATGAAGTATCCAAGGCTGATATTTGTGTAGGAGTTTATTAGAAAATATATTATCTAGGATAACGTATGATTCTAGTGGACATCATTTAATCTAACAAATATTTAATACCAATTAAAACATACTAAAATACCTTATATCTAACACGCGCGCCGACGCAGGTTGCGTCGGCGACGCATGGTTTTTAAGGGCCGACCAAACCGGAGCTCAAAATACGCCGTCGCCGTGATAACGCCGCATATAGTCGATTGCCTCGGGTTTTTAACGCGAGCTGTCAACATGATTTGTTCGACAAGGTTCACAAAAGCATTTTTTTATAGTGGCAAATTTTACACCCTATTCCCAATTCACCTCTCTCGCTTAAATCAGAAGCTGTCATCCGAAATGTAGATTTCGAAGAGTGCTATCATTTCTCTTTAGGAACTAGTGTTCTAGGACCTGTAGTTTCCGAGTTATAACGGTTTTAAGTTTGACAGCTGTCACCTGAAATTTAGATCTCGACGAGTGCTATAATTTCTCTTTAGGAACTAGTATTCTGGGATTCATTGTTTCTGAGTTACAACGGTTTTAAGTTCGGCAGCTGGCGTTATCGCAGTGTCAGCGTATTATGGGCTAAGGTTTGGTCGGTCTCTAATGCTGTTACAAGTGTCAACTCAAAATTGTATGAATTTTTGACGCAGGTTGCGTCGGCGCGCGCATTAGAAGTTCATACAATTTTGAGTTGACAGCATAACGCAACCTACGTCGCCGACGCAGCTAGCGTCGCCGATGCATGGTGCGTCGCCGACGCTTGATATAATCCGCGCCATAGCCACACATTTGTTTCCTACATAATTTAACGGTCTGCGCAAGACATGTCCATATCATTGAAGGCGGTACTCTTGCAGCTTATCTGCGATACTGACTGGCCGTGAATGCGGACGTTTTGGACGCGTTCTTTGAGTGAGACTGCACACATCTCCGAAGCATCTTCATTTCGGTGACGCACAGCTCACGTTGGGTGCTCTGCTTGGGTCACGCTCTAGTAGGAGCCAAGTCTCACTGCCGTATAGGATAGCAGGATTCATGAAGGTCTTATAGGGACAATTTTACCTTTTTTTTGAGGTCACAAAGGACACCTGTCACTTCCCGCCATTTTGCCCAAGCTGCGGAAATACTGGCTTTGACGTCGTTGTCGCTCCCGATATCCCTGGTTGCGCTAAGTATCCTAGGTATCTGATCTGATCGATGCGCTTGGCCTCATCTTCGCCAAATTCAACTCTGTCTTCGTCAAATTTAACTTCAGACCGCCGTTCTCAAGTGACTCCTTCCGCTTATGTACGTACTCATTGAACTAGTCGCCTCTTGTCAGAGTCTGTCAGCGCGATATCATCAGTACACCGGAGCAGCTATGATAAACTCAGATGCTGTGTTAAAGAAAAGTGGGAGCCCCAAAGGTAATAGAACGGTATTATGGAATCGTATATTCAATCATTATTTGCATTATTATAATCGACTCAAAAAATCATACCTAACATATTTTGTGTTTTTGAAATTGGTTACATTTCATTTTTTCACTAAGTCACAAAAGAAAGAACGGCCCTCTCCAAGCAGAAGGTCCACTGGAAACAAAGCGCCATTTCCGTCACGCATACATTGACGTTACGCGTACAGGCACTCACAGGCAGTTTCAAGCAGTGCTCGGTCGCGATTGTTAACGCGAGAATTCGTTAACTCAATAAGATCTCTGAGAGTTGATTATTTGTATAAATACTTTGACCTATAATCAGGACATGGATAGCTGTTTCTTCTTCCTTCTCCAGGCACGCCTACAGGTACTGCATCTACTCCCTTTAGATTGCAGCTGTCTTGGTCGACGGTAGCCACTTTTCATCATGGATCGTCTGACCTTCATTATATAATGATGATGACAGTCCACTGCAGGACTAAAGATCGACCCCACGACAGGGGTGGCCATAATCCCCACGCTTGGCTGGTGGGTAGGAGGAAGTAGTGTTATATAAATAACAATGGAAAACGCTGCTGCCCATTTTCCAGCGTACGGTGACTCTTAGATCTTTCGCCTCGAAAACATTAGTCGCCTTGTATGACACCCAAGAGTGTAATGGGTTGGTGCTATACTACTCTGACGGATACGGCCACCACCTAATATCTACCAAACAAATAATAATGTCATCATTCAAGGCTGTCCTCATTGGAGCACCTACTTAAACAAAACAATTATTTCTATTAACTTACGACTATTAATATCTGAAACTCACGGAAACTATTAGCTAGTTACCATTGTAATACAAACACCGCAACATAATTACTACGTGCGGGATAAATACACTAGTTATTAAATCAATAAACAGAGAAAATTGCACGTATATGTAATCATTCCACAGCCCACAGCAGTCCACTGCAGGACCTAAGGCCTCTTCCACAAAAAGGGAGGTTATTGCCATAATCTCCACGCTTGGCAGGCGGGTTGGAGATCGCAGTGTTATAATATAGCAATGGAAAATGCTGCTGCCCATTTTCCAGTCTACAGAGGCGCTTAGATCTTTTGCCTTGAAAACATTAGTCGCTCTGTACAACACCCACGAGTGCTACTTTAGTTATTTCCACAGTATTATGGCCTATGGCATACTGCTGTGAGGACACGCTGCCGACTGGCACAATGTATTTGTATTGCAGAAAAGGGCTATTCGCGCGATTTATCGATTTTGACCTAGAACTTCACTAAGAGATAAATTCAGGAATATTGATATAATGACAATGCCGTCACAATATATATACCTATATGAGAACTTAATGCATGTACATAAAAATGTGCACTTATTTAAGAAGAATAGTGATGTTCATAATATTAATACGAGAAATAAAGATAAGCTTGTTGCTGGTGCTTGTCGCCTAGCCAAAGTTCACAAATCATTTGTGGATCAATGTGTACGCTTTTATAATAAAGTTCCAACAAATATTCAGAATTTACCATTGAATAAATCTAATGTCGCTATAAAAACAATTTATGTCAAAAAAGTGATTATAGTATATCTGAATATGTAAATGACAAAAGTCCATGGGACTGAACTGCTGTTCTATACAGGTATTTACTTTTAAGATAGGACAAATAATGTATTAGAAAAAAAAGAAATGTTAAAAAAAAAAATTAACGTAGGCTCTGTGCGTTTCTTGCCGTTTCTTTCCCCCACGGAGATCCACCTTGGAAGCGGCGTTAATTTTACTTCCTCTCCCACACATGGTGTCTCCTGTCTGCGCTAGGGTAGGGGTAGGGTAGTAGTTAGAGTATGGGTAGGGTAGGGTAGGGTAGGAGTAAGATAGCGGTAAGGTAGTGATAGAGTAGGGTAGGGATAAGATAGTGGTAGGGTAGGGGTAAGATAGTGGTAGGGTAGGGGTAAGATAGTGGTAGGGTAGGGGTAAGATAGTGGTAGGGTAAAGGTTAAGGCAATGGTAGGATAGGGTAGGGGTAAGGTAGCGGTAGGGTAGGGATAGGATAGAGTAGGGTAGGAGCGACTACCTATCACATGCAGCATGTGTAATGCACGCTCACTTATAAGTCTGTCTGGCGGAGGCGTGGGGGCCGGGTCGCTCTTTTCCCTCAAATATGGTTGAATTGGACGATGGCTGGGCCCTGCGTTATACTCGTGAACGGGTGCTGCCTTGGTGGACTGGCTTACTCTTGTTGTAGTTTTAGGTGGTTTTTCTTAATTATACTAGACATACCTATATAATATATCGAACGCGGTCCGGCTTTGCCTGGCATTGTCGAACACGGTCCGGTCGTGGTTGGCGTAGGGTGGGTTTGCTGCGGCCGTAGGGTGGTCAGCGTGTCACTATGTGTTTCCTTCTTACTTTCCTACCCCTTCCTTCCTTTTTGACGATTGAAAGAGATATTTAATGTCCTAATCAATTAAGAAATTTTGAATTTTGACAATTTATAGCTTGTTTATTAACAATCGAGTAGGTTAAGGATTTCATCAATTTAAATACAGTAGTAAAACAATTGCAAGTATACACCGACAGACGCGCAACTATACGCCGATGTTCGAGACTCTGCAGCCTAGCTTCAATCAACCTCGGGTCACAAGTTATCTCCTTTGCATGTTTTTCTACTGAATCCAAAGCCGCCAGTTGATATTTGGCTGATCCATCCCAGAGTCAGCAGTCTCCATGCAGGATCGCACTTGTGCTTGATATAACTGAAGCAACTGCTTTGAAGTGAAGTACCGCCTAACCTTCAAGAGGATAATAAGTTTTTTTGCTGCAGTCTTTGCTTTGGATTCGATGTACTGACCGAAGTTGAGATTTAAACACCAAGAAGCTGTAGGTTTTCGGTAATTTCCACAGGAACATCTAATAAAGTTGGAGTTAGATGGAATGGACTCCTTATGGCCGAAAACAAACACGCCTAAGTTTTGGTTGCATTTAACGCCACCAGATTGGCTTCACCCTAATCAGAAACGGTCTTGAGAGCTTTGTCCAAACGATCAACCTTGGCCTCTCGACAAGATTGTTCCTGTTGGCTTTTGCCTCTGACAGATATCCATCCGTTACTGTGCTGTCATCTGCGTACCCAAAGGTACCTGGTACAAGCAGATTATTAATATGCAGCAGGAATAAAGTCGCGGACAGTACATATCCCTGAGGAACTCCCGCGTCGATAGCCTAGAGATTAGACGAGTAGCCATCGATAACTACACGGATTGAACGTCCTCTCAAAACATCTTATATCCATGTGCAAAAACCAACAGGAATACCAAATGAAGGAAGTTTTCTTAGAAGACCTGCATGCCAAACCCTGTCAAAGGCCTTAGAGATATCAAGAGACACAGCAAGGGCTGTGCCATGTCTGTCAATGGCCTCACTCCATAATTGTGTGGCATACACCAGAAGGTCCCCAGTAGACCGACAACGGCGGAATCCGTACTGGTGATCGCTGAGGAGATCGTTACCTTTAAGATGCGCAAGGAGTTTGTTGTTCAGTGCACGTTCCATAATCTTACAAAGTATGACGAATAGGAATTGGACGGTAGTTGGAAAGGTCGGCACGGCTGCATTTTTTGGGCACGGGCTGCACATTGGCAAGCTTCCACGACTTAGGTACAATACCAGTCTCCAGTGTGAGGCGATACAGGCGCGTAAGAACAGAAGACGACTCGGGGGCACATCTACGCAGGACTATTGCCGGTATACCATCAGGGCCACTAGCCTTGTTCACGTCCAGACTCCGAAGGATTTTTAATATCTCTTTCTGATGTATTCGCACCTCTGCCATAGCGCAGTCAGCTCGGGGTTAGATAGGTGGTGTTTTTCCTGCAGTATCCAGACGCGAACTTGCCGCGAAAAGGGAAGCAAGCAAATTCGCTTTCTCTTCAGCAGCATGGGCCAATGTTCCGTCCGGCTTCCGCAACGGTAGCAACGAAGACTGGCTGAAATTTGATTCGACCGCTTTTGCCAAAGACCAAAACGCCTTACTCCCATTAGGGTAAGAGGCCAGTTTGCCGCCAATCCGGCTTATGTGGTCGAATCCGGCTTATGTGGAAAAGCATGCCTCCCGCTAAGGATAGGACGAAAAGAAGTGGGGCATCTCATCCCAATCTGCTGGCTTCAGTTAAGTACTATCAACTTTATTTTTACGCCGCACGATATCAAAATTGGTCCCGGCAGTTTTGAGATAAATGCATGTCTTTTGCACATTTGTATGACAAGTGCCATATTCTTCAAACCAGCAGGGACATGGTTACGGGGTATAAGTAAAGCATATTCAACTATGTCTTAATGTCGCACGACACCAAAACCGCTTCCGGTAGTTTCGAGAAAAAAGCATTTATTTGTCACATTTTTGTATGGTAAGTGCCGTATTCTTTGAACTAGCAGGCACATGGTTAATGAAAATAATTAGAGCACCTTCAACTATGTCCTTATGCCACACGACATCAAAATCGGTCCCGGCAGTTTCGATATAAATGCATGTCTATTGCACATTGGTATGACAAGTGCCGTATTATTTGAACCAGCTGCGACATATTTCAGAAACCTACATACTAGGTTATAATACTAATTTCCCGAAGGTCAATATTTCTCCAGATCTTTAACTAGCCTGCCAAGCATGAAGGTTATGTCAATATCCTCCACTCACATGAAGGAGGCTAAAGTGTAGCTGATGGACATGAGTTCACTGCTGCAGTAAACTTTTAAGCGCTCTACAATTATACTCTACATACGAAACGGCTGATCTAAGAGGCAGCTAGTATGTAGCCTTTAGTGGCCAGTTTAATAAGTCAAAAATCAATAAAATCATCATTTATGATGATGATACGCGAGTCGGTAGTGTCCCTACCTGTCTGTCTCAACCATCTGATCTGAAAGTTTGAATTAAATAAGTTCACAAATGAAGAATATTTTTCCGTAACAAGCTTTTATCGCGCGGTATTGTATGGTACTCATCAAGACCATTCCGAAGAGCCCAAACATCTTGTAGCGTTCAGTAGTTCCTAAGGCCACCTCCCGTCATCATCAGACCAGGTCCATAGTACCATATCAATGCATTGTCATAAAAGTTACATAGGTCTACCAAATTTCAGCTCAATCGAACACCACGAAGTGGGTCCCCGAACATACATAGTTACATACTCGTCTGTGCTGGTTTGGTCACGTGTTGCGTAAGCCTCAGAGACTAGCTCCACTAAGAGACTAGCTCCACTAATGCAGTGCAGTGCACTGCGCGGCGCACCACGCAGTGCCACGTCACGGTGACAACAAAGAAAACGGTGGTGTTATTCTGGTTTTTCACGTTAGGCAACGTTCGCACGAGAGATTTACGAATGATTGTGAGTTAGGCAACGTTTGCACGAGAGCTTTTTCGACGCTTTTACGCGCGTTATTTTAAACGACTCGCATGATTATTGACCTTATGTCGACCTTATGTATGGAGGTCAGTTGGCAGTCGTTCCACTGTAATTGCCTGATCTGCTAAATCTTGGATCATAGTCAAAGCGGGCCCCGGGTCCTCGCGTGCGAGAGCACAAACAGGATTTGACGCCAAGATCATCATTATCATCGTCTTGGTGTTAAATTTCGGTTGCCAGGAGTCCGCCTTCCTACTCCTCTTGGTCCACTTCGCTCGGTCTTCGGTATCATTGTTGGCACGCATGTCGTTCTTATCGACGTCTAGTCATCGCTTCGTGAGTTGAACTCTCCTTCCCGTGCCTAGCGGGCTGGCATGGTCAGACATTATTGTCCCCACGTAATTTGCCGTTTAATTTCCTTACTATCATTATCCGCATCTTGTCTCTCACGTTCCGTTTAGAGTAATCTGATCGATTATAATCGTATGGTGCAGGATGTTTTTCAACAAGCTCATAAAACATTATATTGAAGTCAACATCATCATAATGACGCCACGATGATTATTTAATTTATATTATTGTAAATGCTACATTGACATTACAATTTGTGTGCCGTTTTTGTAACCTTGATCTGGCTCGGGTTAATATTTGATTATAACATAATGGTGACATCCTGAAAACCTGCTGAAAACGGTCCGGATACATTTCCAGGTTTACCATCAACTGGTAAGTCTATTTTTTCACCGGTATTCCATATAGGGTGCACCCAATATTTACGTCGGGGTCGTCTACATTTTTGCATATTAACCATGTGCAGTACGGCCAACATGTCTTCATCCTCGGAAGAAGATATAATTTTACTCTAAAATCTTTGAAAATTAATTTTTTCTTTGGATGTTTACTTCTGACAGGTGTCCATAGATTCACCATCTGTAGACCGTGGTAAGTCATTCTATATTTTAACTAAAAAGTATAACATCAGTAATATCTAAAGAAATTGAACCATGCAACTTCCGCGAATACTATACTATAACTGATACTTTTTACCTACTACTACGATGCTTTAAATGGGTTCGGAATGTTACATCGATAATAAAATGCTGAATCGACTGAAAGATTGACCGAAAAACAATAGATACTCTATTTGGAAGAGCTAAGTACCCTATTTGGAAGTCGTTATATTTCTCATACAAAAACATCTTGTTATTCTGTTAAAGATTAAACAACTAATTTTAAATTAATATAATCATACCTATACCTCTAATTTGCATAATAAATCATAGTAACTTTTAATTATTCAGTTTAAGAGTAGGTATAATGCATCTATTATATAGATACGTATTTGCAAAAACAATGCGCTGGCGCTGCTAATAGATACCTAATCAGATCGCCCTCGTACACAGACAGCCACACACGCGTCACGGCAGCGGTGTTCTTACTTGTGAATTGTGGAAACAGGTTCTATTCTAAAGGTTTTCTATGTTTCAACTGTGACTACACGTGTATTATCGAGAAGCTTTCGGGAAGAAAATATTAGAAAATATGTAAGTAGTATTTAGTTATTTAGCACTCATAATTAAGCTTTAAAAACTGATAACAATATTAGCTAAGGCCTAAAGGTACGGTCTGGATAATCTAGATTTCTTTTGCATTGTGTTTTAAAATAAGAGGTGAAGTGCCTGTCAAAATAATTAAACGCAAAATCACACCAAACTTGCTGATCCTACGAAAAAGGCGAAGCCGCTATCGGCATTTTTTCAGTCTGTACTCTACAAAAAAATGCTAATGCAAAATTGATATAGGTAGAACCCCCCACTATCAGGCTATAGCATCGTCCTTTCCAATGTTTTATTTATACCGACACTTCCGCGCTTTCTCCCTGTATTTTCAGTCAGGAGAAACCCTCATAATTTTCTATCGATGGTCTAAATATGTTACAGCGGCCGAGATAGTTGAATAGCCATGAATAGAAATGCGGTGTTTGACCTTCACCTGCAGTGTAGCCTTTAGGTTCTAAGAATGGGGTTTAATCTGCTTTAAATTAAAACACAGTCTTATTGAAACAATGATGAGAAAAAAATGAAGGTCAAGACAGGTTACCTAATATAAATAACTTCTGTTTTATTTAAACTTTGATTAATCATTACATAACTAGGTAATTAAAAGCCTTACTAAGAGTTAACAGAAATGTTTCCAAAGTGGTAAAAAAAAATGAGTAAAGCAAATTCAAGCACGAGATTTGTATATCGTCTAAACGATAAAATTATGACAACACACTTGCGGTTCGCCAATTAAGTTACAAATGAAACCTCTCCCCTAAGACCGGTGAAGATAATTTCACTTTTATTAAAATATTTTCTAAAGTACCGAATCGAATATAATAAAACAAAGCTGAAACCCATCCCGATTAAATCGGCTTATCGATTAAGAAAACCGCATCGAAATCGGTCTACCCGTTCGAGACCTATGATGCCACAGACAGACACATACCGCCACAGCGCAACAGATACACCAGATACACATACAAACTTATAACATTCTTCTTTTTTCGTCGGGGGTTAAAAACGTGTTGAAGTTTAAACAAAATGACACTAGTTCACAGTAAATTTTTTTTTTATCTACATACCGTGCCCCGTGGTTTTCACCCGCACGCAGTTTGGATCTCTATAAACATTCAACTATTTCGCGGTATATTTAACTATCCTATTATTTTACCGAAATATCGGAAAATGTACTTTTAGTGTAGAACAAGATGTTAGTGAATTTTCGAAATCGTTTCGGAAATAACACCCGCAACATCAAACCTTAAAAACACAAATAGTGTACGAACGTTTCCTCTTAATGTTTACTGTTATGTACTGTTCTTCTTTTGCTTTTGATAAGTAGATGTCATTTATCTTTGTTACCCTTTATTTTCCTTGTTAATTACAGTTGTATTAAGCTGACTATACAATTAAGTTATTAACTTTCAGTGACTTGACACGCACATCGTCATGGAAAGGCTTCCGAACGACCCGATTCTGAAGTTCAACGAGAACACTCTTTACGATGTACGTAAAGCCTATGGCTTAGAGAAACCAGAGACCTTGAAAGCAGCTATAGACCAACTGGAGGAATGGGTCCAAAAACAGAATCACTTCAAGAAGAAGGATTTTAGTAAGTTAAGTTGTATTTATGTAATAAGCTTTTCCTGTGACTTCGTCCGCGTTATTAGGTTGTTATTTTCCGAATACGCTGGATTGCGGCATAAATATAGCCTATATGCTATTCTGCTGAATTTCGTCAAAATACTGTCAGTATCGTTTTCCCATTAATATAAATAAATTAAATATGCTTTGACAATTCACACAGCACTATCTAAGTAAGCAAAGCTTGTGTTATGGTTCTTAGAATTCTGATAAATAACTTATATTTTTTTAAATACACACAACACCCAGATCTATTACACAAATTAAAGTTCTTCATTTCAATGTCTGTCCTACCGGGATTTGAACCCGGGACCTATGCGAGGCAGACCGGCCTGTTAACTTAATGACCCACTCAGGTCATCAAAGTCCAATGAGTAACAAACATCTAAATATCTTTAGAAACTTATAAATTTACGTTTTAGAAACTTTTAAATAGCGTGAACCTCGTATCTTCCAAGCCAGTTCGACGGTCCTTGGTGAGATTTCTAACAAGTTAATTATTGCTGACAACTTCATTGTTAAAAAATCACTAAGGATTTTTCAAGGCCAGTCATGGCATGCATGTGACCATTATCTACAGCTTTGTTATGATAGTACATAATTATTGTTATGATCGATTTAAATTATTTGTCGGGGTGTATTTTTATTATCACTCCATTCAAGGATTTCATCCGATGCAATATTCAACAGATCAATCTATTGTGTCTTAACTAAATAAATAAAGAAAATATCTGACCGTAATAAGCAAATAAACATGGACGGGTAAGAGTGGGAATATAATAAAACTATAAAAAAGTGTGTCTGTACAATTTAATTTAGAAATTGGAACACCTGATTTAGAACCATAATAGACCAGCTAAAGTATAAGAAATATAGAAATGGCGCCGAATGGATTTTGATGGGGTTTTAATACTTTGGTAGTTAAGGGTCCAACTTAAAATCTAGGCCGTGTCGCATCTAATCCAGTTGGATAGAACCAAAGAAACAGCATGACCTCTCCATAGTACTTTCATATATTACGGGGGTAATTTAGAACGATTGCTCGGGAAAAAGATAAACTGCCCTAAAAACTATTTCCATGCAGACGAAGTCGTGGGAAAAGCTAGTCTATTATAAAGAGTTATAAGTATAATATGTTCAAGTAAAATGCAAGCAAGGTTGACCAAGGTCTTCCGCTGGGGATCCTGTGGCTGATTGAACAGTTCTGCTGATAGGTACGCCGTGACGGTATTTTATTATTAGGAGCTTTCGGCAGTTCACTAACATGTTCCAACACGTCACTTGCACTTTTTAGATGGACAATTGAACATATATGACCCAACGATTTTTTTTTTAAATAGAGATAGACTTAGGCATTATTTATTGGTAACTTTTCATTACAAGTCATAAAATTATTATAATCTTGCAATAATTGGCCGTATTGTGCCCGGCAGAGTAGAATAGCACCAACCCCTAACAAATATGGGTGTCGTACAAGGCGACTAATGTTTTCGAGGCAAACCATCATTTTAGAATCTAGCTAGAGTCTCCGTAGACTGGAAAATGGGCAGCAGCGTTTTTCATTGTTACATTTATGACACTGCGATCTCCAACCCACTTGCCAAGCGTGGAGGTTAAGGCAATAGCCGTCCTGCAGTACACGGTTATGGGCTGTGATGATGATAATGATTCCAAATTATTTTATTATTTATTAATTATTAAATAAATTGGCATTTCAAATTATATATAAAAAATGTGGTACAAAATTGTATTAATTAATAGAATTACTCAAATTTTTTTATTAAATGTCAATGTTATAAATAAGTATATTATTCAAAATGTCAATATAATAATATTTCTATCTAGCTTATAAAAATATATACAAAACTGTCATTCAATTCCCTTTTTAGGAGTACCAATACCAACCGATTAAGCTGGTGAATTTTCAAATGCAAATCTAAATTAGGTACTTCTAACAGATTCTATGTTTCAGGTCGAGATTATTTAGAAAGAACTTTAATATTTAACAAAGGTTCTGTAGAGAAATCAAAAAAAGCAATGGACAAAATGTGCACACTAAAAGGGTTGATGCCTAAGTATTTCGTGAAATATGATTATAAAGAAGAATATGACTTTAAAGGAATCATGTAAGTCCTATATGTCGTAGAGTATATGAAAACATGTATTATAGTACGTCACCTACTAGATATAAAATAACGACAAAAATTAGTTAGTCGCAATTTTTTGTGCTACTGCTAATGTAAATGTTTGATTCTTTTGTTTATTTTATTAACTGAACCTGATACCTGATATACCTGTATTATCACACGATCTCACATGCCCATTTTACGTATATGAGTTATGATTGTATGTGTAGTTTTAAAGACCTCGATGTGATTTCTATTATCGTTCAATATCGTTCAATTGGCCTTTTATTTTACGGAATAAGATCACGAGTTACTTTCTACATAAAGTTGTATAGTTAATTTTATGTGATTATTTGGTCACTTATTGCATAAGCAACATTAAACAGTAAAGCAACGTAAACAACCTGAGGGAAATGTGAGAAATAGCTGCCTAAACCTGCCGGTATCAGGAAAGAAAGCCAAGGACGGCCAAAGAAGCGATGAATTGACACCGCTTAGTCGGATGCAAAAGCTAATGGTTTAGGACGCGAGGATGCCGAAGACAGCGCGAAGTGGAGCAGAAAGAGTAGGAAAACTGACCCTAGTAGAAGCCTCGGACCACCAGGATGATGATGATGTTCAGCACATTCGTTTAAAAATCATTAGAGCACTGAGATCTCCTGTCACAGGCCACAAACTACCAATAAGTATTTTCTCTTACTCACTGGATTACAAATTAGACAAATTAGATAGAATTAGACATGACCACATAGAGGTATAATTATAACTATGCCAAAATTCTAATAACATGAATATATTTTCAGATACCACGCATTACTTCCAAAAGTAACCGAAAATCACAGTAGAATATTTGTCCTTAAAAATGTCGGCCAGAAATTCAAAAGCAATGTCTTAGAGGAGTATTTCAAAGCTTTATATTTGGTGAGTTGTGTATAATGTATTACTTTAGTTAGATACAAAATTCGTTTTCCTTTGAGCGCCTGCGCGTACCTGCAGGTGAGAGGAAGTATAAACCAAATAGTTTAAATTCGCACTGTAAAACAAGCTAAGCTAGATTCTAATTACCGAGGACAAGCACAAAAAATACTTGTATTTTTTTCTAATTTTCTTATGTATTATCTGATACCCGTTCCAGTCCAAAGCCTGTACCAATAGGCATTATTCTTAAATATAAATAAATATGCGAAATACTTTAAAACTAGCCCAATGTCGATGTGGGGCCTAAGTAATAAATTAAGATTTGAGGAAACAAGGTCTAAGACACGATATAGTCTTTCAGCCTGGACAGTCTTCTTCGCAGTATTGTCAGGGCTTGAAAAGTATCGACAGTCTCAAAGACTTGCTTTTTAGTGGGGAAGTCGAAACAAATATGTTCCCTTCTCCTTCTTATTATTTCTGATTAAAATTTGTTAGTATGCTCATTTGTACCGTGCCCAAGACAATATACGTATACGTGAGTATACATAGGAGACATTAATTGTCACCATAATAAGTGGATATATAAATGACACAATTGGAGAGAGAATATTAAATTGGGCAGTAAGAATGAAGTTGTTCCTTATTTTTGACAGCAAGTCCAAGGGAATATTTTAATTATCTGGGCGCTGGGGCAAAGATTACAATCCAGACATGGCCTTTACGTCTCGAGATCCTGGTGGTCTTCCAGTCTAGCTAAATAACAGCCGCGATTGACAGTATGGTTTATTCATTATACGTAGTCACGATCAGCCTACACTACAGCAAAAAAGCTCGCCATCCTCTCAAAGGTTAGGCGGTACTTCACTTCGAAATAGTTGCTTCAGCTGTATCAAGCACAAATTCGGTCTTGTATGCAGTACTGTTGCCACCTTTGGTATGGATCAGCCAAATATCGACTTGCTACTCTGGATTCGGTGGAGAAGCGCCCTCAGAGGATTATTCATGATCGAGAACTGATAGTTGCGCGTTGGTCTAAGGAATTGTTCAATCTAATTCCGCCCGCCCCTTTCCGCCTTAGGGGCACAAATGGAGGGCAGGCGTTCCACAAAGATTTACTCGTATAGTAGAATATACCAGCTATCCGCACGAACCGCTTTGGCTCGACCTTTCTAATGTGAACAGCTAAGGAGTAGAACGCTTTGCCTGCTAATGTGTTCCTGGAACAGTTTAACCTGGACTTCTTCAAGGCTATATTATATACGCTGTTATCGTCGCTTTCTAACAGATGAGATAAAGGTTAAATTTTTAGCTAGTCTATAAAAAATTTAAGAGACGTAGGGCATAGCGGGGTATCCCGTTCGAATTGGAGCCGCCCGACTGGGGAAGTACCTCCTTACAGATATACCTTACAGAATACCGCAGCTAAACAATATTATTTTTAATAGTATTGTGTTACTGCCGATGAGTAAGGTCTCCAGTCTTCCATGGGGTGGGGATTAGGAGAACCGTGGCTTTGGCAGTGGAGATGCATTTGCCTTATTGATGCCAGAGCAAGGTGTTATAAAGGTGGGCAACGCATTGACGATACTCTTGGTGTTGCTTATGTCTATAGGCAGTGCTGACCACTTTCCATCAGGTTGCCCGCATGCCTGTTTCACTACCGTATGACATAAAAAAAGTAATAATAATACTGATGTTGAATTATTCTTTACAGTTTGTGGAATACGTGAAGGCCAACGAGTACTCAAAAAGTTTCACAGTGTTGCTGGACTACTCTGATACGAATCTGACGGATCTTGCATTTAAAATAAGTCTCATGGAATTGAAACAAGTGAACACGATATTGTTGGTATGTTTTAAATATATCCTCGATTTGATCATTTATGATAATATCTGATATCACTCGTTTAGCGTTTTAGTTTATAATATCAATTTGACTTTTTATATTTGCTACTAGTTAGATATAATAGGACTTGGATAAGCCCGTATTGACTGACAGTAGTAAACATTATAAAGTGTGGATATGGCAATAATCTGGGGATAATCTGTCCTTGTCAGTCCTTCTTGTAAAAATTCAGTTATTTAGTTACGATTAGCAAGAACTTTTGTCTTAATTATTAATCACTGTGAAAATTATCTTCCGCACTTCCTTTTTAATTATTTAGCCCATTATTTAACAATATTTTTCTTAACTTACGAAAATAAACACTCCTACAGAAATCAAATTGTTTGTTATGACTTGTATGATTGTCGTTCTATGACAGATATAAAACTTCGCATAATTTGCCAAACAGATATACATATATATACATACATACATATATATTTTTCAATATGCGATTCGGACTTAGCGTGGTCTTAGTTTGACGAAATTGCCGAAAATTAATAAATAAATAAATATGCTTGAACAATTCCTACAGCGCCATCTAGTCCCAAAGTCGACAAAGCTTGTGTACAAATTGTGTACATACTTATTAAACCTATACATAACGCTCAGACCAAAAATAATGTGGTTCAGTTTGTTGACATACCAGACCGGTATGTCAACAAACTGAACCACTCAGGTCGTAATAGATTTACTTACGTTTTTTATTTGGTATGTTCTTAGGATCCATATACACCCCATTCAGATAAGACAGAGTCTGTAACTAATGTTTTATTTTAATTAAATAACTAAAATAAGCGGTGTGAGGTGCCGCCACCAAAAGAATAGCACCACCCCATCTCTTCCCGTGGGTGTCGTAAGAGGCGACTAAGGGACAAATCCGAAAGATGGGCAGCAGCATCTTTCTGGTTAGATTTACATCAACTGCACTGCGATCTCCAACCAGCCTGCCAAGCGTGGAGATTATGGCAATGACCTCCCCTTTCGTGGGAGAGGCCCGAAGTCCTGCAGTGAATTGTTATGGGCTGTGATAATGAACTAAAAAAAAAAAAATGCTTGTTATTTAATTAATTTGATGAACAAATTATT
Organism: Blastobasis lacticolella; assembly: GCA_905147135.1. Taxonomy (NCBI): domain Eukaryota; kingdom Metazoa; phylum Arthropoda; class Insecta; order Lepidoptera; family Blastobasidae; genus Blastobasis; species Blastobasis lacticolella. The sequence goes on from LR990056.1 coordinate 8,121,856, forward strand.
GGTTGTGTGGGTTCCGGTAGAATAGAATATCACCAACCCCTTACACTCGTGGGTATCGTACAAGGCGACTTATGTTTTCGAGCAAATGATCTAGAGTCTTCGTTGACTGGAAAATGGACAGCAGCGTTTTACATTCTTTTATTTTGTAACACTGCTATCTCCATCCCGCTTGCCAAGCGTAGAGATTATGGCAATGGATATTACGAAATAACCTTCCCTTTCGTAGAAGAAGGCCTAAGTCTTGCAGTGGACTGCTATACGCTGTAACGATAATGACCTAAGCTATTGCAAAAATTGTTTTAGGAGGCCTACCGCACAAGACTGGAAAGTTTAAACATACTGTCGTCGTCTAAAGTAGTAGATATTATCGTGACAGTAATCAAGCAAGCACTAAGCGATAAATTAGGTAAAAGAATCAATGTGCACTCTGATCTGAACTCTCTGCATAAAAGCATACCTAAAGATCTATTGCCTTCTGATTACGGTGGTCCAGAGAAGTCTATGGAGGTGTTGCACAGTAAGTATTCATTTTAGACTAAAAGGCAATTTTTTTATGTTATACGGCGGACAAACAGGTAAACAGGCCACCTGATGGAAAATGGTCACCGCCTCCTATGGATGCTAATGGACATTAGCGACACCAGGGGAGTCACCAATGCGTTGCCCGCCTCTTAAGAGTCTTCTAATATACCTCTTGAACGATCCCATGTCATAGTCCAAAGGAAACACTGTGGCTGGGAGTTCATTCCACATCCGAATCGTACGAGCAAATTAATTGCTGTTTGGTGTTATAAGTTAATGGCAAACGTAGGACAGTACCTACTCTTTACAAAGATTTTAATAACAGTATTTATTGGTTAGCCCTTTTTTGTACTTACCTTCGATCGTTCTTACTTTTCTACACACTCCTGAAAACGTATTTTCATTAAAGTTCTTCCACATTATTATTTTCAAGAGAGTGGTGTTAATTAACTTTATGTCATTTATGACAAATTATGTCTAAAATTAAAAAAATAACGTGGACATTTTATACTTAAGAAATACCAAGGACTCACCATTGCATTGCTTGGTTTATACATATGCTAGGTTTTAAACTACATAATTCGTAAGCTCGTTTTCTTTTTTTAGGCAAGGGTTGCCTGGACGAGATAGCCTGTAGGGATAAGGCCGCCTTTGTCAACATTGTTTGAAAATATATTTTTTATATATATATTTTTTATAGTTTGTTTGCAATAAATAATGTAATTATCTATTTATCTATTTATACTCTTAATCAGCATCTTTTGACTAACCATTTCGAAGTTCATTCTCAGCTGACTAGATTACGTTATTAACACTTTCTAGAAAGATTTGGACCAACCTAACCAGATAGTTCGTCTTTACGAACACATTTCCAAATTCCTTTTGTAATAAAAATACATATAATTCTTATACCAAATTTTCAGACGAATGGGTGGAGGTGCTGACCTCGAAAGAGGCGACTGAGTTCCGCGACTCCATGGCCTCGGCCACGACGGACGAGGATCTACGACCGCAGGACAAGTTCAACGAGGAATACATGGGCATGCCTGGCTCATTCCGCTCCATCAATCTTGACTAAGTTCTTCTTCTGCTCAATTCCTATTTAGTTTCAAGGAATTGAGGTTGTGCAAACGTATAGGGTTTAAGTATTGAGGAAACCATTATTTAAAAGAGGGGAAATCTTCGAAAGATACCACGTCGTCAGGGGGAATGACGTGGACATGTGAGATTGCCCGAAAATGGACCCTACCCACTAAAACCTCTCTTTTTTATGTTATACAAATATATGGAAAGTGGTCACCGCCGCCTATGGACATCAGCAACACCAGGGGAGTCGCCAATGCGTTGCCCACCTCTGAAGAGACCTCTAATATACCTCTTGAACGATCCCATGTCATAGTCCAAAGGAAACACTGTGGCTGGGAGCTCATTCCACATCCGAAAAGTACGAGCGAGAAACGTTCTTTCAAACCTTCGCGTGGTGACCAACAGAGGACTATGTATTCATAGCGTAAGTCCAAGCAGACTTGAAGAAACCTGCATAGTGAGTATGTGAAAGCCATTCATTCACAGGAGGCCAGTCCGAACAAAATACATAGTCCTTGGAACCTTGATGATTTTGCCAATGAGTTTCTAAGGGTAGTCGAGGTTAATTGGGTAAAGCTAACGGCAGATGGGGAAAATAGTTTCGTTTGTCTAGGTAACCCCAGTGCCGGTGTTTAATGGGGCAGATGTCATAGATTCAAAACCTATTATTTTATTATTTGACTAGCCAGGCATTTCACCGCTACCTCACCTGGATTAGACTTTTGATTAAGATACAGGTAATTCCACCATATTTAAGAAAATACTGGGCCTTCGCTTCTTGGGCAGCTAAAACTATATTTCCTACCAGCCCTGTTTACGATAATGAGCGACCCCTTTAAGGATTAATTTATAAAGGAGTACAGTAGAGTAATAGTAAATTCCATTTTAAAGTGGATGGGACGGGTGCAACGGCTAATTAGTTACAATTAGGTATAGATAAGGTTTAAACATGTCATATACAAATATACTTGAAATAAATGTTTTTGTGGATTTGGTACGTGCTGGTTCCTATTTCCTTGCATTTCAATTTAGATATTATTTTTAAGACAAAGTGGTTCTCTTAGCAATGTTGCATGAGCAATGGAACAATCTTAGTACCCATTATCGAAAAAAAATGTAAGTAATAAGTTTTCACCTCTGCAGCATGAAAAGGATGCTTTTAGTAAGTAAATATTTTTTTATGTATTTGGGAGAGACTAGCTGTCCACCGCCCTGTTTGACGGAAGACTATCACTGACGGTGTGACTATTCACTACAATGCCTGGTTTAAAGATCTAGCCGACAAACGCACGAAACGACACAAACGCGCTGTCAATCCCTTACAATCCAGGGGCGAATTATGTTGTCTGTGCACCGTGTGACCGAGTCTGTCTTTCCGTATTGGCCATCAGGAAACATAGAAGTGACGCTGCTTAAATCATCTATAATAATAGATGTTTTCCAAACACCATTTGCTCACACTTGCTAAAAATAAACAATTTTTCTGTGAGTTTTTACGCCCCCAAAGCATAGTTTTCGTACTGGAGAGATTAAAATTGTATATTTCACATGATATATTTTTTTAAGTTTCGTGCCTTTAAATTACTAACTATGCTTGCTTAATTTTTTTTATACCACTAAGGTGGCAACAAGGTTACGGCCTGCCTGATGGAATGCAGTCACCGCAGCCTATGGACGTTTGCAATACCAGCGGCATCACCCACGCGTTGCCGATTGTTCTAGATTTAAAGTCTGCTCTCGCAAATAAAAAAATAGCTTTATTATTTGTTGAACACATAACTATTTGTCCAAGTGTGTTTTCAACGTCTTATACATATTTTTATTAACTGTGTGTACAGTTTTTACCAACATCAATCGTGAACCAAGGTTTGTATTTTTTGTTGAATGTCTTACATCTGCCTGACCCTGAACAAAATTTGAGACTAGCTCCACTCATGCAGTGCAGTGCACTGCGCGGCGCACCGCGCAGTGCCACGTCACGGTGACAACAAAGAAAACGGTGGTGTTATTTTTCGTTATTAAGTTAGGCAACGTTCGCACGAGAGATTTACGAATGATTGTGAGTTAGGCAACGTTTGCACGAGAGCTTTTTCGACGCTTTTACGCGCGTTATTTTAAAAGACTCGCATGATTATTGACCTTATGTCGACCTTATGTATGGAGGTCAGTTGGTAGTCGTTCCACTGTAATTGCCTGATCTGCTAAATCTTGGATCATAGTCAAAGCGGACCCCGGGTCCTAGCGTGCGAGAGCACAAACAGGATTTGACGCCAAGATCATCATTATCATCGTCTTGGTGTTAAATTTCGGTTGCCAGGAGTCCGCCTTCCTACTCCTCTTGGTCCACTTCGATCTTCGGTATCCTTGGTGGTGAGTTTGTTGGCACGCATGTCGTTCTTATCGACGTCTTGCCATCGCAACAAGCTCATAAAACATTATATTGAAGTCAACATCATCATAATGACGCCACGATGATTATTTAATTTATGTTATTGTTAATGCTACATTGACATTACAATTTGTGTGCCGTTTTTGTAACCTTGATCTGGCTCGGGTTAATATTTGATTATAACATAATGGTGACATCCTGAAAACCTGCTGAAAACGGTTCGGATACATTTCCAGGTTTACCATCAACTGGTAAGTCTATTTTTTTCACCGGTATTCCATATAGGGTGCACCCAATATTTACGTCGGGGTCGTCTACATTTTTGCATATTAACCATCTGCAGTACGGCCAACATGTCTTCATCCTCGGAAGAAGACATAATTATAATTTAAAATCTTTGAAAACGGATTCATTTTTTGGATGTTTACTTCTGACAGGTGTCAATAGATTCACCATCTGTAGACCGTGGTAAGTCATTCCATATTTTAACTAAAAAGTATAACATCAGTAATATCTAAAGAAATTGAATCATGCAACTTCCGCGAATACTATACTATAACTGATACTTTTTACCCGACTACGATGGAGCTATGGGAGGGTAATAAAGTTAAGAATCTATGTATGTAAAGTTGATAAACGAGGAAGAATCGACAGAGATTTGTCAGGACTATAGCAAGTGGAACAATGTCGTCTCTGTCGTATGTCGTCAATGTCGTACTCTTGCGGGAGAAAGGGGTTTGTGTGTATGTATGTTGATATGAATGTTTGTATGGATGTTTATTCTAGCTCAAAAACTACTTGGCCGATTTTCGTTAAAAGCGTATTGATTGTCCGATGGTTACAGGCACTATGATAATACATTCAATTAAATTATCTTAGGGATATAAGAACTCAAAAACTTCAAAATTTTTCAATTCAGAAGATTGATTCGGTCATGTTAGGAATTTTTATTCACATTGATTGATTCTGTTGTAGGATAAACCGCACTGCTTAAATTTGTCCTCAACTGGTTGAAGACATGATTTTGGGACAATATTACGACAAAATGTTTTAAAACGTAGTTATTTCTGTCCTTTACGAATGTTTACTTAAACTGAGTGTATACCATGGTGGCTCATTCAAAATTATAACTACAAAGTATAACATCAGTAGTAAGTATAAAGAGAGTGAATTAACTTAAATAACTCGGAAACCATTGCTCTTAGAAAACTAGATCCTAAAAAGAAATGAAAGTGCCCGTCGATATCTATAAGGACTTGCTGTTCTGGAACAAGCGTTTTAAGGACAATAGTTTCAGAGTTATTACAGTTTTAAGATTGACAGCTGTCAACCAAAATGTAGATCTCGACGAGCACTATCATTTCTCTTTAGGAACTAGTATTCAAGCACCAATAGTTTCAGAGTTATTACAGTTTTAAGTTTGACAGGTGCCATCCAAAATGTAGATTTCTACGAGAACCAGCATTTCTATTTAGAAACTAGTGTTCTAGAAACAAACATGCCTTATTTATATTTCGGGATAAACTGAGAAGAGAATGACGACAGGATCACGAAAGCGAAACAACTACGATAATATTAAAGAATCAGAAAAAGGGGAGGGGCTTACGCATCATCGGTCAAACTTGCTTTGACAAGGTTGGTTTCCTATTTCATTCACACGCGTTGTATCTGTACTAAAAAAAGTAGACAGATATATGGGAGTGAACTGTGTCACATAAAGAGGAAAGATTCGAACTGTTGGCATCTGCTGACATCGCGCCGCACGCTGCACGATGGGGCTAAATTGAAAAACGTGGACAAAATTCATACAGAACTGACATTTCGGGCTTGAATTGCGGGTGTTGCCCCATCATGCAGTGCGCCGCGCGGCGCGCTGCACAGTGGTACATATCGCCACATGTCAATGTACTTGCATACAAATTGCTCGGCGTGTAACAAGTTTTGCCACATCGTGCTGTGCGCCGCGCGGCGCACTGCATGAGTGTGCGTTCAAGATAGGTACCTCAACTTCCGTCGTCAATTCGATACAAATTTTATCACTTTTGCTTTTTAATATACGAAAGATGTAGGGGGCTATGATGAAAGCCAACGCGTCACACGACGCGGACCATGGGGTCGTACGATGGACGTCGCTCGACAAATAGGAGACCTCAAAACCCCCGGCGTACGACCATGGTTGTACGATCGTTGTCAATTAGGACAGCACCTAACTTGTCAACTCAAGCTTACCCAAGGAGAATCCGCTGCAAGCACAGTCTTATACTTCTTACTTTTTATTTCTATTCCTTCTTTGCTTCTTTAACATTCTACAGAACAGCACAGATGGGACCGATGTACTCCAGCGCAGTTTCGCTCCATTCAGTCAGTACTAATGTAGCTTGAACATTAGATGATAGAACATATTTTTTACCAAATTATGTTTTATTTATTTGTTAATGTAATACCAACATAATTACATTTTACAAATTTGTTTCTCATGTTTTTATTTTTACCTCGTGCCTTTGTTTTCAAGTAGCCCAATAGTTAGACCACAGACGGATTTATCGATGTACAACACAAACGCAATTCTTCCTGTTCGCGATTCTACACAATATTAATTCCACACAACTGCTGCGATTCACCAGATTCACTATTCCACATATTTTAAATCATCTGGTCATCTTGGCGTTAATGTGCCGGTTGTCCTCTCGCTCACGAGGGCCCGGGGTCTGTATTGACCATGATCCAGGATTGGCAGATCAAGTAATTACAGTGGAGCGACTGCCATCTGACCTGCTACCACGGGAACCTGAACAAATTGGATCATGGGGTCACCTGAATGAGCAGGTGATGTTTGCTCTCACCCTAAGAGCATCGGTTAGTATTCAACTAATGTACATATATCAGAAAAAAGTCATTGGTACATGGCGGCAGTGGGATTCAAACCCGGTCCCTCTCGCTTACGAGTCGGATACTATAACCACTAGACCACCCATGCTTTAAAGGGCAGGCGGCCCGTTATTGTATTGTTGATTTACACTGACAGACCAAATTAGAACGCGTTGCTCATAGAAGTCTCATAATAACTCTGATCCTAACTCTGATCCAACCAGCCTGGTCAACGCTGTGGACCCTGGACTGCCATTCACACATTCGTCAACGCTGGGCACCATGAGAATGGTTGTATTGTAACCTCAGCTACAACTAGACCAGGGTGTAAGTTTAGTGGACCTAGTAAATATTGACCAAGGTCAACTCTGGTCATCGAACCTGGTCAACGCAGGGCACCCTGAGACTGGTTGTATACCCAAGCTTAGAATTAGACAAGGACCTATTAAAGGTTGACCAAGGTCAACCCCAATCAACCAACAAAGCATTGGACTAGGTTTGTTAAATAGGGTTGACCTTGACCAACCTTGACTGGTTCCATTAAACTTAGGTCCAAGTCTAAGTCAGCCAGTCCCAGGTACCCAGCGTTGTGGAATAGCGAATCTGTTGAATGATGCCATTTGTGTGGAATTAATATTGTGTAGAATCACGAACAGGAAGAAACGCGTTTGTGTATAATTGAAGACTGTGTGGAATAAATAATGTGTTGAATGTCAGTTGTGCGGAATCCATATTGTGTAGAATGGCGAATAGGTAGAATTGCGTTTGTGTTGTACATCGATCAATCCACACAGACACGCTGTTCATACATCTCGTTAAATTAAAAATACTAATTATTAAACCACCTCCCATTTTTTTTGTTCTCGCCTGCAACAATCTTGCGTAATATTATAACAAAAAAATATATTCTAAAAACTAGTGGATCGATGGAGCACTGACTAGGCAAAGCGATTCTATACCTTCAAGGTTACCGGCAGAAAACAAGTTTACAAACTTGACTTAAGCTTTGCACTACACTTATTTTAGAGAAACGTTCGAATGAAAATGCTGTGGTGGATGTGCGGCTTTACACAATTCGTCTAGAGTGGTAGCCTTGACGTGACAGATATTGCGGATAAGATTGAAGAGGCTCGCCTGGTTTCCTCACGTGCTGCATAAGCCTGGATAATATAGATAATAGGGAAGCAGGTGTCTAAACCTGTGTTTGGCGGTGTGGTGTCTGGCACCAACCTAATGTAGTCGAGGCAAAACTTTTAGAGTCTCCGTATACTAGAAAATGGGCAGTGTTTAAAATTTTTATATTTATAGCACAGCGATCTTTAACCTCACCTTTCGTGGGAGAGGCCCTAAGTTCTGCAGTGGACTTTTATGGGCTGTGATATTAACGTCTAAATCTGCCGGTATCAGGAAAGCGATCTCGCGGGAGACCCAGGAAGCGTTGGGTTAACATCGCTGAGTCAGATGTGAGAGCCAATGGTCTACGACGTGATGATGCTGAACACCGGGCGAAGTGGAGGAAGAAAAGTCAAAAAGTGGACCCTGGCGTAAGCCGGAATAGACGTTAAGATGATGATAATCAAGTTGCAACTAAAAGTATGTGTTATTATATTTGTACCAGCTTTGGACTATTGTACCTATATCTTGATGCGAACTTGTGAGTAGAGGGCGGTAAAAAGTAGTCGATGTCCATCCTCAGGTGCTGAACCAATTACATATGCCGAATTTCGTCAAAATCGACGCAGTGGTTTAGCCGTGAATCTATAACAGACAGAAGGAAAGTTGGGTATATAGGGATAGGTATAAAATAATTGTCTAAATTCTATACTGTCGTAGGCATAAGTATGCATGCATAACATGGATATTTGGGTGAGTAGATTGCTAAAAGTTTGGTATTTAGTATTGTTTCCTGACTGGAAGAGCAAGTAATTTTATAAGCATCACCCAATGATGAGGCACGTCCTGACAATAGAGCATTTTCCATCTCCTCGACCTTTTTTCTTACTGGACCTGATTAATTCAATTGGGTCCCAAAACTGATTAACCAGTCTCGAGCTACCCAGCGGAAGACCTTGGCCAAACTCGCTTTTCCAACGGTATTAGGAGGCACAACTAATGAGTGGCGAGCTGGTTGTGGTGCTGAGTTTCAACTATCCTTATGTACAAAATGGTTACCCATCCAGTTCCTCCTGTAGAAAACAATTTTGCGTTCCATTGGATACATTTACTAAGAGTACAATCCAATTACTAATCACTCAAACTAATTAAGGAATTATAGTACTCATGAGTGTCGAACCACCTAAACCATTTTTTACTTCACTTTACTTACTTTAGTTTTACTTCTTTTTCGTCGCTGTTATCATGAATAGGACAAAGAGAATGATGAAGTAACTGAGCATGAATCCCACTGTGGCCATGTACCAATGACTCTTTTCTGAGTTAGAAAACATCGTGATGAAACCTGCACATTTCGGTGACTGAATGTGTAACCATGATCCAACCTGGTCAGGTTCCCCTGGTAGCAGGGTCATGGATGTCAGATGGCAGTCGCTCTACTGTAAGTACTTGATCTACCAAATCCTTGATCATGATCAAGACGGACCCCGGGCCCTCATGCGCGAGAGCGTAACTGGGACATTAACATTTTAGGGATTCTTTTAAGTTTTAGGCCACAAAAATTCTAACCACAGGTGCGCTGTCACTGTGAGGACTAAAATGAAATTTTCAAATACCTATTAGGTTAGCTATACAAAATATAATTTGTAAATATTAGTTTTTGTACTTAGAAATAAACAAACAAAATACAAAACAACCAAAACTCTAAGAACAGGTTTGTCTACTAACTCAGCTCAAAGAGTATCTAAGTATTTATTGTAAATTGCCTAAAACATAAAAGAAACAATAGACCTGTAATTAGATTTTATTAGATTTAGATTTATTTATTCACAAAAACATAACAATCTTCAATACAACACATTGGTAAACCTCTTTGAGGTTTGTCTCAACGATAATTTCGCCTTCGCCACCACACATACAATATTAATAAGTAGGTACTTATGCAGTTACTTCATTACATAATTTCTACACACCTACAATATTACTATACACAGTTACATACATACTGTCACGCCTTTCCCCGTATTCAGGTACTTTGCTATGATAATGTGTAGACATTATCATAGGAAGTTTCCTATGGAATGTGCAATAAGTCAAGATACCCAGTACTAAGTACTTTAACTTATTGCACATTATTTCCACTCTGAACAACATCGCACACCGTCTCTCGCCGACACCGACGCCCGCGCAGCGCGGAACTGGTTCTTCACTCCAACCTTATACAGGGCGCTCTCATGCTACCTACATAAACATGTTTATGGTTTGTTGGAAAGAAAATGTTGCTATAGCAGACATTTTATCGAATTCTCATTTATTTTGTCTAATAGGTCTCTATGCAGGTTGTTTATGACATCGGGAAGAATATACTCAGATGTTCTTTCACCATAATAATGAAGACGACTAGTATGCAAAGTTAACAATTAAATTTGAAAGGTTAAATGGTTAATCATTTATTTACAGTTTAAATTACAATTTACAATTATTATTTTAAAAAAAATCTTACTCTAACACCAACCTTAATTCTAACTAAACTAAAGATAAAAAACTTGACCCAGGTCCCCCGAATTTGGAAAAGTCCCCAGAAGACTGGCCGCGTTGCCCCGCTGAATAGCGAGGCTTAAACGCTGACCCAAAAAGAGGCCAGCCTTTTGGTGATTTGTAATTTGGACCAGGCGCTTAGATAACTCCCGAAATAAGGAATGTGCGCCCACGGCCCAAGTGTTTCAACGCCAAATGGCGCAAATATGTAATCGCCACTGAGACTAGCATATTTGCATCGCTTGGCTTTCTCAGCTGCGGCAGCACCCGTCGCAGCCTGACACGCGGTCACTGGAAGATGAGACGGCGCAAGAGTATCGATGCAAGTAGCATCCCATACCAGAGGCACGGAGTGAGTGTCATTCCGTCGGGCCTCTTACCGTCATCGCGGGCTAACCCAATCGGTTCCAGCACCGCGGGTGCACCAGCGGGGGTAAAGGCCCGGCGGATGATATCGTTTAATTCCGCGTGACGAGAAAAGCGACCAGCGCTCCTGCCGCAAGACAAGCCGTGGTGGCCGACTGGTCTACAGGACGACCACAACGGCATTGATGAGGAGCGCTACAGGGTGCACCAAGACGAAGGGCCGTGGCAATCCTAAACGTGGCACGGTCGAGTAAAGTGCCGATGTTTTTAGAGGGCATTGCCTGTAGCCAGAGATCCGACTCCCACTCGCCAGCTGCCAGGAGGCGAGCACGCTCTGCAGAATTGGTTGATGCGCTCAAAAGGTTGTTTCGCACCAATCTGCAGAGCGGCTCGTCCCAAAGCCGCTGCGAGCAAGGATTAGCCGTAGGGTCCGACTCCGGGCAAGCCAACTGCCAAGCATTTTTGGCCTCGGTGGAGAATGCCGACTCAAACGTCCCCAGTTTTGACAAAATCTTATTTACTAGGGACTGCCAGCTATTCACCGAGGACAAAAAGGCTGGCAGAGAAACATTCGACACTTTCCGAATGCCCAGACCACCATATCGAATAGGCAATGATGCCTGGTCCCAGGAGGAATTGTCAAAATTTATATTTATAACAGAACAGAGGGTTTGTTTCACGGTGTTATCTAGGAACTCTAAAAGAGCAGGATGTTTCCACAGCTGACAACACCGCAAAACGTACATAAATTTAGGTACAAATAAACAGTATCTAATTATGACATAAGCCATGTAGCTGTTGATTTGGAGTAGGCGGTCCGAATCATCATTAAAATTTTGAATTTTTTTGTCAACAAAATTTTGGAAGGAATCATCAAAAATTGGGGAGCCTAGGAAGTGAAGCGAGGACTTGCCGACGACTGTGATGTTAGGAGCTAAAGCGGTAAAAGCAGTACAAATAGCGCCAGGCGTCGGACAAGATTCAGAGATAAACAGCTCACACTTCGAGAAATTCAACTCCATGCCTATGGCACTGAACTCTCGAATGAGGAGCTGCAGATCCCGTAATACTGTGCTCGCTTCACCTCCTAGAGTTCCATCGTCAAGGTACTACACATTAAATTTAGAATTTTGTTTTTCGATAATGGGGTGGATCGCGAGACTAAAAATGGCCGGCCCGAGAGGGTCGCCTTGCTGGCAGCCGACCGCGGAGTGCAGGAGGTGTCCCTTGTGTACAAGGTTGGTGGGCTCCTTGTAACACTGCCACAAAAAATTTTAATTATTTTGAGTACATTATGCAAGTAAATAATACTTCACACTTAAGTTGTCAATAATAATGCTTTAAAAACACTTTTAACCATGTACTACTATATAAATTGATTTAAAATACGGGAGCTATTTGTTTACGTAAGATGTCAGATGACAGACCCTATGATTATTAGGTTAAAGGTTAGTATTAATGGTTAAATTAGTACAGGAAATTTATTTAAGTTGGCCTAGCCCATGGACTTACTACCCAAAGGGACTGCGCACTGCTTTGACTAAAACCGGGCAGAGCGAGAGTCACCATCGATAGTCCTGTGTCCCTTTAAACTATTGGCCCTAGAACACTAGTTCCTAGAGTGAAATGATAGCACTCATCGAGATCTACATTTCGGATGACAGTTCTAAGTTTGACAGCTGTCATACAAAATGTAGATCTCGACAAGTACTATCATTTCTCTACAGAAACTAGTGTTTTAGGACCAATGGGTTCCGAGTTACAAAAGATTTAACTTTGACAGCTGTCATACGAAATGTAGATCTCGACGAGTACTATCACTTCTCTTTAGAAACTAGTGTTGTAGGATAAATCGTTACCGAACTCTTTTATCTGTTTTGTGGAACAAAAAGTCGTAGGTTAATAATTATGTCGACTCGACGTTTGTCGGAGAAACGTTCAGTAGATCAAAAGGTATTTTGAAAACTACTTTTCAGATTGTACGGATTACCTCATAATAATACCAAATTCACGGTATATATATTTCTCCAATAATGGCAACACCAAACATGACACTTGTCAATTTAGAATTACGGTGATTATGCCAATAACATTGTGTTTACACTGTTAGAAAGGGACAAAGGACTATCGATGGTGACTCTCGCTCTGCCTGGTTTTAGTCAAAGCAGTGCGCAGTCCCTTTGGGTAGTAAGTCCATGGGCTAGCCAAACCTTTGACCGCCATCACACCTGGTGGTAAGTGACAATGCGGCCGAAGATGGAGCATGCCTGTCTAGTACAGCCAATTCGTACTAAATTCAGGTATTCGGTTAATAAAAATATTTGAAAGCGATATATGTAATTCAGTCTTAGAGTAACCGTGAGGCAGTACACACACCGGTATGGAGAGTCTATGTGACGACCCGATACTAAAGTTTAACAAGGATGTTCTTCAAGACTTGCGTAAGGCCTATAACTTGGACAAACCAGAGGCCTTGAAAGCAGCTATAGACAACCTTGAGGAATGGGCGATGAAACAGAATCACTTCAGAAAGAAGGATTTCGGTAAGTAATGTCGTAACGTACACTTTAATATAATCACGTATAAACTATACTATAGTGTTCCACTGTTGAACACTAACCGATCCACTAACGGTGAGGGAAAATATAGTGATGAAACCTGCACATTCAGGTGACTGAATATGTAACCATAGTCCAATGGAACATGTTCCCCTGTTAACAGGCTCACGGAGATATGGCAGGCGCTCAACTGTAATTACCTGATCTGCCAAATCCTTGATCATGGTCAAGGCGGACAAAACAAGTTCATAATAGGGATATTGACACCACGGTTATTATTATTTTTATTTCGGTAAGCAATGTCTAGTGTACTTTGAAAATTAATTTTTTAGCCTTTTCGGCATAATACATAATTATACGGGGTCGGTGGCCTAGTGGTGAGAGGGTCCGACTCGTAAGCTAAAGTTCCCGGGTCCGAATCTCACTGCCGCTACGTGCCAATGACTCTTTTATGAGTTATGTACATTAGTTGAAAACTAACCGGTGCTCTTACGGTGAAATCAGATGGCAGGCGCTCCACTGTAATTACCTGATCTGTCAAAACCTCGATCATGATAAAGATGGACAAAATAATTTGCCAAAAGTGACAATGACGCCATGATTATTATTTTTTTATTTCGGTAAGTTATGTATGCTCTGAATCCTAATCTAGCGTTTTCGGCCAAGTACCACGTACTACGTTATATCATAGGTTATCACAACATTCACATTAAAATATCAGCTATCCAAGTGAATTTGATAAAAACTTGTTGTTTGCGATTTTTTTTTAACAGTTGTCGCGACAACTATTTATATGTAAATTGACGACGTTTTAAGCAATTTGTCTGCGCAACGCAACGTTTGGAACTCGTCATAGCGCAAAAAATGATGTAGGTTAAAACAAGTATGGTAATTGTTTAGAGGAGTGATCAGACAGTCAACTACTAAGAGTATACTGACGTGGAATCCACGTAGGTAAAGCTCTATCCCAAACTATGGCGAATCTGCTCTCTTGTCCTCTTTGGCCTGCTACCTGCACTAGGGAAGAACCTGGCGACTGATAATGCAATTGCTGTGGCCGATTACTGGGCAAGCCAGGGGCTCTATTTTTGAATCGCTCACTTCGATTCAAACGGTTATCCATTTTGATTTTCAGCATGAAAACTTCAATATTTTTTAAATCGCATTTGCAACACCGAAAGAGTACAGTTCAAAAATATCGAAATTCAACATTGAAAACCGATCGTATAGACCGAGCGATTTTAAAATAGTCCACAGATCCAAAATCTTTTTCGGAAATTGACTGTGCTGGAGGCCAAGACCCACTCTGACCCAGCGTACGTAGTAGGTACGAGTAAGTTTATGATGTTGGGTTATAAGTTTGACATGTGTGTCTACGTATTTGTCTCTTTGCCTATGTCATCGTAGCATCCGAACGGAAAACCAGTTAAATTGTTCGAAGGTTTGTTTAGCTAAAATCAGGTCAGATGTTTGGTTTTTTTTTTTTATAACAGACAATGCAGGCATTTGACCGCCATCTCACCTGTTGGTAAGTGACGACGCGGCTGAAGATGAAACAAGCCGTCTTGGAACAGCCTATTCACTCTAGCCTTAAAGGCATCCAGATTATATAGATCAGGGAACACACTCGCAGGCAACGCGTTCCATTCCTTAGCCGTACGCATTATAAAGGTCGAGCCAAAGCGGTTCGTGCGGATAGCTGGAAGATCCACGACATAAGGATGAAGCGCTCGCCCGGATCACGTTTCCCGATAGCGGAAAGGGACCGGTGGAATGAGGTTGTGCAGTTGCTTCGCACACTCTCCGAAATGTAATCTGTAGAAGACCGACAGACGCGCAACCCTACGCCGATGTTCGAGACTCTGCAACCTAGACTTAATCAACCGCGGGTCAAAAATTATCTTCTTTGCACGTTTTTCCACCGAATCTAAAGCCGCCAGTTGATATTAGTCTGATCCATCCCAGAGGTGGTAAGTATATACTCAATATAACTTCTTATCTTGGGTTGTCAAACTGGAACAAAGGGTTTTTACGATATCTGGGTTAGGTTGTTGTTTTTATCCCCCGAAGAAAAAGTAGGGGTGTTATAAGTTTGACGTGTGTATCTGTGGCTTTGTGTGTGCCTGTCTGTGGCATCGTAGCTCTCGAAAGGATGGACCGAATTCGACGCGTATTTTTAATTTAAAAGCCGCTTTTATCGAAATGGTTTATAGTTTTGTTTCATTGAAATCGGTGTTTTTCTATTGGCTAGGTTATTTGCATTAATTTATTAAGTAGATTTACTAGCAAATCCTTGCTGTCATAGATATTAATGGGTATGACGTGATGACTATCAGATGCGGCCTTGAAGGCAGTCTGTTTAATTTTTATTAATTTCATTATAACTGGTATGGTGGCTGTAGTTATAATCAGCTTATACTCTTTTATACTCTTTATCGTATAAATACATTTATATAAATACAGTAAGGCACATGTTAAAATGGCAGGTGTGAAAAGTACACAACAATTTTTGTTGCCCTACTTCCCAAACTAGGAATAACCTGTATCTTGGGAATCAGTGAAATGTGATCACACTTTGATGTTCATTGAAGCTGGTGGCTGTGTACATTTTGAGATTGAGAAAGGAAGGTATTTTGTCTTTTTTACATTAAGAGTTAGCAGGTTATTAGATAACCATTTGCAAACTACTATCAATGCTGCTTCCGCAGTCTTTAATGTGTCCGCCCAGTCAGAGCCTTGTACAAGCAGTGCTGTATCATCCGCATATGTAAATATTTGGCAATTTGGTATTGAGAGAGAGCAAAGTTCATTAATATATATATTAAAAAGTGTTGGTCCTAATATCGAGCCTTGTGGTTTACCGTATCGAGCATTACCGTAAGTAATATACTTTTCAGCACTAAGCAATTTATCTATTTTGACAACCTGCGAGTGATTACTAAGATAGTCACTAAACAGTTCCAAGGCAATTCCCCAAATGCCGATTGACTCCAGTTTCGTGAGGAGAGTAGGCACATGGGCAGTGTCGAATGCCTTAGATAGGTCTAGAAGTACACTAGACGTCGATTTGACAAGATCAGATACAGCATCTTCAGTTGAGACTCCAGACCTGAAGCCATACTGGCGTTCCGATATAAATAAATAAATAAATAATAAATAAAATAATTCTTTATTTTCTCATCACAACTGCTAATTATTATAAACAACCAACTCTAATAATATACATAAAATGTGAGAGAACTGACGTCTGTAGTAGATTTGATAATCAAACCTGTAGCACAGATCGCCAGGTCTTCCCCTAGATATTATCCGGTAAAAAATACCAGATCACCGGTAGGTATTTAAAACAGAGTACAATATTAACAAAGTAGCAAAATTATTCGTAAAAGAAATAAAATAACAATAATAAAAATTAAAAAAATTATGACCTGCGGCTGAGTGCGTGTGTGCGTGGGTGTGTGTGAGTTTAAGTGTGTGTGTGTGTGTGTGTGTGTGCATGTGTGTGGAGTGTGTTTGCTGTGCGGATGTATGTGGGCGTATAGGTGACAATTTACGATGATGGTTTTAGTAATAATTCCGTGGCGTCGTAGTCTAAAGTTTGCAACCAAGTTTTTACTATGTATTTGCATTTGTTCTTGTGCAGCTCGTGTATATGTAATATGGTATTTATTTTATTGTAAATAAAATCGCCCAAAAATCCATAAAATCTATGGGCAAATTCTGTAGAGTATTTTGAATCTCTACTGCAAACCTCATAACGCCTACGTTTGTTTGAGTTATGATCAATGTCTATAGACGAATGTTTTTTCATAACCGTGTGCAATATAAAAAGTTGTCTGACAGTTAATACATTACTTGTCTTGTATAGCTCTGTTGTTGGGTGTCTATATGGTAGGAAGTATGATACTTTCAGTATCATCCTCTGAGCTCTCTCCAAATTTATAAGATTACTTTTAGTTGTACCTCCCCATGATATAATGCCGTAGGTAATGATGGATTGGCATAAGGCGAAATAAGTTGTGCGTATTAATTTTGTATCAGCTACATGTCTTAAGGTTTTGAAAAAAAAAAAAAAAAAAAAAAAAAAAAAAAAATCTTTATTGGTACAAAAACAATATACATTAACCATTAGTGTACGGTAACAACAGCATTAGTTTTCACTGTGTCGCTGTCATTAACGCCCACCTCCGTTTCTTAAAGGTATCATTGTTCCAATTGACACATTAATAATACTCATATTTGCTTTACTTCATATAAAACAAACATTCAATTAATTTTTACATTATTACAAAATTATAAATGATAATGATGTGTGTGTGTGTGCGTGTGCGTCCGCGCGTTGCGTGTGCGTGTGTGTGTGTATGTGGTGCGTGTGCGTGTGTGTTACGTGTGCGTGTGCGTGTGCGTGTATGTATACCGTGCAAATATTGCATTTTACTTTCTGGTTAGAAAATCCTCAGTTTCCAGGTATGTTAAGGATCCTAGCCATACAGAAACCGAACTCTTGCAATGTTTTATGTTCATGGGATAAATGTTTAAAATTTTATTGATTCTGTTGTATAAGTCAGGAGCTAGATAATAATAATGTCTTCCCGAAACAGCAAGCCTACAAAATTCCGTTCTACAAACCATGTCAGTCCTTCGCCTACCATTTATCAGATCCGGACTATACGGCACCTCAGCATGCTTTCGCAAAACAATATTCAGCATGAACAGCTGCCTTACAGTCAGCACATCTGTAAGGGTGTAGAGATCAGATGTTGAATAACGCAGTGGCTTGAAAGTAATAACTTTCAAGACTGCTCGTTGTGCTCTCTCCAGTTTCAACATTTGTACCTTGCCCGACCCACCCCAAACAGTTATGCAATAGGCAATGACGGATTGTGCTAAAGCAAAATATACTGATTTAATAGTATCCCAATCAATTACCCTCCTGAGATTTCTAAAAACAAAAATCAGCTTTCTGACTCTGCTCACACATATTTTGATGTGTTCATTCCAAGATAGGTAGTTGTCTATCCAAACACCCAGGTACCTGATATGTGGTGTCTTAGAGATTTTAAAACATTTACAGGAAGCTCTTGAGGGACATATGTGTTTGTGAACCTGTATAGAAAAAGAGGACGGTGGGAGCGAAGAAACGTTAGGCGCAAAAGTGACAAATTTAGTTTTGTCCAAATTCAAAGTTAGAAGATTAGCAGACAACCACCGCGAAACCTCACGCAGTGCCATTTCAGCATGATCATGAGCTTCACTCCAACTCTTTCCTCTAACCAGCAGAGCTGTGTCATCTGCATAGACTATAATATCACAATTTGAAAGAGTTAATTTACAGAGGTCGTTTATATAAATGATGAACAAAGTAGGACCCAAGACACTTCCCTGGGGCACCCCGAAATCCAGTGGCTCCTCCCGACTAACAACATCATTGATAGTAACACACTGAGTTCGTTCTTGCAGGTAACTTTTAAAAATTTCCAGAACAGTACCTCTAATGCCAATATTTTCCAACTTTCCTATCAGAATAGGGACTGAGACAGTGTCAAAAGCCTTAGATAGGTCAAGAAATATACCAACCATTTTATGCTTGAAGTTTAAATTTTTAACTATTTTTTCGGTAAGATCTAACACAGCATCTTCAGTTGATCTACCACTTCTGAAACCAAATTGATTATCGGCGATTATTTTGTTTCTGTTTAAGTAACCGACAAGTCTTAGGTTAATGATTTTTTCTAGTATTTTCGAGAACACACTGAGAACCGAAATCGGTCTATAATTGTTTACACTGTCTCTGGCCCCACTCTTAAATATTGGGTGCACTAACGCCTTTTTAAAAGTACTGGGGAATATACCGGCAGCGAGGCATAAATTGAAAACATGAGAAAGAACAGGCACAAGTACATATCTAGAACCCTTTATCACCGATGTAGGAATACCATCCCACCCCGCTGCCGATGTATTTTTAAGGCTAAGTATGATACGATCTACCTCAGAATTATCAGTGCTAAGCAAAGTCATAGAATGTAGGGGAGGAACTCCTATGCAAGGAAACACACAGGGAACTATCTCCGACGCCAAGCGACGCCCCACATTTGCGAAGACATGATTTACTGTATCAACTGACGCAGTACTGTCACCACTTAGTGTGAGTAGCTCATTAGCAGAGGAATCAGTACTTCCGAAGTTTCCAATTTTTTTAATTATGTCCCATGTGGCCTTTGGACTTTTTCTTGCTTTCCGAAACTGTTCGCACTCGTAGTCTAGTCTAACCTTTTTTAGTAGTTTATTAAAGTAGTTACGATATCTAAGATATGTTGTTTTAATTATATTGTTCTCAGAATTTCTTTTAGCGTTAAGAGCTAATTTATCGCGGTTTCGTAAGCATCTCAGCAGTCCTGGCGTGATCCAGGGCTTTAGGATTTTTTTTTTACTGGGTACAATGTTTTTTTGCCTATGTGACCTCACCACACTACTAACAATATTTACAAGAGTTTCCGCAGCGGTCTCCGCATTCCTATCCATCATTACACTAGAGTAATCAGTGGTCAATAGATCCTTAATGCAAGATTCAACATTTAAACGATTTGTGACCCGAGTAGCATTTTTTATACTCATTTCCACATCACAGAATAAGACTACCGGTGCATGATCAGTTATATAACTTTCAAGGACAAGTGTAATGGCCCTACTCTTAGTCTTAATGTTCATATGATCCAGACAATTATTTTTGCGTGTAGGAAGAACGTGCGTAGGCATTATTGAATAAGACGCCAATAAATTTAGATATATGTCAAGGTTAGGGTCACAACTATCCGGCGCAATATTTATGTTTATATCACCCACAATAAAAATATCTTGAAAACTGTTTACTGAATTTAGTAACGTGTCCATCGAGTTTATGAAATTGTCGATATTTCGGTACGAGGGAGACCGATAAAGTGCAATGATTGCTAGATTTTTAGCGGATTTAAGGACTACACAATTTGCCTCGCAAAACTCCGGTACCTCAATTGTGAATGCAAAAACATCCCTATAATATATTACTACTCCATCATTTTGATTGTTATGTTTAGATGTTACCGATAAATAGCCAGGCAAAATGGGAATTACTGGGCATTTTGATAGCCAGCACTCAGACAAAATAATTACGTCAATAGGAATGTCCATGTTTTTTATTAATACAAGCATACTGTCAAAGTTATTTCCAATACTTCTGATGTTCATATGAAATATTTTAAGAGACGTATTCGCACTCATTTCTGATAAGAAAGAACCGCACTGTTCAGGAGAACAGACACAAGATTTTGCAATTTGTAATTGTTCGATTTCATTTAATAAACTAGTTTCATTGTCCATAATAGACAGTTAGGAAACAACTGAGTGTCACGAAAAATAGTCCATAAGGCAATGCAAATATTTTCGTTATCCTCATACAAACAAGTACGAGTGTTTTCGATTCATTGAGGCGTAATTCAATACGGTACGGTATGCGAGTGTGGCAGTAATCGTTAGTACATATCACCTTTGGTGAGTGTGAATGTTTGTGTTCTAAAGTATTTACGGTGGGTAAGTCATTGAGTAATAGTGCGGGTGTGAGTGTAAAAGTGGGTACATTCATTTTTAAATGCATAAGAAATAATTCAAAAAGACATGCAATACGGAACAATACGAGAAAAATGAGGGTATCCGTCAATTCAGACATTACTAGTACAGATAATGTTGTACACAAATAACAAAGCATCCCACGGACAAAGTGCATGCAATGATAGCTTAGTCACTTATTGTCGTTTAACTTTGATAAATCGTCTTCACATTTTATGAGTGTGTAAGCAGCGCCTTCACATTTGCGTAGAAATATTTTTCCGTTCGTGACCCAACAAAATGTATAGCCGTTGACTTTCGCAAACTCTCGAGTCAGATAAAACAATCTTTGCGTATTCAGAGACAAACTTTCCGAAATGAATAATGGTTTTATGTCGCCAGGTATTTTTAGATTTTCTGTGTTAAGTTTGGTGGAGTTCTCCTTATTATATTTTCGATATTTTTCAATCATCTTTTCCTTCATTAGGACACTCGTAAAATCTACGATAATAGGCTTGTTATCCGGATTTTTTGTAGAAATACGGTATACATCTCGTAGTTCGTAGGGCTGAATAGGAATATTTAGGTATGTACCAATACTCATCACAATATTTGAGAGTTGATCCTTAGATTCTTGCTTTGTGAATGGTATATTTTTAATTTCAATACGATCGAGAGATACGTTCAAATTTGTCAATTTTTTCTTTCAAGTTTTTTATGTACTCTAGGTTTTTTTGGCGATCCAATTCAAGTAAGTTTATTTTTTCCGTAAGTGAATCATATGATTTCGACAAAAAATCTGCGGACTGTTGTATATCAGAGTTCTGCTGTTTGATCTCCTCAATAACAGAATAGAACTTTTCGAATTTTTTCTCTTGTTTATTTGTAAATTCGATAAACATCTCCCGCACTTCCGACATAAAAGAAGTTAGCTGAGCATCAGAATTGTCCAATTTGCGTTTGCATCGTGCAGAGGAGCCCTGCTGATATTCGTCGCCCAGCCCAGGTCGTAATTCGTCATAAATATTAGGTACTGAATGACTGTGTTGCACAGATGGACCTTGAGTCGCTGGCAGAATATTTTGTGGCGGTGATCGGCTAACGGACATTTTTATGAATGAAGTACCAGGCGCAGGTTACTCAAAGTTTTACTACTGCATAGGAGTTCGGAGTGCCGCGTAGTAAACAGGGGTCACGCTGACAACCGAGTCGCACGCTTTACGTTTAACCGTCCACTATAGTTAGACCCTTTCGTCTTAGACACACACACACACTCACAACAAGCCGGACTCACGCGCACACAGATGGAATAGTCTTGTAGGCACTTCTTCAATGCTATGCACTCCTAATATTGTAATAGAATATTACGAAATTTATTATACTTTTTATTTTTAGAAAACAAATAACGGAGCACTATTGGGACGACTGATCGCTTCAGATATCCGGAGGGAAGGGAAGATGTATAAGAGCTTACGGATTCTTCCTGTAGTAGCATTAACATGAGCATAGAAAGAAAGTTTCGAATCTACATGAACACCCAAGTATTTTACACAAGATGTGTTTTCGATGAGTGGACAAGCACAAGGGTGCTCATCTTTTGATGAACATGTGTGAGCTTTTATGTGGTGAGTCTCAGAAGATTGTGTACTCCTAGAAGTTATTTTAAAGGCAATGCATTTCGTTTTACTTGCGTTTAAGGTTAGTAAATTATCATTTAGCCATTTACATACAGTATTGAAACCTATCTGTGCATTGCTATATACTTTCTGCCATGAGTCTTCACTAAAAAGAAGCGCTGTGTCATCCGCAAATGATACTATTTTTCCTGCAGGGAGTTGGAGTTTAATTAAATCATTAATATAAATTAAAAATAAGGTTGGCCCGAGGACGCTACCCTGTGGTACCCCAAATTCCACTGGAAGTTCTGTACTTATGTTATTATGGCCAATTTTAACACACTGCAGCCTCGATGACAAATAATTTTCAAATAATTTAAGTTGGACTCCTCGGATACCCATGTTTTCCAACTTGTTACAAAGTAAAGGGACAGAAACTGTGTCAAACGCTTTTGCTAAATCCAGAAAGATCACCAACGTTTTCTGCTTTTTATCCAAATTTTCCGTTATGAAGTTAGTCAACTCGAGTAATGCGTCAGTAGTGGATTTATTAGATCTAAAGCCATACTGTGAGGGGGCAAGTATGTTATATTTATTTAAGTAGCTTACCAGTCTTTTATTCATTACACGCTCAAGTATTTTTGACAACGCAGGGAGTATAGAAATTGGCCTATAGTTAGCAACACAGTCTCTGTCCCCAGATTTGTGAATAGGGTGGATGAATGATCTTTTAAACGCATTTGGAAAAACACCTGTTTGGAGAGCCAGGTTGCAAATATGTGTAATCGGTGTCAGTAGCAAAGCTCTATAACGCTTGATTACATCCGAGGAAATCCCATCCAAACCTACCGCACTGCCACTTTTTAAGGAAAGTATTATGTCGCTAATTTCTGCCTCATCTGTAGGAATAAGAGCCATTGAGTTTAGTGAAGATTGACTCGTAAGTGTCACTGGATCCCCAGATCTACTTTTAAGTATATTCTGAGCTAGCCTAGCACCCACCTCAACGAAGTATTTATTTATAGAATTAAGTGTGTCTGTACTATCCCCTGGCCCTAATAGTTCACTTGCATCTTTTTTACTAGTACTCGTGTGAGTAATATTTTTTATGGCTTTCCACATTGTTTTGCTATTATTACCTGCCTTTCTCAGCTCATTGCGATCATGTTCTCGTTTTACTTTTTTTATCAGGTTATTGCAGAAGTTTCGGTACCTTTTGTAGGAAATTGAGTTAATTTCGTCATTAGGGTACTTTTTCATTTTTTTATATAGGGCATCTCTATGCCTCATACCCCTAAGTAAGCCGTCAGTAACCCATGATTTCCTGTAGTAATCCCTCTTAGACATTTTTTTAGTAGTGGTATTGTCATTTATGGTATTAATTAAAGAAGTTATCAGTGAATCAGTTGCCGAGTTAACGTCGTCGCTATTTAAGACAGTTTCGAAACAAAGTTTGTTTATATCCTGGTCCAATTTAGAATAATCAATTGTTTTTATGTACCTATCCGGTTGAACACTGTGCTTTGCATTACCTAGGAACAACATAGTGCAATCATGGTCAGTGACTGAAGTGCTAGAAATAAAGCAGTTAGCTTTTAGCTTAGTTTTCAACAGTATGTGATCCAAACACGTATGACCATGCGTGGGGTAGTTGTATGCTGGTAGCAATCCATGTAAAGAGATGAGGTCAAGATATGACGCCGCTCTGTTATCAACAGATTCGCCACTAATGTCAATATTGATGTCTCCTAACAATACAATATTTTTATATGACGAGTATTTACACAGTATTTCATTTAGAGACTCCAAAAAATTATTCGTATTTTTGAAACCAGGAGGGCGATAAATTGATATTACCACAACATTAGGTTTTGTTTTTACAACCAAACAATTCGCATCAGATATCAGAGGTTCCTCTATCGATGACACAATGTTCTCCCTATAGTATACAACAACACCCTCATTCTGTGTTTTGTTGATTAATGTTCCAAAAGATTCATATCCATCGATTTTAGGTATAATAGTTGAATTTGCCAACCAACACTCAGATAGGACCATAATATCCCAATCAATTTTTAATCGAGCCATTAACGTTAGGTAACTAGACATATTACACCTAATGCTCCTTATGTTTTGGTGGAGCAATTTTAGCGACTTTGTTTTCCCATTTAGTGAGCTGTGAACCTCTTCCACGTCACATATTCTAGTATTAGCAACCTGAAACGTGTCCAAGTCCCGATTTATATCATTTATATTCAAAGAAGTCATTTTTAGTTATAATGACAAACGCCAACTCTATAATATTAACCACATAAACAATTTTTTCAATTAAGTACCTAATTATGTGTTCAATGTCATGCCACGCGCCCAGGGCATAATGCCCGCACACCGCGCCCCGACTATAAGCAAGTGATGTGCTATATATATCTAACACATCCATTGTCCGCAACCGAAGCAAAGCGCACGCGCACCACTGCCCGCCAACAAAGCACGCATATTTACTATAATATAGTAAATATGAAAGTGCGCGGTATGCAACAATTTGTATAATTAATGTGTGTGATCTAGTGTAGTTGGTGTGCAAATCCGGGGAAGTGCGTTTGAGTGAGTGTTTAGGTAATGAATGATGAATTGGTTTAAAAGAGTGAATTGAATGTTTTAAATATGTGTATCTATTAAAAAAATTAGCAGCCAGCAAGCCGTTGTGCAAAACAAACGTACAGTTAACAT
Source organism: Blastobasis lacticolella (assembly GCA_905147135.1). Classification (NCBI taxonomy): domain Eukaryota; kingdom Metazoa; phylum Arthropoda; class Insecta; order Lepidoptera; family Blastobasidae; genus Blastobasis; species Blastobasis lacticolella. The sequence goes on from LR990056.1 coordinate 8,147,223, forward strand.
ATAGAACAATAATAACAAACATCTCGAAAGGCAGTCATGTCTTCAGTTTTGCTAGATCTGACTCGTCTTTGATGACAATGTATTTGCTTCCATGCTGCTTCCGCAACAGCACATTTCCTCGCGAAGTCCAGCAATATTCATAGTCGTTTGACTTAGCGAAGTCCCTAGCTAGGAAGAACAAACGTCTAGTTTTATACGTCAGACTTTCATTTATAAAAATAGGCAATTTAGGTCCATTTATTCCTAGGTGTTCCGTGTTTAATTTGGAAGACTTGTTTTCCGTGTTAAAAATCTTCTTGGATTGCAAAATGCTTTCTTTGGTGGCCACAGTTGAGAATTCCGCAATTATCGTGTCGGAAGCCAATTCAGTTTTTGAATCCGGTTTAGAACCCTTATTCAAACGGAAAACGTCTCGAATGTCATTCGGTTGCAAGTCCAAGTTGAGCGTTTTGCAAGTTTTTACGATAGTGTCAGTCAATTCCTGCCTGGTTTCCTTAATTTGTTTAGGTATGTTTCGGAATTCTAACCTACAAGAACGATTCTGCCTTTCTACCTGTTCGATTCTACCCTCAAGCTGGTGTATATATTTTTTATCCTCCGATCTCTCGTTTTGCAAAACTGACATTTTCTCGATGACCTCGTCATACTTAAGTGCTATAAATTCGATCGTTTCCTGCAGCTTTACATTCTGGCTTTTTATTTCATCTACACTAGATTTTAGTAATGAAAAGTTCTGTTGTTGTGTAGACTTAAGTTCCTTTATAAGGTTTAAAAATTGACATCTAAAACCATCCTCAGTGGCAACGTCGGCCATAATAGCTGCCGATTTCATTTTTCGCGGCATTATTTTACTCGTACTTGGCACCGTCGATGTTGTGGCGGTGGAGGCAGTGGAAGTGCTAATATTTGTATTCGGCGTGCCTGCCGCTGATATGAGGTTGTTATAAGTGAGGAAACTTGACAGACGCCTATTCAAGACTCTTTCCAATATCTTTGATAATATTGGTAAGAATGATATTGGTCTATAGTTGTCCACACTGTCCCTATGCCCACCTTTGTGAACCGGATGCGCAACAGCTTTTTTAAATGCGTTTGGGAATTTGCCTGTACGAATAAAGAGGATGCAAAATGTTAATGTATGATACAATTGCATAAAGAAATTCAGACAGAAATTAAGCAGTTAACTAAATAAAACCTACCTACCTTCATTATTTTTTAAATTTATTTATTTGTATTAGGCTATACCTATGAAACCCATTTGTGCCTTATCCAAGCAATTTATTAAGATACACATAAAATATTACAGTTATAGTAAAAATATACACTAAATTTTACTACGTTCAAAATAGCAAACAGTATATTATGTCAAACAGTTAAACAGTGTATACTAATACATATAAAATAATACCAAAAATTAAAAAAGTCGTATCAGGAAGCTGTCTGCGTTGCCTTGTTGAATAGCGATGCTAATCCGTTGCCCAAGGAACGAGCCAGCTCTCCGCTCACCAGTGGTGTCATTTATTTTTTTGGAAAGGGGGTTATCCTCCTGTTTCGTAAGAGAGGCCCTAAGCCTTGCAGTGAACTGTTAGGATTGTAATGATGCATTTTTTTCATTTTCGTACCTTCACAGTCGAACAAACCTAAAAATGCATATGTACAAACAAAGTTTGCGCATATAAACTGTTTAGGTAGAGTATAGACGTCAAATTTTAAGTTGGCGCGACAGTTGTTGCGTTTTGTATTTTAAATCAGAATGTCATCGCAAACTTATCTGTTTGCGCAGACTATTGCAGCGTAGACGCATATTTAAACTTTGAATTTAGGCATCCAAGTGTGAAAAATGAATGACCTGAGAAAATATTCTCGCGGATTTAGAGATTTTAGATTTATATTATATGTCTTTTCCTGCTGTTTATTATTATATAAATATTTGAGTTTAAGTTAACTTGGTCTTGGGTTATCCGACTTTTTCACTCGGTTAGGTTATAAATACAAATACTTCTAAACACTTTAGTTAATGTTGAAGCACTTATAACATTACAGGTCGAGACTACCTGGAAAGGACACTAATAGCTAACAAGGGTTCCGTGGAAAAATCAAAAGGAAAAATTGACAAATTATGCACATTGAGAGGACTGATGCCTAAGTATTTTGGAAACTATGACTTGAAAAAAGACTACGATTTTGAAGGAATAGTGTAAGTTACCTAATCAATAACGATTAATAATTGCCTTATGTGAACGGACGGAGCGTCGGTGGCCGAGTGGTTAAGGTATAATACTCAACCGAGACATTAACGTCAAGATGATTCATATTGACTAATATTCCACTCAAGTCTACCGCGTACGAACAGAAATTTCTACTATCAATATTTATTTCAACACTGTGACAAGACCGGGCTATAGTACGCGGGCTTCTTCAAAAGGCATGTCGCATGTCTCATGTACCTCAAAGGCCGGCACCACATCGGCTTCCCTTGGGTTTCAGATGTCCTGGACGACGGTGGCCGCTTTCCATCAGGCGGATCATTGGACCGTGTGCCTAGGTAAAAAATTATAGTAAACTGATGTACCTATATATAATGTATGTGTGGTATCTGGTATAATTAACGTATCGTACCAGGCGTTTGGGTATGTATTGATGGCATACCAACTAGGACCATCCAAGATCATGTACAGCAGGGTTCTATGCTGTGTGTTTACTATATACGCTCTACACCGGCTCGGCCAGTGTAGAGATAAAATACCTGTTTTCGCAAGTTAACGCGCAAACAAAAAGCCTCCTCCTTTTTGGCAATGGCGGTTAATATATAACTCCACGCGCACCATACGATTCTTTGCTGCGTGTCATATTTCTACCTATATATAGTGGTCACCTGCGAGAGCGTCGATGACCTGATGGTTAAGAAGTCTGGCTCGTACCCCGAGGTACCGGGTTCGAGCACCAGTGCCGCCATGAAGTGGGTAATCACTGTAACCCTCGCATATCGGTCACCCCAGTATATCGTAGTAGGTTAAAAAAAATGTGCATGGGCAAACTCACATAGCGCCATCTAGCCTCAAAGTAAGCAAAGCTTGTGTTATGGGTGATAAATAACTGATAAACTACTTATATACCTACTTTTTTTAAAATTATATTCATATTATACGTACTCCACCCGGACCCGTAAAAGAAATTAAAACTCATTTCAATTTCCGCTCGGCCGGGAATCGAACTCAGGATATCTGCGTGGCAACCGGCATGTTAACCAACCGAACCACTAAGGTCGTCAGGTCGAGGAGGCTCAACTCCAGTAGTAGGGTTTCTACTTTCTTTAGTAGTCTTACAGGCTGCTGATGTGATGTGAATTATTAAAAAAAAACATCTTGGCGTTAATGTCCCGGTTGTGCTCTCGCGCACGAGAGCCCGGGGTCCGCCATGACCATGATCCAGGATTTGGCAGGTCAGGTAATTACAGTGGAGCGACTGCCATCTGACCTACATGATCCTGCTACCAGGGGAACACGACCAGATTGGATCTGGTTACAAATTCAGTTGCCTGAATTTGCAGGTTTTTTTTATGTTATACGGCAGACAAACAGGCAAGCGGGCCACCTGATGGAAAGTGGTCACCGCCGCCTATGGACATCAGCAACACCAGGGGAGTCACTAATGCGTTGCCCGCCTCTGAAAAGACCTCTAATATACCTCTTGAATGATCCCATTTCATAGTCCAAAGGAAACACTGTGGCTGGGAGCTCAGGTTTCATCACGATAAGTCCCTCACCGTAAGTCGGTTAGAATCCACTAATGTACATATAAATAAATAAAGTTAGAATGGTAGCACTTTAGCAAATCATAGGGTTTTTAACGCGTTTAATGAATGATGACAGTCACACATATGATTTGCCATACAACTACAACAATAGTCCCCTATAATTAAAATATCGTTATCATGTAGCGATATTTTAATTATAGGTTATTAAACCGCCTACCTTTTCTTAATTCACTATCTCTTGGTTGTTTGGTAGATAAGGCTATTTTAGCTTTAAGTCCGCCAATTTCAATAAATAAGTAAATAAAATAATTGTGTTGGTTTTTACAGGTTTCACGCCATTCTTCCCAAAATGACCAGTAATAATACAAGAGTATATTTAATGAAAAATTATGGACAACGATTCAAAAGTAATGTAGTTGAGGAGTATTTTAAATCCATTTTGCCTGTGAGTGAATTTTTTTTTTTATTAATATTGAGGTAATAATAATAATAAATAATAAAAGATTTATTGCAGGCATTCAAACCCCATAAATTAATACAATTACAGTCGGATACACAGTAAATATACAGTCAAAAGTATATACTAAATTTACATGTGAAAGGTGTAAATTAGTCACAAACACAAGTCATACACTTAATAACCTATTACTTACAAATCTAGATTTACATGTGTATGGTGTAAACCAGTCGAGTACAAATTTAATTACACTTATGTAGTCAATTCAATCATTTTCGATTCTCGTCCCGTTTAACAGATATCCAATATTTATAGATATCTGATTTTAAGTCATTACACACCACTTGGAGGATACTGTTACTGGAACAGCGCAGCCTGTCCCAGAAGGAGGCGATGCGAGATTGGATAATGGCAAAGAAATCGGCCACTCTCGCGTCGGCGAATATATGTTTAGTATTTTTTAATAACAGCATTCTTTATTTGTTAATGAAATAAATTATTTATTTATTTATTTTATTTATTATTAAAAGGTATATTAAATTTATTTACTTAATAATATTTAAAACGTTTCATATAACAAAGTAAATAAAGTAGTGAGCTATTTCTTAGGCATTTGTTTAATGAAAATGTAGGTAGTTGAACTTTTTAGTTTTATTTAAATATTTATGCATAATACCAGCCAAGTGTGAGTCAGACTCGGACTCGAATTGTTCAGTATTATTTACATAAATAAAATTTTAGGTTAGTAGGTAGCAAAAATATTTTGGATTTACGCACAATTATTTTAAATTCGAACGCGCACTGTGCGCATAATTATATCAAACTTACGCTTAAAATGCTTACATTTTTTAAAATTTAATATTTTAATATTGATACTTGAAGGTTTGGTGCTTATTATTACGATAAAGATAAAATACTAACAACTGGACATTCCAGAAAAGTACGAAACAAAAATCAATTAAATAAAACTGTTATCATTTTGTGATGCACAATATAATGAAACAATAATAAAATATAAAAAAAAATTATAACTTATTTGAGAGACAATAATGCTTTTAGGCCGTGTGGTGTCCAGCAGAGTAGAATAGCACCAACCCCTTACACTCGTGGGTGTCGTATAAGGCAACTAATGTTTTCGAGGCAAAAGATCAAGAGTCTCCGTAGTCTGGAAAATGGGCAGCAGCATTTTCCATTGTTATATTTAAACACTGCGATCTCCAACGCCTGCCAAGCGTGGAGATTATGGCAATAACCTCCCCTTTCGTGGGAGAGGCCCTAAGTCCTGCAGTGGACTGTTACGGGCTGTAATGAATGCCTTTAATTTTGTTTACAGTTTGTTGATTATCTGAAAGCCAAGGATTATTCAGACGGAATTGCATTTGTTTTTGATTATACGCAAGTGAATTTGACAGAACTTGCAATGAAAATGAGTCTCATCGAAATGAAAGAACTATACACAATATTAGTGGTTTGTATAAATCATTTCTAAATTTTTAATTAATATTACGTACATAAACATTTAAAATTAAACGCTTTATTTTGTAGTTTTAGTAACTTTTTTCTATTCTCATCATCATTATCTTGGCGTTAATGTCCTGGTTGTGCTCTCGCGCACGAGGGCCCGGGGTCCGCGTTGACCAGGATCCAAGATTTGGCAGATCAGGTAATTGCAGTGGAGCAACTGCCATCTGACCTCCATGACCCTGCTACCAGGGGAACCTGACCAGATTGGATCATGGTTACATAACCAGTCGCCTGAATGACTCTGTTCTTAGTTATGTACATTAGTTTAACACTAACCGATGCACTTACGGTGATGGGTAATCTGTTCATGTTACCCAGGTCCCCTGTTAACAGGATCACGATGTACAGATGGCTCGCTCCAGAGTCGCTCCACTATAACTACCTGATCTGCCCATTCCTGGATCATGGTCAAATCGGACCCAGGGCCCTCGCACGCGAGAGCACACCCGGGATATTAACGCCAAGATGATATTTTAATTCCTCATCCTCTTTTCGTATTCCTCATATCTGAGGGTCGTGATCTCTCTCCCCCATAAATCTGCATCGGACAATGGCACGCCATCTTCCCCTGTCCACAGCATAGTGCAGAGCCTCGTGGAACGTAGTATGTAATGAGGTAATATTTTACTTAATTAAAATTATGATATTTCAGGATGGCTACAATACAAGGATAGCAGGTATCCACTTTATATCGTCATCAAAACTAATAGAACTAATTGTTACGCTCTTTAAGAAAATGCTAAGCGAAAAACTTGGCAAAAGAATCGCTGTGCACGCTGATATATATTCATTACATAAACACTTACCTAAAGACATTTTGCCATCTGATTACGGTGGTCCCGAGAAGTCTTTGAAGGAACTGCATTGTAAGTAGTTAGGTATTATAATAGATATTATATTAAATAGTCAATTAAGCAAAAATACTCTTCCACTCTCGTATATCTTTGCGCATGTCGTTACACACAATAGACAATGTCTAATATTACTATCACTATATCATAATTTGATCAGGGAGCCTGTGTTTGAATCGCTCGTTTTGCTTTAAATACTTTTCAATTTTGATTTTCGGCAAGAAAATTTCGATATTTTGATGCATGAAGGTGATTTTCCCTATTTTTGAGCAGTACTCTTTCGGTGTTGCCAAGTGATTTAAAAAAAAATTCATGCAGAAATCAAAATTGAAAACCGTTCGAATCACACTACTTTCATGGTGTTCTAGAATAGAGTCCCAGATCAGAAATATTCTCAAAACAGCTGGGGTCCGAAGTGGCAAGAATAAAAGGAAATGTATGAAAAGAGTTAGTGGATATATGCGAGGCTAGGGAGTTGTGTTAGGAAAGATAAAAGGCAGTCCATAGTCTCTGTCTACCCCACCTGTGGGACAGTGGCGTGAACTTTATGTATGCATGTATTATAATTTGCATACTATAATATAAGTAAGAGCACATTTTTATAATACTCACCCTAATGATAAACGATAATTGTCGCCTACAACGATTCGATGCACTTTGGTTTCATGTACAAAAGCAAAAATGCATCACTGTAACAAGCTTGTATTCTTCATGCCTATGTCTACACTGAACACCTTACCTTTAAATATACTTACTTCTACACTTGAGCGTCGGTGGCCGAGCGGTTGAGTATCCGACTCGTAAGCGAGAGGTACCGGGTTCGAATCCGGCTGCGGTCATGTATCAATGACTATTTTCTGAGTAGTGTACATTCGTTGAATTCTAAACGATGCTCTTACGGTGATGGAAAACATCGTGATGAAACCTGCAAATTCAGGCAACTAAATTTGTAACCATGATCCAATCTGGCCAGGTTCCCTTCGTAGCAGGGTCACGGAGGTCAGATGGTAGTCGCTCCATTGTAATTACCTGATCGCCGAATCCTGGATTATGATCAAGCCGTACCCCTGGTCCTTGTCCTCGAGAGCACAACCGGGACATTAACGCCAAGTTGATTATTATTTTATTACTTCCACAACAATGCGAGCATGATTGCTTTGTGACAGAAATAGATAAGGCGGTGATACCCTTCCAGGCAGATTATTCAGGTTTTACAGTGTCCTAACATGGTAAAAAGTGAATGATCATCATAATCATCACCTTGACGGTATGTCCCGGTTGCGTCAACGCGCGGGCCCAGGGTCCGATTAATGAGTTAATGTTAATATCAGGCGATAATTCTCAAGTCTCCATAATTCATTAGTCGTCAATAAATTAATGAATAGTTAGCTTAGTCTCACCTGTCAATGCCACCACTTGCACTACCACTACAGTACCACCACGTTACTATCACTGGTAAACCTCGACTTGTGTTTCGTTCCTCCACGAATAATCCTCAGGAAGTCGTTGACCGTAAGGCGCTGTCCTTAATGGCGACGGTCGTGCGACGGGCGGTTTAGAAGTCTCCTATTGGTCGGGCAAAGTCCGTCGTACGACCAAGGACGCACGATCGTTACCAATTAGGATAGTCATCATCATCATATCACATGAAGGACGCTCACTGCTGGACATAGGCCTCCCCCAGATACCGGTCCTATCCCTTCCGCAATCCAGCTACGCATCTTTACCAGGTCATCGGTTCACCTTGCGATGCCAACCCACGCTGCGTCTTCTGAAGACGATTATAAAATTAGTGTCTAATGGTAAAAAAAACCACCATCGGTTGTTCTTTTTTTCGCTAGAAGAGAAATCTTTACCCACACATATCAAAGTATCCACTTTTCAGACGAATGGGTGGAGGTGCTCACCACGAAAGAGGCGACTGAGTTTCGCGCCTCCATGGCCTCGGCCACGACGGACGAGGCTCTGCGGCCGCGGGACAAGTTCAACGAGGAATACATGGGCATGCCTGGCTCCTTCCGCTCCTTTAATCTTGACTGAGAAAGCTTCTAAGTCGTTTTCGGCAGTGTTTCTATTTATTAGGATTAGAAAATATTTTATTTGTTCTTTAATTGTGAATAATAAAGATGATGATGATGATGAATTCCAAAAATATCATAACAATTATTATATGCGTATTCAATCAATCGTTTTTCATTCGAAGAGTGTCGGTGGTCGAGTGGTAACGGTACCCGACTCGCAAGCGAGGGGTGCCGGGTCGAAATCCCACTGCCGCAATGTAAATAACAATGACTCTTTTCTGAGTTATGTGCATTAGTTGAATACTAACCTATGCACTTACGGTAAGGAAAAGCATCGTGCAAGCAAACCTGTACATTCAGAGGACTGAATGTGTAACCATGATTCAATCTGGTCAGGATCTCCTTGTAGCAGGGTCACGGAGGGCATACGGCAGTCGCACTACTGTAATTACCTGATTTACCACATCCTGGATCATGGTCAAGGCGAACTCCGGGGCCAAGTGCGCAAGAACGCAACCGGGACATTAAGGCCAAGATTGCCTTAAATGATGATGACTTTTGTTTTTGCTAAGCAAAGTTGTTTGTTGTAAAAAGTATATAAATTACTTGTACCAAGTAACCAGTACGCGACTGCCTGAAGAAACTTTGTAGGCAATTTTTGTTTGTAAGGGTTTCATAAGCTATCTTGTGACCACTTTCCATTAGTTGGCTCGCTTGCCTGTCTGTGTGTCGTATAACATAGGATAAAATCATACGTTTATCTCTGACTATTCGTTTTTCGGCCTAGATTAGCGCGGTTATAAACTAGTAACAGACGTTCCGTTTTGGCTGGAGCCGACCAACTGTCAGTTGCAATTGATACTAATCCTTACGTAGTTCACAGACTCCCCTGGTGTTGCTGATGTCCATAGGCGGTGGTGATCAATCTCCATCAGTTGGCTCTCTTGCTGTTTGTCTGTCATATAACATAAGCAAGAAGAAGCATATGCCCGCGTACTACATCGAGTACATGTAACAGAAGATATTTTCGGCGGTAACGTGTAGTTAAAACCATGTACCTGCTGTAATTATTACCAGCCTGTAGTGGTATTAGTAGCCAGCGATATGGTCTACGTTGCTGTTTCTAAAGAATAACACAAATGAAACAACAAACAATTTTGACGTCATATTTTACGTCAGGATTAAAATTTGTTAGCTACGTAATCTGAGAGAAAACCATACGAGACAACACAATTCCCTACTACTACCACATTACATACAGTGTAGAATAGACATACCAAAGATCAGTGCCACATATTTTTATTGCAAAGAAAATTGCCCCTTTATGAAAAATTTATCCAGTAATATTGGGCTTTACCGCTTTCTTTTGCGGTATTAACCCATAAACTGCTGTCGAAAGAAATAATGGCAGTCGTTGTGTGACGGTAGGATGAGATTTATATGAAAACTTGGACTTAATAAAGGCTGTTTGATTTTCATTATCCACCGGCCACCGCGCCTTCGCTCTTTTATGTTGTTTATTGTTTATGGCGCTTTTGTGCCGAATGCCAAAGCATCGATTAAATCGATTTATCACCATTTAACTTTCTGTTTGCGATGCGATATTCGTTTCTGTCCCAGTTGTTTCGTTTTCGAGATATCGTGGGACTCATTCCGCTTCACGATGGGGAAGCGGCGCGACTTTTATCTGTTTTCAACTACATTTCACTAGGATTATAATGAGTACTTAAATAGTGGAAGGTTTGTAAAGTATGTATTAATCCTAGAGCCGACATATTCTTTTTTATAACGTCAAAGGGCGCGTGGTGACGTCGTGCTCCCAGGCATCTCCATCATCTGTTTTGTTATAAGAGTAGGGTAATTTTTTTTTAAGTATGTACTAATTGAGTACTGAAAAACCTTACTCAGGTATCGGGGGAAAATGATTAATTTTAAAAAGCAAGTCACGTTGTTGAAAAATCTACATTTTCATAATTTACAATTATTTTATGAGTTATTTGCAAAACAGACGATGTGGTTGTCAGGCAGCACGTGGTGCGTGGTGAGATTAGTGTCGTACTTACTTTGGCTTCTTTACATTTAAACCAGACACACTTCATTGACAGCAGAAATAGATAGCTCTTTTCAAAAATATATAATTTTATACTCACTCTGACATGTGGGCCACATTTTTAATTTTTAAGGCGTATGTATAGTACTTTTTTAATGTTTTTTCTCTTCCTCTTTCAATATAAATACCCTTGCATTTTATTTGTTTTATGAATAAATAAGTATTATCTGATATTGATGTAAAGTACTTACGATATCCTCATACTTACATTTTCAGCAGCGCTCCAAAATCAGGTTTACCTCCGATGCGAATGTGCTCCAACTTTGTTTATCCTGTGTAACCTCCAGGCAACCCGGAGTTCTGACCGTCCTGGGTATTTCAGTCATTCATTTCCCACGCAATTGTACATTTTCGAGATACCGGGAGGAAGTATACTCTGTCATTTCTAAATCGGTTCACTAGTTTGAGAGATGAAATTCCGTAATGCTTTCGACGGATGCCTATATTATATCAATATCAATCAGTATCAACTCGACCCGTCTCGTGGTTAGAGATAGTCAGACAGTCAGTCACCTTACATATATTTAGATTTGTAACAAAACATCCAGCCATGAATCTATGAATAAGTAAATCTAATTACTTACGCTCCTTACTTAAGTGAGCCAGAAAAAATTGCCGGCGGTTAAGCCCGTCAAAGAAATGAGAATGCAATTCATCATCCGTCCACGGTGTTCAGTCATTTTTCGTGACAACAAGCCAACTTTTTAGGGGCTCGTATCTTCGGAGCCAAGAGAAAATACCTACTTAGCCCCAGATATTGCTTTGATGAATTGTACTTTTATGGGTCCGTAATTCGATAACGAAGGGAAAATTCTGTGGCTCACAAAGTGAATGACCGGTAGATTGTTAGTGTTACTGACGGAATAAGCAGTGTATCTACTAGACACATTTGACTCGTATTGACATGTTTCTATTTTCGGTTCTTGTGAGACAAATTAAACAAGAATAGCACGACTTATGTGTACCAGAATATAAATATTATGTAACTAACTATGGTGCCAGTTTCCCTACAATGTACTATTGGAAAAGGAATTTCATATAAAAGAAGGCATTTTACAAAACATTCATTGACGCTTCATTTATTTTTAATACAAAAACGTAAAACTGCCGGCCAGAAAAAAAATCCAATGAAACCATTTGGATTGGTATTAACTATTAAATTAAAGATATTTAGTACTTTTGGGGCGTCTTAGTAAATAAACGTTTGAAAATGTGTACTCTATCTGAAAACTACTGTTCTCCCTTTGTTCAAATAACAACGTTTGATATAGGTAATTTAACTTTTTCAAACAACGTTAAACCGTTTGGTATAAAATTTGTTAACATAATTTTTGTTTGACATAATATTTACTTGATATAAATACTGTTCCTAATAACCGAACCACCAACAACCAAGGGAGAACCGAAAATTACAACTTTTTTTGACTGGCACTTTCAGCTTATTGGACCAAAATTTCTTTAAAATTCTTTCTACAATAACTTTAACTAGATTATTTATGATGTATTTTGCCTTTGAGCTCAGTGCCACTTAACGATATTATTGTTACCCGGTGCGTTTTCATAGTACGGGGTATTCAGATTCACAGTTGGCAGATATTGACAGTTGGCTTTCCCATTTTGGCATCCCAGGTATTAATCGAGTTGGCAGCGTTGGTCATTGTTACCACTCCTAATAGCCTCTGCCGTGGTAACGATACCGTAATTTATGTCAATATCGTCAGTAACCATAACCGTTGACATATAACCGTTGACATGACACTTTATAAATATTTTTTAGCTCTAAATTAGTTTTAGTTGACGACTTTGCTTTAAATTGTATTGAAGCTTACTAAATTTTAATTTCATACCCAGTTTATGTATTTATGGAATCGGCTGAATAAAGCGCATTTTTCATGTTCCACTTCTTTCTTTTATTAAATTGATATTCTTACAAATAAACTATTCACATGAAAATCATTAACATTACGTTTTGAAAATAACAGTTGACAAATATATTTAGATAAAAGATGTTACACATCTGCGGTGTAGGTATAGTCTTCCATTTACAATTTTTACAAAATGTACAATAAAAATATAAAACAATTTCAGTACATTAATATAGAATTAAGTTATTTACAAAGTATAATCTACAATATTCACATTATTTAAAACTATTTAGGTTATAAATACCACTGACGTTTGTTGATAAATTATGTACAAAATCATGATTACAAAACAACTCATCACAATAATTAAATTAAAGCAAGATTTGTGTTACAAGCTCTTCCTACAAAAGTCCCAAATAATTAGTTTTAATTAACAATAGTGTTATATTGGAAGAGTTTTAAAATATAATACTAAATGTAATGTCATTTGAAATGAGGTACTTACTTACCATAAAATACTTATTAATAGTATTGCTTTGCCTGTACACGTAATAGAACATTACAATGTTTGATTATGTATTCACATGTTCTAACATTTCCGGCAACGCATTATAGGCTACCATATTGCCGAAGCAACCTTTGGGTTCTTTCTTCGTCACTATCGCAACGATTTCTTCTTCCGGGGGAGGAGGGGGGAATTCGGTTGTCTCCGCCACCCCTGGTATGTCATCTACACTTAATACTACTTCCCTATTGTCAATTTCAATTCTATTACGTTCTACACTACTATCTTCCATGATACTATACAAATTTTCAGACTTACTCTTATTGTTAAACATTTGTCAGGAATTCATGTAGAAAGGATCGATAGTGTTGACTTCATCATTCACTATATTGCTCTTTTGTGACCACTCTTTTTGCTGGTGCTTTATCCTATATATAATTTCGTCGTGTATTACACCGAAACACATAGCTGTTAATGCTAAGCCTGTCAGTGTATACCCCGAACAAAACCATAGGACAGTGGAATTGATCGTGTAATATCTTACACCGTGCAATGTGGTATAACTCATACCTGGGATTATACTACCAAAACCAATAGTACTTAATGCCATAAAACAAAAGTAGAAACCATCAACTATACTCAAATTGTCTAATTTGTAAAGAACTATCGCTCCTATGGTAATGTAAATAAAAATTGCAGCAAGACACAGCAAAACTGGTGCAAGAATGCTAAGTCCGTGCATAGATAACTTTGAATCTGTATCAGGCCAGCTTATAATATCATCCTTGGCAGTGCTTGTAGTCGGCCTCTCTGATATGGATAGGTCTTTTTGACTGTCCGGTTTTAGAACATAACATTCCTCTGTGGGAGTTTTACTCGTATTTTGACTGTTTATCATTTCTTCTTGTTGTCTCTTTAATTTCATTCTTCTTTCCTTCTCTGCCATGCGCCGTTCGTCGTAGCAGCAATAACCACAATTAGAACAGAGACAACAGCATAATGCTCTGCTGAAGACGCTGCGTGCCATCTTTGAAAGCAAGGACCCAACACTAGACAAATACACAAGTGTTAATGGTATGCCAAATAAGGCATACAGGATGGTTATACCTTTGCCTAATATAGTCCTTGGTGCGATGTTGCCATAACCTGAAAATAATAAATGATTTGAAATATTATGTTTACCATGTAAAGAGAAATATTATCGTATCGAGTATTAGATTTAGAGCATCGATCGCCCCGGGTTCGAATCTCAATTCCACCATGTAACAATGACTATTTTCTGAGTTATGTACATTAATTGAACACAAACCGATGCTCTAACGGCGACGGAATACATCGTGATGAAACATGCACATTCAGGCGACTGAATGTCTAATAATTATCCAATCTGGTCAGGTTCTCCTATTAACAAGGTCACGGAGGTCAGACGGCAGCCGCTCCTCTGTAATTACCTGATCTGTCAAATCCTGGAAAATAGTCATGGCGGACCCCGGGCCCTCGCGTACGAGAGCACAACCAGGACATGAGCGTCAAAATAATTATATTATCGTACCTAGCAAGTAACATTACTTAATTTCCTTACCTATCGTGGTTAAAACGGTCAGCGAGTAAAAAAATGCGAGTGCCAAATTCCATTCGTGCTCCTCATAATGGTTAGAGACGTCGCTCCCAGTGAATTCTCCAAGTGCCATCTCCCTGTAACTGACTCCGTAATGCGACGCCATTTCGGTAGTCACCCTTTGCACCAACTCATTCTGGAATTTAAGTATCTCCTGTGCAGCCAACCGAGTCCAATTCTCTCTGTACAAAATATTAAGCGAAACAGTTATCTCCCATATATTTTCCACTGCTCTGCTCCTCGCGTCCCAAAAATAGTTGGCAGACAGTGTTAAGTTTCCATAGTCGTAATCATCGTCCGTCTCCTTCTTGCTAGTACTGTTATCCTTGTTCGTGATTTTCTGTCTGTCTGGCAATATACGGGGCCTCACAGGCATTTCTGTGCCGCCTTCGATAGCTAAGAATATGAATGAACCCAAAAACGTGTACGCCAATAATATGGAAAATATCACAACATTGGTTAGGGAACTAACAATGAATTGTTTTCTCCTGTACTTGGTAGTTTTAAAACAAAAGCAGCAAACAATTTTCTGACGGGAAGTTTGCACCCTCTTTCGGCTATTAGATACCATCGAATCGACATCTTGGCATCTGTCCAAAGGGATACCGCCATTTAGTGTAGGTTTCGCCAATGTATATTGTTCAAATCGGCTGATCGCTTCTTTATCCAATACTACATGATCTACGTCCATTTTCACGTGCACTCGTTACGTATTACCTTCATTTAAAGACGTCATTATCCCTTCGTCGCTGTATTATCTGTAACAATGAAAGAAATTTCGTTAGAACTATGGTGAGCAATTTTTTTTCTCCACTTAAGTGGAATCATTTTTCAAAGTCCTGCTCGGTGAAGGAGAATGAGTGACAAATGAGGTAGTGTGATGTAGGGAAAATGATTAATGTTCGGTTATAATATTTTTCAGGGTCTATGAATATTGTTACACAAGTATAGGTTTTGTTGATTTCAATATAATACGAGTCCCCATTTTCAATAACATTAATAAACAAGTGGAAGGCGTTGGTCAATTTTAAGCACGAGGCGCTAAAAGTGAGCGCGTGATACTGTCCAATGCGCAATTAAAAATGCTTTACGAGTGCCATACGATATTTATTTTTTCAATACGCTTGTGAAGAAAACCATATCATCACAAAACACAACAACATGTAGACATGTATGTTGCAAATTGAAATTGAATTATTTTTACAGGAACGTGTAATCAAATGCTCAAACTGCCAACTAAGAACAAGTTAAGACTGTTATGTACGATGAATTATCTTTATGTGTATTATACATAACACATAAGTATACACATAAATATAATACAGTTGGAATACCTAAATATATAAAAAATAGTTACGCCTCTTTTGCATAAAGTAGACAGTTACAACGTTGCAAGTATAAATAATAATAATGGATAGTATTTTTTTACATTGAAACAAATATTATATCAATGTAATTCCAATTTATTTATTTTTAGACGAAAACCTCTTTACTCTAAGCAAAAATTCGTAATGGTTATGTTTACAAGTTCAGGGATTATCTGATTTAATCCTTTGTTGAGACGTTATAATAAAATATTTGTATCTATAAGATCTGTGAGTCTGAGATAAAAGGGTCTGAGATGTTACAATACAATATAATAACAGTTTATTGCATACCGAAGAACATGTACATGAAGAAAATACAAGAAGACACAAGTACAAAGGGCGGTGTTATCACTAATGTTATCTCTTCCAGACCACCTTGGTATTGAGAGAGAACTTCAAAATTGAGATGGATACAGGTAGTTAGTGCGCACTTAAACTTATGATTTTTTTATGGATTACTAATTAATCTACATACGTAATATAAAAATTCATAAATGGGCACCCCAATCTAAAATACCAAACCATATCACACATAAATAATTAATCACCCATAGGAAGCCAAATAAGATTAAAGTTAAGTAAACTTTATTTTTAAAAGTGAATAAGGATTCCGCGCATCTTATATCTCGAGGAAGTGCATTCCAGAGCCTTACTTTACTTTATTTATCATGTTTTTAAAAAGCGGATTAGACAGTATGATTTGCCGATGAATAGTATTATGAAATATCTTTTCTTAATGGGCTAAACAAATGACACATCAACACAAGAACAGTTATTCTTACATAATATCTCAGAATATTAGATCCTCGAATGGAATATTGTCCCATCTTTATCCTGTTTACAATTTCACAAACAAACAAGTACCGTGAAATTGATATCGAAGGTGATTCTCGGAATTTGCTTTCTTCTTTACATTGAATGGAAGTTATGTCGACAAGGAAAACAAACACAAACAACCTTACGTAACATTTCAAAACACTCCAATTCATGAAACTACAACTTGCCAATCAATTGCATGGTTGAGAAAAAAATAATAGGAGTCCTGAAGGAAAGCGAATCCGAAAAACATTACTCAATATTATCTAACGATATTCTTTTTTGCAATAAAGAATATCCGCTAATACGAATATGCGATTCCAATGCGTAAAAGGTTCTCGAAAGTAGATGGATTGTTTTTCTACGATTTTCGTTTATTGATTCCCTGGGCTTTCATCGAGGTAAGGTGTTGGATATAAATTTGAAATATTTGTTTACAATTTTTTTTTCATTCCGCTCACGTACGAACGGTTCGATTTCTCCCAAAGAGCGGGAATGTTGGTAACGTGTCATGAATAAAAATATGTATATTTCAGGGACTTGTCGCTACAAATTGAAAAAATTACCAAGCCAAGCCATATTTAAAATCTTGTTTGCCGAAAATAGGAAGGAACTAAATTTAGATTTTCTTAACCGAATGATGAAACATCAATCAATTTGAGGTCTGACGGAATAAAAAAATCGTCTAGGTTTGAGCCTTTTGTAAGAGTAAAATTTCACATAATGACTAGTGATTTAGCTAGGAGACTCCTCAATCAGTACTTTGGTAAATTCCAAATGGAAGTGGATCTTCGTGTTTCGGTTTATTTTCTCATCCCAATTATAGTAATTTAAAACACACGAAATCTTATAAACATTTATTATTTATTTGATGTAGTCTTAGAAATAGTTTAAAGTAAGCTGATAGTTTTGACATAGTAGGTATACGTCGTCACAAAAAATTAATATAACTAAGAATCAAGCCATCACAAAAATACAGAATCGATACCTAAAATGGGTTTCAAACTTACTATATAATATTATAATTTTTATTATACTCTTGAATAGGTACTGAGGTAATCGTTTTATACAATTTTCTAAATTTTTGTAGGTAATGAATATGTTTTAGTTATAATATGATACATTATTGGACCAGTCAATAACGTCCAACATTTCTGCTCCACTTAAGACATTGCCGTCGTCATCGCTTTTGATTTTTTTGATTTTTTCTTTATTTGACTAGCCAGGCATTTGACCGCCACCTCACCTGGTGGTAAGTGACGATGCGGCCGATGATGGAGCATGCCTGTCTAGGAACAGCCTATTCACACTAGCCTTTAAGGCATCCAGATTATATTGATCAGGGAACACACTCGCATTCTACGTACCAATCCTGTAAATGTACCAAGGTATACTTTACCTACCGATGTTTCTCTGGAAGCTATGTGACGCGAGTGATAAGTAAATAAGGTAATAAGAGGACCCTTCTCAAGGGTTCGACAGCGGTAGGAAGGCACATAATCTAACATGGAACATCAACACGACCCACTCCAAGATAAAATATCAGCCACGATATTCACAAATACAGGATGCAGCAAGTTCACAGTTGATTTGAAACGATTAAAATTGGGAATTTGGAATTTGTATTACATAGGCACAGGAGGAAGGACTGCCTGAAGAACTCTACGGCTAATCCAGCATATCTTGAAGTTATCGACCTTTGTTTCGACCTTTATATTGCGTACGGCTAAGGCATGGAACACGTTGCATGCTAGTGTGTTCTCTGATTATTATAATCTGGACGCCTTCAAGGCTATTTCTAGACAGGCATGCTCCATCTTCAGCCGCATCATTACTTACCAACAAGTGATATAGCGGTCAAATGCTGGTCTTGTCTGTTATAAAAAATTCAAATTGCGTGTGAATATGATTCTATGATACTAGATAGTAGTTTGAAATATCAATCGAAACCTTTTAATTTTAAAGCCATATCGACTTATCGATAATTTAAACATCATCATCACAGCCCATAACAAATAACCGCAGGACTTAGTCTCTCCCACGAAAGAGAGGGTTATTGGTATAATCTCCACGCTTGGCAGATAGTTTGCAGATCGTAGTGTTATAAATATATGATAATAGAAAGCACTGCTGCCCATTTTCCAGCCTACGGAGACTCTAGATAGTTTACTTCGAAAACATTAGCCGGATACCACACTGCCAACATTTCAATATATCAAAGTATAAAACCTGATAATTTATCTTTATAAGATTACGAACTTACGTACACGACGTAATTTCGAAATTTCATGTAACCATATTTCTATATCTTTGAAATTTATTTCTTTAACTTTAAAGCTCTGGCAAGACGTGAATTTCTTCGATCACAAAATCGGTCCCGTACCAAGCAGAAAGTAACATCCCTTTGTCAACTTTGCGTAATAAAACAACCTTATGTAGATATACAATTTGTTCGCAGAAGTTATATATAAGGGCTACAAAGTGAGCGAACGTGATGTCGTTGTTAGTACACAGGAAATAAACAATTTTATCAGGGTACGTGTGCGGATATAACTGGAGCAACGTATGGATAAGCCTTCTTTTATCGTAAAAGAGTGTCTTTAAATGGAGGAAAAGCCAACAAATACAAGTGACGATGAAGATTATGGATCATGCTGACGCTGGGAACGAAGTTTTATATGAAGCGGCCTAGGCTCAAGGATTGAGTGAATAGGCTCATGTTGAATGTTTGCGGAAAAGAGTAGTACGGAAATACCTTCAAGACTTTACAAACCTGAGCATTATCATATCATCCTATCATTTTGATGCTTTATTTAATATTATTATTTAATACGTAAAAATATGCAATAGTAGTTACATTAAAGTCGATCTGACAAACAACTGCGCTGCTTGAAATCTTATTCTCTAATACGCATCGCGAGTCTTTTTACGGCGCATGAGCAAGATGTGGAATGATCATCCCAACAAAGTCTTTCCTTTGTACTACGATTTGGGATTCTTCAAAAGGCATGAATCAGGGGCTTCCGAAGTCGGCACCGCACTAGTTTGCCTTAGATTGTAAACGTCCTGGTGGATAGTTGCCACTTTTCTTCGGGTGGACTCTCTGTCTGGTGCAGACAGAGAATGAAGAAGATAGAGGACAAATGTCCGGTTATGCCAAACATGCATGGCGAAAGAGGCCGGATCAAGAAGCGACGTCTTGACGTCATTTAGGAGGGAAACGGACATAATGTAAGGACGTTACCAAGGAAGCCGAACAATGAGCGACGACAAAGAACAGTATGCAAGAAAGGTTGCCTGGTAGAGATCGCTTACAGCTATAAGGCCGCCTTTGCCCACAACTAGTTATGGTTTTTTGTCGGAACTTTTTAAATTATTCTTGTGTGAGCAATAAAGAATTTATCTATCTATCTATCTATCAAGAAGGTACACCCCGGGTGCTCGCGGACCGCGCACATCCTGGACATCCTGGACGTCAGAATGATGACGATGATGACGATGAGTGCAGAGGAGTGCCACAATTTAGACGTAATATCAACTCCACGTGAATGAAAAAAGTCCTTTGTTAACTACTGGGCCAAATGGACAAATGGCAAGGGTTATACAGAATTCTCAGTCATAAAAGTCATGGCAAAAGTTACCTACTTAGGTAAACTACATTTCAATAACACTACAGTTACACACAATGTAAAGAAACTAAATGCATGAATTGTAGTAATTAATCATTGTTTAATTAATTACAAAAGCATACGAGAGTTCGTGTAAAATCTGTAATTATTGAATAATTGTGACCAAGGTGAGTCCTTCGTTTACTTTTTGTCAAACTTTGATTGACATGTTGTAATCGCATAAAACTTACGTACTTTCAGAATTGTTAATTTATTTAAGCGTATACAAGCAATTATAAGGTTGTGTACCTCCGCGAATGGCTCGCCGTGGTTATCACAGTCCATTGGGTTTACATTAACACAATACATTTAATTGAATGGATTTTTGCACTGTCCATCGTACGCTCGACGAGAGTTTATTGTGCCTGTTAACGATTTATACCGGACGCTGCTGTTTTCAACAATTACGATTTTCTGTTAAGCTGTCAGAATTAATGTACTACTAAATGAAAAATTGCGTACGAAAACCTAATTTTTATAAGTAACCCATCGACCTATAAATAAAATATGCCTGAAACCAAAATAGACGGACGCACGTCCAGATAGACAGATATCGCTAGATGGATGAAGTCCTGAAAGACCTGCACGCACTAGGAATCCTCGATGGGCAAGAGATGGCGCAGTACATGGAGAGGTGGCGATCTCTGGTATCGGAGGCCAAAAACCACTTTGGGTCGCTGAGCCAGCGAAGCAAGTAGTAGTAAAACTAAAATAGAGTTATTCTAGTTTTGAATTTTGAGCTTTTAGTAAAGGCGTGTTCCAAAATGCTATATAAGAAACAATTAGATTAGATGTTGGACCATCGAATAAACTGTCAAATAGTCACATTGCCTACTATGATCTAATCTGGTTAGGTTTCCCTGGTAGCAAGGTCACGGACGTCAGATAACAGTCGCTCCACTATAATTACCTGATCTGCCTAATCCTGAATCATGGTCAAGGCGGACCCCGGGCCCTTGTGCTCTAGATCACAACCGGGACATTAACATCAAGATGATTATTTTATTTATTTTAGTCACAATACCTGAGAAGATTCTTTAAGAAGAGGCCTGAATGAAGTCTGATAGTTGCTGAAAAGTCTAATAGTCATAATGATCTACGTTTAATTTTGTTGGCATTATCCCGCTCCTACCTCTATTGGATCTACAGCAGCGACTCAAAGTAAACGTTTCATCCTGCCCGTTACCGTATGTGGATACACACCGACACTGTAAGGGTACCTTGCTCCCTCCGCGTTAAAATGCATCATGGCACAATAACAGGCCCTCGCTGTAAACTGACGGTCATATAAGAGAGTACTAACACCATCGTAAACATACACGACTCACTTTATTGCCCCTACGCAAACTATTCAGCTATTATGCCGGTATAACAGGGTTAACATTGTGATACAATTTGCAATGTCGCCGTGGTGGTGCTCCTGTTTGTGGGGTCGTTGCCAGTCGGGGGAAGTGATATATTATAGCGGTGGGTATTCAGACTTACGCCAATAGTCTTATAATTAAGTAGTAGTGTTGCAAAGGGCTGTGTAGTAAGACACAAGAAAAGGGGCCTAATTCTCACGCTGTGACATCTCCAATTCGACATTTTTTCTAGCCAAATATTTCCATTAATAATGACATTGAAATGTGTATTGCAGCCAAAGAATATTTTGTCAACTGTCATCGACAGTCGTATATTGTCGAAGATCAATTTCAGTGGCGTTTTAATACAGTTTTTTGGCTAGAGAAAAAGTCGAATATGATATGTCACAACGCGAGAATCGCCCCCAAGGATGTGCGACGTCAACAAATATGTGTTTAGAGTGGGTGGTGCTGCAGGTGGCGAGACTGTTAATATAGGTGTTAAGGCTTTCGTGGTTATTCTCTACACTTTCATCACACATATTATCGGGTTTGTTTCCACGTTTAGAATTTCGCCTCGATATTTCGACGCACTTGGATAAGAAGAATAAGAGTGGACTACTTGATAACACATGCAACTGCGTTGAAATAACGAGGTAAAAACAATTCTAACCGTGGCAATATGTGTAATGTGACAATTAATATTCGTCGCCCTAACTCCAGAAAGGGGAAAGGGGAGAGTATATGCAAATGGGATTTATAATGAACCTGTAGTAAGTCAAGCAGTGAAAGTGTGGAAAGGAGCCACTGGACGCACGACCCGTGCTTCTGTCTGATATGGTCCATATGACCGATAGGTCAATAAGATCATAGGTGGAATTATGGCAGACCAGCTAGCCAAAAATATGGCCAGACGCGTTTTGTGTAGAGCATTTTCAAATCTGCGAAATTCAACTCTCCCCTACCAAGCGTAAAGATTGGCAAAACGCTCCAGTAATCTGGAGGAGGTTTAATTGTAACAATGTAATATGACGGTTGATGATGATTCAGACTTGCGTCGGGTAATAGAGATCGATCTGAATAATGAAATTGGAGGGACTTTAGAACTCCACCAATTCTTACTTTAGATATATTTGTAATTCTACTTTTCATTTAATTAATAATCCCATATTAAACATCACGTCTTCCAATTTATCATCATTATCATTATCATCCGAGCGGTTAATCCCGGCTGCTGCCGGGGTCCGCTTTTTTGCTTTATTTACTCCACTTTGTCCGATCTTAGGTATCCTCACGTCGCAACCCTCGGCTCTCGTGTCCGACTTGGCGACATCAATCCATCGTTTATTAGGTCTACCGCGGGACGCCATTCCTGATACAGGCAGGTTCAGGCACCTATTTCCCACGTATCCCTGGTGCTTACGCAATACGTGACCAAACCAGCGCAGCTGTGCCTCTTCGATCTTATCCAAGGCTGCCACGGATGTACTCGTTACGCACTCGATCAAGTCGCGTAAAGCCACACATCCACCGCAGCATTTTTATTTCGTTGGCGTAGAGTTCGCGGACGTGCTTCGTCAGTGCCGGCTAGGTTTCGCAGCCGTTTTATTTCAAGTAAAATGATAAAAAGTAACTCATTTGGCCTCAAAGTTTAATGTCATAAGAAGTCATATCAACACAGAAGTGATTCGTTTTGACGTATAATAAGAACTTGTTTATTTGACATTCAGTCACCTCGCATTAGCAATTTATAGAGCTGCCAACTGCGCAATCTCACGACAAACACCGGCTCTCGTAAGGAAATATTTCATTCATAACGCAATATAGGAAGGGAAGGTGCAGCGCTGCCATTGGGCCCCGCCATAAATCGCCTGCCCGAGGTAGGTGCATGTTGCGAACTTTTATTGCCACTAAACTTGTGCGAGATATCCTGAATGTGAAAAATGAATTTGCTCACTTACAGTGTTGCCGGCGATCGACTCCATTTTACAGCGTAATTCGTCTGATGAAAGAATTACTTAACAGGAAATTGGAGATAGAATGCATTAGAACGATAACTTTCCTATTGACTTTACAGAATGTGCAGCTACTGAACATGCTAGGCGATTCGCTATTTTAATTTAAATAGCGAATTGAAGATAAGAATCACTTTGTCTATCTCATGATAAAACGAACGAACCAAAAGTAGTTATAACAGAGGAAACACACCCAAGCTGTTGGAATGATATTAACGTAGCCTACTATAATAAAGCTTTGCATAACTTCTTCCCAAAAACCCACATTTCAATTAAATTTAGTAGAACAGCCGAACACTAAAGGCATTTCAGGTGGAAACTTTACGATTTTTCGCTTCTAAACGTTAAAAAGATATATTTTGAAACGATATCGCACTACAAACTTGCGCAGGTTTTATGTCCCATTCGACAGACAAAGTTACAGAATCATCTATGAATGAAGATTTAATCTGGAGCTCTAGTGCTATTGTCAAGAATGGTGTGAGATTTTTCGCATGCACTAGAGGTATGCTTGCTGTATGCTTAATGCGGGTAACTGTACTCTTAAAATAATTAATGCAGGGTTGCCATCCTAAGAAGCCGTAAGAAGAGTAGAACAACACCAACCCCTTACACTCGTTGGTTTCGTACAAGGCGACTAACGTTTTCGAGGCAAAAGATCTAGTCTCCGTTGGCTGGAAAATGGGCAGCAGCGTTTTCCATTGTTATATTATAATACTTCGATCTCTGCGTCTGCGTATCATGTGGCAACACCGGAAGCATGAGAATTCTGTGACAGAATTCAAATTCTGGCAACAGTGCATCATGGGTATTAAGGAACGTGGCGGAAAAT
This sequence comes from Blastobasis lacticolella, assembly GCA_905147135.1. Classification (NCBI taxonomy): domain Eukaryota; kingdom Metazoa; phylum Arthropoda; class Insecta; order Lepidoptera; family Blastobasidae; genus Blastobasis; species Blastobasis lacticolella. The sequence continues at coordinate 8,171,972 of LR990056.1, forward strand.
TAAACTAACTTACTGCCATTGTGAATGTGCAACACTAACGTTTCGGAAATAGACCTTACGCACTCCATTGTGTGTATTATGATCCTGGCGAGTGAACTTGGCGTCAACATTTCGACAGTTAAACCCAAAGATATTGGTCATCGAGCATAGGTTGAGCTTCGACCTATAGAGAATGTACACTGTCACTCTGTCACAACTCTATACAAATTACTCAATGTCATACAAAAAGTTAGAACATTAGGTATTCAAGGCCACCTTTGACAGAAGCAGTGGTTATGGAGGGGTATTCGACAACTTATAGCCATCCGTTTTGGACACGTTAAATGTATTAAAAAAGGAAACAGAATACCGATTGTGACTTAATAGTAGGCTCTTTCTTTGCCTCTATGTCCAATTTCCTTGGTTCAACCCAATAAATTTTTTAGTTTTCTTTACTCGAAAGCCAAATGGAGCCAGCTCCATTGCTGTCTCTCACGTGTCTATCAATCATCTATCATAGACCTGTATCTTTGGAAGCGTAACAGCCAGATACTTGCATGTTTCACACAATATGTGTTTATTTAATCAAGGGGTACTAATACAAGTAAAGAAGGACGTGAAATTTTTAAGCTCGAACATGTTGGGTATCATTGTTTAGATTGTTATGTAGACAAATACTGTATTTTAATTTTAATAAACATGAAATAATGGCGAAATGAGAAACCGCCAAAGTTAGTATTTTTTTTGTACCAATGTATTATTTAACTGGCCTTACGTATGTTATTCAAGAGGATTGCCAGTACCTATACCTATGCTATGTGATGGCATCCCTCCATAAATACCATCGTATTAGAGAGAAGATCAATTAGAAGGTACTTGGGTCATTCTACTTTTTCGTGGCCATTAATGTATTGGTAGAAAAAAGTATGATGAATACTGAAATGGTGTATAAAAAGTATGTTTCTTAATTCTGCCTGAACCAAATTTTCGGAAAATGGTTACCAAAATACATATATTAATATTGATAATTGTAAAAAGATGGTAACGCAGTGGTAAATGCCTCATTTTCATACAAATTGGGAGACAATCAAGGACCACTGAGTTACCGTGATTAAGAATATTTATAGTGATTATTTATTAAACAAAGCTATCGGAATTGTTATCATCTTCCTCAACCAAAAAATAAAAAATCGAATTAATTGCTAAGTTTTCAATAATAAGCATTTTACGAAAAAGTGACGAAAAATTATGGTCACGAAATAGTAGAATTGCCCACTTATCAAAATTTACATGTTCATTTTATTGTCTTAGAAGAAAAACATTACTTATAATAAAACTAATATTTTCAACATTTACGCAGATAATACAAAAATGGTTTTAGTACTTAGATCCTTTTGATTTAATAAACTTTACACGTTTTAATTGCTTCTCTTATCCTAAGCGTACCTTAATGTTTAGAGATAACTTATATAAGTACCTATCTAATAGTTCACTGTGCGACCGTTAGACAACTTATATTGAATCGTTACTTGAAAATACTCCGCAATTGGGTGAAATTACATTTTTACAGTTTGGCTGTAAAATAAATAATGTCACTAAAATCGATCAGATTAAACGGGCACCTTTCTTTATGTGTACTAAAATAATATATAAAACGCATTGGTTCACGCGAGACCTAACGGGTTTTACAGCCAACTAGCTGTTAAAATTTCAATGCTTAGTTCAGTACGGGTCTATCGTTGATAGTTTAGTTCTAAGAGCTTTTCGATGGAGTAAAACATTTTTTTTGTATTCGTCAGTCAAACAGGCAAGCGAGCCACCTGATGGAAACTGGTCACCTCCGCCTATGTACATCAGCAACCAGGGGCGCTATCAATGCGTTGCCCGCCTCTAAAGAGGCCTTTAATTTACCTACCTCTTGAACGATTCCATGTCATCTTTTCAACCCCGATGCCAACAAAGAGGTGTTATAAATTTAAAGTTATATCTATGTGGCTTTCTATATGCGTGTCTGCCTGTGGCGTCGTAGCTCCCGAAATGATGGACCGATTTGGATGCGGTTTCCTTTATTTGGAAACCAGTTTAATCGAAATGGTTCGTAGCTTTGCTTCATTAGCTCTTTCCTTTACACTTTTAATTAAATCTGTAGTAATATTAAACTTATTTGTTAATTTCTGGGAAGGGTATGGAACATAAATTAAACTGTGAAATTAACTAATAAATAAATAAATATAAATATTGATAACGTAAGGTTTTTGAAGACTAAGGCGACTATTTAATTTTTAGATACATTATGTAAGCCACAATAGGTAGATACAACAAAATACGTACGTTAGTATAGATATTCTGTGATAGTTAATATTTATGGTGTTAAATTTACTAGCGAATATAATAATACATCCAAGCTTTGCTTAGTTTGGGGCTAGATGGCGCTTTGCGAATTTCTTCTGAATTTTTTACTTTATTTTACTAAATTGGGTTCTTCAACATAATCATTAACAGGCCTAGGATTTAAGCCAAATGCAAATGGCTTTTAATGTTTTTAGAATACTGAAATTTGTAATTAATTACAAAATAGATAGGATAAAGTGATTATGATAACCTATAATTAAATTCGGTAATGGGACATGAGAGATATCTATACATAGTATACAACAAAGTCGTTTCCCGCCGTCTGTCCCAATGTACATGTATTTATTTATTTATTTTTACAGCAATGTACATTGTATGTCTATGTACGCTTAGATTATTTTAAACTACGCAACTGGTTTTAATGCGGTTTTCACAATAGATAGAGTGATTCAAGAGGAAGATTTAAAAGCAAGAAAAAAGGTTTGGAAGGGGTAAAGTGGAGGTACATGAACGATGTCGCGTCGGGTCCACTAGTTAGTTAGAAATCGATAGTTTGCTTTTATAGCGTTATGGAGACTGCCAAGTTGATATTGTACCAAATAAATAAATAAAACTCTACAATGTTCTACCCTTTTCCGTTGAGGCCTCTTGGCTAAAAGGCTTAACCCCAGGGCCTGTTTTGCCGGCCTGTTTTGCCGGCAGAGTTTCGTATGCAGTAACAAAATGCTCTCACTACACGACCGAGAGAAAACGAAATATTCAGTGTATGTAATTCTTTTTAACCAAAGTAAAACCAACTCGTAAAACCTTTATAAATACCTTTTTACATACCCTACCGTTTTAATTCCCGTCTAAATTTCTGTAAAGGTTGCCTGGAAGAGATCGCTTGTAGCGGCTTTATGGCCGCCTTTGCTCAAATGTGTTCTTTGTTACTGTAACTGATTGGTAGTATTATGTTTTATGAGTAATAAAGTGTTTATCTATCTATCTATCAGACCCTACAGAAAAACGTCAGTAACCCTTCTTTTTGGACGGGTATTAAAAATAAAACCACCTGCAAAAACCTTTAAATAAAACATATTAATCAACATAGCTAATTTATTTTTGGAGTCAGTGCTAATAGATAAAGGTTATTATCTGTTTTTAGGAGCCGGGTATGTAAGGGATTAAAAAAAAATTAAGCGAGAGATACCGGGTTCAAATCCGACTGCGGGATTTATCAATGATTTTTTCGGAGTTATGTACATTAGTTGAATACTAACTGATGCTCTTCCGTTGAGGGAAAATATCGTGATGAAATTTGCACCGTGTGCAACAATGTGTATAACAATGATCCAATCTTGTCAGGTTCCCCTGGTTTGCGGAGGTCAGATGGCAATCGCTCTACTCTATCGTAATTAGCTGATCTACCAAATCCTGGATTATCAAATATATTTGGGTGAAATAAAAAACGGCAAAATCACATATGTAAACCCCTATTAGGTACTATACCGATAACAAAGCGTGTCACTTAAATAATTTTTAACATCACCTTTCCTTATGAAAACATACCACTATCACTACAACACAACAACCAGGGCTGAAATGTTACACCATGGCCATTGAAAAATGTAGCGCACTGCACAGTAACCTCATTCCTAAGGGGGACGGGGTCACATGAAACTGTAAGATCCCTGCAGTGCTTGACAGTGAGCCTACATTTGCATAAGGCTTGGATTATACACACTGCACACAGAGATAACCCGTGAACACGCATGTCATATGCACAGTTTCCGGAAGGTGATGCACTTCTGTGGATCGTTATTGCTTTATTGGCTCGAATAGTCGTCTGATGTTTGGAAACTGTTATTATTATTCAAGATCTGTGTATGCAAGATATGTTCTGTAGATGTCTTTAAAGACGAATGTCTTCCATTAGCTTCACATGATTGATGGTGATAGGACAAAGCGAGTGACGACGTTTAGAATATTGATGTAGGTGCTGTTGTGTCGCAGGAATGATTATTATTTGTCGCCTTTGCGATAAGGCCGCCTTTGCGCGCATATAAATTGTTTTTCGTATTTCTTGTTATGTATATTTTTTTTGTGTGTGCAATAAAGAGTTTTTACTTACTTACTTACTTACTATTTTATTAAACCCTAGAAATATATTCTTCGTTCCATTGATGCATGGATTTTCGTATTGGAATGTATATTCCGTATAGATCCGTATGAATGCGCGTACAAACCGTAGTATAAAGTCTAAACAGGGTAGGTTGAGTTCCTGTCACTTGTACGTACGTTTGCATTTTTAAATATACTGAAAAAAATCGTTTGAAAGACACCAATCGATAATTGAAATGTCGTCCATTGCATGCTCAATTATTTTGAATAATTTTTCTCATACATTTTTAACCGAATAAATTTAAATAAGGTAGGCTGTCTGCTCGTTTGTCACCGCGTAGTGTGAAAAAATTACGATATAGGTAAGTCAGATACTGACCACAGTTAAAATATACATCCATATGAAAACACGCTGTATTTAATTCAGGCGTCAAAAGAGAGAGTCAAAGGGACTCGTGTCAACCCAAACCCTTTGTGACCAAAATTAGCCTTTTGCCCGCATCGTTGCGCAACTATTCCAACCGGTATAAACAAAACAATTGGAACACTACACTTGACTGGCGAATATTCGTCCATTTTTTGTGATCGGAGCGTGAGATATAGTTTTGAATGGGTCATTTCTTTATAATTTGTATTCGATTCGATATTTAGTTGTAAATATCAATAAATCAATCAAATGTTTATTCGTAAAAAATATTTGGGTTACATGGTTTAGGTCTTTTTAAGTAGGTTAAATTTTTGTTCATGCCAAAATTGGCCATTAGCGGCATACAAATATAGTCTCGGCATTAGTGCTTAAATTACTAGATTTGAAGTCGCTACAAAAATAATTAATAAATTAGCTACAATAATTTAATATAAACAATAATACTGCTAATATAAGATATAATGTCAATTTGGGCCATGCGTCAGAAACTCATTTACACTATAGAAACAACGGTCAGTTAGCCAAGAGTGTAACTCTCGCTTGAACATCGATCCATTTAAAGCACGTAACCTAGCTTATTAAAAATCCGTGTCGCCATTATATAGCTATTCTTGTGAGCTAAGGTTAGCTTGTTTTGAGGAACCAACAAAATATTTTCAGGCCTTTGTCTCAGTCGCTGAAACGTAACTCTTAACTCAAAAAAATTTTAATTATGTTTACCGAACACTGCTATCTGCTAAATATAATAATATAGACAAGGTACCGTTAATATTTTAAATTTTTTAAATGATGGTCGACATGAATTCATATATCCCGCTGCATACAATGCTCTAATGCACTTTTTCTGAAGTTTAAGTATCAAGTCGCTGTAGTGTTACCCCACAACATCAAATAATATCGTATAACCGACCCCACGTAAGCATGATAGGCCTCCAGTGCCACTTCCAGAGATACGGTTTCTCTTAATCTACGAAACGCAAAGACAAATCTACTCAATCTATCGCAAACTTGTTTTATATGCTCTTTCCAGTTGCAATGTTCATCAATCGTTATGCCTAAAAAATTTGTCGATGTGACTTGTCGAATATCATGACCTTCGTAATTTATCCTTAGATTCTCTATTGACGTTTTGTATGTGCGAAATCTCATAACCATAGTCTTATCTAGGTTAACTTTTAGGTTATTATGTGTTAGCCATTCAACCACCCTTTGCATTGTATACTCAATTTCTTTCTGTAATTGCGATACGTTAGCGCCCTCTATCACAATGGTAATATCATCAGCAAATAGGATGGTTAGATGTTTGATAATTTTAGGAAGATTATTTATGTAGATGATAAATAAAATTGGACCCAATAAACTCCCTCGAGGTACTCCACAATTTTTATTCTTGAATTCTGATCTATGCGCTACTTTAACATATGAATTATTGATTTTATCAAGTTTTGAAATTTCCACGCATTGCTTTCTATCTCTGAGATAGCTAGCGAACCAACTCTTAGCTTATTCCTCTAACCCCACAGTCCTCAAGTATTAACATCAATTTACTGTGATCTACACAATCAAATGCTTTACTCAAATCAAGATATAGCGCTATAACCTGTTTATGTAGGTTATGGTTTTCTGTAACTTTTTTTATTAAAGTGAATATGGTCAGCGCTGTATTTTTGCTTTTAACAAATTCATTCTGTTCAGGACGTATTATGTTGTATTTATTTACGAAACTAGGTAATCGAGTATGAACCACCCTTTAAAATACCTTGGCAAATACGGAAATTGCATTGCTTGCATTCTTGTGTAAGTCAGTTGTTGTAAATTATTATGTCGGAAAATATTATTATTAATGCCAATAAAAAAGTTATTAAAAATATTAGCAATGTCATTAGGGTTTGAAATTGAATTTTCGTTATAGTTTATTTCGTCAAATTCTGTTACAAGAAGTTTATCATTAAAACAGTAGAGTTTACAATATTCCATACGGGTTTTGGTTTGTTTTTTGCTTTTGTTATATATCTTGTATTTCCGCTTTTGACGCTTTTGACAATGCAACATACATCGTCGCAAGATTTTTGCATATATTTTATTATTATGTGCATGTCATAATTTTTCATGCAGTGTTGGAATTTTCTAATATTATCTAAGCTAAAGTCTCTCCTCTCCTCGTACCATTGTGTGACCATTCCCTTGATTTTTATTTTGAACTCTACTACTTGACCTGTATGATCTGAGAGTCCCAGTTCACATACAGAGGATTTAATTGATTTAATGTTGCTCGCTATGTGATCGATACACGCATATTGTCTCGTAGGCGTCGTTATGTGTACAGTCATGTCAAATGTATTTCATAATTGTGTCAACTGCACGGAATGCATATTTATTTTTATAGTATTTATATTTAAATCGCCTACTAGTATTATTCGTTTCTTTGTTTTGCCAGTTAAGCTCAGTAACAGTGCTTCCAGATTACGGTAAAATACGCTTATATCTGAGTTAGATGTACGATAGACACACACTATGATAACATTGTTATTTAGTTAGTGGATACCACAGCATTCAAAGCCTTTGTACACGGCATATTCCTCGGCAATACTCAACACACTAAATGGAATATCCTACCTAACTAATATACAAGACCCACCTCTATTCACGTCTGGTCTACACTATGACGCTGCCAGCTTAAAGCTTCTCTAAGAAGGTCTCGCTGGTACAAATAACGCGTATCTCTTCCCTGAAATTCTTGTAATACCATGTCCAAGGTATCCAGTTTATTTAACAGCCCCGAAATTTTCTGGTGAAATATACGTTAACTGCTAAGCGATGTCTGAGTCCGATTGGACACGAAAAAGCTTTCTACCGCCTAACTCTAGTTGATTTTGTGGCGTATTTTAATGTATAGTGTCTTTCACTTCGATTTTTTTCAATATTGGAAAATAAAAGGGGACGATCCCTTTAATATTATTATTGGAAAGCGGCTTTTTTTTAACATTGGTTTTAGCTGAGCGGCTACGGACAATGGCTGAAATTTCCTTTAGAAATTATAATTTGTAAGCAGGATAATCCAATGCCACGTTTATCTTTTGGCAAGATAGAGTTGCAAAACTAGTATGCTCTATATTTGACACTGAGCCCAGATCGACAAATGTACAATTAGTAAAATTTCTTGTATAGAATTTTAGATTGTTATTTAACATGTTAACATTTAAATATTTGTTGCTATTGACCGGTAGAACAAAAACATTTGTATTGGATAGTTCATTCAAGGCCACGCACACATTTGAAAATAATTTAATATTCACATAATGATTTCCAGTACAAATTATTACACAGTCTTCAGATTATACATCTTGCATCACAATATTTTAGTATTTTGGTCGACGGGGCGTTCGGCTTAATTAGTGCAAAGGGAAAGTAAATATCGTTCCAGGTATTTTTCCTTGCCTCTAGTAATGCAATCGATAGATCAAAGGCCTCCTCATCTCCAATTATAATTATTTTTCGTCGATTTTTAGTAGGCGGCATATGTTGGACTAATAACTTAGCACCGGGCACGGTACTGCTGTCCTCATTACTTGATTGTCGTGAGACCTAGAATCATTACCTACAAAGATTATGTGACTTGCTCGTACCACTGCTGTATTGGATTTCTTTAGATGAGACTGCATGTGCTGAAACATTATAGTCCAGGTTTGAATAGTCCATCAATTCTCTTTTCTTGTCCATCCTCTTGAATTATTTATGTGACGATAATGGTGTAGATATACATGGTGTGTTATATTTACTTGAGTTTAAATTATCTTATTATTATCTTTGCTATCACTCTCAGAAGACAACGACTGAAACGAGTTGCCCGTTGGTATATTAATTTCATACTTGTCTATGTTACAATCAGAAATCATTCCAGACCCTGACTCAGGTGTTGCTAATGGTTCTACCAAAGAGGTTGCCCCATTCGGTCATAAGACGACCACCTCAGGTGTAAAAGATATAGGTGGCATTTTATCGATCATACATTTTCCATCATCACAAGTATTTCCCTTTATATTTTTAATTGCGCTTTCAATACTGATATCGTCTTGTGTTTTTAACTTTTTTGTTTTGCAATTTACACATTTCCAACTTGCCTTCCGCTGTGGCGACATTCAGAAATATCTTTTCTCGGTATTCGTGCAATCTAAATCATAAGTTTTCTTACTCATACTGACAGACAGACGACATTCTTTTTACTTATTTGTTCCGAGCTCAGGGGGCGATGCGGGTAGTGCGTGCGGGTGTGAGCGCCGGCGGGCTGGCTGGGGCCGGGCGCGCGCCGCACATGATTCTTCGGTGCCCGGTGTCTCGCCGCAGTAAGCCCTCGTACGCGCTGATCGGTCTGCATGCGTCGCCCACTACCTGGATGAGCTCGCTTAACTTCCTTTTGTTTTTCCGTTAGATTTTTGACTTTTGAAAAGAGATTAATTAACGTAATCGCAGTTCCGATGCTATGTGTATTGTGTATTGTTTACTGTCTGTAATTATATGTGTATTGTGAACTTGTGATGTGGTGTCCTGAGACAATAAATGTATTTCATTTCATTTCATTTTAATCGTAATGCAATAAATACTTTTTCATTTTCATTTTCATTTCTTACAGTTTGAGCATACAAGAAACTTTTGTGTCTTTATAACTCATGTTAGTATCGCCCTCTTACCTTTTCTAATTTGTAGTATTGTAGCCACTAAATACCATTAACTATTATTAATCTCGTAGTTCCGCTATTCGACGTTAGATGGCTCTCGTAAATAGTTTTTTTTAGATTTCCGCTAGATGTCTCTTAAATATAATCCAGAAGGCAACGAAAAGTTAAAATCGGTAGTTAGATGGCGGTAGCAATTCGTCTTCTCAGTTTTCCGCTAGGTGTCGCTTTTAGTTTGGAATGTGTGTAATGTGACGTATGGGTTGGTGTTTATATTATAATGTCAACTCACCTGTGTTCAAAATTAATTTCTGACGGTGTCACTTTTAGTAAACATAACTACTTTTATGAACAATCATAATCATGAGAAAAAACAGAGTAATAGGATCACAGACTAAATGAAATATTTTAATTCACGTAAAGAAAATTTTTTACAATGAAACTAGAGTAACTCCCTTCATGCACAAAACCAAATTACCCCCAAAACAACATAAACCTTCACGCCACATAGACGAGGCGACGTTGGTAACAAAGTTGAATTACTCGGGGACAAACAATTATATTACGGTGCAGATTAAAATAAATATGCCCGCGATGTCACTGTGGGAGAAGTTACCAAACATGTTATGAAACCCTCTGAAGCCCCCATCTTAACCCCCCTTGCCCCCTTTAACTACACGCCCCAAACAAGAGCAGTTATCACGTAGTCGAACGTACTGTAACTTCTAGTGTCAACTCATTACGCCGACAAATGTCATACAATGGTCTCGTGCTCGTGGCCTGTAGATGTGGAGCGCGCTTTCTCATATTTCATAAGAGATTGTTGGTCTACTTCACCGAAAGCTTTGTAGGTTTCATCTCTGTACCGCGAGGGAGTTTTTTGATGAAATAATGATGTGCACTAATTCCTATCACGTTCTGTTCATTCAGAGCATAAAAAGATTTATATAATACTTTTTAAAAAGTGCGTTTGTTATTTGCTGTAAAATTTTTAATGAATCTCGCTAATTAAGCTCGCTTTTGTGCATTGTTTTATATTAATATGTATATTTTTTGTGCAATAAAGAGTATATATATGAATATAATGTAGAACGAATACGCCGACGTCATGACCAAATTTAATTAAAGGAGAATTTTTCATCTCTAGGTAATTTAGGATAAGTTTTGTAGTTAGGGTAAGGTTGTAACTTTTTTAATTATTATATTGATTAGATAATATATTTTTTTATGTTATTTTAACCGGAACACAAAATGCAAATATTGTTGCTTGGCAGCAGAAACAGATAAGGCGGTGGTACTCACCCAAGCGAACTCCTCAGGCTTGACAGAGTCCTACCACCTGATAAAATGTGTGATTTAATACCATTATTAAATCTTACATTTTGAACAAAAATTGAACGAAAATTATTTTCGTAATGTTTGTTCGCGTATAATGTATCTTTTATAAAAATGTGAAGTTTAAGATCTTACCATAACCGATTGACTTTAAAAAGAGATCTCCGTTCTTCATGGCTACAATAAATAAATAGTGATGTTTCTAGTCAGGTGAAATGACTCCTGTTGTATAGAGATGGATGGGTGGTAACAAACGAATTTACGAATTATACAAGAAGAGGTCAAATCGTTGGTATCTTCAGGTAAGCAGGCTATTAAATCGTTTATTCAGTAAATCTTAACTAATGTCTACTAATATTATAAATGGGAATGAAGTTTCCCTGAAGACTACAACATGGAGAGACAAGAACCGGTTGAAAAGGTTTTTACGGGTCGGCAGCGTATGGATGATGCAATATGCAAGCGCCCTGATATTGCAAACGTCCATAGGTTGCGGTGTCTGCTTACCGTCAGGCAGGCCGTAAGCTTGTTGTCCCCCTTAATGGTATAAATAATACGAAAGGAATTATATCTCTCTGTTACGCTTTCACAGCTAAGAGATCTATCAGACAGAAGCGGCCACGCATTCAGGCGTGCCACGTTTGCAATCTGCGTTCGCTTTATTGTATTACGTTACACAGACTTACTCCACAACATACGGAGCAGGCATTCTGACCGCGTCGGCCTGCGAACCGGAATACTGCTCGAACGCAGAACGGCCACGCAAAGGCCTGACCGCTTCCTGTCTGATTGATCCCTAAACAACTGCATCGACTTTGATTAAGTTTAGCACCGGAGGATAGACAAAGGCTAGTTTGTATTCCCTTCCACTCGCGCGATATAATGTGTAGTCCACACGGGTGGAGCCACGCGCAGAAAGGTAGTATAAAGTAACTCTGTCGTTGACCGTTTCACGGCTGAACGACTAAACCGATTTTGACTAAACTTCGTAAAAAGTGTAGTCCAAAAAGAGGAGTCGCGGACGGTCAGCTAGTGGAAAACAAAATGTTTTCTTCACTTCTAGATGGAGATGCTCGAATAAAGACTAGAAGAGGCACCACGAGAAGTTCCTTATAAAATAGATCATCGATTTGGTGATGTAGTGATAGTTCCTTCAGGGACGCCTTTTACTAATAGTTGGCGAACTTCAGGCTGTTAAAGATTGCAAAGAGTCCATGTAATTAAAAAACGGTAGGTACAGCTTTGGCTTTGGCCTACGCCCAGCAGTGGGTGTCTTCCGGCTGATATGATGATGATGATGATGACAAAGTATATAGTATCCTTTTTCTTTTCAACTTCTGACATTTTCAACTAAACGCAAACGCAGCCGTAAGTCGCCATGCCGTCTCTATCTTATCATTTAGTGAAAAAGAAAGATGACATGCTAGTTTTGACTACGGCCTTGTTTGTTTAGAATAAGGCCCCGGGTTTTTTTTTTCTTCCTTATCACCAGGTGAGTGACGACGTATAGCCTCTCATCTGGTGGTAGTGACGATGCGTTGTCTAGGACGTCTAGGACCAACCTATTCACTCTGGCCTTGAAGGCGTCTAGATATAAATGATCTGGAACACGCTCGCGGGTGTAGGCATCGCTAAACACGGGCTCCTTTAAGCGATCTGAGCTCGAAGCCCACGTAAACGGCTGTTGTCCCAGAAAATGGTACGAATCGCGTTATAGTTGGGTAGAATTTCTCCCTTTGTACTCACACAATGGCCTCATTGTGAGTGACGACAGATACTAATTTCAAACGCTGCTTTGTATACGAGTGAACGGTTGACGAAACAAAACTTATGAAAGGCGGCGAAATAAATGCGGGGACCTCTCGCCGCGTATTTTGTCGCACACTCTCGGCGGAGAGATATTGCCCTCGTGTTTCTATGTTTTATTTTTATGAAAACCTCTGGGGACGGCTGAGGCGTCTTTTCTCGCTCCCGTGAATTTGGAAATGCATGGATCGCGCAAATTCTATTTTTACCCCGCATTGTTACTGCGGGGCGCTCGGGCCGTTTGCCCTTTTTGTTGTCGTTATAATTAAGAAGAGGCAGTCTGGCGGCGGTTATGCGGTCTTGTATGCGGGTGACAGCGGGCCTGTTACTGTGGCTTTTTCTGGTATTAGTTGTAAGAATGCTACGTGATGCAAGATGAGGTTCCCATGTGGTGACTGAATCCGTGCATAATTTGCCATTGATATAAATGACAGAAACTGTAATTTGCACGGACCTGAAAAAATAGACATACTCTATACTAAAGAGAAGTAAAGCATGCAGGGTTCTACAATATCTTGATAATTTATTTTGTTGTACATGACCTACACACTCACACAGATACAGTAGGTCTGACAATCCGCCGCCATTTTAATTGATTTTGTACAGCGCTGTCACGCCAGTCACAGTGTCAAAGGACGCATACACATATGCTTCCCTTAAAATAAAATAAATGTGGCCAAGTAGGTATAATGTGGGCGATAAAAAAGCGATTTTACAGACATTTTTTTAATTTATTCAAATCCACCAACCAGTTTGTACATAAATTTTGCCTAGACATTTCATGCATGACTATTATACAGCTACTTCATTACTAATTTTACCCACACACACTGGGTAATTGTGGGTACCGTTAGTTCATAATAAACCCTGCAAACTAGCAAAGTGTAAACAGACGGGATTGTAAACGGGCAATAAAATTCCTAGTTACGCGTACGTTTTACAATTTAACCCTGTTACGCATAAAATTTACAATTTAACCAAATCTATAGTGATTGGTGGACAAACAATAAAAAATAATGCAAAATAAAAGTGCGAACTGTATCATTACAAAATACTACTAACGCATTATAAATCGCTTACTTACAATTATTTCACTGCTTATACCTTTATTTATATTGTTTGCCCGTCAATCACTATAGATTTGGTTAAATTGTAAATGTTATGGGTAACAGGTACAGGTAACTAGTCATGAAGTACATATGAAATTTTACACGCCTTTTATCTTTTAATGCCTTAACCTGGATAATTTTTAGACTTTGCAATAAAAAACGCTAGTCAAAAATAATAAAATGTTATAGTAATTATGTCTTAAGAAAGTGTTTCATTACATTATTAAATAGTATTATATAAGAAACAACGTAAGACCAAAATCTTTTAATCTCAGATTTTTCTCTGCGTAGGAAGCTCCAAACATAATTTGAAAAGAGAGTACGCTTATAAAAGTGGACACCAAAAAAAATTGGCAATTACAAAGAGTTGTATGCGCAATAATTGCTGTAAAAGTCCTAAACAGGACAGTAAAAATATATTTATCTTACTCCGAGTGGGCAGGCTATATTTTGTTTGGTAAAATTTATGGCAATTTTCGAATCTTTTTGTTCTCCCTTTTTTGCGTTCCGTGTCCCTAACCGCGTTACGTATGAATGTGAATATAAAGCCCTGGATATTTTGCTTTTAAAAGGCTGTTCTAAAATAAAATTAATAATGCACTGCAAAATGGAGTTTTGTTCATATTGGTCGTATACGAATTCGAATTGAATTTACATTTTTATTACTTACATACTTTACCTATACTTTGTTTCAGGTAGAAGGTTCATTTTTATTGCAGGATATGTACAGTCCATTAATATGTTAATATGAGTTCATTAATATATGAGCATTACCAAGGCTTCAAATATAAATGTACATGGAAGGGTACTTATATATCTGAGCAGATTCTTCAATCAAACATATGTACATCTGCTCAGATATATAAGTACCCTTTCATGTACAGTTATATTTTAAGCCATGGGAATGCTTACATATTAATGAACTCGACTGTACATATTTTTTATACTAGAGATTTCATAATTTCAGAATAAGATATATATTCTAGAAATATCCATGAGCGGGTACATCGTTCGGGATATTGTAGACTTGATTGGCATAGTCGCTTCGCAATGTTCTTAGAACAATGATGACGACATTTGGTTTCTAATATTCTATCTGGATGAGCTTGTTAAAGACTCCCTTTATTTTAATTACTAATAATATACATGTACCGGCAAGGTGCCAATCGGCTCCCTAGATTGTTCAACCAGTCTTATGATCCCTAGCGGTAGACCTGGGTCGACCTCGCCTCGCACACGATAAAGCACACGTTTTCTCGTTGTTTTTTTTACGTTTGATATGAGATTATCCTATTTAGTTTCTGAGTTGATGCCGACAGATTTAGTTGCCAATTTCTCATATAATTAACAGAGGTAACGCAGCCAGCTTCCTAGATACACTTCCGCAAGGCAGCGATTTGGATTCTGTTGTCTTTTTGTGATACTATTTTTATTTGTTGTTTAGTTTTCATTAGTACTATAATATAATATCATGCGCGGCCGTTCGCCTATGTTCTCTATCGTAATGAATTCATAGAAATCCTCAGTACTCACATCGAAATATCATCAGAGCAAACTACCACTACTAGCAAATGTCTCCAGCACAATATTCCATGCTCCTCATGAAGCCATTAACCGAGTTCGAACGTAAAAAAGTCACATGAAATGGCCATAACACTGCGCGACGTCCTTTGCTTTCGGCCTTCACTAATTTAAGGGTCTCGAAATAAAGCCATATCTGACAACCGCACAATCTACAATGGCGGTACTCCACCCAGGGGCGCTCGTAAACCAGGGTGCGTTCTACCCGCGGCTAAACTGTTTATCTTCAATAAAAACACAAATGTTATGGCAATATAAATTCGTTGTCCCCATAAAGCAGTAGTGGTTATAGTGGGAAGTGACGCGCACTTTTTTCGGTGTACCTACTTATGTTTTTCGGGTCTAAAGCGTCATTTCTTCATAGACGTGTCTATTTTCTTTTCTATCAAACAAAAATATTAAATAAAATACCATCACGGGACCCTAAACTATGCCACATGTCTCAGGGTCCCCAGCGGAAGATTTTAGTCAACCTCGCTTGGCCAACGGTATTAGGAGGCACACTTAACGAGTGGCGAGCTCGTTGCGGTGCGAAATTCGACAAGCTTCAAATTAGGATACAGTCATCCACGACACTACTAATGGTATATAGGTATACGAATACAAAAAGTTTGTGGCTACGCTACTTGGATAAGGTCTTCTGAAATTGCTGTTGTAATAGTTACCTTTGCGTCATCGAAACTCAAAAGTCGTTCAATATCCCGTCTAAATGTCGCAAAGAAATATCGAAACATCAAACACATTACATTCAGACAGTAGGTCTGAATTGCTACACGAAAGAAAGTAATTCCCCCTCAGAGCTGTGTTAATAAAAAATGCCTCCGGAGAAACTACAAAACTACGATATGAAAAGGGAAAAGTTTCACAAACTGCGATAGACAAGTTGGTCGCCGAAACTCGATGCTTCATTTGCGGGTGACACGGGAAAACCGTGAACTGAGCACAGAAAAATGTTTTGCAATAAATATATCGTTCAGACTTCAATTTCGGTACCTATACAGCCACATAGTGATGTTCAATTGCCCTATTCTTGTACGTTATAGCTGCGTTTTATTGTTGGGTTTTCAACGTGAATGCAGCGGTAATATCTGATTAACATTACATCTGAGGACCTGAGTGGTTCAGTGGTCAACATGCCGGTCTGCCACGCAAGAGGTACCGGGTTAGATTCCCGGCCGGGCAGAATTTGAAATGATGAATTTTAATTTCTTACGGGTCTGGGTGATCTATGTATAATAATATATACTTATTATACATAACACAAGCTTTGCTTACTTTGGGGCTAGATGGCGCTGTGTGAATTTGCAGAATCTGTTAGATGGCGCAACATTCAAGTGATCGGTCCCTCTAGTTGGTGACCGTCCTCTTTACCTCTTGCCCACTATGACAAGTTTTTCCGACTGTCATTAGTACGCGTAGCTACGGTTCATTAATATGCAAGAATCATTAGATAGGTCTATGAAATTGCTTTCGATTCGAGAGACCAAGGCGCGCTGCAAGATCTCCAGATGTGGCAAATTTCCTACCGGCACATCGAAGCGTTGAGAAGCAATACGAAAACGCTACAATGTCGACCCGAACCCAGGACCAGTGCAACAATCCAATTGCAGCGAGGCGTGAGATAGGGAGATGTCATCTTTCCGAAATATTTGTCGTTGCATTGGAAGACAGCAGTAGCCACTGGACTGAAAGGTGGTGGGGGGAATCGGGTTATAATGATTATGGACCAGATGAAGCATAAGTCGACTGTGCATCACCCGTCCTTGTTTGGAGCTTTATTTTCAAAGGTTTCGGATAATATGTACATGAATAATCTAGAACACAAAATCGCGGTAGTGTCCATATGATGAATCTTCTAATAAGATATGACATATATTAAGAACTCATACGGATTTACACGATTTCTGCATGGTTTGTTTGGGACAAATCAATGTTTATGTAATTTTGGCTTCTATTATAATGAATGTCAGATAGCTTACTTTATTAACCGTGCAGGTGCGTGCGTTGGCATAGTCACCACACAGCCACCGTATTTTTCCAGCTTAGTCGTCGTACCGTACCCGCGTAGTCACCGCACCGTGAAATGAGTGCAATCTTGTCTATATTTCTTATTTTTAATTTATTTGTTTGAATAGTTCTAATAAACTTTATCGTCTAACCACGGATCTACGTTGGTAATAGATGACCAAACGAGAGAGCATTCCTATGTAACTTGGACTGTTACATTCTTTTACCCTCTTGTTTTCAACTTCAAAGGCTTTGAAGTTTTAACTCAATTGCATGAAACTATGTACTAGGTACTTACCATTTAGAAAGTTTGTGTACATTGAGAATGTTTCTTAGGAAATAAATGAGAAGAAAATCCGTCTAACTTTCCGTTTTTAATCATTTTCTTGTGATTCTAAGACGTTTTATGGAGTAGGTGAAAGTAGCAATCAAATGATACAACCAAGTGATTATATAGTAGCACATAACCTATATGTAGTACAGTACTGGTGATATAGTAGTGCCTAATAGTGTTCAGACATGGCGACGTGAATTATAAATAAAATGTTATAAATAAATTAAAGCGTATTTCTTTTTAGTCTAAGTGACAAAATATAAGGCATTGTACATAGAGGGGTTGGAATTGTTTACAATAAACTGTTAACTAATAATTACCTCCCTACACTTAAAAGTACACAAATCAAACTATTTCCGAATGAGCTACGCAATCTGATTTTTCGGTTTCTCTGCAGCAGATATTCAAAACAAATCCGACAAAGATTTCTAGATCGAGTGAACCGCGCACGTTTCAGCTTTAGTGTTTACTCTGTTGCTGGAGGGAAACCTAAAGCGTTCCAAGTTTGCAAGATAAATAAACTGGTACGTCGAAACACCACCTCTTGTTTACAACAACGATTCACAATGGAGTAAAGTTTCTTCGATAGATGCAAATGGCATACCTACAACGTCGCGTCTTCCGCAAAGGAACGAAATGAAAACATAAATTTGTATTGTAAATATCACTATTCTGAAATATATGCAGGATGGAATTGGGAATGTACTCAACTTCAACTGCAATCAACTTATAGTTTTTTTTACTAAATAACAAATATATTCGTAGTCACAATGCTATCCTTTTAAGCCTCATTAAAAAAGCAAGAAGGTCAAGAACTTGCAAATAAATTGCGGGTTAAGAATAGGTAATATTTTTAACCTAATAGAGAGCAAGGAAATACTTTGTTATAATTTTATAGAGGCAAAGCGAATTTCGCCTTTAATTCTTATAAATCTCACAGACATGGAAATATTGCTTTATGAGATTTCATCATACGAAAGTATAAAAAAGCTTACTTCGCTATCTCAGCAACTCGAACACACAAAAAAACTTAAGATAATAGGATTTTCTTTAGGTATTATTTTTAAATAAAAAAATACCATCAGGGAGTGTCAATCGGCTCCTGGTTTTTTTTTTATGTTATACGGCAGACAAACAGGCAAGCGGGCCACCTGATGGAAAGGCGCCGCTGCCTATGGACATCAGCAACACCAGGGGAGTTACCAATACGTTGCCCGCCTCTGAAGAGACCTCTGATATACCTCTTGAATGATCCCATTTCATAGTCCACAAGTAACACTAGGGGATCTGGTATTATTATTATTATTATTTCGGGAAATCATCTCTCCGGATATTCTGTTTCCAGCTGCTTTTTCCTCTATCAGGTTCGAGATATACTTGACCATGATCTGGGATTTGGCAGATCAGGTAATTACAGTAGAGCGACTGGCATCTAACCTACGTGACTATGTCAACAGGGTAACCTGAGCAGATTGGACCACAATTCGCTTGAGGGTGCAAGTTTTCTTACGATGTTTTTCCTCGCCATAAGAGCATCGGTTAGTATACACCTTATACATAACACAGAAAAAGTCATTAGTCAAGCCGCCGTTGTCGACTCGCTGGTCACGCCATCGACGCTCTATATCCGGGAAATCACCTTTCTTTGAAGAAATCTTACGGGAATTTTACAGCAAGAATATCCTCGTTTCATGATTGTTACCAGTAACATGGTACTATAACACTAACGCCCGACTACTCGAATTACTCTAATTTTAAGGGCTCATTAGATATCTTGCTTTGAATGTCAAATATTTGGAAGTAACAGCTTGATTTTTAAGGAGCCCGTAAAGTTAAGAAGCATTCCAGTATTCGGGCATTAGACACTATCCTAATAAGCAACGGTTGTGCGACCATTGTCATACGACGAACGTCACCCGACCAATAGGAGACCTCAAAACCGCCCGTCGCAAGACTGTTGCCGCCTTAGGCCCATGCTTTTTAACAATGCCAATTTAAAGATAACACCAAAAAAAGAAAGGTAATTAAATAAAACAACAACAAAAAAGAAAGAAATTCATCTCGCCAGGCATCTACCCTATTGTACGGAGTAAGTTGTCCGAAGTTACATTAGGCGTTAACGAATGCATTAGTCGGGGACGGACAGCCGTCTCGGGCTTCACGACAAATTTGTGTTTGGCAACTTTAGGACGCCAACAAAGGTAAGTG
Organism: Blastobasis lacticolella; assembly: GCA_905147135.1. Taxonomy (NCBI): domain Eukaryota; kingdom Metazoa; phylum Arthropoda; class Insecta; order Lepidoptera; family Blastobasidae; genus Blastobasis; species Blastobasis lacticolella. Next base: position 8,191,886 of record LR990056.1, read on the forward strand.
GAAAGAAGTTGCGAAAAATAACAAAAATCCCCGCAACGGAGAGTTGGTGACGTCTCACGGAGTCTCCGAGTTCACGTGAAATGGAGGCTGGAGCAGGTTAAATATTCAATTGTTTTGTTCGGTGGTTCTAGTGATGTTCTAGGAGCCCGAAATACCTTGATTGTTCGGATTGAGTGTACGTAGAACGAAAAGTTATTATTACCTTCTACCGAAATTACGTTCTTGTAAAATTTATACTTTGTTGTGCCTTTCGGGGTAGTTACTGTCTCTGTTACTAAGTATAGAAGAACTCTCTCTCTCTCTCTCTCTCTGTAGTTTTGTGTATCTCTTTTTACAGAGTAAAATTCTCAATAAATTTTGACAACCCACTCAGCCACTTGGGGAACGAATATTTTATGAACAAACTCCGCCGCATCTAGCGAAATATTCAACCACACGAACTAGTTGGGAACAAAATTTAATTTTCGAACAGCACACACGGGCGTCTCATCTCAGTTTATTTAAGCCCATTCTTTCGCTAACTATTCATGCGCTCGAAACTATCCCTTGTTGTCGGGGGGTGAAGGTAGAAAAACGCTTTTGCGCGCGGCTAACTCTATTTCCGAGGTCATTATTCTTTTTCACTGCTCCGTAGGAAAAAGGAGTAACAAAAGGGGGTTGACAGATTGCCCTTGAATGTTCGAGAAATGTTTGCAAGTACGGGCCACGGTACGGCTGATGTGTGGGGTGACGCCGTGCTGAATGTTGTTTGACTTTATGAAATATAGCCCGCGATAGATTCTGGATATCCGGCGAACGAGATTGCGCTGTTTGCCCGTGATTGGGGCCGCTCGGATGTCACGTTTTTATTACATATCTGCCACTATTGGATTGTGCTCGACTTTTCACGGAGTATACAACAAATCAATGGGAAGGGTTGCAAGTGCGGAAACTGTACGTGTTCTCGAAGTTTTTCGGATATCTATGTTTGAATTTTGTGGATAGTTTAACAATGCTGGAACACCTCGACGATTAGTTTTATTATTCAATGAAATTATAATAACACTGTTACTTATGTCTGTAGTTGGGAGATTTTAAGAAAATCGATTAATATGAGATTTGTAACCTGTTTTTCTGTGTGTATGTACGCGCTAATCTGAAATGGATGCATTTTGACTTACGTATTATGGCAAGATACGAATATCAAAAGAACAGGTTTCTTTGAATATTCCATTTTCATTTGTTAACTAAACGCTACACTATTGCCACAACATAATGAAGAAATGCATTCACATAGGTTGCAAAGTTTCTGATCAGGACGGGACACGTAAAATTAAGTCCACATGAACGTAATCGGTTTCTTCCTGTATAAGGGAAGGGTAGCTTCCAGTGAGCCTCAATGGATTCTCGGTATGTCTTGTAAGGGTATTTTGCGCTGTCGTTCAATCCGTACTCTATTTGCGGAGTCCCAAAACACGAGCATGGTGATCCGTCAAGAAGCAATATGAACAATTTGAGGGATATATTATCTGTATTGCAATATTAGTTTAATTAATGGGCACTGGGCCGTCCTTTATAGAGATCTCTGGGAGCAGGGCATCTTTAGGCTGATATGATGATAATGATTATAATGAATTTTAGTTTAATTAACTTATTTCGGTGCAACTAAATCAGCCATCGGCACCTACCTATCTCCAAAATGATTACATTTCTAAATCGCGCGAACTTAAATGGATGGAATGAAACATTGGCATCGCGCCAGGGGCATATCGTACAAGGAAATGGGTACAGAATTCGGTAGACTAGCGTATCTCGTACATTAGCCAAGTTTTGCATTCGCTTTATTAAACAGGTGAAAAAGGTGAGGTACGAAACATTGCGTCATTGCGTCCAAAAATATCAAGGAAATACAACAAATACTAATAATAATAGGTTACGGTGCAACTAGTCGATATAAAATTTTGGCAGCAACCAAAGGTCATTGAAACATTTTAACTGAGCCTAGCGCAGTTACTTTTAAGAAGTGAACGAAGAAGTGTTTTTTTTTTCAAAATGGCAAATAAATACGGTAATCTTTTGGCATACATGGTACGTATGCCAAAAGTTACATTGATATTTTGCGCTTGAGCTGGGGAGGTTGGTATGCTATGCCGAAAGGTACAATGGTATTTTGTGTTTCAACTGTAGGTATATTACGCAGCGTGCCCTTACTTTTCTGTGTTTGAAAGATCTATCCGTCCATCGATATGCGTCTATATTGTTGCGGATTTCAACCAACTGCATGAAAATGAGGACAGTAGTTATCTTGAATTGTCCTTAGCTCCATGATCATCGATGGAGTGATTGACAGAGAATCTGACGTAGTCCGAATTTGACTAAATAAGAAACTAAATACCTCAGAATCTGTCGTCCTGAGAATCTGACCTAAATCGCCGAGTTCAGTCATAGGGTTAAATTGATTTCATCTATTTCTCAATTTTTATTAAAAAAGAACAACATTAAATATCTATCTATATCTATATTAGCCCGAATCATCCCACTGCTGGGCAAAGGCCAGTGCGTGAATTACTCGCCAAGTGGTCAGACAGGTATAAGTGAATATGTCAGACGGTATGTGTATAACGAGCTGCATTACCAGTACGTTACTAATAACTGATTAATTGGCACCTAATTAACACGCGCCGGTAGCACATCATAGAACTATTCTCTGGAATCCAAAATTCGCATAGCTAAAATACTCATCATCATCATCATCATATCAGCCAGAAGACGCCCACTGCTGGGCATAGGCCTCCCCCAGAGATCTCCACAAAGACCGGTCCTGTGCTTTCCGCATCCAGCTGGTACCTGCGATCCTTACCAGGTCGTCGGTCCACCTTGTAGGAGGCCTACCCACGCTGCGTCTACCGGTACGTGGTCGCCACTCGAGAACTTTACTGCCCCATCGGCCATCTGTTCTTCGAGACTGCCACTTCAGTCTGGCAATCCTTAGAGCTATGTCGGTGACCTTGGTTCGCTTGCGGATCTCCTCATTTCTGACTCGATCGCGCAAAGAAACTCCGAGCATAGCTCTTTCCATTGCCCTTTGGGCAACAGTGAGCTTTCTTATAAGGCCCATAGTGAGTGGCCACGTTTCAGATCCGTAAGTCATCACTGGCAACACACATTGGTCAAAGACCTTCGTCTTGAGACACTGCGGTAATTGGGACGAAAATATGTGGCGTAGCTTCCCGAACGCTGCCCAACCGAGTTGGATTCGTCGATTGACCTCTTTCTCGAAATTGGACCTACCTAGCCGGACTATTTGTCCTAGGTATGTATAGTCGTCAACAACTTCAAGTGGAGTGCCTCCAACTGTCACTGGAGTAGGCACAACATGGACATTCGACATAATTTTCGTCTTGTCCATGTTCATTTTAAGACCTACTTGTTGAGAGGCACTACAGAGGTCATCGAGCATTTTGCCCAAGTCTTCCAGGGTTTCAGCCATGACTACGATATCGTCAGCAAATCTGAGGTGCGTGAGGTACTCGCCGTTAATATTGATGCCAAGTCCGTCCCAGTCCAGAAGCCTAAAGATATCCTCCAGTGCAGCGGTGAACAACTTCGGTGATATGACATCACCTTGTCTAACACCTCGCTGCAGCTGAATAGGTTCTGTGGTCTTGTCCTGGAGACGAACTGACATAGTGGCGTTTTCGTACAAACACTTCAGTGCTTCGATATATCGATAGTCAATTTGGCACCGCTGTAAAGACTGGAGCACCGCCCAAGTTTCGATCGAATCGAAGGCTTTCTCATAGTCCACAAACGCCAAGCATAATGGCCGGTTATACTCTTCGGTCTTCTGTACAACCTGCCGCAGCGTATGTATGTGGTCTATGGTACTAAAACCTTTTCGGAATCCGGCTTGTTCGGGAGGCTGGAAGTCATCTAACCTGCGTGCGAGACGATTCGTAATGACTCTCGAAAACAGCTTATAGACATGGGTCAGCAGCGATATTGGTCTGAAGTTCTTCAAGAGAGCCTTATCACCTTTCTTGAAGAACAATATGACTATGCTTCTGTGCCATGCTTCCGGCGTTTTGCCCTCGAGGATGACGGAATTGAACAGCTTCTGAAGGGTCTTAAGCACAGGTTTGCCACCAGCTTTCAGAAGCTCAGCCGTAATTCCATCATCACACGGCGCCTTGTTGTTCTTAAGCTGTTTGAGAGCCATACTAATCTCGTACAGGCTGATGTCTGGGATATCTTCGGTGTAGTGTCGGGTCAACTTGGCTCTGGGGTCTTTTGCCACACTGGTAACAGGTGCCCGTGTTGTCGTGTATAACTGTCCATAGAACCTCTCGACTTCCCTCAAAACCTCGGACTTGGTCGAAACAACTCTGCCGTCATCCGTTTTCAGTCTCGTCAACTGGCTCTGTCCAATCGACAGATCTCTCGCAAAGACTTTAGAGCCTTTGTTCCGCTCGATCGCCGCCTCAATATTGGTAGTATTGAAACGGCGTATGTCCCGAGTCAGAGACTTGGAGATCTGTCGATTAAGTAAATAACTTAAATACTCATCAGTATTCCAAATAATCATCTGGGCGTTAATATCCCGGGTGTGCTCTCACGCAGAAAGGCCTTTTTGACCATTATCCTGGATTTTCAGATCAGGTAATTACAGTAGAGCGAAGGCAGGCTACCTGCGCCTAAGTAACTAGTAAGACCTGCACGCACTGGGAATCCTCGATTGGCAGGAGAAGGCGCAGGATAGGAAGAGGTGGATCTCTGGTGTCGGAGGCAAAGATCCACTTTGGGTCGCTGAGCCAGTGCAGTAAGTAAGTAAAGTAAGACTATAGTCTAACGTCTGTGAACCGTAATAGGAACGTTACCAGATTGGATCATGGTTACGCAGTCAGTCGCCTGAATGTGCATTTACTTACAATGTTTTCATGGCGGCACTGGGAATCCTACTCAGTACGTCGAGTCTTTTTACTTAGGCGGTTATGTGCGTGGCGCGTATCGGTGCCCGGTGTCTCGCCGGAGTAAGCCCTCGTATACGCTGATCGGTCTGCATGAGTCGCCCCCTACCTGGATGAGCTCGCTTAACTTCCCTTTGTTTTCCGTTAGATTTTTGACTTTGAAAAGAGATTAATTAACGTAATCCTAATTCAATACATACTTTTTCATTTTTATCTTCTTCTTATTTGTCTTCGTTTTAATTGATTTTACTTATTGACAATTTATTTCACGTATTGGGCACAGGCCAATGCATTTTTTGTTCACCTTTTATGTTACCGTGATTGACACCGGAGGTCATCCCCATGCAAAAAAAATCTTCCCATTTGTAGACGTACACGTTTTCGGCTCGGTCAGTCCTAAATGTTTATGGATTTTGGTTTCTATATTTACTAATGATAGAAAGCTGATGTGATTATTTGTGAGCAAACGTGCAGCACCCGCGTACTCACCGCACAGTTCAATTAAATTTTTAATTCAAATAATTTTTATTCAATATAAATATTTTCAGAATACACTTATTGAAAGTCAGTAATAAACAACATAATCAATTATCAATAATAATTAATTGAAATTAAATACACATCACAAAATACAAAACTCATGTGTGGCTACTATGTGTATAGTCATTAATATGTGACTTACTTAATATAAAATTTAAAATACTAGTAAAATGTCATTATGTGATTATAGCAACTGAATATTTCCAATAAACAAAATACAAAATTTGGCAAATCAGTTTCTTAAAAATTCGCATTATATACCATCAAAATACAACAAATGCAATATAATACAATTAAATTATTTAAACAAAAATGTCACGTCATTTAAATAAAATATCACTTTAATAAAAATAAAAATAAAAATAGCATATCAAATAAAATTAAAATGTCAAATTTAATTCAAATAAAATTAATAAAGTCAATTATCAAACAATTACTTTTCCCAAGGTTTTTTATCCTCAAGATAATCTATAAATCTATAAACAAGATAATCAAAAAATACTATAATATGCTTTTTTAATCAGTGACTGTTTTATATATCCCACAAATGCATTGTCAGTCATATCCATCACGTATTCCGGTATTTTATTATAAAATCTAATACTATGCCCCACATAAGATGTATTTACTTTTGTTAATCTAGTTCTGGGAATTAGCAGTTTGTTTTTATTTCTTGTGTCTCGGTTATGAGTATCCTTCACCTTTGTCAATGATGCAATGTGTTTACGAACATACATTAAATTTTCATAAATATACTGCCCAGGAAGAGTCAAAATACCTATCTCTTTAAAGATTTATCTTAAAGATGTCATAGGACCTAATCTATATATAGATCGAACTGCTCGCTTTTGTAAAACAAAAATTTTGTTTATATCAGCTGCTCTACCCCACAACAGAATGCCGTAAGACATTATGCTGTGGAAATTACTATAATATACCAGACGAGCTGTTGTAATGTCCGTTAGATTTCGTATTTTTCTTATTGCATAAATCGCAGAGCTGAGTTTGCCGGTTAATTTATCTATGTGTGGGTCCCATTGTAGCTTGCAGTCAACTTTTATACCCAAGAATACCGTCTCGTTGACTAAATCTAGCTTTTTGTTATTTAGGGATAGGTTTAATTCATTTTTAATTACGTTAGGCAGTAAAAATCTAATACATTTTGTCTTACTTGCATTTAAAAGAAGGTTGTTTACAGTAAACCAATTCAATATCATGTCCAAAGTGTCATTTACATGTCCAAAATCATTAATTCTACGTTTCACATTGAATATGAACAGTCATGATGTCGCATCCGCATAGTCTTCGTGCCGCACCCGCGTTGTGTGCGCTTTAGTAGGGTAGACTGCGTTTATCTGGTTACAACGTGCTGACATTGCGTTCACGACCTACAACCGGGCGTATCTATGCGTAGGTATTCTCTGTCAGTTTTGTAAGTGGCATCGTATAAACAGGCCCGTTGAGTGATTGAATAAGTGACCACCTACATCAGTGTTTACCAGTTTACTTGAGATCACACAGCCTTCATTACTATTGTGGCCACATAGATGAGGATGTTACTCTCTATAACATCCAGTAACGCATTCACACAGGGTGGTATGGAGCCTGATCTACTAATAGTAGCCAACAACTTTTTCTTTTATTTGGAAAAAGTTACCTCAACATGAAATTGCAGTCACAGGTATAAAAGAGGGCTGTGTGTTGTACTGTGGAGAAGAATGTAGCACTAGCCCCAAATAAATTAGTCATAGAGGCATAGAAATAGCCTACAAACAGCTGAAGTCACAATCTATGTTTTGTTTCTGTTTTAATGGATATAACGTGTCTAAAAGGCACCGTGGCGGACCCTGGGCCCAACCGGGACATAACACCAAGATGATGATGATGAACGTGTCCAAAAAGACGGCTCTAAGTTGTCAAATACTGCTATTATCAAATTTGGTGGCCTTGGTTATCTAGCTTTTTGTATGACATTGAGTAATTTGTATGGATTTGTGACAGATTGACAGTGTACATTCTCTTTAGGTCAAGGCTCCATCTAAGCTCTCGCTAACCCCATCCAACGACGGGTGTCGTTAAACGCGACTAATGACACAGAGGCAATCCATCTATTAATTCCCTGAACCAGAAAATTGGAAGCAGTGTTTTCTGTATTTTCTTTTCCAAGTATTTTCAACACTGCGATAATGGCAATACGCTCATGACAAAAGAGAACTTCACAAATTCATAACTAAATCTGAACATGACTATAGCCGAACACGCCCAAGTATAGAACATGATTAAGGTCGAAAATGACAGCCATGACGATCTGAGTGGTTCAGTTGGTTAACATGAGCCTGCCACGTAGAGGCCCCGGGTTCGATTCCCGGCCGAGTAGAACATGAAATGATGACTTATAATTTATGTTACGGATCTAGGTGTTGTATGTATAATAAGTATGTATTCAAGAATATATGTATAAGTAGTTTATGAGTTTTATAGCAGCCGTAACACAAGCTGTGCTTACTTTAGGGCTAGCTGGCGCTGTATGAATTGTCCAAGCATATTTATTATTATCAAATAACTCGTATTGAGCGTCCTACATAAATCCTCTCCACCAATATAAAGGAGGCTCAATTCCTCTTAATGCAATATGATAAAAGGCGGCATTTTTGCGATTTCCGGGTTGGTTTTATGGTGAAAGTTGTTCCAAATTGTAAGTCTTCCCCGTTTCTGCGTAAGCCCTTTTTGCTCCACCCTGCATAACACAAGCTTGACCGTATTAGTATTACACGTGGGTCGTTCCTCCTAATGTTTAATTAAGGTAAGGCTTTAACTGGAGTTGTGTAATGTGTACCAGTTAACCCAAGCTTATTAATTAGGCAGATTTTTGCGGCTAGCTAACCTTTCTACCTCATAAAGATGTAAATTTTAATTGTTAATTCTTGAGTCGTGTTTGCAACAATAAAAACAACTTAAATTTTTCGTTTTATGTACGTTTTTTTATGTTATACGGCAGAGAAAAGGCAAGCGGGCCTCCTGATGGAAAGCGGTTACCAGTAACATCACGGGTGCTACCTATGTGTTGCCCACCTCTAAAGGTACCTTCAACATACCTCTTGAATGATCCCATGTCATAGTCCAAAAGAAACACTGTGGCTGGAAGTTCATTCCACATCCGTATCGTGCGAGTGAGAAACGTTCATTCGAACCTTCGCCGTGGACATCAAATATTATTGGTTTTTGTACGTACGTATTTTTTAAGTTAATATATACTCATTATAAGAAACGATAAAGAAATGATATGGAAATGCCTTCGACTAACAGATAATTACTCATAGTACAGCTCTTTAATTGCTAGTTAAGTAGAGACATGTATATTCCTCTTTCCAACTAGATAAGCTGTATATGTCGAGAGTCCGCCCCGCAGCAAATCAGCCGGTTAAAGTCCTATATGCGGACTTTTATTTGAACTGCTAACAATTCCCCGGAGACTGCATTCAATCGAGCAGCTGGAACACGGCCGGCAAAGTGATGGGGGAGACAGCAATGTGTGTTTTGAATTCTTACAATTCTTTTTTTTTTACTTATCTATAATATAGTTATAAAAATCATCATCATCTTTGGGGTTAATGACCCGGTTGTGCTCTCGAGCACGAGGTCCCGGGCTCCGCATTGACCATGATCCAGGATTTGGCAGATCAGGTAATTACAGTGGCGCGACTACCATCTGATTTCTGTGACCCTGCTACCAGGGGAACCTGAACAGTTTTTTTTTTGTTTATGTTTTGACTAAGACAGATTGGATCATGGTTACAAATTCATTTGCAGGCTTCATCACGATGTTTTTGTTCACCGTAAGAGCATCGGTTAGTATTCAACTAATGTACATAACTTAGAAAAGAGTCATTGGTACATGGCCGCAGCGGGATTCGTACTCGATACCTCTCGCTTACGAGTCGGATACTCAACCGCTCGGCCACCGACGTTCCCAATAATATAATTATAATAATAATACATAATATCAATTGCACACTTTGCCCAAATGGGAATTTTTCCGAGAGCCGATTTAAAAAAAAACATAGTTCAAATAGTCGTAATAGATGGCGTTGATTAGACATGATTATCAAAAATAAATCAAAACGAGACCGTTACATGTATAAAAATATAGACATATTGTCAGAAAAGGTACTAAGTATCTCTTGACGAAACACCTTTCCCAGTAACTTCGGTTACCAAATTCAAATTTGAGAATCCTATCTAAGCAGCGCCATCTAGTGAGGTACGCCGAACTACATTTTATACTGTTTAAAAAAGCTGTCAAAATCCTCGATGAATTTTAGAAATATTTGTATAAATAGCGTTCAATGCTCGTATGCCAGGTGAATGCACTGCGTTAAACACGGCTCCATGATTGGGCAACACCGTTCATTTCGACGAACGCATAGTGCCGATTGCCACTCACTCAAGTATTAGTAGTAGTTCCCTGACCCTGAGTAGTAGACCCTGTGCTTTCGAATGAGAGACCTCACAGCAACGTTTCTGAATATGGATGAACTGGTACAAATGACAACCGCCTTGATTTGATTCAAATAATATAAAACGTATGTTACAATTCGTTTGTCAGTATGAATTTAAAAATAAAAAGAGAACCTTACCAGTTAATAATTTAAACAGTGCTGCCAGAGAACACATTCATAAAGGCAAAAAAGACATTGGCGCATGGGAAAAAAATGTCGCAAATGGAAACAGTCACCGGGGCGAACTCGGGCGAAATTTGAATTACACATGTTAGAACAAAGGAACTGCGCATGACTTATTTAGGATAATAGCCTGTAGAAAAATAATAAAGCTTTTGTTGTACATTGGAGTGTAAGCCTTCATCTGAGCCCAGCGGTAGAAAGGATATGGGCAGTACAGTGTTTCCTTTGGACTATAACATGGGATCGTTCAAATGTATATTAGAGGTATCTTTAGTGTTGCTGATGTCCATAGGCGGCGTTGACCACTTTCCATGATGTGGCCCGCTTGTCTGTTTATCTGCCTTATAACATCGATATTTCTTCTTATTCTAGAGGTAGCTTCACATTCACTATAGAAGTTTATATCACCACTAAAAGTATTAGTAACGACACGGCCGATCGTTGCAAGAATCGTTGAGCTGATCGGTGTGGGAGGCATGGGGGAGGTTTATGTTCAGCAGTGGACGGCTGAGATAAAGGTAAAAGATTAGGAAACTTATTTTTAAGTTCATGTTTTGTTGATAATCAGTGAAATATGGTCGATGCCGCAAAAAGTAGATTCATCATGATAATCATCATCATCTTGGCGTTATGTCCCGGTTGCGTTCCCGCGCCGCACGCGAGGACCCAGGGTCCGCCTTTCTGCTGCTCTTGGCCCACCTCACTCGGGATTCGGTATCCTTCGTGATGAGCTTATTTTTACGCATATCAGTCTTGACTACATCAAGCCATCGCTTCTTGGGGCGGCCCCTCCTTGCCGTATCCGGCGGGGTCGGCATGGCCAGACACTGGTTTCCCACATAACTTGCTGGTCTGCGCAAGACGTGGCCATACCATCGAAGGCAGCACTCCTGCACCTTATCCGCGATGTCACAGACGCCAAGGCTACCTCGAATGTGGGTGTTTCGAACGCGATCCTTCCGCGAAACTCCACACATCCACCGCAGCATCATCATTCGTAAAAAGTACAACCTAAGACGATATTCGACAGAAAACTAATATTTTAATACCAATGTTTCACAATAAAGCTTACCTAAAATTTTACAAGTTACAAAAGGGGAACCTTGGGAGGGGAAACTCGCTATAAATATTAAGAGCGTCTGTAACGTTCAACACGCATCGCTTATTTTGTTGCAATATTGTATTCGAATTTCCTGGTTTAAATTTTACTTTGTGGCTTTCCTGTTGTGAATATTACCCAGCGGCCAAACTTTCCACTTCCTGCATCAGAGCATTACGTACATACGTACTTCATTCAAACCGAATTAGAGTAATTACGGGAACTATTACGTCAAGTCTAAGTAAGAGTTCCAACTTCGTCTACAACACACACAGTTCTATCAAAATTCATTCATTTTCTTGCCACGCCACAACTCAACTCTTACAACTCAGTACTATACAGTACCAATGACTCTTTTCCGAGTTATGTACATTAGTTGAAGGCTAACCGATGCTCTTACGGTGAGGGAAAACATCGTGATGAAACCTGCACATTCAGGCGACTGGGTGTGTAACCATGATCCAATTTGGTCAGGTTTCCCTGGTAGGAGGGTCATGGAGGTCAGATGGCAGTCGCCCCACTGTAATTAATTACCTGACTTGCCAAATCCTGGATCATGATCAAGACGGACCCCGGGCCCTCGTGCGCGAGAGCCAAGATGATTATTTATAGGGAATGTGTCAAACCCTAAGTTGAAATTTTATTAATAATACTATGTTTACTGTCTAAAATGTAACTGGGTGGTTCAATCTATGTTATATTAATAAAGTAGTATTTTTTGGGTTTGGATAAAAATCAATTTTTATAAAAAAGAGTAAGCATTATTCATGTATGTACCTATAACTGGAAACACCATTGTCCCGTACAAAACCGAAAATTGTACTGACGGCTCTATTTGAGAAGACATCCCACTTCAAACGAAATGTCCTGGTAAGACTGTAGTAGTACCCACTGCTATTGCGCGACTATTGTGAGTTGCGAGGTCACAGGTGGATAAATAAGAAAGTGGTTTGGAAAAAAGCGTAGATAATTATTGTCGGGTCCAATATCCTGCCCATCACTAGAACTAAGTATTTTTTTTGTAACTGGCCCGAACCTTGAGGTGGATCATAGCCTCCTTCATCTTACAAGCCATGCGCAGAAGTTTGACAACGTCGCATTTTGAATTTTAGTGAACCTGAAAACTTCTGTAAAACTATCATCGCGGTCGTCGTCGTTTTATGTTATTAGTTATTTAAGTGATAAAGTATATTAATAAGTATATACATTAGTTAGATAATATGTTATTGGATAGATTTTTGTCCTATTTACCTATATACCTACTTGCAATTGTATTATCCTAATATTATAAATGCGAAATATAATCTATGTTTGGTTTTGTACGTAATGGATGTTTGTTACACCTTTACGCAAAAACTACTGATCGTATTTTAATGAAATTAGGCAGGTATATAGAATATAGCCCCGAATAACACATATGCTATAATTTATCCCGATATTTAATGTGATTCCCGCGAGAACGGGTCCGGCACGTTATAGCAGAATTTTATGCGGACACAGTCGCGACCAAAAGCTATTATGAAATAAAATAATCTATGCCAGCCAAAATATTGCCCAATTTATTAAATATTAGGTATAATAGATTTTAAACAGTTTTATTTAAGTGCCTAAGTATATAAAAACTAACTACTTACTTACTTATTGTACCTATATACTTTTTCAATGCTTAGATCATCGTGGATAATCAGAGATCGTGGTTTAAAGTAGTTGTGATAACTTTCACAATGCAAAAATGTTTGCTGCTTACAAAAGATCCTTTGGTGGGACTCCAGCATGCTTGGGGAATAGCAGAAGTCCATTTATTTAATAGAATTACATCTTTTGGAAAGCAAAACATCGGCACAGAATCTTTCCCATTTTTATGGTTTAATCATAATTTTACTTGCATTTTTCAAATGCAAAAATGCCTTGGCATCTGTTAGAGAAAGATTACGAATATACAACAGAATTTGATTTATGAAATAAGCTAAAAACTAACAACAAAAATGGTCAAGGATTGTTTTTCAAAAATCGTATTTATCCAATTTTAGCACAATTATAAATATATTTACTTTTATTTACCTTCGTAGATGGTCCATACAAACGCGTTAATTTACAGTTTTATCAATATATTTTAAATTTATCATCATAAAATTCATAATTTTCCCGCACATTGACATGTAAACAATGAGTAAATCGGTTTACAGCGACGTTGCCGTTCCGTGCTACAGCATGGCTTGTAGATGAAGGAGGCTATGGGTGGATCCTTTTTATTTGGTGCCCGAGTTGTGATAGTGAGAAATGTGAAGTCCGGTCGCACTGTGACGTGTGACTTGATTTCACAAGACTCACCCGAGCATATCCGAAACTTGCAAGTATTTATTTATAGTGGAATTTTGTGGGCCGATCCCGGCGGCACTGCAATGCCGGGCCGACCCGTGCCGGGAGTGGAGCGAGCCCCTAGCATCCCAGCGGGTTACAAAAATCAGTTTAATATACTGGTCCCTCAGTGAGGGAACTTTCAGATATTAAGCTGAAAAGAACAGATACTACACTTTGATCTTAGCCAAAAGGCCGAGAAGCGATAGAGTCGATACATTTTGCGAAGGATGTCATTATTTGTCACGCGAACTGTTCAGCGCGATGTACAAAAACAAACTTATGTTTGCAGTAAGTACACAGAACAATTGGTACCGTGACTACACGTGCATTGACATTACAGCGGCAAATATAAGTTTGTAATACAACTTCACGGAACAACGCCATCTAGCGTATACGTAACGAAGTAATGAGTATCTACGTGTGTTATAATTTTATGGTACTCATCACGACTACACCAATAGGTGTTAGTTATTTATTTAAGATTATGGTTTTTCACCATGGTTATGTTATTATTTATATCCTCTTGTGATTGACCGCACTGCGGTAGTCAACATAACAGGATAATACGAGTATGATGACAAACTCGATTTATGTGATGATATAAGTGTTAAGTGTACCTAGTGAATAACCATAAGTCCTTAAATCTGTACAATGAAGCTCATGTTCGAGGACAGTTCAAATGCTCTATGCGTCGCCGAATACTGGGTGAATAGAGTGTTAGTCAGAATTTAGTACATCGACTATAAGAAGAAGAATAATAACTATAAAATATCCTATAAGCAATCCAGAATCAAAAACAACGAAATCGTATACCGTATCGTAATCGTGTAGCGTATACCTACGTAAATAAGATAGTAAACACGTTAATATATCTTTATCTGCAAACAAATTAAATGCGTAATAACCTGTAAATAATATTCGGACATTAATTGCTTTTATCGGAATTTTGATATCAGCTATGGAATAAAAAATAATAATCATCTTGGCGTCGACATCCCGGGTGTGCTCTCACGTGCAAAAGCCTGCGGGGTCCGCTTTGATCAACCAGGATTTGGCTGGCAGGTAATAAGTAGAGTAAAGCAACTGCTGTCTGACCTGTGACCCTGATAACAGGGGAACCTGAGCAGATTAGATCATGGGGGCCGGTCGATTTTTACTTTGTGGTTACACCTTCATTCGCCTGTAGTAGGAGATTAGAGGTAGTATGCTATGTACGCATTAAAAAACAAGATACTACGGAGCTCTATTGTTCCGACCTGTGCCTTTCCTTCCCAATTCCCTAGCCGGATGCTTTAAAATTGCAGCTATAGATTTTTCTTTTTCATCATCATCGTCACAGCCCATAGCAGTCCACTGCAGGCCTACGGCCTCTCCCACGAGAGGGGAGGTCATTGCCGTAATCTCCACGCTTGGCAATATAGATAAAAATGGAAAACGCTGCTGCCCATTTTCCTGAATATGAAGACCGGATCTTTTGTCTCGAAAACATTAGTCGCCTTGTACGACATCAACGTGTGTATGGGGTTGGTGCTATTCTACTCTGCCGAACACCGCACTGATTGATTGTATTTTTATATTCTAATTTTCTTTTTAAATGTATCTAATTGGGGTACCATGTCCTTTTCTTTGACAGCACAAAACAGCTGGCAGCGAGAAGAGAAGGTTAGCTTAATCTAACACCATGTAGCACGTTTAAACCTGATACTATCTACATATTACAGCCATTCGGGAGTGTCAAATATTGAGTCCGTGGTGCTTCACCGAACAAGAGCTTCGATTTAAGGTCGACATAATTGGCAAAATTTGGTCCCGTATAAATTTTGCTCTCGTAATTTCTCGGCTTGAACTAGCAGTTTAGTATGTTTTACGATTGCGCACCAATCGACGCAGAGATCGTGCCAGAGGGAGAAGCCGATAAAATTACAGGCTCGAAAGAAAGGGGCCATTGCCATTTGTAACGGTGCCTAACAAATGGGCAGCATTCAAATCCGGGGAATATACAACGGATTGAATATTGGGATCGTTTCGGGGTACAATCGCGCCGAAAATAGCCGGTGTATTGTAAGAAGGATGCCCAATGATCCGTTTTTGCAATGACCGCCCGGATTTCGGGGAGGTTGTTCTTTGCGATGAATTGGAAGTTTGGTAGCTTGTCAATATCGTCGGTATATAGATATTAAGTAGTACATAAGAAGTATTTTTCCCCAAACTTATATAACTTTACATAACTTTCAAAGTCCATAACTTGTACTACATCTCTTAATAATTGAGATTGGATGGAAAACGGATTTGTTAGATTATTTTCACAATAGCAGTTTTTCATCTTTCTATCTTTTGTTGCCCTACGCCAAGGCGCATGACTGAACTCGTTGAACGAATTTTATTTCAGAGTATTATATAAAAAAAAAATATATATAATATCCGACAACAACAAAATACATTTTTGCTGGCAAATGAACAATCCGATCCGAATAAATAAATAAAAATAAGCTTAATTTTTTAATTAATGTCCCTAAAAGTAAATTGTTTACACTCCACATTACAAGAATCAGAAAAAAGTAAGTATAATAGCTGTAATGTGTGTAGTAGCTGTAATTTAATTCGGTACACTCGCGTAGTCTCATTCATTTGAAAACTCAATGCGTATCTTTAATCTGAGAGGGGGACTGATAAGATTGATGCCAAGTTTCCGAACGAATCGTTATAGGGCTCGATAGAGGTAGCCCCAGTAATGGATGATGGTACAGATTCACTCCATTTCTGAGAACCGTACGGTATCTTGATTGCAGGCGGGTTGCTCAAGTCAAGTTTATTGAGCATTCCAGACGACTGTTCACTATGGATATTGGACCTATTCGAGAGACATAAATATTCAATTTACTCACAATAAGGAAATGGATACTTATACAAATAGTACTTAAATAATTAAGTCAATATATTCTGTACTCGTGCAGCGGATTTCGATGGCAAGTCACAGTGGCAACGCAGCTTCAATAATGGACATTTTTGGGCGTGGTGCTACGTATGGTCATTATTTGACGAAGTCTAGTGACTTACGCTGATTATTATGGTTGTGTTGCAGGTATTTATTTTTCCATTTCTTTAACGTTAATTTTTTAAATATCCTCATTGACTACTCACATTTTGGACGAAGCATTATTGTGAAGTACATTGTGGTGACAGTTATATTATTATTCTGTACTGGAGAGCTGACTGGCCAATCGATCAGCTGATAACCTACAATTCAAGAATAACTACATGGCTTACTAATGGACAACATAAGAAGGCTCAAGATCACTCAGTTTGCGATTAAGAGAGCTATTTCTCGGAGTTTCTCTACGCGATAGAGGCAGAAATGAAGATATCGGTAGCAGAACTGGCTCTTAAAAGTTTTCTACACCTTTTTTAATTTAGTTTAGATAATTAAAATATTTGTAACTTATTGTAAGGTTTTAGTTTAGTCTATTTTATATGTATTAATGTACCAATATTTTTATTATAACTATAAATATTTTATGTGTACCTTAATAAGATCTAGGATACAGAGCCGAAAACTGAAGCAATGAGCAGATGCATAGCTCGCAAAAACGATGTCTGATGGTCGAGTGACAACCACGTATGGCAACCGTAGCTCGGGATGGCACCCTACGAGGTGGATGGACTACCTCGGTCGGAAAGGTCGTTAGATGCAAGAGGCATAAAGTTGATCGATACGTAATGCGTGGGGTAAATGCCTTTGTTCAGCGATGGACAGCCTACAGATGAGATGATAATGACGATGATGATGTATCTCTAGCGTACAAAGGCCCGGGGTCTGCCTTAACCATGATCCAGGATTTAGCAGATCAGATGATTACAGTGGAGCAACTGCCATCTGGCCTCCGTGACCCTGCTACCAGGAGAACCTGACCAGATTAGATCATGGTTTATTCAGTCGCCTGAATGTGCAGGTTTCATCGTGATGTTTTCCATCGCCGTAAGAGTATCGGTTAGCATTCAACTAATGTACATAACTCAGAAAAAAGTCATTGGTACATGGCCGCAGTGGTATTCGAATTCAGAACCCTAACCACCGACGCTCCTATGATGATGAAGAATCTATACATGGTTTTAAAGGTGAAAATCTCCAATTTATGCAGAATTTCAACAGAAACGTCGAGCATAATAATTCCACATACGCCCAAACAGCAGCTATAAAATGCATGCAAAATGGTACAAACGGGACTGGGGGCGTTAATATGAAAGCGATGAGAGTCACAAAGTTATCAAACAACGTTCCCAAACCAGACTAACATGTGAATTCCTCGTCCTAGCCTATCTAGAGTAGTTAAAATTTTAGCCAAACTACCGCCATTCCACCAAACAATCCCGCTAGAGTTAAAAAGTGTTGACTGGTCGAAAACCAAGCAAGGGTTAAGGTCGTTTTTGAAATTGCATCGTGCATAGTAATTAGCCGAAATTATTTTCAAGTTTACAGTGTACTCAGCCTGAATCCCCAAAGGGTTTGGCCACTTTTAGATTAAATTGAGTTAGTTTACAACGAAAAGTTTTAGAGTAGACAGAATTGGGGTTATTATTAGTTAGGGAAAATGCTGATTTAGTTATTACATCCCTTCGTAATTATAAAAGAGGTTGCGCTATATTTTATATGGCATACAGTAGGCGAACAGGCAAGCGGGCCACCTGACGGAAAGTGTTCACCGCTGCTTATAGACATTAAGAACAATTAGGCCAATGCCCTTGGCCAAATGCCAATGCCAATAGGTATCGCCAATGTGTTGTCCATCTCTATAACACTTTACAATCTATATAATATACAATTTAATTTTATATACACATTTTGTAACGAAAATATAAGCGGTTTCTAGTAGCCCATAAAGTCACCCACGGCACTTCACAGTCTTATACCACGTGATCAAATTAAAATTAGCAAAGAACGTTTTTATATGGAGAATGGCTCAGCTGGCCATCCGTCCTTTACAAAAATCATTATCTTTTCAACGGCTTCTTTTAAAACTCTAGCAATACTCGCGATTTTCAGCATGGCGATGGTCTCTACTCCCTATAAAACTCTAAAATTTATTGTTAAATTACAAAAATTCTGAGACAAACTAAGAAAGAACTGGTGCTTTATTCCGTCCAAAGCGCGACGAAGAACAAATAAAAAATAAATCCTAAGGACGACCGCCGCCCGCAATAACCCTGGCCAAATAAACTTCTTAAAAGCCCCATTCAATATACACTTTTGTTTATTGCGTCCTACTTCGGAAACTTCCCGGGAAACTACTGAATGGAACTGCCAGGGGAAGAAATCAAAAACTTCCACTGGTCGCCGAGCAGTGATGAGTTGAAAAATAAAATTATGCGCCAACTTTTTGTCCCGGAGTGTACTTTTTGCGAAAATACGAACGGCCCGAGCAAAGTGCGGTGGACTTTTTCTTCGCCAATTGAGGTTTTAATTGTTCTATTTTATTTTTTATTTTTGTATGAATTTAACCCAATTTAAAGGAGTGATACGAGTTTCACCCGATATGGTAACCACTTTATTTAGCAACCAAATCAAAACAAATAAAAAAGGGGCTTAATCTAAAACTTGTTACAATTATGAGTTCATTTTACCCTTTTTTCAGGAAACAAACATACCTAAAAATCCAATTTAAAATTTTGTGCAAATAGAAATAACGGGGGTTTCAATTATGAGTTCATTTCACACTCTGCATGGTTGTTTTAAAAGTACATAATTTTAAAACTGTTCTAATTTACCCCCTTTTCCAGGAAACATAAACATACTCAAAAACCCCAATTTTAAATTTTGTATAAATGAGTTTTCGCTCCAAACGGTTATTACTAAAGTATCTACTTTTTACGAACGCAATAAAGCTGTGTAAAAAATGTGTATCAACACACCCTATTACTTTTTTTATTCTATTCCTATTTACATTGATAATGCCTTTGCCCTGTAGTGGGAATGGCTAAAAATAAAAGAAATATTTCTATATCAACATCATCAAATTAAAACTCAGCATTTCAACCTCAGAAATATAAATTATACAGAAGTACAACTCAATTCAATCCAACACGAGACACTTCAACGTCAGACGTGCCTATCTCGTACAAATTCAATTGTCCTTCCTGCGTACCACAAGTTTCTCAATTAGAGAAAACTCATTCATGTACCGGAGCAAAGGTTTAACTTGTATGTTACACTGATAACGCTGGTGCCATATGGGGTCCCTCAAGCTTTCTATGTCAGAATATTACGGAATAAACTCCGAAACTTCGTAAAGAGGCAGGGAAAGGACAAGATTACGGAGTGTGTTCACGGTTTAACACTTGTTGAGGAAAACTGCGGTGAGGTAGAGGTCTATTGTGCCTTTGTTTCTGTTTATATTTGTGTGTAATAATATTCCTCCTAAACATAATATATTTTCTAATGGTTGTAATTTGTGTTTGTAAACGTAATTTTCATGTATACAGCAAATAAATAGATAAATGTGAAAGTAGTGAAGTGAATTTGCCGCCGCTTGATATCCTCGACTCGTAGATACAACAAACAGAACTGACTCGCAACTTACTTCCAGCAAAGTTGAGAAAAGTAAAGGTAAGAAATTTTAACATGAAAATATGAGTGTAGATAAAGTAGTGTATGCAACTGCATATAATTAGGCATTAAAACACTCGTGTCAAATTATTATCATACTCGGCTACGCCTCGTATGATAAACAGCCGCTACTGTTTTAATACCCCCTTTTATATGACAGTTGCATAAACTACTATTTTCGAATATGTAATTGGATCATTACGCTATTAGTGTATATAAAAAATATTACAGGAAGCGTTCAAGGCACAGCTGTGGTGTAAAACAACTAATGTATTAGGGAAAGATCGCCAGGGATCTCCATTGGAGAAAATGGTTTCTGCTTTGTATTTTCAACGCTTTGCTGCCCAACCCGCCCGCTTAAGCAAGGACTTTGCGGCATAAACTACTCTAGAGGATTATAGCCTACATTTTGTTAAATATTACAACAACGTAATAAATATCTAAAGTATATTTAGGATTTACGATCATCAACACTCGGTTTCCCAATACTCTATGTTTGAAAGCCAGTTTAATTTAAATTATTTAACGGTTGTTTTTTTTTCAAATTGAATAAGTAGTTTATGAAATATTGAAGAATATGCACATATTCCGTATTTTTGAACCGGTCGAATTGAGTCGAACGATTTTTATTTGGATTTTCGTTTGTTTGGTTATTTATTTCTGATTAGTTACTTAATTCAAACGAGAACGTCGGTGGCCCAGTGGTTAAGGTATCCTACTGGTACCGGATTCGAACCCCAGTTTGGCTACGTACCAATGACTCCGTTCTGAGTTATATAGTATATACTGACCGATACTCTTACGGAAAAAATCGTGATGAAACCTACACGTTCAGGCAACTAAATGGGTAACCATGATCTAATCTGGTCACCCTGACCAGGTTCCCCCATAAACAGGGTCACGGATGACAGATGGCTGTGGCTTCACTCTAATTACCTGATCTGCCAAATCGTGGATCATGGTCTGGGCAGGATATTAACGCAAAGATGATTTTATAAAATAGTTTGCCGAATAGGCCAACCGTAAAAGAAAATGTTGCTTTGTACTAGCAAGACAGGAAAGAGTGTGATCGTAAAGTCTACATTGCTATAGCAGTTATTGAGTTCTCAATTTGCTGGCTGGTTTGATGTGACCGAGATGTTAGATTGAGAGTTAGAATTGTAGCATACTCGCTGCGGAGACAGCACGTGTTGCATTGTGTTGCGATGAAGGATGCAGATGCTTGTAATTTTGCGTATTACATACCTATACTCAACGCCAGAAAAAGTGACCCAAGAATGTTTAATACAATAAGTGGTATCGTTGTGCAAACAATGTAATATTACTAGATTTAAGAGTTATTATATAATTTTTAAAACTATACGAACTGCTTAGATTGATTTCGAATAGAACTTTGGGGGAGAGTAGACGCGTCCCAATATTGTGTGATTAGTGTGCTACTGTAACACTCGTTTTCACTTAACTCGAATTAAATATAACCTAACTGGGAAAGTCTTATTTTTAGGAATGGCCATAGCCAATTGGTCTATTTCCAAATCTCCACTTCTAGGCGAGATTTATCTATAGATTTGCGTTGTAATGTTGGTAAACTGTAAAGTTCCACAAACTTATCTGAACTGGTGATGGCGTCGCTGTTGTTGACATCAAAGTGACATTTCTTAATGGCAACACTTAGTTCCAGTTTTGGTCACCGGGTCAGATAAGTTTGCTGTGGGAAACTGAACACAATTGTCTTTTAGGCGATGCCTAGGGACTAAGCACCGCCCAATCCACTTCCTAACTATAATCGTTACCTAACGGTGATATTTAATTCGTAGCGATAAGTGAAACGTATTTTCGTCTTAAGCAATTCCTAAGTTTTGGGCACCAGGTTAATCGATTTCTATGTTTAGTGAAACGGGCATATTTGTCACTACAGAAATAACAAACTAAGTAAGTATTTTAATTGTCTATGAGAACCACCTTGACGGCATTTTTTAGAACAACTTTATGTTTAAGATTCTGCAATCCGTTTGTGACATAGACTGCCACTTATCGTGCATGCATATGCATGGTGCCCCTTTTTATAGACCAAAACCGAAAAAAAAAATAAAGTCACAAGGTGCTCTATTTGCAACTTTTCGAGTTGCCAGTGAAAAAAGGTTTCCCTTGTTATTCAAATCAGTGACAAACTTTGAGAGCACATTGAGATGTTGGCTTTGGCACTGCGGGTTGGCAACTTTATTTCTCCAGCATTTTCAATTTTGTACACTGGTAAATATTTGCATTGCATGATAGAGGCAAACAATTTTTCCCGCTTAATGAAGTTGGTATAATTTTGAAAGAGGGTAAGATTTGAGGCAGGCTTTGGCGCAATATTGTAGACGATTTGACGTTTGTGTCACAAAGATACATAAATACTTACACAAGTTATAAAAATAATCGTTCTGCTCTAGCGCACGGTGACCCGGGGTCAGCCTTGACCATGATCCAGGATTTGGCAAACCAGATAATTACATTGGAGCGATTGCCTTCTGACCTCCGTGACCCTGCTACCAGGGGAACCTGACCAGATTGGATCATGGTTATACATTCAGTCGCCTGAAAGTGCAGATTTCGACATTATATTTTCCTACATCGTGAGAGCATCGGTTAACATTTAAGTAATGTAGATAGCAGAGAAAAGAGTCATTGGTCGCAGTGGGATTCGAACCCGGTACCTCTCGCTTACGAGTCCAATACCTTAACGAGTCGGCCACCGACGCTCCTAATGAACACAATATATTTTTTGATACGTAGAGGTACCTAAATTATCCCATACCGATGTACGTAAATTTTAATAGTCATAAAAGAATTTTGATAATAAATACTCACTAACAGATAACACTGGGGATCTGTGTCAATTATTTTATCTTTAAAGAAGTAATTTTTGTGTATTTTTTATGTATAAATATACTTGTTACGTGTAGTTTACACTACATTGTAAATTGTTACAAATAAATACTTGAAATAAATAATGTCAGAGAGTATGTAATACGAGTAGGA
Source organism: Blastobasis lacticolella (assembly GCA_905147135.1). Classification (NCBI taxonomy): domain Eukaryota; kingdom Metazoa; phylum Arthropoda; class Insecta; order Lepidoptera; family Blastobasidae; genus Blastobasis; species Blastobasis lacticolella. The sequence continues at coordinate 8,215,139 of LR990056.1, forward strand.
AGATAGTGGGTATGATATATATTATGTAATTTAGGAAACGAGATTACGAATAAGACTCACCTTTCATCCATCTTTGAACGTTTCTTATCTGCAACAAAAGACAAGAATAAAATAAGGAGGTAAGATATTAATATAACGTAACGGGGTGCCAGTCGGCTCCCGACTCCCGGACTCTGTAAGCGTTGCTTAATTTTAATATCGGTTTCGCAAGCACGCTGCAAGTGAGATTTTTTGTCAAATACTGGTTTATTAATAGTAATACTCGAAAACAAGGTTGTCCTCTGCCTGCAAAACCTACAGTCATGGGTTTAAAAATGACGATGTCGTCTGGAACGGTGTGTAATAGCTATACTAATTATCTACACTATAAAATGTTAAAAAGCCGCGTCTGTTCATTAAATATAAAAAAAAAAAATATAAAAATTTTTTTTTTGTAGTTTTTGCAATTTTGAACACGCTAAAAGATTTTGATGGGATTTTCACAGTTTGGGTCCAAAGTGCCATATTTCATCTAATTGGATTGGCTTAGCTCCCCGTAGTACTAGCTTTCATACATTAGGGAGGTCACTTAAAATGGACGTATAAACGAAGTCACGGGCAAAAGCTATACATTATTCGGATCTTGATAAAATATCAAGTAGGTACCTATGCCTATTTCATGATATCGACAGCCTGAAGCAAAACGGATATTGATACGATTCTCATTTCCTAAGAACCGACGTACCACACATAAGATTTTCAATTATATGAACCTTCACTTCTTAATTCATATTGTTATTTTTCATATTATACTAGCGACCCGCCCCGGCTTCACAAGGCTTGTAAACTTAACAAATCATACTGTTATTAATTATTCTGTCTATTGGTGAAAACCGCATGAAAATCCATTCAGTAATTTTTGAGTCTGTTGCGAACAGACAGACAGACGCGGCGTGGGACTTTGTTTTATAATATGTAGGGAAGGTGTAAGCAGGCAAGCGGGCCACCTGATGGAAAGTGATAACCGCCATCTAGATCTTTGTTAATAAATGTCATCGTCAGGAACGTTTTAACTTGTATAAGAAAAATTATGTTGGGGGAAGGTGGAATCTTCAGGCTTGAGAGACTATGACCACTGTCCATCAGGTGGACGGATGGTCCACCTGATGGACAGTGGCCACGGGAGCGGATGCGGTGCCAGCCTTTGAGATATCTGTAGACATGCCTTTTGAAGAACCCCACGCGAGTATTAAGTAGTATAGGGCACTGTGATTATGATGTCTTTATCTGAACCTCACCATACGACGGCTTATATTTGTATTTTTTTAATGTAAGAGTCACTCTAGCCAAGATGAATCAAACGACGTAAATCACTGAAATCAGGTCATCCGTATAGAAGTGACGAGGGATCAAAGAAACAGATATACATGCTATGCTCCCCTTGTAGAAGGGCAAAGTTAAGTTTATTAGTCTAATTTTCTTATACAAGTCACGTAGAACATTCAGATATATTCTAATAAATCGCTGCCATTAAAATTCACAAGCGTTCGTTGACGAAAACAAATTATTCGTACAGATAGGCTTCATGAACGTGGCGACAAAATATGAGCGTGATTAAAATTCTCAGACACTCGAATAATCTTGTGTAAAATAGGAGCGAACACTGAAATTAATTTCGAATAATATATTGTATAAGTCAGACAATTTTCTTTCGTACGGCCTCCGTTTACTTCGCGGTTACAGAGTCGTCGGGAAGAGTCCAAGAGTAGCTTATTTAAAAAAAATTCAAAATTCAAAATTTCTTTATTGATTAGGACATTAAATATCTCTTTCAATCGTCAAAAAGGAGGGGGTAGGAAAGTAGAAGGGAACACACAGTGACACGCTGACCGTCCTATGGCCGTAGATAAACCCATCCCAAGCCAACCACGACCGAACCGTGCTCGACAATGCCAGGCAGAGCCGGAACGCGTTCGATATATTATATAGGTATGTCGATTTATTTATTTAACCATTTATTGTGCACAAAGAAAGTACAATAATATGAACATAAAGATAATAATCGCAAGAGGTACAGCTTATTTTTAAAGAGAAATATCTGACAGCAGACCTACCGAAGAGAGAAGGCTAGAATAGAGAGGCAGGTATGACGTGCACCCAAATATATAATATAATTGAATTACTTACATAAGTATCTATAAGTATATAATAGTAATATTACCTGCATATATAATAAATAACACAAATACTAATACTAATACTAAAGAAATACCAATAAATATATAATATTATGGCTTAGTGTGTCTGACTGGAATAAATGTGTTATACTTTACTTACTTTACTTTACTTTAGTTCGCATATCAATACTAAAAGTCGTCGTCAGCCCGTAATCTCTGCAATGTCGATTCGCAACAAAGTCATGCTAATGCTGAATAAACTCTAACTCTTTTCTCAGTGACAACAAAGGAAACATTCCGGGTGAGAATGCCGTGGAGGTCCAGCATTGCTTATTTTCCTTCTTTTTAGTCATTTGAGAAAACGTGTAATAACGTGTAATATAGTTTATTTTCCTAAAGAAGTACTGCAAGAATGGATGGCTGGTACACAAACTTTTTTTTTATGTCGTAGATAAACAGGCAACCGGGCCGTCTGACCTGAGGGTCTATCGGCTATCTCAGTGGACAACTGAATTTGACATAAAAAAATCTGACACTACTCTAATTTGGTAGACGCTATTGCCAGTTTTCAACGTAGATGACGTGGTGTAGAATTATCTAGTGTCAAATACAGTTCTCAACTGAGTTAGCCAATAGCCCCGCTGGACAGTGATCACCGCTCCATATAGACACGTAATGTAGTTGCTAACAAGTCTCTGATTTCAATGATTGAAATTGTTACTTTTGCGATTCCGTATCATCGATTTCATGGATTCAGTTGCTAACAAATTTCCATTTCAATGGAACTGAAACTATTAAATCGGTCATACGTAATCGCAAAAGTAACAATTTCAATCATTGAATCCAGATAATCGTTGGCAACATTGTTACGTAATTAGCATACTGGAAGTACCGCCAATGCGTTGCATAGGTATGCCCCGGTACGTTGCTCTTACAGCAAAAATGTAAACGTCTATCTACTGCCAAAGCTATGCTTACCCAAATCCCCACCCCATCGAGCACTGGAGATCTTACTCACCGGCACCCAATACTATATTGTCTGGCTGTGGTATTCTGTAAGGTGGAGATACTTCCCAATTTGGGCAGCCCTACCTCTCTTAAACTCATTTTTAAATTTCAACAAGCTTTCATTATCCTCATCAACAGCCCACTATAGACCACTGCTGGACAGGAGCCTTATCTGTGGAGAAGGCTACAATACTAGAGTTAGGGTATTGCCAGAACCTCTACGTATGGCAGAAGGGTATTAAAAATACCCAACTGAAAATGCTTGTTCTATACTGATTCACGGAGGTAGATGGTCTACCTACATTTTATTAGTCGCCTTTTACGATATTACATCAATAGATTTGTGCCATATTCTACTCTGCTAGTCACTACATGGCTGACTACACCGGGTCACACAACCTAGTAAATGACTGAATGGGTTGAGTGACCCGGTGAAGTCTTAGGAGTAGGTTAATTGCCAAGCGACAGTGCATAGCGACAGTGCCACTACCCTTCCACCTTTCCCATCCGCTGATTTTGTAGGTTTTAAGCATGCGTTTAGTGCTGAATACCACACCCTGTGAGATGACAATACATATTTACCTACTTACTTCCGTTTGTCATTTGCTCATAATTTCAAAAACAAACAAATTTTCCTAATTATGTACCTAATTCGTGAAACGTCACTGGTTTGAAACGCAACCCCACTTTTTAAATCGTGTCTGACAGCTTCGAAAGTCCTTCACTTCACTTAGTTACTTCTGACAAGTTAAGCTCATTTAATAACTTGTAAATTTAATATTGACGGGAAACCAGAATGGAAGTTTAAATGGAACCAGATGGAATTTTTATTTTTAGGAGCCGGCAGTATCCCACTGCAGGGCAAAGACCTTTCTCCCATTATTCCATTTAGACCTATGTCTAAATGTATGTGTGATAAATCAAATCAGTAAGTGTAATAAAAATATAGCTGTATGTGGTGATTTATAAGTTAATTTATTAGAATCAACTACAATGTCCAATCAAATTATAAATTTATTTAAAAGCTTTGATGTAAGTTTCGGTTTTATGGAACCCACAAGAGTTTCTTCCACAACCACCACATGTTTAGATAATATCTATTGTAATAGGCAGATTATGTATAAAAATAGTATATGTATATTGCATGCGGTCTGATCATAGTGGACAATTAGTAATTTTGCCAACACCAGAACGCACCTCCTACACTAAAATAATTATTAGAGCTGTAACGGTCTTGCCCTGATGAATGGTGTACTTACAGTCATTAGGATTTCTTTACAAGCAACTGTTCAGGTTCTTGAAATATTTATTTTAAATTTTAATGTAATTTTCATTTTTATTTCCTTGGGTTTGGCCCTTCAAGCTTTAATGCCTCTTCAATTCATTATATTATGTTCTGCAAAAGAGAGGAAACAATGTTTGTTTCGAACCGACCATTACTCCTAAATGGTCAAAGAATTATGTATTTCTTGACATACCTTTTTGTTTTGTTAATTTATTTCTTTTTGGCCTTGAATACGTATTTTCGATGTAATTATTAATAATAAAATAATGCATAAATAGGTTTTTAAGTTGTTGTAAAGTTGTCAAGCATTGACAAACCATAGATCGATGCCATGACGGCGAAGATTTTATTCCTACTTGTTGGCCACGAAAAAGACGGTGGCTATCTTAAATTTGAAATCTATTGACGGCTAGAGAAATAAATTCAGACTGATGTCTGGGAGTCTGAAGTTTGGAAGTGAAAAGATATGAAGGATTTTTCATGTTATTTTACAAAAATCAATATTATTTGAAAGTAACCAGTATTATTGCTCAGCAGAAGCTAGGTTGACTATGAGTACTGGCCATCAAGACTTTATCTCCTTTTGTGCTAAATCGTTCTCGAACGTGTTTAAGACAAGACAAGACCCGAGCTTTTGTTAGAGAGTACAGCTGAGGGGTGGGCAGAGTTATCCCAGCCTTCGAACTACAAGGTGGATCAGTATTATAATCCAAGGCTTGCTTTAACAAAGTCCAAGTGAATTCAGTGATCCTGTCTGGACTAAGGTTATGTGGAGTAGACTCTTTTTGGAACTTTTGTGCTTTATTTAGACTATTTTTTAAATTCACTGAACGTAGCTAGTTTCTGGACTGAAAGAAATAGATCCCATTGCCCTGAATCTTTGTGTTTTCATTATTAACTGTACCTGGCACTGTACATGGGACAGTGTTACGTTACACGGAGTATAAATTAGATAAATTTTCATTATGTTAAAGACTTAATAGCCTTAGACAAATCAAACAAACAAAACAAAGTCCCACAACAATTGAGTAAACAACCTAAATCTTGTTAGAAATAGCTAAAATGTAGTTTTCGTATAGTAAAGAAAATGTAGCCAAGTTTCCTTTTTCCAACAATGGATAATACAATACAATACAATACAAAAACTCTTTATTTGCACACTAGATACATACATGAAATAAAATACATAATAAAAAGCAGTACAAAGGGCGGTCTTATCACTAGCGTGATCTCTTCCAGACAACCTTGGTATGGAAAGTAAAAGAAAAGTATTTTAGTCATTGATAGGTAGTGCACACAAAAACTATACAAAAATTTACAATGAAAACAAAAACAATTGGAAAGCTAGTAAAGTAACCTAGCACCCATAATCACCCCACTAAAGTCAAGTAATGTTGTTTTATTTTTTTCTTGAAACTGTACAACGATTCTGCACACCTTATATCTCGGGGAAGACTGTTCCATAGTCTAGCCGCCTGCAGTGCGAACGATTTGTGATAGAAGTCAGTTGTATGGGCAGGAATCTCGAGCATCTTCTCACGGCATGCACGCAAAGAGCGGCTCTGGGTATTGGCTTTGAATACAAAAAGTTCCCCGAGATACTTCGGCGATGACTTCCCGAACAACACGCAGTAAAGAAGGGAGACAATACGAGCATTCCGGCGAATACGGATGGGAAGCCAGCATAGCTTGGAACGAAACTCCGAGATGTGATCAAATTTGCGGAGCCCAAATATAAATCGGATGCAGACATTCTGCAGCCTCTCCAGTTTATTAAACTGGGCCTCGGTAACAACTAAGAAGCTGGCATCCGCATAATCCAATATCGGCAAAAGCAGGGACTGTGCAAGCGCAATCCTAGTACCAAAAGGTAAGAAGTTGCGCAATCTTCTTAAGGAGGAATAAGCCGCAAAGAGCTTCTGGCTGAGGCTTGCGATCTGAGGAGCCCATGACAGACTCTCATCTACAAGTATCCCCAAGTTCTTCACCGTTTTGCTCCTGGGAATACAAACCCCGTCGAGCACAACATTGGGAAGCACCATTTTGTCTACCTTGGATAACATTCGTGAACTACCGATGACAACAAGTTGAGTTTTGAGAGATAATTATAAAAAGTAAATTATACCCGCACCACAGAGAAAAAAAATTGCTTAACCACGAAGGTAGCTCACTCTCCAATCTCTTTGATTCGCACCGTGACTAAGCATCTTGAAAAACACCTAAACACTAGCAAGATTACCGCGCTATTGCTATCAGTTATAAAGTATTGTTCGAAATTTATACGACTTTACAAAACCTGCAACGCGATATCTTCTCATCAGTCATCAATTATGCTATCGGATTGCAGTTTCTGTTGCAAGTTACATAATTAGTCGGTTTTCTTTGTAACAAAAGCCAAGATTGGTTTTTCCAACTCCAGGATCTTTGTACGAAACAAAAGCAATCCTGGGTCAACGGTAACTGCGCCCGAAGGCTATTTGGCGGGCCTCCAATGGACATTAGCGTCCAAGTAATATTTTGTTAACTTTAAAATTTTCACAAGTTCGGCCGAATGTGATAAATATTGCCTCCAACTGCGATTCTGTGCCAAGTTTTCGTGCGTGAGCGTCCAATATCACCTATCTTTCATGGACCACAAATTCGACTCCTTGATGCGGCACGTTTGAAGCTGCGGTATGAAAATTCGAATAGTATTGATCTAAGACTTGTACGTAGTATTCTGGTGTCTTATTCATAATAAATTGGGTCAAACCTTAGTACGTGAGGCCCGGCCCACAACCGGGACATGAACGTCAAGACGATGACAAGGCGGCGCCGGAACAATAAGAGAAAAGAAAATTGAGTAGAATTAATTAAACATCAAATATTCACAGACAGAAAGCATAAAATTGATGTATATGAGAATTAAGAGAGAAGGAGAAAGACAGACAACAAGAAACTAAGAACATAAAGAGACACAACATACAAACTACTGAAAAACTCTCCGTCACTCTACATACACAAATTCGAATGCCCAAACACTCCATGATTAGGAAAGTAACACCCGTTTTCAGTAAACATAGAAATCACCTATATCTGATGCCCAAATACTTAAGAATTCCTTAAGACGAAAATACGTTTCACCAACTGTTAGGAAATAACTATCACCGTTAGGTAATGCATAAAGTATGGAAGTGGATTGGGCGATCCTTAGTCCCTAGGCATCATCTAAAATTGTAGTTGCGTTCTGTTATTACTATCTTCTCTAACTTATCTGAACCCGTAGCCAAAACTGGAACTAAGTGTCGCCAATTTGAAATGTCACTTTGTAGTCAACAACAGCTACGCCGTTACCGATTCAGATAAGTTTGTGACATTCTGCAGTTTATCAACATTACAATGGGAATCCATAGAAAAATCTTACCTAGAGGTAGAGGTTTGGTGAAATAGACCAATTAGCATAGGCCATTTCTAAAGTTTCCTAGTTAGGTAACGTTTAATTCAAGTTTAGTGAAAACGGGTGTTAGTGTAAGATGTCAACCAGATATTCGGAAAAGACTATGAACTGCTTTTAGAGAGTACATTTACTAGGAGATTTTAGAAAATTGTATTTGAGGCACGACGGCTACGGTTGTAGGTATCGCAAAGAAAGTGAAATTAAGATTTTAAGTACCCGGGGACAGCAGAATCATTAAGGATAGAATAAAGGGAAGTATGAATTATTTGGTTACAGCGATGTCGTATAGCCATTTAAGCTTCTCACTCTAGCTAGATATGTAATCGTACTTGTTAAGCTAATATAAAGAACACAACCTATCACACTTCGTCATCACATCAACAGACCATTACAGTCCACTCTAGGACTTAAGCCTCCTCCACTACAATGGAGGGTATCGCCATAATCTCCACGCTTGATAAGCGGGTTCGAGATCGCAGTAATGAAAGTACTCAATAAAATACTGCTGTCCATTTTTGTGTTTACGAAATTAATAGATGGTCTGCCTCGGTCTATGTCATTAGATGCCTCTTACGATATTCATCAATGGACAAGGTTGATTCATCTATCGGTCCAATAGATGACCTGAGTACTTCCATTGGTTGGTCTTCCACGCAGAGGTCCCGGGTTCGATTCTCGGCCGAGCAGAAATTTAAATAATGAATTTTAATTTCTGTTACGGGTCTGGGAGTAGTATGTATAATAAGTATATGTATTTAAAATAAGTATATAAATCCAACACCTATACCACAAGGTTTGCTTACTTTAGGGCAAGATGGCGCAGTGTAAATTTGTCGAAGCATACTTAATAGTTAAAATCAACAATACTCACATTACGAGTACTCGAACACAAGTTGGCAAGGCATAGATGGCGTTGACGAAGCCACCTCATACGAATCTCAACATTCCATATAAACCTACATCACGCTAGAGAAGAGGTATCAATACTACTTTCGGACCCTTGGTCCCCTAATTTAGAATGACATATTTATTTTGTAGATTAATGATTATTTATGGAATTTGTTACCTACGAACATTTTGCTATTAACTAGATTAACCAATTACTTTAAATATAGAGATGGTAAAGTGAGAGAAGCTAGTACCTGTCTTATTGTAAAGTATTTTTTTATACCACATTTTGAAGCAATAAATAACTTAGACATTCATTCATTCTAGTCACATTACCCTGCCAGGTAGGTAATTACCCTTTTGCACCTTCACATCTTCGCTTGCCAACTTTGTCGGCTACCTTAACCCTTTCCGCCAAATATATTCCATTTCAGGACATCATATATTTTTCTCAGAAATCAAACATTGTTCTGAATATTTGAGTCAACTCACATTCAGTCACAAAATTCGTAAAAAATTTTGGTAATTCGCAGTTTCCAGCTCAGAAACTGAGTACTGCTAAACCGTTAGATACGGTTACCAACTACGCTTTAGCCAGCCAAAATCTGGCTACGGCATAGTTCGCCTAATGAGCCTGTTGCATCTGACAAAAAGCATTTCTGTTCTCACTAAAGACCCTGAATACTACATGAAGAAGGATGGCTGGAAATAAACTTGGAAATTATCTACCGGTGTACTAGTTAGGCAATAGGTACTCAGAATTTGATCAGTTTTACTATAACTTAACTAATACACAAGTACACAAATATGCATACAAAATGCAGAACCTCAGGTTCGTTGTCACTACGGAGACTATGCTAAGTAAAACAAATGTAACTTACACGTTGCCCCAGGACAAAATATATAAATAATAAATAAATATGCTTTGACAAATTCACACAGCGCCATCTAGCCCCAAAGTAAGCAAAGCTTGTGTTATGGGTGTTAAATAACTGATAAACTACTTATATAGCTTTTTTTAAATACATTATACATACTACACCCAGACCCATAACAGAAATTAAAATTCATCATTTCAATTTCTGCTCGGCCGAGAATCGAACCCGGGACCTCTGTGTGGCGACCGGCATAAAATAAATATAAACAAAAACAAAGAAATGAACACACGAATTTACCATACTACAAGTTATGTCTTTATGTGTCATGGGGGCCCCATAAAGGGCAACTATCAGCATAATGTCAAAACCGACGTCATAATGATGGTTTCCATTGCTTTGGTAAGTTTTCCCTTGAGATCCTTATTTCCCGACATCAAAAGTAGCCTAAGCTACTTTGGACACACTCATAACCCATTCGTGAATTTCCAAATTTTCCAGGGTGTACCTCTGAAATTGCCTGATAGCCTCCGCGTACAAATCGGACTTCTGTGTTTATATCGAGTTCATAGATAAAACTGCTGACAAAAAACTAGGCATCCTCTGGCAAGGCGGTAATTATTATCGGAGCAGAGGTTGTTTCACCTGCATAAAGCCCAAATTCGACCTCCTATGGAACGGATCTGCTAAGGTTTGTTTGGCTGCTGTTTATTATAACATTTCTAGGAAATACATATACTTAGACCAACGAGTGCCACAAGCTACGATGTGTTTATACCTAGCAGATCTATCTATCCAACTTGTATTACGCTCGGATTACATAGAGTACAATGATAAGAGTTATTATATTATAATTATTTCATCTAGTAGATATTTTCCTTGGCACTTACGGGTTGGAACTAATACACCATATCGCAACACTATTTAAAGAAAGACGTTTTCCGAATGACAGTTAACCGATAGATTAAATTACCGATAGGTATTACACAAGGCGGCTAACGTCATACAGTTTTAATAGTAATAGAAAATTGAGTGCGATTTTGTTTATTTAGTCCATATACCATTGTTCATAGTTTGTTGTTGATGTTTGTTTCATATTATTTATTTCCACATCAGCGCAGGAGATCAGTCAACTCCTATACATTCCTAGCATGAGAGCCAAAATAATCAACTGGTGAGGTTCCTACTAGCGCTCGTGTCTCACTGTTGGACACTTTTCGTATACCTATCTAGGATGATATGCCTGCCTATCCTAAAACTGCGCAGCAGTTTGACAGATCGACTTGAATGTCACTACGGTTGTATCTTTTTACTTAATAAATAAAAAAATAAAAAATCATGCTTTTGGTGTCCTACTAACCCACAATAATTAAATTATTGGAACTAAATTATTATGGGTTAGTAGGACAATCACAATCAATTAAAGCCCAATCCGTTAGGGAAAATCGTCTTCTCACCTCGTTTGTTCTCGTTTGTCCACAGCGATGATCTCATCGCGGACATTCTTATTAAGATTTCCATAGATGCAATTTCGCAGAAGAGTATCACTGTAAAGTTATTAATATATTTCTGAATTTTGTTTTAGGTATTTAGTTTGTACGTGTTCACAGTTTCTGCATGATAAAATTAACATAAGTAAAACAAAAGGATTAAAAATGTATATTTCATTTATTTATTTTAGAACTACACACCTATAACTTTTTGAGCCTAACGAAAATAAATAAACAGTAAAGATATTCACACAACAATAATATAAAATCGATAAAAAAATACTGAACACCATTGTTCTCGGAAATATTCTCTAAAATTATAAAATTTTCTACAGTTGTAAGACGTACAAAAATAAAACTGTTCTACAATATAAATAAAGAACAGAATATAATATAATAGATACTTACTAACTTTATAGACCTAACAAAGATTACAATGCCAATCTTTGGAATATCAAAATATAATAGATTATACCTACAATATACGTAACAAGAACATAGTTAAACAAGGCTACATACATGCATGACGCGGAAAGAAGTAACACAACACTATGCGTTAGCATACGTTGATTCCATGTACAGTAGATCATAACAACTAGCTGACTCCTTACTATACATATATCTAACATAAGTTAGTAAGAGTCAGGTAACATAAATAATATATTCTACAATGACGTATAGTAACGCAGAACATATTGTATAAAAACATAATTTACATTTACATACATTAAGGACCTTGTAACAATATTTGTAAATGTTTAGCATTCGATATTTATAGACGATAATGTACGCATTTAAAACATTCGAAAATGGAAAAATATGTCGAATATCAGATACTGTAAACCAACATGTTTTCACTCCTTTGGTTTGTTGTTAAAATTATCAACTCTTCATGATATATAGGCGGCGTGAGTCACTGAGGTATATGCTTCAAGAGTGCATTACTCACAAATTATATTCATAAAATTTTGATCTGTGGAAGAGGAACCTTCACCATAGCCTAGTATGGTTTGAAAGAAATCACGGACATCTTCAAATTCCTTTCATATAACAAATAAAAAAAATTGACGCATGATAAATTAGCACAGGCCTGATATGGTATTTGAAAAGAATCTAGTTTCCTTTTTCATCTTCTAATAGGATTGTATGTGTATATCATACTCAGCAATCACAATATTGATATTCAAAATTTTTCATTATTAATTTTTTGACATACCTATCAACGGTAAGCGAACAGGCAAGGCGGGCAACAGGCGGGCGGGCTAAGTGATGGAAAATAGTTCCCGCTGGCTACCAGGAGTATCCCCAATGCGTTGCCCCTGCCGCTGCTAAATATATATCATATATCAGTATTGCAAGATTGATTCAATAATTGTTTTGATTTTTTGTAAATATTACACATACTATCACATTCTTGAATTATCACTGACTTTTAATTCCAAGTTTTATCTACACGTAATTATTGGGCTGAGCGTCATAATTTGCTTCAGTTTATTAAAATATTGTTAATATATATTATATATCAAAAATAAAGAATGTCGTTCAGAACTATAAATATCTCTAAAATAGAAAATAATCGTTGGTAAGTTCATAGTCACTTGGAATGCACCATCTTCCGGTCCAAATATACCCTTTGGAACATATTTTCTCACTGTTCATAGTAATAACTACTCTTTTAACTATCGTTTTGGGAGTGATAGGAAAATTTCCATTTTTTCTGTGTCTCGATTTACTGAAACTTGGTCTATCAGACAACGTCTCACTTTTTCTATTTACTTCACGGCACTCCAATACAGAAATGATTACAAATATTAAAAGGACCAGCATCCACGTTTTTAAAAACATGATTTGAATTAGCGCTGACGCTTGTTTATATGTCCAGCTCTACACGGAAACTGGTTTGTGAGAGGTTTTTGGTTTGATTTTATACTGTGACACATAAAATCCCCAGAACGTATTGGATCTCTATAAATTATCCGATAACAAGCCATGATTTTTCTTTTATACCTCCTCCTTGTCGGAGATAATAATCTTATAGAACCCTCAATGCTACGGGTTGCAATATAATTAATCCATACCATTATATTGCTGTGTTTATTTTCTTTTTTGCAAATATTGTAAGAGTCTATAAAGTAATACTAATTTCACAAATTTGCTACAAGTAATAGAAACTTTGCTTATATTATACAGATATTCTCTTTACTATTTATTAATAATTATAATGAATATTTTAAAATCCTTCGTTTGGTCGTACATATTACACGTTAGGCTAGAGTGTGTAATTATTTAAGCAGGTATGTTCCATCCGCGGCCACATCGTCACTTAGCACCAGGTGAGAAGCGGTCAAATGCATGGCTATTTCTTACTAAAAGAAAATACACTACACGTTTTTGACAACATTATTTGTTGCATTAAGTCACTTTTTAATTCAAACTGGCTTCGAATCTTTATCATTATGGGAACTGTCAGGAATGCACCAACTTCCAATCATAACTTGGTATTTAGGACATTTTTGTAGAAGCACTAATTTCGGTTTTGTTAGAAATGAAAAACCTCCCCGATCTGTTTCTTCTTTTTGCCATGGGTAGTAATTCATGGACAACTCTCCGCCGTGTCGTCCATTTATAGTGTTTATTGTACGGCACTCCATCACAGAAAGTGTTATTACAATTATTAAATAAACCCATGTAACACTTTTCGAAGGCATGATTTTAAATAAAATCCACAACTGTGTTATCAAAGTTCTATTCAGAAACTTGTCTGTACTATGTTTTACCTGTTTTAATTTGTTGATTCGTATTACTAATAATAACATTTTATTATTTTCGGCGAATAAATAGCTTTATATCGTTAAACTTTTGACAAAACATTGCTTATTTGCCACCTTATTGCGTTGTAAACTTGATCCATCGATTCACTTTAACAATTATTCATTTAGTCTTCACTTCCGTATTCAAGTTCACTATTAATCATAATTGTAGTCACTTTCAGGAACGCACCAGCTACCAGTCCAACTGTATCCTTTACCACACTTATTTGCGTCTGGTATATCAATTGCGAATCTATCGTCAATAGATTTTGGAGTTACAACACTGTCCATGGATCCACGTTCCACCCTACTTTCACTGACAATGGTTCGTTTCGACGATAATTCGCCATCTTTATAGGTTCTGTGACAATGCACAGTCTGTATCGCAAAAAGAATTATGATTACAACAGATGACACAAGCGCACACGTTTTAAAAGACATGTTTACTGAAACCCAGTCTTGTTTATACGACGACTTCACATCAATAACTGTTTGTGCGAGGGTTAGGATTTGTTTTTATACAGTGACACACAAATTACCAGACGACGACGGCGTTGAATATCAATAGCTGTTTTGATAGCAGGTATAAAATTTCCATTTTATCTGTTACTAGCAATCATCCGATATTACGTCGAAATCGAGCCGTGTGATGTACGATAGAGCAGAATATAACTCGTTTGGGATTCGCATTTGAGTGACAAATGACGAAACCACATACTAGAAACTCCGTAGATGAGAAAGGTGAAACGAGTAATAGGGTGTAAAATGGAGAAAGATTATATATTATGCCGATCCAACTTACCTAGTGGGATAAGGGCAGGATCATGTAATCGGCAAATTACAGCAGGGGTTCCTGATGTTTTTCAATATTGCGATCTCCATAGCTCCCCACAATAGGTATGTTCAGCCAGTGGCCGCTGTTACGGGCTGCATAGGTCTAGACTAACTCTATAGTAAGGCCAGTTTTTTCTCATAACATATAAGCCCTAGCCTTAAATATTTCTTCTGCATTACAAAACTTTCCTAGTCACCTAGTATGTACCAATTATAAAAATAAATGATATCTAAAGTATATATTTGATTGTCATTCTTTACTCAGAATAGTGACATTTGATACAAACTACATGCGATACATGGTAACATGTAAATTAATGGAGGCAACATTCGTTTCGCGGAATGCATGACGCACTGTTTCTCTGAAATGTTAAATATTCAAACTTAATGAGGTCATCAAAATAAAGAAAACGTCAATACGATCGAAATGATGTTAATGTTTTCTGTTTGCACTCGGAACTGGTTGAAATTAACTAAAGATTTTTAGGTAAAGACTATAAATATGCATATTATTATTAAGAAGAATTTTAGGTGTTGTTTTTTAATAAATTGACTTTCTATTCACAAAATTTGTGAGGACACATTTTACTATTATTAATTTTATTTACATACTTGCTTTTGGCCGCGACTTCGTTCGCGTTCCATATAACCATCTAAAACCACATCGAATTTCTGGAAAAATTATAGCCTATGTATATATTTGGGGCTATAAGCTACATTACTGCAAAATTTTATCAAAATCTTGACGTGAAGTAGTAACAAACGTCCAAATATGGATAAAATAAATAAAAACTTTCGCATTGTGTGTAAATAAATAAATAAAAATTAGTAAATAAATAAAAACTTTCACCCTACCGGTGCAGGTATTTTAAATTAGGTATAGAGCTAACGACCCTACTTGTAAATTTTCTTGAACACTGGCTTTTCGTTACTGATATAAATAAATAAATACATAGTATAAAACAAAATCGCTTCCCGCCGTCTGTCCCTATGTTTCTATGTACTCTTAGATCTTTTAAACTAAACATCGGATCTTAATGCGGTTTTCTGGTTTTCGGTCGAGCCGGGTTTACTAAAAAAAAAAAAATGTTAGCGTTAATGTCCCGGTTGTGCTCTCGAGGACGAGGGCCTGGGGTCCGGCTTGATCATAATCCAGGATTTGGTGATCAGGTAATTACAATGGAGCGACTACCATCTGACCTCCGTGACCCTGCTACGAGGGGAACCTGACCAGAATGAATCATGGTTACAAATTCAGTTGCCTGAATTTGCAGGTTACATCAAGATGTTTTCCCTCACCGTAAGAGCATCGGTTAGAATTCAACTAATGTACATAATTTAGAAAAGAGTCATTGGTACATGGCCGCAGCGGGATTCGAACCCGATACCTCTCGCTTACGAGTCCAATACTCAGCCGCCCGGCCACCGATGCTCTACTAGTGTACAATAATTAGCAAGACATTATGTTCTTTTTTCGAATACTCGAATCCATAAGATTTTCTTACACGTTAACATCCCTGCATCGCTTCTTTCTCGAAAATTTAAGAAAATAATTAAATTCAGTATAACATGGCTGACTCGTAGTATTCTTAGGTACCTACTGTTACCGACTAAATTATTTTCTTACTACTATACAAACTTACATCTATAATGTGTCCTTGGTTCTTCAGCAAATAGAGAAGGCGAAAAACTTAAGAAAACCGTTTGCTTACGTAACATCGAGTCATCAGAAAATACGAGTGTCGTCGCAGTAAACAAATACGATAGTTAATCTTTGGTTTAATGTATCGTTACGGGCGCTTGAATAGGCCCCGGGACAAATGGCACGGAAAAGGGTTCTGGTTACCTTCCGCTTCCTGCTACAAATAACCCCTGGGGTTGAAAGTCACGTTATCGATCTATTATAGACGATGGAATTGCCCTAAATCGAGTCTGATAACTCTATTACTATTTGATCATACATTTTCAGTCAGTTAGAATAATTTCAACATGTATGGACTGGTGTCCCACAAGGGGGTATTCTTGGACAATTTCGATTATTATGTGTATTCGTTTCTATATTATGAAGAGGATGGTTAGGAAGGAAAGTCAAAACATCGGGGTAAAAAGATCAATATAAAACCATTATATAACTAGTACGTACATCCCACCTAAAACGAAATTAATCACGTCACGTCTCTTATTTAAGAGGAGTGTTTTGCCAAGCGTGCTCCATACAAACGTACTTTGATCAAATGTTTAATATTACGCTATCAAAGGCAATGAAATTTTGTAGACAAGATCTTCAAATTTTCGTTAAAATTATAACGTATAAAGTTACAAGGGATTTAAGATTTCCATACTACTTTGAAACGATATATTTTAACGGATATCTATCAAACCACAGGCATAGGCATTGGGTTTGTTACCATAATAGAAACACTCGCCATGTCATCATCACAATGATTATATCAGCCGTACGACATCCAATTTTTATACGCTAGGCAAACAGGCAAGCGGAAAGTGGTCACATGCTGGAAAGTGGTCATCGTCGGCTATGGACATCAGCAACACCGGGGGCGCCGTCAAAATGGGCCCGGCCACCTATAATAAACCTCTTCGACAACTCAGAAAATTCACTACGAAGTCACTGCTGTCATACCTATGTAATATTTTAAACTATCGCGGTTTATATCAGACATTTTAAAAGTATGAACATGGTAAGAAACAAGGAAAATAATTGTATTTTATTTTATTGTTACATTATTTATAATTTCAAAACTAGTATTGTGTCTGTACCGAGACAAGAAATTTACCGAAAATAACCCAGAATAACACAGAATTCCCAGAAGGACAGACGCCAGGCAGGTACATGACAAGCAGTACCGTTACCGAACACAAACTTACACCGTGTTATTTTTGTCGCAAATGCCGCCGTTTTTTCCTTCGACTGTTGGATCTATTTCCATTTTTCATGCAGATTTGGTGAATGCATTCGCTTCGTCATGTCGCAAATCGACGCTTCGATCCGGAATTTTCCAGAATAGCTTTGCCGCATGGCTATCACCGCATCGGGCTATTTGACATTTGGCTTTTTTATTTGATTTGGGCGTTGGGCCTTTGGCATTTGATTATTTATTCCATAAATGTTTTGACGGTTTTGTTTGGCGCGTTCCGTCATCGATCGATGTGCGTGTTAGCTCTTGCATTGGAAAACTATAGACCAGTTTTTGAGAGTTCAAGTTTGGATATTAGTAAACCTTGTAGATGAAGCAAAAGGAAAGTCTAGTGAGTTCATTCAGGTAGCTAGTGACTCATATTGACCGACCACTGTGCACGGATACATATGCTGGCAAGGTAACAGGTATCGACGCGTATACTAAACACATGTGCTATAAGCGAGTTTCAATATAAACAGGCATGACTCACAAGGCAGCCTCAGTCCATACCAGACCCGCCTCTGCACCGGAACTACATACCTAATCCTATTCGTGAATCACGCATTTAAAATTTTAAAAGGCTACCATGCAAAATGGATACACAAAAGTGAATTTTATTTACATTCATTATCATCTAAGCGTCTATTCCGGGTTATACCATGGTCCGCTTTCCTATTTTACCTTTACTTCGCCCGGTCTTCAGCATCCTCATGTGGCTCATAACAGCCATTGGCTCTCGTCCGATACAGCGAAGTCAATCCATCGCTTCCTAGGTCTCCTGCAGGGTCTTTTTCTTGATATCGACAGGTTTAAACACCTGTTTCCCATGTATCTCTGGGGCTTACGCTGCAGGTGACCGAATCAGCACAGGCGAACCTCTTCAATCATATCCAAAACAATAGTGAATTTAATTATTAAGACTAAATTCCAAAGCTACAATAACATCAACGATAATCTCATATTTTTATACAACTCAGCTAAAAACGAGTAGATAGTCCACCTGATTAAAAGTGGTAACTGCTACTCATAATACCTATACGACTCATGCAACAAAAATACAGAAAAGCAATTCTGTTACTGGGAGAACTAAAAGAAAAAAACATACTATATCCTTATCCTTAAAATTACAACGCAAGTAGGTATTTAGTATTGCTTGGAAGGAGAAATAGATATGACGGTGGTATACCTACATTTTGTTGGGTCATGGGAAATAACATTGTTAAAGTAATTTTGGGTAACAATTCTCCATAAACTATTTAATAGATAGCAACGTTTTCAGTTGAGTATTTTGAACGTGGAGATTATATTATAGACTTAAGTCCAACAGTTGACTTGTATGGGCTGTTCATGACATCATCATCTTGGGGTCAGTCCCGATTCCTACTTCTTTTTGTCCACTTCGCTCGTCCTTCGGTATCCTTGGTAGTGAGTTGTTGGCCTGCATTCTATCCTTAAGGGGGTTCGATTCCCATACCAAATTTATTTTTCCATTCTTTCATTCGTTCGAGTGTTTGGTAATTGAATTATGGTTTATACTCTTTGTAAATGTATTCAATAGTTCCCAAAATGGGCTTCTGCGTTAATGATTTATAATAAAGCAGTTAAAACGAAAAAACCACAAATCGCCGCTAGATGACTTGATTTGTGATTTTATTATCTTTCATCTTTTTCTGCGTTGCTTTGTTTTATATTATTAACATGCAGAAATCCATTTCATGCTCATATTAAAATATGAATTAGAAATGTTTACAAGCAATTCAACAACGAACGTAAAGGTTGGTGAGCAAAATACTCGTCCAAGAGCAAAATAATTTGTGGACACTATCGACGGTGGAACTTTTATAACGAGCGAAGGCTTTTTGCTCGGAGTGACAAATAGGCCTTTTAGCGCTGTATAAAGCGCTACGTATTCGTTGTAAACGAGATTACATTATGTAGGCGAGGTATTTTAGAACGTGGACTGAAATGTATTCATGTGGTCCACGCGTGCGGCGTATTTCGTTCGTTCCTTCAGTCGCCTTGTGTACTTATTAAGAGAAGTTGTAAAGAAAATTGTGACTTTACAACCGTAATACAAACATACGTATATAGGTACACGTCATGCCTTTGTTATTGTTATATAATAGGGGTAGGCAGAGACAACATTTCGTGATAGTTTAAAGTACCTAAGCTTAACAGAATAGGAGGTTTAGATTATATTGTGATAAACAGAATAGGTACGAGCGGGATTCTTTCCCATTCTAAATGGTCATCTTTGGCGTTAAAATTCCGGGTGTAATTAAAGTGCAGCGACTGCCATCTGACCTCCGTGACCCTGTTAACGGGAGAACCTGACGACTAGACTGGATTACAGGTACACAATGAGTCGTCTAAATGTACAGGTTTCATCACGATATTTTCCATCACCGTAAGAGCATTTAATAGTGTTCATGTAACGTACATAGCTCAGAAAAGAGTTATTGGTATATGGTGACACTGGGTTTCGAATCCGGTATCTCGGGGTACGCTTCGGCCCTTAACCATTAAGCCTCCGGCAATCTTTCTAATTCTGATAATTCAAAGAAGCTTCTAAAACTTAATAGAAGCGCTTACATTAAAGAGAATAAAGTCCACAAGCAATATTCATACAAAGATACGACGCAGGAAGTATAATTTTGCACACAAAACACCTAAGAGGCTTTCTCACCCTCGTGCAGTGGAATATATTATTATAGTATACGCGACGGCACATGGAGTAATACCCATAATTTTGAGGTAGGATTAAGTCGGAATGATGTGGCAACACTGAACCACTGTCTGAATTTGCCAGGGTTCGAGCAGAGGTGCGGGTGGAACGCGGCGTTTTAGTCGCAGGTTCGCGCCAGCGTGTTTTCATTTTCATGTGGTGTTTTCTGGAACCTCTTATCGTCTAATACTTTGTTTTCTTGAAGATATTGGAGGATGTTTCAAAGAATTTCCTGTAGGACTTGAATTGGTTTGGTAACATTGTATGGAAAATCGTAGGGAAAATGCAGAAACTAGTCTCCGCGGACGAATATGCTGGGCAACCCTACTGTAGCGTATAAGAAATTGAACACTATATACGCTTGTTATGTTTTATGTAAGGCTTGTTTTGGTTTACGCTTGTTATGTTTTATGTAAGGCTTGTTTTGGTTTATCACAAGCATAATATTTTACATTGTTGTTTATTACGGTGTTAGTCACCCAAACAATGAATAAAAAAATATCACAAGCTTTCCTTAGTTTGGGGGCTAGAAACCGCTATGTTTTGCTATAAATTGTCTGTAAATATTTAATTACTTTCGACTAAGAACTTCGCTTGCCCAGCCAAAACCTGCTCAAACCAAAAATAATGACCGCCCAAACTCGTGCTACTTAACACAAACACTTACCTACTCCACTTGTAAAAGTAAACGCAGGGTATTTTGTGAACACAGCTAACGTGTAAACTTCCAAAGACGCATACATAAATAACATGGCAGAAACGGTTACTGGCCAAAACGCGTCGGTTCAGGGCAAAACTGTAAATTAACCGCAAGTCTGTGTACCACTTAATTATGCAATCCAAAATTCTAATGCGTAATTAATGCAAATTCTAAAGGGATCCTAACGTTATGAAGGACTGAGCAGGTAAAATATTTAGTCTGTAAGCTGGCCGGTTTACGGAAACTTACTTTCGACATGAAAGTTTGCTCATAAGAACAAAGTTGCTCGGTGATTTCGTGTCGAATTTATACGGGTAAAGCGACGGTGAAAGGGATACGGATGCAAATTATCGGGGCATACGTTCAATGGGTTCGTATATCGTGGGCTCCAAAGTTGGGCTTCAGCTCCTTTTGTAGTGAGAATCTTCCAGATTCGGTGTAAAGAGCTAACACGTTTCATTATCGGCCGCTTCACAAAGTTAATAAGTTACAATACCTATGCCCCTTCGTCTCGGGATATGTTCTGCGAAAATGTATATGAAGGTGTAGAATGTGAATAGGTTTTTCAAATTTGTAGCTTGTGGCAGTCGATTCTTGCAGCGACACTTGGCCTATACTAGGGCTTCACAATCGTGATCTGCGCATTCCAGAAATTAAGATTATGCTGTAAATTTTAAATTTAGAGTTTAGTTTCACAGAAAGACCGCATCTGAAACGCCCACATTCGCGTTAGCATTCGCCCCGTCTGTGATATCGCAAATAAGATACAAGAGGACCGACTTCGATGGTATGGCTGGCTATGTGTCGCGTAGACCGGCAGATTACGTGAGGGACAAATAAATGTCGGGTCATGCCACCTCCGTCAGGTACGGTAAAAAAAGGCTGACCCAAGAAACGATAGGTTGACGTCATATATCTTATGTATGCCAATAAACTCACCATGAAGTTTGCAAAAGACTGAGCCAGTGGACAAGAAAGAGTAGGAAAGCAGATCCCGCTATGGTGATGGTTAGCTTATGGCAATCGATGATATATGTAAATATGTGATGGTAAATGTCGATATGACTTACAGTGAGGATGTGGAAACAGCTTACCTAGGTTCTTACAAAACATTTGAGTAGTTATCTACTTATACTATTTAATTATAGTGTGACAAATAGGGAGATGGGATAGGGTCAGTTATGGGTCTCCATGGTTCCCTAAGGATATGTACGGAACCCTAAAAGGTTCTTTGTTAAAGAGACTAGGTAACATTACCATTGGATAAACATGTTTGAGCCAACTCGCACTCAAAGGCGTGCAAACATGCGCACTCGGAGGATTGTTAGCTAAATGAAAATAAAAAGAACATTTCAAAAGGACATAATGTGCAAAGGAAAATAAATAAAGTTAGGGGGGAAAACAAATAAATTTCTGTCACATTTTCCTTGGAGCGGGCCCAAAAACATAGGCTTTGGCACTCCATAAAATAGAACGGGAATGTATTTCACATTTAAAACTCCACCGTCCGTCTGTTTATGGCTTCCGTCGAGCAGCGAGACCGTTTGCCTTGTTAGTAATCTAATAGCTCTTCGTAACATAAATATCCCTGCCGTTACACAGGTAAAGCGAATAGCAAAAGGTTTCCTACAGATGTAATTTCAGCACCGTCTATGATATTCTCAACAGCTAGCTCCTATATTCAAAAGAGTGGCCTAGTTTCGCCCGAGATCCAAAATGCTGTTGTCAAACTGATAACTGATGGTTGTATGTACGTGTCTCTAGGCGACGGTTTGATAAACAAAATTCAAATTCAAAGACATTTATTCAAGAAAGGGTTTTTACAAACAATTTTTTATTTTTTATTTTATACGGCAGACAAACGGGCAAGCGGGCCACCTGATGAAACAACACACTACACAACACTTATGAACGTCATACCTATATAGGTAACATTAAATAAAATACTATAACAATTTTAAAATGCTAGGCGCCGCGGCATCATAGTGCGCATTTCCTTGGCCGTGCAGAGACCGACTGACACAGTCAAAACAGCCCTAGGCACGGCCAAAGAAAAGAAAAAGTAGTAAGCTCCGCATCTCCAGCGCAGCCACCGGCCACCTGTCGGCTGTCACTGTGACGCTGTCATCGCACCGAGCGCACCAACGATGCCAGCCCCTCGTAAAGAGTAGGACATCGGGGCGTTGTCATGTTATAAACGGTTGTCAGTGACTAGACTGTAACGAGTACATCCGCAGCCTTGGCGGGATACATGAGAGCCACAACAATAGTTGACAGTTATGAAAGTAAAGCTTAAAGAGTTGCGACGGTGCACCTAGCGCTAACTAAGACCATTAAAACTTTAGCAGTTGTTGCTTATGTTTCACAAGGGTTCATTACAACTTCCATAAGCGTTTCGTACGTATTACGTAACACTGTTATGGTGAGGGCCTGTGTTCATGTACTACCGTCGCAGAATGTTAAGGTTCTCCAGTTTTTAAATTGAATCGGTTCACGTATCGCTAAAACATACCTTTTGAAACTAATGAAATTAGCATTTTGACAACAAAGTCTTTTCTCATTAGTTGAATACTAACCGATGCTCTTACGGTGAGGGAAAACATCGTGATGAAACCTGCACATTCAGGCGACTGGATGTGTAACCATGATCCAATCTGGTCAGGTTCCCCTGGTAGCAGGGTCATGGAGGTCAGATGGCAGTCGCTCCACTGTAATTACCTGACCTGTCAAATCCTGCATCATGGCCAAGGCGGACCCCGGGCCCTCGTGCGCGAGAGCACAACCGGGACATTAACGCCAAGAGGATTATTAACAAGCTATAGAAACTACCGGTAATGTCACTAGACAAAGGCTTCGAGCACGAGTATAAATGAACACCAAGTGAGATTAAACGTAGCGGAAAAGGAGACCTGGCAAAATTACAATCATCTCGGTGAGTACGTCTCAATTCCGTGTTTTAATCAAGTCCGCGTTAAGGGGAGGCCGGGGCAAAAATGGTACGACTCGTTATTCTCGTTAACCCGAATCTTATGGCACTATTCCGGTTGGGAGGCAAGGACGCCCACTGGCCCATGCAATGTGTGTACAGATGTTGTTGATAACAAAAAAAAATTGAAATTTTTTCGCTGTTTTTTCGGGACGTGACAGAGGGGTTATTACCCGGGCAATGACGTAATCAGATTCCGTTGGACTTTTTTAGGGAGAGGTGTTTTGTGTGAATAATTAAATTCGTTTGTTGCGTGCTCGGACAGGCTGTTATTAAAATAGGATATTGTTGTCTTGTTTTCGAGGTGACACGTGGGCTACGGAATAATGGTTAAAGTGTTTTAAGTGCATACACATTATGACTAATCAATCATATTTTCATTTAAAACAGAAGAATATTACTTGCGAAATATACCAACATAATACTTAGAATATACATTAATTGGTATGTTTTATACTAATAACTAGTGGACCCGGCGCGTCTTCATTCGCGTACACCTACTTTACCCCTACCTACCCTTTTTTCTCTTATTTATAAACTTTCCTCTTGAATCACTCTATCTATTAGGTATTAAAAACCTAAAAAAACCCGTTGGATAGTTGAAAAGATCTAAGCGCACATAGAAACATAGATATATAGGGACAGAGGACAAGGAGCGACTTTGTTTTAAACTATGTATAGATATAAAAATTAAACAATGCTGACTGCTATTAATAAACTGAAAAGCAAAAACGAGAAAGATTTTTATAAATAAATAAAAACCAACTTAAATGTAGGTATGAAAAAATATATGAATTTTGAAGAGGCAAAAGAGTTATTGGGATCGTAACACTCGATAAGTTTCTGTTTACGCCTATGGTATACGGGCGCGTGTTCAAGTTCGCTAAAAAAAATCTCATCCATGAAAGTAGCTAACTGTAAAATATATTTGGTTCAAGTTAGTATCCTCCTAAGGGAACAGCTACACCAAAAGCTGGTGTGAAACTGTGAACACCCTAGTGTTGGCACTTACACTAATACGTTTAGCGAACGGCATGTCGTATCCGCCACCTTCAATCGATTGACGGCGTAAGTTACACGCCGTGAGTGGTGCCGGTTCATTTCTATTGCGTCATTTTAAATTTAGATAATTCACTTATGTTATATGCAAGTTATTGTTTTTAATTTATAAGGTTCTATTCTTATAAATATTTGATTTGCAATGCAAGTCAAATATTGAGATTCAATAGATCATAAGTTATTTGCTATACGTTCTTATAAATAAATTTAAGATTGTCTACAGAACTTGGCACCCCTTTTCAATCTCAAGTATTTTATCGGTGAAGTCGACAACCACACCATAATATTACTAGCGAGGACCTGTAATTGGCCTGTTGATTCTAAAATAATATTTATTATGTTTTATATAGCTGTTGGTAATCCATAAATAAATACCTAATTATTTTAAAAATCTTAAACTTGGTTTCCATTTTCACATAATATGTTTTCGGTGTGATTAGTCAAACAGGGCTTGAAGGATACATAAAACGAGAAAGATACAAGAGAAAAAGTGTTGAATCAGTCCCTATGGAAGACGAAAATAGCTTTTTCTGATACGACAGGCTTTTCCATTTTGTTGAGCAATGTCGCACATTAATTATTTAATATAAACATGTTTCCTGTACGTAGTGATTGGCATACAAGAATGTCAAATGTCATGGCTACCTATCAAAATTCCAATTATATTCGTTCCCAAAAACGTTTTATTATTTTCCATAATTATCATGGCGAAAAAAAGCCGCGACAGTGACACTGGTCCAATAGCTGCTGTGTGTTTGCGAGACCAATAACCAAAGTCAAGCAATACTCGCAATGTCCGGTAATTGACCAGGCGACCGTTGTAAACTTTGAGGCTTATCGAACTTCAGCTCCGCAACGAGCTTGCGACTCGTTAGGTGTTCCTCCTAATTCTGATGGCGAAACGAGGTTGACCACGATCTTCTGCTGAGGACCCGGAACCTGGTTAAACAGTTTTGGGCCCCGTGACGATATTTATTTAAAATTTCATTTGACATTCGACTTCGTACCTATACATACTTATACACGTACCAGTTTCATAGTTAGCAGTAGATAAGGTGCCTCGATATCCTCACACAGGCTATGCTTAAAAGAAAGCAACCATAGATTTAAGGTACTTTTTGTTAACGAAATAAATAATGTATTATTTTTTTATTACTTCGATATCGAATTTAAACAATTCCAACTTTTTAAAGTTTCCAAAGTACATATTTTATTGTTATACCTATTCTATTGCTTTTACTTTTTTTTCATAGACATTCTAGTCGTCGCATGTCTTCAAAAATTATTTTCATAAACGCAGCGTTGCTTCACAAATACTTCAATGGCGAAAGATTAACAAAGTCCAAAGGAAATTCGGCCAGCGGCTCCAAATTTTCGCTTACAGCAGATCAACGGAATTGGTCACGCTCGAGCCGAATTAGACCCCTAAGAGGGTTCCGCAGTTAGTTATGTTTTATCGCTCGCATTCGGCTTAGTTATCAGGTCTTCGATCTATTTTACTAGTGTAATCAATTAATCGTCGGATTGGCACGATATTCATTGGATAAAATGAGCATATTTTTATGAAATTCACCACTACCTACCTACCTACCCTACCTTATTTGGTATTTGTGCTACTCATGTAGTAACACAAATAAAAGTATTTCATTAAATATGGCAGTATTTCATTATAATACTGAGAAATATAAATATAACAAATAGTAATAAAAACCCTCCTTTAAGTTCGAAGGGAAAAATGTATTATATCCATAATATTAATATACTGACTGAGACTGAGTGAGAATTAAAAAATCAACAATTTAAAACAAAGCCGTGTTGCGAATCTTTAAGTAATGTTATGACAATCGGCAGGTAATTATTATTACTTAAAATTTGAATAAAGGAAATGAATCTAAAATGATAATTTCGTTTGCTTCCTTCAGGCTCTCGATTTTGGTATCATCATATCACCATTATATTTATAGTTTCCTAACCTATTTCATATCATCGAAAGGCTGCACTCCTGATCTGCCAGCGAGCCATGGAGCGCAGCGTTTTTGGAAGTCAAATCGTCGGACTGCACAAAAAATAGCGCCTACGTTGGCCCGAAATTCAAATCGCTGTGGGACAAAAGGCATCTAACGCTTGAGTTGGAATTGGCTGGACACAGCTGCCGAATGTCAAACGAGTGGGGAGCTATAGAGTAACTTACGGTATTATGCAGCAAATAATGCACATCGACTATTTTCGGCTTCGTATTTACTGACACACGTACGACACAGACGACGAATGGTTGAGGTATCCGACTCGTAAGCGACAGGTACCGAATTCGAATCTCACAGCGGCCATGCACCAATGATTATTTTCTGAGTTATGTACATTAGTTGAATGCTAACCGATGCTCTAACGGTGAGGGAAAACATCGTGATGAAACCTGCACGTACAGGCGACTGAATGTGTAACCATGATCCAAACTGGTCAGGTTCCCCTGGTAACCTCGGGTCATGGAGGTCAGATGGCAGTCATACCACTGTAATTATCTGGATCTGCCAAACCAGTCAAGGCGGACCCCGGGTTCCCGTGCGCGAGAGCACAACCGAGGCATTAGCGCCACGATGATTGATTGTACAACAGAGACGAGGCTCTGCGAAGCCAAGAAAGGCGAGACGCCGATGAGCATTTTACCAATGACATCTGTACCAGGCTTGGTTCCATGTAACTGATATGTAATACCTACTTGTAATAGGAATTAAGATGTTATGAGTGATAGAAAAGTAAGTACCTCTCAGAAAGTGGATGCCTTCTTTGTAATGAACGCTGCAATGTGTAATTTTATTTTAATTTACGCTGACGTTGTTTGAGACTTGAGAGAGAAATGAAGGAAAATGAATCTTCCAAAGAATAAAGTGCCTCACTTAAAGCATAAAATGTTTTATATGACAAACTTGATTAAATGCTTTAAAATATTTTACGGCTCGGCGAAAAGTACAGGAAGGGTTGTCAACGAGACTTAATTTACTCAGTTACGACGCGCTTTTGTAAAAATAAGTCAGAGATAAAAGGGTTAGTAAAACGCTTACTGAAAGTTGAAACAATTCCTTATAATAAATCCTGAGAGAAAGATCTGTTTCCGTAACTTATTTATGGTCATAGTGTTTTGAAAACAATTTGTTTAATGCCGAAGAAAAAAGAGGCGTGTTATAAGTTTGACATGTGTTTGACTTTGTGTGTCTGTCTGTGGCATTGTAGCTCCCGAACCGATTAACCGATTTAGATGTAGTTTTCTCTATTTGAAAGCCAGTTTAATCAAGATGGTCCGTGGTTTCGTTTTATTAAATTCGGTTATGTAAAATAGAAAATATTTGCGTTTAAGTAAACTTAGTCAGGGTTGTCCGACTTTTTCTGGCAGTTACGTTATTATCATTATCATCATGGGATCAGCTTAGTTCTGCCAGTGCAAGTATTTGGGCTTTTTAACCTCAGCTACAGTTAGGGAGAACCTTATTCGCCAGAGCCAATGGTATTGTAGTAAGCCCCATAACATTCCTAACATCTGCATTGTTATGCCTTATTTCAAATAAACTACTATATAAATCTTAAAAGGAAGATCTAAGCCAGTAGAGAACCTGGAAGAAGTCGCACGTCATGGCTTAAAAACTCATGAAAATAACAGCACTTCGAGAAGAACGAGAAAAAATTCTACGACAACGTAGCATCCCCAACAACATCTGCAACAGTGCAGCAAAAATCGCACCACCAACAAAAATAACTAAGAACCCCAAATTGGAATAGAGGTACGACAGTGATTTCCATATCCTACTCCCAAAGCGAAGGATCTCTGGAATCATTCCGATAATACCCACTGAACGAAGGCTTTCAAAAACTCGACTCTACCTCTAGACTAAAAAATAGTAGGTAGCTTAATTGAAAAGCTCTGAACTGTGTGAATTCGTACCGCTCAGTCGGCTTGGTGTTTCCGTTGTTTTCGCTTCGGAACGGAGGTCGGGCCGTGGCCAAGTCAAATAAACTCCAGATAAATATATTTACAGTTAAAAACCTCCCCATCCAAAAGGGATAGAGCGGTTTTGATTGCCATCTCTGTTGGTGAGCTGGTGAGTTTTGTTAATCATATATTTTTTCATTTGAGGTGCCGCCGTGTATCTACTCATTTCGGACTCTCGTTTCTTATTACCATTATTGTTTAATTCTTAAAATCAATAAGCAAAGAAAAAAAATCACAACAGATTGCACAGAAAAAAATGGTGAAACGTCACGTCCGAGTATAACGCAATGTACGTGTCCTTAATGTATGTATCCTTTAGTGGTTTAAATAAGTAATCTGTATATTTTTATTACATCTGCCGAATTCAATTTTAAACAGGAATGGATTTAAAAATTCGCATAAAGCGAACTCTGTCTATTGAAACATAAAAAATGGGATGTTATTTAAGTGAAACGAAACGATTTATCAGTTGTTTTTGCCGGAGAAAATCGCGCTAAATCCTCTCTTTTAGAAGAATCGCTGTGTTAAAGAAAAAACTTTTGAATACAAACAGGTCGATGAAACTTGAGAGATAAATTGCTATAATGAGTGAATCATCAGTAAATCCCAACTAAAACTTGATTGAAGATTAAATCGAGATGTCTGAGGACTATTCTTGAATTTAGAATTAACCTTTTCAAAGCGTCTGCTCATTATACCGAATTGAAGTTGAGATACGGGCCTTTCATGGACGACTGCGACTTTATACCGCGAGATGAGCATTCAGATCTAATAAATCTAAATTAGCAGTTATTTGAAGTGGAAACTAAAAACCTTTCATAACTTTTACTACATTATTTGACGACGCTCTGTCCAAAAAGTTAGCACAGGCCGTGATTTAAGTAGTCTATTTCAGTTATTTTTAGTGTTTCCTTTGAACGTTGACATTCACTTGATATTGACTTTGGGATCGTTAGAGGTAAATTAGAGGTCATTGTAGCGCCTCTGGTGCTGCTGATGTCCAAAGACGGCGATGACCACTTTCCATAAGATGATCCGCTTGCATGTTTGTCTGCCGTATAACATAAAAAAAATATACACATTAATTCGTTTCCTCGAATTCTTTGTTTTCTTATCACGGGACAACTTGACGGACTAGACAAATCTCGCAAACGCGAGATGCACTTCTATTGATTCGTAATTCACCACGCTGCTTGTTGCAGTAACTGCTCTTGCGCGGCTCGCGAGCGGAGTGTGTGAAGTTGCTGCTATGGCGCAAAGTCGCGAGCTCATAAGTATAAATAAATAAGTAAATATGCTTGGCCAAATTCACACGCGCCATCTAGCCCTAAAGCTTGTGTTATGGGTGTTAGATAACTGATAAACTACTTATATACTTTTTTTTAAATACATTCTTATTATACATACTAAAATACATCATTTTAATTTCTGCTTGGTTTTGTCTAAACCACTTAGGTCGTTAACACTTCTAGCAGGTAGCTGTCCCAGCCCAATAGAGCATTTTCATGTTTTCGGATCGGACTTAATAACAAGCACTCTTAACAACGTATCAGCAACAACAACTGTTGACAAACACCCAGATTAACAATTCCATACACGAAACGAACGCTTTATAAACGTACGAAAATAATACGAAAGGTAAGCCCAGAAGCCATTGGTTGCCCAAATTAATTTCAACGCGAATCCACTCGCGTGACTCTAACTTGATTAAACAGCAGCTCCTTTGTTAGTCAACGTTCGTTACGCGCCACCTTAATTCAGTTTGGGGGGTATCGCTTGCGGAATTACAGCGCGCGGGTTACAGTATAAGTGTTGCTACGGTAATTGGATTGTGCGTTCGCTAATTACGAGGATGTGCTGGATTGGCGAGCATGAGCTGGCACCTGGAAGTTGCAGAAGTTTGCAGGGGGTCGCGGGAATGGTCTCCACCATCTATCGGTTTATTATTGTCTAAGACAACATCCGTGAGCGCAACGATGAAGCGTGACAGAACGTCACGCAGATCGTCAGATCGTGGTCAGTAACGCGCTAATTTCTATTGTAATATTGTTTTTGATAGCGTATAAGCCTCGCCATCCAACGAGGCAACGCGGCCAGCTTTCTGGGCCCATTTCCGTATTCAGGTGACCTGGTGCAAATTTTTTACCAATTTAACTAATTTCATAGATAGACGAAGTCCGGAAAGACCTCCGCAAACTTCAGATAACGAACTGGGAACAAGTGGCGCAGGATAGGGACCAATGGCGAGTTCTTGTGTCGGAGGCCAAGATCCACTTCGGGTCGCTGAGCCAGCGAAGTAAGTAAGTAAGTATTTAAATAATTTAGAGTAAGGTGTTTATTGATAGGTAGTTTTTAATATGTACAATATAAATAATATTGTTTTCATCCTACAGAACATTCTACATTTCATCATTGTGATCAAGGATGTTTCTTAGAGAATCGCACTCCAGGACGTGTTAAAACCGCAGTGAGCCACTTGATACGATTCTGACAATCGTATTTTGTTTTCTCCTTTCAAACCTTTTAATTCCTGGTCGTTGGTTTGCACAATAAAAATAAAGGATCGACATCGGACCATCACTTCGGCTGTCATTTCTAGGCTGTGGTACAAAGAATACCGAACCGCTCGAGTCGTTACTGTGCCAATCGTTTGCATTCAATTTAAAATAAAGTAATGTAAGTTGCCATAGTACAACGAATAACAAAATATCTCCCCTCGGTGTAAATTAATATTGCTGTGTTTCTAGTAAACTGATTGCGCATCATTCGCATGTTGTTGAGCATGATCTGAGACAAGCCAGAGAGAGTTAAAAGTATTGGTTAAAAAAATTGGGACAGGGAACCCTCCACTCATTTGAAGAACGCGCAATTTAAACAAAAGCCTAGTCCATAGGTAAATAAATGTAATGCTCAGCAGATTTTGAGAATACGTGGAACTGACAACGCACCCCTGACATGAAAAACTTGATAGTTAAAACATTGATATTTTTTATTATTAATATACAAGGCTCGAAATTCGATGTGTGTGTACAGTGTGTGACCGTAAACCAATATTTGTTACGAATTACAAATGCTGTAATTTTGATTTCTTTTTATACTTAAAAACCCCAGTAATAGGACTATACATTTAAATTTTTTTACTGCTACGATGAATTTGATGGTACCTGGATGATCGAGCAAGTTCCCCATATTACCTATTATCCTCTATTTCATCCCTTAACATTTTTTCGGCGCTTAAACGTAGCTTAACGTCCTTTTGCTAATTTCATATTTTCTTTAGGCGGCTTAGCGGATTAGGCGTGACAAACACAGTTATCTACTTTCGAGTAATTTACAATATCACTTTGGATACCTAATTAATCATTCCATTCGAAGCTCCAACTGTACCGTCTCTACTGTGTCGCTCCCACCTGCGTAGTCATACCTCACTCTAGAGTCACACACGCTTGTGGGATTCAGAAATAAGCCCTCACTTGACACATGTTTGATTAAAATTACGAACACAAATTGGTAAACATTTGTCAAGCCCAGTTGGCAAGCACTCGGCATTTGGATTTTCAAGACATCAATTCGTTTTATACACAGAGCGTTATTGATTTAGTTTGGCACGTTCTAATGATTGGATTGTGAATTGTGTTAGTGCTAGTGGCAGAACACGAGACTGATAAACGAAGTTAAGCAACGCGCGTAGAGTCTGGAAAATAGATAGGTGACCTTCGCACTTTGAGGATAGTTGAACTTCAGCACCGCATTGAGCTTCATAATTAGAAACCATCCAAGGTTATCCACTGCAGAATCCAAGACTAGTTTAATAGTATCGTGAACCGATTGGCACAATATCATGGTACATTATTATAAAACAAAAATCATCTTAGCGTTATTGACCCGGTTGTGCTCTCGAGGGCGAGAGCCCGAGTCCGCCTTGACCATGATCCAGGATTTGGCGATCAGGTAATTATAGTGGAGCGACTACCATCTGACCTCCGTGACCCTGTTACCAGGGGAATCTGACCACATTGGACCATGGTTACACATTCAGTCGCCTGAACATGCAGGTTTCATCACGATGTTTTCCCTCACCGTAAGAGCACCGGTTAGTATTCAACTAACGTACATAACTTAGAAAAGAGTCATTGGTACATGACCGCAGCCGGATTCGAACCCGGTACCTCTCGTTTACGAGTCGGATATCATAACCGCTCGGCCACCGACACTCCACTGTCATCATTATTTAACTTTTCAAACATTCATTTCATCGTTTAAACGGAGACAGTAAAATGAGTGTTTACATTCAACTAGAATTTTTCTTAAGGTTTCTTAGAATCAATCCCGGGGGATTCTTATATTATTCAATCTCTAGTCTACTCTCCACACTTCTCTGCGATAACTTCGAAGCGACCAAAATAACTCTCATCTATACCATCCAGAGCACAGCTGAGCCAAATTAAATTTTAATGAACAATAAAACCCGCGAACCCTGCCATTGGTCGGTGACAGTTAATAACGATCCTCCTTTTGTCCGACTTTAAGTAAATAACATTTTAAGTGGTATTTCGTCGTAATTTGCCCGGGGACTTGGAACCGCATCACTTTTATTGCTCGGCGCTCGGCTTTGAGCAAATTAAGTAATAGACCGCAGCCTACAATGTACGGCAGACAGAAACGGAACGTCGCTCCGATCGGGTTTAATGAGCACACATTCTTCAGTTCTAGTTGGATTTTTAATTCGATTTGCTTGTTTTCTACGCCCGGTGGATTCTGAATGCGCTGGCTGAGAGTGGAGTTTCATTGTATTTGAAACTGACTATCCGTCTTACTAATAAAAGAGTATTGATCAACAAGCGTTGAACGCCTGTTTAGTTACAGTCGGTAGTTACACGGCGTGTGAACCTATAACTGGCCCAATGACGGGGTTGCTGTAGTTGAGTTTAGTATTATCAAAAAACTTACGGGGTCGCTGTTGCTAAATTTAGTTGCTAAAAATGATATTTCAATTGGCGACACTAAGTTCCAGTTTTGGCCACCTGGTCAAACACCTAAGTTTGTAGTGAGTTGACAGAAGCCCTGTGTAACTTGACATACACCCTGTTTAACTCCACAAACTATCTGACTTATGTCGATTAGCTAATTTTAGATTGATTGGCCTTTCAGAAACCCACGGTGATTTAACAGCTTGTTAAATGTAACAGTCTGTTAGCTAATAAATGATTTGACATACGTTTCAGAAACCTGGTGTTAGCCTGTTTGTCTGCCGCATAACATAGAAAATAATGTTTTATTCTTAAACTGTTACCTACTAGCAACTTCATGTAAAACTAATAATTACTTGTTGTATAATTCGTGTTGGCTTTATTTTAGTTATATTTGTTTGTCTATCTATTGTTTAATTATACTCATGGACGATGGCTGTTTCTGTATCTAATAAATTTATGAATAATAACCTCGCATACGACTCGGGCAATCCATCGCTTCTTTGACCGCCCGCATACATAACATCAGTATGATTTGTTATTTAAGTTTGAGTTATTACACTTGTGTATTATCTTCACTTATTATTAAAATAGTGCATACAATGCCCATTGTGCAGTCAAAATACATTTAAAATACCGGCTCCCAATAACAATTATTTAAGGCAGGTATTTCATTTATCCAATTTCTTTGATCAAGGATACATTTGACGACTTTAGCTTGATGAAGTTTTCCAATTTCTGTCAATTTCTTTGATCAACGATATATGATGAGTGGAATACCACCCAAAGTGCATGAGTCGTACGATGTTAGGGTGACACTTAACTGTCATTTACGATGTAACAGTGACGAGCGGTGTACGTGAATTGTTAAAAAGCAAATTAACAAGTTATAAAACCGAAAACAGTTAACCACCCAACATTTCATCTACACAAACTACAATATATCATCTTATCTGAAGGACACACGCGCTCTGGCCCTTTTCACCGTAAAATTTAAATCTCATTTTAAATTAAGACCAACTTCAGTTTTGGAGTGTGGATTTTCCCCGGGGGTGTTGTTTATTTGCGCCTAATTACCACTTCACAGTTTTTGGCGAGGCCAAAGTTGTACTCTTTTGCACACTACACACCTTCCCTTTTGCTAGAAGTTTGTAATTGGGGTTCATTTTCATTTTGATATATTTAGGGATATTTAAATAAACAGGGTCGGTGGCCTAGTCGGAGCGTCGGTGGCCTTGTGTTAAAGGTATCCAATACCAAGCAAGTAATAACGTTCGATCGTACTGCCGCCGAGTTATGTGCATTAGTTGAACACTAACCGACGCTCTTACGGTGAGGGAATACATCGTGATGAAACCTGCACGTTCAGGCGACTGAATGTGTAACCATGATCCAAACTGGGTTCAAGTTCCCCTGGTAGCAGGGTGACGGAGGTGAGATGGCAGTCGTTCCACTGTAATTAAATTATCCTGGATCATGCTCAAGGCGGACTCCGGGCCATCGTGTCCGGGCTTCGTGGCGTTAATATTCCGATGCACAACCGGGACATTTACTGATTTCGATTTCCAATAACGCTATGTAAAAATGCCTTTTTTTCAATTATACATTAATTGAACACTAACCGAACTGTAAGAACAGTGAGAGATCACAAAAAAAAAACGAAATGTACTTACGTATTTTGTTGAAAGTGGTGATGATGATAATCTGAAACAAAAACGAAATTAGTAGTTTGGTCACAATCACAATTTTTTGTCGAAAGCTTCTTGGGTAGAGTGTTCACGGTTTTTCCTTTACTTTAATATGTGTTATCATACAAAATAAACCTTCCGGAGAAATTCTCTGCATGATAGTGAAAACTATATCAAACTCCGTGGCGTGGTTTGGAAAAAGTAAACGACTTTTCTTTAAACTATTTCGAGAAGTACTTACTCGTACGTACAGGTAAGCACACAAGGTCAGGATTTAAAAAAAACTCCTTGACCTGTAGCTCCATTTCTGAGGGAAAACTACAAATCTACAAAACAACAAGCACTACCTACTGTAAGGCTCAGTTACTATTAAAGTTATAAGTGAGCTCGCTCAAGTTGTAACACACGAAGTATCATCAGCTATGACACATCAAAAATGTAAGCTGCTCGGCTGACAAACTGTTCCTAACCCGTATTTCTTTAAAGATAGACGAGCGTCTTGGCTGAGCGGTTAGAGTATCTGACTCGTAAGCCAGAGGACCCGGGTTCAAATCCCGCTCCGGCCATGTACCAATGACTATTTTCTGAGTTATGTACATTAGTTGAACGCTCACCGATGCTCTTACGGTGAGGGAAAACATCGTGATGAAACCTGCACATTAAGGGACTGTGTAACCATGATCCAATCTGGTCAGGCTCCCCTGGTAGCAGGGTCATGGAGGTCAGATGGCAGTCGCTCCACTGTAATTACCTGACCTGCCAAATCCTGGATCATGGTCACGGCAACTTTAATTTCTTTTGGACTCATTTATTATAGGTACAAAAGTTTTGAGGTTTATCAAAGGAAAAGACACTAGAGAACAAACTTTGTTCTCTTGGTTTGGGTCTATGGATTTGTGTAATACAAACTTGTGCTTACGGAATCTGCCAGTCCAAAATTGATCTCAGGTCTCCGACATGAAGTAGAACTTTGTTGCGTGCGATATCCTATATTTCTAATCATTTCTCAGCTTAAGAGCAACTTTTCTCATTCAGTCCAATTCTCAGAATGTTTGTGGCTCCAATATTAATCACAGTATGAAGCGCTGATGTGGACTTTTTAGACCACATTGAAATAAGATTATAAGATCAGGGACTCAAACCAACCTCACCTGAAAGCGGTCTCCATGCTCACAGACAGGCTTTTCCCAAACGGGTTGTGCGGGTCATATGGCAGTCGCCTCACGAAAGCCAAAACCGCTTTTAGTAAACCTGAAGCTTGCCTAGCAGAAGAGAGGACACTAGCGGGCAGATTTACTTCACACTTCTCCCACGCACACTAAGGTTGTGGAATGAACTACTTGGAGAAGTTTTCCCTGGAGAGTACAACATGGAGTTCTTCAAGAAAGGGGTAAAAAGGTTATTACGATATCGGCAACGCGTGGGTGATGCCCCTTATATTGCAAACGACATAGGCTGCGGTGACTGCTTACCATCAGGCAGGCCGTAAGCTTGTTTGCCACCATAGTGGCATAAAAAATCAATTTACTACTAGGCAAATTCTCATAAAGGCAATTCTAATTTCTAATATGCTGAGCTGAGCCCTAGTTTGGCATGACACTACAATATTTAACCTAATTTATGTTAGTAAGAAATATTTTGTTAACTTATATTGTAGAAATTGCCAAATAAATATTATGTCTATGTCTATGTAATACATTAACCAAAAAGTCATTGATTAACCATTATTTTTATTTTGGTACGAAAATATGAAAGTGTCCTGGACCACCCCTCTCCTGCTTTCGGTATATCCAAGCCTTTACAGATACCTGAATCCAGTCTAGCCGCGAAATCGCTGTCGGCGCTTCCGTTAGATTTATAGTGGGATGAATTTTCTCCCTTGTTACGGTTAGAGACGTAACATCTTAACACTTTTTCGCTCCCGCGAGTATCAATGGTCCGGAAAAGGGAATTTGGGTGGGTTGTTATCTTCCCTTGTATTATAACGGTTTCCGAAGGTAATATTTTGTGAGATATGATCGCATCCAGCAGACATTACATTGCGTACATAGCCATATTTTATCGCCGTAATCTCGACAGGTTTAAGGAACACCGACCCATAGTTCACAACGGTGATAATGCTTTTGAATATGTAAAAGGCAGGCTATTACGTTTAATGTAGTGTTTATCACCCTGTTTAAATATTTAATGTAAATCAGCGCGAATTATTTACATTGACTTTGTTATTAATGTTATCATTTTAGAATATACCTATATACATTTAAGAGCGTCGGTGGCCTAGTGGTAAAGGTATCCGACTCGCAAGCGAGAGGTACCAGGTTCGAATCCCACTGCTGCCGTATACCAAAGACTCTTTCCTGAGTTATGTACATTAGTTAAATACTAACCGATGCTCTTACGGTGATGAATGTAATCAACCTGTGTAAA
This sequence comes from Blastobasis lacticolella, assembly GCA_905147135.1. Taxonomy (NCBI): domain Eukaryota; kingdom Metazoa; phylum Arthropoda; class Insecta; order Lepidoptera; family Blastobasidae; genus Blastobasis; species Blastobasis lacticolella. The sequence continues at coordinate 8,253,376 of LR990056.1, forward strand.
TAACCAGGTGATCAAGTCTGGTCAGGTTCCACTGTTAGTAGGGTCACGGAGCTTAGATGGCAGTCGCTGCACTGTAATTACCTGATCTGCCAAGTCCTGGATCTTGGTCAGGGCGGATCTCGGCCCTCGTGCGCGAGAGCACAACCGGGACATTAACGCCAAGATGATCTTCATCATTTTAGAAGATAACAAAAGTAGATATTTTAGAAATAAACTTTAGGCTTATGACGAATATGATGCCATTTTTATCCAATCCACATTTACAATACAATCACAACTGTCTGAATGAGACTTTTGACATAAGTCGAATTGCTATTTTTACCCAACCCCACATTTACAAAATAATCACAACTGTCTATGAATGTTTTGATAACGTGTATGATCTCAAAAGCAGTACCTATTAAGGATCTAATCACGTTCACAGGAGCATGATTATAACCTACCCAGGTTTATTATAAATTGTAGACAGCTACAATTTAGAAACCTACACACCTACCTACGAGTACGTTGATTAAATCCAAAACACGTAACCACTCAATTTGGCTGTTGTAGTAATTTTCTTGAAAAATTTGGAGAGAAAATAATGTTTATACAAGCGTGAGAGGTTGTTTACTTGTCCTAGACCCTCGGGATAGATCCTTACCGTCAAAGTTATGCAAATCGGTAGAGGTTACGCTGAGCAAGATTCAAGGGCCTTCACGAAATATAAAAATCTCTCGGGTAGTGTTAGAAGTTGTTTAACTATAATTAACAACAGCAGTTGAGGAGCAAAATTATAGTTCTTTTAAAATCTTATTGTGATAATTTTAAGCTAAACTTCAGACTGTGAAGATTTTACTAGTGAAGGTTCGAAGAAAATGTACCTATAAAAATTTGGTACAGGAGTACCAATAATATCTGAATGTATTCTTAACTAGCCTTTGACCGTGACTTCATCCACGCTCTCTTTGGTAAATGGCAACGCTTTTCCCTTCTACTTGGATTAACAACTGGTTATCCACCCAGTGGTACATTTTTTTTTGGTTATACTTGTCTGGCATTTAACCGGCGTCTCACCTCGCCGCCGCCGGCGCCCGCATCGCCATCTGAATTCCAGCTTCTATCAGTGTCGCCTTCCTACTTATCCTCCTCCACGTCACATGGTCTTCGACACCCTGGTATTGTAAGGCATTGGCTCTCACATGTCAGCGATGTCACTTCATCGTTTCTTGCATTTCTCGCTGAACCCATATCCAGATACCAGCACTTATCCCTCTGGCTAACACAGCACATATACAAACAGCGCAGACCATTTGGTTGGTGGATTACTCGATATTAAAGTAAAACTAAGTCAAAATGCTTCAAAGAACAATCTCGTATTTACATTCTAACATTTTACCATAACTAACAATATAATATGTGGCGACATATTCTCCTTCAAAATTCAAATCCATCAAGGTCATAGGGACCGTTGCCCTCGCAATTCGATGTCTGTCTAATCTTCGACATTACCAATGGTTTATGGTTGTCCTCGAAACACCAAAGGGTATCTCAATTAAAGGGTCGCCTATTCAAGCGATCCACTGTAATCTATCAAGATAGGCAGACATTACGCCCTTTGTACTTGAACATATAGGCTGTTATTGTATTTATAGAACGACGGAGTCTCGAGGACGGTTATTAAATGTAACATTATGTCTGGGAGAGTATAAGGTTAATTATGGATCGGGATCGATACGTAGGTAGTATATCTCGTAAGCTTTTTAGGGTGTCTAGAAGTACACCACATCCACGCAGAAACTGCCCCTATATATTTATCTATCTATCTCTCGTAAACGAGAGGTAACGTATTCGAATCCCACTGCGGCCATGTACCAATGACTCTTTTCTGAGTTATGTACATTAGTTGAATGCTAACCGATGCTCCTACGGTGAGAAAAAACATCGTAATGAAACCTGCAAATTCAGGCGACTGAATGTGTAACCACAATCCCATCTGGTCAAGTTCTCCTGGTAGCAGGGTCACGGTGGTCAGATGGCAGTCGCTCCACTGTAATTACCTGATCTGCCAAATCTTGGATCATGGTCAAGGCGGACCCCAGGCCCTCGTGCGCGAGACCACAACCGGGACATAAACACTATCTACACTGATAATTGACAAATAGGTACAACTTAATATACCTACTGTCGTAAGCAAAGACAAGTATTAGTAGTATGTGAGAAGAAAAGTAAAAGAAAACGGTGTTATTTTCGGCTACACCCTATGTGTGTACGTCGTGAAGGAAGGCTTTGAGGTATAGCACCGGGTTTAAGTCCGGCCATCCAATAAGCTCTGTTTCAGCGCCTATATAGTCCTGCATGTTTTACGATTTAGCCCTATTGTTTTTTGGATCATCCTACGCAGGATATACTAAGCCACGAAGAATCCAGATATCTAGACAGCAAACTCAGGATTACTTGTATGTCAATTTAAAGAACGTGGTTGATCGAACACTTCATTCTCCCTGGGTATATTTCCTGAACAAAAAACTCAACTTGCAATTTTTATTGATATCCAGAATTGTTTTTGGTAAATTGTATTATGATTTTTTATTGGAACAAACTAGTAATCTGCTATTTATACCAGTAATATGTCAAACAAGAATGGCTCTACTGATTGAGACCAATAGCAGTGACAGATACATGACTAGCTAACTTAACAGGAAAGAAAAACTCATTTGGTGATTATATTATTATGCCACCCAATTCGTATTCCTGAGCCGGTACATCATTGGGGCTCTCAAGAAATATACATACATACATCATAATGTCACGGGAGAGTCGGTGGCCTAGTGGTAACGGTATCCCGGTAGCAGAATCACGGAGGTCAGATGGCTGTTGCTCCACTGTAATTATCTGATCTGCCAAATCCTGGATCATAGTCAAGGCAGACCCCGGGACCTCGAGAGCGAGATCACAAACAAGATATTAATGTCAAGATGATTATTATTTATTAAATCATAATGTCATGCCTTTTTCCCGTAGGGGTAGGCAGAGAACACGTTATTCCTTCAAGAAACGAGCCTACACTTTTTCTCAAAGGCCGGGGAAACTTTGCGACCCCGCTGCTGGTTCTGCGAATGTCCACTGATAGCTGTGATAACTTAACATCAAGTGACCCGCTTGCTCGTCACAACAAGCAAACAAAGCACAATTTCGACAAATCCGCTCCTAATTCCTTTTCCTTAGCTCGACAATTTCCCTCAGTATTACGACCGAAATGTTTCCCCTCCCTCCCCCCCAAATAAAGCCTGATCATTCCAATTACGATGCTAGGTGTTGTTACCTCCGCAGAATTCGCGTTCATCTTACGCCGGGTTTTCCTAGAACTTCGCCCCAGCGCCCCAGTCCCGAATGATTAATGTTCGGCCCAGCGCAGTGCTCCGACGGATTTTATAGCCCTGCCAGTTATGGCAGTGTCCGATATTATTTCCAACTCCTTATTTATGGATGTGTTATATGGATTCTGTGTTTGTGCAATTCTAATGGACGTAAGTGGTTTAAATAGCTTTTTTCAGGTACGACGCAAATGTTTTTAGCACTATGTCGTGTAGGTACGAAAACAAAATACATGATTTTTTATGCCCTTCGTTTTATTTATAGAGCTTTCATACATGTAGTATTTTATAATGTTAGCGGTAACGAAAGTGTAAAGGCGACATAGTGTAGCGATATAAGGTTGGCTGTTATCTTATTTCTATTCAAAATTTTAATTTTTTTATGATAAGATTTTTCTTTTGCCGTTTGGGTCGGATTCAAATAAAAATGTGGGCATAAATTGTGCATTGGCTAGTTCGATTGCGTAGAGCGTCGTCTCGGTCGCATACATGTAAGTTAATACGAAGCCGAAACTAGCCGATGTGCATTATTTACCTATCTGTACTTGTAAACTGTTTTCCTTTAGGCCGATTTGTATATCAAGAAGACGTCCTCAGCAGTTTAAATTTGGTGTTTTTCGCGTACATCGCTTTTCTGCTACTATATTCTGAATAGTGTCTCCACCTCATGAGAGTCTGATGGTGTCACTCAATGATCTCCTAATACATACTTTGGTTTGGCTCTACGAGAAATAGGTACCAAATCTGCACATTGCTGAACGATATCTCAACCTTAATTTTGTGCAGATTTCCTCATTTCGTACGTGGCCAATCACGTGATGTGCTTCCGAGTACGGATTGTGACTAGAATATTGGTTTAACTTCTTGCTTGGTATGACTACGCTTTGGAATTAGCTTGCAACAGTGTATTCAAATGGTTACGACATTAAAAATTTCGAGGAATATTTCCTGGGTGTTGTATTTGCGCAGTGATCAATTACTGATAATTTTCGTTTACATGCCTCTAATATTATAGTTATAAAAAAAGAAATTGTAAGAGAAAGAGAGTTGCGCTGTTTTGCTGAGCTGCCTTGAGGGGGACAGGAAAGCCGAGCTGTGTCAAGCCGAGCTGTGTTGACCGGAGCCAAGCTGTTCCTAACTGAGCTGTGCTGTTTAAATGCTGTACTGAATTAAATAATTTCTGAGCTAAGCTGTACCATAAAGTCAATAATTAAGTCGTCACTCGTGGAAATCACTCACAATTGATTAGTTTAATTGGAATATTAGATAAAAAAGTATTGCGCTGATTTATTTGTGGGGTCATGTGGGTAGACATTATGTTTCATTATTTTTCGTTAAAAATAGCGGGTATCCTATTGCAGTAATGCCGTGGAGCTTGATTGAGTTTGGGGGTAGAGAGATCGATCTATATTCTCATGTTCATGAAAATGTGATTATATAATAAATCAATTTTCGAAGTTCACGTTGCGTTAATTATCCCATTTGTTTCCAGGGTAGAAGAAGTAAATATTTTCCCAACACCTACGCAGTTCCAAAATCGATGAGGCGCGGACTAACAAAAGCAAAGTAGGAAAGCGGACCCTGGCAGAATCCGGGATTGATCGCTCAGATGATGATGATTACTTATCTAATTTTTTTACTACTTAATACTACTCATCCATTGGGGGTCTAGTTTTTGAAAAAATAAGTTATTAGTTTTATTTAAGTGGCTTTCGGGGGCCATTGAGTTGATTGGAGCGCACGAATCGCCGTGCTTGATTTGAATTTATAACGAAAAAACTGTGAGAGTGCGGCCTCTCAGGCGATGATTAATACTCTAGGGTGAAGCATAATTTTTGTTAAAATAATTTTTTGGCATAGATAGAGTCTATATGGCATGTTACAAGAGTAGTAGTAGTACAGCAAAGTAGAACATTTTCGTTTCTAGTTAACAGATTCTTAAAGCGGACTTATATTCAATCTGTATTCCATATATCACCACAGTGATTTTACCTGTTCATAGTGCTTGAACTACTTACGGAACTACTTTAAGTTTGATGTTCGTAGTGAAACTTCAATATTTAATATTTCGTCAAGCACTTTACACATCAATGTATGTATATGTCGTTTTGGAGCACGACGGCGATTTAGTGTACCGAATTTAGTACGAGCGTTCCCTCTTCTGTACCTCATAGGTATTGGTAACACTTTATTTGTAACTAATTACCATACCATGCTTATCTACTGTGTCCTTGCTATGTGATTGTGATAATCTTGGCGTTAATGTCCGATAGTGCTAACGCGCACGAGGGCCCCGGGTCCGCCTTGACTAGGATTCAGCAGATCAGATAATTACAGCAGAGTGACTCTCATTTGACCTCCATTAACCCGTTAACAGGAAACCTGACCAGATTGAATCATAGTTACACATTCAGTCGCCAGAATATACAGGTTTCAACACGACGATTTCCCTCACCGTAAGGCATTAGGCATTGGTTAGTGATCCTAAAGTGCATTGCTCAGAAAAGAGTATTTGGTACATGGCGGTACTGGGATTCGAACCCCATACCTCGAGGCCACTGACGCTCCACTGTGCTCTGTGATTATACCTCTAAATAATTCGACATAAATCCGCAGTGAATCCGAAACTAGTATGTACGCTAACCGACGAAACACAGAAATGCCCACCCCATTGCCTCGAGCGTACGCTAGTACGGGCACACATAATATGTCACGCAAGGCGCAAACAATGCAAAGGCAACCTGTCTTCCTCAGGCGAGCTGGGGATACCTACAAGTCGTGCGTTTCAAGATAATTCACCTTGATACTCGTAAGTGTAAATTATTTTTCAAACAAAGTGACACAAAAGGTAAACAAACAACTCACCGAATTTACTAAATCAACATTATTATGATAAATAGTGAAATGTTATTTTTATTAACTGCAAAATAAAACTACCTCAATGAACTAAGGTACCTAAATGACACGTGTCATTTATTACATGAAGCTGAATGAAATACAGTGATAATTAAATTCCAGTGACGAAGCGGCTGTTGTCGGCTATGACATGTCATTTCAAAATAGGTACATTTCAAAATGAAGTTCCGACATTTATCCCCAGTTCCACATTTGGCCACCGGGTCAGCCAAATTTGTGACACTGTACGAAATATTTGAGTTTTTATTTCAGGTAAGACTGTGCAAATCACGCCATTACTGCCCGTCAAAATGGGCATCGATCAATCACAGCCTGCTGTTCTCGCAGAAATTTTAAGATTCTCTCTTATACAATGATCTTGCTACAAGTATTACATGAATGTGGGATTTTCTTACAACTAGAAAAAAATAGATCGTGAAATACTCGGTAGACTCGAGAGATGGCGTTAATCAGACACGATTGTCACGATGAAAAATGTTAAATTTGAAAAATTAATTTCTTCGAAACTGTTAAATTTCGCACCCTTAAACTTTAGGGGTACTGATAATATGTTCATATAAAAACAATGACACCTGTGAACTCAAAGGTAAATATTGTACAGTTGAGTCGCTTTTTTAATTTAAGCCTATATTAAGCTAGGCCATGAATAAAGGCAATAGGATTATGGTCAAGGCGGACCCCGGGCCCTCGTTCTCGAGAGCGTGGAGTTGTGTTTCGGCGTTACGTTATGCCAAAGCGTCCGTGTGACCAGCGTGAGGAGAAAACGAAGACCGCTTCCAGTGTGTCCGAAGCGCCAGGACTGTCTCGAGCCAGCGCGGCAGCGTTACCCCTCTGCCGACCGCACAGTTTGCCAGAATACCCCCGGGCTATTACTGGGATTATAAAAAGGGGAATTTAAAAACCTTGTATTAAATAAGTACTAACACATTGTGTTTTAACAATTACTAACAATATATGGGCATTATACTTATGTAAATTTTTATATTTTTAGCCTGTAATAAACTTATTATTATTTACTCAGTCTTGAACAGCTGTTTAATAGTACCTACCTTATTCATATAAGTACACATCCCATAGGGCCTACCCATAGCATATTGAAACAGAAAAAGTTATTATACAATTAGGTAAACTAAATCATTTAACATTTTCCTTTCCGTCACTCCTACTTACAGTTGTACATGACAGTTATACTCTACAACGTTCATGAAAGAGCATCTCCATGTTTCGTTGCGAGTTGTACGTTAGAGGAAACAGGGGCCGACGAGGAACATGACACATAAAGAGAGACGTCAAAACATTAAAAGGGCAAGGACCTTTTTCGGTCATGACATTTCTGCGTGTTGGCAGAAATGCCAAAGGCGGGGGAGGAAATGGAATATAACAGATGTGATGAAATGTGTTGCAGGTCAGGCTTTGAAAGTTTGGTGGAATTGGTCACTGGTAATTAGAGTAGGTAGGTAGGAGATATTCTACAATTCACGTGGCACCGCCCCTGTAAACATATATTCCTCCTTTTCTAGAAGAACTTCATGCTGGACTTTTCAGAGCAATCCCCTACATAGTAGTTAGTAAGGAAGTTCATTCCATATAAAAAGTAGGTATTGAAAATTTATGTCCAGGACAAAAAATGGGAGATTTTCAGACAGATACTTTAAAAAGTAAAAACTGTAGTTCAGCGTGCCTCACTAGATGGCGCTGCTTAGACAGTATTCTCGAGTATTGAATTTGGTAACCGAAGTTACTCGGAAAGGTGTTTCGTGAAAAGATACTTAGTTTTAGTATATTTTATGAGAAGAAAGCGCAAAATGTCTGCATTTTTATACATCTAACGGTCTCATTTTGATTTAATTTTGAGAATCGTGTCTAATCAACACCATCTATTACAATCATTTGGCTTTTTTTTTTTCTTTTTAACGGCTCTCGGAAAATATTTCGTTGGAAATTGTACTGCGTGCCAAGTACAGTTTGAAGATGCGGTACTTTTCACAGATAAATTGAATTGAATTGTATTGAAAAGATTTAGTATTGAAAATTTATTTTGTATGTAGGTATATTTGTATATTTTTATTATAACTGTAAATATTTTATGTGGACCTTAATAAATAACACTTCTTACAAAGTATCAAGAAGATATATCTTTTTACATGACTAAAAATTGGAAGTAATTCTACGTGTCTAGTCTACGTACAGTTTCAAGATGCGCAACAAATAGATCTATTCCTATGAAATTGAAGAATTAAAGGCAACCACGAATACCGGGGCTGTCCCTTCATCAATAATGACGGGCTCATCTGTTACTCGACTCGCGGCGGTAGACCGATTACTCGGCTGAGTCAACCGCGAATTTATCGCAGCCCTGTCGGTCTCGCAGACGTAATTCGGCTGAGTTATAGCGAGTTTCGACCTTTGATTACCGACGATTGGTGTTTTGTACGGCGTTTGTAATTGCTACAGCTAAGAGCTTGACACGCTGTGTACACTAATAAGTCCGTAAATATGTAATGAAGATTGAAATGGATGAACATTTTTTTTTAAGAATTTTCTATCTTTGTTTTATTTTCAGAATTTTATTATTTTCTGGTGGACCCGGCGCAACTTCGTTTGCGAACACCTATTTTACCACTTCCTACCTTTTTTCTTAATTACAAACCTTCCATTTAAATCTCTCTATCTAATGTTGAATATGGCATTAAAATCTGTAGCGTAATTTAAAAGAAAAAAGGCCCCGTCGGCGACCCAAGAAGCGATGGATTGACCGGATCCCGAAGACCGGGCGAAGCAAAAAAGAATGAGTAGCAGAACTGGCAGAGCTCAGGGTATATGACGACGACGCTATGACGACGATGATGATGATGATTATTAATTCACACTTAATTTCGCACAAAATGCGCCAAACTCTGACCCCATCCCAGTTTATCACTTAACATGTTTATAAACAGAGTTATACCGGGTAAAATCTGAATTCCGTTCAATTACTCCCCGAACTGGAGGGATTTTAAACAAAGCTGCTCCTAATAAATACGTTTCTTGCGTACTTTTCATTGTGAATGCCATACAATTCGCAACTCGGCGACCCTGCGAAATCCTATTATGCAAATATGTCAAAGCTGCTTGTATTGATCGGGGCCGATATTGGCTTTTGATTCGCAAACAAATGCCGCCTTCTGTTTTTAAACGAGGATCGAATGAGCCCATGCTACCAGTATCCCCAGATAGTGTTTTGTTTCGTACGGCTCCCATCGCGTTGGTCCAAAGCAGCACTGATACCAGTAGAGAAACATTGTATGGCAGTTGATTACAATGTAAGTTTTTACCATTAGCTGGGACTACGTATACTCTATTCAGCTAAATAAATAGTTGTTGTGGCATATATCGACATTATGTTGCTGTGTACAGGTCTTTGGCATCCTCGCATCGTAAGCCGTTGGCTATCGAATCCGACTCAGCGATGTCAATCCATCGCTTCTTGTCAGTCGCCCACGGGGTCTCCTTCTTGTAGCGGACCTTTTCATTCGTTCTTTTATGCGGTGTTTTGCTTTTTACGCACGGCAGCTACGGAGGCAGCCGGACGGACGACCGTTTGCCAGCAGGAGGACTGCGGGCAGGTAAGGTTGGCTTGGGCCCATGAGGTGGTGGTTGGACCCCATAACCTCCCATATTGCTGTGTAAAGTGACTGATAATAACCCAATATAATCGACAGAGAAGTCGGATAACCCCGACCCAGTTTACATTATATACTCAAATTTTTTCAAATTTTATTTTTACTACTAAGGTGGCAAACAAGCTTACGGCCTGCCTGATGGTAAGTAGTTACGTTTGCAATACCAGGGGCATCACCCACGCGTTTCCGACCCCGTAAAAACCTTTACTAACCCGATTATATGAAACCATCCCGATTAAACTGACTTTAAAGTAAAAAAAACCGCATCGATATTAACTTATCGATTCTGGAGCTACGATGCCACAGACAGATACACAGAGCCACAGGAACACAGACACACTCTTCAAATTTATAATTTACCCTCTTTTTTCGTTGGGGGTTAAAAATCATCGCAATGTACATCAAACTTAACTTACTTGTCGTTTATGATATCATGTACCTACAGGAAATCCCACTGACGCAATGACGTGATGAAAACTGATCGCCCTAGATTGCACCTCTACTAGGTTTTTGCTCGGTGATCCAAAGTGGGTGGTAAGCTCAGACAGCTCCCAGGGAAATCACTTTCTGTCTCCATTTTTACGACAGCGTAAAAAGTGCAAGGTCAGTCGGAGAAAGTCAGATGCCTTGGACGAGCTACCTTTTATTTTCTGGATCGGTATTGCTGTGGATTTCGGTTGTGTCTTCGAATGGCGTTGCGTTATTTAAATGTGTTTGATACTAATTTTGTAGCGGAAAATATGATACTTGGTAAAATATGGTAAGTGGTAAACAACATTATAATATTGGATTGTATTGTATTTATTTAATTCAAAGTACATTTTGTATCTTAACACTAAATGACACAAAATCCGTACACGTACGTAATAGTAACATTATAACATATAATCTGTTTTCAGTTAGTAAAAATACAGAACCCTACTTATGTACTGTAGTTAGACATTAATATTACCTTTTTTATTCCTTTCCGCCACTTCTAAGATGTACAAAACAGACCAGGGGGTCTAAAAAGGCCACACATGAAACGTGTTATGATTCATATTAGAGTTCCACAAACTTATCTGATCCGGTGGCCAACGCTGAAACTAAGTGACATCATTTTGAATTGTCATGTCAATGTCAACAACAGCGACGCTACAGATAAGTGTGTGACAAATTAAAATGAATCATATTCTGAAACGCTGTGGTCTTTTTAATCCCACAAAACGATTTGGATGTACGCGAGTAAAATTTTACACAAAATCCTGTAACTATCCTCAACAGTCTATAACTTGGTAAGTTACAAAACGCTTTATAGAATACCTTTACGTGACTCCGAGACATCAAAAGACAACCATAAATCAAGTCATACGTAGCATTATTCATATTTTCTTAGTCAAGATTGTAAACAAAATATCTTCGCTCAGACAAGGTGAGACAAGGTCGCAAAGGTTACGTGGATAGATGTCTAGTTATTGTGTCCCATGTTTATTAAATACCTATATATAGTATTAAACAAAGTCGCTTTTTGCCGTCTGTCCCAATGTATCTATGTACGCTTAGATCTTTTATACTAAGCGAACAGATTTTAATGCGGGTTTCAACAATAATAGAGTGATTCGTGAGGATGGTTTATAGGATGGAACAATAGAATAGGCAAACGAAGCCGCATCAGGCCAGCTACTTAAATCCTTTCAAGTAAATTGTTAATTTAAATATTTACTGTAAGAAATATGGGAGCTCGGTGATTTAATGGTTAAGGAGCACGACTCGTTAGCGAGAGGTTACAAGTTCGATACCCAGTGCCGCCATGAACCAATTACATTTTCTGAGATACGTACATTAGTTGGATACTAACCAATGCTCATACGATAAGGGAACACATCGTGATGTAACATGCACATTCAGGCGACTGAATGGACCTAGTTAAACCGAAACGTGCCAACTGACATCAAAGTTATTTTGAGATATTGGAGTTTAAATGTTTAAACTAAATTTTCTCAAAACGAAAAAGATTTATTAATAAAATGTCGTCTTATTTTTAAGTATTTTAATTGGTTTTGTTTGTGCCAACCACCGTTTCACGAATATACATAAATACACGTTGTGACAAAAATACTTATTGTATGAAGTAGACTACAATGATTGAGATCATCCAGTTTTGCTTGAGATATTTATTTGCCGGTGGGCCACAAGATTTGACTCGTTTTGGCAAAAATATTTTTATAGGAAAGTATATAATATATACTAGTTTCAAGCGGCTTGGTTCATTTTGGCAGATAAAATGTTGTCACTCCCCATACATGTCGGTTGGACTACATACATAGGGTAGGCTCGTACAAGTACTGCCTTTTTATGAACGTGTTCGTGTAAATACACGGAAATTAAATTCAAATTGTAAAGATAAAACCTAAAATTTAAATAAAAGGCGGGGCTTGTATTTCTTTGCCTTTTTATGAACGAGACGTACCATTAAAAGATCCAGGGGGCTTGCAGTGAATGTGCTGAAGTAATCTCGAGGTTTTCCTTCTGTCCGACGTTAGTTCAAAAGGACGCCTCCGCCAGCAACCGACGGAAAAACTAAACACGGCGCTGCGTGCTTGCAGCAGCCGACAACCCCTCAATCGCTCGAAGACACAGTTCTGCGCATTTTCCGCCAAAAAGGATCCTTTTGTCATGGTGCCGCAGTTCCAAGGAACACTCAACACAGGAATAGTTCCTCAGAACGCTCCCCATTGTACAGCCGGTAGAACACACCCAGGGAGTCCAAATCCCTTCGGTCAGCCAGTGGTTTTAACTTGTTTGGTATATGAGGCTTCACTGCACTGAGGAGGCATTGCACGGAGTCCAAAGGATTAAGCAGGTCGGCAGTTTCGCTGGTCATATAATAGGAAAAATACTCCATATGTGGCCGCACCTGTGCCTTTTACAGCAACAGGCGCTGCTGTGGGGTGATGTATCGCTTGGACCGGTTAAGCACGCCAAGCTTTTTCGATGCCACTTTAGTCGCATCTTTCAGGTGACTCCGGAATCGCACGCTATCTGACATGTCGACACCAAGGATCCCGATACTTTCTGAGATGGCCAGGAATATTCCTTGAAAGTATTGAAGTACTATTTTATAAAAACGCGTAATAATACCTATATACCTGCATCAATATGGAGCATGATTATCTGAAATGAACACAAAAATCTCACAAAGTTTTATTCGACGAGACAAAACACATCAATTTTCTTTACTTCATAATAGGCCTTTATAAAAGGCAACTCATGCAAGTCAATTTAATTAGGTGTTTCATGTGAAATTTATTAAAAGAGAAATGAGGTTAGAGAAAAGGACCTTTCTATTTTCATGTTCGATATATTCGAGCTCCATTTTTTGTTCTATTTGTTCAATTAGTTTATTTGCCTCAGTGTTCCAGAATAAATATAAGTCCTCTCTTTTATAGAGACCAGGAAATCGCTAAATCAACGTATTGACAGTACACGTAAATTAGAAAATCCAATATTAAGTTTTGGAATAAGCAATCGAGTCACAATCATCCAAAATACGTCTAGAAAAAAAATCTTTTCTTTCATCCTATCGCTGTCGATAGATAAAACACTTTATTGCTACAAATATTAAACTATATTTTAACAGACCGAGCACAACGGTCGCTAAAAGTCTTGATACAAAATTATAAAATCTAAAATCTTTTAATATGTAAATCTGTAAGTTCAATTCTGTAAGTATTGGTACAGGTGGTGCTAATTAAATTATTATCTCGTCCCAGGAACATTTACCTAACGGTTCGGATATGAAAAGGTAAGGCTCAAAACATTACATTGGAAGTTTTAAAAGTTGAATAGGTCCAAGGTAGGTGGTTTGTTAATGCTAGTATGAACAGTTTTTCAGAAATATATTTGTTATGTAATAGCTGTTAACCTCTCAAACAAAATAAATACAATAAATATTTCTACTGATATTCATTATACTCGTACATGGTAGCTTGACTATGGCAGCATTACTAACGACGACGCGTCCAAATCGTCCTATCGTCTCAATCCGGAAAGGATCGACAATTTAAAACCGTAACAGTGTACGCTCGAAGGGACCCGTCTACAAGCAGTTTTTCAGCATTTTCCAAGAGTTGCGGCCTCGGGCTGGAATCCTCGGATTTGGAAACGGCATTCGTGGCTAACCCGCGCATGCCATCGGGATAGATCTCAGATTCCCGGCTAGATTGCTTCCTGTACAGATTTAAGACAGCTAGAAGAGGTTAAACCGTCCAAACAGAAAATAGAAAGAGAATCCGCAGGAATGTAATCTGCTGGTGAAGAGATTTTAGTGCACTAACCGTACTTGGTTCGGTTAACTGCGTTTTATTGAAATGGTTTCGAATAAAAATAGAAATGGCACGATGAATGAATTATGGATACGAAATTTTATTTTAACTAATAACATTGTGTTTTGTTACAATTATTCCTTTTGTACTTGTGCTCCTTACGTACAATTATTTTAGTGCCAAAATATTTATCTTTTCTCTAAATGATTTTGATTTATTTTACACAATTCATCATCATCATCACAGCCTGTAACAGTCCACAGCAGGACTTAGGGCCTCTCCCACGCAAGAGGAGGTTATTGCCATAATATCCACGCTTGGCAGGCGGGTAGCAGATAGCTGTATTTTAATATAACAATGGAAAATGCTGCTGCCCATTTTCCAGACTACGGAGACTCTAGATCTTTTGCCTCGAAATCATTAGTCGCCTTGTACGACACCCATTAGTGTAAGGGGTTGGTGCTATTCTGCTCTGCGGACACCACACGGGCAATCTGAATAAACTTCAAGCTTAATCCTATAAACAAAAAAAGTTTTATTTTTCTGTGGCAGAGTGTTGGTGTTGGAATTTATTCGAAACAAGGCATTTGCGGGTACCCTCCGGCTGCCATCGGAATAGATTCGAGATTCCGGGGTAAATTGCTTTGTCCCGGATATAGAGAATTAGAAAACTAGAATAGACATGTCATCTACAAACGAAATCAATGATTAATAAAATTTTGGTCTAGAAACATCTTGTGAGTAACATTCGCGAATTATTGCGAACCAAACCCAACAGCGGGTTAGATTAGGACTATAACAAGATTGACTTTTCATTCCTGATGACCATTCCTTTGATGTTTCCATTTCTAGCCTAACCTATCCCAATTTTTTGTATTGGCACTTTTTAATACGTAAAAACTAGATACGCTATAGTCCATGTTAAACTATATTGTAATTTGATTCATAAACCATTCGTAAAACCGCACATAAAAAATAGAACCAAAATTTCACTGATAAAATCACCATCATGGCTTTTTTATCAGTGAAATTGTACCTTCCATTTTTTCAGCCTGTTGATCCACAACCTTGTACAGGCTAATGTAGTTCCCATTCTGATGAAATCGTCATACATGGGTGTTGCTAATGTTTGTCAACGGCAATGCTAATGGGTCCATCGCGGTAATGCCAGCTCATTGTATGAGTGGGGGCTCTTTGTTCCCCCTAATTTTCCTGTCGTTCGTTTCAATGGTTCCCGTGGGTACTCGGGGGCTCGGATTCATTTGGAGGGACTAGGGTTGTTTCAATTTTGAGCCGCCCGGTCAAGGACAGTCCGTGTCTTAAGTCTCTAATTGCCTATTAACTTGTGTTGAATTGTTAAGTTGCGGTGATGTGGGTAATTTTGTTTAAAATTACCGACCGGTTTCGAGTAGCGAAGTAATGGAAGGTGAATGTGGAAGAAGAGTAAGAACGTAGCAAATCAAACAATGTGGTCTATTTTAAGCAAATTGGCAAGAAACGTGATGTTATGTATGTACGAGTAAACACAATACACACACGGAATACCAGACTGGGTTTTGTGTTTACTCGTTAAGGTGATTATCAGGTACGACTGCTATGTTTGAGGACTTGAGGTCCTGGGTCTGAGTGTTTACCTGCTTACTATATTTGTCTATTAGGCCCTTCTTTTTTGTCTTTCTATTTAGCAACGCAAATCTCCAATGCTCAACCATATTCTTCCCTATTCGAATTCAAATCTGAAAGCAGGATGGGGCTCAGTTTCATTCAAAATTCATAAAAAATTTACAGATCCCGCCTTCCGGTTTCGCACCATCCGCGCGCATGTCTACGAACTGTGTAGGAGAAGGGCTTTTCTACCCATGTTACATCACTCCTAGAGCACTTTTAAAGCTTAGTCTTGTTAACTTTTAAAATACAATATAGCGCTGAACTCAACAGTGAGTAACTGAAGGTAATGACAAAAATGCTACCTGTAATGTTTTTCCTTGAAAGAACGCGTCAACATACTCATGATATGGATGCACGAACTTATCTGGTCCGGTGGCCAAAACCGGAACCTAGCGTCGCCATTTTGAAATATCATCACCAGCGACGCTGTTACCGAGTTAGATTAGTTTGTGGCTACCTACTGAAAAATGGCATCGATCGCCAACGTATTATGTATATAACAAAAATTCCGAACCAAAGGACAACTCATACATGGAGATGTAGTAAAACTGAATAGCTTTTCCTCTTAATACTATAGACTTTTAGCCAGCGCCACACATGCAAACGCGAAGAAAAACCGGGTCTTATTTTTCCTCTATCGGATTGAATGGCAAAGGAGCATTGCGAAATCCAATATTGGGTAGGAATTCCATTATTCATTTCATTATTTGTACGTTACTGTGCAGAAGGCTTATTTTCATGTGACACGATATTTATAGAAACTTCATTGTTTTATATAGGATTATCGTCTAATACCTATACCTTCTCAGATATAATTTCATCACACCACATCAACAGCCTGTCATGCGTATTATAGTGCCACTTATCTGACCTGGTGACGGCGTCGCTGTTGTTGGCATTGACAAGTCATTCAAATACATTTTAATATGAAGTGCCGCCATTTATCCACAGTTCCAGCTTTGGCCACCGGGTCAGATAATTTTGTGGCACTTTTATACACAATCAGTTTTAACTGTGTAGTTTTAGTCACATACAACATCATCATCGTGTGATGTGTGGCGTTTTGCGACTTGATCGAGGGCGTAACGAGTACATCCGTGGCAGTCTTGGCATGAGATATCGCGGATAAGATCGGAGGGGGACGGCTACATTGGTTTGGTTACGTATTGCGTAAGTCCCTGGGATACGTAGTAAATAGGTGCCTAAACCTGCCTGTATCAGAACAGAAGTCCCGCGGGAGACCCAAAAAGCGATTAATTGACAACGGCTTACAACGTGAGGATGCCGAAGATTGTGCAAAGTGAAGAAGAAAAAGTATCCCGGGCCCAGGCAGAAGCCGGGATTGACCGCTCGGATGATGATGATGACATGATCATCATCACCATCATCCTAGCGGTCAACCCCAACCATTGCCAAGATTGGTTTTTCTGGTTCAAAAAATGCCAGACTTACTACCTAGAAAGCGCTTTCCTACCTTCTTTCAATAAAATGTGTGGCGTCTACCATCCGACCTGCACAACCCATGGGGCAAGCCGATTCGCCAGAGTCTCATCCATCTGTCAGCAGAGGGCCGTGTCTGTAAAAAGTCTTTCACATGAGACATGTTTACAATGACAACTGTCAAAAAAATCTGAGGCGTGACATACATCCGTAAAAACTGTAAACTTGAGCTGTCCTGTCAAAACTGAACTTATATAAAGTTTTATCTTTTGCATTCCTAGACTTACTCATATCTCCAATACTTAATTAAAATTAACCTCCTTCTAATACCAAAACGTATACTTTCACTGATAACTTTCATCCAACTACTCAAAACCTTGCTATGTTCGTCTTTAGATCTAGCATCTCTATAGATGCGCATAGCAATGTTAGTTCCTTTTATATTGGGTTTTTGTAGGTCGATGAGAATTATCAGTGAAAGTATACGTTTTGGTATTCGTAGGAGGTTTATTTTATTTACATACATAACGTCTTCTAAAGATTCATAACGTCACGTTGTTTTTCGATAGGGATAGGCAGAGACCGCATTGTTCCACTTGATACGGCCCTGACCAGTACCACCAGACCACATTCATGAACCTTTTCATAAATGTAGGTACATACGTCATGTATAGCTTCATGTAACTTAAATTTCGTGCAATTATATAA
This sequence comes from Blastobasis lacticolella, assembly GCA_905147135.1. NCBI lineage: Eukaryota > Metazoa > Arthropoda > Insecta > Lepidoptera > Blastobasidae > Blastobasis > Blastobasis lacticolella. Next base: position 8,271,430 of record LR990056.1, read on the forward strand.
TATTGCTGGAATCCTAGTCTAGGTCTGAACAAAATTTGGGTTGAAATTAATTGAAATGTTGTGAAAACTCAACACATTCCAATGCGAACAAAATAGCAAAGTACATTACAGTATGTAAGTACTTACTCCGACAATTTTCAGCAACGAATATTTGATTCACAGACCACTATTTACCTGAAACAAACAAGAAACATCATGTTTAGTTTTATGTCTTTTTTTCTTTTTTTTTATGTCATACTGTAGATAAACAGGCATGCGGGCAACCTGATTTGAGTGTCAGCTGCCTGTATACATTAGAAACATCAGGGGTATTTATTTATTTATTTATTAAATCTTTATGCACTAAAGGTACATTGGCGGACTTAAAGCTAAAGTAGCCTTATCTACCAGTCAACCGTGACAAAAAAAATATCGAAAACAGCAGACGGTGCGGGATAAACAATACGATAAGGTGAAGGAAGGGATACAAGAACAAAGATACAAGAAATAGTTAAACAACAAATACATACTAAAGATAGGTACATAGGATAATACATAGGAGTAAATAATAGGGGGAATAATGTAATTAAGGGGAATGCAGATAATGCTTGTGTACAGCCTTTTTAAATGAGAATTTGCTAGTCAAAAGTCTAATTTCAGAGGGGAGACCATTCCAGAGCCGCATTGCCACCATCGCGAAAGAGTTGGATATAAAACCAGTGCGGTGAAGAGGAAAGTGTAACAACCGGTTATGTGTGGATCGGAGATTGCGATCATGGGTTTCAGATAGAAACTACTAAACCGATTTCATAGAGACAAATATAAGATAATGTAGATTAAACTAACTTTTAAATAAAAAAATCGGTTGGGGCTGTGTCGGAACACACAACTATTGGGGTTAAAGTGAAACGTCTAACTATGGTCGGTCGCAGAGGTAGTTGTGCTCGCGGAGTATGCGTCATACTCATATACTAATCGTACCTTGGCAGCTTTGAGACGATCTCGAAACCGCCTCGTTCGTTCAGCGCTGGACACCTCTTGCACGAGCTGAAGCCGACATATTTATTTAAGTATAAATAAAGAAATATAAATATTCGTGGACAAATTCACACAGCGCCATCTAGCCCCAAAGTAAGCAAAGCTTGTGTTATGGGTGCTAGATAACTGATAAACTACTTAAATACTTTTTAAATACATACTTATTATACATAGAACACCCAGACCCGTAACAGAAATTAAAATTCATCATTTCAATTTCTGCCCGGCCGGGAATCGAACCCGGGACCTCTTGCGTGGCAGACATGTGGCATGTTAACCATTGAACCACTCAGGTCGTCAGTATATTTTCCTACACTTTTTGCCTTCATAATAATTGTTCAAATTGGACCTAGTTTTATATGGATCGGTTCTTGAAATCAAACTGAATAAAAACACTTAAGAATCACGACGTGTGAGTCGTGAGTTACACCGAATGGAAATGCACGAGAGCCCACGTTTCGTACACTCAATGCAGTGCACGGCACTTGGGCACGGATCATATCAAGCGTCGACTACGCGCGTCAGCAAATGTGCATTTAGAAATTCATACAATTTTGAATCGACTGCATAACGCAACCGACGCTTGTTATAATCCCCGCCTTGGAGTGTAGCGGGTTGGAGTTCGATTTGTAATACAATACACTAAATGCTGCCACCCCATATAATAAGCACACAGGTCCTAGACGGTTTGCCTCTAACATTAACCGCCTTATATGATACCTGGGCTGAGCTAAAGCCTTCTTTGGACCTAAATAGGGCAATGAAATTAACCTCATTCGTTTTCAAATTTACCGCTTTGCTTTTAAATAAAAACAGATAAAGTTGGGAACAACGCGCGAACCCGGAATAAGGCCGAGGTTTATAGCACAATTCTTGCTGAACACGTTTTTATAAAGCTCCGTTTACGTTGAGAATGAGGGCTGAGAATTTGTTGTGAAAATTGCTACTACCCTTGCTGGGAATAAGCTGGACTATTTTTAAATACACGTGCTTTCGGTTCGCCTTAACTGGCTCTGAGCTCAAATGAGACTGCTCGTGTTAGCGATGAAATTAGTGACCCCAGTCGTTAAGCCGTAGTTTCACTTAAGCTGTTGCTGGATAACTAGAAACGTTTGCGAAATTTTGAGTTAATTTTGTAGTTTAGACTTTATATAAATAGCTGTACATAGAGATTTCTTCCACGCAGACTTACAAGAAAAAGTATTCTAGCAATGTCATGTGGTAGGATTCTGTCAAGCCTAAGAAGTCCGCCTGGATAAGTCCGATTTATCTATTTCTTGCGCCAACAACAACGTTTCCATTATTGTGTTCCGGTATAGGATTAGGTAGCCATTTCATGTTAGTAATGACAGTGACCACGCGACTGCGGTTCTGCATTTATGTTGCCTGTAACTTATATGCATGAATTGTCGATGTTGTGGGTGACAGTTACCGCTTACCATCAGGTGGGCTGTTTGCTCGTGGATACCATAAAAATATTGTTTTATCCTAATGCGTTCCTATGTTGTCGCATGATTAAGTAACAAACATGCGATGTTTATAATGACACTCCTTGTCGTCATAATTATACTAGCAGTCCACTCTTCTAGGAGCGCTTCCCTACAAGAACATTTCATTTAAAACGTGTGGTGATTTGACTTGTTACATGCGGACTAGCATCAGCTCCGCACAACCCGTTGGGAAAAGCCAATTCGCCAGAGCCTCGTTCGTCTGTCAGCGACCGCAAGCAGGTTAGTTAACTTGCAGGTTAGTTACTAAACTTCCTATATATTACTCTAGGTATATATTACATAATACATCCATGATAAATTGAAACATTTCTAGTTAAAAACTTTCGCATTATAACATTACTAGTGAACCCGTCGCGACTTTTTTCGACACCGTCTTTACCCCTAAATACCATTTTGTCTTGCTCATAAACCTTCCTCTTGAATAACTATATCTATTCTTGAAAACTGCCGCCATGTACCAATGACTCTTTTCTCTTTATGCACATAAGTTAAACACTAACCGATGCTGTTACAGTGAGTGAAAATTTCGTGATGAAACCTGCACATTCAGGCAACTGATTGTGTAACCATGGTCCAATCCAATCAGGTTCTCCTGGTAGCAGGATCACGAAGGTCAGATTGCAGTCGTTTCCCTATAATTACCTGATCTGCCAAATCCTGGATCATGGTCAAGGCGGACCCCGGGCCCTCGTGCGCGCGAGCATAACCAGGACATTAACGCCAAGTATTTATTTTTTATTTTAGCTTCAGTGTGCATCACCAAGCAAGCAGACGCCACAAAGTAAACAAACACACAGTAAGGTTTTGTTTTATTAGAACTAAGACAGCTCATGCACTATTCTGTGCAATTTTACGTAACGTCCCCCTCGTAACGTCGCCTTGCAATATACTTATCCCTGTTTATTTCGGTCCGCATACAACTGTGTGCTCGGGGAAATTATAAACGATCTCACTTTATTCTAATACGAATAAGCATGATGGAATTTTGTACGGGCATATTTCAAGGAATATCTTCTTTTGTCTGGGAATACCTTTTGGCGCGCTTCTCGTGGCTATGGCTCGTGGGTTGCGGAACGAAATGAGAAGAATGAGTCTTTATGTTCAACATAATGGGGTGATGTGTCATTGCTCAGTTGTTGAGTGAAATGCTCGTTAGATTATGCGACTATACATAATAAGCAAGAATAAAACGAAAAAGAAAAGAAATAGCGAAGAATGGATTTTGATGAGGTTTTCACAGTTTTTAGATTGGGTTCTAACTTAAAATCTAGGCTTTGTTTCATCCGTTGGGTAGAACCAATGATAAAGCTTGACCTCTCCGTTGTACTAGCTTTAATACATAAGGGAGGTAATTTAAAATTGTAGCTTAGGAAAAACATACTGCCCTAAAAACGATTTCCACGCGGATGAAGTCGCGGGCAAAAGCTTGTTATGTGAATAAGAAACATTTTCTGACGCTAAGTTTTTACTTCACAATGACTGCTGCTGGTTATAAGCATCCTCCACATAATGTTTTGCTATAATCTCCACGACACACAACAAAAAATACTGCTACCTATTTTCTTCTTTGTCTCTAACACCCCATACAGACGTATGCAGTACGCGTTTCAAATAGTTTTTTTATTATTCGCCTGTATAAACGTGTCCAAAATTTAAAGCCTGTTACAACAATATTTCATTAAGTAACAAGTGGGTTATAGCACCAACTAAGGAGTTATAATTTTAAGAGCATTTGGTTATTGGGTTTATTAATTAGCAAAGTAAACTTTTTCAGTTCATGTTTTATTTCAGGGTATTTTAGTAACTTATTCTGAGACTTCCGTGGATCTCAAAACATTTTTTATAAGTTACTACTTATAAAGATTGAAGCGAGAAATTAAATTTAGTACTTAATTTATTCCACAGAATAAAATTATTGTAATTAATTCTAATAAGACTTAAATCGTCAGTTAGATTTTCAATGAGGGCACGGAAAAGGAAACGTTGTGAAGTTCTTCGGGAAAAGTTTGATTTGATCAACAGTGACCGTCTTTTGATTGACAGTCGAGTCGATTGACAGTCATAATGTGCTATTGGGAAGAATATTCCTATAATACAACTACTTGGGAAGACTGTATTTAGAGAAACAGGTGGCTGAACCTGCCGGTATCAGGAAAGAAATCCCGCTAAAGGCCCATTCATCAACTTAGCGTAAATGTCCTGATTGTGCTCTCGCGCATGAGGGCCCAGGGCCCAGAGATCAGATAATTAATTGGAGCGACTGCCATCTGACCTCCGTGAGCAGGCTACCAGAGGAACCTGGCCAGATTGGATCATGGTTACACATTAAGTCACCTGAATGTGCAGGTTTCATCACGATGTCTCTCACCGTAAGAGCATCGGTTAGCATTCAACTAATGTACATCACTCAGAAAGTATTCATGATCGTATTGGGCTTGCGAACTGCAACTCGTAAGCTCGCTTACGAGTCGGATACCTTAACCACTCGGCCACCGACGCTCCTCGCGGGAGGCCCAGGAAGTGATAGATAGACATCGCTGAGTCGGATACGATAGCCTACGACGTGAGAATGCTGAAGACCGGGCGAAGTGGAGGAAGAAAAGTCAGAAAGCGGACCTGAGTGGACCGAGCATAAGCCGGGATAGACGCTAAGATAATGATGACAAATTAGTAGCAAGACAACTTGGAATCTAAGGCTACGCTTTATATTTGACTTAGGTACCTACCTAAACAAATAGATATTGGTTTCTAAATCTCATTAGCTTTGATTGGTTAAATGGAAATTGTGATCAAACTTCGTTTGTATGGAGCGCGCCAGCTTTCGATAATCGAGCTACATCTGTATCCGACACTGCGTATACTAAATGTATATACCAAAACCTATGTAGGTCAACAGTAATGTAGACCAAGAGTGATGTCCAACAGTGAACTATTATTGGCTTACTTTGTTTCATACAATTCAATTCATCATCATCATCATGATTATTCTAACAGCCAATCCTGATTTCTGGCAAGGTCTTCACTAAAAACGATTTCCTACCCGAGCCTTCCATAAAAAATTTGTGGTGTTTTGGTTTTTATGTGCGACGACTGCCTTCCATCTGACTCACACTCGTAAGGAAAAATTTTATCGCCAGTACCTTGTCCGTCTTTGAGCATGGGAACCATGAGCAGCTGTTATTTCCCCGGTATCGAAATAAGAAGTACAAGTATAAGTATAAATTAAATAACGCAAAAATAGTTTGACTTCAGTTTCGCGTAAAGACATATTGAGTTTCGTGTATCGAGGGAATCAAGCGAGTAACAATGCACTACTAATCCGAAAATTAGAAATGACGGTCATCGTCAAATCGGAAAGAGGGTAGACAGATATTTCTAGCCTTAGGAGCGACTTCACACCACGGCTCCAGTCTACTCTTGACTATGACACATTCAACTGCGTCGAAATATCGAGGTAAAAACAATTCTAACCGTGGTAACAAACCCCATAATATGCGCGATGAAAATATATACATTAAAATTGTTTGGACTAAGGCATGACGTTAAATAAATATGTATATACGAATATGTAAAATTATTGTAATGAATGAATGAAAAATTCTTTATTGCTTATACATAGAATAAAACTAAAACATAGGAAAAAAAATAAACAAATAAAAGCAACCGGCGGCCTTATCGCTTAAAGCGATTTCTTCCGGGCAACCTTAAACATCTAAAAACAGAGTATACCCTAGGATGGATTGATCGATGTACAACACAAACGCAATTCTACCTATTCGCGATTCTACACAATATGGATTCCGCACAACTGACATTCAACACATTATTTATTCCACACAGACTTCAATTATACACAAACCATCGATCAATCCCCTAGGATAGATGGTAAGTCTGTTCTACTGAACATTACTGTGGCATATTTCATTAATATTAATAAACCTATATCACTAAAATACAATACTATAAATACATAATACCAATTAATTAAACATCACAAAACAATATAAAGATGATAAAATAAAAATAAAATACATATTTTGATGTTTATCATGTATCCGCCTATGAGTGAAGTAATGATATAACTCGCGCTTGTTGCAGTCTCGGGAACACAATCTTGTAAGTATAAGTTACTCAAACAAAGAACCCGCAAAAAGCTTTTCTTAATGAGACATATAAACAAGCTTATCAAGAGACGTTGCTCGGAACTTTTACGCTACAGTTTCAAGCTTCAAGTTCTCAAGGTAGTAAAAGTTTTCTTTTCTTCACAAGGCAGTGATTCAAATAAACGTTAAAAGTGTTTGCTTTTTTGTTAGATAATTGTTAGCTCTTCATATTGTTTTAAATAATTATATTTTGAGTTAGGACTTTATGCTAATTGTAGCACAAATTATTGATAAGCTCACACAATCAATTATATTTATCTCGGGTGCCGATTGGCACTAATTATGTATCTATAGTAAATGTGCGTCAAAGAAACTCGCTTATGCGCTTATTACACATTCCTAAATTTAGTGACTGAATTCAGAAACAAAATGCGTGAGAGAAAACCAATGTGGAATGTATTGCTCATAGAATAAGGTCCATTTTTGTATCTCGGATTTTTGAAAAGCGGAGCGACGCGTGGCGCAATAAGTGATACAAAAATGGACCTTATTCTATGAGCAATACATTCCACTTTGATTTGCACTCACGCTTTTTTTTTCTGAATTCAGTCACTGAATTTAGGAATGTGTAATAAGCGCATTAGGTAGTAGAAGTACTACCTAAATACGAAGCGTCGGTGGCTAATAGTAGATAAGTAAGGCCTCGTAAGCCAGAGGTAGTAAACACCGCCATGTACCAATGACATTTTGTGAGTTATGTATCACTTTTAGAGCTATGTATTTTTATGACATATACTGTGTTCAGGTTTTCCCTGGAGAGTACAACATGGAGTTCTTTAAGAAAGGGGTAAAAAGGTTTTTACGGGGTCGGCAACGCGTGGGTGATGCCCCTGGTATTGCAAACGTCCATAGGCTGCGGTGACTGCTTACCGTCAGGCAGGCCGTAAGCTCGTTTGCCACCTTAGTGGTATAAAAAAATTAAAAAATAATCCAATCTGGGTCAGGTTCTCCTGTTACAGAGTTAACAAGGTCAGATGACAGTCGCTCTACTGTAATTATCTGATCTGCCAAATCCTGGATCAGCAAGCGAATCATCCCTAGGCAATAATAAAAATATGCTTAATATTACACACTAATATTAAAATTTAGATGACCTGTGTTGGTTCAGTTGGTTAACATGCCGTCTGCTAAGCAGAGGTCCCGGGTTTGATACCCGGTCGAGCAGATATTAAAATGATGAATTTTAATTTCTGTTACGGGTCTGAATGTAGTATGTATAAAAAGTATGAAAAATTATACGAGTAGTTTATCAGTTATCTAACACCCATAACACAAGCTTTGCTTACTTTGGGGCTAGATAGCAATGTGTGAATTTGTCAAAGCACGGGTCTATTATGGATCTAGTATATTATAAGTATTTTATATCGTCGCATTTTTACTGTCGTCCCATAACAGTAATGCATGTTACTGCAGATACGCAGTAACCAGTAAAATATAATACAAAAATTTCGTAATTAAATTCGTAAGTATTCGAAAAGTACCCTCCTTTCTGTCGTGTCCACGGTTGTATGAGAGTTTTAGGCCGATACCCGCTTTTCCTTCAAACTTCCATGACTAGCGTTCAAAATATTTCACGTATGGGAAAGTTTCCAACTCAGTCCCGTTAATTATGCAAAAGCCCCTCGTCCAAATTTTACTTCGCCATTTTCATATTATGTGTGAAATAATAGAATTATGTAAAAGTGAGGGGGAAACTGACCCGCTGGAACACCACAGCGAAAACTATCTATGAGGTCCTGTGATGATCCGATAAAAAGCGGCTCTAGATACATATAGGGGTTTTAATGGGTACGGTCCAGTTTCGGGCAGTCACACATGTCTTCGTCATTCCCCCGGATGTCGCGGTATCTTTTGAAGATTTCCCCTCTTAAAAAAAAGGAAAAAAGGAGAAACTGACCCGTGACTGGGCTATAGTGCCCAAATAGTTCGCAGGGCTGTTATTGTCATACATTTTAAAGGGTTGAAGAAACATGAGAATTCTTACTGTGGGGAATCAATTTGTAATTTTTTACAAAAAGTACGCTACGCCAAGGAAAACATTTTCAAGAAAACACCTCCAAAAATATTGTTTGTTTAACTAGCCAGCCGTTTGACCGCTATCTCACCTTTTGGTAAATGACGATGCGGCTGAAGATGGCTCTAGACTTGAAGGCGTTTTGCAATATCAAAAAACCGTGTCTTGGTACCTACAAAGCTGTTTAATGTCAATGCAGCTATCAGAATAAAGCCTAAAGTGAATATCTGATTCCTGTCTCATATAAAAAAAGAATCAGATGAGCTGTCTGCTCATTTGTCACTGCGTCGCATAAAAAAAGGATCTAGAATATTTATTAATTTCCCTCTCTCTTTTTCCGACCGTCACCTACTCTCATATAGGTAGCTGGCTCATATAGTAGGGTCAGCTTTTGTTGAGTCCTTCTTCCACTTCGACATCGTCATTGACATCGTTAGAATAATTAATTTTAAAAGAACATACATAACTAAATAAAAGTTTTAAAAGTTTTTTCCAGGTTTCTCACCGCCTATCTTTGGTTTACCAGTATCCCCGTTTTTCGACGCAGTTGCATGGTCACGGGACGACTGGGTACAATTATGCATGCGATTGCGTCGAAATATCGAGCTACTCGTAAACCAAACACGGAATATACTTTTTAAAATACGTTTAATTTTATGTCCAGGGGCTACATTGAGCAATCACTTTTCTCTATTAAATACAGTGTAATTTTCATGCAAACAAAGCATGCCATACATGTGAAAACCCTGACAAGGGACAATACTGTAAATCAGCCATCTTTCCCTTAGAACATAAGAGAGAAAAGTGAGATAAATAAATGTAGCATATCAATGTAATCCTATTGAAGACCAAACTTGAAGACCAAAAGGTTACATATTAGATAAAGACTGATACCATTTATTCCTTCCTTATTATTTTTTGACGACCTGAGTGGTTCAGTGTCAGTGTCGTGTCTGCCACGCAAGAGGTCCCGGGTTCGATTTCCGGCCGAGCAGAAATTGAAGTGATGATTTTAATTTCTGTTAAGGGTCTGGGTGTTCTATGTATAACAAGTATGTATTTAAAAGTATACCCATAACACAAGCTTTGCTTACTTTCGGGCTAGATGGCGCTGTGTGAATTTGTCCACGATTTATTTATTTATTCATTGGTACCTAGCTATTTCTGATCCACTACGACTTACGGTCACTAAATGTCAATAATATATCCAACATATGTGAGAACTTGCAGAAATTACTATCATATACGCACAAAGACATGCTATTTCGTATAGTGGAACCACCACGTCGGCCTTGGATATCTGCCAGGTTCCGGGCTTAGCGCGGGGCTAGTCGGCAGATCCCTATGCTTCCTTCGAACGTAAGTTATGAAATTCATATCGAAATCCCTAGACGTATGGCTTTGCATAGGGGCTAGTTTTTATAATTTAAGGAGCGTTTTGTTACTAATTTTAAGTTAGCTACGTAAAGTAACATATGTGAAATACGTTTATTACACTTACATACATGGCCGTGTGGTATCCGGCAGAGTAGAATAGCACCAACTTCTTACATTCGTGGGGTGTCATACAAGGCGACTAATGTTTTCGAGGCAAAATAGTCTCCGTAGTCTGGAAAATGTGTAGCAGCGTTTTTCGTTATTATAATTATAACACTACGACCTGCCTGCCAAGCGTGGAGATTATGGCAAAAACTACCTTTTTGTGGGGGAGGGCCTAAGTCCTACAGTGGACTGTTGTGGGCTGTCATGATTATGATATGGCGGAAGAAAAAGAACATAACATCTACAGGTACAGAAAGTATCATCAAGAACATCTATAGTATACCTACTTTGATTTAGACTCTACATTCTCAATATTTATTGTTGCGTTACAGCTAAATTGCGAACTAAAACATAGACAAAAGTTTACATTAATCTAAGTTACCCACGTATTTCTACATCATCCCATTATTCATCACATTAATAGCGATTGCAATAAAACCTTAACCTTTACCAGATTAACACACCCACTTGCAGCATGCATTGTCTTCAACCATTCGACCCTAAGCTTTTAACTTTATGCATTTAACTCGTCGCCTGCCATTAAATATGGAGCGGCATACAGTCTGAAGTTGGACAATTAAATTCTCAAGCGGGGTCGTTTTAACATAAAGACTGCGGACGGAGACGACGGGAAGTACTAGTTCTATCCCAAGTGCCAGCGCTTGGATTAAAATATTTCATTCGTGAGGCTCTCTCGCGTTGTGGAAAAGAATACGTTAGTTCGACGAACCGTTGACTTATTCTGGGGGGAATGGTCCTACGAAAATAATCTAATTTAATATATTTCTTATTAAAAGTACGCTGCGACAAATGAGCAGAGAGCCCACGTGATGATAAGGTAACTATCGCCCATAACATCTACGATTCATGCAAATGCAGGTTGAAGGCTACAAAAATACAGGTGCGTTATCACTATGAGGACTAAGATGAAATGCCTCATGCCTGTATTTGCGCTGGCTACCTTGTCCTTATAACCAGAAAACAACAATGCAAGCATTGTTGCTTCGCGGCAGAAATAGAAGAGGCGGTGTTACTCACGCAGGCGGACTCCTCAGGCTTGACAGAGTTCTATCACCTAACTTTAAGAGGACTGTTTAAAAACGTCATAAAATATTCAATTTATGTAATATAAATATGTTCTCATGTTTACGGGATACCCACACTTTTTTACCCCTTTAATGTCATCGTTGTGTACCCATGAACATGATAACCATAAAGTGATCGAAACGCAGGGAAAAACACTAACCACTATGGCAATAACTTAGTTCTTACTGTTTTAAACTATCGCGGTTATTATCACATATTTTAAAGGTATGTTCCGGGTGTCCTACCGCGTACCTTTGTTTACTCGTAAACAAAACCGGGAACGGTAGGAAACCTGGAACATACCTTTAAAACTTATTTTTTTACTTCCGTCATCAAGTTTCCCGAGTGGGGCTGATATCCATTACATTAGCACTTACTACCATTTATATCCGCCACATCTCGATCTAGATCATCTAAATCTCATATCCGAAGTCTTAGGACCATCCATAGATACTTACAAATGAGCGTAATTAATTTCGAAATCCACATACACCTGTGCCGGTCGGTATGCAGTCGCATCCAGTACCTCAGAATCCAAGAATCTCATATCCACAGCAACACGTTTAGAATCTCATTTACACTATCGCGAGATCATTGCAATAGCGATATGCACTGACTGCACAAGTATGGAGATAGAATATTATTCGGAACTGGTTTTGTCGTGTGGTCACCGGAAGAGTAGAATGGTGCCAACTATTTGGTGCAATACACAGCGACTAATGCAGATCTATTTTCTATTGCGCGTTTTGATTATAGCTGCTATGGATATCTTCTAGAATCAAGGGTACAAACTTCTAGGCGTAATATTTTTTGTCAATTAAATCAAATCATTATAACGGGTAAAATATCAGATCTGAATTATTTATTTTCAAATATTACCCTCACTGTTTGACCTAACGAGTAACGGTTCCAGCTCTTCCAGCACTAATCCAGACGCTTTAAAGCGCTGTCCGTCTGAGAATCCTGTAATCTTGATAAATGAACTGAACAGGAAGGAAATTAGAGCTTCGCGCCATCTCACTGGCTTATTGCAAGCTTCCAGATTCCAATACTCATACTTATCTACCAACAGTACCAACAGAATTCCGACAAATAAGCGAATTTTGTACCGACTACGGGAAAACTCGGCTGTTAATTAGCGCCAAGAGATTTGTAACAATAGAAAAGTTGTTAAACGCCATAGAAGTTTATAACAATAGATAACTTATTATTTGTATTTCCCACAGGTGCCACGTATAAAATTGTATCATCATCATCACAACCCGTAACAGTCCACTGCAGGACTTAGGGCCTCTTTTACGAAAGGGGAGGTTATTGCCATAATCTCCACGCTTGGCAGACGGGTTAGAGAACGTAGTGTTTAAATATAACAATGGAAAATGCTGCTGCCCATTTTCCAGACTACGGAGACTCTTGATCTTTTGCCTCAAAAACATTAGTCGCCTTGTACGACACTCATTAGTGTAAGGGGTTGGTGCTATTCTACTCTGCCGGACACTACACGGCTGTATACCAAACACCATAAAATTGTATAATGTAGTCAAATCCACCATAATGTATAATGTAGTCAAATCATATTACTCCGCGAGGCGAAACGAAAAATGTTCCGACTAATTTACATATACAAATATTTTCCAAACTTCTGAACCATGGCTAAGAGCCTAAAAGTCACTGCTAATAACTGATATTAAAATAAAAAATCCGCATTGAAATCAGTAGGCGTATTCACAATGATTCGAAACCGTTTCCGAACGATTCGACACGAAATTCGTGAGCGGCGAATCCGTGTCGATCGATTCGAAAACTGTCATTCAGAATCCCGATAGATTCCACAGAAACTTTACTCTCTATAAGATATGAAAATTTTATCAAAATTAACTGAAACCACATTTTCTTACGAACTTTTGCGGGGTCCTTTGTCGATTCCGTATCCGAATCCGATTTCCGAGCCATTGTGAATACGGCTACTGTTCATTCCTTTAGAAGCCACAACGCCACATACAGATACAAATACAGACGATTCAAAGTTAAAGATGACATCCCTCATTTGGGTTGGGTTTAAACATTTTTGGGTTTCATTACGAAAAAGAATGATAGTTCACGTATACCTAAAGATATAATAAGAAAGGAAAGAAGGAGCCGAAGATCGTATAAAAGAGCAAACGAAAACCGTGATATTACTTACCTGTCAAAGGAATTCATATTTCGATTCAATTGGATGGTTACATCCATCTAGCATGATACGCTCACAGCGAGTGAGTATTATTTTCTATTGTTGTATTTCTGTCTCACCATTTGCTCGCGTTGGTTGTCATTGAAAATGGAATTCCCCAGTCTGATATGATGCCATTATTTGCAATGGTGTCGTTTTATTACTGAATTAGTTTCATGTTACAATGTTCTCGGTTGCTCACTTTTATTCCTTCTATGTTAGCGGCCAAACTAGATTTCAAGCCAAATTATTTTGATTTAGGCAATGTTTCTGAGTGTTTTCAAACTTGTAGTAAAATTAGTAATCACTTGAAATTTATTACTCTTCGAAAGAGAATTGTTTTTTTCCTTTTCTTAATTTTTTTATATGTACTACGCAGTGATAAACAAGCAGACAGCCCAGCACATGGTAAGCGGTAACTATCGCCCATAACATCTACGATTCATGCATTTGGGTTACAGGCAACAAAATGCAGAACTAAAGGTGCGTTGTCACTGTGAGGACTAAGAGGAAATGCCTTCATTATATTTTGAGTAGGTAATGGTTCAAAAATGGAATGGTCAGACTTTTAAAAGTTTTAGAGAATGGCCTTTAACTACCACTAAGGTGCCTGTTACCTCAAACCTTCCTAATGATGAGTAAGTATCGTAGTCTATCAGCATTTACAATACTAAAGGTATCACTAGCTAGTGTTGCCGATCCTGCAAAAACCATTTATTCATCGAGTACTTAGTTAAGTAATAATTATTCGTTTTAATGAAAATCATTATATAATTTACTTTAAAAGTATGTTTCCAACCACGTACCTTTGTTTGCGAGTAGCCAGATATTTCGACATCGTTTCGTGACCATTATGCATGCAACTACGTCTAAATATCGGGCTACTTGTAAACAAAGGTACGCGGTAGGAAACCCAGAACATACTTTTAAAATATGTGAAATCAGAAACTTCTATAGGTAAGGATTTGAAATTAAGACATCTGTAGCAGAACAACAGTTACACATAGAGGTTCCTGAGTCGCTAAACTGAAGTGGCAGTGGGAAGAATCGATGGTCAGTGGGGCGAAAAGGTCTTCGTAGCGACCACGTACAGGATGTCGAAGTGTAGGACGGCCGGCCACGAGATGGATAGACTACCTACCCGATAAAGTTTGTTGGGAGTCGCAAGTTGCAAGAGACGTAGAGCTGAAGAGAAGATCACCAGCAGTGGACATCCTGTTGATCATGATGATGATGTAAGAAATAATTGTTATCATCATCACAGCCCAAAACAGTCCACTGAATGACTTAGGGCCTCCCCCACGAGGAATTGCCATAATATCTATAGTTGACAAGCGGGTTGGAGATCGCGGTATTATAAATATAATAATGGAGAACGCTCCTGCCAATTTTCCAGCCTACGGAGACTATAACTGTTGCATTGAAACATTAATCGCCTTGTACGACACTCACGAATGTAAGTGGTTGGCGCTATTCTACTCTGCATGACACCACACGACTTAAGGCGGACGAAATAAACCTGCAATACTCTACTGAAAATTTAAATTGCCAAGAGCCGAATACATCCATGGCAGAATTCAGGTTGAGACTGAACCGCGATAAACTATTATTGGGTGTATTAAAACCATAATTGGATTTTCAATTAATTGGAAAACGCGTCAATCGGAAAATTCCATCAAAATCCGTTACTCTCCGGGGAATAAACACCCTACAAATGGGGAGTAAGTGTTGTTTCACGAAGTAAATAAATAAAACCGGTTAGCAATGTCGAGTTATTGTGTAAATAGTTGATTTATTAAGCTGCATGATAGGACAATACAGAATGTGGCGTAAAAAGTCACAAATCTGTCGCGGATACTATTGAAGTTATTTATCACCCATCTCTAGCACTTATTCAAAGAGAAATTCGTGAGAAGTCGTCTGATTAGCAAAACAATTGGGTTATACATACATACATGCACACTCACGCCCGTATCACAGGGGTAAACAGCGACAAACAAGTGCCGCAAGGTACGATCCTGATACATCTTCATCTGATACCTCTTTAGCCTAATCCAATGCCTCTTCAAATGCAGCCTGTCAAAATATGACAATCTATAAATATTTCGCCTTGAATGTGACCACGTGTTTCGGTGTGGTTTTAACATACCAGAGTACAGAATCCAAAGCGTGTAAGGTATTCGCCAACTATTCGTACATGTTACCGATTTGGTTGGAGCGAATTACCATAATTTGGTTGTCCCTAAATTCTTGGGGTAGATAGAGGTTATGCCCTCGTTTCGCAGAAATTGGGTTTTAGCAATTCCAAATAATTATTGCGATAAATTTAATTTATCTTATATCTTGTTAATGCCTACGAAATTAGTGCGTAGGTAAAGTACACTACAAATATTTGGTTGGTAAACTTTAAAGTCTTTACTTTTTGAAATTCAGTTGACTATGGAGCGTTTAATTTTGTTTAGGATCATCTCATTATTCCGAGATTCAGGGCGGCTGGCACCAAATATAAGACGCTTTTAAGCTGATACTTAAACAAAAAACGTCAAACGTCATTCTTAATCTTGTTTAAGAATTTGGTGCAAGCTAAATGCAATACTAAATGTTATAAGGACACGACTGTACCAATCACTGCTGTGTACGAATTGTAGCTGCATGAGTACGTTTTGGAAAAATTTTCACTAGTTCTTTCTTTTGCCTACAAGCCACTTCTTTTTCTTGTCCGCAGTTGCTCTGTTGGCTAAGATCATACATAGGTGGCTGATATACTTCGTCATTTACAACATTATCATCACCTTGGCGTCGATCCTGGTTGTGCTTTCTCGCAGCGCGACAGCCCGGGGTCCGCCTTCCTACTTCTCTTTGTCTACTTTGCTCGATCTTCGGCATCGTTGGTGGTGAGTTTATAGGCACATATTTATATTAATATAAATAAAAATATGGTTTATATTGGGTTATCGTCTTAAACTCATAAAAGTCTCCCACACACAAATCAAAAGAAGATTGACTTATCTTTTTTTCTGTGGCCTCGCCCAATGCAGTTGCCTTCTTGGCAAGGGTAGGACAAAGATTTCCTCCAGTCAGGCGAAATGACAATTTGCGAAAGGCCACTGGTGGAATCTGGATACGACAAAACGAGGACAGGGTGCATTACCGCTCACAGAGAGATACCTATGTGCAAGTGTAGAAGCGCGAATATGTAGAAAAACGAGAAAGAATTCTTAGAAATTAGCATGTATAGATTTAAATATCGTAGTTGGCTAGTAGAGTGTAAACCTCAAACATTTTTAACGTAAAACGTCTTTAAAATCACACTGAGTACCAAATCAGAACACTGGACCGTAACGAAATGGTCTACGTCAACGGCAGTGTGTTCCAAGACAGCTCCACCCGATTTTTTCCAAGATAGATTAGACGAATTCTGCATTTTTGCGTTACGTTCACAATTTGTATTATTAGGAGATTTAATTTTTGTTCTTTAAATGCTATAAAAGCAGAGTGTTCCTTAGCAGCGGTTTCACTTTCTCGGTGTCGTTTGACCTGGACGGATCTCGCTCGTTTGCTGGCTGACAAGGTACCCTCTGTTTCGTATTTTTATTTTCTTATTTCTGTGTATTTTTGCAATGCGTTGTTGTTTCGTTTTAGAATGAGCCTAAGTTAATATTTTTGGAATTAATAATAAACCATTGTCTGATTTGTATTCTCAAAGTTTGTTTTTTTAAAGCAAATTCCTCTTCTTTGCTAAAATCAGAAGTGGGATCTGTTTTAAAGCCTTGACGTTAAGCCATTTTTGACAAAATTTTGTTTAAACTAAACGGAACAACAACCAGTGTTTTTGTGAGTTTTTGCCGTAACTGTGTGCTATGCCGCGTTCACGCCAGTCGCGGTCCAGGTCAAAACGACATCGTCGCGGGTCGCGTACCAGGTCGAGGTCTCGTGGCCGGTACTCGCGAGACCATCGCAGGAATAGGTCTCCGCCACCCCGTGGTGAACGTCACCGTAACGATAGCCATGGTGGTTCCCGTACCCGCGAACGTTGTCGAACTACCCCCGCGCGCTCACAGTCGCGTCTAAGTGTCAATTCGCATCGATTGATGCGGTCGCCGTCGATCCGTGTCTCACGTTCTCGCTCGCGATCTAATCGTCGTGAGAGTAATCGTACTCGCACCCCACCGATTTTGCCTAACATTCAACAATCACTAGGCACAATTTTAACTCGGTTGGAAGCACTCGAAGGTAATAACGCTAATTCCACAGCAACTCAAAGTGCGCCTAGTGAAATGACGGTGTGTGCGAAAACGATTGTAGATGCTATAACTGAGGTAGTACCGACGCGTTCACAATCTTACTTTATTTCTAATTTCGACCCTAACGTAAATAACATTGACTCGTGGTGCCAGGAAGTAGATCGCGCTAGGCAGAGTAACCGATGGGACGATAACGAGTGCTTATCACGAGTAGCTAATTGTTTGAAGGGCGACGCCAAGACATGGATCAACGAATGGGTAACCAATGACAGGTCTTGGACCAACTTCAAACGCGAATTTATATCTCTTTGTCCTCGCAAGCTGGATTTTGCGAATATACTGTACGAAACAATGAATAATACGTCTGATAAGTTTTCAACTTATGCTGAGTATGCACGGCGGACATTGCTGCGTTTGAAGGTGGTCCAAGGACTTAGTGAAGACCTTATGACTCAGATTACCATTCGGGGCATTACGGACCCACATGTCCGAGCGGCCGCCGCTAACGGTGACTTGAACACCGAGAATTTAGTCTCATTTCTGTCAATATATGTCAAACCTAGCTGCTTAAAGACTGACACGCGGACTTCCAATATCAAAAAGCCGACAGTGCCCACTAGGGACTCTGTTTCTAAGTGTTTTATTTGTCACCGCACGGGTCATAAAAGCTTTCAGTGTAGGAAACTAAAAACAGATTCGGAGTCTAAACCTAGTACGAGTACGTCACAACTTAATTCTAAGCCGGAGGGTAAAAATTGTTTGTTCTGTAAAAAACCGGGCCATACTGAAGATCGTTGTTTCGCCAAACAGCGCTCTAGTTCGCGTAATACCCACAATGTCAATTTATGTAAGGACGTCGTTAAGTCTAACTTAAGAAGCGATATAGTGACCGCCGTGATTCAGGGTATTCCTGTGGACGTTTTAATTGATAGCGGAGCTCATAACGTCTCCTTGATATCCTCCGATGCTTTAAAATATTTTTCATGTAATATGAGACCCTACACCTGCACAATACAAGGTATAAGTAACGACAAAATTGACGTTACTTCATGCCTTACATTAGTCTTGGAGTTCGATGAAATTTCTATCGAGGCCGACCTCGTAGTCGTGCCCGCTAGCTGCATGAGCACCCCGATCATCATAGGAACAGATATTCTTAATCGCGACGGTATTACATACGTGCGAACGAAAGATCGACAATATCTCACTCACTCGGAAGTGAACGTTAATGCTTGCATTACTGGCCGTAGTGCGGCTGACGATTTGCCATTAAATACGCCCTTAGAGCCAGGACGTAATCGCGACGCTTTGCAAGAGGTCATCAATGAGTTCTCTGATTACCTTATATCTGGCACCGCCACGACTACCGTCAAAACGGGCGAGATGCATATTAAGTTAACCGACGATACCCCTGTCACTTATCGTCCATATAAATTAGCCCACCATGAAAAATTAAAAGTTCGGGAAATCATTGATGATCTAATGCAAAAGGGTATAATCCGAGAGTCTGAGTCTGCGTATTCTAGCCCAATTCTTTTAGTGAAGAAAAAAGACGGATCAGACCGCATGTGTGTGGATTTCCGCGCACTTAATCGCGTAACCGTCAAGGATAGGTATCCCCTACCCTTGATAGAGGATCATATTGACAGATTAGGCAGTTTTGAGTACTTTACATGTCTCGACATGGCTACGGGATTCCACCAGATCCCCTTAGACCAGGATTCAATCCCAAAAACCGGTTTTGTCACGCCTGAGGGGCATTTTGAGTACTTAAAGATGCCTTTTGGACTCTCTAATTCACCCATCGTATACCAACGAATAATAAACAACACGCTAAGACGGTTCATTGACTCCGGCAAAGTGTTAGTGTATATCGATGACGTCCTGATTATGAGCTCGACCGTCGAGGAGGGAATCCACTTACTGCGCGAAGTTTTGCAAACCTTAACCGATGCTGGCTTTTCCATTAATCTTAAAAAGTGCTCTTTTCTGTCAAAAGAAATTGAATATTTAGGAAGAGTCGTCAGTAAAGGCCAGGTTCGGCCGAGCAATCGTAAAATTGATGCTTTAGTAAACGCGCCTATCCCCGCTAACGTCAAACAGATACGCCAGTTTTTGGGCCTCGCCGGGTATTTTAGGCGGTACATTGAAGGATACGCAAATAAGACGGCGTGTATTGCTCATTTAACGAAGAAATCGGTCAGTTTTGAATGGGGCACGGAACAGGAGCAGGCGCGTCAATTTCTTATTAATTGTCTCACTAGCGAACCAATATTGGCAATATTTGACCCTAATCTACCGACAGAGGTTCATACAGATGCCAGTAGTGCGGGATACGGAGCAGTTCTGCTTCAAATTCACGAACACAATAAAAAACGTGTAGTCGCGTACTTCAGTAAGTCCACACAGGGTGCGGAGAGCAGATACCATTCTTACGAACTGGAAACCCTAGCAGTCGTGAAGGCATTGCAACATTTCAGGCAATATTTAATTGGCATTCAGTTTAAATTAGTCACCGACTGCAATGCGCTTAAGTCGACAGAGCGTAAGAAGGATCTGCTTCCACGCGTGGCTCGGTGGTGGATTTATCTTCAGGATTTTACTTTTACCATCGAATATCGTAAGGGGATGATGATGTCCCATGCCGACTACCTTAGTAGAAATCCCGTTAATCAGGTAAATCAGATTTTGCGTCCACGTAATTGGGCTGAGATAGCACAGTCTGCTGATTCCGAAACTAGTGAGTTGTTGGAGAAACTTCGTGAAGGTAATTTAGATGATCGCCGTTACGTTGAGCGAAATGGCGTTCTGTACTATAGGTACAATCCCATAGGGGAAGAGAGCAGGATTTTGTGCTATATACCGCGTGGACATCGATTGTCTTTGTTACGCATATTTCACGACGAACATGAACATGTATCTAACGAGAAGACTTTAGATTTAATTTTAAAGCATTTTTGGTTCCCTGGTCTGCGTTCTTTTGTTAAAAAATATATTGCGCATTGTTTAATCTGTATTTCAAAAAAACGTGTACCTAGGGCACCACGACAACCTATAACATCTTGGGCTAAACCGGAACTGCCGTTCGACACGCTACATGTCGATGCATTGGGACCGCTGCCAGAGTCCGACGGATATAAGTTCGTTTTGATAATTGTAGACGCATTTACGAAGTATTCGCTTTTGTACTCTATACGTAGGCAAGATGTCACTGAACTCCAACGGGTAATGACAAATGCAGTTGCATTATTTGGTGTGCCAAAATTACTTGTGACCGATCGCGGACGTATGTTCGAATCTTCAATTTTTACCAAGTGGATCAGCGACATGGGGTGTGACATACACTATATCACGCCGGAAATGCACCACGCGAATGGGCAAGTGGAGCGATATGTTCGCACCGTCTTAAACATGATCCGCATAGAGACGAATTATAGGAATGCTCAATGGTCGGACACACTATGGAAATTACAGCTTGTGTTAAATATAACAAAACACAAGACCACGCAACACTCCCCGCTCAACTTGTTAATTGGCACAGACAGTACAACACCCGTTATATGCTCGTTGATACGAGATTTGGCAGTCGATGGCTCTCGTCCCAACCGGGATGCTTGGCGCGAGATGTGTCGAGGTCGGGCGATTGAACTATCGCGTAAGAACCAACGACAACAGGACAGTTATGTCAACAAGGACCGGCAGGCTCCTCGCCGCTTCAATGTGAACGATCTTGTTTTTGTAATCAAGTTTTCGCAGGCTACAGGAAAACTCGATCCTGGCATGAGAGGACCGTATAAGGTTCTGAAGGTGCTGGCCAGTGGCCGGTACGAATTGAAGTTGCTGAGCGGTTCCTATGGGAAGACAACACAGGCTGCGGCCCAATACATGGTCCCATGGAAAGGGGAGTGGTGCCCCGAGACATGTGCAGCTTTCTTTGATGGTGAGTATGCACATGGTGAGCCTGAGGCTTTTTGTGGTTGCTTTCGGGTCTTTGACTCGTGGGGATTCATGCGTGGATCAAAAGCACCATTGGTACTGATGCTGCGGTATCGGTATGAGACCTACTGGTGCTGCGGTATCAGTAGGTACAGTTTCTGCGGAAACTTGCTTTGGTTTCTGCGGAAACCTGCTGTGATTTCTGCGGACACAGCTTTTGCATGCGAGACGTCTCGTTAGGAGGTTTTGTGAACGTGGAGTGTATGAGTTTGCTTTGTGATGGTTGTACGGGGCCTTGATAGACAGATGTATGGAGAGGAGTGCCATAATCAGTTGTCTGTTTCAGATGATTATAATCCAGAACAGCTGTCCATTGAGCCTAATGAAGGGCGCGAAGAGAGCGCGCCTCCGACATCACAACTAAATGATGACGCCGTGGCGGGGCCTTCGTCAGCTTTGCTGCCAGTCATAGAAACAGAAGCTGAGAGCTGAGCGATCGTTGCGCCGGGACGTCGCAAGATCAGGATAGGCCGTATTAGGAGATTTAATTTTTGTTCTTTAAATGCTATAAAAGCAGAGTGTTCCTTAGCAGCGGTTTCACTTTCTCGGTGTCGTTTGACCTGGACGGATCTCGCTCGTTTGCTGGCTGACAAGGTACCCTCTGTTTCGTATTTTTATTTTCTTATTTCTGTGTATTTTTGCAATGCGTTGTTGTTTCGTTTTAGAATGAGCCTAAGTTAATATTTTTGGAATTAATAATAAACCATTGTCTGATTTGTATTCTCAAAGTTTGTTTTTTTAAAGCAAATTCCTCTTCTTTGCTAAAAGTATATTAAAGTTTATGTTCGAACATTAGCACGTTCATCACGCAAAACAGCATCTTGGACCTTTATGAAATTTCGCACAAAACATAGTTCATAAAATAACCTACCTACATCACCATGCAAACGACGTCTCTTACGGCACTTTAGTAGGGGAAAAAATGGATAAACTTCTTTATCTTTTAGTGGACTTTTATTGTCCTTACCAGTTCCTAGTAAAACGACTAAAATGTAGTCAGAGACAAAGCGCAGACACTTCAAGTAGGTTTTTCTTTTTATTGCAGATGTCTTGTTGAAGTCCGCGCGCAATCATTTTATTTTAAATGGAAATAATGAATTTTCCTTTAAATATCTATAATTATGCTTCCTTTTCCATTGTTGTATTTATAACACTGCCATATCCAACTCGCCTGCCAAGCGTGGAGACTATGGAAATAACTTCCCCTTTCGTGGGCTTCTTGTAGTGGACTGTTATGGGCTGTGATGATGATGATATTTGCTTCTACCCACCACTTCCACGGCATCTTCTAAGACACACAATACATCTAAAATTTATAGGTCTATTTATTAGCCAATTTCAGTATAGTGTTTCAAAAGCATTCGATATGGACAACCGAAACATTTCTACGCCATCATCATATCGCCGTAAAGCTAACCCGTTTGAGCAAATACATGTGTATGTATATTTCGCAAACACCCATCCATTAATTGCATTACCAGCATCGATTTCTTTCTCATCGTTCTGCCCTCGTTCTCGTTTTTTCCCACTTAACCAACATTTTTATCGCACGCCCGGCCCACTGTGATGCGTCATTATATAAATGAATGAATCTTGCTTTTTCGCTTCGGTTATTATGAAAAGATGATAGGAAAGACTGGCCACACTCCTCTATTTGTGCTTCGGCTTTTGTATCTGCGATGCGTACTGCTGTAATTAATTATGGACTTCCGACTTAGTGTTATGTCCTCATGTTTCTACGTAATATTTTTGTGTCGGAAGAAAAATATTTGGGATTATTTTTGTTTATATATCATCAATCCTTTTATTTGCGCCGTTTGGGTTGGAAACGTTGGGACCTTGGGGCCTTAGTACCAAAAAGGTGTTCCAAGAGATATCTCCCGGCTAATCGATTCTACCGAAGACCCACGTGCTGGCGCTTACGTCGGTCTGCGTATAAGTCTGACAATTCAGAGAGGTCACGCTCCCAGCCTTATGGGGATACTTCCGCAAGGCACCGATTAGAGTCTGTTTGTTATTTGTAAACTTTATTTTCATACAATTTTTAAATAGTTTCAGTGAATAGTGAATAAACCATAAACTATGTAGGGAACATGAACGGTAAACGTGCCATATTACGGGATGTTTAATGGTAATTTTTAGAAAATGTAGAAATATCCTTTTATAGATCCTCCATATTCTAGAGGTCAATCGCGGGCCCTGCCACTTTGCGCGACTCTTAGGAAAGAGTTTTAAAATTTACTGAAAGCCCAGACCTTTTCATTAAAATTTTGTGGTCTTTTGTCTTTTTACGAGCGACGACTATCATCTCGTTAGGGAAAAGGCTCATCCGTCTGATTACAAGCAGGTGAAATGAGTATTATGAAGGTTCTAACATTATATATTATATTTATACCATGTTTTAGTAATCAAAAATCACGGTCCAATTGACTGTAAAGTTATAATACATTAATTTAAGCAGTCGTGTCGCTATTACAGTTTGAAATGATGTTTTAAACTTAAGTTGAATGATTAATTTTTTTTACTCAAACGTTAATGACGTTTATTCACAAAAGATTTTTGTTTAAAACAAAAGAATAAATGTCCAGACGGCGTGCTCTGGAAAGTGGAAATAATTCCTGTGTCTATTGAATGTAAGGCAAGCCGACTAACGCCTGTGCCTGTTCCAAATTCCAACCAATCATCTGTATTCCTGTTCGTGCCCACAGGCGGCACCCAATTATGCAAATAGGCGGAACCCCTGTTAGTTAGGGTTCAATCGTGTTTCAAATTTCGGTGGCATTAGGTCAAACATTCGTAGTGCCTAGAATTAGAGCGTCAGACATGTTGTCTCATCTGTTTACGGAGCGGAAATGTTTGCAAGAACTTCGATTTAACATGTTTATGTTCAAAACAAGAGTCCTGTGGCTTTAGCGAGTTTGTAATAATGTCAGGAACGTAATCGAATTTCTCGCAAACATTTGCTTTCTCAATCAATCCCTAATAGTAAAATATACAAAATCAAAATGACTTTTAAATTTTGGCAATTTCTAAGCAGCAATTTGTGTGATTGCAAACGATGATATGAATTCAGCGTTATATCATCTCATTTCATTGTCACTTGACGTTTCTTAGCGCTCATAGGAGTATTCATCAGGGTAATTGGGTTTTTTGGTTCCGTGCCTACCGCCCTGATGCCCACACGAAACAAAAAAATGAAACCAGGCTGTAGGGTACTCAGTTTTGTTGAAAAACGAACAAGTCGCCCTCTGATAGCAAGTAGTCACCGCCGTGCTTTGATACCCAAGGGGCCGCAAATGCTAATCCGGCCTTCGCCAATCATATCATATTAATTATCCACTCACAAAGGCCTTTCATTTGCAGGTTTACCTCTACTTGAATTTATTGGTACAGGTTATAGATCAGTTGATAAAGTGTTTATTCGCCTCTTGTTTATCCATCAGTCAAGCAAAAATACTGCAGGATTTGTTTATCTACAATGCAATTTGCAGACTCACAATACTCTGTAATTGGACTTTATTATAATACTTGCTAGCCCAGACAATGATAATAGCAGTTGTGATAGCCTAGCCGACAGGAAATGTCGGATAACTGCCGCCCAAGTTCACAAATACTAATATATTTTCTAAATTACTTAACCGATTTTAATGAAACAAGAAAAGCTCTAAGAATCATCTTGATTAAACTCTCAAATAGAGAGAACCGCATCCAAATCGGTCTATCTGAAGTTACGTAGACACAAACAGATACACAAAGCCACAGATATACATATACACACGTCAAACTTATAACACCCCCGTTTTTTCTTCGGGGTTAAATATTAAACATAAAACGCAGCTGTTTATTTTCTTTTACGGAGATCTTATCAGGCCAGTCTATGAATCGCCTTAATGTAAACTCGACACCCGCCAGCGGAAGTCATTTCATACCAATCTGTCATGTCACAGAGTTAATCATTTATGAATATAGCAGACGGGAAATTATAAGTGAGTTGAAGTATCGGTAAGTTTATTGTAAAGAAAAGCCGAGAAAATCCGTGCGAAGCCTTAATTACATACTAATCACGCACTGTACAAGTATTAAAACGGCGATCACAAGAAGAAAATGGGAGAGCACACTTTGAAAAGTATATTGTCATAACTAGGAAATATGGTAGCAATACGAAAGATTCATATAAAATTTATGACTTGTGGCATCATAAAGATTCTGACAATGAGACGTGATAAAGTGACAGCGACTTGTTTTGAGAGGTTTCTGCAAGATATGGGTATACTGATTTAAAAGCTCTATACTCGTATTTACCCCAGGACAAAACATAAATGTTATAGAAAAAACGTCCATTATGACAACCTGAGTGGTTCCGTGGTCTGGTCTGCCAAGCCAGAGATCTAGAGTTCGATTACCGGCCGGGCAGAGATTATAATGATGATGATGAAATTTAGTTTCTGTTACGAGTCTGGGTGTTCTATGTATAATAAGTATGTTTTACTATTTAATATAATATCTTGTGGTCACCTTCCATCTCCGTCATCGGACCCTCTACAATGTCTTCAAATAGTCCTGGTTAATTTTTCGCAAAAAAGTCATTCCTACTGATTACTTAGTATTTATATCACTAAATCATAATTAGAGCGATATTTACCTAAAAAAAAAGGTTGACAATACAATGTTGACAATTTGACTAGCCACATCAAACAGCAATATTTTATGCACAATTAAACTAGACTTTACTTTACTTTATGATTTGACTTTAATGAGCGATTTACCGCTTTTCTTTATACCATTTTTTTACGTTATTTGTTGATTTTCGAAATTCAGGTATATTAAAATACTAGTATTTTGCAAAAAAATATATGTTACCCATGACGGTACAAATGGAATGGATATATGCAAAATAACGTGCCAGCGATTGTGAATGAAATAAACATAGATACAGATATAGACATGATTTATTTTGACATAACAAACATTATCGTATCTCAATAAAAGGACACGCAGTCACGTTTTGCTCACTTTTAATTGGCTTTACCTCCGTCTGTCCCGGCGTCGGTAAATATTGAATGCCAACTCCCGAAATTCTAATTTCTATAACGAACTTTGCAATCTAGTAGCGTACGTGACTTCCATGCGAAAACATATTGCCACAGTTATTTACACGGTGTTTCGATGTTGCAATGAATATTTTTGCTGCTATTTTTTGGTATCAGCCGGACGTCGTTTTGCGGGAATTTTGCGTTTTAAAATATTTTGCGGATGACATGATGTAGTGCATTGTCGCGGTGAGTTTGGAAAGTGAAACGAATTTCAGCTATCGGAATTGTTTATCGGAATATTTTGGTATGTTTTAGGGTTTCGTAGTAAAACAAGGAACACTTAGCCATAAAAAAGGATAACTTGACAGGTAGGAATAGCCATAGAAGTTTCTATTGCTAATCCTAGGTGTAAAGTTACGCTACAATTATTAATACGGGGGTTAAAGCTTCACCATGCCTGTAGTTCGTATTCGCTGATCTACTCTGGCTGTAAAACTAGAAACAGCTAAAACATTTTCGATTCTATTCATCGCAAAATGCACTAAATGCTACTATCGCTAGTGAAATACCACCTCGCTAGCTAGGTGGCGTCATTCACAGAAGCAGGTATTCATAAACTTCTGTGAATGACGCTGTTAATTTTTACATAAACTTGACGGTGTGTGGATTAAAATAGGTGGGATCAAGCCTATTTTTGTCATGCCACTTGACAAGCTGGTGAGTGGCAGGCATAAGTTCCACCAAGTTCAGTCTCGATTACAAAGCATGGTTTACTCTAAAGCACTCCAGTTTTAAAGTAGATTCTTCTCCAAGAGTATATTATTTATTTATTTAACAGTTTATTGTGCACAGGAAATACATCGTAAAAAACAGGCAAAGTAATAAATGGCACAACAGGCGCTACTTATTTCTAAAAGAAATCTCTTCCAGCAGGCCTTCGGAAGCGTGATGTGATCATGAGACGCCGATAGGACGTGCACAATATTACCTATCTCTAAAAAGGCATATATATATATAAGTATATTCATTCTACTTATACACATAAATACCTACAAATATATACATACACATACATACATACATATCGATACTATATACTACATACATATACATTATCTACAACTTAGGAGCACTCTGTGATAGATAGAACTCTTTTACACGCTTTTTGAAAATGGCAATAGACTTTACATAAATAATATATATACAATATATATATAATTATGGCAGTATAATTTACATTAAAATTATATCATTACACAGTTTCCACCAAACCTTAATTAACCAATTACGTAGGAAAGCAAATACGAATTTAAGGCTTTATTACGTAATGGTATAAGCCTGCGGCGATTACCCCATACAGTGACCGCCACAAATGGAAACATTTTCACAAATTATTATCACTTACGGAGAAAATATTTATGCTGTAGTATGAACCATACGTTTCCTCCCAGTCGGCGGCTAGCACATTAACTGTGATTTACAGATAGCATTTATCAAAAAGCCATCCCTCCACAGCGTCCATCCTTATTCATAAATGATGCTATGCCTCATAGATACGAGTTGATTTCGTGGCGTCTTGACGTTGTGAATGGACCTCATCCCTTATAGAGATAAACTCTTCCGCGGAACGTTTTACCTTAATTTTTATTTTGTAAATCTGGTGCTTTGCCTTGTTGGAATAAACCCTTTTGTATACAAGCAGGAATTTCTTATTCACAATTTTTAATCATATATATGAGTAGGTATCGCGTTTGATATAGGTTTTGTTATGTTATCATGTTAATTTGATTAGTTATCTTAAAAAGCTGAAAGTTTATGTCTTCCCTTCACAGCAAAACATCCTAGTTTCCTGATTTATGGTAGAAATGTAGGTCAATACACGTATTGCGACGGGGGACCAAATGTAAATAAATGACTTTTAACGGATTACGTATTGATCATTTCAAATTCGTTGGACATTTTGCGACATCTTCGATATTGTCATATATTATCGAAGATTAATTTCAGTGACGTTGTAATATAGTTTTTGGCTAGGGAAAATGTCGAATTTAAGATGTCACAGCGCAAGAATCGCCCACCTGGACCAAACTTTTACACTATATTACGACATGAAACACGATAATTACACTATAATACGTTAAGGAACAAATGACCAGGTGAAATTCAAGGCAGAAAATACCAGAGTACGTAAATACATACTCATACTAAATCTATGGAATATACAAACTACTAACTAAAGAAAACTTCTTTAGTTCAATATTTTTATACAACGTAGATATTCCGCTGTACCACGGTGTCTTATCTCCATGGGAAGGCCAAGAAACACTGAGCTGGGAACTTAATAAAAAATCAATTCCGGCCGGGCTGGAAGCACTCGAATGCCAATATCACTAACCTGATATCTGATACAAGCTTCCTATAATTTTATTACTTGCCCGCGTGGCGGCCATGTTCGGTAGGGATGCGCAACGCCTCGATAGTTTACGTACTCGGTTTATGAATACAGATGGAAGTTTGTTGCTCTTTCAACTACGATCTTCTTGAACGTACTCAGAGAAAATTACAGCGCGAAACATCCGCGCCTGTACTGCTGAGATATGCTGAGAATTAATGGCGCGAAAACGCACGGCACGTTTCTATGAAGATGGCCGACGGTAGTTCACGACAAACTTGCAAAAAGTAGTTTTTAAAGTGGAGACCTTGAAAAGTACTTCGGTAATCATTATCTTGTGTCGTATCATGTGTGGCGATGCGCACAGTCCTGTACTTGTCTCACAAGTTGTAAGACTGGGTATTCCGCCTACGCCGAGGCTGCTCCTGAGAGCTCGTCCAGGCAAACGCCTCGCGACTTTGGCCTTGCGGACCGTGGCACGTGCGCACTCTGCTCTTCTTCGCGGCATAGACATGCTGAATGCTTTTCAGGCATCGGCACGAGAGTGTAACACATTTGTCACCAATATGTCTTTAGGTGGAACGGGCTTTTCTTATCATGCACTTCTGTCGACAGTTATCTATCTCTCAAAAAGGTTGCCTGGAAGAAATCGCTATAAGCGATAAGGCCGCCTGTTGCTTCTCCTGCTGTTAATTTTAAGTACCAATTGAATTCTTTTGATTGTGCAATAAAGCGTTATTCATTCATTCATTCAGTTGTGAATCGATGGATGGAATGGCGAAACGTATGCCTGAGATTTAGTTTAATAAGTTTTAATTTAATGATTTGAAATATTTTGTGTGTTAGTAATCAAGAATGTAATATAGTAAATAAATAAATAAATTATATTAGATACAGGAACTCCCCTTGCTGGATATATGCCTCCCTTGTCGCCTCCACATCATTAGCCTTTGTGTGTACTCATCTGTTATTTTACAACTCATAGGACTGCCCAGTTGTTTATCTCATGGGAGTCGTCATGAGTACTACGCATGCGGTACTCTCTCTGCAGTCAGTCAGTACCTCATGATTGATGATCGTGGTCTGACGAGCACATTTTAGAGTACACGAAATGCCTCCAACCGCTCCTATCCATCGCCAGACTCACCGCGTCATACAGTATGCACTCAGTTAAATGCGAAAATAATCCGTTACTCCGATGCTATATGATCAAACATGCTGTTAATTAACGCATGATATAGATTTCGATTTTATTTATTTCCCTACATAGTCAATATATATATAGATAGATACATAAATTATTTATTGCTCACACAAGAAATAATTTAGTTTTAAAATACATTTTTGTGGAGAGATCATCTAGGAACAAAATATTGAAAACAAAAAAAAAATAAGTTATAATACATGACTGGGGAAATGATTTACACAATGTAAACTCATGTCGAGTTGTAAGAAAATGGAAATATGTTAGATAAGATAAATTCAATGTCAAAAAGAATACTTCATTATTGTAAACTCACATAGAAATGATAATACATTAAACATGTTTTACGAAATTATTATGATTTGGCATTTTATAATTTGCTAAGTGAAACTAATTTATAGTGCGAAAGTACTCGTGGTCCAGCAATCAAAGAACAAACAAACACACGTCCGCTGTACGTGTACCTACATTCACAAAGACACAAAGTTGCATAGATCCGAGGACGCCCTAATCCCCAACACTAGTCGGCCATCTTGACTCCCCAGAGATATTATAGTGCGGTTATTTATTTGAGCGTCTTACGTTACCTTCATGAGGACTAATGTTCATGAATTATGGAAGAAGGAATTTTGAGACTCACCTGTTCTTGAGCAAAACAGTGGTTTTCTTGAGAACGGTCGCGGTAGCGAGCTTCTACTTGACTGAAGCTTTACTTTGGATGGGGCTTGTGAATTTTCATGAGAAGGTCTCAGTGAAATTGCTATTGAAAATGTTATTTTTAGGACGATAAAAGGTTGATTTATAAATAGGTATTGTGTTGTCTCTGGCTCTGCAAATCTTTAAATATGCAGTAAGCTAGAAATCTAGAAGCATTTGAGCACCTTGGGCACTTTTGAGCGTAGTGCTACTTGGGGAGGGCTATTCAAGTAGTTAGTGTCGTTATTTGGCTATCTCTGGTGACTTATGCAGATTATTTTGGTTGTGATGCTGGTTTAGCTTTTCCCATTTCTTTGACATTAAATTATTTACTACCCTCATTGACTATCCGCATTTTGGACTAAGCATTATAGTGAAATACATTGTATTTGACATCAAACTAAATAGATTTCACTGAAAACTCACACTCAAATTGAAAGTACGTTTCTAGTAAATATTTTCAAAGTCAGCAACAGGAACATTAAAGCATTATTACATAAGTAAATCCCTTCAACTAATAAATACAACTTAATTATTAAATTATCTAAAATCGCATTAAATCTGTAGCATGATAGATTGAGACGCAGTTCTCTATATATGAAGCCTGAATAACGGTGGCGGATGTAAGGAATATGTGAATATTATGATAATACATCAAACATCCTTAACATCTGATTTCCGTCGTCCAAATACTCCCGAACAGTTCCATAAATCGCATCAAAAGTACCAAATCCGCAAGCGCACCCATTGTTCCCAAAATTACCGCTGCCAACCCACCTCGAAACGCGTGACTCTTTTTCTCATCACTCGACCAAAATGAGCGGTAACTTTAGTAACTCGTGTCACTGTCCTGTCCTGTGTCCCTTTGGTGTCCCGTAAACAAAAAGTTTCGGGACACAGAAGGGGAGGACAACAAACTAGCCCCATCGATCAATCAAACTGGCGACAGCGGAATTTGTAGCCACGCGTAATCTAGTTACGATGGCCACCGTACCTACGACTGTGTGGATAGGTTAAGAGACTATCAGCCGTGTTCAGAAAAATTACTATTTACACCTATAAGGTCTTACAGTGCACGCCAACGTAAATTACCAACTGATAAAAATGAAAGTTACCAATTATAGAGCCGTATTGAATGCAGTGCGTTCACTTACCTGACACATAGTAACGCAACTTTACTTAAACAAGTATTTTTATATTAAGATTGGAGGATTTTAAAAATACAACTTTGAATAACATTTTATAACTTTTTACATTAAACAAATATAGATTCCCTTTGGAAGCATGTTAGTTCCTTATTGCGTCACATTTAGTATTATCGTTGTCGCCCTCAACTGTATCTTACATTTAAGACTAAGCCTGGCTCAGGTCATTAAAAACGGCAGTACTTCTGCACTCCTCAATTTGCATTTAAAAGGCATTTTGTCTACAATAATGAGCTCCCAGTCACAATGTTTCTTTTAAATAGGAGCGCATAACAAGCAAGAAGCACGTAAGTTGTATTGCACACGAGAATTACTCCTCCACTACTAACTACCTGGTACCTGCGCGACGGCGGCCACAGCCAGTCTAACGCCCATTGGCCAAATTGAATAAACTACGATAACCAATCAGCGCACGCGCAGGGGCGTGGCCTAGTGGACCTCCGCCCTATTTTGATACGCCCAAGAAGTGTCTCACAAACATACACAAATCTAGGCCTAATTGTGCCGAGTATAGTTGCCGTCGGCGAATTTACGCACGTAAAAAAAAATGGATGTTTCTGTGGTAAAGTCGTCCTCTGAATCAGAAATAAACCAAGTGGGATTAACTAGCACACCCCGAAACTATGTACCTACCCGTTTCAAACGAGGAAGGGAACACGGGACGCCTGAATGGGAGGATTTTAAAAAGGAAATGAGGGAAATGATTTCATCCCTGTTCTCCTCTCAACGAACCGAACTGCAGGCTATTTCTTCATATCAAAAAGAAATCCAGAAAACTAATGCTAATATTGAGAAATCCATTACCTTCCTGGCTGCACAGTATGACGAACTAAGAAGCCAAGTTAACTTATTGGAAATCCAAGCGAAGGATGATCGAAATATCATTACATCTCTCGAGAACAAAATCGAAGACTTAGAAAGAAGAAATCGTACAGGCAATCTCGTCATAAAGAACGTCCCTAAGCAAGCCGATGAGTCCAGAGAGAATTTGAAGGAGATGTTTTCGGTACTGTCAAAAAACATAGGTATAAACATTAGCAACTCCGACATCAGTAACTTATACCGAGTGCAAGGAAAAAAAGTGAAGGAACAAAATGCTCCTGTTATCATGGAATTATCATCTACTTCCCTAAAGACTGAATATCTTAAACAATGTAAGTTATATAGTAAAATAAATAAGTGTAATCTATCCGCTAAACACCTAGGCTTACGAACTAATGAAGATGCTCCTATATACATCTCTGAACAACTGACACCGAAGGGCTCTCGTCTCCATTTCCTCGCTCGTGATCTAGTCAAATCCAAGAAATACAAATTTTGCTGGACCACTCACGGCAAGGTTTACGTAAGAATGGACGAACATTCCCCTATAATATTAATTAGTAGCGAGTCTCAGGTCCAAAAATTAATGCTTTTGTGACTAAGTCTATGTATACAATGTTTGGTTAATATGTACAATATAACAAATGTTATTCACCTACACCTGCAATACTACAACTTTTATTCAATACCTCACAAAAATCACTTAGCAATGCTGCCCCTCGGCTGTAATAAACATACACATGCATTTCAAATCATTATAATGACCACTAATAAAATATGCCTAACTATAACATACTATATGTATAACTTTAAGGTTGATGATTATCTGCGATTTTATAACAACTCATTTTTATTTAACTACCTACGTGTGAATAGCAATTTAAATGGGTACAAATAGCAAAGTATTTACTGATATTATAGACAATACTGAATTCATAAGGTGCGACCAAATTAGAGATCCATCTCAATGCTTAGAGATACTGGAACAGGGTCAAACCTATAGCAACGGTAAACTTTGTTTATTGAGTCACAACATTCGCAGTATCAACAAAAATTTGGACAATTTTCTGGTTTTCTCGTCTTATATTAACGTACAGATAGATGTCTTTATTTTTAGTGAATGTTGGATAGGTCCCGATTTTGTCCCCCCGACAATCGATGGATATAATTCATTCTATACAAAACTTAGCTACAACAAAAATGACGGAGTGGTCATATATATTAGAAAACAACTGCAATATAATGTTTGCGAGCCGGCTTGCGTGTCTGACTGTAACTGTCTGGTTGTAACGGTGGACAATAGGATAGCCATACTTTGTATTTATCGGCCACCAAGTTTTCACAACCTTAGTAAGTTCTTAGCCTCTTTAAATCAATTCTTGCAGTCACTTACAGTCAAAAACATCATACTCACAGGGGACATAAATATTGACACTCTTAATACCAATCTAAATGACACCAGTGATTACTTAGAACTTTTAGCCTCTCAAGGCCTAGTGCCGGGCATAACTGTGCCTACACGCTCACCGTCTAACACATGCCTTGACCATTTTATGGCTAAATGTCACTTTCCTTGGCAAACAATAGTATTTGAGCAAACTGGTATTACAGATCATTGTCCTATATTATTTTATTCTAATAACTCAAATTGCACAGAAAGTAAACAACCGCCTAGCATTAACACTAGGATTGATTATGAAGCTGTTTCGGTCTATTTGAAGGAGATCGATTGGAGTGTCTATTATAACAGTAGTGATGTAAACTGGTGTGCCAATTTCCTAAACGACAAATTGCAAAATTCCATTACGAACTATTCAATCTCTACCAAAATAGCTAAAAGGCGAAAACCCCTGAAGCCATGGATCACGGTCGGTGTGATAAAAGCTCTTCGCAAAAGAGATTATTTACATAAAATCCTAAAATCATCCTACAGCGATCACATGAAAACTCTGTATGTCTCTTATCGTAATTGGTGTACTAAAATTGTTAAATCACTCAAACAACAATATTATAAAAATCAGCTGGCAAAACATTCAGAAAACATAAAAGAGACTTGGAGAATAATTAAAGAAGTGGGTAATATAAAGAGAAGTGATCAAACGGCTGCTGTCTTGCTTGAGACTAGGGACAACCCCACAGATTCACTAAATATAGTTAACAACTACTTTACTTCAGTAGGGAGTGACCTAGCCAATATCATCCTTAAAAAATTAGGAACCACTGAGACTGAATTGGCTAAAAGGTATGTCTCTTCTAAGAGTTCTGATTCCATGTCTCTGTATCTGACTGATCTGTGTGAAATAAATTCTTTAATATCCACCTTAAAATCGAAGTGTACCCCTGGTTGGGATGGTATAGCGAATGATTTTTTTAAAAAACTTAAACCTTTTCTTTGCGAACCTATTGCTCACCTATGTAATATTAGTTTCACGACTGGGGTTTTTCCTGATATCTGCAAAAAAGCAATAGTAACTCCGATATTTAAGACTGGCGATGATAAAATTCCAAATAATTACAGACCTATCTCACTACTAACTACACTGTCTAAAATAATGGAAAAATTGGTTAATAAACGACTTGTCAAATACCTGGAGTCTAACAATCTTCTTTCAGCAAATCAATATGGTTTCCGAGCTCGTCTTTCTACTGAAGACGCAGCTTTAAATCTTACCTCTAAAATAACGGAACATCTTGAACACAAAAGAAAGTGTGTGGGGGTGTTCTTGGATTTACAAAAAGCATTCGACACTGTGTCGATTCCAATATTGCTTGCCCGCTTGGAAAATATGGGAGTTCGTGGAGTGGCACAGAGTTGGTTTAGAGATTATCTTTCAGATAGGACTCAGATGGTTAGGGTTGGAGGACATGCGAGTGATACTGCAATCTGTAGGTATGGTGTACCACAGGGCAGTACCTTGGGTCCGACGTTATTCCTTGTATATTTAAATGACCTCTGTAAAATGGCACTGAAAAATTGTGACACGTTTATGTTTGCAGATGACACTGCACTAATTTTTCACGGTTCTACTTGGGAAAATGCCCGAAATAATGCTGAATGTGGTCTGTCGCTGGTGTCTGCCTGGCTCGAAAATAGTCTGTTGTCGCTCAATGTCTCTAAAACCAAATACTTGTGCTTTAGCATAACCAGCGCTGGTAACCCCAAAGAACCGTTTGCCCTATGCATGCACACCTATCCATGCAATCAAAGTCACAGTGCCCGAGTAGCCTGCAATTGTCCAACTTTAAATCGGGAAAAAACAGTTAGGTACCTGGGAGTGATGATCGACGAACACTTGACATGGGAATCACACATTTCTCTAACATCTGGACGTATCAGAAAGTTAATGTTTGTTTTCAAAAACTTAAGAACAGTAGCAAACAACACTTTACTTATAAGAATATATAAAGCCCTTGGGGAATCTTTAATTACCTATTGTATCTCGGTCTGGGGAGGTGCTGTGCAGTCACATCTTATACGACTTGAAAGAGCCCAAAGAGGTGTATTAAAAGTACTTATGACACTACCATTTCGCTTTCCGACCTCTCAACTATATAGAAGGACCAAAGTTATGAATGTGCGTAAGTTGTTTATTTTCCAAATCATACGCAGATTTCACACCAAAGAAATTCCCTTTTTGCCCGCTTTGGATAATAGACTTGATCACTGTGTTGTTCCCTTTTATAAAACCAGCTTTGCTCAAAGGTCTTATACTTTTCTCGCTCCCAGGATATATAATATGTTGAATACCAAACTGAAGCTAAAACAATACAGTAATTACCAAATAAAACAAATACTCATGGAACACCTATTGACAATAGAAGAAAGCGATGTTCATCAACTTTTTATGATTTTAAAATAATTTTTTTTTATATGATTTTAAATTGTTTTTTTTTTTTTATACCTAATTTGTACACGTCAGATGTTATGCATGTGTAATAATAGTTATACCAATAAACTGTTTTTTTTTTTTTTATCTTTTCTATCATTATATAGAATCGGCATCGAAATGCAAGATTTTATGGAGATAGTGAGGCTCCATTATTTTTGATTTATTTTATATATATATATATATATATATATTTCTGTTTTACAGATCTCATTATGTTAAATTTATTAATATAACTCCTTGTTGATATTATAGTAGACGTGTATAGAGTTGTAGGGGATATATGTAATAGGAAAAATGTGCTATGTAAACTGGGGGTGAAGACCTGGTGTCCTGTAGTACGGGTTGTGTACAACCTATAGCAGGCGCCAGTCTTCACACAAAGTTTGTGTTAAATAATCTAAAATTGTATTACTTAAAAAAGCCTGTATAACACCCACTACATGACTACTTTGTGTGAAGAAAATAAATAAAGTTATATTATTATTATTTTAGATTTAGACTATGACATAGTTCAAGAGGTATATTAGAGGTCTCTTCAGAGGCAGGCAACAAATTAGAAGCGCCCCTGGTGTTGCTGATGTACATAGGCGGCGGTGACCTCTTTCCATCAGGTGGTACGCTTGCCAGTTTGTTTGCCGTATAAGACAAAAACAAAAAAAACGCCAAAAAAAAATTAATAAAACTTGGAGTAAAAATGAAACATTTTGTAAAACATAAACACAGTGTGTTAAAGGAAAATATTTTGTTTTTGGTGGATTTACATACCGGGTGCCGAGAATAATAGAACCCAGACATGGTTTACCTACATACCTATTCTTTATCATGATCGAACAGAGTATTATATTATACCTACTTGAATACGGGTGTTATTTTAGCTAAAAACACGTTACTCGTCATTCTTAAGTGTGTTTAAGAATTTGATGCAAGCCGTCCTTAGTGAGAGTCGTGTATGATATTAAAAAAAGCTGGAAGCAGTAAATAAGCAAATGTAGTAGCTAAACTAAGTACCTTAATAAGTAACGTATTACACGCATTCGCGGGAAATGTTATCACTCTGCCAATGTTCCCCACCTAATTTTATTAAAACGTACAGCCGACTGACATCAATTAGAGGGAACCTTGCATCTGACGTCATTCACGACTTGATGACGTCATAAAATTTCCTCCCAGGCTGGCTTAAATTTATTATAGGAGTCGTTACTGGGCAGTAACTGTGGACCTCAAAAGATAGCCATAAACTCGAGTCTTTATAGGTGGTAATAGGTATATTATTATCATCTTGATGCTGAAGCTACAAACATTATTCGCGAAAATAAAACGCGAGTAATTAAAAATCGCAATTTGCTGTACAATGAGGAGTGTTCTAAGGAACTTTTTGATCTGGTGTCCACAGCACAATTCCGCCATTGCACCACCACGTACTCATTCCCATTACGTAGACCCTTTAGTGGCATCCACGCGATGATTCGAAATAACGTTTCTCGCTCGTGCGATACGGATGTGGAATGAGCCCCCTGCCATATTGTTTCTTTTGAACTATAGTCCATATGGGATCGTTGTTGATGCGTACTGATGTTGCTGATGTATATATGCGGCGGTGACCACTTTCCATCAGGTGGCCCGCTTGCCTGTGTGTCTGCCGTATAACATAAAAAACGTGTTGTTCCCACTAAACTATAATAACTTTTATTTCTTTACAAGCAATCATCTAATTCTAAATATATTGTCGCATTTAAAATATAACATGTTTAGGATGATGTTGGGGCTTCGAAGGCACTGTAGTGCATCGGGCATGTTTGCGGCAGCAAGGACGGATGGTTTTCCCGCTATCATGCGAAAAATGGTTGCGTCAATCCTGCAGAGTGTCCGGGGGAGTCATAACAGCCTCCTAAATATGTGGGCAAATAGGCTGGACTGTTCCATGGTGCAACACTGGCTTAAACTCCATGTTGCATCTGGGACCTAATTTTTATTAATAATATATTTGCCAACTAACAATTTGACATTTTATTTGAATTATGAATAAATTTTTTATTTTGACATTGTAATAAATTTAATGAATTAAATGTTAAATTATTTGCTTACCTGATTAATTTTAACAATATATTATAAGTAGATACTATTACTAACACAATACAATATGGGCTGTTAAAATTTTGATTTAAATTGGTCTGAAAGAAATTATTTAGGGCCGATTTTTCAATCCTCAGAAAAAGTTTATCTGTCCAATAAAGTAATACACTGCCAAATTAAAACGAACTATGATCCTTTACAATTATGAAGTATTGATACCATTTTATTTTAGTCGCACAATAAACTTATCAGACTGATATGTTTTATCTGAGGATTGAAAAATCGGCCGTTAATAATAATAATTTAAGCTGATAATATATAAACAAAAAACTTTAAACAAAAAACGTTAAACGTCATCCATAAACGTGTTTAAGAATTTGATGCAAGCCAGGCTTTAAGTTTAAGTTTAAGAATTAATGGCCTAGGTATATAGAAAGAAAGAAAGAAAGAAAAGAAAGAAAATACATTTATTACACATAGCACACCACGACACAATAACAGTTACAATTACAGACAACGGACACATTAACATTTAAAATATCTTAATAAGACAATATAATGTAGTCTCCCATGACACTGTCGGTGCCGCAGCGGCTAGCGCAAATGGTACCCACTCAGCATGTGCTGTGAGGCGCATGAAACGACTCACAGCGCTGGTATTCTGTGGGCCCATTGTTTGGGTACGTTACGGGCGTTATACTAACTAAATAAAATAACTAAAAATAAATAAATACATAAAAATAAATAAAACATATGTAGATATGGTAGATAAATAAATATTATTTTAAACATAACGGCACATCTGCTGGCCGTTGCGCAATCCACCCGTTCCTGCGGCCTCGCTATGTATGCCATGGTGCAGGCGGCGGGGCAGGCTGGGAGGGGACGCCGTCTCGCCCCACACCCCGCCCAGCCTACCCAGCCACCACCCGCTGCCTAGACGCAACTAGATCCCACCCAGCCCAGCCAGTCTCCGCCTACTCGCCGGCGCATACGCATCTGTCCGGATATGACGTAGGCCCAACTCACGTGGTTACGGAAAGTCGGGTCGGGTCGCGACAAATAAAGCAAACAATAAGTCGACTATAGTGCTACACGCAGTGAACCTAATGTTTTGGTTATAGTGCCAGTGCTTATTACCCAATTATATGATGTTTATGTTCACGTTTTCAGCAACAAAATTGTTCAAAACGGGTCGTGATTCTATTCCCTCCATCGTAAAGTAGACAAACAACAAATATACATATAATGTAATTAAATATGAAATAAAAAACTTTAACTACTTACATAAAATATGGAACTATTTCATATTTCATTTATTTGCTGTTAAATGGTACAATATGGTTGTTAAAATAGGTCTAAATGTCGCAGTTATATTTTACGCGTGACAGTGAGACATGGACCGGCAAACCTATGTCGCCGTTGCGTGTTAGTATCCAATCGATCATAGGACCACCATTTTCACATTGGTACACAGTGGCCAACATGTGGCCACAAACAGCACAGAAAGACTGTAAACAAAACCTCGTGACTGCACCTACCATTTCGTTGTTCATATCCTACCGTGGATTTATAGTTTTTACAAGTCCGTGCATGTTGCGTGATTGTGACAGATGTCATATGACAAAAATACGTGCGGTGTAGGTTTTGAGACTTTCGTGGTTATTCACTACACTTTCACCACACATATTTTCGGTTTTGTATTGTTTTTGTACTCGATATTTCGATGCAGTTGCATGCGTAATGGTGAATGCCATACCATAGATATGTCCACCCTCTTTCGGATTCGACGATTACCCTCACCCACTATCAACACTAACAATACTAACCGTGGTAACAAACCCGATATTATGTGTGGTGAAAATACATGCGGTGGTTATATGAAACTAGCCGGTATCAGCGGCTTTCACCCGCGCGTTTTTCAAACCCCAACAACTTTCCCGCCGGAACCTGTTATTTTCCCGGGATAAAAAGCATATTTTATTTTAGTCAGTATATATATAATAATGTCATCATCATCATCTTGGCGTTAATGTCCCGGTTGTGCTCTCGCGCACGAGGGCCTGGGGTCCACCTTAACCATGATCCACGATTTGACAGATCAGGCAATTACAGTGGAGCGACTGCCATCTGACCTCCGTGACCCTGCTTACCAGGGGAACCTGACCAGTTTGGATCATGGTTACACATTTAGTCACCTGAATGTGCAGGTTTCATCACAATGTTTTCCCTCACCGTAAGAGCATCGGTTAGTATTCAACTAATGTACATAGCTCAGAAAAGAGTCATTGGTACATGGCCGGAGCGGGATTCGAACCCGGTACCTCTCGCTTACTAGTCGGATACCCAAACAGCTCGGCCACCGAGGCTCCTGAATATATGATAATGTTATCATTCTTAATTCTTTTTTAAAATCGGTCCAGTCGTTTTTAAGTTTGTTCGTTGCGAACAAAAACATAAAATTACAACTTTATTTAAGTATAATAGGTATTAATTATTAGTAAGTTAAAGTATGGATGACAGAAGTATAGGATGGCTGCACTGTACGTAATGGCAAATCAGACTTCAGCCTGCCTTATAGTATACTAGTGTTTATAGTAGAAGATTTACTTTTCACCTACAAATATATGTTTTACTTCATGAACAGAAGTATACCGATAGACCAAACCAAGTTTCCAAAATTAAGCCACAATTACACAAAATTCTTAAACACGTTAATGAATGACGTTTTAACGTTTTTTGTTTAAATATCAGCATAAATGCATTTAAGAATTTGGTGCAAGCCGCCCTTAAAATAAAATGAGGGACTACGTGAGAGGCGACTTAACTCAAAGCCACAGTAATAATACCTAATACTCATATAATTCGAAGACCACAACACTCGACAAGATATACCCGCTTTACAAATTAAGCTAGAATTTAGTTCAATCAAAATCGTAATTAGTCTCTGCCTGTCCGTGTTGAATGCCCAAGAGGTGTACATGTATATGTATGAGTATGTAGATATATGTAACAACTGTCTTGGCACGTATTAATGGAGACAGTAGACACTCCTACATTCTCTTCCATTTCACGGCTCGATGTTGAGAACCCTCCCCTCTAATGAGAATCGAACCGGGTGGGTCAATTTCCATAATATACAAGCTTACTATTAGATTACGAAACCCTAAATACAAAGGCGTTTAGGGAAGAGTAATGAGTTGCGACGTATCTGCAATACGCAATGATCGGCATTGGTGAAATAAATTAGAGATGTACGGGTATCCATGGCTGTAATTACGAAAGTTGGAAAGGAAAACACGGGCTCGAAAAGATGAGTAAGAAGGTTTTATTGAGAATTAGTAAGCTTAGCTTGCAGCTACGTTCGTGTTAAAAGATATATATTATTATTATCAACATCATCATCATCATCACCACAGCCCATAACAGTCCACTCAGGACTTAGGGCCTCTCCCACTAAAGGGGAGGCTTTTGCCATTATCTCCATGCTTCGCAGGCGGGTTGGAGATTGAGCGTAAGTATTATATGATAAGTAGCTTATTTTTTACTTTGGA
Source organism: Blastobasis lacticolella (assembly GCA_905147135.1). Classification (NCBI taxonomy): domain Eukaryota; kingdom Metazoa; phylum Arthropoda; class Insecta; order Lepidoptera; family Blastobasidae; genus Blastobasis; species Blastobasis lacticolella. Next base: position 8,314,084 of record LR990056.1, read on the forward strand.
GTAAGTTGAAGATTATTATTTTTGGACTCGATAATACTATTTTATTAGTATTTTATGCACAATTATGTAACTTTCCCTTGCCATTTTTTCGTAATTAGTTACTGTAATTCTTATTCACATTGACAACTCACGATCAATATTCAATTTTGGTGCACACTCTTCTCCTAAACATTATAAAGACCAAACTCAAAAAGCAATTCCACGTACTCATTCCCCTAAAACTGTTAAGGACGAAAAAGTAACTGCCAATTGAACTTGGTAACGAAATCGTAAAACGCGAAAGCCGTCCGACCGTCTAACATCCGCCATTTTATGATTCCCTACTTTATTGACCCTTAAAATTTCACACAATCAAACGATCCTAAAACTTCTTACAAGTCAATCTTTCTTGTTGCTAATTACTTTTCGGCTTCTCTTATCATTATAAAGTTTTCGGGCGCCAAGCATTTTTGTTTCGGCCTGCCAATTTCAATTGCGAACGTTTTTGACTTCTTGACCTTTTTCACTCATTCCGTTTTCCTTTTGTTTCTCGTTTCGATGAGATTTCTTTTCTACTTTCGCTTTCTTTAGGCTCTTAACTTTTTTATACAGCGTACTGGCCTCTCTCGTTAATCACTCTATATTGGTGAAGACGAACCAAAAGCGTACAGTTTTTTTGAAATTATTACATTTATTTATTTCTCTCACAACATTTGTAACATTATGTAGGTACGTAGTTACTACATTAGGTACTTAATATGTAGTGAGAGCCTGGAGACTGAACTAGATTCGAAACCGATATTCGTCACTTCCATCGCACATGTTATCGGGTTTGTTACCACAGTTAGTATTGTTTTTACGTCGATATTTTGACACCCTACTACTCGTAACCATGACGCATGCAACTGTGTCGAAATATTGAGATAAAAACAATACTAACCGTGGTAACAACCCGATAATGTTATTCGGTTGTTACCACGGTTAGTATTGTGTTTCACACATGTCGCACATGTGTGCGATGAAAGTGTAGTGAATAACCACGAAAGCCTTAAAACCTATATTCATCACTTCAACTGTTTTTATTACTTCGTTTATCATTATAAACTAAATCATATAATTATAAAATAATATCACTATAAATTAAAACGCAAGTTTTTATTTTTATTTTAGTGTAATAAATCATTATTTATTTATTTTTATCAACCAAAATTATATTTTATATATCTATACATTTCTATGCATGACTAGGTAAATATTGTACGTCATAAATACGAAGTGATTCAATATGTCAATGAAGAACTCGCGTCCTCACAATTTGCAAACTAAACGCGTCCATTGTACCGTATTTGGTCCGTCGATGTCCTCATCAATACAATTTGAGTCACGTACGAGAACCACACTTTACCTTAGTCCTATAGTGAGCCGTCAGTTACAATACCCTTTTGTAATATGTTGGTGGAATCCTCCACCTTTTAGACCTTTATTTGCGAGTTTCTCTATATTGTTTTGTTTGATTTCAAAAATTTCTAAATTGGTTCTTCAAGGAATGCAGGAAGCTTCTGCCCCCAACTCTGCTGGCGCAAAATTCGAAGATATTCATAACGCGTCAGTCGGTATGTATGCTAAATATCAAAAAGTGTAATTCACGGTAATTCGCATTCATTGCAGTCTTTGGACACTCAAGTCCAGCAGTGGACCATTGCGGGCTGTTAATGTCAACGCAACATATTGAAAAGCGGAACAGAATAAGTACAAGTTTCTCAGAAACGAGAGTGAATATAAAATATTACGTTCACGAAAAAAGACCAAGAGCCGCGGTTTACCTAACACCTCATTCGTTACGTAAAAAAACATCTTGGAATTGTAATAGATTTTGATTCATCGCTCACATTACCGGCGAATCATCTATCTAAATGCGTCACAGCGCCAGCAAAATACATCGCCGCTGACGCAGGATAAGTGGCAAGTCTCACAAGTTATTTACCGTACCAAGATGGATGTAAACCGTCCATTATCGTATGTCCCCCTTAATCAATTTAATGGTGAACGGATCACCAAAGTTGGTTCTAACGCCGCAAAGAGATTAGGCGTCCGATAATATTGCCCCAAAGTGCCTCCAGTTTGCTAAGTACGCCCCGTTATAAACAAAACAGCTTTAAATCCTGATACAAAACTGTCTTGGGACGTATCGGGGTCGCCGTTGTTGTAGGGTACCTATAGTTATCGTAACATTGTTGTTTTAGGCGTCTTCCTGACCGGGTCGTCTTTCTGAGCGTTTTCGATTCGTTTTGGTTTCTATACTGAAAATGTGTAGATTCTTTTCTGAGGGTTTTCAGAGGGTTTCTTGACTAAGAAGACTCTATACCATAACGACACGGTAAAGAATTTGCGGCTCTATTTCTGAACTCGTTTCGTATCGAAAGGTTTTAACTTTTTGATTTTCGGTATGAAATTTTTCTATTTTATTAATTCCATTGGCAACATTGAATGCGAACGGGAAAATTAGCGTCATGCATCAAAAAGCTCAACCTTATATTGCCAGGTGAGATGGCAGCGAAATACCTGATTATTTAAAAAAACAGAAATAGAATGAAATTTTCATGCTGTAAGGAAATCGTCATGAATTTGACGGTTGTTGATATGTCAAAGCTGTGTGCAATAATTGCGAGATTTCACACAATTTTTTATCGAATACTCATTCAATATTAAAGTTAGTATTTTAATAATCCTCACTTTATTCCAATTTTAGGCACTGGAGTGTTTCGGAATGACTTCTTAATTAGTTCGACTGTCGAGTTTGCAAAGTCATTTCATTACACTCGACTTATTATTTTTGGCTACTTTCTATCAGTAAAATAATATCTACCTAAATACTTACTAGACTTTCAAGGTCGTATTCTGAGACCATGATGAAAACAGCTTTTGTGCGTGACTTTATTTGCCTGATACTAAATTTACCTAGGTAGTATAAATGTTTGGCCATCTCTTGGCCCAAACTATTTGAGTATCAAAATATAATTAGCAGCTTAGATAGGCTTTGTCTATCTTCTACGAAAATCTTTATATTCACATTGTTCTGCCTCGGCAACCCGCGTGACGGGGCAGATGAAACTTTCATCCCATCTGCCCCTAATACAAGCTTGTAAAATTTTATGCTGGTTTCACACGAAGGCAGAACAGTGCACAGTACAGTATTGCTACTGTTCGAACGCACACGCCGAGACAGAACTTTACTGTCTTAACAGTAACCAAGGCAGAACAGGCTCACCGATCTTTTTTTTCGGGGCAATTAGCTCCCCCCACCACCTTTCTCGCTAGTCTGTCTTGTGGCTGGACTCATGTGAACGCGAGGGCAGTGCAGTGCAAAGAGCTGGTCAGTGTGCGCGCACGGGTCCAAAGCTTTTCTTTTCTAAATATTTAACTCGTTACAATTTCAATTAGCCCATCCATAGCTATTCGTGTCACAATTTTGAGCAATTGGCGTCAATGTTGCCGTTGTCGTCGTAGACGCTCCATCGCTATCACTCGCGGACTGTCCTATTTAGCCCTATAGTTTAACGTCACTGTCCTTCCAAACTGTTCTGTCCTACTATTCTGCCTCATTGTTCTGCACTTGTTCACACAGCATTAATCATGTACAGAAAAGTATGCAATCTCGCTCTAAATCCCGTCAAATGAGTCACTTCCATCTTGGGGCAAATGAAACTTACCGGGGCAAATAACACTTTCTCCCATTTGTTGCTAACAAGGTATCAATTAAAACGATGTTTCCTTACCAATGATTTGTACGAGCACATTACATTTATTTCCGTTTCCATCAATTTTGCGACTTTATTTGACCCTCAGACTATAATTGCCGACTTAAATGCGCACAAAATATTGCTCACTCGCGCAGTCACATCAGAATTGAGCGTTCTTCTCACTCAATGGGCAAATTGCTTCCTTAATTCAGGAAAAGATCTTAATTCGAGTGCGTAACTCGTAAACTGGGGCCAAGTTCACATTTCGAGCACAAGCTGGGTGTAGCGAATCGTTTAACTCCTCTACCTAACAACCCCTGATACAAAATTAATCGGTGGAAGTTTCGCAGATAGCTAGTTAAAGGGATCTCTTTAATTGAACGCCTTAAGAAACTTTAGATCAATTACTTAGCCCGAGTTGTAGGCTAGACAGTTGCCAAACTATGCGGTTTGAAGTTTGCGATTTAAACCAAGTTTGTTCATGACAAAATTGGACTCTAGGCGTGTGTTATATGTTTTCTTAATACACTCGGTTACAAGTTTGGATCGATCAATCGCGAAAGAAAAAGAAACTTTTCTTGTGAAGGATTCATTACTTAATTAGGTAGGTTAAGTACGTCCAATAAATCAAGCTCGAAAGGTACAGTAGAAATAAGACCAGAATAACGTAGATCTTTACTATTCTTGTTCTTATTTATTCATATGAAAATAAGTTCAAGTGGTAGTTTGTTTGACCAATTTATTTACCTATATTGTCAATTTATTGTAGACCCATATTTGAGGTAGGATAGTATTTTAGAATATCCCTAGTTTTTTACTCAATACTAGAGAGCCAAATAAGACAAGACCGCCACACCATCTGAAGATATATTGTGCTGATTTGGCTGAAGACCCAGCTAAAGATTCCGTTTCATTTTATGTACCTTATTACGCAATCTTTTTTTAAATTTTAAATTATGAAAATCGGCAATTATTCATATACCTATTAGTTTCTAATGCCGCTTAGTGACAAACTAGCAGACAGCCTAAAGATAGAAACCGGTATCTGTCGCCCATAACATGCTCGATTCATTGAATGCACGTAACAAAAATGCATAACCGCAGGTGCATTATCGTTGTGAAGATTAATATAAAATGTCTATAATGGTGATTTATTATTTGCAGTTTCAAACAATAAGATAAATAAAGTACAAAATTGCTGGCTGTTTTCCGACATATTGTGTCATAGTATGGCAAGTACGCAATCTCGCTCTAAATGACAAGGTTATTTCAAGGGGAGTATATATATCACAACTACACAAGCGAAGTCGCCGTTAACAACGAGCACATTTCCAAAAGCTCCTACAGATATGATTAGTTGTTAGTAAACAATTAGACACTTGAGTAATTGATTGCTCGGAAAATTCTCGGCTCGCTTCGGAATAGTTCGGCTCCAACTTTTACGGTCATGCTCAAGGCTGAACGTCGATAGCCTGTACTTATACTTCGAAGGCATGGATACTATACATTGCATAGTTTTACCACTTGTAGCTGGAAGAGATAAGTTAGCCATTGTTTGCTTCTATACATACATAATTTATAACAAAAAATCACTTCCGGCCGTCTGCCCCTATGTATGATTAGATCTTCTGAACTACGCAACGGATTTTGAAACGATTTTAAATAGAGTGATTGGTAGTAATAGTAGGTAGGGGTAAAGTAGGTACCTATAGGGTAGGGGTAGGACGCCAAGCGAACGAAGGCGCGCCGAGTCGACTGGTCTTATAATAAAGTAATAATGTTGAACTGATGTTCGTGAGATTTGGACGCACTCTAACATTGTACAATACACACTCGTAATTTTTAACTCGCGTAATACATACTTAATATAAACGTGTTATTTTAAACATAGCACGAGCCGGCGCATTTTAAAATTCCTTTCATTTTCATTCATTGAATTTTTAACGAACCCACCTGATTATATATTCAGTCTTCTTTTGAATTAAATACTTGGAAAGCGAATAAAACGTTACTTTATTGATACAAAATACAATTATACTAGGTTCCTATAATTCGGTTTCTTTGCTTTCTTAAAGCATTTAATGCTATCAATGTCGCTGTTTCAAGCAAAGCAAAGGGCATCCCATGCGCCAGCAATCGATACTAACTGGGCCCGACGGCCAGTTAAGTAATTCATTAGAATTCACTGCCAGCTCCCGCTTGGGAGCAAAAAGCGTAGACAAGTACACATTCATCAACAATTGGGGGAGCAGTTCCCCGAATTAAGTCGTTAAAAATACCGGCACAAATTGATTACCGGCATACAAACATCAGGCTAAACGAGCCGAATCGAGCCTAGCTCCCGGGGCAGCTATTTTTATTTTTCGAAAAAAATTCATCACAATTTATGTTGGGAGAATCGCGCGGGTCCAGAACTTTGTTAATTTCACTCCGAAGTTGAACACTCGAGGGCGGTATTACGCAGACGCGAGCGGGAAACTCTAAACGGTGGGGAATTATTGTAAACCGAAACTTGCCGATAGCACATCGACGCGAATGGTGGTCGAGGTGTCTCGTGACGCTTCTTGTGGAGTTTGAAATGTGAGAGATGAGCGTACATGTCGTCAGCAAGCGATTCATATACTGATCGCTCATAATATTGTAGTCTACTAGCTCTGTAAAAGTGTGGGCACCAGTAAAGCAGAATAGCACCAACCCCTTACACTTGTGGGTGTTGTACAAGGCGACTAACGTTCGAGGCAAAACTTCTAGTCTCTGTAGGCTGGAAAATGGGCAACAGCGTTTTCCATTGTTATATTTACAACAGTGCGAACTGAAACCCAGCTGCCAAGCGTGGAGATTATGGCAATAACGTCTTCTTTCGTGGGAAAGGCCCTAAGTCCTGCAGTGGACTGTTATGGGCTGCGATGATGATGATGACTAACGCTGTAGGTTAGCTAGCTCTAAGAAATTTGCCGTAAACGATATGACACGTCTGAGTGGATCGCGTTTGTGCTACTTATTATTAATCGGTGTCAGTCAAACAGTGTCGGGTGCCAGTCGGCTCTCGACACTGTTCAGTCTCAGACCAGTATCAGGGTCTTCAGCGGAAAACCATACTTCACATTACTACTTTCTACCCACCAAAGACGACACCACAGTGACACTCAACTTGCATGTCAAAATATCGGCGGCATGCGTTGGTTTTGGTGTGTATTGCACTTAATATTTTCCAAATCAACAAATCTCCAGTATCACAGTTTTAGTAATATAAAATATAGACTATTTCAGAAATGTATTAATTTATTTAAAACCTCATGCACATTACAGTACAATGTAATGTACAATACTCGTATATCAGAATTAGAATGCATCAGATCAGAAATTGTACCCAATTGCACCCTATTAAACGGACTGCAAAGGCCACACATTGTACTAAATTTGAGTGGTCTCTCCCCATTGGTTCCAGTCTGTGGTTCCATATTTACAGGGCAAAATAGTTAATAACGCTCCAACAGTGGAAGTGTATTTTACGACAATCTCTGGTATATTTTAATAGTTCTGCCGAGCGTTTACAATTTAGAGGCAACAAATTGAGATTAATATACCCTCTGGGCGGAGGTACCACGGGTAATGGACGGAAATGTTGTGAACACTTGTATTGCGGTGACAGATTTAGTATTATAAGACCAGGGTTGTGCTTTATGTGGCGGAACTGAGACGTTTTGCCTCGTATGAATTAATTGTTTGTGGATATTTACTCTGCCAACCCGCATTATGTTAGCATAGGATTAAGGCCTTACTCGCTAGTTCCAGAAATCCTAGAATTATGTATTTATAGGCACTGATGAAGATCACATTTATTTAAAGCCATAGTATACAAATTTAGAAGTATAGAATATTTTACCAATACCATCCCAAGCTAGGGGTGACATTGACAAAAATAAAACTCTAAAATTATTTTTTATGTATGATTAATGAATCACTAATCAAACGTCAAAAAAAACGACGGAAAACAAAGCTTATCCATTGAAACACTGGAATGCGGCAGTCCATAAATAAAAATATGCATTAGATGAAATGTGTGACTGTCTCAATAAGGACGATGACTGTCATATTTTTAAGGAAATACTAAAATTGCCTTTAAAATATATCAAACGTACCTATGATCTGTTTATACTGACTTGTACTATTTGGTGAACAAACAATGCCAAAAATCACGACTTGCCGTATCAATCACGCTACGTATATTGTGTATAGATGTCGAGGATTATACAATAAACACATAGAATGTGAATTTCAACGAATAGTGCTGCAGTTATCCATTTAAATACATAATTTCCTTAACCAAATAAGATAATCCCATTGTGGGATAAGCCCGCCTTTGCTTTGTAAACTGTTTTGTAACTACTGTATTTATTAAGCAATAAAGAGTTTACATACATACATACATACAAGTCAGTCTGGACAGATTATAAGTCCTATGTTTCTGATAATAATTTTAATTACTTACTAAAGTATTTTATATGAATCCTTACAGCATTAAAGTTTTTAACACCCAAAATCCTACTGTCATTAAGTTACCCTTACTGCCCTATAAACCAGTCCATATAGCAATCCAGCAGTAAAAAATCACGTTTTCTTTTAAGCTGATACCGTGGCAGGGTCTCATCGGCTCACGTCCGTGCTCCAGATTTTCTCCCCAACAAAGTACATTTCAGGGTTCATAAAATCGGAACTACTAAATTAACTTAAGCCGAAGAGCCGAAGTATAGTTGACCGGTCACGTCTAGCGCCGCTTTTGTCGTCACTCGATTCTTATATCACGTACTTCATTACTCGGAGACGAACGAGCTATTTCGAACGTTTTACAGTGATTTTCGATTATCCCAATCTAGTATAGTTCACTCAACGTGATGGTACAGTGAAATGTGAGACAATTTTCAAATAACAAGGTGACATTTGTCTTTAAAAGTACGGATAAACCTTCTATTTTCGTCTTTAGAATGAGAGCTAAATCAGATATAGTTCACTCAATGTGATGGTAGAGCAAAATGTGAGGCAATTTTCAAATAATAAGATGACATTTGCCTTTAAAAGTACGGAAATCATCCTATTTTCGTCTTTAAAATAAGAGCAAAGAGTACAAGTATACAGAACAAGTATTTAAGTCCGCCAATTGTGTTGTTGTGCAATAACATTTTTAAATAAATACAATACAATAGTTATTTATAAAAGATGTAAGTATAAGCCTTGATAATGAGACACGTAACTCAAACTATACTCCAACCAAACTATATTATACTTATATTATTTATTGTATGTCCTTTATTTACGTACAAGTACATAGTTACATCTTCGTCCGTGCCTCACTCAACAGGGCTCACTAGAAACCGGCGTCTCGGCTCAAGCCGCCAGGGCAAAATGCTGAGTAAGGTCCTTTTTATACACACACTTTACCACAATAAAATAACTACATAACGGTACTATGTAATGTTTATTGTTGTACTTAATTAAGTACCTATTGAAAATTTTTGTCTTTTTTAAAGTTTAATTTATTTTATATAAGTATAGGTTTTAAGACTTTCGTGGTTATTGACTACACTTTCACTACACATGTTATCGGGTTTGTTACCACGGTCAGTATTATTTTTTTCAGTCAATTCGTGACCTTGACGCATGCGACTGCGTCGAAATATTGAGGTAAAAACAATACTAACCGTGGTAACAAACCCGATAATATGTGTAGTGAAAGTTTAATTTATGTTTTTGTTTGCGGTTTCAAAATTAATTATTCGAATAGGTTTTATTTAATCTTATTGTTTTGTTGTGTTTATTCATAAATATTAACGTGTGTGGAAATAAATGTATTTAATTTAATTTCATAATAATAACTGAATAGTAATCGACTTTGCTTACACTTCATAATATTCCAAATACCTCAGACACGCTTAACACACATATTGTCATAACTCAAAATTCAAAATCACAGGAACTAATATACTTGGCATAAATACGTATCTGCGTCCAAATAACTGACCCCAAATCGAGAATATAAATAAATATTTCCATATAATTAGTATTAATATATTGTGGGATTCCACGTGCTGCTGCAGTCATTTGTCCGGGTCTATGCATTCGACGGGATCAGCCGCGGAGACGGCGGCCCGAGCTAAGCATGTAAAGTATGCTGGATTGAAGTCGACGTTCCCGTTTGTCCAGTGGCAGGTGCGTGGAGTTCGGAGGCAAAATATTAGCGGAATGTATCGTCGTCTGCAAGAAAATGGATTGGGTCCATATGTTCTGAGCCTGGTGGTACCTGGTGCAGCGGATTTAGTTGGCAATTCAGCGTGGAAATGCGGTTTCCGTAATGGGCAGTTTTGAGCGTATTACTTGGAGAGGGCTATTTGAATAGTTATAGCCATTCTTTGATGACTCAAATAGATTATAATACTTATTTATTCCACAAAGTGTTTAAGTTTATTAAATTAATTACAAAATATACAGACTTATCTAACTTAAAGCTAAACAAAAAAATAGATTATAATTGATATTGTTTATTAATTATATCTATCCGAAGAGCGTCGGTGGCCGAGTGCTTACGGTATCCGATTTGTAAACGAGAGGTACCGGGTACGAATCTCACTGCGGCCTTTTACCAATGATACTATTCTGAGTTATAAATGTTAGTTGAATACGTACGGATGCTCTTATGGTGAGGGAAAACATAGTGATGAAACCTTCACATTTAGTCGACTGATTGTGTAACCATGATCCAAAACTCGTTAAGGCAGACCCCGGGTCCTCGTGCACGAGAACATAACCGGGACATTAACGCCAAGATGATACTTTTTTAAAAATTAGTATTATAATAATATTCAACTTGATATTAGACGTATTGTCAGACACCATCCGCGATTATCATAAGGTACCTCCATGGCCGGTCATGTATGCTGACGCTATCGCGCTGACAGACTCTGACAAAGGGCGACCACTCCAACGTGTAAAAAAGTGGAAGGAGGCACTTGAGAACGGCGCGGCGGTCTGGAGATTAATGACAGAGTATATGGCTTGCACCAGTGCAGATCCCCAAACCGTGCGCACAGGCGAAGACGAAGTCAAGTTCACGGATCAGGTCAGATACATGGGATCTGTACTGTGCTCAACCGGGGACATCGAAAGCGAAGTCAAGGCCCGAATGTCTGTGACTTGGGCTGAATGGCGGGAGGTAACAGGTGTCATTTGTGACCCCGAAATGCTGATAAAAATGAAATTACCGGTATATAAGACCATCATTAGATCTGCTCTAATATACGGTAGCGAGACTAGTCACCTACGAGAGCGACACAGGCAGGAGCTGCGCTACACAGAAATGAAGATGCTACGGTGGATGTGTGGAGTATCACGGAAATATGCATATGAAGGAGAGGCCGGTCCAAGAAGCTAGGCCCAAGGCTTGACGTAGTCAAGAAAGATATGCGTGCCAATAAGCTCACAAATAAGAATGCAAAGACCGAGCGAGGTGGGCCAGGACTAGCAAGAAGGCGGATCCTGGGCCTCAGTGTACAACGCGTTAGGCTTCGTTAGGCAAATTAGTTGATTTGAACGAATTTCATAAAAGTTCTGTTCAATAAGTGAGTTGCTCTTTGCATGTTATTCTTGAATTAACTATACGGTTCTTAAAACTACGATTAATATATTAAAACCGAAACCTTTTTTTACCACTAAGGTGGCAAAAAAGCTTATGGCCTGCCTGATGGTAAGCAGTCACCGCAGCCTATGGACGGCCATCCTATTATGTATTTGTGTAAGCTATGTTATTGGCTATCGCTACAGCTTTGTATTAGGTAGTGAGTCCACTCATTTGTCAGGTTATAAATTTAAAAAATCCAATTTACGCGCGTGACGAAACACAATAACGACCCTTATATTATTACAAAGGGTATTTCGTACACAATATGCTTTAAAACTGGTTCAGTCCCCCTTTAAAAAGTGTACAACATGATATTTCTGTCTATCGGCTAAAATATTCGGCAAAGTAGCAACCTGATTGCTTCCTCACTAATATCCGTATTTACAACTACTCACAATATCTACCATCAATATTGTAGCTTAAAATTCGCGATGAAACTGAAATAACGTTTCAATTAAAGCACCTCCGCCGATGACCGATGCAATATTCCAATTTGCACCGTGTCATCGGCTATTTATTGGGGGAAATCGAAAACATTTTCCCTTCGTTTCGGGAGTGGCGTATGTGCCTTCATATCTGGAGGATTAATTAGTTCCCGTCAGAGTCAGACCGGGACAAAGGGTGCGGGGGAAAGCAATTTATCACAAGCGTGGACTAATGCGGTGGATGATAGCAATGTATTCTTTATCGCAGGAACAATTACAGTAGCAGTGTAATGACGTTTCATTGTGGCGGACGAATGTAGGGTTATCTCGGCTTGGTCTGTTCATGACGATAAAGACCTCGCGGTGCCTTTTTTATAGTTCTTACCAACTTTGTGGTAACGAGTTCAATTTGCACTTGCTGTGTAAGACAACTTAAAATATTTTTCTATGAAATCCATAGAGACAGCACGATAACAATATGGTGCCCATATAAAATGTACAGCGACCCAAAGTTGATCTTGGCCTCCGACACCAGAGATCGCCACCTCTTCCTATCCTGCGCCATCTCCTCCCAATCGAGGATGCCTTAAGGGTTTGTTTTTAAAAAATTTTAAAAAAATGAAAAGGAAAGGAAAAGTCAGAACCAGGTTAGTACTTGGTTCTGACAAGATGCGACCAAAAAGTATATGAGCAGGAAAGGACCATAAACTTCCAACTACAGACATAGGTGACCCTATTCATTCGCTCCTTAACCAACAGGTGAGATTGCGGTCAAATCATCATCATCATCGGTCGGTCTATTATAATATAAAAAAACACGTGTACCGATTAATTAAACCGAAAATTACATTCTATAATTTGGCATTCGAATACTCAATTCTAAACAATATCTAAAACAATTTGATTCACTTTAGCCCGCATCCCTGCAGCATTGCCGACTGGTGCATTTACTATGTACGCCACATCGATGAACATGGCTGATTATATCTTCATAATCTGAAGCTTTGGTTAGATTACATAAATGACATTTAAACAAGATACGTAGCAAATGTTTACAGGCGGAGTGAGCATCCCAAAAGACTAATTAGGATGTGTATACAACTTCGCTCTCAAAATGGATCTGATATCAACTGCCAATTAAAAACTTATCCACTCGGTCCCCAAGGGATGGGGCTCCATGATTGTGTCAAAGATACAGAGATATTAGTTTGCAAGTTTCTAGGTAAGTACGAAATTGTATCTGCATAGGTAATATATTCGAGATACCTGGTCTGGCTAGTTTGTATATCACGTAAGTGGGCGTTAGTCACGTAAGTGACTAGTATATTTAAACTACTAAACGAAGGAGCTTAAATATACTTGTCTTTCTCAACGAATGAGTTATCGTGGATCATGGTCATTATAATTTTTTATACAAATCAAGGATAAGAGTAGTAAACATCCTATCTGTATACTTCATATATTCTCTTTAAAATACTGTAAATAATCATCGTGTTTTGTCTAGAATGGTTGTAAAAGTATGGCCCAAGTGTGGCCCATGGCCCTTTCTTTTCGACGATAGCCGTGGATTTTTGCTAGCTCTTGCGCGGACTGAGGTATGGCTTTTTACAGTTTTTGGTTTTTTTACTAAAATATTGTTTAGCTTACACCTATTTTTAAATATTCTTCTTCTTAAAAATTCTTATGGATTTTTAATTTGGGAAGTTTCGTTCGCGCTCATGCGGGTCGTTCATTCAATGCAGTGCCCCTTCCCACCGCCCCACCAGCCCCGACGCAAATTCAAGATTAATATTCTTCAAATTCAATTCAAGATTCTAGATTGATAAAAAGGTCACGTGTCTAAGACATAGTTGTGCAGTCCAGTTTTTAAAGTGATTTTAAAGACATTTTACGTTAAAAAATAGTGGAATTCGTTAGAAATTTCAAGCTATCTATATTTTTTACAACCTTTATTTATATGAACCAATATTCAAGTCTCGTTTTGCTCCACGCAACGAAAAATAGTAAGTACATTTATAAAAGTTCAAAATAATAAATCGCATCCAAAGTTAACGTCGTTGCGAACTTTAAAAAAAAAATAGGCATGGAATTTCTAGACGAATTGACAACATAATTTAATTGCTATGCCAGGGAACGGTTGGGTGAGTGATTTTGTTTACGTTAATCATTTCCGAATGACCGAACAGTTTAATTTATGAGTGAAAGGTCGAGTTTCTTTGATGAATTTCAATGTTCATTATAAATGTATAGCAACAAGTAAGGATCAAATTAAAAGTTGATTTGGTGGGTTGGTGGGTAGTACTTATATGGGTCCGGGTGGATAAATCAGTATTTAATTTATCACAATTAATGCTACAAACATATACATTTTACGTAGGTATTACTTAATTTTGTACTTCAAAGGGCGCGACAACAAGAAGAGAAGGAAGGAGGAGGATAATTATACTTATATTATTTAATTATATTACTTTGGGATTGCTTATTGCTTTGAATTGTGGTGGCTACGCGGTGACTAGGGGGGCGTAGGGCGTTCACTCACCGGGCACGTAAAAGTAAAATCGACGGAGGCTCTTAACCTAACCTTTCTTTGGTTATTATAAATAGGCTTTCATTTCACCTTAACTCAGCTTATGGAAAGCGACGATAAGGTCGAAGGTGTAGCATGCGCGCCTAGAAGATACCTATTCACTATTAACTTGAAGACCCCAAGGTTATAATTATCGGGAATCAATGACTCAGGCAGAGTTCCATACCTAACGAAAAACAGACATTGCCATGTAAAGTTTCATCATTAATTTGATCGATGAAACGATATTTAGAGAGTTTCATTCTATAGGACGTGCATGTTATGCATAGTTAAAAAGAGAAAAACACAAGTGCCCTTTGTTCGACAAGTTAGTTGAGCATAATGTAACGATCCCGTTAAGGTAAAACATTTTAATTACCATTAGTGGTTCAAAAATTACGCTCCAACAATATAAATTCAAAGATAACCTTCATAAAGCAATGGATGCTAACCAAAACAACTAATTAACATTAATTAAATCAAATCCACCGCAAACTCACCGCGAAACACGAGTACGGAATAAGTAAACAGTGTTTACATTTAAATCTCGACATTTTTATTGTGTGAATTATTATTTTTACCAGCTGCCAGAAAACCTTTCAAAATACGACGAATAATTTATTATAATTCACATAAACGGGCCATCACTGTGACGTTCATTGTGAGCAATTCTCCATTTTAGTAAAAAAAATACCAAACCCTTACACTTGCAAAGTACTTGAATCTCAAATTCAAAAATCTAGTATTTAGCATATAACACTAAAGTGGTACAGAAGCTACGGCTACTTACTATCATGTAAGCAGCCACCACAGCAAGTCAGCCTGCAATTTACTGTATTGCACTAAGCTATTTACCTTAGCTTACCATCCTGCCTGACAGTAAGTATCCAGTTACACAGCTAATTTTGCTATGTTATAATTATAAGAAATGATCGCCTATTATTTTGCTACACCAAACAATTGTAGCAGACCTTTCTCATGAGTACTCCCGACTCACGACACATTAGTCTTTAGACGCGCCGTGAATGTCATCCAAATGCTGTTTACCGTTCAGCTACAATGTTTGGCTACAGCCTCTTATGATTCCGCAAATGTTACAATTTTTGGTACGGTGTTTGCCTAATGACAATCCCGTGTGCGGCAAACGTTGTCCGGGAACGAGATCTGAATTATATATTTCGCACCCACATAAAATACAATGTTTGCCGTGTGACAACGCGGTAAAATATGCATTACCGCCCGGGATTACGGCATATCTTGCTAACTTACACAACAAGGCTTGCAGCTTAGTTTTTCACAGAAAACCCCAGAGATTATGTTGTTACCTCGTAATATTGTAAAGGGGTAAATTTATACCCTCTTTAGGGGTAAAAACAAAACCGTTGTTACTTATTAAAGTGTTTGCCTCGGAAAGATTTTTCATGGGTTCGGATTGGATTTACTACTTTCACAGTTCTACTTTCTATGACAGGTTACTAGGTAGGAGAACCAAGGGCTGTAGCCCGATACGTTTGTCTGATCAGGTATGTACTGCCCTAAGAGTAGTATCACAGAGCAATACCACCTCCGGCGTACCGGTTTGCCGATGGCCCGCGTTTCTCTAAGATATAACCTAATGGCGAGGTATTTTGTGCAGCCATGTGACCCACGGCGTTGGTCACAACCCTCAGCAGTGAAGAATACGATGCAAGAAGGAGGCCTACGTATCCGAGTAGTGTCCGAGAATTCTATATGCTTCATAATTAATTTGTAGCGTGGCAAGAAAACGAACTAATTTTGATATAGAATAGGCTTTTATTTGCAGCAAATGTGGTAGACAGTTGTTAGGTACATGTTATTAAGGTTTCGTAACACACTTGGTATGCTTTGGTATGCTAATGTAATGATAGTACTGTATTTTGTATTCAGATGAAGTATTTCGTAAGTTAGAACTCCAAGTTAAACTTGACGCGTTAAGTAAGATCTGTGTTTTATCAGATTGGAACCACATTGGAATCGAATGCAAAGAGAAAAGGCTTTTTAGTAAAACAAACTGAGCAATTATATTGTTCCGAACATTTGAAGAGAAAAAGTACAAATTATGACGTCGACACAAATTAATATATCCTACCAAAAACATTTCTTGTAAAATTGGCTAGCCAAGCCTCGTAAGCTTTAAACAGTTTTACTGAGAGTTATCAGATCTCATGACGAGCCAAGCTCCTAACACTACAAACCTTCTTCATCACAGCTCATAACGGTCCACTGCAGGACTTAGGGCCTCTCCCATGAAAGAGTTACTACCATAATCTCCACGCTTGGCAGGCGGGTTGGAGATCGCAGTGTTATATAAATTTAATAATGGAAAAAGCTGCTGCCCATTTTCCAGCCTACGGAGACTCTACATCTATAGCCTTAAAAATATTAGTAGTCTTGTACGACACCCACGAGCGGAAAGGTTTGGTGTTATTCTACTCTGCCAGACACCACAAGGCCTACAAAGCTTGCATTTCAGTAATCATGGCTTGACCGTTTCATAGAACTATTGCATGACATAGGCTGAATGCTGTGCTCGACCGACTCGACGGTTTGGGCTGATGTCGTCGGTCGGACCAATATCAGTTGATCATTGTCTCTGTTGAGCTACGTTTGAATCTATGAAACGGCCAAGCTATGCTTTCTGACCAAATTGTAAGGTTCTTTGTGTGCAAATCCTAGCTTGCGTGCCAAATTTCAGCTTCCTAGGACTTCGGGAAGTACTCTATAGGTTTTAATGAGAAGTATACGAGTATTAGTATATTTTATTTAGTAGATTTTAGCTGGTAATAAATTTCCAAATATGAAAGCTAGACAAATGAAACTCTGTGTGCTTTATAAATCTGCTACTTATCCTGAGCCTGAAATTAGAGCTTTCAAGCATTACATATATGAGGGTCTGAAAATTCGACGAAACGCTTCCAAAAAATGTAGGAAACGTCCCCGTATTTTTACTCGGCTTGGCGTGGGCACTACCGTGCCCCCAGATTCGTCACTGCAGTGGACAGTCTCATTACTCTAAGCGATGTCGCTACTGACCTATATTAAATATTAATAAATTTTTGTCAAGAAGTACCTTCCTATTGTGAATAAAATTTTACGATAATTTTAGGATAATGAGAGCTGCTATACTCGTCCTTGTAGATTAAATAAAAGGTTTTTTAATAAATTGCTTTATTTTAGGTTTATATATTAGTAAGGTATTTGTTTCTTTTGACCAATACTTCATTGCAGTATTTTCATAAAAATACCCTAACAAAGTGTACATGCGCACAATTTTTGCCATTTGGACTTAACACAGCGCCATATCCTCGTTCAAAAGTTGTAAGCACTTGTGCAGGGTGTAACAGAAACCACTGGAAATTGCCGTGCTCCATTTTAGATGGAGGCAGGAAGGATAAAGTGGGATTTAACTTGTAGTTTGGGACGAGAATGTACAGTAACTATGGGTTGAGCATTGAGCAATACTTTCAAATTGTGCAGCCAGGAAGCTTAACTATAACGTATTTTATAAAACGAATCTTGTATGGTCTCTATTTATTTAATCTGTATATTTTTTTTATATAATGTGCACGTAAAATTAAGTAGCGCATTATATTATGTAGTATTTATCACTTTTGAAGAGGTTACACTTTAAGAATAAGAATTAGAACATTTATTGCCACAAGACACCGACACAAATTAACTAATTTAAAAATAAGACAAAAAAGAAAAAGAAAAACCATTTTCTTTAATATCTTTAGAGGTCCTTCCATGTTTACTTAACAGCAGCCCTTCTATTCAATACAAACATAACGTTTTATTATTATTCGACAAGACATAACAAGGGAGTGGTTTCGGAATGTGGTATTATTAATATCGAATATCGTGTGGTTACCAAGTTATTTATCAATATTACCGAAGCCAGCTCCGAAGCTAGCGCTACGTCAGACAACAAACATCTTTATGGTTGGAAGTAAAATAGATTTTCCCAGAAAGTTATACCATTAATCGAGGCGATTCCGTATTCAGACAAACTGCTTTAAGACTAGGGAATACCAATATTTTTTCCTATCAAACTTTTATACGTCCCAGGGATTCATTCATTCGTTTCATCTAGAAAGTTGATCATACTTCCAATGGCACCTGGTATGAGAGAAGCCGCCTCGAAAGCGAACTTTTCTAATTTTCCAATGGAAGTTATACATTCCTTTAAAACTGCCAGGGGACCGGCAATGACGAGCACGGTCACTAATTAAAATCGTTTAAATGTTTATTGGATACTTTGATTGCCTTTTGGCGAATTCCATTGTATTTTTAACAGGCTCGCGTCTGAGATTTTCTAATTTGTTTTCGGAAGGCCCAGCCCTTTCTACTTTTTTCCGGCTTAGGAAATTGATAAGCAGTAAGGTTTGCTGCTGGAAATTTTGATTGTTTATTGGGCATGGACTTTGAAGTCAGTTACTGACCGATGATATTGTCTTCCTAGCTACTGACAATTAAAGCTGATTTTCTTCGGTATATTTCTAGTATATTTAGACTCAGTGTAAATTCCGAAAAACCAACATCACGCTGGTGTAACCTTCTCACACCTTGGACTTTAAAATCACACCTAGGACTTTAAGCAGACACTGAGCAGGTGCTCCCTTGTCAATGAGTAGCATATTCATATTAATTTATTTGTAGTAATAGGTAATTATACATCGTCATTTAAAATAGTTTAATGAAATTGATAAACAATAAGGTTTGCTGCTGGAAATTTCAATTGTTTATTGGGCATGGTACCAGGTGCCATTGGAAGTATGATCAACTTTTTAGATGAAAAATACTAATAGACATCATCATCATCATCAATAGACATAGTGATGATATTATGGTGTTGCTGAGCCCGTCAATTGGAGGACTAAGGAAACTCTTAGGAGAGTGTGAGGCCTACGCTGAGCAACACGGCTTGAAGTACAATGTGAGGAAGAGTGAATTTATGGTCTTTACTGGCAAGAACAAGAAACCAGCTTGTGTACCACCCCTACTACTGAATCAAGTGCCTCTAAGCCGTGTTTCTCAGTTTAGGTATCTGGGTTACATTCTAACAGAAGACATGAAAGATGACCAAGATATTGAGCGTAAGCGCAGGTCCTTATCAGTGAGAGGTAATATGCTGGCCCATAGATTCACTCATTGTAATATTTCAGTTAAACTTACACTTTTTAAGGCGTACTGCCAAAGCTTCTACACGAGTGGGCTATGGACCAGGTTCCCTGAACGTGTTATTGTACTGCCCTCAGAGGGCAGTACAATAACACGTTCAGGTCGCTGTTGAGGCTCCCCCGTTACTGCAGTGCATCAGAAATGTTTTTAGTTGCTAGTTGCAGAAATGTTTGCTAATGCACATGTGGATGGTTTCCACGCAATCATTCGCAAGAATGCCGCATCTGTGGTTAAAAGGTTGCGGGGGAGCACCAACAGGATGTTGGCGAACAGGATGGACTGTCCTGTTATAATTAGATTTATTGACTTGCCTATTTGATTGTCTTTGTAATGTTCATGACATTGTGTAATTTAAGATGACATTTCCAATTGATATATTGATGAATTGTTTTGACATTTATTTAGAATTGAACTGACATTTACTTCATATTTAATAATGTACCTAATTCATTTCTTAAGACACTAACCTAGTTATTGAGACCTTTAATACAAACACAATATGGACAAAAAGGTCTGAAATAAATGAATTTTATTATTTTTTATTTTCTATTTATAGTAACTAATAAAAGTAAGGATTCAATTTCATTTAGGAAAAGTTGTACGTCTTTTATTAAACAGAGAGGTGGGAGAGGCCCCATAATGATATTCTTAGTAGTCTGATCTATATCTATACTAATATTATAAAGAGGAAATGTTTGATTTTTTGTTTGTTTGTTTGTTTGTTTGTTTGTATTGAATAGGCTTCGAAACTATTGGACCGATTCTTTCACCGTTGGAAAGCTACACTATCCGCGGGTGACATAGGCTTTATTATATTTTCTAAAAAATTGCGGATCATTAATAAAACTCGAATAATGTAACCCAAGGTGTAAAAAATACCCAAAAAATTCCTTACATCGCGTGCGCTGCGAAAACTATTGATGATAGAACAAAATAATGTACTACGACTTTGCAGAACACACCATTATCTACAAAAAGTGTCGCGACAGTATATGTCTAACTATTATAGTTATGTCACAATAAGTGTTCTTTATTTTCAAAATTTAATTTAAATGCCGCCGCTAAAAAACACTCTTTATTTGTACCTTGATATTAATCCTTATCAAACTAAATTACTTCATATTCACGACTGCTTCAATACCTTTATATAACTTTTTGAATTATTCAATTCAGACATTCCATTCGAAAGATATCACGAGTTAAAAAATGTGAATACTAGAAAAAAGTCGCGTGTTCGCCGCTCAGTCCGCTCGGCTATCTAGGCAGCACGGGGTACGTACGGGAGGGGGGAGTCAATGTCAAGAAATACGGCCGTCAGGAGCCGGGTCGCCCCCTTCCCTCTAAAATGGTTGAGGAGACGGTTGGAACTTTTGTGATCGTAATATGGTGTCCTTTTGTAACGGGACACTACTCAGTACATACTTAAGTATAATATAATTACTTCATATTATAAAACGAAGTCCCACGCCGTGTCTTACTGTCAGTCTGTACGCGATAAACTCAAGAACTACTGAACGGATTTTCATGCGGTATTCACACACAGACTACATAGTGCGGTTTCAGACAACGTGATTCATGACGAAGGTTCAGGTGTATAATTTGTTAAGGTTTACTACCCGTGCGAAGCCGGGGCGGGCTGCTAGTAATTAAATAAAGTGGCAAAGATTGGCTTTAATATTTTTTTCCCTAGCCAACCAGGCAATGTAAAGAAACATAATGTTTAACACGAGATTCTCATACAAAAACGAACCCACATATTTCCGGGCACTCTTTTGTTCTGATCTGCGGTCATCAAACTTTCATATTCCCTTATTCGAGGCCCTTTTTCCCCTTCATAGGCGTATTTTTTACCGTAACTGTCAGGAGCGGGGCGGCACCGGCAGCGCGGACGTGGTTTACAAAAATTCTTATTTCATTCCTCTACTAAAGGGAAAAGGCCGCAGCGCAAGGAAAACATGGGAAATGCCTTACAAAATTCATATTGCCGGAGTTGATTTTGTTTGTCATGTTATTAAATTATTTTCTTTCGCACACACGACCTATAAAGGAAAATGTAACCATAATATGCATACTAAAACCTTCATTGAGCGCCAATACTCATAAATATTACTAACAATGTCGGCTCAATTCTAGTATTCAACTTGTTTATTGTATTGTTTGTAGTATTCAAAATTTAAAATATACTAGTGGACCCGGCGCCTTTCGCTCGCGTACACCTACGTTACTTTTTTCTTGCTTACAAATCATCTTCTTGAATCACTCTATCCATTGTTGAAAACCGCAATAAAATCCATTGCGTAGTTTAAAACATCTAAGCATACATTGGTACAAACATAGATATATAATGATAGACAGCGGGAAGCCACCTTTGTTTTATACTATGTATATAGATGATTGCGCTTTTGTACTTTATAACCTCAAATATCTAATCAAACAGCAGCATGTTAATGATGCCAATAATTACCAAATAATGGACTATTAATATTCAAACAGAAACATTAGTTGCCGCAGAAACGCTAATTTGATGCCAGTTTCGATTAATCGAAGTATTGTAAGCTCCATCAGGACT
The DNA here is from genome assembly GCA_905147135.1 of Blastobasis lacticolella. Taxonomy (NCBI): domain Eukaryota; kingdom Metazoa; phylum Arthropoda; class Insecta; order Lepidoptera; family Blastobasidae; genus Blastobasis; species Blastobasis lacticolella. Next base: position 8,336,237 of record LR990056.1, read on the forward strand.
GTAAAATTAATTCTCTGAATAGAGCACTCCACAATATTACAGCCGTTAGCGTTAAAGCCTGTTTGTTTGAAATGGACAGCAATTTTCATTATGTCTAACAAGCTCTTTACATTTTTAACAGGGAACCCATTTCTAAAGACTTATAAATATTTCCTCCCCCGTTGGACGACGTACAAGAGAGAGATCCTATAAATTCTCTGGGAATAAATGATGAGAGATAAAATTTAGAACTGCTAATTTTCATCTTGTCTAAATATAGAGACTCACTTATTAAAAAAGGGAATGGGGCGGTTGAGGCCTTTGGCTGGCTGCCAGAATATTTTACCTGAAACAGAGAGGAAATATCGTCATTTAAGTGGGTAGCAGATAAATGATAGTTTTATACAGAAATTATCATGGTAACAATTTAGAACATTTTAGTAATCCCTTTCGGTTTAAAAATGAATTTGTACATACAATACAAAAGGTAGATAGCGTATTGTTTTTATCATAAATGAAGTTCTTTTTTTGAATTTCAAACGAATTTCCCAGCGCTAATATAGGAACAATGAAACGGTGGTATTAGCGAAATATTTTTTCAATTTTATGTAAATGGAAGTGATCCTTTGTTATCGTACCGAAACAATACTTCAGCACATTTTTTTTTACAAAATATTCCGTTATGTAAATAACATAATCCACTACACATAAATCATTATGACAATCCATAATACTCGGGCCGATCCAGGGATCATTACAAGACAGTTCCATCTGAACCCTAATTTGACACATCCATATCAGTCGGAACCCACCCTTTGCCACGGTCATCAATCAAACTGTGACAAAGTGGTACGTACATCTACCAGACACTGGAGCGAGCGACTTAATGACCTTTCAAATACCTCGACCTTGTACGGTCACGGTTTTTCCTGATACACGCAGTAGATTTTGGCATTAAAACTTTTGACGGTCCAACGAAAGACGTCATAAGTTAGATTTTTGTAAAGGACGTTTTTGTGCTTAAGTTTTGGAAGTAGATCATGGTTCTTGAAGTTTTTGGACATTATTGTATGTACTCTTTTTTTTATTTTTATAACTGTTAATTCTTAGTAAATGTTTAGTAAGTATTTACCGTCGCCTATGGATGTTTGCGATACAAAGGGTATTAAGAGATAGTTGATAGATCAATCTTTATTGCACACAAAAGAGTGTATTGTCGACCCCACTATCATCTTTCGCATCAATTCACAACCTTCCTTTCAAGAAATCAATGCTAAACTTATAACACGATAGCTCTCACAAATTATAGCAAGTCACTAATTATCAGCAGTCTGTACCTACCAATATTTTATTGTAGGTCTTGAGGCTCCTCCACATTTATAGAGGGTTTTACCATACATAACCTTCTTTGAGAGGCAGAAATATGAGACAGTGGCGTTGTAAATACTCAACAGCATAATCCCCTTGTTAGTTCAATCGGTAGCCAAATAGGCAAGCGCGCCCCTTGATAGACAGTGGCCACCAATGCAAATGGATGATAGCAACTAGGTTAAGGTATACGGTAGCAAAAAGGTAAAGATATTAAAATACCAATCTTATAGAGAATGATCTTTATGGTGAACATGTGTAGATGATGATGACCATTAATAAGCCAATAAACGACGTACATAATCATAGTTTCAACTTCTTTCGTAAGTTTATATATTCGTAATTGAATACGCCACTGTGACATTTATTTTTCTGTGACCTAAATAATACTTATTCCGATGAAATGCAGTTGAAACCGGCACACGTGACGCCGCTACGATATGAGTTATTGAAACAAAACAAATGGAATTGCACAAGTCAGTTGCATACAGCACAGCGATATTGTTTCGTATAATTCGAGTATAAGGCTTCAAGATTATTATCTTGCAGCTAGAGAACAGAAATTGGATATTTCTATCCGATATACAAGCGGTGGGTTGTATTAACTTGATCACAAACGTGTTTTTAGACTATCTGGATCGTCGCGACTTAGTTCGCGTGGTGTCTTACACAAAACAATGTTTAGTACCTGCATTTAAGTTAAACCTGTTCCTATGACTGTAAGGTTTTTTGGTAGTAAACTCAATTGATGAGTTAAGCTCGCCTTTGTACATCTATTATACCGTACTGTATGATAATGCCGTGTTTGTGTACAATAAATAATAATTAAATTAAAACAAAATTCAACGAGACGTAGAAACCTACCTCTTGAATCACTCTAGCTATTGATGAAAGAAAACCTAATTAAAATCCGTTGCGTTATTTAAAAGACATAAGCGTATACATTCACACATGGATAAACGGCGGGATGGGACTTTGTTTTCTTAAGGTATAATACCTATGTACCTAAAGATAGTGTGACATATAAGTTTCTGACTTTACACTGGTAAATCCGGATAAATCTAGGCTTACTCATTATTCGGACATTTCCTTTCGTAAATTAAATACAAATTTTTTATTGTACTTATGGTTCTACTATACTACAAAAATTGTAGGTAGCAGGTTCTTACAAAGTAGGATCTCCAATTAGTTCCTATGACATTTTCTTCCCTAAATCCCTACGTAAGTATTATTATTTATTATTATAACTTGCCGCACATGTTCTCATCAATAACAGAGCCCGTATTGGTTCCATTATTGCACATTAGCTTCCGTCAAGACTGGATTGGTTTTGCTACTTTCGTATTGTATACATACCATATATACACAAAACGTCTTGCCTTTTCCAATTTCCTGGCACTCTTTTCGCTTCTTTCACATTTCGATTACGTATTATATTTAATAAAATAATTGTACTTAGGTTAATTTCACTAAGCCCCGTAGAAGGAGTCCTGTGACCCGGACAGTTAGTTGTATCATCATCATCATCACAGTCCATATCAGTCCAATGCAGAACGTAGGGCCTCTCCTACGAAAGAGGATGTTATTGCCTTAATCTCCACGCTCGGCTGGCAGGTAGAAGATCGCAGAGTTATAAATATAACAATGGAAAACGCTGCTGCCCATTTTCCAGTCTATAGAGACTCTAGATATTTTGTCTGGAAAACATTAGTCGCCTTGTAAGACACCCACGAATGTAAGGGGTTGGTGATATTCTACTCTACCGGACACCACACGGCTACACATTGACATGCCGAATATCAAAATTGAAAGTTGTTCAACACGAGGCGAGCGATTTAAAAGTATAGTCACTGAAATTCGGACCATTCCTAACAGTTGTATCTCAAACTATTACTCAATATCGAACTTACCTACTCAAATAGGAGTGAAAGACATTTCGCTGGTAAGTAAACATAGAGCGCAAATGTTAATTTACGCTACACACATAACGGGAAGCAGGTATTAGGATCACGTCCTGTACCCAATAAAATTTACTGCTCCAAAAAACACTGGAGCAAAACGTGAACATGACAACCTTTAAACAGGGGCTATAGGTCAAGCTAGGAGCTAGGAGCGCTTTCATAAATAATGGTAACATAAGCACACGATTATTTTAAAATACCTTTGGGAGGCAAACGAGAAAGCAGGTCTACTGCAAAAATAAATTAATAATACATAGTTGAAAACAATCATTCGTATTAAGTTAATTGTATTCGGTTGACTTCACACTATGTATATGCTAGATTTTTATAAGTATAACTACACTAACCGACAGAAAAAGTCGGATAACCAAGTTTACTAAACTGAAATATTTTCTAAATATTTCTTACATAAATTCAAATATTTCTACAGAACCGGTTTTAATGAAATAAAATAAAGAAAACTTTCAAATAGAGACAATCGCATGTAAATCGGTCTATCCGATCGGGAGCTACGATACCACAGATATATACACAAAGCCACAAATACACAGATACCCCTATTTTTCGTCGGGGATTAAAAAAAGGATTTCTCATCTATTTCTTACAAAACTAACAGATATAGTGCAACAAACACCCGGTGCCAGCGCCGCTATTGTTTTAATTGACATGACATTTCAAAATGGCGACACTTAGTTCCCGTTTTGGCCACCGGGTAAAATAAGTTTGTGGCACTTTATATAAAGAGATGTAGATTTGAAAGATCGTCGAAGGTTTGAAGGACATGACTCGTGATATCCGTGGCAAGACCCGCAAAAATCGATTTTTGTCGCATAAATACGGTCGAAATCCTAAATTTTAAAGCGACCAACTTTGTATCAAGGACTAAATCGCCCGTTTTTGTCATATACGCCCCAGGATAACGATCGTACACCACCGGTACAGAATGATGGATGCGAGTACATTTCCTTTGCAAAAAGTTGATTGATACCTGGTTTAGGGTGGGCATATACTCGTGCATGGGCCGTAACGCCGCCGTCGAATTTATCAAACGTTTGTAACCGATTTCATAATAATGTTTCACCTAAAAGATAAACGGGGGCGTTTGTCATGCGAATGCCTTGTTCATAAAGTTATGAATGTGCCCACGAAACACGTAAAAAATAAACATCGTGACGTTAATGTCCCGGGGTTGTGCTCCGCACACGGGGTCTGCCTTGACCATGATTCAGGGTTTGGCAGATCAAATAATTGCAGTGGAGCGACTGAAATCTGACCTCTGTGACCATGCTATCTGAACTTGACCATATTAAATCATGGTTACACATTCAGTCGCCTGAATGTGCAGGTTTCGTTACGATGTTTTCCCTCACCGTAAGAGCATCGGTTAGTATTCAACTAATGTACATAACTGAGAAAAAAATCATTGGTACATAACCGCAGTGGGACTCGAACCCGGTACCTCTCGCTTACGAGTCGGATACCGTAAACACTCGGCGATCGAAGCTTCTCTACTTACAAAGCCAAGTTTTAAACGGGAAGTCGCTGAATATTGAAGCTTCATATTGCGTGCACCGCAACTTTGTCCCTAATGGCAATAAAATCTAATTATAACCAAGTGGAGACTCACTTTGTCCGTATGAGAGCATGGTACATAAATAGCTGAGGAAATTTCATTATACTACGGAGCCAGCAACCGAAGTTATCGATTTAGTCACATGCCTTTTAAATACTTAGTAAACTAACGAGGTATTGTGTATCGATGCTTTTAGTATGTTGGTTACCTGCAAGGCGTCTAAAAGCAAAGATTTATAGTAGCGGTAACTCAAACTCAACTCACAAATTTTGGTATTGAAAGAAAGGAGCGCGCATGAAAAGGACGCGCTCGCGATGTACCGAGTACCGATACCAAAGAGATTGGAATGTTAGCGACCTTCATGGTTATAGACTGGCAAGAAGGTCGCTAGCATTCCAATCTCTTTGACCGATGCGCATCATGTACAGTCAGCCGCTGAATGCACGGACCACCCCAGCACATATTTAATTTACTTATACTGATAATGTTGATATGCTGGTAATGCATCTTCGCATCAGGAGAGATGGCGGCAAAACGCCTAGCTATATAGGTTGTTCTTATATGACATAAGACACAAGGAATTTTGGAATCCTGGTAGATTTTTGCAAAGAGGTTTTTAGATATTGTAACCAGCATGTAATTTATCTCGACATTCTACCTAGTTCTCATAGGACCACAGATTTTGCAGGTGAAGCCGTGAATAATTCATTTCTAGAATAATTCACACAATGTTTTCTATCTGTAGGCTAAGCAACTTAGCAAACATAAATAACCAATTATAAAGGCCAGACGTGTCCATTAAACATTCAGAAGATATGTTCCATCTAAATGAAATTGCTGAGCGCCCTAATGCAACTCTACCAAAGCATTCAAATAGATGAATTTACTTTATTAAATGCATTTGTCTGGCTCTCTACAGTGGCAAATAGCTGTACAGTGTACCCCTCCTTTGTCAGATCAGAACTCATGAGTACTTAGTCGCATCGCGTAGAGGTCTGTGTAGACGAGAGAATCGTCGGGGTACTTTTCGACCCCCCGGGGGACATGAAGAGTCACATCCCCCCCTCACCCCCAAAATTATACGAAGCTGTAATAGTAAACTGCTGTTGTTTCACTTGAGTTTAGATTATTTCTTACCTCGATATTTCGAAGTAATAAACAACGACGCCTACGCTGTTGAAATTATAGATTTCGAAGAATATTTCTCTGAAAATATCGCTCTAAAAATAATCGTCGCCGTTTTGATAAACCCGATATTTGTAACAAATAAACTGAATAACCACGAAGATTACAAAAATTGATGTTCTCTTTTGCTATAGTATTCCGTTATATGATTAAGCACCCACACATACATATTAGTTACTGTAGCTGCCCTGAACTGTAATTCTTTAGGTACTTATCAACTTTTATAGAATATACAGTACACTTTAAAACCGAGAACATCAGCAGACTATATCGTACAAAAGCACGGAGAGTAAAAATCTTCAGAACTAACGCAAGAGAGCTACAATCTAATAAAACATAAGAAAAATAATCCGCTTTGTAAGCTACAGGATCAAATAAAGTATTTTAATACTATAGAGACTTTGTATAATATAGTTTACTCTAATAAAAAAAACTCCTCGTCTATGTAGGGCTTTACTTTACCAACTGAAATTAGTACTCCTCGTATATTACATTTTGTTCGTTGAAATTAATAATAAGGTCGGTCTCAGAGCTGAGCACGAACCTTTACCAGCATTGTTTCCGCATGGAATTTCAAGTTGTCACACACCTCCGTGTACATACAATTTTAGTCAGTTTTTGGCAATTAATGTCAGTATATAAGTCACCATGATTCAATCTGGTCAGGTTCCCCAGGTAGTAGGGTCACGGAGGTCAGATGGCAGTCGCTGCACTGTAGGTAATTACTGGAAGGTAACTACACTGTAGGTAATAGAAGCTGATCTGCCAAATCCTGGATCATGGTCAAGGCGGACCCCAGGCCGTCATACGCGAGAGCACAACCGGGACATTAACGCCAAGATGATTTTGTTACAATGTCAGCGTATTGTTATAACTCTTTCGGGCTGGACTGATTTATATTTAAATCATCATCATCACAGCCCGTAAGAGTCCACTGCAGGACTTAGGGCCTCTCCCACGTAAAGGGAGGTTATTGGCAGGCGGGTTGGAGATCGCAGTGTTTAAATATAGCAATGGAAAATGCTGCAGCCCATTTTCCAGACTACGGAGACTCTTGATCTTTGGCCTCGAAAACATTAGTCGCCTTGTACGACACCCATGAGCGTAAGGGGTTGGTGCTATTCTACTCTGCCGTACACCACACGGCCATCGTACACCACACGGCCAACAATAAGTAGAACAAATATATCCTATTCATCAATAACTACTGCAAATGCCAATTTTATACATACTTGCTCTTTCTGAAATGAGAAGATACCTGTATAAAACTACGGAGAGCTATCATCGCATACCGAGCTGGAGGGTTCTTCAAACTTAGCAAAATTATGTTGACCTCTCTACACATCTACCTTTCTCTACTCAGTCGGGTGTTTCAGGAATGATAGTAAAGAATGAAAGGTCACGTTAAACTGGCTCCGAAGGTCGATGAAACTGGCCAAATTGATTACACAAGATAGTTACCGATGGCCAGATCCATCAATGTGGGTAAACAGATGTGGGAAAAGGCGGCTTGTTTAATCCTACTGAGGATGATAGTTATAGTGTTTTTAGTGGGTATGTCAAGAGGTTTTATGGAGAAGGAAAGCTCGGTGAGTTGCAGGTTTGTGCTTATTGTAGAAGAGCATCGATATTTTTGTTAGATGAATATACTGGCTGCGACTCTTCGATCGGTCCGTCAAACGATGTTTTTTCGAAGTTTCGGAGGGCAAAAAGACCAAGAGACATGCTGGACTAAATATGAAAGTACGACACCAAGATTGAGGCATACTACATTTCGAAGATCACTTTAAATGCATTATTTTTTTGTATGGTACCATAGTAATCCATCCTACAGATTTTAAGATATTCAATGTTAAGGTATTGGTTCGGAGGATACAATACTTTTATGGACGTCAATTCTAGAACTCAGATCGCTTTCGGTTTCATCGGAAATAATTTACTAACGTAATAGAGGAGACGCTGCAAGTATATTCTTTGTCCCACGCTTTGCGGTCCATAGACCACAGTTGCCGAAGTCGGCTTTTTGACATTGCGCGACGCGGACCAATCTGACTTTAGCTTGGATATCCAAAAAGTGCCCTCTTGCGTATTAAAAAATTGTTCGAATTTCGAGGGCCAATAAGAAAGAAAATAGGGTAACCTTTCATCGGTCAGTACATAAACCTATTACTAAAATTAGCTGAAACCCTTTTTAATACGTAAATTTTTTACTGGATTGGTGTAAACCGCCATTTTTATACAGGTCATAAATTAAGAAAAATAAACCTACAGAAGGGGCACCGCTCTGGATTTACCTATGGGAATTAAACATTTGTTTAAGTTACTGAAAACCAACTACTCTACTGGTCCGACATGTACCTACTATCATATTAATTTATTTCTCTATGAGTGCTTACGCCTCGGTTGTACGACGATATATCAATGACTATAAGTAATAATAATCATCTTGGCGTCAATATTCCGGTTGTGCTCTCGCGCGAAATTACGGAGTCCGTCTTGGCCATGATCCAGGATTTGGCAGAGCAGGTAATTATAGTAGAGCGACTGCCATCCAACCTACGTGAGCCTGTTAACAGGCGAACCTGACCAGATTAGATCAAGGTGGGTAAAATTCATCATTTCTGTTTTTTTTACGGGTCTGGATGTTTAATAAGTAAATCAAAAACACAGCCCATAACAGTCCACAACTTAGGGCCTCTCCCACTAAAATGGGAGGCTATTGTCATAATAATCCACGCTTGGCAGGCGGTTTGGAAATCGCAGTGTTGTACATATAACAACGGAAAACGCTGCTGCCCATTTTCCAGCCTACGGGGACTTTAGATTTTATGCCTCGAAAACGTAAGTCGCCTTGTACGACACCCACGAGTGTTAGGGGTTGGTGCTATTCTACTCTGCCGGACACCACACGGCGACAATAAGTATATAATTAAAAGTATTTAAGTGATCTATCAGTTTATTAAATGTATCATTCTAGCATCCATAACACAAGCTATGCATACTTTGGGCCTAGATGGCGCTGTGTGAATTATTTATTTATTTATACAACCATATCGCCCCTGACCCTCGCAGAAACATACTCAGGCGTCATTCGTTACGTAAACAGGCGACGCTCACTGCCCGTATTTCGTCCTGGAATAGCTCTTTATGCATGTCTGCGGTCACCTTTATATGTAAGCATCTGCAGTATGTATATGGGTTACAGAATATGTTTGTAGAGACATGCCGCAGGCTTCGTGTAACAGCATGATGGTAAGTAAATAGATGCTAGGTACCTAGTAGGCTATGTAACATAATACTATACCGAAGTGATGCTGTTGTACCTTTAAAAAGACATGGCCAAAAGATAATCATAATCATAATAAATTTATTTGCATGAATACAGTTTAACAATTCAGGATAGACAAAAGACCAAGAATCGCCAGCAAAAAATGAATTAAAGTGGGTTTACTATAGTAAACTCATTACGTTTTAAAAAAGTCTGCCTCGTAAACCATATAGTATAGAAGGTTTTATACTATTATTATATAATACTTTATTTTTAGCCATATCTGTTTAAACATGAGTAACAAAAATTAAGGAAGTAAATGGTTCTATTGTCTTGACATCCTATAATATCCTTTTAGTTGCAATGATGGTAACTAATAACTATGTATGTACGGGACAAATTTTGCAAGCCTAATTTGATCGACTTCCCGATGTTCAATTGAGCTGAAATTTTGTATAGCTATATAACTGGGATGACAATTCATTAATTTGGTATCATGGATATGGTACGAATCAAAAGGTGAACTCTCGTGAAAAAAGTGAAACTACTTTTATACTTCTAAATACACACTTATTATACATAAGGATTACCCAAACTGACCTAAAAAAATTCGTTGAGACCATTCCATCCTATTCGATCCTATCGCTGAGTCTTTAATCACTGTTCATTTGGAGGGGAAATTAACATGCGCGCCTTGTCCTGAAAGATAAGCCCGAAACTAATTAAGTTGAGGGTAGACCCCTTTTAAGGCTCATTAAAATGAAATGCTTGTAACAACATGCTGCTGCGCGTTGATGGCACTTATAACCCTTTCAAGTGATCGCTCTAATTGATTTCGTTAATTATACTTATTCTTTTTTCTAGGATAGTAAAACAAGTCGCTCTAATTGATTTCGTTAACTAGGTATAGTTATGTAATAGTTAGTTAATTCTAGGTATAGTTATGATAGTAAAACAAATCGCTCTAATTGATTTCGGTAACTATACTTATGCTTTTTCCTAGGATAGTAAAACAAATCGCTCTAATTGATATCGTTAACTAGGTATAGTTATGTTTTTTCTAGAGATGTAACGGCCACTATCCGGTATCCGGCCTATCCGGCCATAATTTACTATCCGGCCACTATCCGGTATCCGGCCTATCCGGCCATAATTTACTATCCGGCCGGATACCGGATAATGCGTTTATATCCGGCCGGATACCGGATAGTAAAAAATTTATGAAAAGCCCATAAAAGTGATCTTGCTCATCGGAAATATATGTCCATTCTGTAGCAGTCGAGTAAAAAGTCGTATCAAAACGCTTAACATTTTTTGATTATGTCGGCATCGGCACCTATTCTACTCGTTTCGTTCATTTGGTAGGTTAACAAAAATTTTTAATAGTTTTCTGGTCTCTTCTTTTTGCACTATGCCTTTTCCATTAGCTGGAGTCAGCTCTCCTTGTCTACTTCCTCCATTTCTTTCTATTTTGAGCAGTAGCAGCGTCAATAATATTGTCCTTCAGGTCCCGTTGGTCCGCCGTCAGCCAGGTGGCGTGTGGGTGTCTTCCGCGTCAGCGAGTCGTCGTCGCCACATTTAGGGCTGCTTGCACTAAGGTGATCTTTGGGGCGGCGAAGCACATGCTCACACCATCGCATCGAGCGTTCTTAAATTTTCTCGGGCATAAGTGTGACTTTTGTAACTTCCACGAGTGTGGACATTACGTACTTTGCCCAACAGGGTGACACCCGCTAATCAGCATAAATACGCATTTTAGTTGACAAGTGCTGTTTAGTATAATAATGTACTTAGTGTAATAATTTAAAGTCAATCAAGATATATATTGATATTATAGATATGAAAAAATATTATCCTGGATTAAAATATGAATTTCTTGATATTTAGAGGTAGTATACGATGTCGATTATCCCCTATCCCCCTGTATAACGATGGAAGAATTGTTCAGTTCAACGTACAAATTATTGACATTAAACGAAAACTTTAAATTACATAAACACATGCAGTCGTATAAAGTCCCACGCCGCGATTACAGCTTGTACAAACTGGTTCAGAGACTATAACCTGTGAATATCCGGCCGCCGGATATCCGGCTATCCGGCTAGGAGGCTGGCCGGATATCCGGTATCCGGTATACATTATAATATCACAAACATCTTCTAATCCATTCTGGCCAGTTGAGAGTACTCCTGATAGAACTATTTGGAGGACATCCGGGTTTTTCCAATCACAGTTTAACACGTTTTATTTGTGCTACATCCACACCATACAGCTAATATTGACAATACTGCAATCACTTAGCCGGCGGGTATTCAGCCAACCAATTGAAATCTCCTGGGAGTTGTTGGCAGTTCAAATAAAACACTCTAACCGGCTGATTTGCCACGGGGCGGATTCTAGAATAATGGTATATGAAGCCTCCGCCAGCTATCTATCCGTCGCAGGCAAAATAATAGAATAGAATGGAATAGAATGGCATATAATGTAATAGAATGGAACAGAATTAAATAATCATTTATTCGACATTTATATTGTTGACTTACAGTAAATAGTTATACTGAGTAAAAAAAGACCGAAACGGTTCCAGCACAGCATTTTGCTATAGCCGAGGCTGCGACGCTGATTTTCTGCTGAGGCCGATTGCTGAGATGGCGTACGTCCATAATTGAAAGTTTGACCTCCAAATAGTGGCGTGAAAGATGACGGAACTGCAGACCGGTCTTAGTGACTTGTTTTAGGGAAGGTCTAGGTCAAATAACAATAATAATTATTTTATACACGTAAAATGTCAAATAATCTAGCTCTCGTGTGGTTATGGTTAGTGGTTCGTCCATACATACATAACGTCACGCCTTTCTCCCGTAGGGGTAAGCAGGGGTCAGATCCATACCTGCAAGAAAAATTAAGGGTTACGTACTATTTTTTATGAAAGACTGTCAATTTTTTTTTCTCGGTGCCTATTTGTATCAAAATCATCATCGGTGTATGTATTTCAATACAGCGGCTGAAACGCCCGAGCACTACGTCAAAGCTGGAGAAAGACAAATTGTTTATTTAGATTCAAAGACCTTAATACGATAATCCAAATCTTATGTACATTTTAATCTAAGCGGTAAGGTGGAAGATAAATCGCACACAGTAAGCTTAAATTGTCGCGAAATAAATACGCAGGTTACCGAATAAATATACTCGGAGTAATCTTGTCATAAAACGTTTTCAATGAGTAAATTTGTATTTTAATCTAGAGCGAGGGGTTGGAAGCGGCTTTTAGGCAGTTTACAATTCTCGAGCAAGCGGCGTTTGCTTTGAAGGAAAATTGCATTTTGGCATTCAGACCGGGCATTTCGTTTTGATTCTATAGGTAAAATAAATTCGTAACGACGTGTTTTGCTTTGTAACAGTTTTGTGGAAATCTTGCGCTTCTCTTAAATACTTTTAATTTGACAATGGTGAAATTGTATTCGACTTTTAACACTATTCTATTCTAATCTACGTAACTGATTATCAAATTTTAAGTGAGTTTCACTGTTTTATATGGCTCTAATGAGGCGCAAAGTCTGTTGTTAAAATACTGTCGTGCTATTGGACAGAAAAAATTGCTGTAAAATGACGAATCTATTCCAGCCAATGACAGCGCTTTATTTTGACACCAGACCTTACGTCACAGTGAATCGTGGATTCATGAATTTAGAAATCGTGAAATCTCTCAGATTATCAATTCAATCGACTGTGAATGGAATGGAGCATTTGTCGACTATCGACATCTCAGCGCCTTCGAAAACGTGCTGGGACTTACCATGAGCTCTTATAGCAGGACCTAAACAGAACTGCCCTGGTTAGATCAAGACAAACTTATGTGACACGTATAGTGCTGTCTCGTTCTAATACAGGGCAGTTCTGTTAAGGTCCTGCTATAAGAGCTCATGGTAAGCCCCTTGACCTGGCGAAAGTGACAACCAACTATAATATCTCAAACCACTAAAGTGAAGATGCAAGTGTTATAGATAATCCTGTTTTCATAACAAATCTTTACACGATATTAAAACATGCTCGAATCCGCCCACCGTCCTCAACTTATGCAGGTCAGAGCAATTATCTCAGACGTTTCATTAAGGGTGCAGCGTAATTACAGGCGTGGTTCAACCGATCCTCAGGTACATGTTAAAATTAAACCACCTCGGTGCATACGAGCCAAGAATGTCACTAATGTGATGGCTGTTCATTTGGGTAATACGTCTCGTCTACTAGGTAGTACTTGACTAAAGACGTGACATGAATATTGTTGGCGAAGCGATGTTGACTAAAGTGTTTCGCTGGGGTCCGTGAGACTAGTTGAACAGAGCATGTGTCCTTGGTAGGTAAAACAGTCTCGAAAGCCGATTGAAATCTTGTGACGGTAGACCGTATCGTCCCTTCCCATTAGGTGAGATGGCGGTCAAATGCTGAATGCTGCTGAAGAATAATATGCAGCTACCTACTCATACAAGATTTTTCATCCATCCGCACCCGACCACCTACCACGACTCCCGACCTGCTCCATCGAGCCAAAACATAATCTCCGAGCTCCACTATCGGTATTACACCTCGCCGATAGCTGTTCCCCTCCGTTTCAGGAGTCCAGGTAGATATCCTATAAACTGTCGCCGGCAAGTACCTACCGCGTCGCACCTGACCTGTTACGGGTCTTGGTGTTCTGTGTAATATAGTTAGTTAGCTAGCACCCATAGTACAAGCTTTGCTTGATGACTGAGATGGACTGAGCCCCATCTGTAACAAACAAGCACAAACACAACCAGTGACAAACCAATGAAAAATTATACCTGACGAACGGCATAGAAGCCACGAAATCAAAACCATTGAAACCGTCAAGGCGCACATATACTGACAGGCCAGGACACAGCCTGGCCGAGAAGACGCCCGGGCACGGAGTTAGCCCCATAGGCATCACCTGCCTCCGCAGATTGAGGAGCAGACGACTCGTGTGTGTGGTCAAATGCTAGAAATACATGTTGAAGTGACTAATACTTGGTGGAAATACGACGAAACAGGTCGAGAACGTACCAGACGCGACCCGAAACCTGAACCATCTCGACCCGACCCAGCCCGAAAAGAACCGAACCAAACCTAACCTGACCTGACCTGAGGTCCAACTTGCCAAATTGCTGCATCATTAACATTATGGTCCTAAGCCACCGAAAAGGTTAAATCTAAGTAGTTGGTTCACAAAAATAAAATATAGCTGATCCGTTTGAGACGGCCGGTTTAGATAGTCAGAATGGGGTGACAGATAAGACCTCCGTAGACCAGAAAATAGGCTGCAGTTTTATGTTGAGTGTTTTCAACACTGCAATCTCCAACCCGGCTTCCAAGCGTGGAGAATGTGGAAACACTGTATATACTGTGGAGGACTTTCCATTATTTTACTCGTATGTTGTGGAGGCTCGAGCCCAGAAGTGGGCTATTGATGTGATCTGGGGGTCTAAAAAGGCCACATTCGCATTTCATATTATGATTACTACAAACTTATCTGATTAGGTGGCCAGTACTGGAACTAAGTGACGCCATTTTGAATTGTCATGTCATTGTCAACAACAGCGACGCTGTAGATAAGTTTGTCACACATTAATATGAATCATAATATGAAACGCTAATGTGGCCTTTTTAGACCCCCTGATAATGATAATCGGTTTATCCGTTTGTCTTGCCTTAGTGTTGTAATGTGGCCTACATTATTCACATTTAATTATTAAGGCCTACATTATGCTGTATAATGTAACTATTTACGATGGTAAATAATCCCTCTATGCGGCCGACTGCCAGCAAAGCAATGCTTTGCTCTTAATCCAATTGTATGTGTACATCTCACAATGAATATGAATTGAAACTCTAACCTCATTAAGGAGTTAGAATGCAGTCGCTATTTCATCTCGCAGCGTAATAACATGCGGCAATGCGTCTAAAGTTGGAACTCGCTCTTTGGATGTTTGCACAACAGGTGAACAACGAACGTTCTCGTGATTTGAAAATATTTCAACTTATAGAATAAAAATAGAAAAAATAGTTTATTGTCTTATGAATACATTGGCGACCTAAGAGGAAAATGCTACAAGTGAATATTTTTTTCTAAATGCAATACAATATCAAAGGACAGAAAGTTACCCTTTATTTTACCCTTATCCCGTAAACCTATGGGCAAATAATGAATAAGTAACATGAAAACAATTAATAACACAATGGCCGATACAGAGTATTAAATAACTACACGAGGTAAGCAACCTTCTCGCTGCCACACTCATTCATCACAATACAACATCGTTAAATATTTTGTTACCAACAACGCGGCCCATTTTTATTGTAGTACACACCGAATAATATTTTTCGTTTAATATTAAATGTAACCTTTATTTACTGGGCCAGATAAAATGAGCGGAGGAAAAAATTCTCATAAAATTTTGTTTAATGGGCTATAAAAACCAATTTGAGACAAGTAACGGCCCTTCGAGCCCGCCGACAGGAAATCGAGTATAAGCGTCGATTTTTTATCCTTTTATCACGTTAACAGTGTGTCTAGGATGTGTTTAGGGTGAGGCAGCGTGGGTGGAAGTGAGTCACTACGAAATATAAAATAACGCTTAATTTGGGGTTGGATTGGCTGGTTATATGTAAGCCTTTCGTTTATGGAGACGTTACTTTTTTATGCTTCTCTCATTAAGAAACGAGCAGACCGTTCACCTGATGGTAAGTGGTAACTATCGCCTATAATTCATGCATATAGTCTTCAAGTAAAAAAATCATCCTACCTATCTAAATTCGAGAACATACAAATCTCTATTCTTTGCCGCGGTCCGCCTTGACCATGATCCAGAATTTGGCAGATCAGGAAATTACTGAGGAGCGACTGCCATCAGATTAGACCTCCGTAAACCTGTGTAATGTTTAAAATTTTGAGGTTTGTAGTAGGGCGCTTAACCTAAAGGATCGGAATGAAAAATTATATTTAAATTGAAAATAAACAATATTTATTTTCTTTAAAATTTGTTGATACACAAAATGACCTTAGGTTAATGCTGCTTATAGATATCCTACAACAGTTAATTTAAATATAAGGGTTCATTAGAGTGCTTTGATCGATTGTGCATATTGCAATAATGTTTTATAAAAAGGTTAAGGTAAAACTCAGCTGACAGTCCCGTGGAGCCTCAACCAGCTGTTCAAAAGTGCCAAGCAGACGGCATGCTACAGCCATAACGAAGCAGCAGCCGTTACCAGTCAGATGGCTGGTACCAAACACCTCCTGTAATGTTTACACCGTTGCAATCATTCAGGGGGAAAATAATAAATAGGAAGAAAGCAATCCCTTCGTTCTCAGCTGGCTTTGGGGAATTGGGCGTGACAATAGGCTATCACCAGCAGAGGTAAATAAGCAAAAGCGTGCGCATGCCAGGCTAGCGGCATAACCACCAGATGATGATGGGTGGCAGGATTTAGCAAAGGCAGTGCAGCACGCGGTCACGTCACGTCACGTGGCATAACCTCGAACATCAGATGATGATGGGTGACAAAAATAAGCAAAGACACGGTAGCACGCGGTCACGCCTGGCCGCGTGGTGTAACCACTAACGTCAGAGGATGACAGATGGAGGGAATTAGCAAAAGCACGACAAGACGGGGCCACGCCAGGCCACGTGTGACACAGCTTCAATCACCTGACGGCGGGATGGAGAAATAGCAAAGTAAAAGCATGCTAATCTGTTGGAGGCGGGTTCCAAAGCTTCCTACGCGTCGCGGCCACTGGCGACGTGCGTAGGCAACTGGGCGCGGGACCGTAGGAGGTGTGCCTCCTACTACGTTGGCTGAAATCACCAATAAAGGTTAACAAGGGCTTTATCGCACCAAGCTGATGTCAACAAGCCATCGCGATATGCTACTCCGTGGGAATCCTCGTGGGGATACTCTCACCACCAACTACCGCGGTGTCCCGTTTGTTTGGGAAGGCGACAGGCCAGCAAATGCGCTGCAGTCGCAGGTGCGTGGCGGCCTTTCCGGGCAGGACGTAGTACACAATACGTGGACACAATATGTCACTTTCCACAATATTTATGTTGGTTGGACTGGTTCAGCTGAAAATATTTGGAAATTAGTCCCGCGCAAACGAACAATAATGAAATCTAGCGGCTCCGATAACACTTACAAGATTCACTAGTTATTTTTTATGAGACACAAGTGACTTTGGGGCTTCGGTCAGGCAAAAGGATGGAGAACCCGCGTGCTTCGGGCTTTATTCCTCGCCCTCCGCCCTAACCTATTCGAGAATAAGACTTTTAAGAAAAAAAACCGCTTTGGGTTGTCAAGTGATCACTTTTTTCCAAATTGAACGTAAGTTCAAAAATCATACAGCCAAACGGTGACGCTAGAAACGAATAAAATTAATTAAGGTTTCACCCAAGGCCAAGTTTCATCCAAATAAAAGGATTACAGGCAACCTGAAACGAATTTAAGTATAAATTGACGTAATTCCGATTCAACTCCATCAGAACCTGTAATAAAAAGACCAGACCAATTTAGTGTTTCTGAAATAAAACGAATCATCTATTCGATAACATTTCAGTTATAGAATGTAACATATTAAAAGAAATAATGAAATGGAATGAACCATAATAAAAATATTTATTAGTTTATTTATTTCTGAAGGAAATTAGTTTTATGTCAGCAACACTAGCGTTTAGTTTTCTAAAAATTTACATTTCGGCACAGGGAATTAATCATCATACAGCCCTGCCTTGACTGATATTTCTCAGTCGAGAAATATATGTTACACCTGTTAACATGGAAAACCTGAGGAGATCGTATCATTGTTACACATTCAGTCCCCTGAATGTGCAGATTTCATCACGATGTTTTCCCTCACCGAAATACCATCGGTTGGTATTCCTGTACCTCTCGCTTACATAACATATACCATGACGTGGAAAACTTGAACAGAAGTCGTATGTTACAGTGTCTGCCATAGAAATAGTAAATGTAAAAAACGGCCCTCCCCCAGACTGTGGCTTGCATTTTCTTGATCAGTTATGATGCAATGCGTATGCCCGCTTATTGACAAAATTAATTGATTTTAACTTATGACATTTTTACCAAGCCGGATCTATCTACATACAACCCATTTTTACCTAGCCGTTTTACCGTACGCCAAAAACACTTGTCTAACAAATGCAGCGTTACTATGTGTTCGCACAGTGCTCGTCAAAGTGTTCAATACGGCTTTATAATTGGTCAATTCATTCATTTTGACAGACGCATAGTGTCGATTGCTACTCAAGTAATGTCAGTTGAAGATTTACTATACCACTCAATCTCTTTGTTTGTAGCCCTGTGCGTGCATTCGCGCGCACTGTGAGACCTAATAGCAACGTTTATGAATACGGGTGTATATTTACGCGAAACTGTAAAGCTACACCAGAGAGTTCAGGCTCCACATCCACGGTAAATAGATCATGGTGTCCCAGTCGGGATATTGGAGCTCGATTCGTCACTTTAGCCTGTCACGAGACAATACCGAGATGGAGCGATCGCTTCGAATATCAAATAGTTCAATTTGATTTTCTACGGTGCATTTCGCATCAATACGGTACTTCGTGGTCTTCCTGAATTATGGGTACTCAAGCTATTTTCTTTAGGGTAGGCAGAGCATGTAGGTAGAATTCTGACACATTTCCTTTTCCACATTCATACATCTTCTCATACATTTACGCTAGTTGGAAGTACTTCCTGATCGGCCCTTTACGGAGAAGGTCTTTAACCTGTTCCGTAGCCCCGACACCAATTGGCGATGTGACAGAACTTTCCGTCCGCTAGTATGATCACCAATTGGATACGCGCGCCGCGCGCTTTTTGAAATTTTCCGCTCGACAAAAAATTGGTAAAAACTAATTTATCTGGGATCTAAGACTGTATCCGAACACAAATTATCAATCTAGGATAAATTCTGAACGTTTTGACATATAATAAGTCTGTGTAAAATGCATGGCGATTAAGTTTGTCCAGTTTCAAATCCATGAAAATTTTCCCCGTTTTCCAAAAAAAAACGCTCGTCACGCGCAGTGGTATTTGTTGATTTAAAAAGTGTAAAAGTGATTGTTTAAGTTAAAAGGTGAGTTATTTCTGTCATTTATTATATTGTTCACACATAACAACAACTACATTTGAAAATTGTAAGGTAAAAACTCGTTTTGGACCGTTCGAAGTAGCTAACGAATTTTTCAGTACTAGAGTGTCATATTTCAATTCAGATTTAGGAAATATTTACGGTCTAAACGTGCTGCATGATTATAAAGTAATATTGTGTGTATATTTTAGTTCAATAATAATATTGGTTTTGTATGAAATCATGTAACATTTGCTCGTTTATCTCATAGTAACGTAACCAAGGCGATCCATACTCAGCCGCCATTACATTTTCCGCGGAATTTTCGTTTATCTGTGGCAAAAACGTATCCCAGAATAGGCGAATTTCATGTAACGCATGTCGATAATATTATCGACAAAATAAAATCCATTTTTATTATATCGATGGTTTGAGATTTCGTTAGATAACTTGAAATTAGTTTTTCTTAGCATGTATTGTTTATAAGAATTGTAATATTCTTGAGTTTATTCGGAGAAAATTTAGTGACCTTGAATAACGAGTTTTCGATGATAATAGCAATATTTAGGTACACAAGCTTATAAAATTTGTGATACGAATGATTTCTATTATTTTTGCCAGATGGCTGCTTGGAATGTGGGTGACGGCGCCGTCCCAGACGAAATTCTGGAAGCCCTCAACGACGAGGATGATTTTGAGGAGTCTGGGTCGGAGCCGCCACTCTATTCAGAGGACGAGGATGAGGTATGAGACCTACCTACTTATATAGTTTTATGTGACAGAAATACAAATTTTTCTTTGTTCGAAAAGAAATTATTGAAATAATTTGTTTCCACAGGACTGAACAAAACTGGAATATTCTTACGATAAGTAGAAAAATATTATAAAGGTGGAGGATTGACTATGGGGAGATTGTTGAATTTGGCCTTGATTGTTTTTTTTGTTGATTGATTTCTGGTTACCTGTGTGTTTAAGCTTTTTATGTGTGGTGGTGGTCACTGTTAGACTTTTAGAGCAGCATCTTCATGCATATTTATGTCAATTGCCTAAATTGTTGCATGTGTTTTATTACGATTTCATTTTGTTTTACGTGTAGTGATTCTCATCGGTAATGCTCCGCTTGGGTTTCGTTTTAGAACAGACAATATACTAACATATTTATTTTTCATAGGATGATTGGGAGCTTCCGATGTCCTTTCCGATATTCGAAAGGATATCGGAAGATATAATCGTGCCCGTGCGCCCGTACGCCTCGCAGCCGTAAGTAAAACTATCTCGAATATTATTATAAATTTCAGTACTTTGTTAGTGATACGATATTTGTGATATAATTTTTTTTTATTTCTTACAGTGAACATAACATCGTCATTTTTGACGATGCCGGCCGCGAGCTGATTTCTCCGGAGGACGACGCCCAGCCCGATGATCCGTAAGTAATACACGATTTTTGCAATTTACTAACATTATAAAGAGGTAATATTTGTATGTTTGTGAGTTTTAGAGTTTGTATGTTGGGGGTAAACTCCGAAACTACTGAACCAGATTTAAAAATTCTTATACTATAGGGAACTACATTATTCCTGAGTGAGTGACGTAGGCTAATTTTTATTTCAGGAAAATAATAAGATCCCTCAAGATAGTTGATAGTTTACAAAAATAAGAACTGCGGGCGGCTGAAAACCGCGGGGGACTGCTAGTACATTTGAAATGTTTTCTTGCAGGGAAGAAGGGCAGTTCATGGACCCAGATGCCCATGAACTGTTCGTACCGGTGGCTGCACCTGCAGCCAATGCGGCGGGGGTCAGTGGGGCAGCGGAGGGGGCTCGGGGTCGGCGTCCTCGCCGAGGCGGTAGGGGCGGACGGGCACGAGGAGGTCGGGTGAGTGGGAGGGGTGGAAGAGGTGCGCATGCTGGAATAGCTGGTGCAGACGCCACCCGATGGCAGCGAGGTGACCGATTGCGTGAGGTATGCCTATCTGACGATGACGTGCCAGAAGAATTGAGGCGATTGGTGATGAATGTCATGGATGGAAGGCGTGCTAGGGAAAGGAATGCCACTAGGAGACAGAATGCAAGACGGGTGGCTATGGAAGAGGATGGAAATGATGCAGATTTCCTTGATGCCGTTGAAGGCGAGGACCAGTTTGCAGGGGAGTTTAACTGGCGCCCCATGGAGTCCTTCGAAGGGCAAAGGGAGGTTTTTGTGCCCGATCAAACTGGTCCTCTCCTCAACCTAACCAATCCCTATGATGCCTTTCGTTCCTTCTGGGACGATGGTATCCTGTCTCATGTGGTGGAGGAAACTAATCGATATGCCCACCAAATTGGTGAGCGGTCGGCTAGTTTCCTTCAGCAATGGTACGATACCAACGTCTCAGAAATCCTAATCCTGTTCTCTTTTTATATGATGTTAGGTATCCTTAAGATGCCTAGCATGAACTCTTGTTTTACTCTCAATCCTCTTCTCAAAACAGAGGTATTCCGGACGATGTTCACACAAAAGCGTTTCTGGAATTTGCACAGAGCGCTTCATTTCGTAGACAACACCACGCGCACTCCGCAATCTGATAGACTATTTTGTTTCGGCCCCATACTTGGCCACCTAAACGCAAAATTTAAGGAAAACTATGTACCACAGCAAAACGTTAGCATCGACGAATCTCTGACCTTATGGAAAGGGGTTCTGTCGTTCAAACAATACATAAAATCGAAGGCGGCCAAGTTCGGTATTAAAACATTTGAACTCTGCGAATCAGCAACGGGGTATCTATGGTCATTTTTTGTCTACACGGGGAAAAACAGTGAAGGCGACTCCACTGTGCCTGTGAGTACTCAAACAGTTTTAAGACTGATATCCCCGCTTCTAAATAAAGGCTATACATTATTCATGGACAATTGGTTCAATTCTCCTGCACTCGCGCGATATTTAAAAGCTAATAGAACGGATTGCGTTGGGACGCTGAGACCATCGCGACGAGAGGTGCCGGCATTAGTTTCTTTGGCTAAATTGCGGGAAGGTGAATATTTGGCTCGTAATTCGGGGGATGTTACTGTGTTGGCATTTCAGGACAAAAAGAAAATAGTTGGCATATCAACATACCATGGCTCTGAACTCGGGCAGACTGTGGCGAAACCTCGTAAGCCGTCTGTATGGAAGCCTCAACTGGTCCTTGATTATAACATCGGTATGGGAGGGGTAGACCGAAAGGACCAAATGCTCGAACCCTATGAACTGGAGAGGAAGCGCTGTGCAAAATGGTATATGAAGTTGTTCAAGCGTCTCTTGAACGCTTCTATCCTAAATGCACGAATAGTGCATGATGCTTCGCGGCGGCGGCTTGACTACCCTGATGACAGACAGATGGACCACGTAGTATTTCGCCTCAACCTCGTCCAGCAGATTCTGGAAAAGCATCTTGCCTTAGTCCCTACTTCAAACCGGAATATCGCTATAAGACCGTCAAACGTCTTTAGCTCGTCTCGGCTAACTGGCCGGAATCATTGGGTTGCTCACATACCTCAATCAGCTGCAGGAGGATCTTCCCGCAATAAACGCTTGACATGTATGTGGTGCTCTAAACGGTACCTTACCAGAAGTCTTACTTCCTGGCGATGTGAGACATGTGATATAGCCCTTTGTGTTCCGGACTGTTTTAAAGAGTTTCATACTCTTCCTTAGCCCATCTGGTGAAATGCGGTGATTGTCGCCCATAACATTTACGATTAATACAGCTTCTTTTCCTTTTCATTTCATTGCGATGGTATGGCCTTCACTGGGGGTAGAATGTATAACCTTTATTTACTATTCGCACACACTCTTTATCGTCACTTCTCAATACATCTAAAGTTACACTAAACATTCGCAATATTCATACCGCACTAATGAATATCTTTGTCTCCTTTCCTTAAATTTGCTCATTTTCATTTTGGATGAAAGGGTTATTGGAAGTGAGTGTATGTTGTGGAATGAGAAATCTTTATTTTGCTTAATTTTAAAATATAATGAAAACTGTAATTCAACTTTTCTGGAAATTTATCCCCTAGAAGGGGTGAAATAGAGGATAATAGTTTGTATGACACTTTTTTAGTCTTTCAATGGATTTAATTGACACTGATAGAAATATTTTGCAATCCTAACAATGAAAAATGTAAAGAATGCTTTTGAAAATTCATGCGATAAGTGTGAAATAGGGAGTAGAAAACGAGTTTCTCATGGAAGTAAAATAAAGGTACCATTTTCTTTTGCTATTTTGACAGTCGATTTAGAAAGTTTTTGAATATGCCCAGTGGAAAGGGATGAATGAATGGTGGTAATATAGAAAATGAACGGGAAAGTGGTCCACGCGGAATAAGTAACGGACAAAAACCAATACTGAATATAAGCACAGTAATGTGTATTTATTGTTGTAAAGAGGTAACATTTTTTTTAATGATTAAGATAACAATACTTACAGAATTGTAGAAAAAGTTGTATTTAACCAAACTTTTGTGTAAATTTTTATCGATTCATGTAAAACTTTGAGTTACAGGTTTTTTGTAGTGATTGTATATTGATATGTGAGAAAACTTTGTTGATAAATTTATAATTATCTTAGGTTATTATATCATATCGCGCATAAGACTGATTTATCATTGCAATGTAGACAGAGTAGTTGCTTTCCTTCATTTATTTTAAATGTATGTTGATGAATGGGAAAACTTTTTACAAATAATGCCGACTGTTATTTAATAATATTGTAGTAAGAATAGTATATTATTCTAAATACTGTGAATACTGTAACTAATAACGCTATCAAGCTACAATTGTAAATGACCATGACCTATAAAGTGAAAGCACTGTTTACTGCACTGAAATGGTTGGTGTTCAAAAATTTTGCATTGTTGCGTGAATCGTAATGAGGTATGCACTTACCGGAGGGTTTGTCATTATTTGTTTATAACACTATACGCTATACCCTTAAATGTTCGTAATCATAACGTTTTGTGCGGTTTCTTGCTAGGCACACGCAAAATATGTGCCTAAGCAGTCCACTTTTCTCCACTCACTTCACGTTTTCTTCGCACCTAAATTTGAGTTTAAGTCTTGGGAAATGTGCTCCCGCTCAGTCGCGCAGCAAACGCGGCTGATACAATTAGTGGACGTAGCCCAGTTTCTTAGTGAAAGTAGCGGAGAATTTTCCGGAGCGCAACCTTGCGTCAGCCTCCACTAATTGTATCAGCCGCGTTTGCTGCGCGACTGACGGATACCCTTTTCTCCTATTTATTTTCTGAATTTCACTAATTATTAACCTATTTGCGAGCGAGCATCATCCATCATCCACTGACAGTCACAGTGACAGTTAGACGATCAGCGGCGCTAGCGTTGCGGAGTTTTTTTTTATGGCCTCAAAGAGCACCACCCCCACCCCGTTATCCCCACTCGGAGAGCCAGCGTATATTAGCTTATAGCCGTTCCCGATGTTACGGGACCTGTTGCCTCACCACCTGGTCTCCTGCAGAAACGCCACTGCCACCTTACGCCTGGCGAGTACATTGGCCAGCTCACGAGCACTCCCGGTCAGCGAGCTAAGGTTCCAATTTTCTTTTCTTTCTGGACTTGTTTTTGAGATAACTCCTTTAACAAGGTCCACCTTTGGCCCGGTAGCCCTACCCCATTTATCACAGAGGTAGGGCGATCTCTCTGCGAATTGTTTCGTGGCGACGCTCTATCTATGTCGGGTTCTGTACTTGATCGTCGTTCAATAGGTGCATTATGTGTCTCATTAGAGGCGAGAAACGCATTGGTAGCGCCCCTGGTGTTGCTGGTGTCCGTTGGCGGCTGTAACCACACAAGCATCGGTGGCCCCCTTGCCCGGCGTCGAGCGCCTGTCTGTCTGTTAGCGATAAACTCAAAAACTACTGAACAAAATTTCATGCTGTTTTCACAAAAAGAGTGATTCATGAGGAATGTTCGATGTATGTTTCGTTTGTTACGGTTACTACCCGTGCGACGCCAGCGTGGTTTGTTAGGATGTAATAACTTAGGAATACATTTAAAGTTTGTATTTGTCCTATCTAATGCATTCCTCATTTGCAATATTATTATTATAATACCAAGGTTGTCAGATAGAGATCACGTTACTGATAAGACCGCAATTTGCACTATGCCTTAAGACATCTGTTATATTTATGTATGTCCTATGGTGTGCAATGATAGTTATTGTATTCTATAGTAAAAATAATATAATTGATTGTCAATAAGATTTATAGAAATCTGTAAATTATAACAATGTTTTAGTGTAAATAAAATATTTTTAATGTATAGCGCCATCTAGCCACGGGGGCGTGAACTCCCACGCCCCTCAAATTAAGAGGACTTGCGCCGAGACGGTAAACTTGCCTTCGTTACAGGATGCGCGATTGCTCCTATGCGGCGCTAGTATGTATTACGTCCACTGAGCTTTCGCCATGAGTCACGCGGGGGGGCGCGCGCGTGCGTCATTGTTCTGTGATTATGTCGCAGGCGCACGCACGTGTAGATTTACATTGTTTTGGTTTGGATATTTAAGATGGCGTCTAGACGGTTTGCGAATGTTGTGTTTTTCCTAAACTTTAGAGGTTTTGTGAAGTTTATCTTGATTTTTGGTAAATAAACGTTGAGTTTTTGTAAAGTGTATCTTGGTTTTTAAGTAAATAAACGTTGCTAAAGTAATTCGCAAGTGTTTTCACTCACGCCCGCTAAAAATGTATTTACGCACCGGAGCCAGGCAGTAGAGTAACATTTACCTACAGGTAAGTATGATCAACATCCTCTGTCAACAATAGTCTACTACTGTATGTAAGCTTCCTCCATGCTAATTAATAGTTTTGCTATAATATAAGTATATATCTACTCCCGACAATCAAGTTTGCTATCGCAAAGTTCAAAATACTTAACCGAAAACGCCATTAAAACATTAGGTCAAATGGCAGCGGTCGATAGATTTTTTTTTTTTTGTTTGTATCATATACATTTTTCTTCAACGTTTTATGCTACGCAGTGACAACCGAGCCGGTAGTATATCTGATGGTAAGTATCGCCAATATCATCTTTCATTTAGGTTCCAGGCAACAAAAATGAAGAACCGAAATTGCGTTGATACTTGAAACTAAGATGAAATGTCTCATACCTATAATTGCGCTGGCTTCCTTATATTTCAAACGGAACAATGAACATAGAAGCAATGTAGAGGATTTGTATCTTATAAGGCTATATCTCCATAAGGAATCCTTAGTAAAGCTTGAAAAACTAGGGACAATAACGCGGCCGCCCACGGCGACACAAGTGGTCACGTGGCCTGTCAAAACAGTGGCGCGCGAGTCAGTTCGGTGTGAAAACAATAAATATGCATTCCAAAATTACTAATAGAAATAGAATTGAAGAAAGGAAATTAAATGAGCTAAATAAATCATTTTATCGACAATTACATTTTCGAGTTACGTCACTATCGATACTTGCGATTTTTTCCCATTTCTATAGTAATTTCTTTCACATTACAAACCCTTTTTTTCAATATTTTTGTATGAAAAGAATATGAAAATTATATTGTAGTTTATAATTTAGCAATACTAGATTTATAAAACCAAATATCGCTGCAAAAATAACGTAAACAGCGGATCAAAATTGGACTTTGACGAAGGTCGTTACTTTTTCTCTCTTGGTCTCCCTGACTTTGATTATTTGAAGATATTTTAAATATTGCATTGTATTTCTACAAAAAATAGTTTGTAATGTAAAGTAGACAATATTTTCAATACTTTATGAGTATTTCTAACAATATCAACACGGGGATTCTCTCATGAAAAATACCACAGACCACAGACATTATTATTTTGTTGAGGCAAAATTCGTATTAGTCCGAGTTACATATTTTACCGATTATTCTATTTTGTCTCTAGTTTAGAGAAAACCAAAGCATTTTACCATAAAGTAGGACAGTTGGAGCCTCTATTGTAATAGTCTTATGATTGAATTTCGAAATAGTAAGCTCATAAATGACCTACAAAGTTAGTGAGTCACAAGTATCTCGCACGGTTTGTTTACGCTCATGTTCACGAGCTGATATTCAGTGTTTTAAGTGCCTGTGCGTATTATTTCGCTGATTAATGATGTAGATAACATCATTGAGCGTCGGGCTCTTTTTGTTTCAAGTCGATCCGTTGCTTAAGTGTCGAGTTATGTTTACAAGAGTGTCAAGTGTCCGTCCGCCGTTGAAAGTACTTGAGATTTTGACAGGTGAGCAATAATTTACGTTGGTTGAAGCCGATAAATTTGGTAGGATTAGCTAGACAATGGAATGGTTAATTTCCATCCGCATTTAAATCCGGAGATGAATTTCTTTCGTCAGCCGCCTTTCCTTCATTCTTCCAAAATGTCCAAATCATCTCAACGTACCTCTTTCAATACTAGTCACCACAATATCACCTTTCAACTTACAAACGATATCTTATTACACTGTTCCTCATTGTATAATCTAGTGTGACCCCACACATACTCCGTAGGGAGTACATTTCTACAGCATGTATTCGACTTTCTTGCTTCTCCTTCATGGCCTAACATGTTTAATTCCATTCATAAGCGCTGGTATTTAGTACACTATTTTGAATAGAAATTCGTGCCCTTTGTGACACCGCCTACTTGCGGTACGTACCGTAAGCACGGTTAAGCACTGTTGACTTTCCTTTCAATACATCTCCGCAACCTGGTACCCGCGGTATCAAAGTAAGTCACAATAATCAACTAAAAGTACCTAATCTCAGACAAAAATATTTAAAGAATAAATTTTACTAAATCGCTTTAAAATATAGTTATCGTTTGATAAATGATGAAAAAGCAGAAGTCCAGTAATCGATACACCTCCCTGTGAAGGATTGCACATTTAAGAATGATGGTCAGGTGAAGAGGTCTAGTTAAACTGCAGCTCAGTAATCTAGCCTTGGGGCTATCCCTGAATGTACTGAAGAAGAATCCTGGCAGGCTTCCAGTTGAGTGAGTGTTTCTTTTGCCGTAATGGTGCCTACTTATCACTTTTAGTAATACAGTCCACTTTGCATGGATAATTCATTCCAATCTCTTTTGCAAATTCCCAGAATAGGCCGAGCTATCTATTTGTTGAACCCATAGTACAACAGAAATGTTCAAAAAGGTAAATTTTTAAGGGACAACTTCCATTAATCCTTAAGAGCATTTTTTATTATCTATTTTATTTTTAGCCATTTCTGTCCCCCTTCAGGGCAAAGGCCTCAAAGACCATTTAGAAATTGAAAATAAATAACGTACGAGGCACCGGTTTTACAACAAAAATCAAATCAAAAAGGTCTCTGTTGGGGCAATTTCCACGAAGCCATGCGTTCTGTTGATGAGCCTCTAGGGCGCCATGTATTCCGGACGGTGATTGCAAATTATTAACGAGCGATGAGTTTTTCCATGAACCCGGTATTAAAGCTCTCAATCCGTTTTTTACAAAGTCGATATGATTGAATGTTGACTCTTAATATGGCAGTTATCGTTTCTATTTTAAGCAGACCACGTTTAAGTTCAGAATGTCTTTCCCGAAAATTCGAATACTAAAATGTTACGTTTTTTATAGAATGGTGGTTACTTGTTATAAAGCAGTATGGTGATGAGAGTGGTACTTGATGATCTTACGGGAAATACAGGTGAAATTTACCAACCGCCTTACCTACTGAAGTTGGGAGTGTTTTTAACGGCATCAGATTGTCAAAAAGCTAGTTATTATCTCTGGTATACCTAATGCAAACGTCAATAGGTTCACTACTTATACACTACACACTAGAAATCTAACAACCGTTTTCTTCACACAATGATATAAAAGGTAACTTCCATTTTCGGGTTTTCTTAAACAAACACAAACAAATCTATAGTTTTCAATCGTCATCGCGTATTCCGGCTCCGTGGATCTGTTGCGATAAACCATTCCCCACTAAGCCCCGGATAAAAATATCGCCCCCGAATTTGCAAGTGGAATGATCACCATCACCCAATGTGTCAAACCCTCTTTTCCGGTTGACGTGGGCCCCTAAACGAAATTCAAATAACGCTACACAATCTGATATTTCGATTTGTTTCAGTTATTCATGGGTTCGATTCCTCGCTTCGACTGTTGATCCGGTGATATTCGGGTCCCGATGCCTCATATCACAAACACATATTGGATT
This sequence comes from Blastobasis lacticolella, assembly GCA_905147135.1. Taxonomy (NCBI): domain Eukaryota; kingdom Metazoa; phylum Arthropoda; class Insecta; order Lepidoptera; family Blastobasidae; genus Blastobasis; species Blastobasis lacticolella. The sequence goes on from LR990056.1 coordinate 8,365,911, forward strand.
TATTTTCATAAAGAGAGATAAGACAGTATCAACATTCTTTTAAAGCCATAATTATCATTCGGTTTTAACGTTTCAGACCCGTCCCCGCGGGAACCACCTTGAATTTCGGGATACAAGCCCCTATTCTGGGCTACAAGATATAATGCTGGCAAATTTTATCACAGTTCATTTAGTAGCTTTTGCGTGAAGAAGTAACAAACATCCAAACATACCTGCATCCTTATAAAATTTAGCGTTAGTAGGATAACGATGATTAATCCCTCTTGCACTTGAACTATCCCCGTCAATCTAGCTTACAAAAATTTGTAATAAAATGAAATTATTTAATACTGTTGTAGAGGTTGGAAACGAAATTTAGACAGATCAATATATCTAAATGCACTAAGTTAAGTAAGTAGTTGATACTATATTATGTAGATGTGATTTAATGCAGGTCATTTATAACTGAATTTGTCCTTATGGCACCGGGAATTAAAATTTTAAACGACGAAAACCTCCAAACTCTGTGGGAACCTATAATGAATCAGTATTTTCCGGCTCTCTTTAAAGAAAAACAATCAAAATTCTAAATTTATAGCTCGTAAAAATAAAGTATAAACTCCGATTCTGCATATTTGTCCCGGAATCGTTCCATTCTGTAAAAACCAAACCATACCAATTCTACATTATAAACAAATATTCATCAACGTAATTGTCTATAGGTATACTGGCTCTGCCTCTCATGGCAAATACCTACAGGCTTGTGATAGACAAGTTTAGGCGAACGTTTAGTAATAGGGTACCGCTCATCTCCCTTTGGGCGTAGAACCTCAAAACGAATACCTAAATCACGAATATGTTCTTTACTTACAAAGAATTTCCTTAAACACCTTTTATTTTCCAAAATACCCTCAGAAAATTGTCAACGACACGCAATTTCTTCTAAAACGTCGGCCCTATGTAACACCTAAACCCGCTTTCGAAGGGATACCTCTTAGCTACTCTCATTCATTTCGTATACCGCCCTCGGTTGTGGTTCGAATCCCGCTTTGCACAACGTTTTGAGGTCCTTTGAAATGTTAAACGCGATTACTTCCTCGACGAAAGTAGAAGCGGATGGGAAATAGATAATCTCAGCATTGACAGAGTCCATTACGCACGAAAGAGGGAGGGGGTGTATTCGAAATCGGTCAAACAATAGGATGCTGTGAAACCATACCAAACAGAAAAATATTTAGCACTCAGCTTACACAGCTTGGCCGTGTGGTATCCGCCAGAGTAGAATAGCACCAACCCTATACACTCGTGGGTGTCGTATTAGGAGAGTCTCCGTAGGCTGGATATGGGCAGCAGCATTTTCCATTGGTATAAAACTGTGATTTTCAACTCGCCTGCCAAGCGTAGAAATTATGGCAATAATCTCCCCTTATGGGTCCTGCAGTGGATGATCAACGATAATGCCACATCAGTGGAGGATTTCTACATAATATTTACGATTAACAGGCATAGGTATCAAAAGCATTCCTCAACTGGGCAAACAAGTGAACACATACGCATTCCTTGCGCAGCCGGATAAAGAAAAGCCTTTACCCGTATCGTTACCCGATGAAAAACGGATAACCGGCTTAAGCTTTTTTAGATTTACTGCAAAGTTTTCTCATCCGAAAGCTCCCTCGAGCAAACGCGGATTTACCAGATGTTTCAAATGTTTTGAGTCTAACAACTGTTTCGTTTTTGTAATTGTTTAATGTTACGCGGCGTACGAATGTGTTTACGATCCGTAGATCCTTTCTTTTTATAATAATAAATATGCTTAAAATATAGCGTCAACTAGCCCCCAAAATAAGCAAGGCTTATGTTATGGGTGCTAGATAACGGTATAAACTATTTATATACTTTAAACACATACTTATATACTTTAAACACAGACCTGTAACAGAAATTACAATTTATCATTTCAATTTCTGCTCGTCCAGGATTCGAATTCGGGACCTCTGTTTGGCAGACCGATATTGACCAACTCAACCACTTGCCATAGTCATCGTTTTATGTGCGACAAATGATTATATCCCTAGTACCCGAATATGAAATGCTGTGACTGTCACTGTGCTGTCACTCATAATATTCAGTATAGCACAAAGAAATTGTCAGATCTATAAAGATATTTATAGATTCGATATTAGAATACTCCAAAATAAGTAATATAAAGGGAGATAAAACAATATTACAAGGCGATCAGAGTCCTTGTCCTTGAAAAAAGTACACAATCTTCGAAATCTCCCGTACGGCCCCAGTCCTGCTGCCATAAACAAGTTCATGACTAGCGGCCGTGACTCGGCAAACGTAGTATAGGACTTTTTCAGGTCAGGTGGAGTGAAGATTTGGGAGATTGGGTGCGGCAAGCCAAAGACGCATGGAGGGAGATCTCTATAATCCAGTTGTGAATTAAAAGGTTAGGCTGACGATGATGCAGAGTCACAGAATACTCGATACGATATGGTTAGGGCATAGCTTTCCATAAATGGTAGGTAGTATTAATTTTTGTCGAGGTGTTACGATTTAGCGCGCGGATGTAATCAAAAGCTACTCAGACAAAATCTAGATAGCCATATAAATAGATAAAATCTAATTTCTAATTTGTGATATTGCCTAACTACTTTGTCCAAATCATAATTTAAAAACAACTCCAAAGCATAAATTGCTTTTGAAGAAAATAACGGATAAAATAAACCTTTCTAAGAAACACTAATCGAGTTTCTCAACAAAGGAACAATAAAATTGCTAGCAATTTGTATTGTCACGTTCAATATCTTGAAGTTGCTAGAAACCTGCTTATCGAAATAATTATTTCGGGCTAAATATATTTCACACCCAATGCTTCTTCGTCGTCTTAAATCGTTCAAAAATCAATTTAAAACTCTTCAATCAAACTCGATTTAAGAGCACCATGTTTAACTAAAATTTGGGAATATATATAGGGAGATTTGGATTATCCAGTTAGATCGAACGAAAGAAATGGATATATATTTTTAATGCTCTGTCTGGTGTATAGACAGAGTATTTTTATAATAGAAATCGGGTGTGAAAATCTTCCACCACAGATTCAAATATATGTACACGACTCAAATGAGAATATGAGTCTAGACACAAGCTGCCTCTATTGAGTCCGTTTTACTAAAGAAGTTTCTCATCGCTGAAGACTACGGCTCTTCGGCGAATATACGAGAGCATCGCTGGTAACTACGACTGTACTCAGGTAATTGCACTTCTGCTAGCAACCACGGGACTTATTTTCTAAAAGGACCTTTAATTACGTAAAATCAATACATTTCCTCCCCAATAATCCTTAGATCGCCCTGCTCCTTTACCCCAACACAATGGACGAAAAGGAAACATCGAGAATTTACAATAATTACGCCGAAAATTGTTTGCGTCTGAAAATTGACAATGTGAATAAAATTGAATTTGGAACGTTCCAATTAAATTAAACTTTGGAGAGGTACTTTGTTCTACTTCGGCTGTTTGTGCCTCTTAAACGGCTCTCTGTACAAGTGAAGTACGAAATATATCTAGCGACGTTATATAGCGAATGCTTATCAGATGAGGGACACATCGTATCACATCACATCACTACTTTACTAACTTTAGTAGTTCACTACCTGACTTGAGCTATGGAATATCCTTCATGGTATATCCTTGGTTATTCCCAGGAGTCGAGGAGGCAAAAGTCAAGCATGGCTGTTGATGTGATTTGTGTATGAACTGTGATTAAAATATGAACTAGAGCGTCGGTGGCCTAATGGTTAGGGAGTCCGACTCTTATGTACGGGTTAGAATACCAATGCCGCCATGTATCTATTACTCTTTTTTGAGTTATATACATTAGTTGAACACTAACCGATGCACTTACAGCGAGGGAAAACATCGTGATAAAACCTCCACATTCACACTACTGAACGTGTAACCATGACCAATCTGGTCAGGTTTCCCTATTAACATGGTCACGGAGGTCAGATGGCAGCTGTTCCACTGTAGCTACCTGATCTGCCAAATCCTGGGTCGTAGTCAAGGCGGACGCCAAGCCCTCGTGCGCGAGAGTATAACCGGGACATTAACGCCAAGATTACCAATGATCTCAAATAAATTGAATCAAAATAATTAATTTTCTTTAGAGAAAGGGCAACGAAATGCAAACACTTAGTATGCTCAGTAAATATTTGGAAGAATTCTTTTCTAAGCCTGCAGTCGAAGTTTTCCGTCGGAATTTACACGGCACAAAAGTTGTCAGCCCTGAGAACAAATGACGTCACAAAATTAGTAACTACGTCACGTCACGCCGATACTTGTAAAGAATTTTTGGAAAGGCCTGTATAAGATACTTTCCATCCCTTGTGCCTTAGTGGATGGGTTTAGAACTTTAGCTACATATTTTGGGATAATACATTTTATTAATAGAGTTAGAATGTGTAATTAACCATTATCCAATCTGGTCAGGTTTCCCTCTTTACGGTCAAGGAACTCAGATGGCATTCGCGATACTGTAATTACTTAATTGATCTGTCAAATCCTGGATCATGGTCATGGCTGACCCTTAGCCCTAGCGAACGAAAGCACAACGGGATACTTACGCTAACATTAATTGAATTAGATATAATTTAGATGACAACAATACAATTGGATTACGCATTTTTTAGATGAACAAAAGAAAGATTTCACATTTATTTTTGTTTCAAATCAAAACTACACAGAAACAAATGACTTCTTCTCGTATAAAGCATTGCACCCCAAAAAGAATTACAGTTCCTTATATCTGTTTACACATGCCTGTACAAGCAAAAATGTTCCTTACCATATTGACGTAAGCCATAAATTTATTTTATATTGCGGTGGAAAATAAGAAATGGATGAGGCGAAGCTACAATGTGTACTGATAAAATATGTTCAGACCTCGCCTCGGCCCACGCCTTTTCGGGGTTTCACACTAGCGTTTTAAAACACAAGGGAGTGGCGTACGAAAGCCACTCCAACACACCATTTTTATTATTATTATATAGAACACTTAGATTTAAAATAGCATCGACGTTGTCGATACAGAACAGAGATTTTTCTGGTCCCCAAGGGTCTAATACACGTATTCAGAAAGGTTATTAAGTCCCATAGTGTACGGCATGCTTAGGGTTCCAACTGGCAATACCTGGGGTCGTAATACCTAACTCCGATAGCACGCCGCTACGGACCAATCGCAGCAAGGCAGAGCCTTACCCTACTACCGGATGATGGCGACTTACTACCGGATTTAGAAGATACGACCACTGAGTGGTGATCGGCGCTATTTATCCGTCAAAATATAAGCAGAACTAAAGTAGAGAGCAAAATTGACCAATCATAGAGCCATATTGAACGCAGTGCGGCGTTCACTTAGCAAAGAGCCGCTAACGTTGGTTATAGCCATACCAACTTGAAAAGCACTACTTAGAGCGGTGGGTTGGAGATCGCAGTCGTGAAAACACACAACAGGAAAGTCAGCTGTTCATTTACTGGTCTATGGACCTCGCAACTGATACATCGCCCGCGGTGTGGACCATGTCAGGACCGTAGCACGTGGAAAATATGGCCTCTGTCTGGCCTACGGTAAAAAGGCGAAAGGTTACGTTATTCTACTCCTACAGAAACCATTTATGGAAAATAAATAATATAAACATCAAAAGCAGTTACGATTGTTCCGAAATACCTCAGAACACAGGAACGTCGCTAGGGAGAACGGTACCTATCACATTCAACGGTTTACAGAGTGCATACCTCGCAACATGAGGCCTTTCATCATCCGCCGAGATATGGCTTAGCGGTTTTGACCGGTTTAAACCGGTTTAATTTAATTTCCGACACGAGGGCCCAGCCCTGGGCATGCCAGCGGAGGATTAGCGTCTGAGCCACAACATAATGAGTACGCTTACGGTCAGCTGAGATAGAAATAGGTGTTTAGATTAGATGAGATGCCCTAAATTTAGGCACGTTTAACCGTAATTGGATGGGCGTTGCGAGGTAGCAGCGCATGCGTAATATCGTACTCAGTTTCGAGATTATGCTCTGAATTGTTAGTGTGGGCGGATTATACTTATTCCGGCAAGCGGTGGTTACTAAAAGGTAGTAAGTCCACATTCAGTAAGGCTCCTAATCATGCAACAATTGGTAGCAAATGTGTCCAAATTAGCGTGACAGGGATTTCTACATGTTAATAATATAAAACAAAGCAATGCAAAAGGAAAATAAATTTAACCACAAATCAACACCATCTAGCGGCGATTTGTGTTTTTATTTATTCAAATGTTTTATTTTAAATCATTAGCCCATTTTACCAAGAGTATTAACCATAATACAATTGCCTCAACACTCAAACGAATGAAAGAATGGAAAAAAATTGTAAGTGGCGATTGAACCGCATTAAACTATAATTGTCAAATTATATCATAAAGAGTATCGTAAAATTATGTCATCGAAGCAGACCACCTATTACCTCCTGGGCATTTCTATTGAGTATTATCAATACTGCGATCTCCATACGTGAAGTCGCCACTACGTAGACCCACTGCTGGTGTTCACTCAAAAGTTCGAAAGAACGTTTTTCGCTCGCACGATTCGGATGTGGAATGAGCTCCCAGCAACAGTGTTTCCTTTGGACTATGACATAGGATCGTTCAACAGGTATTACAGGCAAGGCAAGCGCCCCTAGAGTTGCTGATGACCATAGGCGGCGGTGATCACTTTCCATCAGGTGGACCGCTTGCCTGTTCGTCTGCCACACAACATAAAAAAATTCAAGTCCAGCAGTAGACTGTTATGAGCTGTTGACATGTGATATGTTGAGAGTACTTGAGAGGTTGTTGCCCCCTGTAAGAGCAGGAGAATATACGACTGCTGAATCATATATTAAAATAATATTCATGAATTCAAGTTCGCTTTTTTATGATTTCATTAAACCTATTCTTCTTCTTCTTAAACGGGCGTAATCGATAAAATGGCACTTGTATGAGTGGCAACCTACTCTCCTATTACTACTAATCGTTAAAACAATCCACATTTTCCAAGCTTTCCAGAAAACTCCGATTTTTTAAATATTTTTCCATGGATACTGTATGCATCCTGGTAACAATATCCAAAAATTACGGTGATTCGATAGATAAAATAGTTTAGTAATAACTGGGTTAATAAATAATCTAACCAACAGCCTATACTTTGGGCATCTCTGCCCTGATACCAGAAAAGACCGCTACGTGAAAAACTCGTTTTTTTTTATTTTACTATTCTAAACTAAGCAGATCATCAGCTTTCTGGCACTCTTGGACTTATATTTTTATGTCCAGTAGTTTTTGAAATACGTTTACGCTATAAGGCCGCTATGTGTAGTATTTTAGAAATGGTCATAAGCAGAAAAGCCGCTAAAGTACGTGACTAAACTATAAACACGTTATAATGTGCTTACTGCTATTTATTTTAGCACTGTTAAAAACATGGTTGGCGAATTACTAAACAATAATACCGCAATATGATTATGATAACCAAAAAAGCCGCTTAATAACTATAACGACTTTATTATGTAGCAATTCTTTTACACAAAACCTTTACCATTATAAGCAATAAAGCGGCTAGCTTATTGTCAAACACTAAAACCACGCTAAAGAACGTAAACTGTATTTTAGTTTAGTGTAACACCAGTAATCAAATTAAATTACTACACATTAAAGCAGCGACCGCCTTTTAACTTATGATATCTATTAAACAAAATGCATAACAATATTCAATAAACGCGGCTAAAATACAATTCTAGACAAAAAAGCGGCTATATGATATCCGAGCGGGGTGAAGAGCGAGGCGATTAGGATTGTGGCACGTTGTAACAGCGCATCAACGACCAATCTACCAATGAATTGATTTAGTGGCCATCTCGACAGCATCTCGCGGCCAAAAATTTGGCGCAAACTTTACGTAACAGCTGCGGTAAGTTAATAAAGAAAAATGTCTAGGCCACATCAAGGGGAAAAAATTGCCAAAATGTGTTTCAATGAGCAGAATTACCTAATAGTAACCAGAAATAACCCACATAATATTGAGAAAGCACTACAGAAAAATACGAGCAAATTTATTGGCTGTACTACAAAACCTGTCAAGCCATTGCCTACAAATTCTTTTGAATGTGATAATAGTATAAGGGAGCGACCTTATTTATTGACGACACCGATATTTAGAAAATTTAATGAACATGAAACAAGCGACCCGAAGGCAAAAGAAATTGCAATTACTAAATTATCACAGGAAAATCTCAACTCTTTGCCGGAAAAAGAGCAAAACGCTCTGCAGAAAAAATGCAGTAGGTACATTTACTCTGCTATGAAAATATAATCTTATCGGTATCTACAAATGATGAATCAAGTGTTGAGGATTAGGATTCTGACGACTCGGTTAAGGACAAAGACTACGTACTGCAAGATGATATTTCTGAAATCAGTTCAGACTTTGAGGAAAGCGATAATGGATCTGTAGTATACAGTCTGCCGCCTACCGTAAAACTTCCAGAGTCCGTTGAGGGATGTTATGATTATGACGAAGAAAATAATCAGATTACAGTACAGTACAGTACTTGTATTTCAGATGAACAAATTTCTTCTCCTAACTTTTCAGATCAGAATAAAGGTCAAAGAGTATTATCATTGAAAATATTGTGCTTGGAAGAAATTAATATGAATAAATTTAAATTATCAAACGAAATGACTTCAATAGACCAATACGACTATTTACAAAATGAAGCTGTGACACTTAAAATAAATAAACAAAAAGAGGATGTTAAAGATGATGCCGAAATTATAACCACAATCGTTATTCAAGAAGAAAATGATGCAAATGTAACAGAAACTTACTAAGACAAACATAGAATCAGAAGATTAATTCAAGAAAGTGTTAAAAATAACGAGGATATTGACGATGATGGCAAAATAATAACTGTGATCATTATTCAAGAAGAATGTGAAACAAATGTAGTAGAAACAAACACAGATAAAGAAATAGAACCAGTAGAGTTTATTCAGAAAGTAGAGCGGATGAAGAAATCCAAGAAAATTAACAAAGCAATTTTATTCAAGAAAGTAGGGCTGATGAAGAGGTCTCTGAAGAAAACCAATAAAAATAAACAAAACGATTCTCCTGATGAAGAATATCCAAAAGAATATCTCCTTTACACAAAATTAGGACAGTTGCGAAAAAGACAAATATATAACACAAGTTTAACTGAAAGACTGCAAAAAAAACAAAATATTTAAACAATTCCTTGTCAAAAAATTTATGGAAAAATTTAGCGAAGACGAAAGAAAAGAGCCGAACGAAAATTATTGGCAGATGTCTTGGACGTCGCTTCGCATGTATATTCGTCAAAGTTGCTATGTTGTACTCCCAAAATGTAGAATATGCGACATAGTAATAGTAAAAATAGTGACGGAAATAAGGTAGATTTGTGCAAGACGTTCTTTTTCTCTACACTAGGATACAAACTCATTAACGACACGGTTTTATATAATGCTTTAAATGTTGAAAATTGCGATGATTTACAGTAGAGGAAAGCATATGAAAACCATAAAATTTAACGGACACATTATTACGCAGCATATTGAATTCTTTAATCCAACCACATCACACTACAGGAGGGTCCATGCTCTATTGAGAAGGTATTTGCCAAGTGATATCAGTAAAAATGATGTACGAAGATTTTATAGTACAAAATCCTAATCAAAGGGTTTCCTATGATTTATATAGAAAACACCTAAAGTCTGAATATTTCATTTGCTAAAGAGAATGATTAAATGACTGAATATCTACTTTTGATCACTAAATATGAATAATTGAATAGATTTGATATGACTGTTAAGTTTTTTACTGTTAAAATATTATGAGCTTGAAAATAAAAATTTAAGTTCCTTTCTTTAATAAACATTTTGTCTTGTAATTTCAGTTCTATTTATTATCAAATGTATTTTTTCTGTTGTATAAATTTCTAGCTAACGGCCTTTTTAATTAAATACGAAAAGTTATTTACCATGTAATAAATGGTTAAAAGACAGTTAAAATGTGGAAAGTGCATTAAACTGCTTTCTAGTATATAATTAAATTCATAACTTTTAAACTCGCTTAGGTTAGAGTAATCAAAAAGGGCGCTAACGTCATTTAACGGCGTTATCAGATTGATAAATCTATTATTTCATACTCACATAATAAAATTTAAAACAGGTATGTGATATAGCGGCTTTATTTCGTATGATTGATGTCAAAATATAGGCATTTCATAACTTGAAGGTAAAAATCATACGCTAAAAGGCGGCTAGCGTCGAGGTAGCGGTGTTTTAACCTAGCAACTTCTTTAATAAAGGGATCAATGTGCTAAGCTAAACCAAAAATTCGTATTTTAAATTACCTTAGAATCATGTTATATAGAAAAGGAAAACAGAAAAATATTCTACATAAAGCCAGGTATCTTAGTCAATTATAAAATCTTAGCTAACTATAGTAAGTTTCTAGAAATTTCACTTCCCGCTTATTTCGTCGATTACCAAAAGTTGCATTTTGCACGTAGCGGTCTTTTCTGGTATCAGGGCAGATCAGACAAGCGCTCATGTGAAATCGGTCTCTGTTTCACCATCAAACATCTTGAATAACAATACTGGCTGAGGGTGGTTGTATCCTGATTTTTTCCACACACGCCGCCCTCATACGCAAATAAAACATCAATCTAGTGCTTATCCCCTTCACTTGGAGTATTTCTATCATTAATCTTTTATACATTTATAGTTATGCCTGTTTATGCTTACGAAGTTTCAGCGACGTAAATGTATGGGCAAATGTTTGGTGGTGCGTTGTCTATACTGTTCTTCTATTCATATACATACATAGTATAAAATAAATTTGCTTCCGGCACAGACAGATACATGTATCTATGTACGCTAAGATCTGTTAAACTATGCAACGCCTATGATTTTCAACAATATATAGTTATTCCGTAAGCAAGAAAAATAGGGTAGGTAGGAATGAAGTTGTACTGTAGGCAAAGAGTAGGTGTAGGGTTGGCGTAGAGTCGAAGTAGGCTAGGCGTAGGGTAGACGTACAGTAGATGAAGGGTAGGTATTGGGTAGGTGTAGGGTAGGTGTTTGGTAGGGGTAGCGTGAAGGTAGTTAGGAGTAGGCCACGTGAATGTAGTCGCGCCGGGTCCACTAGTATACTATAATATGGAAGTTGTTCATCAGGAATGTATATTTATGTATGGGCCGCTCGTATGGGCTTCCGGAATAGAATCATCATATAGGCGCTTGAAGATCGTTTCACAGTCAATAATGACCCCGTAAAAACCTTTTAACCCCTTTCTTGAAGGACTCCATGTTGTACTCTCCAGGGAAAACCTCTCCAGGTAGTTCATTCCACAACCTTAGTGTGCGTGGGAGAAAGTTCCTTTGGAACCGCACAGTTCGCGACCAATTTGGCTCCAAGGTGTGAGGATGAACTCCCTGTCGGTGTCGGTGGATGTTTGCATCGTTATGTTCCAGTTTGAAAGATAACGTAGCCAGCACAATCACAGGTGCTACACACATGCGATTCTACAATTTTACATGAAATAAGTGTGTCATCGACGACGGTTACCGCTATTCGTACAGTCGAACACACAAGGTTGCACAGAGGCTCTAAAGATTCGTGTCGTTTTGCTCACAGCCCCTATGTAGCCATATATTTATTCGACCGTACCATCGATCAAGTGGGCTGTCAGATGGTCTATCCTCGCTCCGAAATCTCGAATTCGACAAATCTCTTTTTCAAAGTCAGTGAACTCTCTATTGCAGCCAAAATAAAACTTATCCTCATAGGTATTTGACAATCCTTTAAGGCCTTGCCACATACAAAGCTCGGCGCGAGCGCGGCGCGTTATTTGCTAGGCAACCATCGCGCGGCGCGATGGTTGCCTAGCAAATAACGCGCCGCGCGATGGTTGCCTAGCAACTATCGCGCCGCGCGATGGTTGCCTAGCAAATATCGCACCGCGCTCACGCCGCGCTCGCGCCGAGCTTTGTATGTGGCAAGGCCTTTAGTGTCGAAAATCGTTATCAATCATATTTTTAATAGAGATTTGTGGCTACAGAATATGTCGAAATCGAGATGTCGCAGAGCGATAATTAGATAGAAAGAAACTGAAGACGCACATAACACACCATGACACAATGACAGTTACAGATACAGCCAAAGGAAACATTAATAATGCGTAACGTCCCATGCCACTGTCGGTGCCGCGGCGGCATAAATATCATGGCAAAAGTACCCACTCAGGATGTGCTGTGAGGCGCAAGACGACTCACACTGTGTGCCCAATTTAAGGTACGGCAAGGGCGTTGCACTACCTAAATATATAATAAAATGTTATTCGATTAAATAAATATAATAAAATGTTATTCGCCCCTGCTCCTTTTTCACTGAGTAGCATAAGTGTAAGTACATGCCGATGAAGCTCGCGATGTCGATACACACTGTTTCACATGGATGGCGGTACGAACGTTGGTTCAGTCGCACCTAGCTAAGCTCAGTTGGTCAGCTGCACTCTACCTACTCCAGAAGAAAATGTTGTCCCTTGGTAGTGACACTGACGATGATTTCAAGTCATCAAACTGTAAATGGTGACTAAGTAGCTGACTTCTCTGGCTAAGATATCCGTTGTGATGGCTTTTCTTCCTCTTATCCCACATTGACAGGAATATTTAAAATCAAATCATTTGGCGTCTCCTTACCATAATTAAATTCGAACAAATAAACAACCGCACGGAAATGGCGCGAAAGTGAAGCCGGGATCAGGCAAACCAATTTGACCAATCAAGAGCCAGATCACATCGCTGTTTGCGGTCGACCGCGTCGTAAAAACAAAATATTTTGTTTTCACGTAGGCATCGAGGTAATCATCTATGTAGACCGCGATGTATCGCTGTGAGGTATCAATTGACATACGTGTGCTAGTCTGCTTGCATACATCGAGGTGACATCGAGATAGCCACCGAAACCGCGGTCTCGAGGTATTGCAGATAAAACATCTTTGGTATGAAATTACCCTAAAAACGACCAGTAAAATTGATGTGATCGTTATTGCTGGAGACGTACTAACTTTAATTTACGAATTTAGGGTTTATGGAACCGTTTACTATCATTAGTGAAGGATAGTAGCAGTCCAATACTAATAAGTCTTATTTACAACTACTACTACCAAAAACTTCACTAACAAACGAAAGCTACAACAGACTGTTCCCAGCCGTTGAGTTAATTAAATTCTTTTAAAATACGTTCCGGAGACCGACGCCGTTGCTGTTTCTAATTAAATATATTCCTTAAAGAGCAAGAGAGTAACGGTTCGTGTTCCCTGACCGAATCGTGGCATTTAATTTTCCCCTACCAAGTAATCTTGGTGTGTGAAGAGAGAGAACAGTCTGTGTTTTAATGTACAGTAGCACAATTGAACGATTCGTCACAACAAGGTCTATTTTAGGTTTCACCAATGCATTATGCATACACTAGTAGAACGCTAACCGATACTACAGTGAGGGAAAACATCGTGATGAAACCTGCTCGTTCAGGCGACTGAATGTGAACCCATGATCCGTTCAGGTCAGGTTCCTTTGGTAGCAGGGTCATGGTGGTCAGATGGCAGTCTCTCGACTGTAATTATCTGCTCTGCCAAATCCTGGATCAATGTCAAGGCGGACCCCGGACCTGGGGCACAACCAGGACATTAACGCTTAGATGATTTCATTTGTAATGCAAAATGCTGTACTGCCAACACTTTCACTGTTGATCATCGCCAAACTGTTTTGCATGGAAAACTTTAATGGCCAAATAATATAAGAGGATTTTGTGTAATAGAACTTATTCTTCTTATCGAGTCGATGGACTAAAACTCTCACTTATACTTTATTCGCCCAGTATTCGGCGACGGATACAGCGTTTGAACTGGCCTTGAACAAGTCATCCATGGTACAAGTTTTAGGGCACGCATCTCTTTAAGGCATATACAAATGACAGTTCTCAGTGCGACTGTGGCATATCTCCGCAAACTATGGACCACCTCGTTTCATAAAACTTATTAAAAAAAAGGTCAGATCCAGAGTAACCTTAACCAACGAGCATGTATGAAAAGGTGAACGCGCGAAGAAACGAGAGAGCGGTTTGGCGTTACCGTAGCAAGTGGAAAAATGTGGTCTCTGCTTACCTCTTCGGAATATATGTATTTTTTTATACTAGCTAAAAAAGCCATTGAACGCCAACTCACCTGGCGGTAAGTGAAGATGCGGCCGAAGATGCAGCATGCACAGCTTACTCACACTAGCCTTGAAGGTATCCAGATTACAATGATCAAGGAACATACTCACAGGCAACGTGCTCTATTCTTTAGCCGTGCATATTATAAAAGTTGAACAAAAACCAATTGAGTATTTGTATTTATATTATTGTAAAACGGCTCTTGTGTGTGTGTGTGTACCGCAAATTATGTTCATCATCATCATCACAGCCCGTAACAGTCTACTGCAGGACTTAGGGCCTCTCCCACGAAAGGGGAGGTTATTGCCATAATCTCCACGCTTGGCAGGCGGGTTAGAGATCGCAGTGTTTAAATATAACAATGGAAAATATTGCAGCCCATTTTCCAGAATACGGAAACTCTTGATCTTTTACCTCGAAAACATAAGTCGCCTTGTACGACACCCATGAGCGTAAGGGGTTGGTGCTATTCTACTCTGACGGACACCACACGGCGAATATTAAAAATTAAAATAAATACACGGCTTATTAAAAAAAAATACACATATTAATATTATATATTTCGCTTCTACGTAGGGCAGCACTTACAAAATCAAATATGGATCAGGCAAAGCTCGACATTTCTCTAAATCCACTAGTAGCCGAAGCTAGAATAGAATAAGGAAACGGAACTCTTATTTGTGTAAATAACTAAGCAAAGGCCGCCGACAATGTCTCGTTTGCTTTTAAGATATAAAAAATTCAGCAAGGCCACTAGCACACTGCAATTTGTGAGTTCCCGACTTCTGTTTTAAAATAAACTTAATAGTTACTGTTGTCTTAATGGCTGACCCCGCCAATTAAAATTTAAATTGTTTTTGTTTGTTTCACGGTTGTTCTGTGTTTATTTTCTAGAAAATACACTTCAGGAGTGCGCAATGAGAGTGGGACGGGACCATGGCATAGTAAATCTAAAGACTGCTCGCGTGCGAACAAAGCGTTATGAATTTTGTGATTATAGGTATATGGAATCTTGTCGAAGTCTAAATGCCCATTCTGATTGCGCGCAGATTAAAATTGCTTTATTTTATTTTAATTGCCTTTATTTTTAATCTTTTTAAAGTTCAATAACAACTCAAGGGTCATTTATAATTATACGCGTGATTTTCACGGCGAAATATTATTTTAAGTTATTTACGTATACCCATTGCTCACTTCGGAAACGTCCATGCTCACATTAGGAACCTAAAATCGGTTACGGCATATTTACTTAACCGATTTTAGGTTTCAATATAAGAAAACCCTAAGTAAAATATGAAACTAGAGTGGGTTTTTGAATCGGTGCCAAAAATTCTTACCGGACATGTAGTCTACGAGAATGCTACGCCGCGTCGTAGCAAGTTGCTACGAGACGGGCGTAGAGATATGATTCGTACCTGAAAAAAGAACACGTCCTCATTTTATTATTATTATACGTATTTATGGAACACTTCGTACCTACTGTGAAGTGACCGGCGGAGTGGAATAAGCCATAAGTATTGACACATTAGAAAGTGACAGTAGGCAGACAAGGTATGAGTTCCCTGTAGACCGGTATACGGTCAGCTGAGTTTATTTATTTCTACATTCGTATGCCATGCGTGGGGAAAGATGTTACTAACTTCCGTAGGAACTGTCGCCTGTACGCCTGCGCGTGTTCCCTGGGTGGCGCTAACTATTGGCTGCTGTACAACACTAGAGCAAAAGTGTCCACCACCACTCTGAGAATCATATTCCTATGCAGTAGAGGTTTTTAAGCATCGTGAATTAAATTTTTATTTCTTATGTAATAAATACTAATAATTAAGAAAGGTAGGGCATAGCGGGGTATCTCGTTCGAATTGGAGCCGCCCGACTGGGGAAGTACCTCCACCTTACAGAATATCGCAGCGAAATAATACTCTTTTAAATAGTATTGTGTTTCTGCCGGTGAGTAAGGTTTCCAGTGCTTCATGGGGTGGGGATTTGGGGAACCGTGGCTTTGGCAGTGGAAGCATTTGCCATTTTGCTGCCAGAGCAACGTGTTATAGAGGTGGACAACGCCTTGGCGATACTCTTAGTCTTGCTAATGTTTATAGGCAATGGTGAACACTTTCCATCAGGTTGCCCGCTTGCCTGTTTGTCTACCGTATGACATAAAAAAAATACCCGGGTGTCAAACACGAGTTCATTGGGTCTAATGCCTCCTCCATTTAGCCAACTGTTTTGGCTAAAGATGTTTGGCTGTAGCTGCAAAGGAAAACTTTCTTGTCGTGGTAATGCACTTATGCACTTGTACTGTACCTGTTACGAATACCTTACGGTCTATAATCGTTCATCGAAACAGCAAAGTTATATCTTCTGAGCAACGTTCTCCGGTGTATTTTTTTATTTAAATAGAAGGTATGTCTGTCTACCGGCTAACAAATATAAACACCAGTCGCCTTGTTCCATCGAAGCTTTTGTACCTCTCGTTTTAGAAGATTGGCGTATATGTATGTGTGTGTGTTAGTGGTATCGTATCTTCCTGACGGCTGGACTGATTTCGTTCTGATTAGTTCTTACCATTATTTTATTTAAAATAAATATAATGTTTTATCTTATTTAAAAAATAAAATTTCTAGCGGTCAATTCCGGCATCAATCAATTAGGTTAACTTCTGAAATTAATGCTGAAGCTTGTGATAGTAGTGTTTTCCTCGCAGTTGTTTAAAAAGCCTTCTTCACCGAGTCATTACCTTCCAGAAACTCTTCGCTTCCTAATTTGCGAATCGTGTTGTCGACAGATTATCTTGGCTCCCGACTCCTTTCCGAAGGTCCCTCCAAGTGTTGCTAAGAGGCTTATACTGTCCCGCGCGCGAAGGCGTGAGAGGCTTTTAAAGTATCAGTAAAATTGGGGGAACATATGGTGGGGACGGATGGACTTTTTTTGTTAAAATGTATCGTACGGTAAGCTGACAGGGGTTGATTTACTGATGAATCTGATCAACTTGTATCAAGTGAGCAATTGGGTTTTTGTAATCTGTGATTTGACGATATTATCGTGGACGTCCACGATATAGGGCAGAGGTGGCATTTTGAGACGTTTCTGATTTAACAGTTTATTTGACTTATCCCTTTCAATACGTGTCCCTATCATGCCACCTCTGCCATCCATCGGGGACGTCCATGATATAGGGTAGAGGTGGCATGAAGGTGACATTATTTAATATGACAGAAGTGTGACGTTTTAGGTGCAAATGGTTGTTTCGGGCTTGCCACAGAAAAAATATATTGTCGTCTGGATAGGTTTCTTATCATCATCATCATCTTGGCGTTAATGTCCCGGTTGTGCTCTCGCGCACGAGGGCCCGGGGTCCGCCTTGACCATGATCCAGGATTTTGCAGGTCAGGTAATTACAGTGGAGCGACTGCCGTCTGACCTCCATGACCATGCTAACAAGGGAAACTGACCAGATTGGATCATGGTTACACAGCCAGTCGCCTGAATGTGCAGGTTTTATCACGATGTTTTCCCTCACCGTAAGAGCATCGGTTAGTATTCTACTAATGTACATAACTCAGAAAACAGTCATTGGTACATGGCCGGAGCGGGATTCGAACCGGGACCTCTGGCTTACGAGTCGTATACTCTAACCGTTCGGCCACCGACGCTCTAGATAGGTTTCTTAAATTACCGTTTATTTGACTTATCCCTTAAAATACGTGTCCAACCGCGTGTATCATGCCACCCCTCCCATACACCGGGGACATCCACGATAATATCGTTACGTTACAAAATATAAAAGCGACCAATGGCGACTTTGTTAGACAATCTGACCATCTGATTGTTATTCTTATTCACAACACACATATTTCTTATCACATATTTTAAAACAAGCGATATTTACCAAAAATATTCTTGGTAAATAAACCGCTTGTTTTTTATTTTTATTTTTATAATTGAGTAATAGAGATGGTGATCCCACAGCTGTCACCAGTACAAATCAACTAACTTTGTTGTCACCATCGCATTCAAACGTTCGCCATTGACACTGACAGTCGAAAGACCTCTCAGCCCGTACTAGTTCCTAGTTTTGTCATTAATTGAGTTCCCTACTACGTACGACAAACTAAAAAACTAAATTAAAACAAGGAACTCAATCAATGGCCATCTCTTTATATTTTTTATGACGTATGGGTGTCATTTTATTTAGTCTTTGGCAAAATAGCTATACTTAGTCTGGCCATAAATACTGTTACAATTAAAAATAAACAAAATATTACATTTGAATTTGGAATCTGTCATTTTTATATTATTTTTTATTCTCTTTTCTTATTTTGGCGCCAATACATCGTACAATATTTTGCGATATTAAAATGGAGTGGGGTGATAAAGAGAACCGAATCGCTGTGATTGCATTACATAAAGTAGGTATGGAGCCAAATGCAATTTTTAAAACTCTCCATACGCTTGGTATTAGTCAAATGTTTATGTATCGGGCTATTAATAGGTACAATGAGACCTTCTCTGTTTGTGACAGAAAAAGATCTGGCCGTCCACGTAGTGTTCATACGAAAAAGGTGGTCAAAGCAGTAAGGGAAAGAATTCGAAGAAATCCTGTCCGAAAGCAAAAGATTTTATCTCGGGAGATGAAGATAGCACCTAGAACCATGTCGCGTATTTTAAAAGATGACTTAGGACTTACAGCCTATAAGAGACTTAAAAAAGAATAGGGTGGTAAAATCGAAACAACTACTGAAGCGGTACGCAAAGGGAGGTCACAGAAAAATGTTGTTTACGGATGAGAAATATTTTTTACAATTGAGCAACATTTTAACAAACAAAATGAGCTCAAAGCTCTAAGAAAGCTTCCCAATTAGTCGACAGAGTGCAACGTGGGCATTATCCGACTTCAGTGATGGTTTTGTGGGGTGTTAGCTATGAAGGAGTGACTGAGCCATACTTTTGTGAAAAAGGTATCAAAACCTCGGCACAAGTGTATCAGGATACCATTCATGAGAAGGTAGTTAGGCCCCTTAACAACACCATGTTCAATAACCAAGAATGGTCCTTCCAGCAAGACTCGGCGCCGGGTCACAAAGTTCGGTCCACGCAGTCTCGGTTGGAATCGAACGTTTCCGACTTCATCAGAGCTGAAGACTGACCATCGTCTAGTCCCGATCTTAATCCGCTGGATTATGATTTATGGTCAGTTTTGGAGAGTAAGTACGGCTTGCTCTAAACGCCATGATAATTTAGAGTCCCTAAAACAATCCATACGATTGGCACTGAAGAG
Organism: Blastobasis lacticolella; assembly: GCA_905147135.1. Classification (NCBI taxonomy): domain Eukaryota; kingdom Metazoa; phylum Arthropoda; class Insecta; order Lepidoptera; family Blastobasidae; genus Blastobasis; species Blastobasis lacticolella. The sequence continues at coordinate 8,385,487 of LR990056.1, forward strand.
TTTTCCCATGGAAAGAGTGCGTGCTTCTATTGATAACTGGCCTCAACGTTTAAAGGACTGTATTGCAGCCAATGGAGACCACTTCAAATAAGCTTTTTATATTTTAAATTGTTTTATATTTACGTATTAAACTAACAAATTGTAAAAGTAATAAATGTTATTTGCAATAGACAAATATTTTTTTTCTTTATTACAATATTTATGGCAAGACTAGGTAATTTAGCGGAAGCCACATACATAAAAAGAAAAAGTTTATTTTCCATTTCATAGGTAAGTTGGTCACATAATCTTATTATTTTTCTCCTACTATTGGATTTATATTATCTTTAATAATTTGATTATTAATTCCTTATTATTTTAATATAATAAGATTTAATTTAGGGTTTTTATTTTTTTGTGTGGACTAGAATAGGGGTTTATACAGTAATAATTGCAACCCTGTTATTTTTTAACTAATTTCAATTTCTATTTTATTATTTGTTTTAGGTATGATCCTATATTTTGGCAAATGATCAGTATCAGAAAATAACCATATTAAATCATGTCTACACACCTATTCACTCATTTAATATGTGATATATCAACCGCTGGTTTCGAAATCACAATTTGCTCAAAGGACATGGCTCATAGCGACTGTAATCAAGCCCAAAGGGGCAATGAACCAGGATCCGTGCATACAAAGCAGCACAAACACGGTTATACCTATATTAAATAAAGCATCTCAGAATAAAGCTTGTGCTTGAATAAGATCCTCTTGCATGCATCCATCTTAAAATGAGGCTCAGGTTTCCAACATTTCAAAGGCTATATGTTCTGGGTTTTCTACTGCGTACCTTTGTATCCGGTACATACCTTTAAAATGTGTTATTTTAACCGCGATAGTTTAAAACATTGGGTTTCCAATAATATTAACACAATATTTAAATAATATGCACAATTTTGGAAAAATAATAAAATAAATATAGTTGACTGCAAATAAAATTAGATTTGAATGATAATAGAACACCTACTGAGAACAAACAAAATCAAGGAATTCCAATTAATAGAACAACGGACTCGAATTTAATAATTAATTTGATCGAAATTGGAATTGGGAGTTATTATTTGATCAAATCGCAAACTTCACTAACAGAAGCCGAATCAAATCAATCAAATAGTAGTGTTCAAATTTCAGAATTTCATTATTATTATTTGTATTCGCTTCACCCGATGGCTTTTCAAAGCCGGAAGGGCGTAAAAGGTAGCTTATCCTGTTCCATTTCATGAACTAAATCTGGGATTTCCACGTGAAAGGAAGAATTAATTAGACCTTTGTAACTAAAAGTACGAGTATACTTTAGGATTTCCTATTTCCGGCGGACATAGTCTATCCTATCCGTGTGTTAGTATTCATATAAATATTAACGGGTTTTCTTGTCTAATGTTATTTTCGGCTGTTACACTATCTTTAAGAAAAAATCACGTTTATTTAATATCTTCGATTGCAATCGAAGGTCGTGTTCAAGTCTCAGAAACTACACGATGGTTATAATAAAAAAATAATCGTGGACAAATTCACACAACGCCATCTAGCCCCAAACTAAGCAAAGCTTGTATTATGGGTGCTAGATAACTGATCAACTACTTAAATACTTTTTTTTATATTATAGAACACCCATACCCGTAACAGACATTAAAATTCATCATTTCATTTCTGCCGGGCCGTGAATCGAACCCGGGACCTCTTGCGTGGCAGACCGGCATGTTGACCACTGAACCACTCAGGTCGTCAAACAGTCGGTTGGTCGGTTACAGTAGAAGATGGTTACAGATGTCGAGGAAGTTCCGACGGTGTAGCGGTCTCGGTTCCGCTCAAATGTCAGGTGGTGCAGAACACGGGTAAGCTGGAGCGTGGTGCTGTGTTCGCTGTGGAAATCGAACTGCTCCTCACGCAGCTGGATGTGTGGGTGTAGTCTCCGCAGCAGAAGTCGCTCAAACAACTATAGCTACGTGATGTAGCAGGGTGATCGGGCGGTAGGACGACGGTTGACGGCAGTCTTTCCCCTGCTTCGGAAGGACTATCACCTTTCACATCTTCCACGATGTCGGGAAGTATCCTGTGCGTAGGTACCCATTGAATAGGCGCGACAGTGCCACTATGCACTTGTGGGGGAGCCTCTTAAACGCCGTCTGGCTACGGGAGGCTCGCCAACATGGTCAATAAGTTTCTCCCATGTGGCGCTGCGGAAATCCCTCACAGCAGCCGAAAGCTGCTCGGAGACCCTGTTCAAACGCACCGTTGTGGTTGGTAGTGGTGCCGCTGCCGCCTGTTCCGCGTAAGTGCGGGGCCTAGACAAAGGCGAGGCAACAGTGGGCAGCGTGGGCGACAAAGGCGGTGTCGTGCGGCCCTGGGCTTATTTGGTGAGTCGATGGCCACATGGAGTCCAGGGTGGGCGTGAACAGTATACTGTTGTGCACGCCTTCATCCATTTGGCCAGATGTTGTGGCTGCGGGGTATGTCGCCGTCGACAGCGATTCGGGTAGTGGCACGCCTATGGGTCGGTACTGCTCCGGCAGCGGTGCGACCCATGTTGCTGTGTGGTGCGATTGTACTTTCGTCGCCATTACGTGGTTAGCCCTATAGGCCCGCACCTGCCTCCGTCACATCAGTTGGCCCACTTGCCTGCCTTCCGTATAACATAAAAAACATATCCTCTTTTCTCGTCAAGATATTTTATTATACGCAATCCCTTTCCCTTTCCTTTTGTGTCGGCAGGCGGCATAATCAAGTGAAGCTTATATTCAATAGAGCCTCTTAAAACAAACATGCCTGGACCCACTCGTCCCGCTTTTGTCTAGAACAAAAAAGGGGTAAATGGAGTATAGCCAACGAGCCAAACCCATATATCTTATTTCGGGCCGCCTACTCGGTTTGGACCTTCGCGTATTAAACATTGCCAGCAAAACCTATTAGTCTTTCGTTTGAGAGGAAGTTTGAGAGAAGGCTTTTACATTAAGTTAGTTATTGTGTGGTGCTGAGAGTTGCCTTCAATTACTAATAAAGGAAAGTACTTTTTGAGTTGAAAATTATTTTACTCAAATTAGGTTTATACTTGCACATCTCTTACTTACGGAAATTCATCACTTGCAAATCGATTTCTTCTCTGTCGAAAGCAATGTATCAGAGCCATCTGCAACGTAGATACACTAACTTCATGTAGACCTCTTTTTAAACATTTTAACCTGCTGACTGTACCTTGCATGTATATATACGAGGTCTGCGTATCTATTTAAAAAAGTATCCGATACTACTAAATTTAATACCAGGTTTCCCGATAGATTGGTTGTCCCTACCCATTCAACGACACTTTACAGCTGTAATAGTTATTCGATGGCAATTAAAAAAAAAAAAACTGTTTTTATACTGTAAAGGAATTCTTTGACTCGTTTAAACGTGGATATGAACTAAAGATAGTGAAGGTAGTAGGTATGAAATTATTTTATAATGATGTGGTGGTTTTAATAATTTTATGAATTTGTATTGACATATAATGGGTACTATTAGTAAATAAGTACCTTGACATATTATTTAATTCTAATGACATATTTTATTTTAATTTATTGGATAAATAATTTTTTATTGGGAATTAATAAATTGCATAGTATACTTAATAGCCAATACGGCTTCAGGCCGGGCTGCAGCATCATGGATCCAGTCTTTGCTCTCAAGGTCCTCCAGGAGTCCCATTGCAGTAGGAATCAACTGTTGCATTACGCATTTCTCGACCTGCAGAGGGCTTTCGACAGTGTCCCTCGGGAGTTAATCTGGTGGGCTCTGAGAGCAAAGTCTGTGCCCGAGGCGTACATTTCTATCATACAGGACATGTATGCCATTACTGGAGCTGTTGTCAAAACCATCGTAACCCATACTAAACCTTCCCGATTGTTGTAGGTGTCCACCAGGGTTCTGTTTTAAGTCCTTACTTGTTTTGCATAGTGCTCGAGGCTTATGAAACACGTGGAAGGATGTACTAGAAAACGGTGGTTTGAAGATGAATATCGCCATAACAGAGTATATGGCCAGCTGCAGCGCGGATCCCGACACCATCCGAATAGGTAACGAAGCTGTCAATAGAACAGATAAATTCAAATACCTCGGATCCGTGATGCACGAGTCCGGCCATATCGGCCCCGATGTCAAATCCCGAATATCTGCGGCTTGAGCCAAATGGCAGGAACAAAAATCCCTGTAAAGCTCAAAGGGCTTATATACAAGAGTATAATTAGACCGGTGATGATCTATGGCTGCGAGACATTGCCAACGCTGACAAAACACGTTCGCGAACTCCACGCCAACGAAATGAAAATGCTGCGCTGGATGAGCGGAGTTACACGACTCGATCGAGTACGTAACGAGTACATCCGCAGCAGCCTTGGTGTGAGGGATATCGCAGATAAGATCGAGGAGGCTCGTCTGCGCTGGTTTGGTCACGTGTTGCGTAAGCCTCAGGGATACGTGGGAAATAGGTGCCTGAATCTGCCGGTATCAGGAAAAAGGCCCCATGGGCGGCATAAGAAGCGATGGATTGACATCGCTGAGTCCAATGCGAGAGCCAACGGCTTACGACAAGGGGATGCCGAAGACCGGGCGAAGTGGAGAAGATTGAGTAGGAAAGCGGACCCTGGCAGAGGCCGGGATAAGTGCTAGGACGATGATGATCCGTCTATCTGTAGCTCCCGAACGGATGAACCAATTTCAATGCGGTTTTCTGTATTTGAAAGGTCTTTTTATCGAAATTATTCCTAACTTTATTTAATCGAAATCGGTTCGATCGGAGTAGACTTAGTAGGAGGTATTTGTTCCCCATGTGTCGGTAGATAATGTACATCTTTGACTTGCGATATCTCGCAAGGTATACCGTTTTCGACATTTTTGAACATAGTGATCGATATATATTAAAGTTTCCTATCGATTGGCATAAGTTTCATGAGTGGCCGCAAAATCAATATTTTTTTCAAAATGGCGGAAAGTGGGTGGTGATTTTCTCCATAGTAAATGTTCAATGCTCTTTACATGGTATTGAAAGTGACATTGTACTTACTTTTTATTTTTTATTTTATATAAATTTAATTTATTATTAATCACATGTTATTATTGTATTTATTTATTTATGTATAAATAAATTATTGTATTGGGTTATTAATTATTTTAATTATTGAATCCGACATTTTAGTATTATTAAATTATTGCATGCCAGATTCTGGCAAAGTGTGGGAGTCAAAAATGTTATATATATAAGAACCAATTGTATACCACATTTTAAGCAATAAAGACATTCATTCATTCATTACTTTGCACTGATTATTGCCTCCTCCGCTCGCTAAAGCTCTTTTCGCCTTGTTTAAGGCTAGCTGGAAGAGATCCCGTTTTGGGGTAAGCTCGTCTTTGCTTTGTAAGTGTTGCTTAACCAACTAAAATCGTGAATCACCTAGGTCTAAAATGTTTCAACTTAAGTATATCTCATACGTCTCCTTTTTAAAGCCTCAAGCCTTTTTCTAATCTACTCTGTATTGGACACCGTCCTTCAATCCACTCCTTCAAGCCTCCTGATGTCATTATATCAGCGCGTTTCACACAAATGTTTTAATTCAATGACGAACTTGCACCACGACTCGTGCTCACGAGCGACATGACCAATTCAAAGCAAGTTACATCGAGCACTTTGTTATACCCATCATTTTTATTTGATGTTTACCAACCAATACTTTCAGAAGTATGAAATCAATATATTTTATCGTCTATTATTTTTGAAACAAAACCTCCGAGACTCTGCTAACATTTGATATCTCGCAGAATCCTATTATTTTTGTTGGAAATAAAGTGAGACTGTAGCTTCCTATTAAGAAAATAACTTTTAAGAGTTTAAGAGATTACCCAGAACATTCAAACTTACAAAAATATTAACTTTTACTCCTTATAATATTACTATAGATAAATTAACGCACAAATTTATTTTAAAAATCATTTATTCTGAGAGATTTGCGATATGAAAACACTAAATTGGGGGAAGACATTCTTTAGACTGTGCTAAAAAGGTTAACGTATATTTTGCAAATATATGTTTCAGCTAGTATAATGATGAAAATAGGACGCAGACACAGCCAACAAAAGCCTACCACAAAAGAAAATCTTTCCCACACACCACCGCCTCCCTCATTAAATAATCAGCATATTCGAATTTATCGCAGACGCTGCAGCAACAGCACTAGCTGCCAATATCACGAATTAATACCAACCGTGAAATTCCATTTAATTAACTCGGCGCCGGTCAGCGTTTCATAAAAAACCGGCCAAGGGCGAGTCGGTACTTGAATGTAAGGGGGGGTAACTAATAATTTCCATCATGATCTTCCGAGTGGTCAGTCCCGGGAACTGCTAAAGTCGGCTTTCGTGCTCATTCTCATCCACTCAGCCCGGTTCCGGCATCCTCGCATCGTAAGCACTCACATCTAGTGTTGGGCAGGGCTTACAAGAGACGGTACATTTGTCCCATACAAAACCGAAAATTGTACTGACGGCTCACTTTGAGAAGACATCCAACTTCAAATATAATGTCCTGGTAGGACTCTGTATTACCCACTGGTGTTGCGTGACTATGGAGTTGCGAGTTGGATAGAGAAGACAGTGGGTTGGACAGATTAATAAAGCGTAGGGCACAAGAAAAATTTAAAGATACACCTTTGTATGTATTTACACTTGAATGCCTTGCCTCATTCGAAGTGGGACATTGTAGTGGCTTAAAAAAAGTATGAGTCTCATCTTACAAACTCTATTTAAAAATGTGTTTTGCTCACCACTACTCGCATACGATCCAGCGAAGCCAATCCATCGGTAGCACGTAACCGTGAAAACATGACTAAACCAGCGTAGGCGAAACTTTTCTATCCTTTCCGCGACATCTCTTACGCCAAGGGTGAAATGAAAGTACTCGTTACAGACTCGATCGAGTTGTGTGACAACGCACATCCACGCGGCATTTCCATCGCTGACCATATCTTGCAGCCATAGAGCATCACGTGTCTTATAATGCTTTTTATAGCTATAACCCTCTTTAAAACAGGGATTGCTAGCTCACAAATACGAGACTTGACATCACAGCTGATGTCTCCGGATTTGTGCAGCACGGATCTCAGGTACTTTAATTAATCTGTTCTATAGACAGTTCCAAGATCCGCGCTGCAGGACATGCACTCTGTTTTGTCGACTTTTAGCTTTAAACTTCGACTTTACTTTATACTTACTTACATGTGTTTACCCTGCTTTGGCTTGTTCACTAACACAATGCCATCAGTGTGTTCCATGAGCCAAGGAGGCAAATGGTTTCCATTTTGATCCTCCGTAAAAGGAACCCTAAAAACGGGCGCCCACATCTATTCAGTCGATGTCGTAACGTCTACGTGGGACAAATTGCCGGACCTACGGTAATAAAGATTTATGCGAAGGCACCTCAAGATCTCGGCCTCCGTAATTCCGGAGCAATTAAACCGGAAACCTTACGGTATCGGGTGATAAACGCTTATACGAGCCGTTGAAATCTCACGTCTGGTTAGCGGAAATCTTAGCACTCCTGCAGCGCTTCAAAAATTGAATCGCTCGCCTTGATTTAAACGTTTTTCAATTTTGGTTTTCGCCATGAAATATTTGATATATTGATGCAGACTGTTGATTTTCCCTATTTTTGAACTGTAATCTTTCGGTGTTGCCATTGTGATTTAAAAAATATTAAATTTTTCATGCCGGAAATCAAAATTAAAAACTGTTCGAATCGAGGCGAGCGATTCAACAATGGAACATCTGAACTGTTTCGTGCATACGCAGAGTGAAGGCACGTCGAAACGAATTATCTAAAAGTTGTTATAGCAAATTCACCCTTATTTCAACAAATTAACTTTAGATCAAAAACCTCATTTTTCGGCGCTAAATACCAACCTTCGTCGTCTTGACTACGGTATTTAATAAAGGTTGCTAAATTGTTTTATTAAAACAAAATGTACTTAAAATATTGTTTTTCTTTTAATAATGACGAGTTATTTCTTATGTTTACGTAACTAATATTATGTAATATTTATTGATCATATAGCTTAATGAATGAGATCATCGTTTTTATGAGAAATTAACATTTGGGACATTTTTAAAGTTCTTACCTAATATCATTTATAACGTAATAAGGATAAGCAAACTTTAAATGTACAAGAATGATGAGACAATAATCTACTAACTTAAATATAGGTAACCTGAATATTTTCATAGCGGCGACAAACTTCGTAAGCGACATAAGCCTAATCACAATCCGGACAAGCTTCGAAGAGTTTTAATACTTTGTTATTTTCCGTAAACCATTAACAGTGATGGACTTTATAAAAAAATTAGTAGAATTTTTACCCAAACTGAGTTATATTCGACCGAGTTAAGTTAATTCGTTTAAGTTGAGTTGGGTTCAGTTTGAGGCTGGTAATCCGGTTTAACGATGAGGTAATTATGATGTCGCCCGAATAATGTGGGTAAACATGACCTGGGTGGCGTTTTTCGAGTTATCTCTGCTTTTCCGGAAAGCAGCATCAAGAAGCATCTATTATATTTTTTTATTTTTTTAGTTATACGGCAGACTAACGGGCAAACGAGACACCTGGAGATGAAGATGGAAAGTGGTCACCGCCGCCAATGGTCATCTGCAACACGGGGCTGTACTAATCTAATTTTCAAATGAGTATTTACCTACTTTTTGAAAGTGTTAATAGAAAGTGAAGAAGTGCAAAGTTGAGGGAAAGAGAGGAAGAGGAAGGTCAAGATTTGAATATTGGAAGGACGTGAAGAAAAAGGGAGCGCCGAATATTATAAAGAGATGAAGAGGGTAACAGACAGGAAAGAAGAGTGGCGATTGTTCTACCGACCAGAGTCATACTCTTAAATTGTATATAATGATGATTTACCTAGTTAGGTTTGTGGTTAAGGTATCCGACCCGTAAGTGAGAAGTACCGGGATCGGATACCACTGCGGCCATATACCAATGACCAATTTCTGAGTTATGTACATTAGTTGAATGCTAACCGATACTCTTACAGTGAGGAAAAACATCGTAATGAAACTTGCACATTCACGGAGACTGAATGTATTACCATGATCGAATCTGGTCAGGTTCCCCTGTTTACACAGAGGTCAGACGGCAGTCGCTCCGGTGGTCAAGGCGGACCCCGGAATATTGACACCAAGATGATTATATAAATAAATAAATAATTTGTGTATAAGAATTGCTCCTAACCTCGTGGTCGTTAGCCAGATTGGTTACCCATTTTATTACGTAACATGTAATTCATTGTGGGACAAGGATTTAATTAATGGGAGGGCAGTCTTTTCTTCAGTAGTTTCCCTATTGCCAATTATTCCTATTTACGCTACATCCATTGTTATTTTCTCATTCCATTGTAAGGTCTATTGTCTAAAATATTTACAACTCGGGAGGCCTTAGGCGCTATCCTAATTAGCAATGGTTGTATGACCACGGTGTTGCGACGGGCGGTTTTGAGGTCTCCTATTGGTCGGGCGACGTCCGTTGTACGACCATAGTCGTACGACCGTTGCCAATTAGGACCTCTTGTCCACCCAAAAATACGCCTTCGGTACGGTATGGTGTATGTTGTATTTAAATTTTAATTTGTAATATAAACAAATATAATATTCAAAATTGAGGCGAGATAAGTTAAATTGGTTGAATTTTATATCACCTGTTTTATCGCCGAGTTCCGTCGTAAAACGTCTTGATACTAACCTTCTGTGCGGTGCGATGTTTTATGGCCGAAGAGCAATCTAAATTCTATCTTATTTCGATTGAATTAGACTCATGCGTAAGCTATAGTCGTGCTGTGCAAGTACATGTTGCGTATTAGGAAGCATTATGTCATTGTGCTCATAATGTTTAAATATTTTGGTGTTTATTAAATAAATAATCACGGACAAATTCACATAGCGCCATCTAGCCCCAAACTAAGCAAAGCTTGTGCTATGGGTGCTAGATTACTGATATACTACTGAAATACTTTTTTTAAATATATTATACATAGAACACCCAGGCCCGTAAAAGAAATTAAAATTCATCATTTCAATTTCTGCCCGGCCGGGAATCGAACCCGGTACCTCTTGCGTGGCAGACCATGTTGACCACTGAGCCACTCAGGTCGTCATTATAGCAGCTACTCGTCAACAAAGGCACGCGGTAGGACACCCGGAACATACTTTCAGAATATGTGTTGTCAATTAGATTAAGCTTGCAATATTCTAGGACATAAAAGCCAATATAGTAGTCTCATAATAAGAAAAATTTTTATTTACTGAATAGTAAAAATATATTAAATAGAATAGTACAAATATGTTAAAGGTAATATAAGTTATTACCTAATTGTCCTAACTGTCAAACAGACCAAACCATATTTTATAAACTATCTAGTATCCAAACGATGCTTTCAATATTTTGTAATAAAATATATTACCATCAAGAACACATAATTGAAAGTATTAACAAAACCTATCTCGGTTCTACGTAGCCTCGTCCAGAATACAGTAATGAATAGATTGACCCGGCGAAGGCAACGTCCATAATATTGAAAGTAGATTGAAACAACGCATGCATGAAGGGCCAACAAAAATCGGGCGTCCAAATATGCGGTCCCAGATAAGCTGGTATAATACGTGCGGAAGAATATTACGATACACGCCGGCGGGTCAGGGTCACGGCGTGGCTAGGGGTCGAAAAAATTGATTTATATAATAACTGATAAAAACTATACAGCCCAACCTGATGTTAAGTTTAAACAAATTGCCTAATTAATTTTGTCAAAAGAAATGAGTAAATACTGAAATGTGAATTTTGGTTTAGGTTTTGTAAATCATTTACGTAATAAAATGTAAAAAGATGATTAAATATAACGAATTTTATATTAAAATTTAACACTATGGAGGTAATATAATACAATAATTACCTATATATTTTTCGTAGTTTGTAAATATCTCAACAATTTACAAATTACATTTTAAGACTTTCGTGGTAATTTACTGAACTTTCATCGCACATGTTATCGGGTTTATTACCACGGTTAAGTTAGAAATATCGAAAGAGAGAGAGAGAGAGAAATATCGAGGTAAAACCAATACGAACTGGTCGATGCAAATATCTGCATCCTCGTCCATGAAAAGCAATCAGGTCGCAAAATTCATGGTATACCTATTACCGCGGCTACCTATGTATACCTACCCTTGAACTCCGACCTCGTGGCTGACCTCCGCATACCGTTGTCGGATGTCCGCCGAGGATCACTCGTCGCTATGACCGGAATTCCGGGCCCGTATGCCTCTTCAGAATACTTCAGATTGAAATTAATAGAGGTCGGATTAGGCATCGCTGTCGGCGAATCCGGATCGATCTGATTTCATAGGGTCATCATTCATTCGAATGGAATCAATCTGTTGTTTTAACGGCGCGTAAAATCAATTTGGATACCGCAAGGTGGTATAGTTTGGGAGATTAGATCAACTAGGTGTATAAGTTTGGGAGAGATTAGGCGGGGTGCAATTTGAGAGTTGATATTGAATTTTGTATTTCAATTGGTTGTAATTTGTGAGGCTACGATATAATTAAAGAACATAAAACAAAACTGACCTTATTTATTTATTTAATAGTTTATTGTACACAATAATGGTAACAGTTACAATTCAAATGTATATATGAAACAAAGAGCACTCCTTATTTATATGAAGAAATTTCTTCCTTCTATGAAGAGATTTCATAAAATCAACCGTCAGCTAAGTACGTATAGGTATATAAATTGTCTAAAACTGCTAACGGGTATTTCTCTCGTTACAATATTTATATTCGTTCCGCTCTCTAGTATAAAGTGCTTGTCCAAAGACATTAATTTCACCAAGTTTCAATTTCATCAAGTATGACGTTGAAAATTTTAATATAAATACACGAATACGTACAGCATTACCAAAAAGCGAATTTCAAATACAGGCGTTGGGGTTTAATAAAAAATTTAACCGTAAATGAAACCTCTGTGGAGTTTGTCAAAAATTCTCTTAGAGTGTGCAGGTGAGCGCTCGCCAGCGATAAATCGCACAGGATATCACCTTTTAAATCCGATCCAACGGTATCGTTCAGAATTCAAAAGCCGCTTAAATTCTTCAAGCGTAACTCTTCGACTATTCGAAAAGTGTTTCCGAATAAATTTCTTGTTGCAGTGCTATTTTTATCGGTTGAATTCTCGTATTGTAGATTGTTTGTGTCTGATACCAATTATTATGGTTAAATCTTTAAGTCTTTGTTATGTAATAATTCTGGATCTTACTCTTGTAAGGTCAAGAATACCTTAAGCCGATGTTCAAATATGAAAAGGTTAATGAATGTAGAAGAAACGAGACAGTTTTATCAGGACCTTAGCAAGAGGAACGATGTGGTCCCCCAAATAAATATTCATGCACAAGTGACACAGTGTTATCAAGCCCCAAAGGAAGCAAAGCTTGTGTTATGGCTGCTAGACTACTGATAAACTACGTAATGTATACTTTTAAATATATACTATTAAACATAAGTCTATCCTGACTTTATGTATGTAGGTATCGGGTATCAGCACCTACAGCGAAACTTATAGTTTTTACAGCTTGAATGGGTAATGTAAGAACTGTTTGCCGACAATATTCTCATGCTCCCAACCGTAATACGAGATAGTGAACTAAAATTACAGGAAATAAGTATTACATAACTAAATAGCTTTATAAACCGCGATGTTAACCTTACACCTTCAGTATGGTTACAGAAAGCGATGACGTCGAATGATTCTCTTCTGTTAGTTAATTTACTCAATTACACTTCCAATATCAAAGTTATCCATCCAATTTGTTTGTTGCATTCAACCTGGGAGGCAAAAATTAAACCGATGAAGTCGAATATATTATTTATGTCCTCACAGTGACAATGCACCTACGGTTCTGTATTTTTGTAACCTGCAACCTTAATGTATGAATAACTGTCTGCTCGTTTGTGACTGAGTAGCATAAAAAATGTGTTAGTACTAAAATATTATGTAAGACGGAACTGCTTGTTCTAAAACGACATTTATAACAGGAAAATAATAAAAGGAAAAATTCGGCTATAATATTCAGACCTAATACAAAATAATTCCGAGACCCGATAATCGAATCTCGAATCAACATAAATTTAAAAGTGCCCCCGACGTAAAACTGGAATCACCTTCGCTTCCGTTTCCGGAAAGAAATCAATCTCTATAAAATTACGCAATAAATTTTCCTCACCGAGTGTTCACGTTCAGAAACCTTAAATACTCGTACATATAGAAAATACAGCCTGATACGTAATAAGTATGGATGCGGAAGGCACAGGACCAGCCTTTGTGGAGATCTCTGGGGGAGTCCTATGTCCAGCTGGGCGACTTTCGGCTGATATGATGATGATGACGTAACAAGTTATGACGCTACCAACAATATTTTGTTCCAAGTCGAATCTGCAATTATAATTTTTTAGGTTCGTTAGGCCAATAGCTTACCACACAGACAACGTCGAGGTTTTTTAAATATGTATATCGAAGTTATATTTATTCAAACAGTCCACAGAATGTGTAACCATGACCCAAATATTTTCAGGTTCTGCTGTTAAAAGGATCGTGCAGGTCAGATGGCAGTTGCTCCACGGTAATTAACTGACCTGCCAAATCCTGGATCTTGGTCAAGGCGAACCCTGGGCCCTTGTGCGCGAGAGCACAACCAAGACATTAACGTCAAGCTGAGATGAAGATGTATACTCGTATAGTTATATAGTTGGTGACTAATAATTTGTGAAAGAAATTTCACAACCAGAAGTCCTTATTATAGCAACAAGATAAGTACCTACTGTTAACTTTATACTAATATTATAATCTGAAGGTATCCGTCGAAGCAAATCTCAATGGCTTTTGCCAGGGTCCGCCTTGCTTACGAAGAAAATAATATTTCTATTTTCGACCTTCATATTCAAGCGTTCTTATAAATTCTCCTGTGGGTATTTCATAATAGTTTGGTATACACAGATAAAATGCCTTTAATATACAATAAAACAAACTATAAAGTTAAAGCTATAACTAGGCAAAGTTCGCGGCGGATTTGCAATGGAACGTAGTTGTAGTTTCTGCTTTAATAAAAATGCATATTGTTTTCAGTTTTACTTTACCAGTTTGAACATAAATTGAAATCGCAAAGTTAGTTTAATAAAACATATGTAGAAAAGCAGCCTCCCGAAATACATACGCACACAGCGTAAAAATTATATCTTGTTATACCTTTGATAAGCGCAGAGTCATAGGTAGTTATTACATACTATTTTTAGTACTTCTACCAAAGCTTAGCTGCTACCTGTACAGTGACAAAAATATTTACGAACCCTGTAATAACTAGAAAGTATGATGGCAATTACCTAACTATTACAAAAAGAACAGGTGAGATAGCGGTCAAATGCCTGTCATGTCTAATAAAAAAATATATATATATTTAGAAAGCCGCCGACCTACGACTACTCCGCAAACGTGGCGAATCATGCCCCTCCCAATAAAGTATTATTTTATAAGGCAATTTGGTTGTACCTAATATTGAGTTAGGTCGCTCTGTTTTTGAGCGATGTCCCTTAACTCAATATTATGTGGTCCAAGTATGTGGACCAAATGTCTACTTTATCAGATGTGTATGGGTGGATTAGCCTGGACCAGTTTAGAAAAACAGGCCAGATGTCTCCTATTCAGATATTACTTTCAAGTGTGTGGCTTTGACGGTGTCGCTTCCTCCTCCTCAGTCGTTCACTCTTGACAGAGTGGTCGTGGTTTCATGACGATGCGTCTTCTCTGGATAACGCAGCCCCCGCGATGCGCCTCCACTTGTTGCGGTCTTCAGCGTTACGGGAACATTCAACAATTGTACTACGTGTTGCAGCCTTTATTAGGTCTGTCCAACGCGTAGGCGATCGACCTCGTGATCGTTTGCCCTCCACTGTCCCTTGGACAACGAGTCGTTCCATGGAGTTCTGGTTTCGAACAATGTGTCCGAAGTATTTGAGTATTCGTATTTGCACAGTCGACGATAATCTTTCCTTGATGTTAAGCTCTTCCAAGATCGAGACATTGGTCCGAAACGCAGTCCAAGGAATCCGTAGCAGTCTCCGCCAGCACCACATTTCCAGGGCATCGATTTTGCGTCGGTCTTTCAGGCGAACCGTCCACGTTTCTGCGCCATACAGAAATATGGAGAAAACTAGGCTTCTCATCAGGCGGACTTTCGTGGTTTTGGTGATGTTGCGGTTGCCCCAGACTTTTTTCAGCCTATCAACAGCAGATCTTGTGATAGCACATCTCCTTCGGATCTCGTTCTCACATCCCCCAGTATTCGTGATCGTGGACCCGAGGTACACGTAGCTTTGTACAACTTCGCAGTTGCCAATCCTTGAAATATCTGGTTGATTTAGTTCGGCTCGGTCCACGATCATCATTTTGGTTTTGTCTCTGTTGATCGCAAGTCCGAAGGAGAGGCTTATTGTCTCAAGATGCGCCAACAGCTGCTCCATATCCTCTCTTGATTGGGTGAGCAGGGTTGTGTCATCGGCATATCGCAAGTTTGACATCTTACGGCCCCCCACTGAAACTCCCTTGTCCCATTGCTCCAACACAATTCTCATTATACACTCCGTATAGATGTTAAACAGGAGTGGAGAAAGGATGCACCCCTGGCGAACACCAGCCCGTGTCTTAAAACATTCCGAATCGACATCGTCTATTCGAACAGCCGCAGTTCCGTCCTCATATAGGCAGCGTATGAGATGAACTAGATGGTTAGGAACTCCCATATGAATGAGTACGTCCCATAACTTATGCCATTTTACGGTATCGAAGGCCTTTCTAAAGTCGACAAAGCAGATATATAGTGGGCTGTTGAACTCTCTAGACTTTTCGATTATTTGTCGAAGAATTAAAATCTGCTCTCTTGTTCCACGACCCCTGACGAATCCTGCCTGCTCTGCAGCTATTTCAGGATTCAAAAAAGCCTGCAGTCTGGTGTTGATGATATGGAGGAGTACTTTGCTAGCGTGGGAAATCAAGGCTATGAGTCTGTAGTTGCTACATTTCTTTGTGGATCCCTTTTTGTGTAATGGTATGAACACGGAGTGAGCCCAGTCACGGGGCCATTTTCCTGTCTCCCAGACACGATTGCAAATAGTATGCAGCATCTCAACCCCGTATTCGCCTGCCGCTTTGAAGATCTCTATTGGGATGTTGTCAGCTCCTACAGCTTTATTCATCTTTAAATGACTGATTGCGGCTCGGACTTCACTCTTCAGTATAAATGGTTCCATAGTGTTACGCGCCGTTTCTGACAGTGAACCACTGTTATGTAACTGCGCCGTGCTGCTGTCAGTAAAAAGTTGCTTACAATAATCTTTCCACACGCCCACAATATCCCTTATTTCTGTTACAGTCGCTCCACTTGAATTCTCTACAGCCCAGGTCTTAGGTTTAAATTGACGGGTTATACGGCGAATCTTCTTAAATAAATCTTTCGTTTCGTGGCGCTCAGCATTTTTTTCCAACTCTAGGCAGATGTTTCTGAGATGGTTATTACGATCTCTGCGAGAAGAAGATTGAATCTGCGCGCTCATCGAATTTAAATCCCGGCCAGGTGCACCCTTGGCTTTCATCTCACGGCGTCGCTCCACGAGGTGCCAGGTATCGTCTGACATCCAATGTTGGTGTTTTCCTGTAGATCGAATAGGTTGTGTGGATCTTAGAGTCTCTTTAAGTTGTTCCTTTGCAGATTTCCAGAGCGAGTCAGGGTCATCACCCAATGATCTCGACCTCCATGTGTTGTTGCCAGCTGCCAGTTGGTTCCTAAAAGCTGTTTGGTCTGTTATTTCGAGCTTCTTGTTAGCTTTACGAGGGATGGAGTTTCGTAACTTAATTTTGAGATTGCAAACAAGGAGTTGATGGTCAGACTGACAGTCAGCTCCAGGCAGTGTGTGTGCGTTCATAATTGAACTTCGCCATCTTGACCTTACAAGAATATAATCAATCTGATTCCTATGTTTGCCATCCGGGGACGTCCAGGTGTATAGCCGTCTACAATGTTGCTGGAATACAGTATTCATAATAGTGAGACTGTTGTCAGCCGCAAACTGGAGTAATCTCTCCCCTCGATTATTTCTTTGGCCGAGACCATAGTTGCCCACAATATGCCGCAAACCCGCATCCATTCTTGTGTCACCCACTTTAGCATTAAAATCGCCAAGTATTATAAGCAATTCCCTGTTTGGTATTGTTGCAATTGAAGATTCAATGTCAATGTAGAACCTTTCTACGTCTTCATCTCTTGCCGCGCTGGTGGGTGCATACACCTGTATAATATTCAAGGGGGTGGGCGATGCATCGAGCTTCATTGTCACAATTCTGCTGCTGACAGGGTTATATCCTAAGACTGCTCTAGTCCAATGTTTAGGGATTGCAATCGCCACTCCGGCGTAGCTGCTAGTATCATCTCCCGAATAATAGATGGTGTGTTTATCTAGGTTACGATGGCCACTACCCTTCCAATGAGTCTCGCTTAAACCAGTAATAATGGTGTCGCATCGCTGGAGCTCATGATCCAAGATGTGTAATTTAGTCTCATCGAGGAGTCCACGTACATTCCATGTACCAATACGGATGTTCTTGCGTAATTGGATTTGTGCCCTTCCAGACGCATGCTTTCCGAGGGATGCCTGGTTGCCTACATTTCCTCGGCCGGTAGCCCATTTAACACTTTGAGTCCCGGAAAACTCATAGCGCCGGTCGCTACGCGGGTCGCTCGGCAAACGTACTCTTGAATTATGCCGCATTTTCATCATGTAACTCTCGTGGGAATGGATAATGTAGTAGTATCCCGTTGCTTTCTACATCGCGGTACTACAGACTCAGTGTCTGTAGAAATCTGTTAGTGAACCGGTCCAGACTAAACTTCCTTACGCTTCACCACAGTACTGATGGCTACCGCTGCCCTCCATCAGGATCCAGGTACTACGCCCCTGTGGCTCGCCTCCTCCACTGGTTTGGCCGTTCCGACAGCTGCTGTCTCCGCCCTTCCCCACCGTTGAGGTCTTCACCCGTAACCCTGGGCACGGGCTCCGCGCTATACCCCGCAGTACTGGGTCCCTGCTGAACTTCGCCATCTACACACTCCGGCCTACTAGAGTGTAAGATGCCCACCCCCGCGACGAGGACGCGCCAGACAGGAATTGCCCAAGTGAAGAGTAGAGAAGGTGACTCTACTCCTCCAGGGGCCGGGTTAATTGACGTGTATGACACCACGCCAAACACGCCAAAGAGCAAGGTGTCGCTTACAACCAACTTAATATCTTCCTTCATACACAAAAATCATTGGTAAAAACATAAATAAGCTTTTCCTGAACCTCGTATAAGAGAGTAAAGGCTACGTGTTCTTAGTTAGAAACAGCTAAAGTAATTAATAACACCTACTTTTAGGTTGTTATTGCCCTGAAACTTTTAGAATAAATCGTACTACCTTGGCTCTTGGAACAAAGAGTCGGAAAGGAACATTACCAGAAAGAAAGTATATTCGCAAATAGATAACGGTAAAACTGTGGTGTAAATTATTGCACTTGTTTCTATGGGGAAGCAGCAATGACTTGGCCACGGGCCATTTACCGAATTTTCGTTAGAGTAACACCCATATTCAGAAACGTTACTAATGAGCAGTTTTCCAATAGGTATCTAAAGCATTCCTGACCACTCACTAGATGGCGCCCCGACAATTTTGGTCATTGATAATTGCTTGAAATAGGTTCTTAGCAAACAGGATATAAACACTGGGTACGTTGTATGGGATAATATTGTATTTGTCAATAGTTTTCAACCATTTTAGAGGTTGTAATAATAATGGAACATAATGCCAACTTCTATAAATATTTCTTTTTAAACTTCGTTCAACCTTTAACAGTTATGTTTATATTAATAAACATTTTATTGTTAAGTTTAGTATTAGTTGGCTGCATGAAATCACTGCCACCATCAAACTGATTATAAAAAGATTACCAAAATTGTAGGAGCGCCATCTATTGATGCTTTTTGAGACCAACTATCAATACCTATTGGAAAACTCCTCATTACGCGTGAAACCACAGGGACTCTAACTGACAGTACTCGAGTGGCACAATGAACAAAAAGTGTTCAATTAAAGAGCTGTATTAAAAGCAGTGCGTTTTGCATTAGTTGAATACTAACCGATGCTCTTACGGTGAGGGAAAACATCGTGATGAAACCTGCACATTCAGGCGACTGATTGTGCAACCGTAATCCAATCTGGTTAGGTTCCCCTGGTAGCAGCGTCATGGAGGTCAGATGGCAGTCGCTCCACTGTAATTACCTCGCAATTACTCGCAAATGAACCGATTAGACTTGCCTAAACATGTGTAAATAAAGCATCACAGCTTAACCGTACACGCTTTTTCAAAAGGATAATGTCCCTTCCGTATTCCATCAATTATGTAACTGTGTAAGCACAAGCCCCTACCCGCGGTGCTATATCAAAACATCAACGCACAAAGGATGTAGGCTCGCACATTATACGGACTTATCCCCATAAAGTCTCGTTTGATCCGAATGATCCCAAAAACATGATTGGTGGATTCGACGGGACAAATCAAGGTCACGTGCTCAATGAATTAGGGCACTGGGTGAATATAAATAGACTCGATTCGGAGGTATCGTTAATAAAACTGTAAGGGAGTTTGCATTTGTTCTTTAGGCATTTATTGGCCGTCAAATATAGAACTATCGACTTCCAAGCTTCGACCGATGTCGAATTACATATGATATGAATAAAATAAATAAATATCATTATTGATTAGATCATTATTAAGGTAAGTATAAGTAGGTACTAGTTGAAACCCTCACTGTCAAACACAACGTCAGGCTGAGAGCAGAAAAGAAAGCACATTTCTATCCATAAAGTTGTTATAATTTGCAATAAATTTAAAAACTTATTTAATTCAAAACTTATAAATAGAAATATTCATTAATACTGTTAGTGGGATCACCTCATGGTGGTAGGTGTGGCGCCTGTTATTAATTTCCTTAAGCGTGATGCAGAAAAGTAATTTAATGTTGGCAAACGTAATTTATAGGTTTACATTTCCCTGGAGGAATTTTATTCCGCTCTCAGTGTACCCATGTATTATACAGCATGATTCATTAGATAGGTCAGTAGAACATCTGAAACTATTTACCGTAGAGAGAAGATAATAATATAATAAGAAACTCACAATAAACTTTGTTCATTAATTTAATTAAAATCTACACGCGGTCGAATGTCAAATGTGATTATTAAAAAAAAAATTAAACCGTCAGTAGTTACAAATCCCGAGAATGTTCAACAAGTCTCAGGGCCCACAACGGAAGACCTGTCCACCACAACTTAAATAACATAATTCCATTATTTATTGCTTTCTGCGTGCACAATCAAATATCAAATATTTCATTTCTAATTTTAAGGACTGAAATCATTTCCCATGCAGCATAATTTTTGATACAGTGCTAGTCTAAAATCCAAATCTATTTTAACAATTTTGTTTAATTCTTTTATATCGGTCGGAATTACAGTCAAATCAAATCAAATCACGTTTATTCAGTTTAGGCTTTTTACAAACACTCATGAATGTGGGAATCTTAAATATTAAAATAATTCTACATAAATAAAAATAAAATGCTCCGGCGCCGCGGCACCACCACCACAGGCCATAAGAAATAGAAGAGAAACTCCGCGACGCTAGCGCCGCTGATCGTCTAACTGTCACCGTGACTGTCAGTGAATGATGCCGCTTCCTCACAAATAGGTTAGGCACTTACCTATTTTCCGTGTGCCTAGCAAGAAACCGCCCAAAACGCTATGATCACAAACATTTAAGTGTATAGCGTATTAGTGTTATAAACAAATAATGACATACTCTCCGGTAAATGTATACCTCTTAACGATTCATGCAACAATGCAACATTTTTGAACACCAAACATTGCAGTGCAGTAAACAGTGCTTTAACTTTATAGGTCAT
Organism: Blastobasis lacticolella; assembly: GCA_905147135.1. Lineage (NCBI taxonomy): Eukaryota > Metazoa > Arthropoda > Insecta > Lepidoptera > Blastobasidae > Blastobasis > Blastobasis lacticolella. Next base: position 8,406,647 of record LR990056.1, read on the forward strand.
TTACTTTTGTAATCCTACATTGAGGACTCCATTACAGATTATGGTCAAATTAGGATGTTGCTCATACCCATACGGTGTCTACAAGCACCTACAACCCAGACACAGTTGAGGTTATAGATGTACATATATTATGTAAGTATGCCCATTTTATATTGTCTTATCGTAGGTACAATGCTATATACCCACTATATAAAATCAGTTTACTAAACTGCAAGTCTACTAATATAACATTAAACTATAAATATGTCAGGAAGGACAATATTAAAATTACAATATTATAAGAAAGTCAACAATAAAATAATATTTAAAATAACCTAATAATAATTTTCATTTTAATACATTAACATTAAATAACAATAAAAATATTCATTTCAGATTTCACAATGTCCCGCAATTTTTAAGTCCAAGGATTTTTGTCTTGAATGTAATCATTTATTTTATAAAATGATTTCTGTATCAACTTTTTCTTAATGCAAGACTTAAATTGGATGAAAGGTAAATTCTGAATGTCCACTGGTAGCTTGTTAAAGAATGGGACATAATGGCTAACAAAGGAGGATTTAACCTTGGACAGTCTATGGCGCTCCGCTACCAGTTTGTCTCTGTGCCTAGTATTATAACTATGTTTATCTGAGTATATACCTATTTCCTTAAAGAAATCCTTTAATGACCCTCGGGCCAAACCCGTATATAGATCGGATGGACTTCTTTTGTAGGATCAAAATATATTTAACATCCGCTGCCGTACCCCATAACATTATACCATAGGTCATTATGCTATGGAAGTAGCTAAAATATACAGTTTAAGCTGTCGCACTGTATATTGCGATATACAGTGCGACTAATATTGCAGTGCTTACTGATAAAATATGGTAAATCATTTACATAGACTAGGAACAGGAAAGGCCCCAAAATCGAGCCCTGAGGAACCCCCATATTCACAGCACACCCGCTGGAAATATAATCATTAATCTTAACTTTCTGTATCCTGTCATTCAGATATGATTTTAAAAGTGAAAGTGCATTTCCAGCTATACCATAGTGCATAAATCTTTTCAGCATTATTTCATAATTTATGCAATCAAATGCTTTGAAAAGATCATCGTAGATATGTTTGAGCAATTCTATCCCCGCATCAGTAGTAGATTTACCTTTTGTATAGCCAAATGTTTGGTGTGAAGTACTCGTAGTTTATGTGTGGTGAAATGTACTAGCAGTTGTTCTAAGAAAACTTTTTTATAAATTTACTGAGCTCGGGTAAAACTGATACAGGTCTAAAGTTCGATGGGTCTTGTTTTTCACCACTTTTGTAGAGAGGGACTATTTTGCTAACTTTCATTAAATCAGCAAAAGTCCCTTCGTCGACACATCTAGTCAATAGACATAGTCCTCACAGTGACAACGCACCTGCGATTCTGCACTTTATCCTGAATGTAACCTAAATGTATGAATTGTAGATATTATGGGACATAGTTACCACTTACCATCAGATGGGCTGTCTGCTCGTTTGTCAGTGAGTAGCATAAAAAAATCCTCCTGTACACTACATAACATATATACCTGTTCTACACTAACCTATATACTGTACGGTGTACGCATTCAATTTGTTTTTCTGCTCGTAAAAACGTGAATCAGAATTTCGCCAAAACAAAATAGTAGTTCTGCTTGATTTTATTGCTTGCGTTGTAAAAATTATTCCGGTCGCTTTTTTATCCGAGTAAACAATACGGGAGTAAGCGAATGACGGACCAATAGGTAGAATGGCAAAAATATATAAAAGTATAGGTCGCACAACTTAACTGGTATATCGCCTGCGGTAGGTGAGATACGTGGGAGGGTGATTTTTCATGGATGAACGCGGGGGTGCGGGGCGCGGGGCAGTGAGCATTATCTATCTTCCGCGAAACGTCAGCTGATGACGAGATTATGCCCGAACTTGTCCCAAGAATAAGTATAATATCCCGAGACGAGAAATCTAATATTTGCCAATGGCTTTTAAAACTAAATCTCGATTTTTAATTCGGTGCAAAAAAGTAAGATTTTCTTCATATTTATTTTATGGCTCAATGTGGACCTTATAAGAAAACTCAGGCGATGGAAAGTGTCACTGCGCGATCAAATCAGGAATGAGGAGATCCGCAAGCGAACTATTGCGAAAGATTGCCAAACGGGCAGGGCACATAGCTCGCAGAACAGATGGCCTATGGCGCAGGAAAGTTCTCGAGTAGCGACCACGTACCGGAAGACGCAGCGTGGGTAGGCCTCCCACTAGGTGTGCCGATGATCTGGTAAATATCGCAGGTGTAGCTGAATGCGGAAGGCGCAATACCCTTTGTGGAGATCTCTGGGGATGCCTCTGCCCAGCAGTGGGCATCTTACGGCTGATATGATGATGATGATTTAATATGTACAAATGAACATCTAAGTTTAGTTTCGAGACGAGAAGATGGGTGCGCCTCACAGCCCCCCTCCTTCCTCTCCATTGCGCATACTTTGGAAACCCCTGTGCCGCTATTAATTTTTTTAGCAAACATTTCTAAGGCCACCACCTCGGGATTCACCATCGGTAAATTAACCTCGTGTGCGTTATTCCGAGGGTCCGTAGCCAAATAACCAACCGCGCTGTACGGAGTCCGCGGGCGCACTGAGAAATGTCCCTTGTGCTCCATGCCCCGCGCCCCCGCGATCAGTCCCGAAACGTCACAGGACGTCACCCATTCTGCCCCCCTCATGCCCTGGTTTGCACGAGTTTCCCGATTTTTGTTTACTAGGTATATCTATACATAGTATAAAACAAAATAACTTCCCGCTGTCTGTCCCTATGTATCTATGTTCGCTTAGATCTTTTAAACTACGCAACGGATTTTAATGCGACTTTCAACAATAGATAAAATGATTCACGAAAAAAAGGGTAGGTAGGTGTACGCAAAGGAAGTCGCACTGGGTCCACTAGTAATATTATAAACCTTCCGGTAGCAATTGTTTAACTATGCTACCGGATACCGGAATAATGGTGAAAACAGCAATATAATTTGCTTAGAAAGAGTTAGCGGAAATATAACATAAAATAAATAAATAATAATAAATATACAGACGGACAGACAGACAAATTCAGAAAGCGACTAAAATTTATACTATGTATAGAACAAAAAGTTCGCACCTTTATTACATAGGGTTAGGCAGAGGGAATTCGCTGCTCCGCTCACTTCTTGGCAACTATGTGGCCCTTTATAAGCTAATAGAACTTAATAACAAATTGTAGCGCGGAAAACATGTGTTATTACTTTAATGAATATGAGTTTGTGTGTATATACAAATATAAAAATTCAAACACGAGTGATTCTAGAGGAAGGTTTATAAGTAAGAAAAAGAGGAAAGGTAGGGGTAAAGTAGGTGTTCACGAACGAAGTACGCCGGGTCCACTAGTAAATAATATTTAAAACAAAAATCAAACAACCCGCCACTGATTCTTCCCGGCGCAAAGGTGACCATTATCCCAGCAGCATTCCCGCGCTGTATGGCAAAGGCGATCCTCTGGACTAGGTATCAACAAACGCGGGGTCATGCTAAACGCAGCTCGGGGTCACGCTAAACGGTCAACGCTGCTTCCCTTAATTCGGCTTTGCCGCGTACCAAACTTTTCGCCTCTGATCCCCAAATTGCAACAAATTGTAGTGCTTTAGCTTGAACGACGGCATACTGCGAATTTCTGTAGTCGCGCGTTTGCATCAATAAGCAGGTGCAGGTGGTGCACTTGGCGATATAGGTCAGATTCTCAGGACGACAGATTCTGAAGAGGTCAGTTTCTTATTTTGTCAGATTCGCACTACGTCAGATTCTGATTAGGTCAAACATTTGTACAGTCAAAGACACGAGTTCGGGAAAAAAATACCAAAAATCTAAATTTTTCACTTTTTTACATTTGTTTTAATTGTTTTCCTTTTAAATATTTACATAGAAATGATACAAATAGAAAAAAAACATTAGCCAAGTAATTAAAATATAAAAAAATAATTACATTAAGTACAATTTTAATAATTACAATTGAGATTATAGATCTAGAATTTTTGTAATGAATGAGGCACGCGTTTGCATCGATACAGAGCTTGTCCAGATGTAAAGAAGTCTACAGACTCCAAATTGCAAACCAGGAGCTGGAGTGTTCAGCTGTACCTGCAACTATGACTAAGCTAACCTTGATTTATTTATCTATTTACAGGGGAAATTCTAACATTACGAACGACTATACTTACACTTAATTTTCAAATTGCATAATTTCATCAAATCAAATTATACTGATAAATTTTATTACACACTGATAAATAAAGCAGAAGTAGGCTATCATGATGGATATTCTGTACAATAAGACAATAGATCTAATATCTCAGTATCATTATCTAGTCGCTAGATTCTAGCGCTAACAAGCTTAAGCTTCACTTACTATAAACATTAATTTATCATTAACATCGCACGTGAAAGCCACCTCAATCCATCAGCTTCTGATCGTTAACGTACAATAAAAACCTAATTATTCAACACGTTACAAAGTTGAATAAACTGCATGGCGCCCAATACAAAATGTTCGAGTATTTTCCGAGTTATGACATGAAAAATACGTGCATGTCGATGTAAACATGTGGGACGGTGTCAAAACTTTCGGCTGTTTGTTTTGCGTCAGATTCCGGGATCGTTACCAGCATTTGTGTTATTATTATTTGTTAGGTAGGAGCGGCGGTGGTCTAATGGTTAAGAGGTCCGACTCGTACCCCGGGGTACCGGATTCGAACCCCAGTGCCGCCATGTAGATTGCTTGAGTCATTTCACTCTTTTCTGAGTTGTTGTACATTAGTTGAACACTAACCGATGTTCTTACAGTGAGGAAAAACATCGTGATGAAACCTGCACATTCAGGCGACTGATTGTATGACCATGATCTAATCTGGTCAGGTTCCCCTGTTAACAGGGTCAGATGGCAGTCGCTCCACTGCAGTGACCTGATCTGCTAAATCCTGGATCATGGTCAAAGCGGACCATGGGCCCATTTCCTTTTTAACGGCGAATGAGGTCACCGAATGAAAAGAACACAATACGGTGCGGCGCTTTTGGATATTTAAGTTTATGTTTTGGACCATAAACTTAAATATACTATTTAAGTTTAACTATTGGACACCCGCAGTCTAGGAAACCGCGCCATATTGTTTCCAGCCAACGTTTCGGTGACGTCATGTCCGCAACTAGCCTAGGAATCAGTGCCGCAAATATTGTTATCGTTTTGTTCTAAATTCGTCGTTTCTTCTCACGTATTTGAATTTCTTATTCGGCGATAGTCAAACCAAAGCTCTAATTATAATCCTACCTATCAAGTTACTATTTAATTTACTTTACGTTACATAGTGTATACAGGTGAAACACAGTGACTAAATTGTAATTAACTCACGTATTTGATTGATTTACTTAATATATTCATAGAAATTTAAGTGGACTGTTTCGTATTCAGAGCCTTCTCATAAATGCGAACGGGTATGTTATTCTCTATGACAACATCCGTGATCATAACGATGAAACGTGGCAGGTCGTGGCCAGGTTGCCAAGCAACGGGCAAATTTCTAATGAAATATTGTTATCATTCGACAAAACATCCTACATTGCATCGCGGCCAAGGATATTTTTTAGAGAATCGCACCCCTACGGCGACATGGCTTACTATAAATGTGAATGTTACAAACCAACATATAATCAATCTAAAATATTTTCACCTCTATGAAACTATTTAGAGCTTAGACCCCGTGATGAGGTCTAAACAACGCCCAAAACCCGGTACCAGCACATCTACTCGATCTGATTAAATCCCCTCCCCTCCCTATAATTTTAATTAGGATCAGGGCATGCCACGGTGTATCTAACAATCGCACTGAGCGCGTTCGACGTAATGAGACGCAAGAAATGGCCGGCTTTAAGACGATACCCATTTCCTTCCCCATTTCACGCGCAAGTTGTCACGGGGGTGGTTCTCGTGGATGTTTTCCTCTGCGGTCCCTTCTCGCTTCGTAATGTGACGTCACCGATACTCGTTGGCATTAACTGTCAGTGTTTGCCCTTATTTTGTAAGGAGATAAGTGGCGCTGTGCTGTGATTGTCTTTGCTTTTGTGTTTTGCATCGCTGAGTTTGAAGGGGGAGGATTGGTTAGCGTTTACGGAAGTAGCAGTGTATGGTGTGTCGTTCATAATGTCATTAATGTCCTAAAATTTTTACCATTTGTCTATCATAAAGGAGCGTCGGCGTACCAGTAACTGTTTTCTGAGTTATGTACATTAGTTGAATACTAACAGATACTCTAATCTTGAACGCACACTGATGCAGTGCGCTGCGCAGTGCACTGCACGATGTGGCAAAACTTGTTACACGCCGAGCAATTTGTATGCAAGTACATTGACAGATGGCGGAATGTCCCACTGTGCAGCGCGCCGCGCGGCGCACTGCATGATGGGGCAACACCCGCAATTGCAGCCCGAAATGTCAGCTCTGTATGAATTTTGTCTACGTTTTTCAATTTGGCCCCATCGTGCAGCGTGCGGTGCGCTGTCAGTAGATGTCAACATGAAACGTCACATCTGACTGTTTCTTTTTACCAACAGTTCGAATCTTTCCTCTTTATGTGACACAGTTCACACACATATATCTGTCTACTTTTTTTAGTACAGATACAACGCGTGTGAATGAAATAGGAAACCGACCTTGTCAAAGAAAGTTTGACCGCTGATGCGTAAGCCCCTCCCCTTTTTCTGATTCTTTAACATTATCGAAGTTGTTTCGCTTTCGTGATCCTGTCGTCATTCTCTTCTCAGTTCATTCCGAATTATAAATAAGGCATGTTTGGTTCTAGAACACTAGTTTCTAAATAGAAATGCTGGTTCTCGTAGAAATCTACATTTTAGATGGCACCTGTCAAACTTAAAACTGTAATAACTCTGAAACTATTGGTGCTAGAGTACTAGTTCCTAAAGAGAAATGATAGTGCTCGTCGAGATCTACATTTCGGTTGACAGCTGTCAATCTTAAAACTGTAATAACTCTGAAACTATTGGCCTTAAAACGCTTGTTTTAGAACAGCAATTACTTATAGATATCTACGGGCACTATCATTTCTTTTTGGGATCTAGTTTTCTAAGAGCAATGGTTTCCGAGTTATTTAAGTTTATACACTCTCTTTATACTTACTACTGATGTTATACTTTGTAGTTATAATTTTGAATGAGCCACCATGGTATACACTCAGTTTAAGTAAACATCCGTAAAGGACAGAAATAACTACGTTTAAAAACATTTTGTCGTAATATTGTCCCAAAATCATGTCTTCAACCAGCTGAGGACAAATTTAAGCAGTGCGGTATATCCCACAACAGAATCAATCAATGTGAATAACAAATTCCCAACATGACCGAATCAATCTTCTGAATTGAAAAATTTTGAAGTTTTTATGTATCTTATATCCTCAAGATAATACATATATTGAATGTATTATCATAGAGCCTGTAACCATCGGACAATCAATACGCTTTTAACGAAAATCGGCCAAGTAGTTTTTGAGCTAGAATTAACATCCATACAAACATTCATATCCACATACATACATACAAACCCCTTTCTCCCGCAAGATTAGGTAGAGACAACATTGTTCCACTTGACAAATCTCTGTCGATTCTTCCACGTTTATCAACTTTACATACATAGACAGTTAACTTCATTACCCTTCCTTGGCTCCCTCGCAGTCGGGTAAAAGCATCAGTTATCATAGTATTCGAGGAAGATCAATCGAGGTTGTCCAATTTCTTCACATGTTTCTTTTGTTATACTTTTTAGTTAAAAAAAGCAACATTCGCGTTTCATACATTTTTGGATCAAAAATCTAAGTGTCGGCCAGAACAAAATTATTAGTTTCCAATAGAGAAAACAGTTCTTTACATTGTTTACTGTGACGTCAAATCCGCACGTCCGACGGTCGATTGTTATTGGCTTTTAGAAAAGCGATACTTAGTACCTACTGTACGCCCGGTGGTACATAGTGGTGGTGGTGGGCGTACTGGTTTGGCACCATAGTAAGAAATAATAGAACCTGTGTGCTGTCTCTGAAAATTGCATAATATTTTTCTGGTCGGCCCTTTAGCGTTTTATTTCAAAATGAATGACATCCTTTTCGTACGTTTCTCTTGGTTGCATTTGAGACAGTATCTTGGTTGCAAAGTGACTGGAGATAAAAAATCTCCAGTCACTTTTTACTAAGTTTTTACGCCTGCGTGTAAACAGACAGTCGGAGACATATTATGGTCAATAATCATGCGAGTCGTTTAAAATAACGCGCGTAATTGCGCCGAAAAAGCACTCGTGCAAACGTTGCCTAACTAAAAATCTTTCGTAAATCTCTCGTGCGAACGTTGCCTAACTTGAAAAACCAGAATAACACCACCGTTTTCTTTGTTGTCACCGTGACGTGGCACCGTGCGGTGCGCCGCGCAGTGCACTGCACTTCATGAGTGGAGCTAGACCCTAAGGGTGAGGGAAAATATCTTGATAAAACCTGCACATTCAGGCGACTGAATGTGTAGGAATGATCCAGTCTGGTCATGGACCCCGCGCTCTTGTGCGCGAGAGCTCCACCGGGTTATTAATGCTAAGATTTTAATATTATATTTATTTTTACTATTTGTCTATGGAGTCCAAAAAACATTTACTTATCTATATCTTCTGGATCTACGCGTAAAGGGATCTTCGACGTGCTTTATGGCGAGTGCTCTAAATCTATAATCGATAGGGACTGGGGCCGATGACTTTGCGTGCCATCGAACGCAGATATGAACGCGTGGTGATCAAATGGCAACAGTATTAATACCTACGAGTAGTGCAAGTTTAGTCAAGCTTTACGCCACTTTTGCCACGCACTTTAAGGTTGTGGAATGAACTACCTGGAGAAGTTTTCCCTGGAGAGTACGACGTAGCTCCAAAGTTGCAGCTTGTATTAGGGTGCCAGAAAACTGTTAACTACTTATTACATACAAAATTGAGATCCTTGAGATTTATCCTGAAATTGAGATTGAAATTGATTTCCTTGGAGTCAAATTGGTCGCGAACGATGCGGTTCCAAAGGAACTTTCTCCCACGCACACTAAGGTTGTGGAATGAACTACCTGGAGAGGTTTTCCCTAGGGAGTACAACATGGAGTTCTTCAAGAAAGGGATTTAAAGGTTTTTACGGGGTCGGCAACGCGTGGGTGATGTCCCTGGTATTGCAAACGTCCATAGGCTGCGGTGACTGCTTACCGTCAGGCAGGCCACAAGTTTGTTTGCCACCTAAGTGGTATAAAAAAAGCACCTAGACCCGTAACATTCACAAATAACAATAACAAATTAAAATTCATAATTTCAATTTCTGCCCGGTCGGGAATCGAACTAGGGACCTCTGCGTGGCAGACCGGCATGGTAACCAACTAAACCATGAGAGGTTGACGACCGTGGCGACCTGGGGGTCGTCAGAGGGACGTGGCGGGTGGATTTGCAGTGGAGGAACCTAGCCCTCGACTGTAAAGCACAGGTTCGATATATTCTGACAAACCACAAGCTTCGATACCGGTTTCTGGATCACGTCTACAAAATTTCATTAGATTATATGGAGTGCTCTTGGGAAACACTGCGCTTAAATTCGTTTACGAATTTTATAAGCAGATAATTATTACGCTTTTTCTATCAACCAAACATCTGATTATATTTAAATTATTTTTTAGGCCAACGACTATTTTAATGTAATACAATCTCCATTATTTCGAGAGACAATCTTATCGAAACTCTGTTGACTTTCGTTAAAATATAGTCTAAGGTAAAAATACTTTCATATCGAAAATTAATTTACAGTCTTTCCGTGCAACGGTTGGCAGAGCGTGCTTAAATCCGTTGATGGTAAATTGGTAAGAAAAATATTCGCGCCCATTTTCTCCCCAGTAAGAGTTTCCTGGTGAAGAAATTTTCTTACTTATGGTATGCTGGGGATCATTTACTAGCATGTTGCTCAATCCTTTGATGTCTTGTCTTACGTCGTCTTGGATGGATGTTTATACCTACTCTTTCACGCAAACACTAGAAAGATTTCGATGTTAAATTTTGCAGTGTTCATGTCCGAGAATAACACGTAGTTAACTAATTCAATATAGTTTTATGTAGTCCACGTAAGAATTCGACGCACATGTAAATTCATTTCTTTTTTTGCAATATACTAGGCATTTGACCTCCATCACACCTGATGGTGAGCGACGACGCGGCCGAAGATGTAGCATACCTGTCTAGAAACAATATATTTACTATAGCATTGAAGAATTCCAGTTCCAGGCTGTTCGAGGAACACTGACAGGCAAAATAAGCGATCCATTACCCCTGATAAAAGCTTATTTCTATTACATAAAGGTGAACTATAACAATATAAAAGTTTCATAACAAGTCAGTTCATGGAAATGGGATCCAAAAGCGTTGTTTTATAGAAATGGGGTTTATAATAACTAAGTTGTTCATGGTACTTTATAAACAGTAACTTTTGACGTGAAACGTCTTTAAAATCACAGTTACACACAGATTGCTGTTTTGACCTTGAATTTGCGTTGGGAGCGGGTAAAGCGGCGGGGGAACATTGCATTGAATGAACGAAACTCGCGCTACCGCGCATTTCTATTTAGTGTAATAAGTTAGTCGGAAAGAGGGGGCCATAAGCCACACGTAGGTACCCCAATATCCGGCGCTGAGCGAGCGAGGCGGTTTCGAGGAGCGTCTCTAAGCTGCGAAGGTACACGTTTAACGTTACAACCAACAGCCGTGTGTTCCGACAAAGCTCCACATCTACGCTACCTACCTTGTAGAGATCTCCCTGGGAAAAATTCTTCTTAAATACATTTTGTACAAAATTCGATCTTTTATTTTCACCGAAGATGCCTGCTTCTTCATGATTTGACCAATTTACCGAAGAATACTCTTCCCAAAGAGATGCTGAACCGTCGTATATCAAATTAACTCGTGGCTGAAATTCCCCTTTTTCTTTATTTGCGCCATCATCAGTCCCTAGACACTACTTACTTGGTGTATTGTCAAATTCTCACTTGATTAATGGCAAATATCGCTGTATAGCCTCTAGGGAAGGCCGCTATATTGTTGGTTCATAGGCATTATCGGCTGGGATATTCAAATTGCTACCCTTGGGATACATGGATAATCTCCACTCGTAACAGGCAAAGATTAATTAATACGGTTTCACATTAGAAAATTAAACAATAAAAATTATTTGGCATTGCAAGAATATTTCAAATGATATGAATTTTTAGTGCGCGTATTTTGTCTTTCAATAAAATGCAACCCGGTAAACGTATGTCAAGTTTTGTAAAATATATCTTGAATTGGTATTTTAGTGTACATAATTCGAAATTTTAGGTAAAAGTTAGATGATAAAAAGTGGGATGAGTCATAAGGTATTTTTTGTTTGTTTACTCAAAATCACACAATGGTAACTAAGAATCGCGATGGAGTTTATAATAGTGTAAAGTGCTGTAAAGCAATGTAAAATGTCGAACAAAGAATAAATAATAATTATCTATGTATCAGAGGGTCTGGGATTCAAAACGATGGTCCAAGAAATGGCAGATCAGATAAAATATTAGTAATGTTTATAAAATCTTTGACCACATAACTAGGACCGCATTCAACAGCTTTCGTGAAAGGCGTTTGGTATAACTTATATTTAGAATAGATTTGCGAACTTTCTTTAACAGATGTAGGTAATATTCCTTTAAAGACGAAATATGCGACAGCTTACTACCACCTGTCTAGAAGAGTCTGTTGATTATTATCCAAAGTCGCTTCAAGTCAACAAAATATAAGTATTTTCTAACCTAAGAATTTCCGAGAGAATTCCAATTTCAATTTTCCGAGAGTTTTTTTTTCCGTGAGTTATTTTATAATATAAAAAAATTATTCACTTTAATTTGAGTTTACGTTTAAGAAGCACGAACAAACAAAGGTGGCTCTTCAAACTAAGTATGTACCACGAAACGTAGCATTACTTTCTGAAATCTTTGCTTTCAGGTAACACTGAAACTTTTGTTGCCCAAATTCTTGTTCCGACAACTCTACACTACGTGATCATTCTTTTCCACTCTAGCTCGGCCAACATTCTGTGGTTTTAGAAACTCGGATTCCAGTTGAATCCGAGCGTTGAGTGCAACTGAAAGTTTTAAGACAGGGTCCGTGAAGGCGACACGGCGATGCGACACCGGTCGACCCAAATTTCTAACTGTAACTCAGACAGAATTTCTGGGTAGCTCTAATTTCTGACCTCATTCCAGGCAACTATCTAAAGTAACTCACCCTTGACATTTACTTTAAGGTAGCCACTTAACAAGGATCAAATTATGTACTCGAAACACGAGCTATACGTCAAATAATTTGTGGATTTTTCCAAGGAGAGGGTGAGAGTTTTGGATGGGGTCAGCATTACGCGTGTATGACTTTGTGTATGATTGGGTAGATACCGATTAGTACTTCGTTGCTTACTATGAGACGAAGATACGGTAGATACGAAATATTAAGTAAACCATTATTTTCATCGAGACTGGTAAGTCACGAGTACTTCAGACTTTATTGTACAATATACGATCCGCATAGATGGATCACGAAATATCGGAGGTAATCCTGCCATTAATGAAGGCATGTAGCAATTTGCGATGTTAAAACTTATGTGTAGGTTGGTTATACCAGTGGGTTCGGATAGTCTAATTGCTATTGCTCATTTGGTTTCTAATATCATCATCACAGCCCATAACAATCCACTGCAGGACTAAGGGCCTCTCCACAAGGGCCATAATCTCCACGCTTGGCAGGCGGGTTGGAGATCGCAGTGATATAAATATAACAATGGAAAACGCTGCTGCCCATTTTCCAACCTACGAATACTCTAGCCTCTTGCTATCTTTTGCCTCAAAAATATTAGTCGCCTTGTACGACACCCACGAGTGGAAGGGTGCTATTTTACTCTGCTGGACACCACACGGCTAACAGCGGTTTCTTATATAAACGTTAGCAAAGAAAATGTATTAAGAACAAATAATGTTATTATGACGATAGATTTTTATCTATCGTCATAATAACATTATTTGTTCTATATCCGAACCTATTATCCGGTATGAGACTACGTTTCTGACAGAATCAGCAAATTTAGAACGCCCGAAATTAGTATGTTAGCGGATAAGCAATAACATATTTGCGGACATTCCATTCGCGAAGCTCAATAGGCAACTAACTGGGGGGTAAGTTCGTCTAAGCAACTGCCAAAGCAAGTCTGGATTATATTGAACAGGTGTGGGGCAAAATGGGAAAATTGTGGAGGCAAATGCCACAAGTTCTAAGCGTAGAGATTCATTCAACGCGACGTATAGGTCTAGTGACCGATTTCCGTTTAGCTATTTAGATCGGCTGGAATTCTAGAGCGAAGACGGCGGCGAACTGTACTGAGGAAAGCACCTAATGGATAGGACTGAGGACTTAACTAGCATGCAAAACCTGAACAGTACATACCTAATAAAGAAATATTCATACGCTTTGGCGCATGCTTTAAAATAATAATAAAAATCATCTTGGAGTAATGTCCGGGTTGTACTCTCGCTCACGAGCGCCCGGGGTCCACTTTGACCATGATCCAGGATTTGGCAGATCAAGTAATTTCAGTTGAGCGGCTGTCATCTGACCTTCGTGCCCCTGCTACTTGGGGAATCTGACCACATTAGATCATGGTTACACATTCTGTTGCCTAAATGTGCAGGTTACATCACGATGTTTTCCTTCACTCTAATTTTAGAATTCTAATTTCAGTCCCGGGTATGTATTTAAAAAAGTATATAAACAGTTTATCAAGTTTTTTGGCACCCATAATACAAGCTTTGCTTACTTTGGGCCTAGATGGCGCTGTGTGAATTTGTCAAAGTTATTTATTTAATGTACATAACTCAGAAAAGAGTCATTGGCACATGGCCGCAGCGGGATCTACGGGCACCTATCGCTTATGAGTCGGCTACCTTAACCGCTCGGCCACTGCTGCTACTATATTTCATTATTGTAATATCATTATTAAACATTACTAGGCAGGATCTTTAAATCTCGATCAGGAACGTAGCCAATCAACAACAAAATTGGAAAAAAAGAATAGGAAAAAAAACATCCGTAATTTGGCTGCCTTCTTTTATTTGTCGCAGTTATATTGTAAGAGAATGAAACAGGAATACAGGGTTAGCAAGATGACAATCAAAGAAATTGTCAAATAATTGTATCCGTTCCCGGTTCAAGCCGACAAATTTTAGTAGCAGTACGATAACGAAGGCGCTAGGTAGTCGAGAGACCCATTTATTATCGTCGTGTAATATTTTCTTTTTTTAGTTTATTATCTTAACCACGTTTTATAGCAACAATATGGTGAGTTTGGAAATTCCTGGTGGAGTTACATCTTAGTGGAGGAAAATTAGACATTGACCCGGACATTTGAAATAACAAGCTGAAAATTTGTGGAAATGTAAATAGTGTCCTGAGTGATATCCCAAAAGTCTCAAAAAATCCTGGGGAATATATCCTTAATTAAAAAAAACTGCCGCTATATTGGATTTTCGACTTTTAAGCATAGCGACTAAACCGAGCATCCGATTTTACTCGTTTTTGTTTTAAATACAAATATATATTGATTTCTCTTTAAAAATACTAAATCAATTATTTACATCAATTTTAGCCCTTGAGAAAAAACAATACGTACATATTAAACTGCAACAAATGAATTTTGTTCTAAAACTATTAGACCGATCTATTATTATTTGACAAGGAATAATTCTAGCGGCATATTGAGACATTTGGCAAACCGCGTTTTTATTTACTAATTCGGACCTGCTGAACAAGATTTTCACGTCAAATGACCGAGTTTGGAATTTTTTTTGTCTAATTTTCCTGTTTTATCTGGTATATATGTTACATATATTAAAGGTCATTGTAATTACAAAAACCATGTCTATTGTATATTGGGTAAACCATTAATTATCTTACAAGAAATTACAAACTCGACAACCCCCACTTCTAAGTCAGTTATTTGATACGTCACAACGACCACATACCGTGACACACCGAGTTGGTTGTGTCAGATAATTATCGAGGCAGAATTGCAAGCACGAATGACACTAGACGTGTGTCACCTTGGTTTAATTAAATTCTGCCAACTGACTTGTACCAAGTTCGTTTGCGTACATCGAGTTAACAGCGTCTCTGTGACTCGTGTGTTGCTCCAGAGGAGTTTAATTGTGGCATGGGCTACGCATACGTTAAAGGAATTATATTGAAAAACTTGTAATTGTCATACCTACTAAGCAGGTGGTATGTTCCATAGTAATAGTAAGGGAGTTGTATTTTTTTTATTTAACCATTTATTGTACACAAGATTGTTACAAAAGTATATTACATAATATATCAGACACAACAGGCCAACTTATTTCTATAAAGAAATTTCGTCGTGACAATTAAATGCAGTAAAGACGTGCACAGTAGCAAAAACAAAATAATGATGCTTAACTAATACAATACATAAATAAATACATACCTATATACCTACATTGAAAACTGATACATATACATTCATACATACAAATACACATACATACATATATTAGACAGATAGAGAAAGGTAGAGCTCTTTTACACGTTTGCTGAAGATGAAAATAGAAGTGCTATCCCGTATTTCATGCGGAAGAGAGTTCCACAATCTTGCCGCATTTACAGTGAATGAGTAGGAGTAAAAATCAGTGTGATGGGGAGGAATGTCTAACATGGTTATCCTACGGTTATCAACCTATCCTAGGTTGTTGTACGTTGTAGGTTATCCTACGTCATCGAGTCGAGAGAAATTCCACTTTGCAGCGATAGTAGACGTTTAGGAGACCCACAAAATGACCTGACCTGAAATGAATGACCCGTTGGACTGCTCGTGCACAACCTAAAACAAAAAAAAAATTGTGGTCGAGCTTTTGAGTTTTCGTAACGAGTGGGTTCTAGAAATAAAAATCCGGTCTGCCTATAATAAATAAATAAAAAACATCGTCATAGTAGTTTCGCTTTTCAGACACATTATTTTTTTATATTAGACAAGACAGGCATTTGATCGCCATTACACGATTGGAAAGTTAGATACCTCCATGACAATGTGGCCTTGTTTCATCTATGATTTCGATATTGTCTACTGATAGGTCCTCTCCATAGCCTATCCTTATTACTAAAACGTACATACTAACGCAGTCACATTAAAAATTTATAAAATAAAATTCAACGCATCATTCTTTTAAAAATTAAACATTCATTCGACGCTGGAGTACAATTACTCCTCGAAGAAAAATTAGTTCGCAACTTTATCTCATAAATCTTGGTTTTCTTTGATCACGGATATTACTTGCATTTTCTGGGAACTTGTACAACGACTTTGTGGGTTTTAAGTTAAAACCCATTAATACTTACGCGTAAATCTTATAGTTCATAAATATATATTCATCTGTAAAAATTGCACACAGATAGTTTGCGTGAGGCTGGTACGATCTTGCTGGCAGAAGGTAGTTTAGTTTTGAAAGTTACCAGAAGTTGCGTTTTTATAAAATATGTAAGGCTTGGATGTGTGGGGTTCCACGGAAAGATCGCGTTTGAAAGGTCGGCCCAAGAAGCGATGGATTGACGTCGTCACGAGCTCACCACAAAGACCGCGCAAAGCGGGGTCTTTACGGGCGGTTCTCGCATTCCGCGCGGAAGCGCAACCAGGATATAACGCCAAGATGATGATGATGATGTAAATTGTCCCACTGCGGCCATGTACCACTAACTCTTTTCTGAGTTATGTACATTAGTTGAACACTATGCTTTGTCTAATATAGGATGATAATATTGACAACCCACTAATTCTTGGTCCTTGGCGCAAGCCTATGAAGATTCGTAGATTTTTTTCTGTAAAATTTATTACGCATAATGTCATACTTCATAGACAGGTACTGCCCCTTTAGTGACGTGCCACGAATAACTCATAACAACAGAATATCGAAAATCGGTTTTCAATAAAATAATCGAACGTTTAAAATTAACATTTATTACTTGTTTGGATTTCACCCTAAAAGACCTTACAACAACGATTTCGACTCGCGCGTGTTCTGCGGAATAGGCTGGCTGACCGAAAAAAAATATGCACGTGTCCAAATCGTTGTTGTGGAAGGGTTTTTAATGTCGTATTTAATAAATAATTAATTCAAAAGACTTTTTTATATGCTTACAGCATAACCATTCAACTATCGATTTCAACTTATATGAAAATGATAATCGATAATCGAATAGATTCATTAACGATTTTACACTACCGCATCCCTACTGTGAACTGTCAAAATTATCATATATACATATTTGACAAAGTAAAACCGATGCGGTACTACTTTTCCCGTGCACATGTGAGTGGATAAGCTATACAAAAATTAACCTTATTCTATGAGTTGCTCTCACGCTTTTTGCTTCTGAATTTACACGACTGAATTTAGACAAATGTAATAAACTCACTATCCCTCAAAACGACCTTTTTAGCCATCTGCATTTTCACTCGTGACAATTTAGTATTATAGAGTGAGCAAGACAACACGCTTTCCTCATTTTCGGTATAGCGGTACTGAGAATGGCCTAGCAGCGGACAGTACCCGCTCGGGTAAGTATGAAACTTTTTTCCGGATCATTACGTAGCGACGTGATAGGCGGTGATGCCAACGTCGTTATTCCTGCTTAATCAAGCGGCATAATGTCCTCCATGAGAAGAGAAATGGGGGATTTACTCTGGCCAGAGGTGACCTTGGAAATCCCTGTCCACTGTTGGACATAGGCTATCTTCACCGCTTTCTTTAGCCCTATAGGCGCCACTGGCACATCTTTGACTTTTTTCGTCTGGGTATAGTAATAGTATCTAATCCAGGTTGCGGGCTATCAGCTGATGAAAAGGAAAGTAAACGAAAGTTTTCATAATGGCATAGTCAATTTTATACTTTTAATATGTAAGTTTAGTAAACTTATTAAAAATAGATCGATTTGGTCATCCATTATATTTAATATGGCCACGTGTAGCTAATTATCAAACCTTGAAACAGAACGTAACAACCTTAAGATTAATACCTTGTTTTTTAACGCTAAATTATTTATTCATAAAACAGACAAAATGAGGGGATATTACAAAAGAAGAAGAGAAAAAAAAACATAAAAAAGCGCTATACATACGCATTAAATATTAAAAAAGTCGTCAACACCGATGCCCTCGGAATTTTACCCAGAAAGCTGGCTGCGTACCTATATTTATACCGAATGTAATTTTAATAGTCCTTACAGGCCGAAGTCCTAAGTCTTTAACATTCCCATCGCGTAGTATGTGAAGGCCACGATCACTTTATTCGCTAGCTAGACACTCAAAGCGGTCCCAAGTAACCAAGACCCTAAATAATTACTTGTGTTAAGTAGAATTAAAACAATTAGAAGCGACTAAATTTTATTGTTGCCACAACGTGTTACAGTCCAGAGGTTAGTATCAACATTCTGTGGCAAGAGGTAGATGCAGAGTCGTATGGACTGAATGACGTGGGGGACCTATGCCTGGTAGTGAACGTCTTGATGATGGTTGCAGAAGACGGAGGCTGTACCGCCAAAAGAGATACCTTCTTATACTCAACAATGCAACTCAATGTGATGTGATATCCAAAAAACCAATTTCTGGTACTGCATTGCAGTCCAGCCGTATTCCGAAACGTTACTATGAGGTCTTACAGTTCGCGCCAACGCAAAGGTTTCCTGACAATAAACCAGAGGGTATGAGGAGGCCTCATAGTTAGATACTAGGTGATATTTTCTATTTGTAGTGTCACCATCTGTAGTTCCGTTCTTTTAGTTTTACCGTCTATTCTATTCTATACATAAGCAAACATGCGCGCCGATAGTTATGGACGCAGTAGCCGAGCGGTTCGGAAGAAGTAGTAGCCAGTAGCCAGTGGTTGAAACCTCGCGCAAAAGAATCATAGAGACGTCCCGTACGCAGTGCGAATGCGCTTAGCAAAGAGTCGCCAAGTGAAAGTACAGTAACGCTATATAGGACTTGTAACTTTTCCATATGTTCACTAAACAAAACAAAGAAGTATATTTTTACCATCAGGCAAAATCACGTCAATCAGAATTAGACTGTAGCCGCGTGAAATACGGACAAATCAGTAAACCAACAAAAGCGTTGGCATTTTAAATATTCGCGAAAATGACAGAGATTCAACGGTTAAAATGAAAAATATGATTATTACGTGGATGTCTTTAATTGATTCCACGTCCAAGGGCAGAGATATTTCAAAAGCGCCGGAAGTTTATTAAATCAAAACGTTTCGGGGCTTAAATGCGGAATTTTCTTCGTAAACGAATAAACGGAATTCTTAAATCGCTATGCAGGGAAGGGTTAATTCTACCCTCATTCAAGCGGGCACGGAGATTTACAAGAGACCAGATTCGGTCGCTTTTACCGGCTCATTTTTTATGTTATTAAAATTGCAATTTTGAATCGTCAAATCGTTGGGATGATACAATTTATTACGTTCCTAATCTCACTGTTACGTTTATATACCTGATTCTTTTTTATCTGTTATAAATTATCTCATTGGCATCTATTGTCCGCTAGATAATGTTCAAAGCTAGGTGAATAGTCTGTTCCTAAATCGGCACGCTCCATCAACGGCCGCAACGTCACTTACCACGTTAGGTGGCGGTCTAATGCCTGACTAGTCTAACTAAAAAAAACCAAACACGTCAAGGATCAAATAAACGAATGTGTATGAGAAGTTTAACGTTTAGCCTACACTTCAACAGTAGGAATCTTAAATCCACCTAGACTAGCGCACTTTAAGCGCTACAGTCGTCTCTTCGGTAATGTAAATGTACTTATATGTGTTTGTAATGTAACCCAAAGGTCGTTGGTTCCATCCTCAAATGACATACAATACAGTTACATTCTATACTGGGGGTGTAATCCAAGTATATTTATTAGTTAATTTGGATAATCATTTGTCAATGATTCATAGAACAAATTTCTCCATGATCTCAAATACGACGACCTGATGACGACCTAAGTGGTTCAATATATAAATAGTTATTATTAGTTATCTAGCTCCCATAACGCAAGCTTTGCTTACTTAGAGGCTAGTTGGCGCTGTGTGAATCTCAAATATCAAAGCACATTTATTTATTTTATTTAAATGATCCTCTTGGCGTTAATGACAAACAAAAATACACCCTTTGAGTGAAATGAGCACCACATATCGGTAAATCACAGTGAAGCCTCGAAATGAACATTGACATTTGACATTCAACCCTTAATGAAGACAACAATCAGCTGACATGCCTCCGGAATCGCACTTTGACTAAGATAATGGACCCCACGCAGACTTATTCCGCTGCTTTATTAAATTGATGGCCTGCGAATTTTTTCCCGTCTACTCCGCCGGCCTCTTATCTTTATTAATCATTTTGCCCCGATGCTCGTGAAAAGAGGATAGGTTCGTTGAAAACGGAACATTGGCTGAAATGGACCCCATTCATTCATGAGAACTTATTCAACACATTCACCAAATTGAGCGATTAATGGATCCGCCACTAAAAATGGGCGATGTCAGTACTTTTATCGACATATTAATTTTTGTGAGTGGTGGTAAAACTTCTCGAAGATCAAAACGTAAACGCCTTGCAATGTAAAGTATTAAAACGATGTGTTCAATCTATATTTCTATTATTGGCACGTTGCAACTTCGGGATATTGAGAGTGACATGTAATTCATATGTTGATAGACCTTCAAGGTTACCATCAGGCGGATATTACATGATTCATTACCGTACCACAAACCTCTCTAGTACTAGTTTGAAGGATATGGTAGCCAGCACAATTACATGCAAGGAGCGTATCTTCTTAATCCTTACAGTGACAACGTATGCGTATCTGCGGTTATGTATATATGTAACATAAAAACTGAAGAATCATATAATATACAGATAAAAATACTGATTCTCTTTACTTTGTCTCTCTAACAGGAGAAGGCCAAAAACAAGGCTCTACGTTATCAAACCTATACTATAGTTAGTATAGTTATTTGGTGACTTGGCTGTATGTTGCCCATACAGCCATGTCACCAAACGACCTCAATTATTTCCGAACCGTTCAGCCATGAAAAGGTAAGTGTGTACTGCGCATTTAAACATATGGATGTAATTAGAAACTGTCTAGTCCTTTTCCCCTTATTTCCGAAAAAGGTCGCCCTTAATTAGCAACAGGAGGACAGCCGAAGCCTTATTTAAACACAACCTTTTTAACGGTTAATTCATTTATATTTCATTAAAATTAAAATAAAGTACAGGAGCGTTGCATATACTCATGCTTATTCGATTTCGTTGGCTATATTTATGCATTGGGGGCTTGTTATTTTTATTTTATTTGAAGGAGTAAAGGTAGATAGAATACCTTTAACTTGGCTTGGATGATTAATGGTGACTAGAGAAACCTACAAAGAAAGCGATTTTATTATTTTATTTTCAAATAATAAAATAAAAATATATTCATAAAAGCACCTTATTATGAGAGAAAATATGAAACATGACGATGGTAAACTAATCTTCTACAAACTATAAAAATTAATGCAGATATCGTACTCGATGGTTCATTTCATTATAGCACTTGATCGGTCCCTCACACGCGCGAGCAAACCCAGGATATTTAAGTCAAAATGATTTCGGTGATATATTGTTATTTCCATTACATGGTGATTTCTAATACAAATAGTGGAGTCTCCTACGTCAAATATTATATTTCTAGACATAGAACATTAAAAAACACAAAACGTAGGATAGGTATTCTTTTTACAGAAAAAACAGAACCTGAACTTACATTAGTATCACGCCAGTTCCGATTCAGCTCCTACAAACATCGCGTCTGGCCCCGGTATGCAAAACACTTCCTAGTACACCTAGGCGTCGCATTGAATGCACTGTAGCACTATTGTAGAAACCACAACAGGCATCGCGGATCCAGCCGGAGTATTGTCAGGGCTCCGGTAAATAGATTGAATCAAAGTCACTTTGAAAAATGAAGCCACGAAGTCTGCCTTTGTGTGGAGCTGGGAAGACAATAAGCTTCAGTCTTTAAAGTCAAGTAAAATGTACAGCTTTCGACGGATTCCCCGGGCTTTGTGCTTTACGTGTCGTAGCTCGTTTGAATCACATTTCGTTTTGTATGGCGGGGTGCGACTTTGGCTTAGTTGCGTTTGTTTCCTCTTGCTTAGGATTCTTCTTTGACAGTAATAGTAAATACTGCTGATACTAGCTAGAAAAGAGAGAGGTCAACGAAGAAGGAAGCTCAAAAAAGTGCTATAAAGCGTAGTCATAACATCTAACAGCAGACGTAGGCAAGGTATTCCATTCGAAAATGGAGTGAAGCTAAGAACATGAAGCGAATAGCTTGGTGCAAATGGAAAGTCACCAAAGCTTAAACCAAATAACCAGTCTCTCCACATTCCCTCTTCTCGGTCCCTTTTTTTATGTAAGAACTACTAGCCAGGCATTTCTAAGAAATCGCCAAAATTGCAACAGACAGAGGTCGCTGGAGAGAATTTATCCGTTCCCGAATGGAATCCCACCATGGCCACGATCTTCAGACATGAAGGACTGACCTAATCGAGAGAGAGCCAGGCATTTGACCGCCATTTCACCTTTCTAATGCTTCATTGTCGCTTATTTGTGTACTACCAATAAACCAATTTCAAAGCTTTACTTGCATTTGTATCCTAAAATAAAACATTCGATAACCTTCAGACAAAGTGGATTAACAATAACTCGAAGTTAATCGTCACCTATTATCCGAAGAGGCTTTGTGTAAATATTTTAAAAAGATTAACGCCGGCATAATATTCGCAATTAACAAGTTAATCCCGCCTCAGAGACTTGTTTTAGAAGAACAATCGGTGGAACAAATTAATTTTTAAGGGGCCGCTATCTCGTTATCAATTAATGGTAATTGCTGCCGATGTAGAAGTTTTATTTTTTTACAATTTATTGCCGTATATAAAGAAGTAAATAAGTAATGTAATTTTATAGTTTTTAAACAGTACATTACTAGTAATTTATGCCGATGTAGAAGTTTTATTTTGTTACCGTTTATTGCCGTTTATAAAGAAGTAAATAAAAAGCATTTTGAGCGAATAAAGTCCCTGCAGAGGATTTTCCTTGAGAGTGAATGAATAGGATCCGTCCCGAATATACCATTTTACAATAGTACATCATCAGTATATACAATAGTACTTTTTAAATAGCCGAGTTACTTGTCCCAAATCTCATCAAAATCCGTATCGGTAGTTTTCGCAAAAGAGTACCAAACGCCGTAATATCCTTGCAAAATTTCGTATTTATAACATTAGTTTTTTCACTGGCTAGGGCGGCATACGGACTGGCGGTCCACCTGGTGAAAAGCGGCCACTGTCGCCAGGACATCTGCAATCTAAGGTGATACGGTGCCGGCCTTTGAGGTACTTTGTAGGATACTAGGACAAAATAACCTTTGCAAAGAATGGGCGCTTCCGGTTCAATTTTCCTGATTGCTCTTTGCTACTGAGCCACTACGTGCCGAGATACTGAGCGTTCTCATTTGCTTTAAAATTCTAGTTTAGCTATTAAGTCTGCACTCGTAGCATGAAGAGTTTTGTCACGCGCGAAATAGTGTCTTAACAATCTTTGTCAAATTCCGTTGAAGTAGGCGAGATAAAAAATTGTATGTCGCGCGACAAAGCTCGTCGTGTTAATATCTAAAATTATAGATTTCACCTAACACTGGGTCAACGAATACATACCAAACTAAAACTTCAAAATTCCAATTCCAAATCGGTATAACTGTCCATTATGCTTTTCATAGAGGAGTTACGATGGTCTGTGGTCCTCATAATCAGCGCCACTACATCAAATGATACTTTCCTGAATGCAAATACCTGTTTAATGAAAATACTGTAAACGCCATATCCAACGCCATAAGCCAACCTACATGCCTATAATATTTGAGGAGGTCCCTCGATTCCTCATGGATTACGTTATCAGAATTGGCATTTGATAAAAATGGGACCAAATGCAAGTATATCCATTCTTATATAAATAAATGTTTCGTTTATAAATAACGGAGTTCAGAGGTAACAAACATTTAAAAAAGCAACAAGCAACATACAACCGATTTGAGAACCCACTTTTATTGCTAAGTCGGTTAAAAACGCATAAAGTGAAACACTCACCATGGCAAACTCATGGCTGGCGATTTCTTCCGATGTATTGACCACCATAGGTAGTCTGTATCATATGTATTCATTACTAGTGGCTAGTACCAGTGGCACCGGCGCGACTTCGTTCGCGTACACCTTTACTCATTTCAAATTTTTTTCTTGCTATAAACCTTCTTGAATAATGATTCAAATGTTGAAAATTGCATTAAAATCCATTGCGTAGTTTAAAATAACTAAGCGTACATAGATACATAGGGACAGACGGCGGGTAGCGACTTCGTTTTATAAAATATGGATACAAATACATTTTTACTTTATTCCAGTCCTGTTGCAATAATAAATCATTTATAAACAATACACAACGAGGTGTTCCATTAGAACAAATAACTTCGCTGTGATAATCGTGATTTCTTAAACAAAAAAAAGAAATTAATTTTGAAAATATGTAGGTCAAAATGCAAATAGAGGAGAAGGCGTCAAATAACAAACAATGGAATGTCTAACCTCAAAAGAATCTTCTATAAATTGTGTACGCGAAAAAAGCTCCAGTTAATCTTAAACAATTCGGGCTCAAGTATCTAATAGAATAATTTCGTTAAGAGAATGGAATTGCCGGGGGCGGGGGCGCGGGAGGGTTTGGAACCCTTTTAGGGGCATTAAGTAATTCGGCCTAAGACGAGCGACCCTGATGACTGGCGGGAATTTCGGAGAACTTGTCGCATTTTCATGCTGACCCCAGTTTTTTGCTGACGGCCGAAAAATATGGGCGACGGGCCGACAGCAAATAATCTTTCTGGTAGTTTTTCTTACGTTTGTGGGTTTGGCGGTTTTAAGGTAGGAAGACCTGTATATTATGCGACGTAAGTTCAACGTATTGAATAGAGAAGAGTAGACCTAGTATAAGTTCTTAATATTTACGAGTGTAGACAGTTTTGGTAATGTTTTAAGTAGAAACCTGATAGCTTATTACGTTTTGCACTTGGTGACTTCGTTGTGTACAAATAAAGGGGTTATAATAATACAATAGTAATAAACGGGACTCTCACGATGTACGTCGCATGTGAGAGACTCACATGCGTCGTATATCGATGTACAAGAACGCGAGTATAGTTTAAAACAAGAAAGGTCTTATCTCCACTACATAAATACACGGTAGACTGATTACTTCTACTTACAAATATAGTCTACAATTATTCCATGCATGCTCGAAGTGTCGATCAAATGTCATTTATCATTGTTGTTTACAATTTATCTGTGTTGTTAACACATAGATAAATCTATATCTATGTATACATATTATAAAACAATAAAAAAGTGTGTATGTATGTACATTGAATATGTTAACAAAAAATCATTTAAGGCGATTAAGAAGTAGCATAATAGAATAAGAATATTTTTAATATTTATCTATCTGTTTGTACATGCTAATTTCGGAACTACTGGACGAATTTAAATAAAAACTTTTAGTTGGGTAGCTAGTAAGCCTTAGCAATATATAGGGTGTAATTTTAGAAACTGGAACACCTGATATAGAACCATGATAGACCAGCAAAACTATAAAAAATATGCAAATGCTGCCGAACGGATTTTGATAGAGTTTTCTCGCTTTGGTAGTTTGAGGTCCAACTTAAAATCTAGGCCACGTTTCATCTAATTCGTTTGGGTAGAACCATAGATACAGCTTGACCTCTCCGTAGTACGCGCTTTCATAAATTACGGAGGTCATTTAAAATGGTCATGTGGGAGAAAGATAAATTGCCCCAACACGATTTCCGCGCGGGCGAAGTCGCGGGTAAAAGCTAGTTCTAAATAGTTGTAGACTGTTCATTGTAGACTCTTCATAAGCCCCACTAATTTTAATAATGTTAGATTAATATATTAGCGCGTACCTAAAGCGTACTCAGGGTAGGATTTGGAAAGTGAAAATTTAATAGGTAAAATCCTTAAACCCCATCAAAACTTTTGTCATCATCCATTAAAATTACGGCGGGACTACCTGAGTGTTTATTATAGTTTAAATCTAATAACTAAGTTGGGAGTTTCCTTATTTAATCAACTTTGATGACAGTCAGTGGCTCTAGTAAATGAGGTTGGCTACGAGTTTCGGACTTTAGCGAGTTGTATTAGATTAGAAATTGACTTGCTTCTCACTTTTTGCTGAATTATGGTGCATTTAGAATTTGTTTTACAACTCTTACCAGTTTTTAGAAACAATACTTATTTTTACAGCGGCTCTTTGTGAATGCAGTGCGATCAATAAGGCTCAGTGATTGTAAATTTTGTTCATTTTGACCAAAGAAATTGGACATAGAAGCATAGAAGCTTGAAACAACTGAAGTCACAATTTGTTTACTGTGTTAAATAAAAATGTGTTTACTTTTTAAATGGTGCAATGTCATCGTGATTTTAATGTCCCGGTTGTGCTCTCGCACGCGAGGGCCCGGAATCCCCAGACCATGATCCAGGATTTGGCAGATCATATAATTACAGTGGAGCGACTGCTATATGACTTCCGTGACTCTGCTACCTGGGGAACGTGATTAGACTGAATATTAGTTACACATTAAGTCGCCAGAATGTTCAGATTCTTTACGATGTTTTCGCTCACTATAAGAGCATAGGTTAGAATTCAACTAATGTACATGACTCAGAAAAGAGTCATTGGTACATGACAGCCGCTGGATTCGAACTCGGTACACACACCCGGTCAGATACGTTAACCGCTCGGCCACAAATGCTCAATTGGTGGCCTTGGTTATCTTAATGTATGACTTGAGCTTTTTGTATGACATAGAGTCATTTGTATAGAGTTGTGACAGATTAACAGTGTACATTTTTTATTGTTTGTGGCTCCATCTATGGTCTATGTCCAATCTCTTTGGTTTTATAATATTCTAGTTATTGCCAAGCTTAGCTTAGCTTGAGCGTCAGTTTATAACATAATAACGTATCCAACTTCTGAGGTAGCAATCAGAGATTATTAAACAGCATGATTGTGTAAACAAACTGTTAAATAAATAATAAACAAGTAAACACATACTTGACAATAAAAATATGAGAAACTAACGAAAAATCTAAAAACTGGCCCATGTAGATAAAATAACGACCAAACGTTTCTAGAATGAAAGAATTTTGATGTACCTACCCATCATATTCATTTGCAAATTTAACAGTCAAGAAGTCAGGTCAGTGAACCTAATAGCTTGTATAATAATCCAACCGACAGAGAAAGTCGAATACCCCCGACCAAGTTTACTTTAACTCAAATATTTTCTAAACTACAAAACCGATTTTAATGAAACAAAGCTAAGAACCATCTAAATTAAACTGACTTTCAAATGAAGAAAACCGAATCCAAATCGGTCCATCCGTTCGGGATCTACGACGCCACAGACAGAAACACAAAGTCACCATTACACATGTTAAACTTATAACACCGACCTTTTTTCGTCGAGGCTTAAAAAGGTTGATGAATGTAAAAGAAGCGAAAGGTTTGTCAGGACCGTAGCAAGTGGAACAATGTGGTATCTGCCTATTGCTACGGGAAACAGACGTGTTCTCACTTCTCCACTCGTGAGCACATGTACGCTGGGGGCGGGCCCTTCACTCCGCATCTGATAACATCTTAGGTATCATCCCCCGCATCTTAGGTAACAGTAGATACCGGTTATCCTCAACTGTTGCCCTTAATTAAGAGGAGTTTGCAAGAGCAAGTCAGTTTGTAATTCACCCGAATCGCGGCAGCTACAATCAAAAGCATGTAACGTTTGATCCAGTGCTCACTCGTCTCCCCAAAGGAAGCCAATCGCGAAGTTTAATTGCCTTTTTACGCTAATTAAAGTCAGGATTCGAGTCGCCTACGCAATATCACGCTTAAACGTCCTTTGAAATGAGGTGTTTGGCTTATTGTACGTACCTTTTGCTTTTGTTTTCGTGATTCTTGAATTTTTGGGTGGTAACGTCCATTTTTTTTTCTTATATTCACGATGTATGTGCTGCTGAGGCAAATAAATGCTGCCAAATACTGGATCATGGTCAATGTGGACCCCGGGCCCTCGTGTGCAAAAGCACAACCGGGACATTAACGCCAATATGATTATTTTTTTATTTGCTGCTGAGGCAAAAAGAGGGGTGTTTTAAGTTTAAAGTGTCTGTGTATCTGCGTGTCTGTCTGTTGCTCCGTAGCTCCTGATCGGATGGAGCTGGGTAAAGAACGCATCTTATAATTTAAATATATTATAAGCCGATTGGGGTAGATATAAGCATAGCATAGCGCTTCCGATCCAGCCACAGTCCAAACTAACAAAGACAGTTTAAGAACAGACATTGTTGCAAGCCCAAGTTGTACACAGGGCTGGCTCTAGGATTGGACAACGTGGATTAATCCGCGTAGCTCAAGGATCGCAAATCAGAAGTTTTTCTATTGTCTAGAGAGACACACGGTCCTGGACTTTTGCGACCAAAGGGCATCGGAAGCGATGCCGGCCTGTATGGTACCGGTATTGTAAATAACGCCACGTTGACGTGTAAAAGAAAGGTAATGCAGGCGGTACAGGATAGTGTAGACTACACAACTCGTATAACAAATAGCAGCCGCGGAAAGCTTCCGACCATTCTTCGGCAATATAATACAACACGAGATAGATGGATGATCTTCTAAGGCTCATAAGAAGCTTAGGTCGTAGGATGCAGGCAGCACAATATCGGTATGGACGGCGTTGGGAAGGCTAGGTATATCCAGCAGTTAACCGACCTGCGCTTGGAATTTCGAAGATAATGATGATGTCACCGCTGGAAATCCATAATCTTCTTGGTAAAGAATGTTTATCTGTGTAATAAACAATGAATGTGTAGGTTTAGGTTAATGGGCTCCTTTTTCCGCACTTGAACTCAAATTTGGTCTTTTGTACGTAGTTAAGGCATGCTAATTTAGCCAGCCCAGCTCCTCCCAGCAGTCTCTTCGGACGCTCGCAGATCTCTCGGAGAGACCCCGTTCCTAATGTGACTTTTACCCTGTGGTCCTTTAGTCCCTTACACTCCAGGACCACATGGGCCGCTGTTTTCTCGTCTACTAGGCATCCCCTGCATAAAGGGCTGTCTGTTGCTCCTATCGTGAACAATAGTTTGTTTGGGGGAGGTGTCAATGAATGTCTAATATGTAATACTAGTTTTTATCCCTGGTTCTTTAGCTTAGAACGCGTTTTAGCTGATTTTAGCTCGAATCGTCTATTAGTTAGAGGTGTGAATGGTCACGTCGGTAAATCATATTTTCCTTTTAATTTTTATCGTACTTAAACGGGCACTGGCTCCCAGAATCGCCGGCAAAGCCTTCACAGCCGGCAACCCGGCCGGATCCGGGGCAAACTTTATGTAAATCGAAAACGTAGCGAAACTTTTTCTTGCTGTATTCTTATTTGGACGTGAGGAGTGTTACAAACATGCAAGCGACCAGATATGCGGATTATCGTTCCGTATTGCAAAGACGATTTTTGAAAATTTTATAACGATTAAGTAACGACCACGTACCGAAAAACGCAGTGTGGATAGGCCTCCGGCAAGATGGACCAACGACCTGGTAAAGGTCGCAGGAAGATTCTGACGGCACAGGATTGGCTTTATTGGAGGAGGCCTTTGCCCAGCAGTGGGCGTCTTTAAGATGATGATTATAAAAGCAACCGACTGCAAAATAGGGCGAGAATTTCGCAGTGACAAACGAGAAGACAGCCCACCTGATGGTAAGCGGTAACTGTCGCCCATAACATCGACGATCGCAAGTGCATTGTCACTGTGAGGACTAAGGTGAAATGCCTTATCCTTTAAACCGGAACACAACAATGCAAGCATTATTGCTTAGCGGCAGAACTAGATAAGGCAGTGGTACTTACCCAGGCGGACTCCTCAGGCTTGACAGAGTCCTACCATCTGATTAGTCCTATATGCGTTATTGCTATATTTTACTTGAGCTTATTGGGTAAATAATGTTCATAAAATGAGAGACTTATTTTAATTTCCTAATCTAAATACGTGCACAATTTGTGTAGGTAAGTAATGACATCATGTTACTTTATTCGTGCAAAACTGGTTAGTGACGTGCAATATAACAATTTATTATACTACTGTATAGTTTACAGTTTATTATTGGGGTCTTTATGTTGACATCATCAACAATTTCTTGCTGTTTTGACTTCAAATTAAATTGTATTGTTAATCCTATTCACAAATATCTTTTGAAACACAAGTCACATTCAGCAACTTTGCATGGTCTTTTTGGACACAACAATAAAGGTTATACTACAATAGCCGCGTTGCTTGCAAGCAAATTTGCTTGTTATTGAGCAAACTTCTGTACTCTGCTGTAGTATTTGCATTTTTGGAACATTCAAAAAGTTAGCACGAAGAGTTTTTCTTGAAAATCACAGCCTATTGTTTTAGATTACAGCGGTTTGAGGATTTTGAACTTGCGATACACGACTTTGCTTTTCATAAAATTCTTTTTACATCCGCCACGCTGCAACATATGTAGTTAAAAGTTCAGAATAAAGGTTGTGTGTAGTTTGCAGTTTTATTGAAACGTTTCTGGAGCTTTGTTACAATAGTTTGGCAGTGGAGAGGCATTTGCCTATTTGATGCCAGAGCAACGTGTTATAGAGGTGGGCAACGCATTGGCGAAACTATTGGTGTTACTAATGTCTATAGGTAGTGGTGACCACTTTCCATCAGGTGGCCCGCTTGCCAGTTTGGCTACCGTATGACGTAAAAAAAATATACCTTTATGTCTGTCATCATCATCATCATCCTAGCGTTTAACCCGGCTTCTGCCAGTGTCCGTTTTCCGATCTTCTAATTTGCCCGGTCTTCGACATCCTCGCGTCATAGGCCGTTATCCTAGGTATTTACCTTTATATCTGTGATAGCTCTCATTGATAATAAAGTGGACCCGCCCCGACTTCGCACGGGCTTTCTCGGTTTTAATCTATGGTTTATATATAAATGTTTTTATATATAAACCTTCCGGGATAAATTATCTAAATTATAGTAAAAACGCATGAAAATCTGTTGCTTAGTTAAAAAACATTCAGAGGAACAGACGGCGGGAAGCGACTATGTTTTATACTATGTATAGATAAACACTACTACTACTACTTTGACAGACTATACAAATTCGGTCGATGTCAAAAGAACTGTCAAATTCGGCTTCAAATAAATAATTATAAACAGACTTAAGTGTGGGCCACAATACTTACCCTACTGAAAAGCACTACTTTTTACTACTTTCCCTTGTCATTTCTAGGAGAATCAATTTTGATGCATGATGCTGCATTTTCCCTATTTTTGAAGCGTACGCTTTAGATGAGGCCAACGTGGTTAAAAAAATATTGAAGTTTGAATGCCGAAAATCAATATTAAAAACTGTACGAATTGAGGCGAGCGATTCAAAAAAAGAGTCCCCTGATATTGTGACGGTGAAATGAGTGGACTGTATCATATTTGACACTGGTTTATTCTTTGTAGATCACACTGCAGATAAACTACACAAAAGACTACACCAAAGTTAATTATGAATAGATATTACAAGTAATTAATGTACTAATTGATATCAGAACAGCTGATGTGTAGTGCAACGACCGTTATAATAGTTGAAGGTCAATGCACGATTTCAAAATCCCCCCACTACACCCCGCGGTTGCCCGCCGGTACTACGACTAGAGCGGTGGTAAGGGTATCCACTACGGCTATATACTAAATACTAACCGATGCTCTTGAGGGACAACATCGTGATGAAACCGCGCGCGACTGAATGTGTATCCATGATCCAATCTGGTCAAGTTTCTATGGTAGCAGGGTCTCAGATGGCAGTCGCTCCACTATAATTACCTGACCTGCCAAATCCTGGATCATGGTTAAAGCGGACCCCGGGCACTCGTGTCCGAGAGTACAACCGGGACATTAACGCCAAGATGATGATGACATTCGGAACTACGAAGTCTCAAGTCGCTGATTCTAATAATCGTTAATAATAAATGCGAAGGTTTGTAAGGATGAATGTATGTTTGGATGTTTATTTCTCCTTCACACAAAAATTACTGAATGGATTTTGATGTAATTTTGGAGTTATAGCTCAGAATAGCATATAAGTTATAGTTATTTTCTTACCACGGGAAGAGTTAAAATTAACTGATTATGAAAACTTGGCCAAAACTCAGAGACCTATCTAGTGCGCAAATTTAAATAGTACCAACAGCATACTCTGGCCGTTGTGAATAAAAAATTATACAGATGATTCCCCACTGAAATTAAATCCGTCTCTCCCTGTCCAATTGTCATTCTGTTGTCAGATTTGGATATATTTTATTCAGCGATGGAAAAAATCGTTGAATTATAATTTATAATATTAAATGTTGGCCAGGCAATTTCATCTTCATTACTAGATTTCTAGGACATACTGCTTGTTGTGTATTTGTGATATTTGGTTTTTGTATTTCGGTTCAGCTCTATTCGGGGGGGTTCTGACATTAGAGTTCGTCATATTTTTCTCTATTAAAAAGTTACTGAATCTCTACTGCAAGTAAATATAAGTTTTTTGCTTAACGATTTCCGCTAATCTTTTATTGAAGATCGTTTTAAATTGCATTTTTAATATATATACTATTTAGCTAGAAAAAATTCCGAATTCGAGATGTCACATCGCGAGAATTAGGCCCCAGCACATAATCTTGGTCCTCACAGTGACAGCTTCGATTTTTGCATTTGTATTACATCAAACAAATGTTTATGAATCGCGGATGTTATAGGCGACTGTTACAGTTTTCGATAGAGTGTTCTGCCGGTTCGTTGTTCACTGAGCAGCATAAAAGTTCACAAAAGCATTATAATGCTTCTGTAAATTATAAACTATTTCTTCTCAAATCACTACTTAGGTAAGTATTATATGATGAACAAAACTATGTAGATTGCAATTATCGATTAACTAGTGGGCCCGGCGTGACTTCTTTCGCGTACATTTACGCTACCCCAACTAACCCTTTTTTCTTGCTTATCAACCTTCCTTTTGAACCACTGTATCTATTATTATTAAAAAGAACATCTTGGCGTTAATGTCCCGGTTAATGACCATGATCCAGGATTTGGCACGTCAGGTAATTACAGTGGAGCGACTGCCATCTGACCCAGGGGAACCTGAACAGATTAGATCATGGTTACACATCCAGTCGCCTGAATGTGCAGGTTTCATGACGATGTTATCTCTCACCGTAAGAGCATCGGTTAGTATTCAACTAATATACATAACTCAGAAAACAGTCATTGGTACATGGCCGGTGCGGAAATCAAACCCGCGACCTCTGGCTTACGAGTCGGATACTCTAACCGCTCGGCCACCGACGCTCTACTGTATCTATTATTGGAAACCACATTTAAATCCCTTGCGTAGTTTAATAGATTTAAGAGTACATAGATAGGTACATGCTTAGATGCGTAGGGATAGACGGCGGGAAGCGACTTTATTTTAAACTTTGTATAGAATTAATTAATGTATAGGCGAATTTGAAGAGTTGGCTATTAAAGTATTGTTTCAACAACTTTGACGAATTTGCTTAGCGTGAAATAAATTGAAATGACAATTTTACTTGTTTATGACATTATTCATTTGAAATTATGACATTTTATTATTTTAATGTTAATGATTTAATTATTATGAATGGTTTTTTAATTTGATATATAACATTTTAATATGTTATTGTGTATGATATAATTAATTCTACGGCATCGATATTATAAATTAGAATTAAATGTAATGTGCTTATAAAGGTACTTCCTAAGTACTTACTTGCTACTTTGACGTGTAACTCTGTTACTAATGTTATAAAGACGTGTAAAAACTTTGTATTTGTATTTGATGTTAGAGTATGTCCTACATAACAACACACACACACACACACATACATAAGACTATACGTACATAAATGAAGTTTAGGTGACTGGATTAAATAAAATCCAATTATAAGCGAAGCAATTGACCATTTTATAATTTAAAGGGCAAAATCGTAGTGGTCATAACCTTCACGCTTGTTTGATACGTTTTCATTGCGAAATTATGATAAAAAAGTTTTAAGGATAGCTTAATCCTTAAATATGGCTTGAGGTTCCCTTATTTCGAATTGAAACTGAACAAACACGCTAGCAACCGCTATCACTAATATCGTAATTGTGTACCTAACAATACCAGACGAAATACTATGACGAATGAAACACAAAAGTACTCACGTGTCGGTCGGCGCCCTGATACGACTAACCCAAACCTGAAATGGTTAGGCCAAATCGATACATTTTAACGCTTCTGTTCGCATTCAGAAACTTTCACAGGTTGGAATGTTGCTGTTGGAAGAAAGTTCTTTGTCATTTCCATGTTGGGAGTTGGTTGGAAACTCCGAAAGAAATGACGGAAGCGAGGCAACGGTCGGAGGGACAACGAAGTTTTTATTCCACAAACATGTTTCCACTTTTGTGGCCCCGAGATATTGGTTGTTCGATGAAGGGTTTCAATCCGGTAAAATGTTACGTAAAAGTAACGAATTGCTTTTATTCATTTAAAGCGATTGTAATAACTTGTCATAAATGATTCCAAAGTAGGTTTTGGCGCGGGGAGTGTGGCTAGCTAGTAGTGGTGGTGGATCATTGTGAGCTGGGTATTGAGCTTATTTAAAAATTATTTCGCATACAGGGGCTCTTTTTAAATCGCTCGCCTCAATTCGAACGATTTTCAATTTTTGTTTTCGGTATGATAAATTCAATATTTTTTAAAACAACACCGAAGGAGTACGGTTTAAAAATAGGGAAAATCAGTATAATGCATCAAAATATTAAATTTTTAATGCCTAAAATTAAAATTAAAAACCGTTCGAATCGAGGTGAGTGATTCAAAAATAGGGCTTCTGAATTCTATATTTATCAGCCAGTATCATGGGCTGCATTTATTCTTTTAAAAAATTTGTGAATTTTCGCTTATTTAAACATTTTTTCGCCTATAGGGGCTTTATTTTTGAATCGCTCGCCTCGATTCGAAGGGTTTTCAGTTTTTATTATTGCCATGAAAAATTCAATATATTTTAAATCATGGCAACACCGAAAGAGTACGGTTCGAAAATAGGGAAAATCAGCATAATGTATCAAAATATCAAATTTTTCATGCCTAAAATCAAAATTGAATCAGTAGAGCCTCAACTTGCTACATTTATCAGCGAGTATAATGGGCTGCACATATTCTTGCAAAAAATAGCAACAATAATTATTATCAAAAATTTGCACATAGAAGATGTATTTTGAGAAACCTTTGAACCGATTCCACAAATTTCCAGGAAAGTACATTCTTCCTGATTGTCTTAGGATACTTTATACCTACTCTCTAACAACAGTCCAATGTGATCAGAGTTCCGAAATATTAGAACGAGTGTGTGCTACCGGGTTAAACCGCTAGTAATGAATATGGAAACAACCAATATTGTCTGGGCGAGTCCAAAAATTACCCGTCAACGCATGCGCAGTAATACTGGGCCCTCAGTTGCCCCTCATAAACGTACGACACGGAAATGACCATAAAAGATTATGTCCCTATGAGGATATTATGAGCCAAGGGATTGTGTTGTCATGACTATGGATGGGTCACAATTTACGTGCACTGTACGAACTTGTAAAAAGATCGTAAAAATTCAATGTTAGAGGTCTATTTCATGGAAGCGCCTCCTCAACTACCGATAGTAAACATCGGGGTTAAGTATTGAAGTGATCAGGCAAAGGTTTGTGAACAATATGACAGATGGTTGCTACAAAAACGCCTTAAACATGTGTGTGGATGTATGTGTAGGTATGAAAAGCAATGCTCTCTAGATTATTCTTGTATACCCACAGCATACAAGAATAAAACATGGTATTATTCAAATGTAGTTTGCATTGGGCCTGGATAGCATTACCGTATGCAATTGGGAAATTAAATTCTGATTTTGTTTGTACAATAACCACAATTTCAATGGCTTTGTACCTACATTTAACTCACACGTTTTTAGTATGAAATGAAAACTGGTTTTAAACTGAACAATTTATAATTTGGTTTCTGTACGTAAAATTTTCCCTAAATAGGTCAGATTTTCTCATTCACTTTTATATTGTTCAGATTTTCTCAACTGTGGGTCAGAACGTTTTCCGCTCGGTAACTTACAAAAATAACTACAACAGTCCCCCATCCATCAACGTTACAATTGGAGGATCCATGCTAATTAACCACACAAACGGGAGAGCCAGAAATATTGTCAAAGCAACGAAGGAAGAGTCGCTTTAGATAGGTGTCTAATCGTGCCGGGATCAAAGCTACAACGTTTGGGTGTCGGAGCGTCCCTCTCGGTTTTGTCTGGCCACCCTCGTCCGTTTCAAGAGCTCGGATTAAAGGTTTCACTTCCTGACATCCAGAGTCGAATGGCCGTGAACGGTGATCGCTTTCCTTGTTTTGCTCCCAGATAACTTCGCGACTAACAAGGGGCCCTACATAGTTGAGCAGTGATAGAGATGTCGATAGGGCTTTTTAAGATACAAGAAATAGGTACAGAATTGATGCTTTCAACAAGAGAATAATAGTAGCGTATCGATTTTAGCTTTCCCTGAAACGTGAGGCTCACATTAAAAGGACATCAAACAGTCTCCTAAAACACACTCAGCAGCGACGAGAATGTACAAAAAAAGCAGTTGATTTGATTCATATCATTCGCCTCGCGGGGCAAACGAGTTACTGCAAAATACGTTAACACACACACACTCGCGCGGAGTTTTACGATGTTGGTAAATGTAAAACGAAATCATCCAATATGTAAGGAATGATCACGCCCTTCACATCTCAATTTAGTACGTACGTCTTCTGTAATTTGACTGCCGGTGTGGTTCAGCTGGTTAACATGCCGGTCGAAAGGATGAATTTTAATGTCTGTTACGGGTCTGGGTACGGAGTATGTGCCTATATTAAATTATACAAAAATTATATAAAAAAGTATGTAAATAGTTTATCAGTTATCTAACACCCATAACACAAGCTTTGCTTACTTCGGAGCTAGATGGCGCTGTGTGAATTTTTCTAAGCACATTTATTATTGATTTAATATGACTGCCGGATTTGGCTCGATGGATTCGCACGAGCTCTGTGTATATGCATGTGGCTTGTCGAAAAGTGGGCGTATACATTTAAATCTGGATGTAAGTTTATATTAAGACCAAGATCACGCCAACGTCAAACAACTATATATAACTTTAAATTAAATATTCGGTAATCCAAATTTGGAGCGTATCCTCCTTCTACTAAAAGCGGAAGTTTCTGAGGATGGATAAATGGATGGTTTCTCTTTCAAGCAAAAACTATTACTAATTAGTTTGATTAAACTTTAAAGTGTTAGCTTACCTTGTATCCCCCCAAGGCACTTCTGGTAGTATCATGCGGTTATATAAATAAATAAAATAAATAATCGTGGGAAAATTCACACAGCGCCATCTAGCCCCAAAGTAAGCAAAGGTTGTGTCATGGATAAGGAACGATATACCAGTTACATACAAGGCTTTAATTTGTTCCGAATTTTACAAGGGTAAAGGTAAATATATTATGTTTTAGTATTCCCTGAAACCGACTTCACGTAATGGAAAGATGTCTAGCAACGCACAAGTCATATAGAATTTCTTAAAACAAAACATTGTGAAGCAGCGCTTTGTACTGATTTATTCAACTAGGTACTCGAACTGCTGTGACATTCACCCTACCTGCCTTCCGAAAGTGGGGTTTAAGATAAAACCTCCAGTCTTAGTAGTATCTTATTCCAATCATAGATTGTCATAGGATATTAGCAAGTAAAGTGCGTCTCATTACAGGCAAAACAAATAATAAAATATCACAGGGCAACTACTGTCGCAATCAACTATAAAATATGACGTGAAACAGACATCCTGTACATGTTAAATACGATAAAAGCCTGTCGGGAATGGTACCAAAGCTGTATGTCGGTATTTCTGCAAAGCAAGTGATGTTCTACTTATTTCATATTTGTAAGCAAATTTACTGAGTTTTGACGCTGAGCAAGAGCAACATATACCATTTATCGTGAACAGAAACACTCAGCTTCACAAAGGTCAATAGGTGATCCCTCGTATCAATATTTTCCTAAGAAATACATATAATATTGAATTAATTTCCAACTCTCTGTAGATATTAAACATTATGTTAGATTTTGTTCTGAGGCTTTGATGTTAGTTCGTCTAAATTAAATTGTTAAATTTATCGAATAAACATTCGATAAATAGAGTTATTTATGTCTAGAAATTGTCATGTTGTTAAACATACTGTAGACAAATAGAGATAGTTGAATAATGTCTAAATAGATACTGTCACTGTTTTGGTTTCTCTAAATCCTATTAGTTGAGTCTAGACAGACATTCCCAGGTGGACATACCATCGGTTTCTACCGCCATACAAGTATGGTACGTTACGTATTTGTGTTCCTGATAGAGATATCAAATGACGATGACCTGCGCACCTGCGATTTAGTAATTGTGTTGCTTGTCAGAATATCTTGTTGACTATAATACGAACCACAGGTAAAGCAAACTTCCCCATCGCCGCGCAATTCCCCTCGCCCGCTCCCCCATAGCTGGTAAAACTATAATAGTATGAAAAAAATTTTCGAGTGAAAGTATGATTTGGGGCCCAAATGACATAACTCACAAGTTTTTTTTGTAGTAAAAGGAGGGAAAAAAGCACGCTTACGAACAAATATTAAATTTTCCGTACATTAACTTTCCGTAAAATCTTTGATATTTTCATCGCTTTTAATTTTGTTTTCGTTTTGGCTAAAAATTTTGATGTTTTCCGCCGTTCAAAAAGCGAATTCTTTCCACATGGATGCATATCGATTCCGTTCGCCATCAGGCGGGTTGTTTGCTCATTTGGCAAAGGCATACAAAAAAGAACAAAAAAGGGGCATTCTCTCGAATCTAAGTCTCTAGCGCAACTAGCACGATAAAATTCTTTATGCAGCTACCGAGCTCGAAGCTCCAGGACCTTATTCCCTTTAACAGTTTCATTTCGTTAGCGGAATTATTCAATTACATCGTAGCCAGGCTCTCGCCTTCACACCGAATGCCGAAGCTTATATTCGTTACTTTTTATGAGGAGCCTCGGCATCTCTCATTGAATCTAAATCCTTCACTGACGGAATGAATATCAAAGAGCGTCTAAGTGGAATATTCTCGTCTACGGTCTAATTTTCGCGAGTTAAGAGCTAAGTTTTAAGTGGGTTGCAATGCAATTGCGATGCAAAAGGGATATTTGCTTGCTATCTCTATTGATAATATAAATGAAATAAGACACTTGAAAATTTACACAAAAATATTTTTATATTTTTCCTAAAATTGGTAGGAGGATGTCCGATAGGGCACTAAAGTTCTTGAGTACTCGTCCATAGAGACTTTTTGAACATACGACATTTTGCATCACTTCATAGAATAGTCTTTAACTTATTTTGTTATAATAACAAACAAAAACACAAAGCCCATCCATATCAAAACATTAAATACGGTCTTTAATAATGGATTCTCATTACCGCAACACGAATATTATAATTAAACATAACATAAAATGAGAGTTTAAAACAAACACATTTGCAAAGCCGACCGTCAGGAGCATCCATTTGACCACAACAGTTTTGTCAGCGGTGGAAATATGAAAATGCAGTAAAACATCTACCGCAATTAAACTGCGTGAAATGAAGATCTTGAATTTATAGCCGTAGTAGAAAATATTATACCTGGAAATTAAAAGGGTCCTTAACTAAACAGAGTAGTGTTTGTTGCCGTGTTGACACACGGCGAGTGTTTGTTTCCTTTGTATTATGATATAACCTTATTTTTTATGTTAAAAATACTGTTATTAGGTACTGCAAATGAAAAATTCCACTTTGAAGCGAGAGTAGAGGTTATCGAGACCCACAAAACTTTAGACGGCCCGCACAACCTAGCACAATTATTTTTGTGACAGACCAGCTTTATGTGGATCTCCTAAATCTTTAATATATATAATTTTTTATGTCATACGGTAGGCAAGCGGGCCACCTGATGGAAAGTGGTCACCACTGCCTATAGACATTAGCAACACCAAGAGTATCGCCAATGCGTTGCCCACCTCAATAACACGTTGCTCTGGCAGCAAAAAGGTAAATGCCACTCCTGTGCCAAAGCTACGGTTCCCCAAATTCCCACCCCATGGAGCACTGGAAACCTTACTCACCGGCAGAAACACAATACTATTTAAAAGAGTATTATTTAGTTGCGATATTCTGTAAGGTGGAGGTACTTCCCCAGTCGGGCGGCTCCAATTCGAACGAGATACCCCGCTATGCCCTACCTCTCTTAAACTATCGCTACAAAGTGGATTTTTTCCTGTACTCGATGACGTAGAATAACATACGGCACCCTCACAGTCTATTACCAATTCTTGCTAAATACATTGTACCTCTAACAAGGCCAAAGAAACGAGGAAAATATTGGAAACAAAGTTCGCAGCTGCACTTCTCAATAAAAAGATGATGAAAACAAAAACAATATTATTTGTTAAATATAATTTCCGAGCTCTCAGAATTGCTTTGCAACATTATTTTTACGAAACAAAACCAATGTGTTCCACCGACATTAAATAAAATAAAATAAAGGAGCAATAATTTCAAACACGTAAGTAGATGCTCGAGATATGAGGATTTCGTAACAACTCAGAACAAAGAAAACAAACAGGTATCCCCTTTAAGTGAGTTGAAAGCAAATTCATTTCAGGTAAATATTAATTTATTAACAAGGAAAACATTTCTTAGAAGAAAATGTCATGTGGCATGACGGGTGGGGGAAAATTGGGGTCATCTCATGAAATTACATTTTTGTTTGAAAGTGCCTCATCGTCAGAGGTGGTTTTGGTCTTTAAATAACGTTGAAAATACATACATAATGTCACGACTTTTTCCCATAGGGGTAGGCAGACCCAGGCCTCGAATCCGCTAATTTACTAATAGCTCGATAGAATTGTAATTGAATCACGAGGCAGTTTTAATTGTAGCAGAATACTAAAAACCTGTAAAACTGCCATTGAGCTTCGATTGCCATCCGATTAAAATTCAATCGAGCCATTAGTAAAAGTAGCAGAATACCAAAAAGTGTCAAACTACCACTAAGCTGCGATTGTAATATAATTACAATTCGATACAGCTATTAGTAAATTAGCGAATTAGGGCCCTGATCGTTCTACTTGCTAAAATAATGTAAAGAAAATTTTGTGAAAATCAGAGCAGCGGCTATGCATTTACCATCAGGAGCCTAGCATTAAAAATATAGGTACCTTAAGGGTGAAGTCGCGAGCCAGTTAGAGTTAACTATATCAATAATGCGTTTCAAGCAACTTGAACCCGTCCAGTAATAGATTTTTGGGTAGGACGCTCACACCGCAGGACATTGTGAAAAAAAATTTGTACCTATAATGTTCATTGCTTTATAATCTTGGGTCAAGATTTTTTAATAGTTTTTTATTTATAAAGAAATTAATTACAGATCGCAAATCAAACTCATTGACAGTCCAATACGACCTTTGACAACAGATAAAACAAACCTCAAACTGTCAACTATTTAGCAGAGCGTAAATCGTTGTCAGTGCCATTTTCGAACAAATCCTTTACACAAACGATCTGAAACCGCCTCTAGCTACCTATATTCACAACCCATTAGG
Organism: Blastobasis lacticolella; assembly: GCA_905147135.1. Classification (NCBI taxonomy): domain Eukaryota; kingdom Metazoa; phylum Arthropoda; class Insecta; order Lepidoptera; family Blastobasidae; genus Blastobasis; species Blastobasis lacticolella. The sequence continues at coordinate 8,448,822 of LR990056.1, forward strand.
GCTCTCACTCTATTTCTCCTTGCTACTGAGTGCGGCAAATTTTCTGGTCCTTTTTGTCGTCCTTCCGCACTACAATATAATGGACAGCGAGGTATTTGGGGAATGTTATTATAACGTAAACTCGGTGTTCGTACGGGCCCGTTGCGCTATTTCCTAGTATTACACGATTAAGTCGGCCAAAATTTTGATGTTGTTTCCATTTTTCGGTTAATTGAGCTATTAGATATTACCGAGGATGTTTGCCATAGTCACTGAAACATATATTCGCTGTGATCGTGCAAGGCTTATCGGGATCGGCGACGGTGGCCGAGTGGTTACGTTACTCGATTCGTAGGCGAATCCCACTGCAGCATGTATTAATAACTCTTTTCAGAGTTATGTACATTAGTTGAATGAACACTAACCGATGCTATTACGGTGAAGTAAACCATCGTGATGAAACCTGCACATTCAGGCGACTGAATGATCCAATCTAGTCAGGTTCCCGGAGGGTCACGGAAGTCAATGGCAGTCGCTGCACTGTAATTACCTGATCTGCCAAATTCTGGCTCATGGTCAAGGCGGACCCCGGGCCCTCGCATACGAGGCCCCCACCGGGGGGAGCATAACCGGGACATTAACGCCAAGATTTTTATTATTATTTTTCGTGCAACGCGTATGCTTTCAAGCAGACCTCAAAACAGAATTGAGCAGCAGTGATATTTGTCGTAAATATTAAACTGTAACACGCATATCATGTTATTCAGTAGTTATTCAGAATGTCACTTTCAAATTGCCATACCAACGCGGTGGAAAACATGTTATTGTGTACCTTCAGATTACGTCATAAAAATAACAGAAAGTTGTACTTACCCATATCTACTAGTTGTGTACGTAGAGAGAGGTTTTCCTTGAAGCTTAACAAGGAAGGCCAATTGAATAATAATATTAAGCCTACTGAAAGTAAATTCCTCTTAGATGAATACGAAGCCAATAAAATCAGTATTACGAAGCTTCAATCGAAGGGTCCATGTTCCGAGTGAGCGGATTCAACTTTGAGATGAAGGTCAATTGTCAATTACAACACGGTGGAGTAGCCTTCGGGAGGCATAAGAACGTCTTGCAGTCCCAATTACCGTAGTCTTTGACCATAGTTGATTTGTGGAAGTGACGAGCTCGGTGATAGGCTTCGTAAGAAAGTCAAAGTCGCTCTATCGCACTTTTCAATGAGAGGTTTTCAGAAGGACATTAAAAAGAATGATTTTATTATCGTCAATAGATGGTGTAATTCGGTGGTAATATGTCAAATATACACAGAAGGAGTAATAACTATTGAATGTTTGACTTTTTGGATATTTTAAAATTGGACCAGTTTTCGTTAAGTAAAGTTAAAACATCTTTTGTAGGCTTAAATTATTACTTGATGGACGAAATAGCGTGGTCTGATATTAGGATATCCCGAACACAAGACAAATTGCAGTTATAATCAATATTAGTAACTTCTCATTGAGTTTGACTATAGGTATATGGTACTATATGTATTATGGTTATTAGGAACTAATTTCTATATCATAACATAATATTGTATAAATAATTTGTAAGGTGTCGATGTTCAATAAGTGTGTTTGTACCTATGTTGAATAAAATATAGGATTCTGATTTGATTCTGATTCTTAAAACGGGTCCAATTTTAAAAAGTCCATACACCCCGTTGGTTGATGATTATTTAGCAACATGGGCTAGCTGTACTCAGTTTACGACGTGACTTGAGTGATATTTCCTCCTGTCTGACTTTTACAACAAACTTGATACCTGTAAGAGTTCAGTACAGCGCTATCTATTTACAAGGAGAAAAAACTTGATTTTTTTCTATAACTGTCAAATTTAAAACGTTTCATTCAATTGAAATTAAGAGTACAAATAGAGAACAAAGTTTAGAGAGAGTCTATAGAAGTAGCTCTAAGAACTGCCAACTTTAAGTGGGGATGTGGAAAACACATTGTTTGATGCCAAGCAGTGGAAGTGTTCCAACTACATAGTGAATAGAATAAAGGAAACTCTTAAGGGCGCTTACCCACTGTGTTCAATTCGAACCCGTGAAAACGATATTCGAGGTAACAGCCTTCTTATCGCGCTAGTGCAAGATGTGGAATCAGCTCCCCGAAGTCTTTAGTTTGCATTATAACATGGGTTTCTACAAAAGGCATGTCCACAGGCACTTCAAAGGCCGGCACCGCATCCGCTCCCATTAGGTTGCAGATTTCCTGAACGACGGTAGCCGCTTTCGGTGGACCGTCCATTCGTGGGCCTTCCAAGGTAATAAAAAGAACTGTGGACAACGCACTCATCGTTCACAATGCATTGTTCCCTTCCACATACTACCTATATTACGTACCGAAAGGAATTTCCAAAGCATTGTTGATCCTTATTGGTCCTTGGCAGGGGACATCGTGAACAACGAATAATCGTCCGTGTTGTCCATTTTCTGAGTTTTAATCATCAGTCAAGCTTATGTTGTTGCGTGGCCAGAAAACATCCTAATTTTGTTAGTACTGTATCTCGTATTCAGATGAATTATTACATTCGTAAGGAATGCCAACCTGAACTTCACAGACCTTAATTTTCTAGAACTCAGACTGGATACATAGACGAAAACGCTCTAAATTATGTTTTGAATATAATTAGACACAATACTCCAACTTATATAATTAAACACATATATGTTACGTTATTTACTCACAATCAAAAGGGTAGTGATAACTAAGCTACAGTTTACAGAGGGCAAATGCCCAAGGCCTTCCAGCTCAATACACAACATGTGTTCAGGCCATAGAAAAGTGAAGATAAGCTCGAATATTCACTAGCGAGTGTAATAAGTTTTTTAAATGAGAAGGTTTTAATGTTTTCATGGATTAATATGACAGATTATTTTTCAGAGTTACATAATTAATTTCGCACACTGACCTTCCGACCGACTTATAACATCCCTCTTTTTGTCGAGGCTTAAAAAGGCCGCTGTCACAGAGATATTGCACCATTACTACACATTTTACAATCAGCAGCAGTCACAAAGTTCACAAAGGAGATTTCATTAAAAACATCCATGCAGCCTGCCAAAAACGGAGGCTATATTAGATATATACTTATACAATATTAGAAGATAAATGTTAGAGAATATGATGCCTGGCAGGCGGGTTGTAAATCGAAATGTTTAAAATACACAATTGGAAACGTTGCTACCCATTTTTGAAACCCGACGAAAAAAGTTGGGTGTTAGAAGTTTGACGTGTGTATCTGTCGATCTGTGTGTCTATCTATGTCATTGTAGCTCCCGGATGAATGGACCGATTTAAATGCGGTTCTGTCTATGTGAATGCCATTTTAATCGAGGTATTTCTTAGCTTTATTTCATAGAAATCGATTCAGTATTTTAGAAAATATTTGAGTATATGTAAACTTGACTAGGTTATCCGACTTTTTATGTCATTTAGGTTATTTTGTCTGCAGAGCCTGTAAATAACTAAGTTATCCTCTAAGTAATTAGTCTCCTCGATACCCATAAATTTAAAGCTCCAAATGTACCCGGAGTGGTATATCCTGTATGTGTAATGGTTGAACACTATACTGCATGTATCACACAATTTCAGTGATCCAAACACGGCTGCGGCTTAAAGTTCACTTGGTTACTTGGGTCACTTAGTATGGGTGGTAGTCACGCAAAGTTCAACAATCTATCGGGTCGTGCATGAGAGGTACAGTTTCACACGATTACAACAAGGGGGAATGGCATTTAATATGGGTCATGGATGATGAGGAATATGTTTACAGATGCGTCTATTGTTTATGTTATTCAGTGATAAATGAGCAGACAGCTCACGTTATTTATTACATTTGGTGAAATTCAGTCTGTTAAAATCTGAATGTGTATGAATGTATTTGAACCCAATATTAGACAATGTAATGCACTCAAACATTTCGACCAATCTAGGCCTGTGGAGAGTGAAACCGCCGGTTTAACCTGTCCACTGAAGCACGTCTAAGTCGTAGGTATTAGAAACATCCTATTGATACATTGAATTGAAACCTGGGTCACCCGTACGAGTACAAAGACAGATTTATCCCGCAAAGTATTGAGAAATTGAATGGAGAAGTCCTACCGTTTTATTTCGCACAAATAATACTTACAAGAAATTTTTAGGAAAGAAAATTTTAAGAAATAATAATGTTTACGCATTATAAAATTTAAAAAATATATTATCATTTAGTTTCCATAAAAAAAAAAAATAATAATAATGGTAACGAAGCAAATAAGTATAAAATAATGAATATATTCCAGCTTGAATTTAGAGTACAACTATTAAAGCCTCTTGTTTGTATTAATATCTGTATTCACAATTGTAAAATTATATTTCACAAAATTCAAATTCAAAATCGTTTATTTCATGCAATCTCAATAGCGGTCCCGTTAAACATACTTATAGACTGAATTTAATAAAATACTAACCAACATTTTAAACTAAAAATTGTCCTTTTAAAACATTCCTGTTCCGCTTTGGGTTCAACAAAGAGATAGCTCGGCCTATTCTGGGAATTTGCGAAAGAGATGGGAATAGTTACCCATACAAAGTGGACTGTATTACTAAAAGTAATAGGTAGTCACAAATACGGCAAAAGAAACACTGACCAGTCTTCTTCAGCACTTTCAAGGACCCCAAGGCTAGATTACTGAGCTGCAGTCTTACCAGACCTCTTCACCTGGCGATCACTTTTTTTTTTTTTATGATATACGGTAGGCAAACAGGCAAGCGGGCCACCTGGTGGGAAGTAGTCACCACTGCCTATAGACATTAGTAACACCAAGAGTATCGCCAATGCGTTGCCCACCTGTATAACACGTTGATTTGGCAGCAAAAAGGCAAATGCCCCACCACTGCCAAAGCCACGGTTTTAAATGCGCAATCCTTCACGGGGAGGTGTATCGATCACTGTATTTCTGCTTTATCACAATTTTTTAAACCAGTAGTTTCTGGACGTGGAAAGCACAGGACCGGAATTTGTGGAGATCACTGGGGGAGGCCTATGCCCAGCAGAGGCCGCCCTTCGGCTGATATGATGATGATTACACGATAACTAGCTTTTTAAGCCGAAATATTTGTATTTAACTGAAAATATACGACAAACTACGGGCTGAGCAACCACTAACAACCACACTTGAATTTAAAATCTAAGCAGGTATAAAAATAACTCACAACAGTCTTACACACACAACATTATTTTAAGAACATTCACCTGCATGATATATGCAAAGTAAAAGTCACAACATTTAGAAGAAACATAAAAATGTCTCCGGGGAGAAATATGATAAAGTGTGCGTTGACCAACGACACCCCAGTGGACATTGCCGCCGTACTTTTTGAGATAGTAAATGTTTTGTGGCACTCTATTCGCTTATCGTTTCTCCTTTTGCAGTTATTTATTGTTAGATTGGTACAGTTCAGCCAGTAATGTAGTTCTAGTGTAAGTAAACTAAAATTTGTACCAAATAGTATAAAAAGCACTGACCTGTAATTCAATCCCCAGACGGAAATATGCTGGAATCACCTGTAAAATAAAAAAACATGTCATTTTAATGTTCCACTTAAATTATTAAAAGGGTATCAATTTTATTAGATTAATTGGACATATAACATTCAAAAACACCATATTCAGCAAACTATGTTTCAAACTTTCAAGGTTACATCCTCAAACCTTTGGCTGAGGCCAGAACTTTTTTTTGCTTTATAAATAATTGCTTCAATCTTTTTAACGATTACCGAACTTGACAAAAACAGCCAGAGAGCGAAAAAACAAAATCACACGGCCTCAAGGCGGGGTGATCAGACAAAAAATGCAAATATTTTCCTCCGAATGTTAAATTGTCCCATTTTAATCTGTCATTAATCAGCCAAATGTCTCGTCCACGACGGTGACGGAGAGTTGCGTAATTTAACGTACAATTTTACAACGGCGAGAAATTCTGAAAGACATCCCGTGGAACCCGGTTTAAATGGATTGACGGGAGCGAGGAGAGAGGAAAACATTTCCCTGGATTGAAATGCTGGCTTGACCTGCCCAGCGGACAAATAGGAGATAAGGGGTAGGGTGGCCATTATTTCTGCACAAATTAAGCAATCATCTATTTCCATTTATTAAGAAACGACGAAAAAAGAGGGGTGTTATAAGTTTTACGTGTGTATCTGTGGGATACCGGATATCCGGCCAGCCTCTTAGCCGGATATCCGGCGGCCGGATGTTTAGGTGAACTTAATCTCTAAACAAATGCAATCTGCAAGCTATAATCGTGGGGTGTGACTTTAGACGACTGTTTACGTGATTTCAAGCATATCTTCAATGAGAATAATTATAACGTTGAACTGATCAATTCTTTCGACCTCGAAAGGATTCGTAGTTTCGAAATACGGGCTTACACATGCACCCAGCATATCGGGGATAACGGCATCGTATATTACCTCTAAATATAGAGAAATTTGTATTTTTATCCAGTATAAACCTTAAAGGACTTTGGAAAAATGTTATACTAAACAACACTTGTCAAACAACACACGACAGAAATTTCCCACATGCCATGTGTAGCCCTAGCACATCTGTGCCCACGACACATCTCGCGCCGCGAGAGAGTGTCTGGTTCCTTCTCTCAAAACTAAGATGAAAAAGATAGCAATATCTATGTCGCGCCTTTTGTCGCTTATACTAACTAGCCTGTTGACGCTGTTGACGATAACTTGTGCTAACTAGCCTGGCTGATGGCGGTCTAACAGGTCCTGAAGGATAATATAATTGACGAGGCTACTGCTCAGAGAAAAGAAGGAAGCCGATGAACAAATTCATTTTTATGGAATTTTCATTCACTATCCGGTTTCCGACCGGATAGTAAATTAAGGCCGGTACCCGTTTCATCTCTAGTACCATCTCCATACTTCGAAATGCAACTTTTTTAATGTTACACAATTAATTTTTAATTCTTAGTAATATTTTTTCACAAAATACCAGATAAACATTTCCCCGTTATCTCATCTGATGGAAAGGGATGATGCATCCTATTCACCCCAGCATTAAAGGAGACACCATAATTTCCAATAAACCACATCTATAACCGTGACCTTTTCTTGAATTGAGCAATGAGAGATTTTTCGAGAGCAGAACATAAAGAAAAAATTGTTGAAAGAATTGTAATAGATGGCGATGATTAGACACGATTCACAAAAATAAATCAAAACGAGAACGTTATATGTATAACAATATAGACTAAAAAAGGTACTAAAATTAAATATCTTTTCCGAGTAACCTTCACCTTTCCGAGTAACTTCGGTTACCGAATTCAATACTTGAGAATCCTGTCTAAGCAGCGCCATCTAGTGAGGCACGACGAACTACACTTTTTAGTTTTAAATGTAGCTGTCTTAAAATCCCAAATTATTCAATAACTTTTCTCTAATCTACACATTCTAAAACATTAAAGAATAAATAATAATGCATAATTCGAACTTCTAAGAAACGTTATTTTACGAATATATTGATATATTCCGTGATATTACGTAGAAGGTTACATACGTTACGACAAATTTACTTTCTGAAACTCTAGTTCTATTTATTGCATAACATTGTTTATTATACTCGCAATATTTACTAAGGGTTTGCTGACGTAGTAACTATCCTTTCGGTATCATTTTCGTGTTTACGGCCAACATGTTTGTCTGAGTATCTATTTACTGTGTTGACTAGACATCTATTTGCTTAGAAAGGTCGGTGAGACGCTATCTTTGTTTATTTTAGGAAGTTAGTAAGGAATAATAATATTAGTAACCTAAGCAGTATTTTAGTGGGCTTTTGTCAGCAACTATAACCCGTTGCGACTTTGTTCACACGAATTACGATAAAAGTTGCATAAGTCCTTCCCCAGGTTTTCCTACAGCTATCTCTGTACAAAATTTCGTCAAAATTGGTGCTGTCTTAATTCTATGTATTACGGTAAACATACATAGAATTATATTTAATAGTATGGATGACGGAAATAACTACATAGAAATTATTAAGAGGAAGACCGACCTACATTTACATTTATTACATTAGACAAGTAAAATAAATGTTGATATTTTATATTTTAGAGTCTCATGTAAAACAGATGAAATAACTTGCACAGAATTATCCATGAGGATGAAATCCCGTGTATTATTATACTTATAGTATTAGATTACATCATGGTTACATTCAGTCGCCTGAAAGTGGAGGTTTCATCACAATGTTTTCCCTCACGGTAAGAGCATCGCTTAGCATTCAGTTATGCACATAACCCAGAAAAGAGTGATTGGTACATAGGCACAGTCAGATTCGAACCCGGTTCTTATCGCTTACGAGTCAGATACCTTAACCATTCGGCCACCGACGCTCTAACGGTACGACGGAACGTCAGAAACTAAATTCAATATAGACATTAAACATTATTGACAAAGGCTCCTAAAGTATCATGTTTTAACGATGTATAAGGTTTCAAAGGGATACATTTCAAAATGTTGTTTGTTTAGATCCACGTTTATTAGGTGCTATCCTAATTGGCAACGTCGTGCGACCATGGTCGTACGACGGACGTCGATCAACCAATAGAAGACCTCTAAACCGCCACGACCATGGTCGCACGACTGTTCCCAATTAGGCCTAGGCTGTCTTGAGCTATCGAAAGTAATGAAAGAATGTGTATGTGAATATTGAATGTACATTGAAAGAATTTCTATAATGAAGCTACAGAACACCACTTAGATTTAGAACTTGGGGTTTTTAGTACCCCAAGGTGTCATGGCATTTGACCGCCATGACACCTGTTGGTAAGTAACGATGCACCCGAATATGGAGCATGCCTGTCTTGGAACCACATTTTTACTCTATGCTTGAAGGCGTCCAGATTATATAAACATAAATTGTAAACTGAAGCATGTTTCCTACTAAACTGAATCGTGTGGACACCGTGTCAACAGCCTATTCATGCCAGCTGACAATACAACTTAAAAGGCAGACGCTCGTATACTAAACGTGACTTTACTACAAAAAAAATGGCATCTGCCTAACGGCCCACCTTTTCACACGAAAAAAAGAAACTCATATTTATGGAAAAATAGCTTTTGTAAACAGAAAATTAGTTTTAGAAGGGTAGTCGAGTGAAAAAAGATAGGTCGGAAAGCTTGGGTTAGGAAATTGGATATTTTTTGTGGGCGATAGGCATCAATGGTTTTGCTTTTGAAGTGTTCAGGCAAACATTACAAAACATACAAAGGCAGCTACCCTGTACCTAGATATAAATAATAAACAGCACACACAAACGGCCGTAAATAATGTACATCGACTAGTTCCATTGTACTCATTTTTGCCAACTTCCGTATTTGCCATTCCTTTATTCGTCAACTCCTTATTCGTCGGCTCTGTCGCACGCGTTTGAGTAAATACAAAGCGGAATTTAGCCAGTATAGGTATCCAAGACTATAATATATTAATAAATACATTACGTGATAACTCAAAAGAATATTGTACAGCAGAATTTGTTATGTTATTTACCTGATCTGCCAAATCCCGGATCATGGTCAAAGCAGACTCTAGGCCCGTGTGTGAGAGTCAACCCGGGACATTAACGCCAATATGATGAGTATAGGTTATATATTATTACTTACACTATGATGAGTTTGGGTTATCCCAACTGACAGAAAAAGTCGGATAACCGCCGACTAAGTTTACATAAAATCAAATATTTTCGAAACTTGTAAACCGATTTCAGTGAAACAAAGCTGACCATATCGATTAAACTGGATTTCCAACAAAGAAAACCGTACCCAAATCAGTTCATCGGTTCGACAGCTACAATGCCACAGACAAACACAAAGAAACTCAGAGACACTTATACACAGATATACCGGTTCGGGAGCTACGATGCCATAGACAGACACACAGATACCCAGAGCCACAGAACACCTCTATTTTTCCTTTTTTTTTTCGTCGGAGTTTAAAAACACCCCATAGGTGATAATTAATAGACCAACAACAAAAAAGTTGCTCGAGGCCTCCCCTGTGACGGTGTTTCCTTCCGCATGCCTGCACTAGTCGACACCTGCGCCGAAGCGAGCCAGTAAAGGTCTATAAAACGGGAGCCATGGAGCCAGCAACTCATTATGAGCAGCTTAATAGTCGATACTATCTGAAACGAAGCGCTGATGCGGAAAATGGGCTCGTTTTACAGTGTGAACTACACCTAAGCCGGTAAACAGGTTAGTGAACGGGAACCAATCGTGTTAGTACCTAAAGGAGGTTTCAATAGAAAAAGAAACACGATCAGACACGATTTCAGTTCATTGACCTTTCCATTGGGTTATGATACCACATGAATGACTGTGAACTAATTTTCACAATATCTCTTAAACTAGAGAAGATATTTACGCTAGAACACTGTGACTTTGACATGTCTGATGACATCATTTGATACCGGGGTAAACCTTACGTAATACGTAATAAATATATTATTATTGCGCTTGATATTTCTTTCAAACCCATGTAAATTAGGTATTTGAAAATGGACTTCAAAAATCATTTCCCTGGGTTTCATTGCTATGAAAGTGCGTTCAGATACTATCAACAAACCTATAAAATTCTACCACATGACTGAACTTATTGAGCGCGACTTCGTGAAGAGGGCATTATCAGTGTCTTTTCTTCAGTAGTTTAGGTATTGGTGAGTTATTTTTTACGCTACAGTGATTATTATCGTTGCCGTGCACAATTGTTATATTTTTGTCATTTTAATTTTGAAACAAACTTTAAGCAGCAGCGTATTTTTTTTTAAATGGTGTTCGTAATATAAAGGTGCTGTTGTAGTAACAAATAAATTCATATAATCACCCACCTGAAAAAAAGGTCAAATTTCAATACCAAATGGACATTTGCCGTTTCGTATCCATAGGAAACATCGATTTTTATATACTACGAAAATTATAAGAAACCTCAATTTTTGTATACCTACTTAGATAATAAATACAATTATACTGATCCGAATATAAAAGGTTGTCGTTTCGCATTTAAAGTTCACCACTTAGCTGTTATCTTCCGGAAATAAAGGGGGAAACGCGCCAAGGGAACATTAAAACGACACTTACCCAAGAAAACTCACAAAAGGCAGTAAGTAAATAACATATTTAGACTTATCTAAGGTAGAAAACAACATTATGGCCAAAGCGGCCATTACGGGACACTAACAACCATTCTAACTGTTTATTTTTATGTTCAGGAAACGCTACAGTCGTAAGCAGGCAATATTTTCAGTGTTACCAATAGAAAAATGAGGAAAATCCCACTAATAAATGTAAAATACGCGTGTTGTCATGTATATTCTGTTATTGCATCAAGACGTTATCTCCTACGGAGTTCAATGAACGTGTGAAGGAAATTTATATTTCTGTGACATTCTGTACAAAATAATGCGAAAAATTTCGTTTAGACCATACATCTATTTAATTTTATAGATTACACACAACTCTACTTGTGCAGTAATCTGGATGGGGACTTGCTTAATGCGCTTTTGGGGATAGAGATATATTTTATGTTATTTACTATTTATTTTACCCCGACTGCAGCGAAGCCGGAAATGAGAATTATTCTTTTGGTAGAGTTCAGTTCGTAGGTATTGTATTTTTAACATACTAGCTTTTAAACGCAAATTTGGCCGCGTAATAATAGTTTTTGTGACAGTTCAGCTTTTGCCCGCGTTAACATCTCAAGACCTCCATTGTATGATTGCTAGAAATTCAAGGTTTACCTCTGGTTCTAGCTACCTGAATTAGATAAAACATGACTTAGGGTGTACCCTGGACTTCAAGCTACCAAACAATCAAAACTATGAGGACTATGCTGACATTGCAGTGTCTACCAAAATCTCCAATCCGAAACAAAAGAAATCAACTGTTTTTACCTATCCAGGCTGCTTCTTTAGACTAGACCAGTTTTATATGTAGGAACCTACCTAATATCTGTCTATTAATAACTGGCACCTTACATCTCCGTAGCAAATTACTGATATACCAGTGCCACGCTGTTTCCAGCAATTAGCAAATTAGGCAAGATGGCTGATTTGATTGATCGCATTATGCTACCTATTGAACAATTTCAACCTAATAATGTACGCCTGGGTTAGTCTAAATTAGGCGAAAGATCTAATTTATTGATTAGGTATTTAATTTTATTAATATAACCTTACTCTTAATAAATTACATACTAATTAACTAAATAAAAAATAAAATTGGTCGCCGTTTGGTCGCCGTTCCCCAGATTACGGAAAAGTACCCAGAACTAATATTTATTATGTAGTTATAATTATTATTTCATGTAATTTAATTATCAATTGATACTTTTGGGGCAGCTTGCACCAAATTTATGTTAAACGTCAATCTTAAATAATAACATTTTGGTGCAAGCTTATACCTATTGTATGAAGAGTAGGTACAGAAAATATTAGAAAGGGAAAAACAATGGTTATATCCTCTACTATATCAATCAGTAGCTGTTCTCGTATCAATTGAATCTAGAAATAATTTTAGTAACTATCAAAGCCAGTTGAACTTTATTGTGTTAAAACAGTATACAAATCAATAAACGAATATCTGTAAGTGCATTACTTCAACATACAGCATTTAACACCAGTGGTATTAAACTCAGTCAAGTCCCGCGCTGCAACTCAAATTTTATATTCCAATATTTTGTCACCAGCAACAGTTCAGTGCCATAACTAAATTTGCTACTGGGACATTTTCGGCAATTTAATCTTGAGCGTGGTTGCCAACAAAAAGCCCATTACTGACGGCGCCATCTAGGGTTCCCAATTTGGGGAGAATCTCTCACAAATTCGGGTGTTCCATAGTGTGTTCGGGGAATTACTTCGTAGTGTAATGTTGTTAACCTAACCGGAATCGTGGGTCAAAGATGACCTAAAAACAAAAAAGGCTTTTCGAAACGCGCCTAGCTTAATATTTCTAAGAGCATACATAGAATACTGTGTATATAGTATATTATTGTCAGTTAGTAGGTACCTATTATGCGTTTGAAAGTGTGTTGTAAGTTGTTACTAAAAAATAAACTAATGAAATCGATAGTTAAAAGTTAATGAAAAGGCTCACACCTATCTATGACGATAACGATAAAGACATATTAAACTTTACATATACAAATACATACATACATATTGCTGACCCCTCCATCCCACAGGTGGGTTAGGTAGAGACTATAGGCAGCCACTTTGCTCTGTCCTGACACAACTCCCTAGCCTAGCCTCCATAATTCATTTCAAACATCTATTGTTATTGTCACTTCGGACCCCAGCTATGTACAGTAACCCTTTATTCAAAGATGGTCATCATTTTGGCGTTAATGTCCCGGTTGTGCTTTTGCGCGCGATGGCCTGGGATCCGCCTTGAACATGATCGAGGATTTAGCAGATTTATTTTTGAATCGTCCGCCTCGAACGGATTTTAATTTTGATTCTCGGCATTAAAAAATATATATTTTGATGCATGATGCTGATCTTCCCAAATTTTGACCTTACCGGTGATTTAAAAAAAATTGATTATTTTATGTCAAAAATTAAAATTGGGAACCGTTCGAATCGATGCGAGCGATTAAAAAATTGAGCAACTGATAATTACAGTGGAGCGACTGCCATCTGACCTACGTGACCCTGTTACCAGGGGAACATGACCCTGAAAATGGATTGGACAGAAATGAAGTCACATATATTAATAAACATACATAAAGCCACAATACAATAAACGGTCTTTTCGCTGACGATCTGTTCCAGTCTCACATCTATTAGCTATTGGTAGTATATAGCTATTAGTTATTGATTATTACTGAAACCTATATTCAAAACAATACTCAAAACATAAATCATCAGTGTACCTACCCTTAAGTTATGTCACGGCGTGGATCATTTGTTGTCACTTTATGGACGGATATCATCACAGTTTATGAATGAATTTTCCGGGCAATTTGTATAAGAAACCTGGCAACCCGCACCGTTCTTATCTTGTTAGCGTTTCCTGATTCCCTTTTAACTTTGACTAAATCCGTTTATGGACTTTGTATTGGTTAATGGATGTATTTATATTTTGTAAACTAAAAATAGAATTTAAAGTTGACGACCTGAGTGGTTCAGCTGGTTAACTTCTTGGTGGTTGGTGGGCTGAAACGCAGAGGTCTTGGGTTCGACTCCCGACCGGGCAGAAATTGCAATGATGAATTTTAATTTCTGTTACGGGTCTGGTGTTATTTTTGTGTATAATAAGTGTCTATTTAAAATATAGAAGTAGTTTATCAGTTTACTGGCACCCATAATGCAAGGTTTGGGTGAATTTTCCAAGCATATTTATTTATTTAAAGTTTAAATATATTTTAAATAGCCAATTCTTCTTTTTCATCTTTGTTGACATCAAGAAAACCTGCTGGACTCATTATATCCTCCACCAAAGTATTCCACGTTGATGGTAAGCATGTTGGCACCATTGTAGTCTGGCATCTACCACTTGCATAAGGTTTAAAAACAAACAAATACTTCAACTTAAATAACACAAAAAAATACTACGTCAGCTCAATAAAGTCCAAACACGGTACACATATTGTATTTCAAAGCCATAATCTCTTCTTTCGCTGAAAAACACCCAGCAAACACATATACATACGTGTGTCCAACAAAAGTCTTCTAGTGTTTGATTACTAGGGGAGTGTTACAAAGGGCCTTGTACATCGGCCCGCCTTTGTGCCCGGATAAAGACCGTGCCTCGCCGCCCCATGATGACGCCTACACGTCTACCTGTGCGCGCGGGTCTTTAGATAGATATATTCAGCTGCTATGGAGGTCTCCGATACAAGTTTTAGAAGCAACATCGTTGAAAGTTCGAAAATCTTTTGAAAACCTTTTTCGCATAGAAATTCGTGTTTTGGCAACGGAACTGGTGCTTCCGTTATTCAGTATGTGGCCGAAGATACGTGAAATGGATATGTTGAAGATAAGTCAGTGGGGTACCTTTTATTGGTCGCAATCTTTGACTATGTTTATACTAATAATAGGAGCAAAAAATTGATTGTTTATTTTTTATTTGTAATTACTAAACCGATTTTAAAAATTCTTTCACAAATTGAAAGCTGCACGCACTATCAGGATGTTACTTAAGCTATAGATTTCCCGAAATACAATGCAATTTCCAGGGGAACGTACTAACCGAGTCTTACGCCTACGAAAGCACGGTCAAAAAACCTAGTAGGTCGGTAGGTAGGGTTGAACCTCGACTCCTCAAATTTAGCAATGGCTCGATCAAATTGTAATTTAATTGCAATCGCAGCTCAACGGCACTCCCACTCCATCAGATGGGCTGTTTGCTCGTTTCTTATTGAGTTGTATTAAAAAAGAGTTATTTCTGTATCGGTTTGAAAAATCACATTTCAGTTTCCAGACTTATAAATCACTACTTAAATTACACACAACTATTAACATATTCATAAAAACTCGCCAACTTGGACTAAATACTCGCGAATTAATGTGTACATCAGCAATGTACTCAGTCTCCTAGTTTTAATTTGCGTAATGCATCTCCGCCAAGTCTCCGTTTGCTGAAAACCTTTGTGAAAGTTACTCCACGTCAAGTTTGCATGGGACTTTAATGTTACTCTACTCGGCAGCGGCACCCCAGTTTGTGTCTTAATCCGTTTGTATTTGCCATTTGACATTTACACAAGACATGCCGTTTTTCATTTCATAAAGCTAATTTGTTTTGAATTACGAAGACAAGGGTTCGTCAGAGGCTCCTAACATTTCGGGGGCAACGTTCTAGGTTGACGAGTGTGGGAGTCAGATAACAGGTATCTGGGTAAATAAAATATGGAGATCTTCAGGATGATTTAAGACCTGTTAAGCTGCCAAGTGGTTTACTAAATTATAACTTGATTTCAAGACACTTAACGCACGTAAATAACGAATTTAGTAATAAGTCCCATATTAAATGTAACTTATGAAGCAACAAATAAATACATAAAAATAAAATAAAATAAATGCAGGCCCACTGAGAGATTTGTTTTTATAGATAAGCAGTGTCTATTGTGTTGTGACTAATTTGTACTGTCTCATAAACTTTTTTGTGTACAATAAATTGTAAAGAAATAAGCGTGTAAGTAATGAAAAAATTTGAACTTTTTCTATTTTCCGAGTAAGTTGGTGGGTGTAGCTTGTCAGGTTTGGACAGGCACGATTTTGTTAATTATTAGTTACTTGCACAAGTTTTCTGACCGTTTTTAGGAGTACACACATAGGTACCACTACTACTTCCTGTTTTTAAATACAGGGTGACTTAAATTACATCTTGATACCAAAGGGTGCTCGTCGTTACAACTTTTATTATTGCACCAACTTTGAAATCGCAAAAAAAAATCACCTGTATCTCACAACATTGAAAACGAATCAGCCAACGAATTCTACCAAATTAATATAAATAGTTAGCGACGTAGAGCGTCGGTGGTCTAGTTGTAAAGGTATCCCACTCGCAAACAAGAGGTGCCGGGTTCGAATCCCACTGCCGCCATTTACCAATCACGATTTTCTGAGTTATGTACATTAGTTGAACCCTAACCGATGACCTTACGATGAGGGAAAACAACGTGATGAAACCTACACATTCAGGCGACTGAATGTGTACCTTACCATGATGCAATCTGGCCAGGATCCCTTGATAGCAGGGTCAGGGAAGTCAGATAGCAGTCACTCCACTGTAATTACCTAATCTTCCGAATCCTGGATCATGGTCAAGGCGGACCCCGGGCCCTCGTGCGCGAGAGCACAACCGGGACATTAACGCCAAGATGATTATTTGTTATTTCACTTGCCAACGCAGTAAGTATAAATAAATACAGTTCGTTTTTCCGATACCTCTTTGTGATCACAACTGCATAGCTAAAGAGTAATAGTGTAGTTCGTAGCACATTACTGTAGTTAAGCTCGTTTTACTGTAACTGCGCCATTACTAGCGTTGATGTCTTTTCTATTTTTTGCACTCTCACTGCATTTGAAGAGGGACGTCGGATTTTTCTCCACTTTTATTTCTTAAGTTGCTGAAATTTGCAAAGAATGGATTAAATTGCTTTGGGTACTTGGGCAGCCTTTACGTTTGTCGATTCTGACTAAATAGGAGTCGCAGTGAACGAAGAATTTATTATACTTTATTTATGGCATAGACTAGTGGACTCGGCGCGACTTCGTTCGCGAACACCTACTTTACCTTTTTCTTGCTTTCTTATAAACTTTCTCTTGAATCACTTTATCTATTGTTGAAAACTGCATTAAAATCCGTGCGAAGCGACTTTGTTTTATACTAGGTATGATACATGGAATATAATAATCACAAAACAGTAGACAATAACAGACAAGACAACAGACTGAAAGGCCGCCTAACGAGGTTTTCGTTAACACCAAGGGCGCACGTGGGAAAAAGGTGCCAAAACCTGCCGGAGTCAAATCCCGAGGTCCGAAGCCAAGGGTAGACATCGCTGAGCCGGATGCGAGAGCCCACGGCTTACGTACGATGCCAGGATGCTGAAAACCGCACGAAGTGTGAGGAATTAGTAGAAAAACGAACCCTGGCAGAAACCGAGATAGACGCTAAAATTATATAATATGTTGGCCGACCCGAAAAGAAAAGAACAATTATCTAAAGAATTACCATTCATCTGAAATTTTGCGAACATTATTTAAATGCGTAATCTTTCTCTTTTCCTCTGATCTCTGACGTTAGTATGATGGCAACTGCGATAGATATACAGGTGACAGTTGCCGCTTTCCATCAGGTGGGCTGTCTGCTCGTTTGCCAAAAAATATCTACGCGTTGGCAGCGCCAGTTTTCTACTTTTTGCCTTTCTTAATCTTTGGGACTACTTCTTTGAGGAACCCGAAATAGCATAATTAAAAACGCATGTATCTGTATGAGTTCTAAGACTGACCATTTCCAATAGGTCGTTTACAATATCGACCATAAACTATTTTTGGCAAAGCTCCACAATATTATCTCCATGTTCCCAATACATCATACGAAAGCTTATTCCAATAAAGGATTATGTTAGTTGGCATCCTCGGTCTCAATATAGATTTTAAGACTTTCGTCGTTACATTCAGCGGAACTAGTACTCGCAAGCATGGAGAGTGTAACCGCTTCGAAATATATAGGTAAATATAATCCGATATTTTTGACAATATATGTCTTGATGTTATTACTTACGTCAGAAGTACAACTAACAATATTATTAATTGAACCAGCTTTGATAATCATCACATATTATAAAAGCAAAGTCGCTTTTCGCCGTCTGTATCTATGTTCGCTTTGATCTTTAAACTACGCAACCGATTTTATTGCATATTTCAATAATAGATAGAGCGATTCAGATGGAATATTTATACGCAAGAGTTAGGTAAGGATAGGACGCCACGCGAACGAAGTTTTTTTTTATCAATAAGCTTGCATTTGACCTCAACTCACCCGATGGAAAGCGATGATGAGGTCGAAGATGTAGAATGCGTGCCCAGAAGATACCTATTCACTCTTGATTTGAATAGTTATCTTGGCCGTGTGGTGTCCGGCAGAGTAGAATAGCACCAACCCCTTACACTCGTGGGTGTCGTACAAGGCGACTAATGTTTTCGAGGTAAAAGATCTAGAGTCTCCGTAGGCTGGAAAATGGGCAGCAGCATTTTCCATTGTTAAATTTATAACACTGCGATCTCCAACCCGCCTGCCGAGCGTGGAGATTATAGCAATAACCTTCCCTTTTGTGGGAGAGGCTCTTAGTCCCGCAGTGGACTGTTATGGGCTGTATCAAACAAATCTTGATTTAAAGACCCCAAGGTTATACTTATCGGGGAACAATGAATCAGGTAGAGAGTTCCAGTTCTTTGCAGTGCATAGGAAAAGTGGATGCAAATCGCTTCCCAAGACAACGCGGCGTGGGACTTTGTCCAAACAAAACAAATCTATCTATACGTTATAAACTCAGCGTGATACATGAGGAAGGTTTATGTGTATAATTTTAATTTATTAAGGTTTACTACCCGTTTGAAGCTAGTAATTATTAAGTAAAACATAACTAAATACTAGACAGCCTCTATGTATATATCAAAAACTTTATAGACACGCAACTTTCCCAACCCAAAAAAATGTCAAAGCTCTCTACACGATCGTACATGACTTTTGGGACCTTAGAGGGACAAAAAACCGACAAGCAACCGCCAGAACTGCTAGCCAAGGCGTCCCTTGAGAGTGATACTATCTTTACCTGATAACGGAATTAAATTCAGGCAATGGCGCTTGTAACTGCTGGACCCTTGCGATTCAGGTAATTCCTGTTATCTCTGCAGAAGCAAGCTTTCTCCGATGGCTTTATGGGTATGTTGTAATGGTATTTTTTTATAGTAATTGAAAGTCAAAAGGTTAGAAGTTGGCGAGAAAAGTACCTTGTCCATAGGCTGCGGCCATAGTAAGCTTGTTTGCCACCTTAGTGGTATGAAAAATTTCCGAGTATTACTTTTGGTCCCAAAATAACAGGAATTCCCAGAACAGGTCATGTGCCTACCTTTACAAATATCCAAATCTCACGCGAGGGAACACCGCAAGGGACCGATTGTAAGAAATAAATAGTTTTTCAGACAATCAGTCTTTTCTGTGCATAATAGATTCTAATAAAAATATAGGGATGTATAACAGGACCAAGGTCAAAGAAATTTTTTTTAACCAATATGGTGCCAAAAAAGTACTGTTTGATGATAATCAGTTACCGCAGCCTATGGACAAAATGACTTTAAAAATGAGCTACATTTACAACGTTAACATTATTGGAATTCCAGAAAATTCTCTCTCTAAGGAGTTAAATAAGTCTGAACCTTTTTACGGGATTTTTCATAGCACTTCAGACAGTGCGAAGGCGCGGGTCTCTCTTAAATACTATGGGACTACAATGAGAAGATTAGCGTACTGTCTATTGTTTAAACATATTCCAACACAATATTAAGACACTCATAGGTTTCATAAATTAAGCCTCAGGTGTACTTACTGCCCTACCTGACCCACTAACCTTATTGAACTTAGGGTGACTCGTGAAAATAAATGTGAAAATTTTCAACAAATTATTCTGCTTCAACTTTACCCAAAACAAGTTCCGAAATGAAAAATATTTTTGAATAACAAGCTTTTATCTTCGGTTCTATAAGATCAGTCAGAGTATTTACTTGTCAAGACTGGCTTATTAGACTCGATGGGTTTATCATGCGTTATTTTGGAATTTGTCCGCTTACTGAACATAAGAGTTAATAGAAACACAGAATTAGCTTTAAAGTATATTGGAAATAATAAAATGCGACTATCTCTTTACGAGGTGTGATGCGAAGTGGTTTAAAACGAGGGTGCGCTGTATTATACAAAAATGAATATCATACGTTTTGTACGTAGAGTTTGCTCTAAATGGTAAGGCGCTCTCGTGAGCTCTGAGCGGCAACAAAGTTCATAGAACTTAAGCCACATTCAGTCTATATCATCAGATCACCTCCATAGTATAATAACACTGTATTGTCACCGAACTTACCAAAGTCAGCATTTCAGCTCATTCCGACACCGAGAAATGGGTCAAAAACTAGCAAAATTTTATTACGTACAGTACAGACACGGGGAAATGTAAAAATGAAAAAAAAAAAACATTGTAAAATACAGTAGTTAATAGTTCGCATAGTGCATTCATGATAGAACTCCATTATATGATAGATTGCCTGCTGACAATTCATTCGAAACAGGTCCCAATACCTATCTATATTAGGTTTATTTTAATTATAGTGGAACTTGCGTAAAAAAGTGTTTTAATTCTATTGTAAAATTCCCTCTACTATTACAGTTTTAAGGTCCAATCTGAAATCAACAACTAAAAGTTGCCCACGAAAACAAAATGGCAGCCTCCCTTTTGCATTTTTACATTCGCCATTACATTTCGACACCCAACAAAAGGCAAGCAGCAATTCGGGCCCCGCTTCTGAGACAATATCACCTCCTCACGTACACACGGTGTAAGGGACAAAAAATCCAAGCATCAGGAGGATTGCTTGATACGATCTCCTTCCTTGATAACCGAATTAAATTACCGGGGCGTGCCCGCAATTACAATTTGCCGCAATTGCTACCCAGCGCAGCTAGCGTATGGGAAGCTGTATATTTATGTATACAGGATTATTTCTATCCTTTGCTTTGACGTAGAAGGTGAGAGAGAGGGAAAAAACCTGTAACCCGTTACTGATAAACTATGCCACTGTATGCTATTAAGATTTCTACTCTTTGGCGAGATAGTATAGTAGAGGAAAATGTTAGTTTAGCTCAGGATTGCCTTTAATTATTAATATGTTGATCAGTAAAGAAGTAAAAAGCATAAGCATAAACCTGCCAGTTTGCAGTTGCTTTAACGGGGCCGCTACAACATTTGATTTTGCAACTGCTCAGCATCTAAACTCCCTCGTATTCTCTTACAGCTCTCATATATACTATTGTAGCTGTCGCGACATCCAACGGCATTTGACGACATTTTCTCGTCTTTTCTTGCGTCTTCACATGCATGCATTATACATATAAACCTTTCGGAAGAAATTATCTAATTTATGGTGAATACCGCATCAAAAACCGTTTCGTAGTCTAGGAGTTAGCGGAAATACATACATACCGACAGACGCGGAAAGCTATTTTAACTTATATTATGTATTGATTACGCAGATATTACATGAATATATTACAATAAAATATGCTAAGTAGGTTAGCTATGGAGCTTACTACATTTACTACACTTTCTAGCGTACAAACCCCGTAAACGCGTAAACAAATAGTTACAGTTGCCCGAACTTATAGTTCCGAAGACGAAACGGTCGTCACTTTACTGTTGAACTTCATAGCATTCAAACTGTAGTATACAGGGTGAAAACGCTTCAGTAAGTGCTTCAAGAATAATTTCAACCATTTTTAAGTGAAAAATTCACATTTTATTTTTGTTTTTACTATTTAATCTACAATTTTTATTTATCTGCAAAAAAATTTAAGTCATTCGTATTTGTCAAAAGAGTATCCAATCAAGTCATTAAAAAAGATATTATCGCTCCAATTATATTTAAATAGATGCTATAATTGTCACTCATAGATAGACAGACTCCTAAGACAGACAGAAATTATCTCTTTCCTCACAAGGATAATAGCGGTTCTGCATTTTTGTCAATTTATCGTTGATTTCCTGGGCGGGATACTCGTGAATAATAATCATCATCTTGGCGTTAATGTCCCGATTTTGCTCTCGCATACGAGGGCCCAGGGTCCGCCTTGACCATGATGACGGGATACTCGTGAATAATAAATATATAAAGAAAAAATATCATTGTTTGTCGCTTCGTTTGTACCCAATAGACAAACTCAAAAACTAATTAACGGATTTGAAAAATCTTTTTACATAATGAAAGCTATATTTTCCAAATCTACCAGCTAGACTCTTAAATATCACCCGTGGGAAGCCACTTCTGGTCACCACATCGAATATTTTGGTGGAATTGTCGTCATTAGCCCTCCTCGTCGTGTCAGACGATGGCAACCATTACTAGTTAAATATCATTACATACATACATTCTATTATCGCACCGCTCGCCACCGACAGGGAGTTCATCCACACACCTTGGAGCCAAATTGGTAGCGAACTGATCCAAAGGAACTTTTTCCCACGCACACTAAGGTTGTGGAATAAACTACCTGGAGAGGTTTTCCCTGGGGAGTACAACATGGAGTTCTTCAAGAAAGAGATAAAAAGGTTTTTATGGGGTCGGCAACGCGTGGGTGATGCCCCTGGTATTGCAAACGTCCATAGGTTGCGGTGACTGTTTACCATCAGGCAGGCCGTAAGCTTGTTTGCCGCCGTAGTGATATAAAAAAAATCTTCAATAAAACACAATAATCTAACCGACAGAAAAAGTCGGATAACCTCCGAAAAAGTTAACTTAAATTCAAATATGTTCTAAACAAGTATTTATTTATTTAACAATTACATTAAAATTTAATAATTATGGAGAAAATATAATTCCATAAAAATACAATAATACAAAGTCATCAATACAATGTCAAAACTTAATACTAATTTTAACAATATACGAGTATCTATGTCAGCCAAATAACCCACCCCTGACCGCTCCCGGTGCAAAGGTGCCCATCACGCTCGCTGCATTACCGCGTTGAATCGCAATGGCCAACCTCTGCACCAGTGTTCTAAACTACACAACCGATTTTAAAGAAACAAACCTAAAAACCATCTCGAGTTCACTAGGTTTCAAAAAAGATTCATCCGTTCGGGAGCTACGAGGCCACATGCCATACAGACATACAAAGCCACAAATGTGTACACACGTATCTGTGTATAACACCCCTGCTTTTCGTCGAGATTAATACAAGAAACACAAATTTTATGTGAAACCATATATAGCTTAAAATTTACTGAGTCAGCGGTCCAAAAATCATCCTGTACAGCATCCAAACCGTAGGCAATTTATCCCAACTAACAATTCAGAACTAATTAATGACAGACAGTTAGCGTTCGGCTCCCAATTCCTCTGTGTCAATTCGCGGAATGATATCTACTTATCAATTCTAATGCGGTGTTGTACAAATTTTATTTGGTACCCTTATTAATATTGGTTAGCGTTCAAATTGGTTGCGTTCGCTGGCTGTTTATTTACGGCCTGCGTATTGTACTAAATCAATGCCGTAGGTATTCGGTAATTATGGGACGTGTAATTTATTAAATCACTCTGCTAAATGGAGCGGTGGTGTGAATTTGGGTACGAGAATAGCTATTATGTCTATGAGGTTCAAGTTATAGTGGATACCTAAAATTTACCACCATGCCTATGTTTAGTAACGGGCTGCGCAACTGGCTTATAAAGCAGGCATTATTCTATGGTTATGGTGGTTTCTTGGAACTGCAGTTATTGACATACCTAGACATGAAATTTATTATTATTATATAATTAATCATTATTATTTTGAAATCTTAATGTATTGATTATGTTATTTTTTGTAATTTGACATACTCAGGCGCTGTCCTAATTGGCATGGTCGGGCGCCCGACCAATAGGAGACCTCAAAACCGCCCGTCACACGACCATGGTCGTACGACCGTTGCCAATTAGGACATCGCCTTATACTGTAATTGACTTGTAATTTAACAATTATCATGTATTTATTTAACCATTCATGCACAATATAGCGTACACTAGCTTCGTAGTCCACCAGAAAACTGGTTACAAAAATTACAAGACTGCGCAACAAAATATGCCACAAACTTAAAAATACCCTACACGCCCTACTTACTACCGTATTTAATTTACACTGAGAAATCAAACAGTGACTCGCTGTACACCTGTGTTGTCCAAACGTTTCTACTAGACCGAGATCGATAATGCTTGGCAACAAACCTTAGGGAGCGAGCGCTCTCGGGGGCACGCCACGCCGATCCGCGACGACTTTTAAATCGGAACGCGAGAAGCACGCAGAGTTATACCGCATGAAGGATTTTCTTTTTACGACCGTTTTAACTGCAAAAGTGTCTTAGCTTAGTTTGTAGTTAGAACTTTGGTTTTGGTCGATGATTATTTTGTAAATTATTATAATGCAAGATGTAAAATCCAATTACTTTTTAAGTTATGTACATTAGTTGACAACTAATCGATGCTCTTAGGCGCTGTCCTAATTGACACGGTCATGCTACCATGGTAGTAAGACGGACCTACGACCAATAGGAGACCTCAAAACCGCCCGTCGCACGACCATGGTCGCACGACCTTTGCCAATCAGGACAGCGCCTTACGGTGAGGGAAAACATCGTGATGAAACCTACACATTACCATAATCCAATCTGGTCAGATTCCTCTGTTATAGAGTCCCGGAGGTTAGATTGCAGTTGTTCTACAGTAATTATCAAAACATGGATCATGGTAGGGACGGACCTTGGGACCTCGCTCGCGAAAACACAACCGTGATACCAAGACTATACGTAATGCAAAGTCTAAAAGAAAAATCTTTACAATCACACCCCTATCAATAAATAGACAACAAGTATAAGTACTCAAATGTAACAATAGCAATTTCTCAATTTGAAATTGCTATACACGTACCTAAAGCTAACTTCTACTCCCGTGCTCCCGTAGTCTTGAACAACAAGACACAAGTTTCAGAACTATAGTTGAGCCTCCGGCTGGCTTCCTAACCTCTACATCCGGGCAATCTGTAGAGCAAACGTTTGTAGAGATCCCTATCAGCTGTAACGGAAAATGTGCCATTCAAGGCTTGCAACGATAACTTAGTAACATATTTGGGTGGCAAAGCTTGCTACCTAGCAACGAATAATATAGAACTGTAAGGTTCGGTGCCGAAAGTATAAATAATATAACGAAACGAGACGGGGTAAACAATAAAACGTAGCAACGTTTAGTAATAGATTAATTCAATTCATGTATGTATGTATGTATGTAAACTCTTTATTGCGTATAACTACATAAAGAACAATAACAAAAGAAAATAAATATACATTGCAAAGGCGGGCTTATCCCACAATGGGATTTCTTCCAGCTAACCTTACCTTGGATAGTCCGAAATGAGCTATTTAACGAGCGGTGGTAGCAATATCAAGTTTTGTGCCAATTTAAATATAACTATAATGTTGAATACTATATACCACATAAATATACTATACCATAAACTATAAACACCAATCATAATAGACACCATAGGTGACCGGAGAACTGTCTCGTTCTTCGGTCAGTGAATAAGCATTGCTATTCAACGAGGTAACGCAGCCATCTTTCTGGGCAAAATCCCGGGGGGCAGAGATGTAGAGGACTTTTATAATTTTTAATGCCTATGATTAGTACTTTTTTCTTTTCTTCTTTCATTGTAAATACCCTTTCTTCTTGACGACCTGAGTGTTTCAGTGGTCAACATGCCACGCAAGAGGTCCCGGGTTCGATTCCCGGCCGGGCAGAAATTGAAATGATGAATTTTAATTTCTGTTACGGGTCTAGGTGTTCTATGTATAATAAGTACAAATTAAAAAAAAAAAAGTTAATAATTAGTTTATCAGTTATCTAGCACCCATAGCAAGCTTTGCTTACTTTGGGGTTAGATGGCGCTGTGTGAATTTGTCCATGATTATTTATTTATTTATTTCTTATTTTCTGTCTTATGAATAAACAAAAGTTTCTTAGATATCTACTTTAAAAAAATCAAATCATTGCAATATAACCTACAGATAAATACTGCCTACAGTGATTAAACTGCTGAGGTGCAAATGAAATCACCATAAAAACAAAATGGATGCGTGTTCAGTGCAGACTGCTACGTAATTATTAGCTACGCCCTACTTTCGTAGAGCACACGTAGCAGTTGCTACGCGTGTAACTATAGACGACTAAAGAAAAAGTAACTAACGACTTTCATTTTGTTTACAGTTTGTTTAAGAAATAGAACGCGCTGCGTGCGAGTCTGTTCCCTGATCATTATAATCTAGGGACGCATTCAAGGCTAGATTGAAAAGGCTGTTCCTAGACAGGTATGTTCCATAAACGGCCGCATCGTCACTTACCTCCAGGAGAGATGGCGGTCAAATGCCTGGCTAGAGTGACTTAAACAAATCAGTTATTGTTTGTTATATTTTACTACAAAATTAAACAGTATAGAGTTTGTTGGTTCACTCATCTTGAGTAGTCGATGTCATAAAAACTTTGGTGAAACATGAATTCAATCGCGTAAGTACCCAAGGCTATCTCAAGGCCTCAGTTGAGTATGATTAAGCACGGGCCTTAAATGTTACGGTTTATGTATCTGTATTTCTACGCTCTCAAATCGGGTCCAGTACGGATGCGCAATAGGAGACCTCAAAATAGCCCGTCCATTACCAATTAAGACAGCACCTTAGTCGGAACGAATCGTTGATTCTTTAGAAACGTCTTGCCAAAACGCACTGAAAACTTTTCGGTCTCTAAACCGCTTCCTTTACGTTGAAAAATCCAGTAGCCCTTCCGAAACCAACCAAAATAGAATATTACCCTAAGGAAGGTATTGAATATCGAGACATCTAATTTCATTACCTGAACCGCCCAATATTGCTACCCTTACCGTGTCTCAAGTCCCTAATTTGGCTAACAAGAAGTGAAGGTGTAAAAATAAACTTGCTTTTAATACTTTCGTTTTGGTATTACTTAGAGATATAGACGATTTTTAGCGGTGTAATATTATTAGCTAGTAGATCCGACGCGACTTCGTTTGCGTGGCGCTTACCTACCCTTTTTTCAAGCTTATAAACCTTCCTCTTGACTCACTCTTTTGTTGAAATTCCATTAAAATCCGTTGCGTAATTTTAAAGATCTAAGCGTACATAGATTCATAGGGACAGATAGCAGGAAGCGATTTACTATAGTCCGTCCCAAATAGATTGAGAATAAAGTGCGTTTGTCTCTCGGTCCATGACTATCACTATCTAACAGTTTTGAGCAGCGCTATGTCCAACGACATAAGAACTAGTACCATTGTGGATGTTCAGTCGGTACGCGCAATCACTATGCGGACTCTATGCGGTTCTTTCGCGGTTCAGACGCTGCACGTATGCGGTTTTGTTGAAAGATTATAAAATAAATGTCTGTACTCGCTCTAAGCTTAAATATGTATCGACACATATTCTTCGATTCAAACGATCTTAAAATACTACTATCTTCGGTCCAAAACTGCTGTCTTTAAGCTAAACAAGCTGTACCAAAACAAGCAAAGGTAGCCAACCTAAAGGTCTCTCCGGTAATTGTATCAGATATCGAGTATTGTCTAATTGAATTATAGTCTAATTGAATTATTTGAGCCGCCCGATATTGGTGCTCCTGGCTGAGGTGTCTCAAGTGGGGGCTCTGTGCTAATGACTCAAAGCACTCGGACCCCCGGTCCACAGATCCAGAATTTGGCAGATCAGATAATTACAGTGGAGCGACTACCAGCATGAACCATAGTATTATTAATTAATAATATAACAATACTAAAAATCGTCTATATTTCTACGTAATACCAAAACGAATGAATAATAATCTAACCGACAAGTCGGATAACCTCCGACCAACTTTACTTCAACTCAAATATTTTCTAAACAACTGAACCGATTTTAATGAAACAAAGCTAAGAACCATCTCAACTAATCTGGGTTTCAAAGCCGGATCTTAATTGGTCATTGGTCTATTTAAAATGATCTAAGCCTAAATATGAATACGGAGCGAGATTAGTTCTATTCATGATATAAAAATACTACAACCCTCGGTCCCAAACCGCTGTAAGCTAAACAAGCCGTACCAAAACAAGCCAAGGTAGCCTGCCTAAGGTCTCTCAGGTAATTGTATCGGATATCGAGTAGTCTAATTGAATTATTGGAGCCGCCCGATATTGGCGCTCCTGGCTGAGGTGTCTCAAGTGGGGGCTAACAGGATGGGAAGGGCGATGAATTATGTAGACGGCCGCAATAGGCGATGTCGGTATATTAACAGGCTTTCGGTGTAAGGCAAGAGTAGGGAATAATGATGCCGGAATCGGTCACGCTTCGTCTGTTGTTTTTTGCAACACTAATATTGTAAGGAGGAAAGATTTGATTGTTTGTCGGTTTGTTTGTTTATATGAATGAGTGAATGACCATTAATTGCATAAATAATTATACATTATAAAATGTATATGTTCCTTTGTAATATATAAATTTGAAAACTACTTATGCGATGTTAAAAAGTCTTTCACCATATAGAAAGCTACATTTTTAGCGAGTATTTAACAAAATTTTCCAATCCCTAGAAAAATGCAATAATGTAACCCACGGTATCAGAAGGTTATAGTAGGTTATATTATATTATGGTAGGGTAGGGGTAGGGTAGGTGTAAGACGCCACGCAGTGAAGTCACGCCGGGTTCACTAGTTATTTATAGGTACAGAGTTTGTCAACCTTCTTGTTGGCCTTGTTTGTTATGAAAAAATGTTTTTAAGATAGATAACTATTTTATTTATTCATTAAGGAAACCTCAATAGCTCATAATTGACACCACTATAGATATAGGTATTTTTCTGATGCAAAATCCAACACGGTGTGTTTTAGAGTGACTATGGTTAAATCGTATGAACGATGGCCTCCAGGTAGTCCCTTTAGTAAGAGAGGGCTATGCTAATTTGGTGACGTTTAACACTATAAAAACACAGGCAGGAAGTGGGAGTGTTTTCCTTTAAACTAAGCCCATTTCGCCTAGCTCCGACTTTCCAAGCTGTACCTATTTCAATAACCGGTAGTCTCCAGCAACTTCGCCAATTACCTCGAAGAACGACATTTCAAATCGGCGACACTTAGTTAGTTTTGGCCACCGGCTCAAATAAGTTTATGGTACTGTATGAGAGCAAGGCTAGTCCAACATTGCTGCAGTGCTTTCAGTCGATAGGACTATAAAATGTGAGCTATTTCGGAGCTTTTAATAAGTAAATACGTAAACAAAAATATTGTATAGGGTTTTCGTGTTCTATATAGCACTTCACCGTCACAGCTCATAACAATCCACTGCAGGATTTAGGGCCTCTCCCATAAGAGGTTATTTTGCTATTATCTCGACGCATGGCAGGCAGTATTATTAATACAAAATGGAGAATGCTGCTATGCTACGGAGACTACAGAACTTTTGCCTGGAAACCGTTAGTAGCCTTGTACGACACCCACGAATGTAAGGGGTTGCTGCTATTCTACTCTGCCGGAGACCAAACGGCCACACGGTATTGCACTTATGCGTTTGTATTGTACATTTCTGGCAACGCTGTGTTGTTATACCTATTACTACCCACCCTTCATAGTCACAACCATTCTGGGTTACCGTTCCAACTGGACTGGTTGACGTAGTGTGCGGCAAGGATTAACCGTTCAAATAAACTGTTACCGAAACGCTAAGACACCGTGTCAGGACACCGTGACTTCACAGAATTTTCTTAAACACCCCGCCATTTATTTAATCAACAACACAGCTGTGTATTCTCAACACTTACACGTTTTTGTATAACTTTTTCGGATAATTTTCTCGTTGACGTTTCGTTCTCATTGTCCATCTGACATCGATTTAGGAGGTGATATAGTCGATGACTCGTCAGAGACCCAGAGTTGATGAAATAATTAAGCACCTATACAAAATATAGTAATCATCATGATCATAATTCTGCCGTCAAATCCCGATTTCGCTCTCGCGCGGCACGTGATCCGCTTTTGTATCTTCTTATGGCTTATGTCTTCGGCATCCTTGGTGGTGACAAGTGAGTTTATTTTCTTATTCTAGCCGGGATTCGAACCGGCGTGTTAACCAACTGAACCACTCAGGTCGTCAAGATAAACGGACTAACTGTTCAACTCATCAATGTGACGAAGAAAACGAATGTGTAAAAAATAAAAGTTAAAAAAAAATCTACTTCCTCAATGCGACATGGTAACAAAACGAAAGCGACTGTCTTACACAATTGCAACGCAGCTAAGTTCAGGCACGAAAACAATCTCGGAGCATGAAACCAAAAGTTGTTTCGACAGCCATGGAGACAACTAAGACAAATTAAGACGAATAACATGGTTGCCGGCGATGTATGGGCCGGATCCGAGAAACGCCCGGGGGGCACACGCAGGAAGTGTACATACACCGTGCCTTACAACGTGTTAAATTAGAGAAATACGAGAGTTAGCACATTGTCGTTTCATGTTCAGACCGTTTTATTGTCTTCCGGAATTCTGTGGAAGCGACCGTTTTTGGGGTGACTTTGTGTTCTGCCCGCAGCACTGTTTAATTACTGTTTTACTTAGAAATAATTAACCTAATTTAAATAATGAATTTCATTGTTTTGTTTTACTACTACTACCTATATTATTATGCAATGGAATTAGAATTGTTTTTGAAGTATAAAAGTGATGGCCCTAGATTAGACCCTGAGTGACTCCCTACGCCACCTACTCCCAAAATTATATTACACTGAAAACGTTCCCCGAATTTCAGGAGTAATTGTGAACGTTCATTATGGATGCTGGGAAAATTTCATTAATTATCATTGTATGTAATATTATAGCTAAGTATAATTATGTTGGCAGTAAGTACTGGGCTAACGATATTACTAAAATGAGTTAAGCGATATTTGATTACTGACAGCCAAATTATATTATAAACATATACATACTAATATTGTAGGTACAAATACAGAATTACATTATCAGTAAAACATTGTTACAGCTTATTAAATCTCGGGTCTAAGGCTATGTCCTTATTGACAACGGTCGTACGACCTTAGTCGTGCGACGGGTGGTTTCGAGGTATTCTATTGGTCGAGCGACGTCCGTCTTAAGACCATGGTCGCACGACCATTACCAATTAGGACAGCGCCTATGACAACTCGGGCTCCTGTACCAATTTATTTAATCGCCTGTGTGGGTTTGTGCATATGTTGCGTAAGCCCCAGGGATACGTAGGTATAACCCGCGTCACGACAGAAGAGACTTGTCAAATGGCAGTGGAGGGGATTTCGCGCAGGTAATCGTATACATCGCAAGTCGAACCACGTGACCCGCCAAGTCTCTTCTTATTTGACACTAGCTATAATAGGTGTGTAAACCTACCGGTATCAGGATAGAGGTCGCGCGGAAGGCCCAAGAAGCCGTGGATCAACATCTCCGAGTCAGATGCCAGAGCCAATAACTTACGTTGTGAGGAGGCTCAAGACCGAGCGAAGTGGAGAAGAAAGAGTTGGAAAGCAGATCCTGGCAGTAGCAGGGACTAACTACTTGGAAGATGATGATTCCGTACGTAATAAGCTGTTGGGTCGTGTTGCTATTTATTGACAGCAGTCGGAATATGCCACGTCGGATGGCCTCTTTACGGCTTCAATGATCGAATGAGTCCTG
Source organism: Blastobasis lacticolella (assembly GCA_905147135.1). Lineage (NCBI taxonomy): Eukaryota > Metazoa > Arthropoda > Insecta > Lepidoptera > Blastobasidae > Blastobasis > Blastobasis lacticolella. The sequence continues at coordinate 8,480,892 of LR990056.1, forward strand.
AAAATACTCTCTAAATAAATATACAATACTTGTACCTATCACGTTTAAATGTCCGATAATATCCAAAATGTGGATGCGCATGCTTATGTACATACAAGCAAGCATCAACATTTTTCTGGCCTAGCGATAAAAATTGTTTGAAATGTAATTGATTTTTTGTATGCTCTCGCGAGGGCACGTAGTATATCTAGCCCGTAATTAACCATTAATGTCTCCTTGAGCTTTCATCTTCTGAAATGATCCTTCTGTATCCAGTTCTTGAAAGAGAAAATAACAATTTAAAAGCAATTTCAAATTTCAAATCATAGCGTCGTTATCTGTTTTGATCAGAGTACGCGTATTAAATCAAATCAGAGCTATAGAAATTTAATCTATTTCATCTCACTAAATCAAGAAACTTTTCATGAAAGGATTTCATTACGAAGAAATTTGTGAATGCTACTAAAGCGCGATTGTAATGTATATTATTATCATCAATTTTAAATCTCTAATCTAAATTCAAAACACAAGGTTCATTTCATAGCTAGAATTAACTGAATTAACAACATTTTTATTTAATTTATTGACGACCTGAGTGGTTCAGTGGTCAACATGCCGGTCTGCCACGCAAGAGGTCCGGGTTCGATTCCCGGCCGGGCAGAAATTGAAATAATGAATTTTAATTTCTGTTACGGGTCTGGGTGTTCTATGTGTAATAAGTATGTATTTAAAAGTATATAAGTAGTTTATCAGTTATCTAGCACCCATAACATAAGCTTTGCTTACTTTGGGGCTAGATGGCGCTGTGTGAATTAGTCCACGATTATTTATTTATTATTATTTATTTAAAAATATAATATAGTTCTTTAATGATCATCTTTATACTTTGTGTAAAACAAAGTCGCTTCTTTCTATTTACGCTTAGTCTACACTAACTACACATCTATTTTTAATGTAATTTCAACAATTATCTATTGTTGAAATCCACATTAAAATCCGGAGCGTAGTTTTAAAGATCTAAGCGTGATTCAAGAAGAAGATTCAAGAGAAAAGGGTAGGTAGGTGTACACGAACGAACTTGATTAATTAATTAATCTAATTTTCGTCAAGGGCACGTATCATAGACAGTAAAATAGCCACTTTGGTTAAGTTAAAATATTCTCAAGAACGGATATATGAGAGTAAAATCGGAAAAACGTGTCGAGCCACGTGAAATATAGGATTTCGTAGTTTATTTGGTGAGACGGCATGACGGTTGCCTAAACAGGCATGCTCCATCAACGGCTCTTCGTGACTTACCACTAGGCGAGATGTCGGTAAAATGCCTGGCAAACTTAAAAAAAGCCTAGAAGGGCGCTGTTGTGGGAAGCTAGTGGTCTCCACTGCTGCCAAGGTCTCAAACCGGCCAGAAAAACAAATTCAGATAGAGTTGGTAGATATAGATACAATTCTTAACATTTTTATTTATTGTATTTTATTTAACTGTTTATTGTACACAATAATGATATACAGAGAAATATAACAGAACAAAAGACACAACAGGCGCTGTTTATTTCTAAAAAGAAATTTCTTCTTGCAGGCCTACAGAAAAGAGATGTTAGACTAAAGTAACGCAGATACGACGTGCACAATAATTGAATACATAAATATATTATATTATAATATATAGGTATATAAAGCTAATATAAATCAAGTGACATATTATTAAAACAAGCGATATAAAATACATAAATATATAAGTTATGGACTAGACAGGGAAAGATAATATTCCTTGACTCTCTTTTTAAATAAAGACAGTGACTGACTGTCACGCACATTATGTGGCAGTGAGTTCCATAGTCTCGCTGCATGGACAGTGAAGGAGTAGAAGAAATCGGAATGATGAATAGGGATGGATCACAATTATTTTACATTGGACCGACAAGGCTTGTCTTGGGCCCGGGAGAAGTGGAAGGAGTTGCGGAGATATGAGGGAGCAGAGGGATTGTTGAGGATATTGTAGAGCATAGAAAGGATATTAGCGTTCCTGCGATAACAAATCGGTAGTCACTTGAGCTGCGATCGATAAAGAGAGATATGATCATACTTTCGTAGACCAAATTTTTACAAGGTGTTTACAAGCTATTTGAATAAAGTGGATGGGCTCTGTCACGCCTAAGGAGTCCGCCAACATCTATAAAAATCTCCCTACCTATTTCAAACTAATAACTGCAAACTGAAGTCAAAACAGGGTTTTAGGATAATTTAATTTTAGTTAGGTGGTCATCTTTGTTTTGTTTGTATTATTTAATAAATACCACAGTAAAGTCAAAGCAATTAGTCAATTTAATTAATTTTCTCAACATCTCAAAGCTATAAAATCCTCATTGTACCTTTCAGAGTAACCCACCGCCTATAATATTTTACGTATTTTGCAACCTTTCCCTATTTAATCGCCATTCATATTCTTTCGACGAATAATCAATGAGTAAGTACTACGCTCTTCCGTGGACCCAATATGAATTCAACATTTCTAACAAATCCTATTATCGTGTTTCCGAGCAAATGAAGCTGGCTCCGACTTCTGTAGCCTACGTAATTCAAAGGCTGTATTTTAATAAGGCGTATTATTTGAATGAATTCCATCAACACTTCATTATTCGCCACCCTACGTAATACCTCCAACAATGATAGCTAGCTACGGTTGTGTATTTGCTTATGATTTGCTTTGTCAAGAAAATATGTTCAAAGTTATAGGTAGCCCAATATTTATTTAAAGCATTAAACCAACAATGCTCTTATAATTATTTACGAATAGACGAATTGAACGCTTTTCAAACGAATGCTTTTTCTCGAAACTGCCGGGTCTAATTTTGATGACTAATTTACGGTGCTCAAGCTATAGGCATACTGTGAGCATACCGCCATTTGTTCATAGTATGGGACACTTCCCATACAAAATGTGCTAAGTGAAGATCAGTTTTTCGGGAAAACCATCAAATTAAATTCATTAATACATCCTTGTCTTTCTCTACAAGGATGTATTGATATATTTAATTTGATCGTGTTTAACTAAATTGCAGAATTTATTAAACATTAAAACAGAATAATGACAATTATATAAATAACTAGAGATAATAAGAGATGTAGGGCATAGCGGGGTATCTCGTTCGAATTGGAGCCGCCCGACTGGGGAAGTACCTCCACCTTACAGAATATCACAGCTAAATAATACTCCTTTAAATAGTATTGTGTTTCTGCCGGTGAGTAAGGTTTCCAGTGCTCCATGGGGTGGGGATTTGGGGAACCGTGGCTTTGGCAGTGGTGTGGCATTTGTCTTTTTGCTGCCAGAGCAACGTGTTATAGAGGTGGGCAACGCATTGGCGATACTCTTGGTGTTGCTAATGTCAATAGGCAGTGGTGACCACTTCCCATAAGGTGGCCCGCTTGCCTGTTTGCCTACCGTATGACATAAAAAAAAAAAAGATCTTTACTTGGCTATAGTCCACTTCCCATATATAAGTAATCAGTCTCTATTGTAGGTCTGTGCTCACATTGTTGTATGTCGTAGATCTCTTCAGTTTCGATATTTGATGTTAACCTATAGTATATTGCAATGCTTCCTAAGATTGAAGGATAAGGTGGCCAGCGTGATCACAGATCACAGACATGGGGTGTACCAGTTGGAAATCTTCACTCATAGATCATTATCAAGGCGGTACAACCGGGACATTAACGCCAAGATGGCCAGTGACAACGCATCTGCGTCTCACAGCTCTAAATACTAGTACTAACACTAAACGGGTACAGATAGTGTTGGACTGACAGACATCACACGGAGATATATAGAACCTACAGATAGCAAGACAAAGGAATAATACGTGGACCATGCTCCTGTTAACTTTCTGGAGCGCATGATGCTTATGATAGGTAGGACCAATAACACGAACCTATTTCAGTTTCGAATGTGGAGGCTATGCTTTTCGAACAAAAATAAAAATATATAAATAAATATGCTTTAACAATTCACACAGCGCCATCTAGTTCCAAAGTAAGCAAAGCTTGTGTTGAGTGCCAGACTACTAATAAACTACTTATATTTTTAAATACAGACTTATTAAACATATAACATCCAGACAGTGGCTCCAGGGGCCCCGTATCAATAGTTGTCTAGGGGCCCCTACTTAATACCCTCAACTACGGGGGGTGCTAACAGAGTAACATAAGTCTTGGTCTTAGCTAGTTAATAAATGATCGAGCCCTATATTTTTGTGACAATAGACTTCTTCGAAGCCGGGGAGATCCGCAAGTTAAGCGAGGCGAGCTCAGAAGTTTTGGTATTTTGCTCCTTGGCTTGGTTATATTAAAATTCTTAATAGTTTTGAAATGAGCAAGCGTAGCGAGCACGAAATTTTATACCCATTAAAATCTTGCGCGATTTTAATAAAAAATATTAAAAGATGGACGACGGCGATCTTGAAATGTTAGACATTCCACTGTAACAAGATTGTATAATAAAATTAACTTCGCGAATAATTTTTTTTTCGCGAATTTTTTGGCTTAAACTTTACACGAATTTTTGCTTACACGTTTGGCCTGAGGCCCTGAGGCCCGGGGGCCCCGTATCCTTGGTACGGCTGATACGGCGGTAGCTACGCCCTTGCTTCCAGACCCGTAACAGAAATTAACACTCATCATTTAAATTTCTGCTCGGCCTGTCTACGTGGCTACTAACTGAATCTTGGGTCATCAGAAATAGTGCGTAGACCATGCTGCTGTTAACTTTATACATAGGCAGGGCAAATAACGCGATCCTATTTCAGACAAATGTGAAGGCCACGCCTTTCGAATTAAAGTGAACAAGCCAGGGAGTGGTATGTCATAAGTAGTAAGTAGCACTCGCACGGTTTGTCTTCGCCGCCGAGTTATAACTTCGCAAACAAATAAAGTTCACACGAGAATAATGCCAATGTGACTGCTGTTTTCCGTATAATAAGAAACACTGACGCAGAAGCTCTCCGCACGTTCGTACCGATAAGTTTCGGGCACGTCTAGGTTCCTAGATAACGTTGTTTTGAGTGTTAGCTAGATGGTGTTTGCCAAAGTCACGTTACAGAGCCATTTTTCGTTGTCGGGGCAGCGTCAAATAACTGTATAGCTAAACTTGCCATCTAGAAATATTATCGACGCAAGGGAATAGTCGATCCGCTCCAATCGAGGAGTGGTACGGGATCCCACTCATAAGCGAGAGGTACCGGGTTCGAATTCCACTGCGGCCATGACTCTTTTCTGAGTTATTACTCTTATGGTGAGGGAAAACATCGTGAAGAAACCTGCACATTTAGGTAACTGTATGTGTACCCATGAAAGGGTTCCACTGGTAGTAGGGTCACGGACTTTAGGTTAACTGTATAGCTAAACTAGCCTTCTGGAAACAGCATCGACGCATGGAATAGTCGACAGTTGCTATCTGACTGATCGATTAAAACTTTAGAATCTAAGAGATAGCCATACTTTTGGTAGCGGTCGCTTGCAAGACTGATACTAATATGTTTTACCTACAGTATGCGCATTACCTATGTTAACAATTTAAAAATTGAATACATTCGTTATGGACTTCACTAGATAACTACATTCAAATATGTTTAATTGTTACCAAAAACGTGTATAGTACCTATCTTATTAGTGGCCCCGGCGCGTCTCCGTTCGCGTGGCCTAACCTAACCTACCCCTACATACACATACTTTACCCCTTTTTTTCTTGCTTTTAAACCTTCCCCTTAAATACCTCTATCATTCCAAAATTCAAAATACAAATTTTCTTTATTGATTAGAACATTAATTATCTCTTTCAATGGGCAAAAAGGAGGGTAGGATAGTAGGAAGGAAACACAGTGACACGCTGACCGCCCTATGGCCGCAGCAACCCACTCCACGCCAACCACGACCGGACCGTGCCCGACAATTCCAGGCAGAGCCGGACCGCGCTCGATATTTTATAAAGGTATGTCTAGTATAATTAAGAAAAACCACCTAAAACTACAGCAAGAGTAAGAGTAAGCCGTTCTATTGTTGGAAACCGCATTAAAATATGATGGGTAGTTAAAAAAAGATTTAAGTGTACATAGAAACATACGTAGATACATAGGGATTGACGGCGGAAAGCGACTTTATTTTATACTATGTAGAGAAGTATGCGCAGTAAATAGCTATGTGAACAAAGGGCTTAGTGTGAGTTTCGCTTGGATTTTACTTTACTATCGCGTTTGCGTTTACGTCGAAATTAGTATGAAGAAAAAAACTTCATTTACGTACCACTAGACGGCGCTATACATTTTTTCATACTAATTTTCACGTAAACGCAAACGCGATAGTAAAGTAAAATCAAACAGATGACATTGGTGTGCACTTCAGGAGTTATAGCCAATCTTACATGCAACAATATATAATTTTAACTCGGTTTATTTCGGAAACTATATATTGATATTACAGACCTGAAAATTCGAATAGTCATAATAGTCATAATACAACAATAGTCATATAAGTTCTTGAATAAAATAATTAAAAACTACAAGTAAAGTGGGAGTGAATTTGTTTTTTTTTCACGTATTTACTATTGTGTTGGATAGGTATTTTAAAAACGTTGACGCTGTGCGAAGACCATTTGGTTTAGCGATAATTACCGAAATATTCAGCATTTAACTAGTACCTACAACAAAAAAAATTATGTACGATTAACTCAGATCCTTGGATATTACACATCCACCTGGATGAAACTCGCTGACAAATGCCTCTAAATACCATACAACAAACGAACTTCTTATAGGCAGTCTATCTGAATTTTTTTTTAAATAATTACCTTAACTGTTTTAGTAAGGTAGGTAGTAACACACATTTACAAACGAACCTATACCTCAGTTTAGATGTCAAGACATGATAGCCCAATGTATCATATAGAACCAGCATTTCCAGTAGGTTTATAAATTAATTTTTATTAATAATAGTTTAAATAAATCCATTAAGTTTTAAACCTAGGAACACCGTCAAATAAATATGTCCACACGAACAGTCTCCCTGCCAAATGTACCCAAAATTCCACCCGCATTATCCCGTTGCACAGCCAATGATATGTGCTAGCCCAAAAAGTGCCCAGACCTTGTACCAAGACCTTCCGCCTCATCCGGCGACCCAGCTCTCGGCACAAGTTTTTAGCCGCATTTTTTAGGTAGATTTTCATTGCGTTGTTTTTGTACATTACTCGTACTGTCAGGTTAGGCGACCCGAAAGGTAAGGTTAAGGTTGCTTTTCAAGACCTTAATTTTCAAGTGTAAAGCCGGCTTGCACCAAATTCTTAAAGACGTTTGACGAATGTCGTTTAACGTTCTTTTGTATGAAGTTTTTTGTTTAAGTAACAGCTTAAATGCATTTAAGAATTTGGTGCTAGCCGCCCTGAGTAATGAATTGATTCGATAAACTTTTTTAAACTTTAACTTTGAGGACGTATCTTTTATCGAATACACGTCTAGGTAAATTAAAACGAAGTCACGGGAAAAAGCTACATTAATATCAAAACGCCCCCATTCTTAGAAATAAATAAGTAGACATAGAGACACACTCATTACGGATTCATGAAATTAGAAATTAATACTCACTCGACTGTGGCTGAAAACAGCTAATTATGCTAAACTTTTAATTGCGAAACTTCCCGAACATTAGGTTTAAATACAATCTACGTTAATTACACGATTTAAAATCTACAGGCTACTGTCACTATAACATGTACACTGTCTACGTATAAGTACTAGGTTTTTCGTTTTTTAAATATTAATAGTAACGGTCACAACCACAGAAAATAAACACTTCAATAAGCACAGTACACTCAACTCACTGCCGCGAACTCGAAACGTGTTCTGTTTTCAAGAACGTGAACGCGTGTGTCCCAACGGCCACGGAGCTCGGTACTGGCTGGAAATCAGGCTACGCTTTCAGACGGCGTAACATTTACACACGGGTTGTCTCTTTCTAACGCACAGCAACCCCTATATTAGGGGGTGCATTCCCACCATCGGACAATTATATTGAAATTAATAAATTACTAATGGTCTGGTTAGTGGACCCCTTAGGCGCTGTTTACGATTAACATCAAGTGTAAAAAGTAGGTAAAGTACGTAACTTAATCTTGTTTTCGTAGGCTGTTTAGGCAAATGTGTTTGATACTGCCGTACTTCTAGTTATGTTGCTAGACAAAAACCGGTAAATTACAACCTACGTATAGGAAGTAGTTGCAGAATGTTTTTTTAACTCAGATAGTTACATAATGCTGCTAATGTTAATGTGGCTATGTTTTAGGCGACTACAATATAATGTTTGTCATTGACAAGCTAAGAAGAAGACTGAATCAGCGTGTTAAAATCTGAATGGAAATCCACCATTGGATGCCATTTCTATCTGCTTTTTTGTATGGAAACTTTCATAGCTAAACTGGCTTCAAAAATCTTGGGGGCACTTAATTTAGGTAAACAGTGCTTCACACCGGGGTATCGACTTTTGCTGTGCAAAGCACAGGTTCGTCCTTATATGGGATACTGCTCTCACCTATGGACTGGTGCACCCCAATACCAACTGCTTCCACAGGAATCCATTCAACGCCGGGCTATTGTTTATGATACCATTCTCGCAGATGGTTTAGATCCCTTAAGCCTTCGGAGAGACTGCCTCTCTGTGTGATCTCTACGGCGTGTACAACGGGGAATGTTCAGAAAAACTGTTTAACTTGGTGCCATCGTCACTTTTCGAAAAACACACCCGAAACGATGGGATAGATTTAATCCACATCATCTACCTAGCCTTTTCGTGAATCTTGGAAAGTCAGGTAAACTGAAAAGAGTGCCTAAATGATGATTGAACCTCACATTCCTAAAGGAAATTCAATTTCCTGCTAAAGTATACGTGAAGTGTTGGATTATTGAACAAGCAAAGGAAATCCGATAGTTTTTATATAGTGGAACTGTGGAGAGCAATCGAAAGATCATATTTTCGGCTAACGCCATGTATAATAATGCATTTTTATACCCATTTTTATACCATTTTTATACCTACCTCCATATTATAGCTCCAAATCAATAATTCTGGGGTTCCGCACGGCTGGGTATCACCAACGCTGTTTCTACTGCTTATCTATATATAGTATTATTTAAATAAAATGAAGTCGCTTTGCGCCATCTGTCCCTATGTGTATGCTTAGATCTTTGAACCTAAGTAACGCTTTTTAATACGGTTGTCAACAATAGATAGAGTGATTCAGAAGGAAGTTTTATAAGCACGACAAAAGGGTAGGTATGGGGTAAAGTAAGTGTACGCGGACGTAATTGCGGTCCACTTGACAACGATATGCTAAAGTCTTACCATGCATTGCTATGCAGACGACAGTACGGTTGGTCGTTAGTTCTCCCAATTATCGTAAACAAAAAATATTTTTTAAGGTTCCATCACGCGGCCTAAACAGTTCAACCAGTCTCCGGGTCCTCAGCGGAACACCTTGGTCAACCTCACTAGACTGATAAAATAATCTAAAATCCTGTAAAATACGCGAAAAATAAACGTGAATGTTATAAATATATGTAAAATCGCTACGGAAATGAAAAGAACAGTATAGAAATTTGGCTAATATGAAAAACGGCTTTGAAAACACTAACATCAAAACTATATACCTTCGCGAGATTGCAATCGGCTCTCGAGACTGTTCAACTAGTTAAGGGTCACCAGCGGAAGGATTTGGTCAAACTCGCTTTACCAGTGTAGGCACGCCTAACGAGTGGCGAGCTCGTAGCCGTGCCAAAAGTTCGCTTAGTCTCAAAGTATGAAACAGCACTTAACCAGTTACTGTCATCGGCGTGTGTTGCTTTACAATGGTTAGCAGTCTCGCAAGCAGACTGTCACTCATCATCATCACCATCATATTATCGTGTATCCCGGCTTATGCCAGGATCCGCTTTCTGACTTTTCTTTCACCACTTTGCCCGGTCTTCAGCATCCTTACGTTGTAGGTCATTAGCTCTCACACCCGACTCAGTGATTTCACCCGCTTGTCATCATGTCAACCGTGGTCCCTTTCCCGATAATAGCAGGTTTAGACACCTGTTTCCCACATATTCCTGGAGCTCACGCAGCACGTGGCCGAACCAGTGCAGGCCAGCCTCCACAATCTTATCCGCAATGTCTCTCACGCCAAGGCAGCCACGGGCGTACTCGTTACGGACTCAGTCAAGTCGCATAGACACTACGCATATCATATCTACCGCAGCATTTTCATTCGTGCTTCGTCAGCCATACAGCATCACAGGCCTAATTATGCTCTTGTTTAGTTTGCAAGCACACCACCACTTATAAAAGATGCTCTACATGATAAGAGAAAATGAAAATGAAAAATGAAAAAGTATTTATTGAATTAGGATTACTTTAATTAATCTCTTTTCAAAAGTCAAAAATCTAACGGAAAACAAAGGGAAGTTAAGCGAGCTCATCCAGGTAGGGGGCGACGCATGCAGACCGACAACGCGCGCGAGGGCTTACTCCGGCGAGACACCGGGCACCGATACGCGCCACGCACATAACCGCCTAGGCGAATCATGTGCGGCGCGCGCCCGGCCCCAGCCAGCCCGCCGGCGCTCACACCCGCACGCACCAGCCGGCCTACCCGCGTCGCCCCCTGAGCTTGGAACAAATAAGTAAAAAGAATGTCGTCTGTCTGTCAGTATGCCGCTTCAGTTAGAAATCTAGGTAGATAGGTAGATAGGAGATAGGTAGAATCGTAACTAGACATCAACAAACACTTACGTAGACACTGCGTATGCTTGCGAAATATCTCACGCGTCACAGTGACGCCGCTACGTGCCAGCCGTACATTTCGCTACTGTCACGGCTGAGACGTACGGAATGTCCTCTGTATTTGTACTCGTACGTACGTACGTAATACAAATTTGTGTTTAGCATCAAATAGCGTGACACTTAGAACCTAATGTTGACGTGTAAAGTGTGTAATGTCGGCCAGGTATAGCAGATAAAAATAATACATAAATTAAAAACCCCGACTTTTATTCATCATCACAGCCCATAACAGTCCACTACAGGACTTTGGGCCTCTCCCGCAAAAGGGGAGGTTATTGCCATAATCTCCACGCTTGGCAGGCGGGTTGGAGATCGCAGTGTTGCAAAAAAAAGGTTTAAAATAGCTCTTTACAGCCCTTTATATTATTACCAGCTTTTATTTAACTTCGCTTGTGTGTTATGGAATCTTGCTAGCCTAATTTGACCCACTTCAAAGCAATGAAACTCAGTAAATAAATTTTTGAAATGACTTAGTTAAATTGGTTTGAAAAAAATATCAAGTCCAATGAAATAATATATGTGCTTTGTAAAGTGTTACGTAAGGTTTACCCGGGTTTCGAATAACGTCATCAGACATACCAAAATCACAGTGTTCCAGCGCATCTTCTCTGGTTTAAGAGATATCGTGAAGGTTTGTTCACAGTCATTCATGTGGTATTCTAAGCTCTAAACTACACTGTGTGACTTGAGTGCATCTAAGGATCTTCCATTTGCAGGTAATAGAAACTGTGGGTATACGTAGATTCAGATCCATTACGAAGCGATCTTCTTCCACTGAAGTTACACACTTAATTTAGCACCAATATGCTTATTACGTAACTCTGTTACTAACAATTGTCTAATTTCATTGATTGAAATTGTTACTTTTGCGATCATCATCAAATATATCAACAATTTCATGGGTTCAGTTGCTAACAAAGTTTCCTTGCAACAAAGTGAAACTAATAAATCGACTATACGTAATCGCAAAAGTAACAATTTCAATAATTGAAATAAGAAAAATATCAGCAGCAGAGTTACGTAATTAGCCTCCTAGTGAAAATTCTGTTAAAAAAGTCGCCCGCGCAAAACGGCGGATTTATTTATAGCAAATAAACGTTCGCTATCCAACGCGCGGCGCAGACAACTATACACTTTTTTGCGCGAATAAAGTGGCGAAATGTATGACGAGCACGTAGCACGCGTCAGAGGGACGTGAGGAATTGCCGGCGTTTTGGGAGGGTCGCGCTTTATCACCCTTGGAGCTGGACGCCTGTAGTGTTAGGCCTTGTGCGGGTGGCACAGCTTGTAGACGCGTACTTCACACTGAAAAAAAATGATCGGTCAAATTCACAGTTCGGGATAAGTGCAAATTATCGAAAATAATAAATTAAAAATTAAGGGTTTTTTACAATGGTTGCGTTAAAAGATCCCTCGTAGCCACAAAAAATAGCGAATTACATAGATTTCATAATGTACGCGACAGTTCTTACGGGGCATATGAGGGGTCCATGGGGAAATTATAACTATTTTTTATACCGCTAAGGTGGCAAACAAGCTTACGGCCTGCCAAATCTTCTGCCTGGTTCTGAATTTGTGACATTTGGCGCCCATAAACGAACTGATTCGGATGGTATATTTATACATTAAAAATATAGATTCAATTCTCGATCCAAAATATACGATTAAAAGCCCATACAGGGTACGCAATTTCTGCACGAGTTGTCCAGAATACTGATGCAATTTGATTTCTAACAGAAAGCTTATTTCATTACTGTCAACAAACACGCAGCGTCCGCCTAGACATCTCGTCGTGTGCCCGTAGAGTTAGCTACGCCGTAGTAAACGCTACGGAATTCCGTTTAGTCATGTAACTGGATACGTATTACGTAAGAGCGTTTAAAAATTCCACATAATCCTTATCATTTCCTATACAGTGTAAAATAAAATAGCTTTCCGCTTCTGCGTATCTGTATGTATGTAGGTGTATCACTCCTAAACCACAAACCGGATTCTGATGCGATTTTCACCATCTGTTAGAGAAATTCTTCAGGTTTATAGTATAATAGAGTAAATCCGAGAATATCCGTGCTAAGCCGGGTGGGGTCGCTAAGCTGTACTCTCTACTATACCTTATATTGTAAAGAGGAATTTTATGTTTTGAGTTTGTTTGTTGGGGTAATCGCCGAAACTACTGAACCGATTATAAAAATTCATTCACTAATAGGAATTTATTTCCGAGTGACATAGGCTAAGTACTTTTAATTCCAATAAAATAATAGGGCCCGCAGGATAGTTGAATGCAAACTGCGCGATGGTGAAAGTCACTTGTACAATATAGAGGTATATAAGTAATGTGATTGTGAATGTGTAATCATGATCCAATCTGGTTATGTTCCCCTGGTAGTAGGTTTACGGAGATCAGATGGCAGTCGCTCCACTGTAATTACCTAATCTGCCAAATCCTGGATCATGGTCAAGGCGGACCCAAGGCGGACACCGGGCTCTCGTGCAGGGCACAACCGCAACATTAACGCCAAGATGATTAGTAATGTGATTTAGTTTAATAAATGTTTTTATTTTACTTTTTTAGGTTTAGAATTACGTCTATCTAGTTCCAGGTCGGTGGCGTCCCGTATCACAACAATGTTCCAAAGATACCTACCGTCAGCGACAAGTATCCCGGGCAATTTTCTAGTTCAGAGATAGCATTCACTCAGGCCGATCGCCGAACCCTGCAACACCTAACAAATGGGTTGATACGAAATTGGATTACCCATGTATTTTTCTATACAATATAACATACCGTATACGTAACACAAACGGGTAAAAGTTTGCTTCTTTCTGCTTTTGGTAAATACTTATCGAATTTTTCGAAATCAGTTCAATTGTGCCAATGGTAACATCTACAAAGTTAAATCTTTAGCAATACCATTTTATCAAGTTTCCACAAATGCGGTGAAACGTGCCTAAGCATCGGCTGCTTGTGATTATTCCGGGCAATATTTATGTATAATGGCCGGACAATAGGAATAATGACAAGTCAAATCCGGTCCAGTCCGGTACGGACGTTAATGAAACTCCTAAACGGGTGTTGATGAAATTTGGCAGCAATATAGCTTGGAGCTATAATTTATGAAGAAATTTAATGTGTTTCCCGCGGGAAAGTTATACCCGAATTTTACGTGGACGAGGTCGAAACGCGGATCTACCGTTGTGGGCACGATGGGCATGCCCATAACCTTAATTGGGGTCCATAAGCTAACGTATTATAGTAAGTAAAAAAAACCTGTACAACAGAATGACATTTCAGAGTGGAGACACTTAATTCCAGTTTTGGCCACCGGGTCAGACAAAGTGCCATCCTATTATATGCGAATTGGACTCACAAATAAATCTTAAGTTAGCAACAAGGACCCAGAAGGTGCCAGAAAAATATATAGGTGGTGGTGCCCACGACCTTTTTATAGGGCTGGATTTGCGCCTGACAAGGTTGCAGGAAAAGCTATTAATAGGAATAAGACAGTCCCAACAGATGTCGGTAAATCCTCGACAAGGTCTAATGAGGTAAATATACTGAAATATTTCCCAAACTAACGAACTAATTTTATTTTTAAGCTCTATTTTATTTTAATTGTGTGCTAACTTTTTAACCGAGGCGAAAACAGAGGGGTTTGACGCGTGTATTTGTAGCTTTGAGTATATGTGTGTCTGTCTGATATTGGGTCTGTAGTAAGTATTCTTGAAATTCAGTCTGATAAAAGATTATCTCCTATGACGCTGTAGCCGCGACGCGTAGGACATATTTTAGTCCCCGCGAAATTATAAGGCTCCCGCGGGAAACCGGAATATTTTTAAAGTTTCAGTTTATAGTTCCACGCGAGTGCAAATTGCGGGCAAATAACTGCCCTAACTAATAATATAAAAGTTAAGTTTATTTAATAACCCTATTAACTCTCGTCATCTGGCAGTTTTTACTATTTTTACAGTTATGGTGGGTGATACAGTTTTATATACTATTTACCTTCCACATTGCCCCAAGCTTCAATACAAAGATAGCGTAAAGCGTGACATGATCACATCTAATTTTTTTTTTAATTGCACTGTTTGGTAGAAGACTATCACTGACATTGCGACTTCAAAAGAAATGACCGATGAAAAAATCCTATTGCAGTAAATGCATAAATAGTCAATCTGAAACAAACAAATAAAAAATAAAAAGGTCTTTATTTAGCATTTAGCTCAGACAAACTTACGAGTATGACACTAAAAATAATAACATAAATAAGAAAAGAAATTAAAAACATAAAATACCATAAACTTAAAACAAATTAAACAAATCCATGCTTAGGCATGCCAGTGTTTGTTCTTTGGCCGTCCATAGCCGTACATCAGACGACTGGACCACATTACTATCACAAAACCTATCTACCAATAAACAAAATAGTACCCACAAATAGTACCAACCTACTCGACGAAGCACTTCGTAGCAGATAGCGGCAAACGTACGGCTCTAAGTACGTCAAATCCCCTGCAAAGGTCAATCGCGGGTACGTTCCAATACGTGATCGCCCGAAGCCAATTTCGCCACGTCTGTGCTCTGCCCACTCGATTAATCGCAAAGATTCTACCGTGAAGTGTCTTCGGTAGGGTTTCGAGGGCTCTCGTACT
This sequence comes from Blastobasis lacticolella, assembly GCA_905147135.1. Taxonomy (NCBI): domain Eukaryota; kingdom Metazoa; phylum Arthropoda; class Insecta; order Lepidoptera; family Blastobasidae; genus Blastobasis; species Blastobasis lacticolella. The sequence goes on from LR990056.1 coordinate 8,496,387, forward strand.
GAGGATCTTCCCTCTCCGCAGCCTCTCATAACAGTTCGGGCCTATTTCTTATAGAGACTACTGAGACTAGAGACCCCATTGTATTTAATTCGGCTGACTTTCCAGTTTGATTGAGGGCGCTTTTGTATTCGCAGATTTGATACAGTCGGCTTCTGACTGCAACAAAGGAGGCTGACACCAATGATGATGATGATTGCTTACAAGATGACTTGATACGTTAACCTTAAATATTTAGCTTTATGCAGACCCTTTTCGTCTAAAATCTGATCTTTAATTTAGTAATTTTTGGATTTGGATAGTTTTGTGCCCTTAACATGAGTAGCTTTCACAATAGTTTCCCGTTTAACCCACATACAAAATAAGACGTTCCTCTGATGCCAATTAATAAGTTGTCAAATAAAAAATATTTTTTCAAAACAAGTTTTTATCAAAATTCAATAATTCAAAATTTATTTATTGATTAGGACATTAAATATCTCTTTTAATCGTTAAAAAGGAGGGGGAAGTAGGAAAGTAGGAAGGAAGCACACAGTCACGACCCGACCGTGCCCGGCAATGCCAGGCAAAGCCGGACCGCGCTCAATATATTATATAAATATGTCTAGTAAAATTAAGAAAAACCACCTAAAACTACAGCAAGAGTAAGCCAGTCCACCAAGGCAGCACCCGTTCACGAGTATAACGCAGGGCCCAGCCATCGTCCAATTCAACCATATTTGAGGGAAAAGAGCGACCGGGCCCCCACGCCACCGCCAGACAGACTTTTAAGTGAGCGTGCATTACACATGCTGCATGTGATAGGTAGCTGCTCCCACCTATCGTGCGGTATAGTACCTATTCCTCAAGACCATTCGAATTATCTTATTGCGTTCATTAATTCCCATGACCACCCTGCGACTCCATCAGTAGACCAGCTCCACGGAACCATATCAATGCATTGTCATCCAAGTTACATACGTATACCAAACAGCTCAATCAGATACCAACAAATTGTCGAAAAATGGTTTGCAAATTTTTACGGACAAGTCAAATAAAATATTGTAAAAATAGCATTGAATTGGTCAAAGCACATTAAGTTGTAACAATGAATCTATCACGGACACCGTATTCCGTGATTGACCATGAAGATAGGTAATAGGTAGGTAGTAGATAGTTAAGTGCCTATGTAAATAAAACGTTGTAGTGTATATATACCTATTTTAACTGGTTGTAGGACTCTGTCAAGCCTGAGGAATCAGCCTGCTTTAGTTCCACCGCCTTATCTATTTCTGCCGCCAAGCAACAATGCTTGCATTGTTGTGATCCGGTTTGAAGGATAAGAAAGCCAGCGCAATTCCAGGCATGAGGCATTTCATCTTAGTCCTCACAGTGACAACGCACCTGCGGTTCTGCTTTTTTGTTGCCTGCAACCTAAATGCATTAATCGTAGATGTTACGAGCGACCTTTACCGCTTACCATCAGGTGGTCTGTCTGCTCGTTTGTCACAGCGTAGAATAAAAAATTAGGTAGGTAATACTTACGAACCTACGTAAATATGTCATTGTAGTAGATTGATAAGTAGGTATATACCTATGCTTAAATTCTGCTGTTGCCAATATCCCAGTTTATAATTCTGTTATAAATGCCAGTTAGTTACACTTCAAAAGTTAAACACGACGAGGTGGACTAACTTTCAATAGAGAGCCATGTGACGGAACAATTTCGTACTTAATTGTTCTGCAAGCGAACTGTGCACCCAACTCTGCAACTGAACAAGGCTATGCTGAGTTAAAGCTTTTGCCCACGACTTCGTTTGCGTAGAATTCAGTTATAACGTTCAGGACCCCTTTCCGGGGGAACCTCTTTTTATTTTTATTTTTATGCTACTCAGTGACAAGCGAGCAGATAGCCCAACTGATGGCAAGTGGTAACTGTCGCCCATGACATCTACGATTCTTACATTTAGGTTGCAAGTTACAAAAATGCAAAATCGCATGTGCGTTTTCACTGTGAGGACGAAGATAAAATGCCTCATGCCTGTCATTTCGCTGGCTACCTTATCCTTCAAACCGGAACACCACAAAGTAAGCATTGTTACGTTGCAGTGGTTCTCACCCAGGCGGACTCCTCAGGCTTGACCGAGTCCTACCACCTGATCAAACCTGACGTCGTTGATTTTTGTCATTAATTATAGGCTATATCTATAGCCTATAAGCTATCATCATCATCACAGTCCACTGCAAGACTTAGCTCCTCTCCTACGAAAGGGGAGGTTCCACCTCCACGCTTGGCAGGCGGGTTGGAGATTGCAATGTATTAAATATAACAACGGAAAACGCTGCTGCCCATTTTCCAGCCTACGGAGATTCTAGATCTTTTGCCTCGAAAACATTAGTCGCCTTGTACGACACCCAAGAGTGTAAAGGGTTGGTGCTATTCTACTCTGCCGGACTACACACAGCCTGTTATGCTATACCTAAGCTATATTGCTGCTAAAATTTATCAAAACCCGTTCAGTATTTTTTTGTAAAGGAGTAACAAACATCCTTACAAACATTCGCATTTTTAATATTAGTAGGTTACCTACCTAAGTATACTCAACGGAATTTAATTAAACAAAGCTAAAAAGAGGGTTAGAGTTGTTAAATTGATACCCCATGTGATCATAATGTAGAATTGGCAAAGTTAGGCTTTGTAGAGTTACGGGCTTGACTCTTCGTAAGATCTGATACATTTTTCACAGTGAAACCTCTAGCAAAGTGATAATGCGAGGATTGGCGAACCAATTTTCTCTCTCTTCTTAGTCGGTCAAACACTGCTGAGTATCGTGACTCCTGTGTTTGTCAATTAACTACCTCCATCGGCTGCGTTCCGACGCTTGGGGTAGTGCAGCGCTGACCGGAATTTCCAATTATTCGGGGATATGTACCGACCATCGCTTTGGCTGTCGGCTTCTCGGTCTTTTTCCCTCCACATTTCCTGTCACCATCTGACGTTCCAGGTTATCCCTACCCCTTCGTGTAACTAAATACTTACATGAAATGTTTTTGGTGGTATTGTAGGTAACGGTAAGTTTACATAAAATGACCCTGTTAATCACATGGACATCGAGATCCTGTGAGTCCATTAGATTAGGTAGGTACCTATTTTATTTTCTTAGGGGACAACTATGTCATGTCATTTGTCTACGCCGATAAAACAGAGGCGATGGAACACAACATTCGTCGAGTTATTAGCAAAATACGGTAGCAGTTGTTGCGAAATGTGTGTGAAAATGAACATCAATTACAGCTACCTACGCGCCAGCCGCGGCGTTCATATGGTCGAAACCCAATATTTAAGAAAACTATATTTCCGATATAGCTAGTTTTTCCGATAAGTGCCTATTAAAATATTTTTCTTAGGTAGGTACCTACCTAAAATATTTATGTACCGACCTATTTTAAAGATAAGAGAGAGTATCTACTAGATACATCACAGCTGATAGTGGCTGGGTGTTACAGGGCGCATTGGTGCTGTCAGAAAAGCCTATTTCCAGCTGTGAGCTAATCGGCTGATGATTATTGAATTGAAGAAATGAAGGAGCAAGCGCACCGTGGGCCGCAGTAGGTTTTAAGAGAGATAGGGCGTAGCGGGGATCCCGTTCAAATTTAAGCCGCCCAACAGAATACCGCAGCTAAACAATACTCTTTTAAATAATATTGCGCTTCTGCCGGTGCGTAAAGTCTCCAGTGTTCCATGAGGTGGGGATTTGGGGAACCGTGGCTTTGGCAGTGAACGGGCATTTGCCTTTTTGATGCTAGAGCAACGTGTTATAGAGGTGGGCAACGCATTGGCGATACTCTTGGTGTTGCTAATGTCTATAGGCAGTGGTGACCACTTTTTATTAGGTGGCCCGCTTGCCTGTTTACTTACCGTAAGATATTCACTGTAGATTCTAGTTGCGGGCTGTATTGATATGGCTTGAGGCCGGATGCGGCCCCGCGGGTCGCATCTTTGACATCCCTGTCCAAGATCTTACCTATGGCGCCATCTTGCGGGGATGGTATAAACTACTTCAGGACCAATGTTCATGCTTGCCGGCCGCCTTTCGTACATCACACCCTCACATGGCATTTGCACTGAGAAAAAATACTACGTGTAGTATAAATAGTAATATATCCAGTTATTGTTATTTATTGTGTATCCGGTACATACTTATGTGGTAATTTTCTGGGGCATATCAGTGGATATCGAGAGTACCTTTATCATGCCAAAGCGATGTTTCCGAATAATATATAATAAATATGGTAAGGAATCCTTCAGAGATACTTTACTATCTATAGATCACCTTTATGTTCAAAAATGTCAAAAGCGATATATCTTGCGAGATATCGTAAGCTGTTTTAATTGAGATTATTCCTAGTTTTATTTAATCGAAATCGGTTCAGTAGTTTAGATTTAGTACGAGGTGTTTGCTCGGCAACTGTCGGTAGTAAATATACATCTTTGACCTGCGATATCTCGCAAGATATACCGCTTTCAACATTTATGAACATAAACTGATCGATAAGTAGTTTAGTCTCCTATCGATTGGCACAATTTTTATGAGAGGACGCAAAATCGTTATTTTTTCAAAATGGCTACAGATGATTGGTGATTTTCTCCATAGTAAATGTACAATGCTCTTGAAAAACAAACTAAAAACGTAAGTTAATCTAAATCTTTCTACAACTTAAAATAATACTTTGACAAATAAACATCTACTCAACATAGGAGTACGAAATAGGTATTCCGGTGTTTTGTTAATTCCTGGATATTAGCTACACATGAAATAATGAAAAAAAATACTTACATGTTTAAGTTTATAAATAAAGTTAAATTTAACTAAATAAGTCAACTGTTTATATGTCATTGGAGTGTAAACATACCATTACATTACTATTGTACATATATCCGAAATGGATAAACGAGCCATAGGCTACGTTGTTACCATAGAATACTTACTTAGTTACGTACAAACGTTAGTAATGATCAAAATACCTCATAAATCGATTAAAATCATAAAGAAAATATTTAGGGCGGCTTGCATCAAATTCTTAAACGCGCCTCATAAAAAAAAACAATTAACATCATTCTTAAACATGTTTGTTTATGTTTTAGGTTAAATTAAAAACAAAAGAAAGTTGTATTAAAACTTAATTAATTTACTTAATTCACTAATGACTTATTCAATGACTATTCATTCAGAATAAGTTCTTAGAAACATTACAGATCATTCTATTAATAAATTAGGTGTCAAATTAAATTACTAAATGCCGTATAGGCAAATCTTGGCTCATATTCCTATAGAATAGTCCACTCATGCCCGATATTGGATTGAAATATCTTCGCAAGACTTCTCTCACTTCGGCCACAGTAATAGCTGGTACACCTTCAAATCCAGACTTAATATAAACCGAATTTGTTAACCCAACAGGATTGCAGAAGTAACCACCTTCAAACTTGCTAAATGGGTCACCATACTTCTTCTTTGCATCTTGTCTTATAAAAAATACAGCATCGACAATTTCAGCCACTGTTTCGTAAGCCACAAAACACAAAACCTCCAGAGCGGAGACAGTTATTTTCAGTTCTTTTGTTGGATTGACCCAACTCTCCAATTTCATATATCCTCGGCTTTGGCCGTAATTAACTCTAAAAGAACTGCATCTAGCTTTATGATATGCTTCATACTTCTCGAATGACATTGACTCAGTGATTTTGGCAGCCCGCACCTTCCTCAAATAGTCAATGACGTCAAATTTAATATGTGCCACTTCATTTGCTTCGTCAAATTCTTCAATTACATCTATATGTGTCCGTCGCTTTTTAATAGTAGGATCTTTCTCATCTTCTATACTAATTCCAGTCATCAAAGGTTCTGTGGTAGTACTGACAGCTTGACGGCTCTTATCGATATGGTCTAATTTTATTTGGTAATCATGGAGTCTTTTCAGCTTCATTTTGTTTTTCCTCATGAGGTATATTATATCATAATTCGATATAGCTTTTGCACATCTCATGGTGGAATAGTGCATTGCTTCTTGGAGCATACTCCTCAGTTGCTGTAACACTATGCTTTCCACAAGGACCACAGTTGCGGCATTTGGATTCGGATTGTCCCCGAAACCGTGCATCATATTGGATATTTCCTTTTGAAAATTGATATTATCCCCGGTAGCGTCTATTGTAAAGTATGAAACCATTTTTCTATACAAACCAATGAATAGAAATATTCAATAAAATATAAATAAATAAACCAGAAAACGAAAACAGTAAGAAATAACCCCAAAAACGGAATCCACAACAACGTCAAGCACAACCAACAAACAAAACAAACCACAGATGATAAAAAAGAAAAGAAACTCGTACAGCCATGTCTTCACTCATGCATTAGTCGTAAGGCACCTTTTACACGGGGCTAATGGGCGATTTTCTAACAGCTACTTTCAAAACGTAAAAGGTACAACGAGCCTCGTTAGATAGCGTTACTGAGAATTCTCAACTCAAGTGTTAAATTGGATGACCGAAGTTATTTAGAAAAATTGTACATGAAAAGATAAATTAATTTTAGTATCTTTTCCGACAAAAATGTGTAAAAATAGTATTTTATTAAAAATTTAGAGTCTCAGTAATTTATTTCAAAGAGTCGTCGTGTCTATTACATTATTTGAAGTATTCTTACTTTGTTATCGGTCCCCGGAAAACACTAAGCATGTTCAATAAGAATAAAAGTTTTTTCAATATTTTTTTCTTTTTTGCGGCAAAAGTAGCAACAATACCGTTATTATACTTGTTTGTCGTTCTAAATCTTTTCTTTCTTTAAAGGTTCGCTCGGTAGACAATGTCAAGCGACTTGGGTAATCATTACCTTGGGTAATCATTATCATAAAATTGATTGAAATTAACAAGTAAGCAACCCTTATAAATAATCCGTCTGTCTACAACAAAATTATTGTCTCCTCGATCGACTCCATGCTGAGATACAGGGCTGTGCGTCTCACTATGAATCAACAAGCATAGAGTAACTTAATACAACAAGAGCGGTGGTTGCGAGAGGATGTCCCCAAGGAGCGGTCCTATCCCCGCTCTTATGGAACATAGTGGTCAACGGGCTTATTAGCCGCTTAAACGACCACAACTTTTATATAGTAGGCTATGCTGATGACATAGCAATACTAATTAGCGGACCCTTTGAAAACATTCTGTGTGATCTCATGAGGTCTGCTTTAAGAATCGTTGAAGACTGGTGTCATGAACAGGAACTCTCCGTGAACCCAACCAAAACAGAAATGGTTATGTTCACGCACAAGAGGAATCTGGGGGAACTCAGATTACCCAAACTGTTCGACACGACCCTATCCCTAACTAACGAAGTCAAATACCTCGGGGTTACATTTGACAGCAAATTGTTATGGAACAAACACTTGAATCACAAGTTGGCCAAAGCTAGCATCTCTCTATGGCAATGTAACAGACTCCTGGGCAAGACCTGGGGTATCTCCCCTAAAATCGCCAGGTGGCTGTACACTGCAGTAGTGAGATCATTTGTAACATATGGGGCAATCGCCTGGTGGACTAGAACCAAGCTGGCCACGTCAATTAACAAGTTACAGTTATTCCAGAGGATGGCCTCTTCCGCCATTACTGGCTGCATGCGCTCAACACCATCAGCAGCCCTTGAAGTACTACTGGGACTGCCACCGCTTGACCTGCATATACAGCAGGAGGCAATGATGGCTACACTCAGACTCAAGGTATCAAACCTCTGGTGCAACAAACTTGGCTCTCACCATACTTTGTGGGAAACAATGGTGGCAAACAACCCATTGTTTGAGGCCAAGTGTGACAAAACTCCGAAGCAGTTCACATTTGGCAAAAGATACCAAATCCAAACTGCTGAGACGGAGACAGACTGGTCTGGGATACGAGAAGTCCGAATATACACGGATAGATCAAAGACCGACCAAGGCACTGGAGCGGGAATCTTCTCGCTAGATCTGAACTTCAGATCATCACTAACATTAGGAGAGCATAGTACTATCTTTCAGTGCGAATGTGTTGCGATTACACAGGCCGCTCGGCTAGTGCAGCGCCTTGGCGTACGCGACCAAGGCGTCAGAATACTAACAGATAGCATGTCCGTACTGAAAGCTCTAATGGGCAACAGCATTAACAGTCCCTTGATCCTGGAGTGTCTCCATGCACTAGAGGACATCTTCTCGGTGAACAGGGTCACTCTACAATGGATTAAGGGTCATAGCAACTCAATGGGCAACGATGCTGCCGATGAGCTGGCAAGGATGAGGACTGCCGGTCCCGCCCCGTTTCTACCCCTTTCTTTCAACACACTACGCTCGTGGGTGAGCAAACACACTAATGACCAGCACAACAAGCGCTGGGAAAACACACCCGGATGCAGGCAGTCTAAGTTAGTGGTGAGCGAAAGATCACCTAAGCCAACTAAAAGACTACTGTAACTAAAACGAAGAGAAATTAAGACAGTAGTTGGTACAATTACAGGGCACCTCCCCCTGAACAAACTACTGCATACCATCGGAGCTACATACAGCCCCCTGTGCAGGGAATGTTTAGTAGCTGAGGAAACGACAGCTCACGTGGTCCTGGAGTGTGAAGAGCTAAAGGACTACAGAGCCAAAGCCTCAATAGGAACAGGGTCCTTTCGAGAGGTCTGTGAACGTCCCAAGAGACTAATAGACTTCTGGAAGGAGCTGGGCTGGCTACAATAGCCGGCTCTCAGTCACGTATAAAGGACCGAACTTGAGTCCAAGTACGGAAAATGGGAGCCCCCAACCTATACCTATAGTGGAAAACCTTAAGGTTTCTTTAGAGAACCCTGGTTAATCGTCATGTCGGTACTGAAGGCATTGAAAAGGACAACATAAACTCTGTCTTGATCCTGGAGCGCCACCAGGCTCTGGAGGGTCTTTAGTTATTTATTGAAACTGAATGCACAAAAAATTACAGAGGCAAACTTACAGCTAAAATAGCCTTATCTATCAGTCAACCGGAATAATCTAAGCCTAAGAAAGGTAGGAAAAAATTCCCTAACAAACACGGTCACGATGTAATGGATCGAAGATTACAGCAATTCGATTTGGAACGATGCCGCCGACGAGCTAGCAAAATAGGGATCAGGAATTAAAGCTGCCCGTCCTGCTCTATTCTAACCCCAATCCAACACACTGCGCCCATGGGCGAGCAAATTCACAAATGACCAGTGGTAGCCTAACAATCTCCAAAACTAACCAATAGACTGCTAGATCTCAAACGGAAGGACATCTGAGGGCCTATCGGCTATCTCAGTGGACAACTGAATTTGACATAAAAAAATCTGACACTACTCTAATTTGGTACTAATTTGGTAGACGCTATTGCCAGTTTTCAACGTAGATGACGTGGTGTAGAATTATCTAGTGTCAAATACAGTTGTCAACTGAGTTAGCCAATAGCCCCGCAGAACAGTAGTTAGTACAATTACAGCTTATGTGATTCTAGAGTATGAGGGACTAAAATACGACCACAAGGCAAAAGTCGTATTAAGAACGGGATCCCTACGAGGGATCTGCGAACGTCCGAAGGGACTGCTGGATTTTTGGAAGGAGCTGCGCTGGCTAAATACGTACGCCTTAAATCAAAGAAATTGGAATGTTGCGACCTTCTTGCCAGTCTATAGAGACAGCTTTTTCATACAAAAAATGCGTGCAAGGTCAGAGACAAAAAATAATTGAATCTCCTTAAGTTTTTGTCAGCATCAAATAAATGGGATGTTCACTCTGTCGATATATTCTTTTGATATGTTATATTAAGCAATATTATCGATATCGATATGCTTAACAAAAATATTCCTAAGACATCATCACCTTATGTAGCTTTTTACATTACATTATGTTGTAATGTAAAAATAAAATGTTTTAACATTACGTAGGAATGTATGTCATTTCAATAATGCTCTCGGGATCCCGCCAGGTTCACCCACACGCTTGATACGAGTATTTGCCGATTTTTAAAAACTTCAGCAATTACTTTTTATATTTATATTTAAAACCAATATAATATTCATCCATAAAGTAGGGTGAGGTGTTGAACAGTGACCCACAAAAAAGTTAAACAATCATAACTCATAAATTTCTCAATATTGTGAAATGTTTATTAGTCTAGTCATTGCGTAATATATCTGACTCTCACTTTGTATGTAAGTCAATGGAAAAAGATTTATAGAAAAAGTCATAATGCTGATTTTTTGAAAGATGGGAAATGACTCATTGTGTCCACCTCATGGCACACATTGAACCAGGGGGTTGGTCTACAGCAAACCGGGGAGTACACAGTGAACCCGACAAATGAGATCACTGTTATTAACTTTTCCTCTTTATAGTAATTAGCATAGTAGATAGATTAGATAATAATACATTCTTTATAAATATGTAAGCAATTAGTTTTATTTACTAAAATAAATGTGAAGACTATAAATCAAAATTATTCAATAACAACATTATTTAACCTATTTTCTAATAACAGTCATTGATGATATTTTTTAAAGTTGTATAATAATAAATAATCAAATAGCTATACTAGAGGTCTTGAGATCTATAATAAGAACGAATCGCTTAAAAAAAAAAAAAACTCTGTATGGCATCTTATGCCAAGTTTTTTATCGTTTATTCGTCATTCAAAAAAATCATAACAAACAATTTGATTTCTGGAGGTATGTTTATTTTCGTTAGTTATAAAATTATTATTAAATACAGAACAAAGAATAAAAAAGGAAGTGCGGAAGATAATTTTCAGCATGATTAATAATTTAGACAAAAGTTCAAGCTAATAGTGACCAAATAACTGAATGTTTACAAGAAGGACTGAGAAGGAGTAACAAGGACAGATTTACCCCAGATTATTGCTATATCCACACTTTATAATTTTACTACTGTCAGTCAATAAGGACTCACCGTGGTCCTATTATATTTTAGGCGTCTACCACCACTGTCTACTGGTAGACTACAACTATAAAAATTTATGTAGAAAAAGGAAAGTGACGGAGTAGAGATTCGATCCACTGTAATTATCTGCAAAATCCTGGATCAAGGGCCAAGGCGAACCCTGAGCCCTCATACTAAGATTATTATTATTATTATAATAAAAGTTAATTACCGCAACTAGCATAGACGGAATAGCATTATGTTGTAATTGCGTATATGGAAACATTCCGGTGGAAAATGTTGTAAGCAAATTTTGTTATAATTATTAGGAATCCAGGTGTTCGGTCTTTCCGTCGCTTCAATCCATTTACGTTTAAGCTAAACTAAGTTTAAGCTTAAACGTTTAAGTTAAGCTTCGTCAGGAAAGCTAAAGAAAAAAATTATATGAAAATAAAAGTTTGCAAGACGCGCCCCACTACTTAGTTGATTTCGATGTGTGAGTGCAAATATTGATAACGACACTTCATCTGTGTGGGAGCCAATGAACGACGCGTGCTCCTACGTTTGAATTTCACCGGCAACTGCATTTGTATATGTATTGCGTCCATATTTTAAACTTAATTACTTCATTTTAGATTAGACGAGGTCTACGGATAAGTACTTACCCGTGGTAAGAAACACCGCAGTTGTGTTTATTGGCTACGTTACTGTTGTTCTGGTAAAATAATATTGCACACATCGGCATTTTTCTGCGTTCACAAACAATGTTAAGTAATCTAAAATAATAAAAATTAAATGAACTTACGAATTTTAAAGCTCAATTATTCATATTAGCCTCCATTATTCCACTGTTGCGCAAAGGGCTTTACCAATTTTTCCACTCCTCGTGATCAATAGGTATTTTCTGTTTTGTCTGTTTCTCGCACGTTTGACCAAGCAATAACTTTATATATTTTTATGGATTAAGTAGGTAATTATGAATTATCATTGTTTCTACAGTACATATTACTGAGCACGGCGTATTAATTCAATCAGAAAATTACTAATACTTTGAGATATTTCGAAAAAGCTCATAATACAAGAATCTTTAACACACATTTATTTCACATATTATACACATTCTACAGTCGATAATCAACTAGTTTTAATATACATAAATGGTAGTGGTCCAAAGCACTTCACTAATTTAATAAAATAACAAAGCCTATTACACAAAATATAAAAATATTTTACCAATGAATAAATTGAAATTGTTTGTGTATAATTGCGTCTGACAAGTAAATTAATTGTCAAACTGACGGGTTGCATGCATTTTACACTTCAGGGCCGCTCTTTTATAACCATGAAGGTCGCTAACATTCCAATCTTTTTGCCTTAAATACAAGCTAATAAGGAGCTCAATAACCTAAACCTAACTTACATAACTGGAAGAAGGATCAATACAACTTTTTTTAAAACTAATTAAATACTAAATCAAACTAAATCACTTATATATTATATATTATATACGCTCGCACAGAGCGTAGCTAGAATTAGAACGATAACTTGGTTGGTTTCCCAACCAAGTAACTTATGCCAAGTTTTTTAACGTCCCTGCTATTAGCCTCGTGTAAATAGGCCTTTACTGTTAGTACAAGGCATTTATATAAGTAAAACGAAACGTAGCCACTATTCATGGTCTTCGGTGGCTACTATGACAGCTATTGTCAATGACGTCTCATATGACATTTATTTGTTGATATAAAATCAGCTGATTTTGTTCTTGCTGTGCAGCTGTGAATTTTTTATTTTAGGTTCATTAGTCATGACCTCAGTGAAATTATCATCGCCGACTTGATGATAAATTGCGTCGTTTTTTTATTATTTTTGTTGAGCGTTCCTGTTATTTTTTCCCGAAATTATGAGTTTCAAAATTTTATTTACTAAACGTTTAATCAAGGACGTTTTTCGCCATCAAGAAAGATACGCATCGTGTTGGTCGTGTGGAAATGACTTGAAGTCCATGGTCTCTAATTTGTTTTGCTCAAGCTGCAATGCACTGCAAACACCTGACAAAGAGAAGAATTATTTTAATATATTGGGAGTAAAGGAGACCTATGACGTGGACGAGACTGAGCTAACGCAAAAGTATAAAAACTTGCAGAGATATTTACATCCGGATAAATATGCTACTCGGTAAGATAATAATGAATGCTTAACCTTAATTTCTAAGTAAACAAATTAATTAATGTTTTTTCCTATTACAATAACACTTATTATTTCTAGGAACAGTATTTAGACATTTCAGGTTGTTCTAGACCTGCTTCAAGCTTCTAACATGTAAAAATTTTGACTGCACTCACTTTCCAGCCATTTCTGTCATGGTTTGGTGAGGAGTATACTCTTTATTCATAAAATAAGTTTCGATTGGTGGCGGTGACTGTTAGGTGGTGAACGCTGCTCTGGGTCATGCCTGTTGGAGAGGTTGTTCATCGTCATTCAGCGTCTGCTAGTGTCATGGGCACCTTAGCACCGGAAATGGCAAAGAGTGGGTTATGCACCTAGTTTAAGTTTTATTATGAAGTTATATGGATATGTAGTTTTAAGTTTCATTTAGGTACTTCAGAGAATAGTTGTCATGTGTCTTGTTTGATTGCTGGTCTGGCCAAATTTGATGTTTATCAGCCTTAACAAAGTCAGTTCTAGAAGAGTGATCAGTCCTGTTTTCTATTTTATAACCTGGCAACCTTATGCACATCCAATTTCCAACTTAATTTACTTAATTAGGTACCTACATCATAGGTGTCAACATCTCTAGTGAGGTCCAGTTTTGCAGTTATTTGGAAGAAAAGGTCAAGCTCGCATCTAAAAAGGGTTGTGCTTAACAGATCTAAGTGATTCTTCACACCGGGCAACGACTTCTCCTATATAAGGCTCAAGTCAGACCCTGTTTGGAGTATTTCTCCCATCCTTGGCAGAGGGTCACCGTCATATCAGCTTGGTCCTTGTGATTTGTATCAGGTGATCCAATAACGTGCTGTGAGAATTGTTGATGGTACCATGTTCACAAGTAGTATTGAGCTGCTAAATAAATAATAAATTGTACAATTGTTGACTGGTGCTTTGTCCTTTTATTGTTAGTAATGCAAGTAATTATTTATTATTTCAGGGATAAGAAGGAGCTGGAAATATCCGAGAAATATTCTTCCCTTGTCAATGAAGCATACAAAACATTACAGCAACCACTCTCTAGAGGTAAAGTAGACAAATATAAAGTAGATAAATTTAACTTAATCTGTCACTGAACATTGCTTGATAGTTCAAGCAGCTATTGTAAGTTTACCTAAGCACATCATAAGTCTAAAAAGTAAAGCGATTTTGGAAATTATAACATTGATCTAAATCGATTGAAAAATGAAAAGTCCGTTGGTATACATCAGGGATGGCCAAGAGGTCGACAAGTAGAAGGCGATTTAAGTAGCCCTCGAGAATTAATGAAAATAAATAGAAAATTATTTTAAATTAGGACAATAAAGCCCACTGCTAAGGGTTGTACATACAAGCGGTAAATACTTGATTCTCTTCTCTTACTCTTTCTTTTCCACTTCACACTGTCTTGGGCATCTTGGCGTCGCAAGCCGTTAGCTCCCAAATCCGTGTCGGCGCCATCAATGTATCGTGTCTTGAGCCTTCTACATCTTTCCTCATAGCAGCAGGTTTAGAAACCTTTTTCTGACATATCCCAAGGGCATACACAACACGTGACCAATCAGAAATGAACTATAGCCGACCGCAATAATTATTTGTGACTACTAGTAGACCTCATAGGTAAAAGTTTGGCCACCCCTGGCATACAATTTAGTAGGTAAAAGATGGACGTCTTTATTATTCAAATCAGATTGCTTACTTGTTGATTTCAATCAATTTTCTAATTTCCAAAGTTGCTTTACCTTTTACACAGGGTCTAAGAGGTGTTGCCCATAACTGTATTAGGTACCACGGAGTTTGTCAGCCAAACTAACATGCCAGAACTAAGAAAAAATTTATTCATTGGTAATACCTATTACCTATTTCATTTTGGTACCTATATTAATAAATTGAGAGGTATAGGTAAACTTGCAGTGGACGCAGTGAACATATGAACATTATAATACAAATGTAATGGTTAATATTAAAGTAAAATCACAATTAGGAAAAGGAATGTAATATTGTTAAACACAGTAAACAGTGAAAGTGACAAGAAATTTATTCATATTGATACCTGATATTATAAGTTCTATTAAGTACTTATAATTAATAAACTAACAAATCATTTCTTATTTTATAAAGGAATCTACTTACTGAAATTGCGAGGGAAGGAGATTCCAGAAAAAACTGAGTTAGACCAGCAGTTTCTAATGCAAATTATGGAAAAGAACGAAGAGGTTGAAAATGCTGAAACTGAAGCACAAATCCTATACCTTGATAAGGAGAACAAAACAAAGTTGAAAGAATTGCAAACACTACTATCTCAAGCATTTTTTGATGGCGACATGAAAAGAACAACTAAACTATTGAGTATCCTCAAGTATTATACAAGTATTGATAATCAAATACAAGAATCAATTCGTAAGAAAGTTATAATACGGTAGTAAAGTACGGTAAATAATAAAGATCAACATAGAGCTGTGTTACATTGTTGAAATTGTTATTGTTTTTAGTCCTGTAAGAATATTCCTGTTGTAGATAGTCTTAAATTATACTCATTAAATGCTTTACTCAAAGACTTGTTTCTTAGAACATTGCCCTACACTCCGAGGTTTTTGGAGCTGATTTATAACAGATGAATGATATTATTTATGGAAAGGATATTACTTCGTTATATCGTTCGTTCGTCGTTTGGCCGTGTGGTGTCCGGCAGAGTAGAATAGCACCAACCCCTTACACTCGTGGGTGTCGTACAAGGCGACTAATGTTTTCGAGGCAAAAGATCAAGAGTCTCCGTAGTCTGGAAAATGGGCAGCAGCATTTTCCATTGTTATATTTAAACACTGCGATCACCAACCCGCCTGCCAAGCGTGGAGATTACGGCAATAACCTCCCCTTTCGTGGGAGAGGCCCTAAGTCCTGCAGTGGACTGTTACGGGCTGTGATGATGATTACTTCGTTAGGGTGATTATTACATCGAAATGGACATGTACCTTAACATGTCGCCGATGTCAAACCATAGCCGTACTTGTTCCCGATTACCGTAGTTGTTCACCAGGGTTCAGTCCTGAGTCCTTGATGAGCAGTCATCTGTGATCCTACAATCCCGATCAAGCTCAGGAGGTAACAGTATAATTATTAAGCCTATAGCCCAAGAAGCGATTGCAATCAATCGCCGTTGGCTCTCGCATCCGAGTCAGCGATATCAATATATCGCTGACTCGGGTGCGAGAGCCAACGGCTAACGACACGAGGATGCCGAAGACCGGGCGAAGTAGAGAAGAATGAGTAGGAAAGCGGAGCCTGGCAGAGGCTGGGATAAGTGCTAGAACGATGATGATGAATGCTGACCCTGACGAAGCACGTCCGCGGAAATCTACACTATCGAAATCTTAGATAGAAATTGAACTGCTGTTGTGGATATGCGAACTGCGTGCACGACTTGACCAAGCACGTGACAAGTAAATACTTACATCCGTGGCAGCGGATAAGATCGGAGAGCTCGCCTGCGCTGGTTAAGCCTAGGGTTGCGTAAGTCCCAGGGATACCTACTTGGGAAATAAATGCCTAAATCCGCCGGTATCAGTTTGGAGGCCAAGAAAGTATGAAGTTTTTATAACATCGGCGATTTATACATTTAGGTCGGAGGAATCAAAATGTAAAACCGCAGGTGCGTTGTCACTGTGAGGACTAAGATGAAATACCTCATTTTATGTAATTGTGCTGGCTATCTTATCCTTCAAACCGGAACACAACAATGTAACTATTGTTGCTTGGCGGCAGAAATAGATAAGGCGATGGTACTTACTAAGGCGGGCTCCTCAAGTTTGACAGAGTCCTACCACCAGAAGAAATGATGGTTGTTGATGATGATGTGAATTTATAATGTGGATACTAAGCTAAACTGTATCCTTGGTAAGCAATTCATTATTATTAGATAACTTTCAGTAGTACTTTGTTGACACAGGAAATACCGACTCATTCACTGTAATAATGGATACCTACGACGTAATCACAGTTCGTAAGCTGTAATTTTGTTCATGTTAATTCGAAAATAATTGGAAGCATTAGGTATAATTTATAAATTGATCAAACTATTAAATTCGAATCAGGAGTTACCTATACTTGTTGTGAGTTAACAAAATAAAATTGTGTGGTTCTATCGAACAAACCAGATGTTAGAAATAGGAAATTTCATATTCAGGTCTACGGAAATCCTATGCGATCTGCTATTAAATTAATTGTCTTTCACTACAAGCATAAGGACTCTTGGTCCCTTGGACCCTTGGTCCCCTGGTCACAACACCTGGCCAGGAGGGTAATTGCAAATATCGTTGCCTAATGGCGGAAAGGGGCTGTTGGAATGAGGTCGTGCAACTGCTTCGCACACTCGGAAATGCAACTGTAGAAGACGACAGTCGCGCAACTCTACGCCGGTGCTCGAGGCACTTCAGCTTAGGTTTAATCAATTTCGGGTCACAAATTCTCCTCTTCACGTTTTTACATCGAATCCAAAGCGACCAGTTGGTATTTGGTTGATCCATCCCAGATGGCATATAATATTGTGGTGTTTTGGCGGTCACTACCATCTCACCCGTATCACTCGTTGGCGGCAAGCCGATAGAGTCTCGCGTCCGTCGTCCGTCTGTCAGCAGGGAACCAGAGCAGGTGAAGTTGGCTTAGGCCAATTAAATGATGGCTCGTGTCTTAAACACAAAAGTATACATAGATAAAGTAGGTCTCCGATTCAAGAGAAATCGATGGCAGACTGCTCCGGTGAAGGTAAGTTTTAATCGGCTACTTATAGGTTAAATGTAGTCCATATAATACTTTGCAATCGATACACTAATCTCTAGATTTAGAATCTATTTTCACCCTTAATAACTTTTAATGTCATTTAAACATGGGAACTAAACCAGACTGCCTACCATTAGTTAAATATTGAATTCCTATGGCGGTCGTAACGTGTATCTAAGGGTTTTGTACACTGAGTGCTTTGCCAGATGACCTTATCCACGTACTCGTAGGTGCTGGAAAGCTGGCGTTTGACATGTATTTATAAACTGAATATTTTGTCGGTGGCAAAAAGTTATTAACCCTGAAGAGAGCCACACGCCACAAGCGTGAACAAGTACTAAAAGCACATACTTGCATTGTTATGTTCCGGAATGAAGGATAAGGTGGCTTGATGCATCGATTACAAACCTGTCTACAGTTATGAATTATTACTACTTACTTGAAACTAGTGCTTGAATCGTTGGTGGCCTAATTGAGAGGTACCGCATTTTTTAAGTCTTACGGTAGGTAGACAAACTGTAGGTACCTAATATATAAGGTAAGATAAAACCGAAAGCAAAATTGTAGCAAGGCTTTAATCAGCATCAACCCTACAGACTAATATAAAAATACAAGAAAGAGGTGATCGACAGTTATGACATGACAATTAGCTATCTTATGACATCTGAGCTCAAGCACTGCTAACATTTTACTATCCCGCCCGCAGGTGTTACTTTGCCGGAATATAAAGTATACCTATATTATTCTGTCTTTATTGCACAAAACACATTAGAAACATAGACACAATGCAAAGTACAAGGGCGAGCTTATCCCTTAAAGGAATCTCTTCCACCCAACCTCACATTACCCTACCCAAGTACCCTATGACATCCCAAGTACCATATCGCATTCTGTCTGACGGAGAGTGATGGGCCACAAGTACGCGATCAAGTTGAGCATGGCCTGAGTATGGATATTCCACCCATTATGGAACCCACCAAGTGTGCCCTCAACTTTATGAAATTAAAATGTATGATTTCTTTGCTTACCGCGGCCGAGGTTGTCACTGCAGCAGAAGCAATTGAGTCTTTAATCTGTGAACATGATGTCAAGTGTGATTTATTAGGCCCTAAAACTTCATTTTTTTATTTATACTAATAGAGGAAGTGAAACACTTTAGGTAAATAAGTATTACAGTAATATATCAGCCTCAAATATTGGGGCAAGGATGAGTACTTAGGGCTTAATGTATTCTGTGCCTAAGGGACAGCTAATTCGCTTTCTTTCAGCCAAATTATGTTGTCTAACAATGCACCAATGAATGGGTAGATTAGAGCCTGTGTAATATGTGGTTGCAATGGCAAAGGATTTTTTCTTAAGGTGGCATGGCCTTGTATTGTAGGTATTCTACGCGCGTAATCAGAATTGGACAGAACCTCGTCGAAGTAAGCCGGCCGTTTTGGTTCAACCTTTATAATGCGTACGGCTAAGGAATGGAATACGTTGTCTACGAGTTTGATTCCTGATCATTAAGGGAAGAGTAAATAGGCTGTTGCTAGACAGGCATGCTCCGTCTTTGGCCGCATTGTCATTTACCACCGGGTGAGATGGCGGCCAAATACCTGCCTGGCTAGTCCAATAAAAAAAATACTTCGAATAGGTTCATCCATCCAAAGGTTCGTCCATCCATTCTGAATATTTCGATTTTGTTACTTCGACAGACAAGGTTCCACAGGGCGAAGCCAAATCATGTCACACCGCCTGCGCCGCGTGATCAATCCAGATTATTACAGCTAAAATACCAAAATTTCCGAGCTCGCTACGCTCGCTAATTCATACATTTTCTTTAATAAATTTGCTCCAGCTCTATTTAACCAAAAATTGAAAAAGTTCAAGTTCGCTGCGCTCGCTCATTCATGAAATTTTTACACCAATCGCGCCGCGTACTTCATTCGGATTTAAAGAGCCAATAAGTAGGTATACCAAAAAGTTCGAGCCGTCTTGTTATATTTAGGTATCATGTTCACTTCGAGTCAATTGAGACAAAATTTTGAAAGTCCATTTTCAGTTTCTTTTATTACGATTACATATTTTGAGGGGGATCGATATTTATATGTTTTGATCTTGAACCCAAAAATCAAGCATGCAAGGTTCTATCTTATTCTGATTACGCAGGGATCATTATTTGGTGGTGGTTAAATCGTTGGTGTCTACTTCCTAAATAGATTTTAAATTTGTAAAGAATTGTTTGTTTTAGAATTTGTTCGTTGTGTTTGTTTGGGTGGATGTTTGCTACTCTTTCACGTAAAAACTACTGAACGGATTTTCATAAAATTTTGCAACGTTATAGCATACCTACCTATATCCCAGATGAGCACACAATCTAGAACTCAACCCAAAATGCAAGTGCCCGTAGGAATATAACAATCCTAAAACCGAATTTGAGGTCGCGTGCAAAAGCTGTACGTAAAGCGTGCAATTATCGCAAGTTCTAATAATGGAGTACTACGTAATTATTAGCAGGTTATAATTGATTGTATGACCTAGCTTTGTCAGTATATCGATTGATGCTAAGTATATCGACAGCAGTTTGAACTTGATTCGTTTGTCTTCCTGTCGTTGTAAAATAATTTGTTTCATTTTCATAATAAGCGCTTAACTGTTTCTCAACCTGAAAAGAAGGATTACTTATATACTTGCTTTTTTTATTTAGGAAAACGAACAAAATTCATTATCTTTCTAAGTGCACCCTACTACAGGTTACTACGACAACAAATATAGACAACATCGTTTAACATTAGGTTAAGTACCTTAAATATATTTTTTGGAAAAACTATGTTATGTAATATGTAGGAAATATAAACAACGTGGACGGATGTTTATATCTGTGTGTTTATTTACTCTATAGTGAAATGAAACGATTTCTATGTTGTTTCTTAACATAAAAGCCAGTCTAGTCGATATGGCTGTGGTTTTACTTCATTAAAACAGGTTTAGGATATATTTGAAAATCAAAGTTCAAAATTCAAATACTTTTATTCAATTTAGGTTTTTACAAACACTTATGAACGTCATACCAATAGGTAATATTAGATAAATAGTGTAATTTTTTATTAATTTAATTAATAATTTATTATTAATTAGTGTGAGTACCTATACCTAGGTTAGTCACTTAGAGTCATTAGGATTTGTATAATATTTGAAAAGCGTAGATTATTCCTTCTATGTTTTGATTTATTTTAGGTCTAACCAGGTATTCTTATTCCAAGAATATTACATCAGAAACATGGGTGAAAACGAGAAACGGTCCAATGATGCAGTACACTGGTACATGAGCGAGCTTTCGTCTAGGGTCGTGGCGGAATCAGGGATTCCCAGTGACAGGTTCCATCTCGGAAAGTTGTTGATACAATCTCTGAAGGATCGACCGGATTTCGTACTGCAGGTATATTGAAGTGTGCAGATTGATAAGTGAGAGTTTACGGTGACGATAATAGCTGATAAGAGAAATACGGCATGGCGGGGTAAAAAATCATCTTGGCGTTAATGTCCCAGTTGTGCTTATGCGCACGATGATCCAGGATTTAGCAAAGAGAGGTAGGGCATAGCGGGGTATCTCGTTCGAATTGGAGCCGCCCGACTGGGGAAGTACCTCCACCTTTCAGAATATCGCAGCTAAATAATACTCTTTTAAATAGTATTGTGTTTCTGCCGATGAGTAAGGTTTCCAGTGCTCCATGGGGTGGAGATTTGGGGAACCGTGGCTTTGGCAGTGGAGTGGCATTTGCTTTTTGCTGCCAGAGCAACGTGTTATAGAGGTGGCCAACGCATTAG
Source organism: Blastobasis lacticolella (assembly GCA_905147135.1). Classification (NCBI taxonomy): domain Eukaryota; kingdom Metazoa; phylum Arthropoda; class Insecta; order Lepidoptera; family Blastobasidae; genus Blastobasis; species Blastobasis lacticolella. Next base: position 8,518,104 of record LR990056.1, read on the forward strand.
CGATACTCTTGGTGTTGCTAATGTCTATAGGCAGTGGTGACCACTTTCCATCAGGTGGTCCGCTTGCCTGTTTGCCTACCGTATGACATAAAGGATAAAGAAATTAGGTAATTATAGTGGGGCGACTGCCATTTGACCTTTGTAATCTTGTTAACAGGGAACCTGACCCGATTGGATTATAGTCACATATTCAGTCACCTCAATGTCCAGGTTTCATCACGAGCTTTTCCCTCACCGTAAGAACATCGGTTAGTGATAAACTAATATACATTATTACTCAGGAAAGACTCAGTGCTACATGGCGGAAGTGGGATACGAACCCGGAACCTCTCCCTTACAAGTCAGACCCCTTAACCACTAGGCCACCGACGCTCCATAGCGTGGTATCTCTCGAGCTATCTTTGGAATTGAAGCTGTTCGATTGAGGAAGTATATATAACCTTACAGAATACCGCAACCAAATAATACTATTTTTAAATAGTATTACGTTTCTGTTGCTGAGTAAGGTCTCCAATACTCCATGGGGTGGGGATTTGGGGAACCGTGGCTTTACCAGTGGAGCGGCGTTTGCTTTTAAGATAACATAATCTGTTCAGACTGACTTGTCTTATTTGGTTATGAATATTGTGTATTTAAATGGATAATTTGCAGCAGTATTCGTTGAAATTCACATTCTATGCGTTTTTTATATCATTCAAGACATATCTATACACAATGTACGTAGCGTCATAGATACGGCAAGTCGTAATTTTGGATATTGTTGCACCACATAAGACAAGTCAGTCTGGACTCATGTTACATCACGTCCTCAACCCATAACAGCAAGTATCCTGTGGTAACAGTCCACTTCTGGACTTGTGCCTCCTCCACATGAGTGTAGTGTAGTTGCGTCTGTCCTCGGTGAGGATGGCATTGCCACAATCTCTACGCTTCGCACAAGTGTTGGAGATCGCACTTTCCAGTGTGGAAAATATGAGTATTCATGTTTTCTTTTAGTTTACGGAATAAACTAAGTTTGCCTAATACCAATCACCACAAGGCATATTAGACTGTAGATTTCAATTAGATTAATAACATTCGCAGATCGACGGAGCAACTGACGAGTCGGAAACTAATGACGAGGCTCTGGAAAGGGTAGTGAAATGTGCGACCAGCTTCAGGAATCTAGGCCTAGAGGTTGGTGACGTCATTGTGCTTATGGCACCGAGCCACTTGGACTTGGCTATCCCATTTTACGCGGCTCTCTGCCTTGGAATCATCATTGCTCCAGTCGACAGGACACTAACTGTTTGTAAGTAGTTTATTCATTTTACTAGCCTACACTACCTTACCCTACTTTACATCTACCCTACACCTCCCCTAAACCTACTTTACCCCTACCTACCCTTTTTGTTTTGCTTCCTCCTCCTTCCTCTTGAATCACTCTATCTATTGATATAAAACCGCGTTAAAATCCATTCCGTAACTTAAAATATCTAAGCGTGCATAATACAGATGGCGGGAATCGACTTTATTTTATACTATACAGGGTGTTACATAATATATGTATAAAGCCGTGAACTGGATGGAGTGTTAAACATAATAAAACGATAGGTACAATTATTTCTGTCGTACGTGAATTTTTTTTATATAACATATGTATGAAGCCGTGAACCGTATAGAGTGCTAAATGTATGAAAACGATAGGTACAAAAATTCCACGTACAACAGAAATAATTGTACCTATCGTTTTATTATGTTTAACACTCTAACCAGTTCACGGCTTTATACATATATTATGTAACACCCTGTATATAGATTTGTAGGAGATTCAGAGAGGCGCCCGAAACGCCCAATTTGCGGCAGCCTTCACGTCCGTGACATTGAAGATAAGATGCAAGAGTGCCATAGTCGATGGCTACGTCTTGTTCAGATCGGCAAATTAAGTAATGTCTATGTTAATTTTTCTTTTTTGTGATTTTGTGTGCAATAAAGATTATATCGATCTATCTATCTATGTCTAAGTAGGGAACAAATGTCTGGCCATGGCACCTCCGCCAGGCACGGGAAAAAGAGGTTGGCCTACAATATCAATAGGAATCTGAACATTCCTCCCTACTCGTCATTTCATAGCGGATTAACGCCATGGATGACTGATCATTTTCGAGTTCATCATGGGAGGACGTTGCTCAGCAGTACGAAGTTTCATTCTGATAATAATAATATGTTTGTATTACAGACGAACTACAGAACACTTTAGCAATCGACCAGCCCAAACTAATATTCTGCCAGAACGAGAAAGCGGCCGATATACAACTGGCTCTAAACGAAGTGAATTTGGAAGCCCAAATCGTAACTTTCGACAAAGGCAACGATCTTAGCAGTTTCTCTGAGTTCCTGGAAAGTTATGGCGATGGATCATCCGTGGAAGATTTCAGGTTAGAATATCTTTGTGGTTTTACAGTCGAACAAAAATAAAACTGCACCGAGAGTCTAACCACAGCGGATTGCTTCAGCCGCTAGTGTAGCCTTATATTTATTTGGCCGTATGCCTATTGTTCGAATATATGTAATTTTAGGAAGACTTACGATAACAAAAAAGGCGGCAAAACGGGAAAGTAAAGGTTTTTATTCGTCGTCGTCTGAATTCGCGTTAGCATATGCTATTCTGGAACTAAACGTTTAAATTTAAAAGCTTTCCATTTCTGTGATATGTCGACAAAGTTGCTGTAATAGGTGACATAACTAGACTATGAACTAGAATACGGACTCATGATGAAGAGGAAACGGAACGTGTCGTTGCCTCCACCTGATGAATGCAACATATACTTCATAAGGAAGCGTTTCTTTAATCAATGGGCGCTTAACATAGTACTGACATCACAACTCCGGAACGGACTCTCTTGAAACTGAAAGTGAACGTGGTGACTTATGTTTCTCGTGTAGGTAAATGTGTGTTATATTAAAAGATAAAGATATTTATTTTCAGTAAGTGTTGGTACAGTAATTGGTGTTAACAAAATTTTAATCTCGTCCCAAGAACACTTAATCCTTTCGGATATGAAAATGTTGAGTAGGTACACAAACATTCTATCTAGTGCTCCTTATTTAAAAATAGCTCATTTACAGAGTAATATGTCTTATCTATTAACCAACTTTACAGACTCATGCATTATACTATATTTTCACACACAAAGCAGGACAAATTTTACAACAGTTCGTTGTTTTTGGTACTCTAGAATTAAGAAGCTTCATCTTATTTCTCTTGGATTAGAAATTGTTTAGTTAAGTACCTAAACTTGAAACTACTTAGTCGCCTTGAAATGTGAACTTGCAATATTTCGAATAGGTCATCATCCGAGGGGCCAGTCCAGGCTTCTGCCAGTGTCCGCTTTTCCTCCATTTCGCCCGATCTTGGGCATCCATCGCGTCGTAATTTTACTTTTGTTACCTTTACTGAGAAGAAAGCGCAAAATGTCTGTCTATATTTTTATACATCTAACGGTGTCGGTTTGATTAATTTTTGAGAATCGTGTCTAATCAACGCTTTCTATTGCAATTACTTTAACATTTTTTAAATCTTAATCGGCTCTCGAAAAATCTTCCGTTCTACGGATATCTAAATCCAAATTAAAAAATTCCAATCACAGATGCGAAGACTTTGATCCAGAGGATGCGGTTCTATTCCTCATCTCAACAAGCGGCACCACGGGGCTGCCGAAAGCGGCTGCTGCTACGCACAAGAATTTTGCTATAACTGGACCATGTTGGTGGTGAGACACATTTAAAATGCTCATAAGTTATAAAGCTCTTAGAAGACCTGAGTGGTTCAGTTGGTTGATTGGTTGGTTGGCCGTGCTGCCACGCAGAGGTCGATTCCCAACCGAACAAATTTAAATGTTAAATTTAAATTTTTGATACGAGTCTGGGTTATATATAAGAAATATTTCTTTAAAAATATATAAGTACTTTATCAGTTGTCTAGCACCTACAACACAGGCTTTGCTAGATGGCGCTGTGTGAATTTTCCAAGCAAAATTTATTACTTTTTAAGTGTTATTTGTAAGATTATTTACCTTATATCATTACAGTCAACTGGATTTAATCATCCTATATATTACGGGAGGGTTCATAACCTTCACGCTTAACAGACTGGTTGGAAATCTGTCTTTTTTTGTGTAATACGGTAAACAAACAGGCAAGTGGACCACTTGACGGAAAGTGGTCACCACTGCCTTATTTAAAGGTTTCGCCTTGCGTTGCTTACCTTTAAAATCCCGGGATAGGTTGCTTTGGCAGTAAAAAGGCAAATGCCCCTCCACTGCCAAAGCCAAGGTTCCCCAAATCCGCACCCTATTTTGCACTGAAAACCTTACTCATTGGCAGGAACACAATACTATTTAAAATAGTATTCTTTATCGGTATTTCGTACTTCCCCATTCGGGCGGTACCAAGATGATGAATGAGAATTTATTTTTAGTCCTACAGGTAGATTATAATAGTAGTTTATGCAACTGTCATATAATACCTAATTATATGCAGTTGCATACACTACTTTATCTACACTCATATTTTTATGTTAAAATATCGTACCTATAATTTTCTCAACTTTGCTGGAAGTAAGCTGCGAGTCAGTTCTGTTGTATCTACGCGTCGAGGATATCAAGCGGCGGGAAATTCACTTTACTACTTTCACATTTATCTATTTATTTGCTTAAAATAAGAAAAAACATTCACAAACACAAATTACAACAATTACAAAAAATATTTTATTTAGCGGGAAAATAATTGCACAGAATATAAACAGGAAAATTTAAATTTTGAATTTGAATTTGTTAAAGACATCTATGTATTCAGCCTACGATTGACCGTGTCCGGGCGCCCGACGAGAATTTAAAAAATAGAAGTATTGCATAATGATTAAAAAGTTATTTTACGATACAGCTGTCATAAAAATAGTATGGGAAATGCTGTATCGAAAAGTAATTTTTTAAAATTTTATAGTCTGGCGTGAAAAAAGTGTACCCTTAAACGACTGTTTTCGAATATGTAATTGGAACATTACGTTATGAGTGTAGATAAAAAATATTACGTACGTACGGACACGTATTTTATCTTTTGTTACTAACTACTACATCGACTCGAATGAGCGATGATTGCGGCTAACTCATGTGGCGTGACTCTTATCTTGAGTGAAATAAAAAGGCGTCATGAGCTTCGTACTTACCTACTTATGATTTAGGGGTCGCTAAATAAACTTTACCAAACTTTCCAGGGGTCGCTTCACAAACTTTCCGACTCCGAGTCGACTAGCGATGTTGGGATCACCGCTGCAGTGGCTGACTGCGATAGAACACTTCCTGTTTTCCCCCATACTTGGTTACACCCGGCTGCAGTCCTCGGAACCACTGACACAGGAACATGCTTACCACCTTATTAACACGTACAGGGTAAGGATAACATACCTACTTGTTTATAGGTTTATGGTAGATGATCGTAGGTACCTTTTAATGGTGTTTACTTAGAGACATTTAAACATATAAGAGCGTCGATGCCCTAGTGGTTGGATACGACTCGTAAGTAAGAGGTTACCAGGTTCGATACCCAGTGCCGCCTGGTACTAATAACTATTTTCTGAGTTATTTACACGAGTTTCAAACTAACCGATGCTTTTGTCGGTGTGGGAAAACATCGTGACGAAACCTGCACATTTAGGCGACTTAATATGTAACCATGATCCAATCTGGTCAGGTTCCCCTGTTAACAGGGTCACGGAGGTGAGATGACAGTCGTTTCACTATAATCACCTGATCTTCAAAATCCTGGATTTTGAAGAGCGCGTGTGTACACCCGGGACATTGACGCCAAGATTATTACTTAGAAGCATTCACTAGAGATGCTCCAAAGGAACGTGTCCTTAAAAGAAGTTGATTGAGGTTTTATTTGTAGCCCACCTGCACAATATTGAGCCCGACCTTAATGACTACGCTGATCAAGCAGGGAGACCGCGATGTCTGCGATTTTACGTGCTTCGAGCTGATCATGCTGGGTGGAAGCGCTGTGCCTCCAGAGCTCATTAAGGATATAAAGGTAAAAATTATAATTATTTCATTGTTTACCGTGTGATTTCTGATGGCGGAGTTTTGAGCCTCTCATGAGGCATCCGAAGTGACTCACATATAGGTAGGAATATCAGTCAGTAGTATCCGGGTCCAACATCGTTTTTGGACTCGGATTAAACCAGCCGTCTCAGGCCAAAAGAGTCTGTCCCAACGATACCAAACCAAATAGTTCCTTTGTGAACATTCCACGATGTACAGACAGTAGACAATATACAGAGAACCAACGTCTCTGGTGGCCCTGGGATCCAAGCCGTCTATGAGAATGGGGTCGTCGATAATACGAACAGCCCGGCGTTGGAAGGAATCAAACGAAAGGAGTTGGAGTTGGGGTGCCAGGCCATATGCGGGAACAGTAGATACTTCAGGTACCTACGAACCTGTTGTACAGCACATGTCTGTGCCTCAGTTTAAACAAGTTCCCAAAGTTTTTTTTAAAGCCAATTTGGCTTTACCTATGACATAATCGCTGAATTGGGCTTCTATTGAATATGGCCGTTGATTCACAGGAGCTGACTCCTGCGACGGAGGTGTGCAACACGTATGGCATGAGCGAGCTGGCCGGTATCGGCTTTCACGCGGACTTTCCTCCGCCAGGATCCTGCGGGAAGCCGCTGGGATGCTTCCAATACCGAGTAAGATACGTGGTGAAATCTAACTTTGAGTATCTTTGCCATGGAATTCTATACTGCTTATTTTAGATATTTTAAGAACTAGCTAGGCATTTGACCGCCATCGCAACTGGTGGTATGTGACGGTGCGATCGAAGATGGAGCATGCCTGTTTTAGAAATAAAACAATCTTAAAAATAATACAGTTCTGATTATACTAGAAATTAATTCAATAAGTACCTACTCGTTCATCACTGATAGAATTATATTGATTTTACTGACGGCTCAATGATCATCAATTATGTGCAAGACTTTCGCTAAAGAAATAAAATTATTATTTTTTATTATTTGAGAGGCAAGAAATCCGCGGCTTTCAAAATCAAGATATCATGCTATACCAGTACATCTTGCTAATAGGTTGCTTTATTTTTACTCTTAGGAGTTTTGTGCATACAACAAAGCAGGCTTGCGACAGAAACCTTCGCCAGCTACTTGCTCCAGCTACATGCACGCACATGTACAAGCACAAACGAGTCAGCTACATACACCGTATACCTGCACTGTGCAGTAGTACATAGTACCTGCACTACTATGCACTCGTTACCGTTTTTGACATGATACATTATCTATGTATAAATCTATACATATAAAAACAAAGTCGCTTCCCTCCGTCTGTCCTTACGTATCTATGTACGCTTAGATCTTTTAAACAACGCAACGGATTTTTATGAAGTTTTCAAAAATAACTAGAGTAATTCAAGAGGAAGGTTTACACGTAAACCTGGCAAGGTAAAGTAGGTGAACGAAGTAGCACCGGGTCCACTAGTAGTACTTTATTTATAGCACAATCAAAACTGATAATTTTATACCTATTATCATTTACAACTTTCAGTTAGTTAATATAGAGACTTTGGAAGACGTCGTCGAGCCAAATGTTCAAGGAGAACTTTGGATGAAAGGCCCTGGAATATTCAAGGTAATTTTTGATCTTTCTTTACTCTTAAAAATTATACTTCGGGTCTCTGGAATGGAATGGAATATCTAATTACGTGCAGCAGATAATTACAATTATACAATTTGATCTACACTTACTCTAAAAGTGTGACAAGGACGGCACCATATCATATGCTACTGCAAAGAATTATTTTGTAGTCGTCCTTGGTTGTGTTGAGACCCTCGCATATAAGGCAGGCCGCAAAATTATTTGCTACCTAATGCGCTTAATAAATTCAGGCGTCTAAACTCAGAAGCAAAAAGAGTGAGAGCAAATCAAAGTGGAATGTATTGCTCATAGAATAAGGTTCATTTGTCTATCACTTATATTATGTAATGCGTCACTCCACTTTCCAAAAGTCGTGATACTGGGTCTAATTTTATGAGCAATATTCCACTTTGATTTGCTCTGACGCTTTTTTTCTGATTTAGGAGGCTGATTTCCATCATCATCATCATCATCATCATATCAGCTAGAAGACGCCCATCGACACGCGATCCTTACCAGGTCGTCGGTTCACCTTGTAGGAGGCCTACCCACGCTGCGTCTTCCGGTACGTGGTCGCCACTCGAGAACTGTACTTCCCCATCGGCCATCTGTTCTTCGAGCTATGTGCCCTGCCCACTACCACTTCATTCTCGCAATTTTCAGAGCCATGACGGTGACCTTGGTTCGATCGCGCAAAGAAACTCCGAGCATAGCTCTTTCCATTGCCCTTTGGGCAACGGTGAGCTTTCTTATAAGGCCCACTATCTTTACTGACTTCAGCCAAATGTAATAAGCGCATTAGTGGTATTAAAATATGAATCAAACATTATCAGACACAAGCTTGTCTGATTCATAAAAATAATTATGTAAATTTACTTCCTAGGAGTACTATCGCAATCCCGAGGCCACAGTTGATACTTTCGGAGAAGATCGCTGGTTCAGGACCGGAGACATTTTTTATAGGGACGAGAATTGGAATTTCTTCTATGTGGACCGGTTCAAGTTACTCCTTAAGTACAAAAGCCATCACGTAAGTTGTATATGAGGTATGGGTAGCAACGATATCGATCTTTTATAGCAGATCGGCAGTTCAATTTAATGGGTAGTTGTGGATTTTAGCCAGTGTATATTGGAATTGATATAGGTTAAGGTAAAATATTAGTTGAATGCTAATCGATGCTCTTTTGGTGAGTGAAAACATCGTGATGAAACCTGCACATTCATGTGACTGCATGTGTAGAACAACCACGATCCAATCTGTCGCTCCACTACAATTATCGGATCTGCCAAAAATTTGAATTGAGTACAAATTATATTCAAATAGATTTTCTTATCTGTCGTTTATAAGCACCATAGTGAGTACGTCCTCTAAGATAACCACACTCTAGACATGTTTGTTGCAGTCTGATAAACAGAATATAGGAAAACATCGAAATTATTCATTCTTGAGTGATGGTTCATTCAGCAATATTATTATTGATATGAGTGGAGCAATGTACTCTAAACATAAAAAACAAATCAATTCCAAGACGCTCCAGAGAAACTTCAACTTAATTCATGTATAGGCCCTCACCCATGTTCTTAGTATGAAAATCTTAAAGGTCCGGCGCAACTTTAAAAGTATATATTTTAATGAAAATCTGATAAACTACAACCATAGATATTGGTTACTGGATCACGTCTACAAAATTTCTTTGACTTTGTATGAAGCAGCTACGTTTGTATGGAGCGCGCTCGGGAAACACTCACCTTGTGATTATGTTACGTGCTTAAGTACGTGCGTCCGAGACACTGATCATTCTAGTATAGTGCGCGAATGGCGACATTATATTACGATTTTTGCACTTAAAGATTAATGTATTAAGTTACAATCAGTATGTTTCTAACGAAGTTGAATACTAACCGATGCTCTTACGGTGAGGGAAAACATCGTGATGAAACCTGCAAATTCAGGAAACTGAATTTGTAACCATGATCCTATCTGGTCAGGTTCCCCTGGTAGCAGGGTCACGGAGGTCAGATGGTAGTCGCTCCACTGTAATTACCTGTGCCATATCCTGGATCATGGTCAAGGCGGACCCCGGGCCCTCGTTTTCGAGAGCACAACCGAGACATTATCGCCAAGATGATTATTTTTTTAAAGTAGGTTTCAAACGAAAATAACAAAAGTAGCGCATTATCGTTAAGTATTGTCCATAGAAATCTAAAGAATTTGACATATTTGAATAAATATAGACTTCTTTACATTTCTATAAATAATAGATAATTTATTTAACTATTTACTGTACACAAGATACATAAAATTTAAATAAAAGAAATGTAGAATGTGTTTTCTACACTATTTATTTCTTACCTTCTTATGTCTTGAAAAAATTTCCTCCGGGCCCGCTGTAGAACATTTACTTAGATATCTTTATTTTACTACCCTTGTTTAAATTTCTGTGGACAATAGGTACTTATCAATAACATGCTCTACTTTTGCTATATTGAAATGTACTATAAGTACGTACGTTTTTTAGATATCCCCTGTAGAAGTGGAGGGAGTGATCCGACAGCATCCTGGCGTGATGGACGTGGCCGTAACAGGAATCCCAGATCCTGAATGCGGGGACCTGGCAGTGGCTTGCGTTGTGGCTCGCCCTGAGTTCGAAATCACCGCCGAAGAGATTAAGGATTTGGTTAAAGGTACGAGTATCAGTACTAACATCATTTATATTAAAAATCGAGTTAAGGTTTTCCAAATTATGGACAAAGCTCAGTAGGTATCAAAGTGTAAATGCCGCTACAATATTTGGACTGGACATATATTGGGTTGCGATTGCAGTGTCCAGATTACAATGATTAGGGATCATTCGCAAACAACGTGTTCCATTCCTTTTCCGTACGCATTATAAAGGTTGAACAAAGCAGCTAGTCTTGAATTTACATTTACAGACACTTTGGCGGATTCGAAGCAACTGCGAGGCGGAGTGGTCTTCATGGATGCCATGCCGATGACAGCAACCACGAAAGTGCACAGGCGGAAACTGAAAGAAATGGTTCTGGAAATGGAGAGGGAATAAATCAAATTATTAACAATAAGCTAATGTGTTATGTACCTAGATAATCTCAATGAACAAATCTCTTGCAGTAATAAATAGAAATATTTTCAATGTTACAAATAGGTTAATCAAGATGATGTTGGGTGATGGCACCGCTTTCGTAGTAGGAATGTAAGTAGATCATCGCTTGATAAATAGATTCTTGTTTATGACGAAATCTGACGTTTACACTCACGAGTAAAAAATAAACTTGTTTTAATTATAATATTATGCGTAATCCATGGAATTACATAATTATTTACAATCAATAAAATATTATCAGATACGACCATCGCCTTCAACTTAATTACAATTTGTATTGTTGTAGTTTCCATTGATTCCTTTATCACGTAGCAACAGAACAAGAGACCGTTGAAAAGTATTTAAATATTAAGTAGGTAATGTGTCAGGCATTCCATAAAAAAAATGCCAATGTATAAATTCAGCAAATCGCGTGACTTTCCCGTTAAAATAAATATGAGATCTAAGGTGGAGCAAAATCTGACAGTACTTTTTAAAATAAATATTCTGCAAATTGCACCGTAGCTCTCTTTTAAACATACTGAGTAAATAATACAATTTTAACTTATGATCGATACATTTTATGCATATTTGTTGTCTAAATAAAATTTTATTTAATCTTATGTTTAAAGATATTTTTCTGACTTGGCAATCACGAAAGGGCTGCAGATCTGTAATAAACTATAAACTATGAGGGCAGTGAAATTTATTCATTAAGTCACAAAAGAGAAAAGTGACTTTAATGTGGCTGAAAAGCGAAAGTGTCTCTTGGCGGATGTGATGCACCCCGTTTTTTTTACTTATAGAACCCACACAAGAGGACATGTAAGTATTATCGCTACGAAAAGTCGAATTTTATATCACAAAAAATAAAAATTATTTTGCAAGGCTGTGCACGGGCAGACTCGTTAGTCTGCCCGTTTTTTGTAGGGCTCCTAAACGTCTACTATCACTACAAAATTTTTTTTTTTGATCTCGGTGATGAAGGATAACCTACGGCGCCCTCATAGTCTAATAGTTTCAAAGTATTTTTCAGTGACAATGAACAAACTACAGTGCAGGGGCTTAATTCTCGTGCTGTGACATCTCAAATTCGACATTTTTTCTAGCCACAGATGTCCATTAATAATGTCATTGAAATGTCAATTTTAGCCAATTCTCAACTATCTTTGACAGTCGTATATTGTAGAAGATGATTTACAGTGACATAGGTTTTAAGAGTTTCGTGGTTATTCACTACACTTTCACTACACATGTTATCGGGTTTGTTACCACGGTTAGTATTGTTTTTACCTTGATATACACAACACTACTAACGAAACCCAACCGAAAACAAACCGTGGTAACAAACCCGATAATATGTGTAATGAAAATTTCAGTGACGTTTTGATACAGTTTTAGGCTGGATAAAATATCGAATTTGAGATGTCACGAGTATCGCCCTCCAGAGCTGATGCTCCAGCCTAATATGTCATGCAATAGTTATTATGAAACGGCGAACCCATATTTTCTGACTAGACTAGACGTTAGACTTTGCAGAGTTACGAGTTCATGAGATGTGACAACCTTTTATAAAAACCAGATAAAAAAATGGGTATGTAGGGTTTCATAATAATAGATATCTATACTACCACAGCTAAGTACCTACTAGCAAAGGTTCAAGTATACACCGCTTAGGTATGTGGATGTAAACAAAAATTACCTACGCGTAATAGTGTTTAAATACAATCATAGTTTAAAGTTTTATGAAACTCATCATATATCAAGTTAAACATACTCGAAAACAGTCGTTTAAGGAAAACTTAAAAAATATATATAATTGTGAAAGTCCTTTTACAATTATAATTTTTTTTTATGCTACAACATTTTCCATAATATTTTCATTACAGCTAAATCATAATAGTAGTTTATGCAACTTTCATATAATGCCTAATTATAAACAGACACTCATGTTTTAATAGCCCCTTTTATATGACAGTTGCATAAACTACTATTTTAATAATTATTCAAAATTTTATTTTTTAAATTTTTGTCGGGCGCCCGGTACACGGCGAAATGTAGGCTGAATACCTAGATGTCTTTAACAAATTCAAAATTAAAATTGTCCTGTTTATCTTTCTGTGTAATTATTTTCCCGGTAAACAGAATATTTTTTCTAATTGTTGTAATTTGTGTTTGTGAATGTTTTTTATTATTAATTAGTAAAGAGGGCAAAATTGATTATGTATATGGCAATCCTCAAATCACGCACACATATAAAATGGCGGCCATTTGCATGTTTCATTCATGATTTAGGAGCCATGGATTCTGTTTTTGTTTCATTTCTATGCTTCAAACAAGAAAAAACATTCAGAAACACAAATTACAACAATTAGAAAAAAAAAAATCTATTAATATTTATAAGATAATTACACCCAAATATAAACAGGACATATTTGAATTTGTCAAAGACATTTGGGTATTCAGCCTACATTTCGTCGTGTCTCGGCGCCCGACAAAAATTTAAAAAAATAAAAGTGTTGCATGATGATTAAAAAGTTATTTTACGTTACAGCTGTAATGAAATTAGTATGGGAAATGCTGTATCGAAAAGTAATTTTTAAAATTTAATAGACTGGCGTGAAAAAAGTGTATCCTTAAACAACTGTTTTCGAATCATCATCATCATCATCAGCCAGAAGACGCCCACTGCTGGGCATAGGCCTCCCCCAGAGATCTCCACAAAGACCGGTCCTGTGCTTTCCGCATCCAGCTGGTACCTGCGATCCTTACCAGGTCGTCGGTCCACCTTGTAGGAGGCCTACCCACGCTGCGTCTACCGGTACGTGGTCGCCACTCGAGAACTTTACTGCCCCATCGGCCATCTGTTCTTCGAGCTATGTGCCCTGCCCACTGCCACTTCAGTCTGGCAATCCTTAGAGCTATGTCGGTGACCTTGGTTCGCTTGCGGATCTCCTCATTTCTGACTCGATCGCGCAAAGAAACTCCGAGCATAGCTCTTTCCATTGCCCTTTGGGTAACAGTGAGCTTTCTTATAAGGCCCATAGTGAGTGGCCACGTTTCAGCTCCGTAAGTCATCACTGGCAACACACATTTGTCAAAGACCTTCGTCTTAAGACACTGCGGTAATTGGGACGAAAATATGTGGCGTAGCTTCCCGAACACTGCCCAACCGAGTTGGATTCGTCGATTGACCTCTTTCTCGAAATTGGACCTACCTAGCCGGACTATTTGTCCTAGGTATGTATAGTCGTCAACAACTTCAAGTGGAGTGCCTCCAACTGTCACTGGAGTAGGCACAACATGGACATTCGACATAATTTTCGTCTTGTCCATGTTCATTTTAAGACCTACTTGTTGAGAGGCACTACAGAGGTCATCGAGCAGTTTGCCCAAGTCTTCCAGGGTTTCAGCCATGACTACGATATCGTCAGCAAATCTGAGGTGCGTGAGGTACTCGCCGTTAATATTGATGCCAAGTCCGTCTCAGTCCAGAAGCCTAAAGATATCCTCCAGTGCAGCGGTAAACAACTTCGGAGATATGACATCACCTTGTCTAACACCTCGCTGCAGCTGAATAGGTTCTGTGGTCTTGTCCTGGAGACGAACTGACATAGTGGCGTTTTTGTACAAACACTTCAATGCTTCGATATATCGATAGTCAATTTGGCACCGCTGTAGAGACTGGAGCACCGCCCAAGTTTCGATCGAATCGAAGGCTTTCTCATAGTCCACAAACGCCAAGCATAATGGCCGGTTATACTCTTCGGTCTTCTGTACAACCTGCCGCAGCGTATGTATGTGGTCTATGGTACTAAAACCTTTTCGGAATCCGGCTTGTTCGGGAGGCTGGAAGTCATCAAACCTGCGTGCGAGACGATTCGTAATGACTCTCGAAAACAGCTTATAGACATGGGTCAGTAGCGATATTGGTCTGAAGTTCTTCAAGAGAGCCTTATCACCTTTCTTGAAGAACAATATCACTATGCTTCTGTGCCATGCTTCCGGCGTTTTGCCCTCGAGGATGACGGAATTGAACAGCTTCTGAAGGGTCTTAAGCACAGGTTTGCCACAAGCTTTCAGAAGCTCAGCCGTAATTCCATCATCACCCGGCGCCTTGTTGTTCTTAAGCTGTTTGAGAGCCATACTAATCTCGTACAGGCTGATGTCCGGGATATCTTCGGTGTAGTGTCGGGTCAACTTGGCTCTGGGGTCTTTTGCCATACTGGTAACAGGTGCCCGTGTTGTCGTGTATAACTGTCCATAGAACCTCTCGACTTCCCTCAAAACCTCGGACTTGGTCGAAACCACTCTGCCGTCATCCGTTTTCAGTCTCGTCAACTGGCTCTGTCCAATCGACAGATCTCTCGCAAAGACTTTAGAGCCTTTGTTCCGCTCGATCGCCGCCTCAATATTGGTAGTATTAAAGCGGCGTATGTCGCGAGTCAGAGACTTGGAGATCTGTCGATTAAGTCGCCTAAATTGAGAGACATCATCAGGGGATTGCAGAGTCATTCCGCGTCTTTCTTCGATGAGCTTGAGGGTATCGTCAGAGATTTTGTTTGTTCTGTTTGTACGGCAGGCCTTATAAAACTTTGACCCAACCGTATAGACAGTTTCCACGAACCTGTTATTATAGTCGTCCACGTCGACGCACTCTCCTAGGCACTCGAAGCGATTTTGTAATTCGAGTTGAAAGCTCTCGGGGTTTTGGATTTGGATGGGTACAGGCCGGAGCGTGGACCTCATCAATCTCGATCTTTCCAGCTGGGGATTAATATTCAATGTGCCTCTTACCAAGCGGTGATCACTGCCAATTTTAACGCTATTGATCACCGAGACATCATTGAATATATGCCGTTTCGTAGATAGGATGAAGTCAATCTCATTTTTTGTGACACCATCGGGACTAACCCACGTCCATCTGCGATGATCCGGCTTCCTGAAAAATGAGTTCATCATAAAGAGTCCCTCGTTCTCCATAAAGCCGGCCAGCATCTGGCCACGGGCGTTCCGACTTCCAACTCCAAATTGCCCCACTCTCAACTCGAATGTTTTCGAATATGAAATTGGAACATTACGCTATGAGTGTAGATAAAGTTATTTTTCGATACAGCTGTAATGAAAATAGTATGGGAAATGCTGTATCGAAAAGGTTTTTTTTTTTAATTTTATAGTCTGGCGTGAAAAAAGTGTACCCTTTTCGAATAGATAATTGGAACATTTCGAGTTATAGCGAGATTAAGCAATTAATTTATTTGTATGGAGATTGTATCATTTATAAACAAAATATCTAGTATACCACATCGATTTTGCAGTTAATTATCATATATGTTTGATGTAAGTACATATTATATATATAATAACGGCATATTTAAATTTCTGGCGACTCGGGTTTTTTTTTAGCCAAGACCTTTCTCGCGGGCATACAGACAGACGCGGCGTGAGACTTTATTATAAAATGTGGTGAGTCATATACCAATATTATTTAACAATTATAATTAAACAAATACAAATCAGAATTAAAAATAATCAAGTACAAATGATCAGGCTTATCAGACCAATCGATCCGGTAAATTACCTGTCAATCGGAAATGCTTAGCTAAGAAAAGAAGGTACGATTCATACCTAATAGAGTACGACTAATTTTTAAATGTTTCCTATGGCATAAAACGTATAAGTTACTTACTTCTAACAGTTTTATGAAATGTTACTTTGACAAATAATCTGATAATCTTTAAAAATAAGCTCTTAAGAAGCATAAGGCGTTTATAGTATCATCTACCAGCTTCTTAGTGAACTGCAAATATATCCTGGGCTTCGATTCTGGTACGGAAATCGTCTCAGTTGCAGTAACATTACAATTGCATCGCATGTCAAACGTGTGATTGTTATTCAAATGACAGATTTTGAGTTGCAACTTTCATAAGTTCGAACTTTTCCACAATTCGTTTTCTGGTACTTTAGTTGCATTATGGTTTTATATGGCTGACTCCAAAAAAATAAATAAATTACTAAGTTGCATCCAATGACTGGGTATTTATTTCTATGGTTGCATCTTTCATAGTTGTCGAACTGCCTTCAATTCTGCCAACGAAAACGTGTCAAAGGTCGAAGAATGATTTAACTGCAATTAAACTGGGATGATGCTGGGACTGACTCGATACCTCGACGTAGTTATAGTAACATCACAGTTACATTGCAACATAATAACAACTGCATTGCACACCAGAATCGGTACCCTGAGGAGTCTGCCTGGGTGATTACCACCGCCTCATCTATTTCTGCCGCCAATTAACGATGCTTGCATTGTTGTGTTCCGATTTAAAGGATAAGGTAGCCAGCGCAATTACATGCATGAGGCATTTCATCTTAGTTCTTACAGTGACAACGCACTTGCGGTTCTGCATTTTTGTAACCTGCAACAATTTACAATTTACCATTGGGCGACCGTTACGAAATATTCATAGGCGAGCGTCAGGTACTGTCTTTGGGTGATACCTTTTAGAGCTGCGTAATACAGTTATCTCACTGAGGGCAGTTTCCAATACTGGGTATGTTAAGTTGGGTTCCGACTGAGCTTGACTAATAGGCGACATTGCCATTTGTGATTATGTCAAATAAACTATTAGAGTTTAAAAATGTAGCAATTTGTTGAAGCGAAGCAATATAAATCGTTAAGCGAAGCAAAATCGAAAGCAGTAGGCATATAAAGCGCTCGGGTAGCGTAAACAAACCGTCGCAGGCGCACTGTTGCTTGAAGCAAAATTATTATTCACTCACAGTTTTGCACGTAGATACGTTGTATCCCACTCTAAACCAGCTAGGGGAGCACCTTATGGTCGTGGACTGTAGGAGAGACAAGGAGGTACCGATGTAGGCACTCTACCGCTATTGCTGTTTTTTCTCGGATACCAGTTGTACGAGACACCGAGCGCGCGGCAGCCGTCCGTAATGCGCTTACTACATACGCCTAATTTCAGTTACTAAATTTAGAAGCAAAAAGTGTAAGACCCAATCAAAATGGAATGTTATTATATTAGACGGGACTTGGACGCGACGTACCTTTATGATTTGTTTTCCCGACGTTTCGGTAGGGTTACACCCACCGTGGTCACGAGACGACTGCCGTGGGAGGTGACAGCTGCGGTGATGTGCTGGTAGACTCCTACCCTCACATAAAATTGTCAATTTATTGTTGATTCGGAACTGCACGACACACAACACTCACGATATCCACGGATGCCTCCGACGATAACTCTTGTGTCTTACGGTTATTTATTTTGCACACCACTGGATTCCACGACGCCGAAAGCTTATATCCATCTTCCCGATTGAAAGTTTTGTACTTTTTAATTTCAATCGCTTCCCGAACCATACGTGGATAATATTGCCGGTCAGTGGAGAGGACATTAGGCGCATGCATCCCCGACATTTACTCTCCGTCATAACCTCGCTCACAAGTAGAGCTAGAGATCTTTGTATCACTATGTCTATTTTTGTATCACTTATATTATGTTACGTGTCGCTCCGCTTTACAAAAGCCGTGATACAAAAATTTACCTTATTTAATGAGCAATACATTCCATTTTATTTGTTTCAAACTAAACTTGCGTTCTTTACACATATTATTATATTAGACGGGACTTGGACGCGACGTACCTTTATGATTTGTTTTCCCGACGTTTCGGTAGGGTTACACTCACCGTGGTCACGAGACGACTGCCGTGGGAGGTGACAGCTGCGGTGATGTGCTGGTAGACTCCTACCCTCACATAAAATTGTCAATTTATTGTTGATTCGGAACTGCACGACACACAACACTCACGATATCCTCGGATGCGTCCGACGATAACTCTTGTGTCTTACGGTTATTTATTTTGCACACCACTGGATTCCACGACGCCGAAAGCTTATATCCATCTTCCCGATTGAAAGTTTTGTACTTTTTAATTTCAATCGCTTCCCGAATCATACGTGGATAATATTGCCGGTCAGTGGAGAGGACATTAGGCGCATGCAGTTCTATCCAGTGGTTTGGGCCTGAGTTGAGCAGGTGGTCTGCTATGGCAGATTTATTCGTCTGGTGGTTTTTAACTGCAGCTATATGCTCTTTGACCCTTTCGGCAATCGACCGTTTAGTTTGGCCCGTCTAATATAATAATATGTATAAAGAACGCGAGTTTAGTTTGAAACAAATAAAATGGAATGTATTGCTCATTAAATAAGGTAAATTTTTGTATCACGGCTTTTGTAAAGCGGAGCGACACGTAACATAATATAAGTGATACAAAAATAGACCTTATTCTATAAGTTATACATTTCACTTTCATTTGCTCTCACGCTTTTTGTTTCTGAATTTAGTAACTGAATTTAGGCATGTGTAATAAGCGCATTAGGCAGAGGTCACGATCGCTGGTCGTTCCGACGCAGTTGTGTCCAGGGCCGTAGACTCGAGACATACAAAGAATCGCCGTAAGTAAGAGGTCTATATCACTGGTTTTACTTGTAACACTCGCGTGGACACGTCCGTTATTCACTGCTTACATTACATTACATTAGTTGAATACTAACCGACGCTCTTGCAGTGAGGGAAAACATCGTGATGAAACCTGCACATTCAGGCGACTAAATGTGTAATAATGATCCAATCTGGTCAGGTTCCCCTGGTAACAGGGTTATGGAGATCAGATGGCAATCGCTCTACTGTTATTATCTGTGCTGCCAAATACTGGGGATCATGGGCGATCATGGTAAAGGCGGACTCCGGGTCCTCGTGCACGAGAGCACAACCGGGATATGATTTTTTTATATGCAAATCAAATAAGCTTCCATAGGTACTGTAACTACGCTATATTGTAAGCCAAGAATCGGTTAAATAATGGCCTTTTTATCCTCCTATATTTTTGTTTTAATATTATATCACGAGTGGATGATAAATTACTATCTATCATTGAATCGAGCACCGTAGCATGATGGCATGACATTTTATCTATCAATATGACACAACACGAGCAATTTAGATTATGGAGATTTTATTCACATATAAACACAAGTTTTTCCTCATTACCTCTTATCTAAAAGGAAAAACGTCTGAATCGGTCAGAAACGATGCAGCGTTTGAAACTATTATCAGTTACCAACTTTCCTGTTGTAAAGCGGTGTACATATAGACATCCTACTAATATTTATAATGCGAAAGTTTTTAAGGATGTTAGTCAAAAACTTCTGAACTGATTTTGATGATTGGGATAGCAATGTCAAATGTAGAATAGCATAAAATTGGGCTAAAATTAATCCCGAAACTCATTCAATATGCGCCAAGCAAAACTGTAACCCTAGGTGACCCTGTGACAGAATTATAAATAAATATGTAAGCAAAAAACAACGTAAGCAAAGCTTGACGTGTTATGCGAGCTAAATAACTGATAAACTACTTATAAACTTTTAAATACATACTCATAATACACAAATTAAAATTAACCATTTAAATTTCTGCTCTTCCGGGAATCGACCCCGAGACCTCTGCCGCTCTGGTCGTCAATTGTACTACGACACACGCGTTTTTTTTTGTTATACGGCAGACAAACAGGCAAGTGGACCTCCTGATGGAAAGCGGTCACCGCCGCCTATGGACATCAGCAACACCAGGGAGTCACCAACGTGGTGCTGGCCTCTGAAGAGACCTCTAATATACCTCTTGAACGAACCCATGTCATAGTCCAAAGGAAACACTGTGGCTGGGAGCTCATTCCACCCACATCCGAATCTTACGAGCGAGAAACGTTCTTTCGAACCTTCGCGTGGTGACCAACAGAGGGTCTACGTAGTGGATTTTACGCCACTACTGTGGCAAATGCGACAAAAGTTTGTGAGTCGAATGAGTTAGTAGCTTCTACCTAGTGTGATAACGGTAGGACTTTCTACTACGAATATTTCTTTGATACCTCTTTTGATGGGGTATGGAGTTATGTTTATTAGATTCTAGCCTACAATCCGATATTTTGTTTGGTTTTAATGTAGATACATACCAAGTGTCACTCGTATTACCAAAACGAATCTAGGAACACCTTAAGCAAGCTCATATTCTCAATTAGCTATAGGGTCAAAATAGTAAGTATTAGGTCCTTACATATGAAATTAGCGTATTGTATGGCGAAAATGGCAGAAACTGCAACTTTTATACATGCAAATTTCTCAATTTCATGGAAATGGTCAATCCGATTACGATGAAATTTTGTAGATATATTCAGACAATATTAAGTTAACTGGTGCATACCATTTCATTTTGATAACTACCCTTTTCATAAAATTACATCTGGATAAAGGGGTATTTTCAAAGCCTTATAAAAAACTTGAGAAATCTTTTATATTTTTTAGGCACTTGCTGGCATCTGAACATACTCTGTTTTCGAAACCATGTATTAATTTTGATACAATACGTACAACTAAAAATATTTGGACTAATGTGTAATTGCGAAAAAAGCCAATTTCATAGCTAAGGACCCAATAGTAATATCACTTGTTTGCCACTTTAGTGGTAAAAAAAATCTTGAAAATAAATTATTTATTGTGCACAAATCTTTACAATATTAACACGTTTGCCGCTACAAAATTATCAATGAGATGGTAAGTATATAAACTATATGTAACTACACGATGTAAACACGCTCAGTCGGAGTTTGATAATCGTTCTGTAACGTGGTGTGCACTGAGATTTGTACTATTTTAAAGTCTCGTAAGTAAAATTAATTAAATTAAAACTTAAGTAACTATAATTATTTTAGTGACCTTAATAAAATAATCATATTGGCGTTAATGTCCCGGTTATGCTCTCGCGTACTGGGCCCCGGGGTACGCCTTCACAATGATCCTGGATTTGGCATATCAGGTGAAAATATACTTATACGTACACTCATCATCACAGCCCATAACAGTCCACTGCAGGACTTCGGGCCTCTCCCACGAAAGGGGAGGTCATTGCCATAATCTCCACGCTTGGCAGGCGGGTTGGAGATCGCAGTGCAGTTGATGTAAATCTACCCCGAAAGATGCTGCTGCCCACCTTTCGGATTTGTCCCTTAGTCGCCTCTTACGACACCCACGGGAAGAGATGGGGTGGTGCTATTCTTTGAGGTGGCGGCACCACACACCACGTAATACGTACACTATAGGATACTTATACGTATAGGAGATTTACACAGTGGAGCGACTACGATCTGACCTCCATGACCCTGCTAAAAGGGGAACCTAACCAGATTGGATCATGGTTACATATTCTATTGCCCCAGTTTCGTGACCTTAATGTCGTAATGAAAATGTAAAATATTTGTTTACTTTCTGACAGTGTTAGAAAGCTCCGCTGTTCTATATCGAAACTATCAAACTACTTGTTTACACAGCACTCTCCAAACATAACTTAAGTAAGGGGGAGAGTGTGCGTGTGTGGGTACGCGTGCTGCACGAGTGTGTGTGTGTATGTGTGTGTACACATGTGTTTCAACGCATGTGGGTTGTGTATTATAATTTAAGTTGGTAGTATCAAAAAGACGTGATTATTTTTATGTAATAAGTATTTAACTTAAATGTATTATTATCTATGTGGCATATTAATAATCATTTTGGCATCAGTGTGAGGTCAGGTGTGAGGGTCGGGGGTCCTTGACCATGAATCAGGATTTGGCAGATCAGGTAATTACAGTGGAACTGTCGTCTGACCTTCATGACCCTGTTAACCTTGACCAGTGGAATTATGGTTACATATTCAGTCACCTGAATGTGCAGGTTTCATCACGATGTTTTCCTTCACCGTAAGAGGTTAGTGTTAAAATAATGTAATAACTCAGAAATTAAAAATAACTAAAAAGGTAATTAGCACATGACGCCACTGGGCATCATACTCGGTACCTCTCGCTTGCGAGTCGGACCCGCTAGCCATCAGGCCACCGACGCTCTTATCTAAGTGGCATAAATATAATAATTATGATGATATTATTAAAATTAAACTGTTCAACTAGTTACAGGGTCCCCAGCGGAAGACCTTGGAACAAGTGGACGATATTATGTATAAAATTATTTTGGCTACAGTGCATTAAGAAGTTTCTATTGTAAATCCCTTACACAACACTCAATATTTGTGTTACATATGGAAGGTTTAAAACATTTGTAGTGTTTTTTTAAGAAGATTTAATTTCTTGTGTTTGTCTAGTTTGCCTACTTTTAGTAGGATGTTGTAGCTTACATTTTTTTTAACGTAAAGTAGATAAGTATGTATGTACAATGCAAGAGCATACACCTTAAGAATGACATTCCTGTGCACTACCGTGCAATTGTAAACGGAATTCAATTCGTTTATTGCGTTTCCATGTGTTAGTAAATACAATTAAAATTTAATTTTTGTCATATAATATACCCTGAGGGTAAAGGGCGAGCCCTTTGGGCGTAAGTGACGGCTAATGCCCCTTCTTTAAGTAAACTGATTTTGGCTTAAGTTGCCCGTAACAGTATACTATGTGTATTGCTATAGTGAGAAAGGAACATTTTCTTGAAGTGGTAATGCATTTATACTCTTGTACTGTACCTTTTAGCCGTGTGGTATCCGGTAGAGCAGAATAGCACCAACCTTACACTTGTGGGTGTCGTACAAGGCGACTAATGTTTTCATGGCAAACGATCTAGAGTCTCTTTAGACTGGAAAATGGGCCGCAGCGTTTTCCATTATTATATTTATAACACTGCGATCTCCAATTCGCCTGCCGAGCGTGGAGATTATGGCAATAACCTCCTCTTTCGTAGGAGAGGCCCTGAGGTAGTATACTGATATGGGCTGTGATGATGATGACTGTACATATTACTTATACTATTACGACCACAAAGCCTTTTAAAGTATCCTACTCCTATAATCAGCATTTCATAATTAACTAAGCAGGTATTACTTTCAGTCTAACAACTCCACAATGCATCATATGAAACGCATAAACGACTCCGTACACTGGTGGTGGAGCCAGGTGACCTCGCGGATCATAGCCGAATCAGGAATCCCGTCAGACAGGTTCC
This sequence comes from Blastobasis lacticolella, assembly GCA_905147135.1. Taxonomy (NCBI): domain Eukaryota; kingdom Metazoa; phylum Arthropoda; class Insecta; order Lepidoptera; family Blastobasidae; genus Blastobasis; species Blastobasis lacticolella. The sequence goes on from LR990056.1 coordinate 8,541,952, forward strand.
ATCTGGGCAAGATATTGCTGCAAAGCATGAAGGATGCTCCGGATTTAATCTTGCAGGTAAGATAGATAGGTAAACGCTTTATTGCTCATACAAAGCACAATGCAGTAAGTGTATAATATAATACAGATTCATTTAGTTCTAAAAACGGAAACGTCTTTCTCCTTCCCCATCCGCATCACTTGTCAGTAGAATCGACATAAGACAAAAGTTATATTTTCTAGATCGATGGAGCTACCGGAAAATCCGAAACCAGTGCATCAGTTCTAGAAAGATCCATACAATGTGCCAATAGCTTCAGAAAAATTGGCCTGCAGCGCGGTGACGTGATCGTGCTGATGGCTCCACATCACTTGGACCTGGCAATTCCGTATTATGCTGCCTTGTTTCTTGGAATTGTCATTTCTGCTGTAGATAGGACTTTGACTGTCAGTAAGTATCATTAAACTATTTCCTACGCACACTACCACTTCTAGAAATTAGGGAGGTGGAAATGCATAAATTATATAATAATAATCATCTTGGCGTTAATGTCCCGGTTGTGGCACACAAGGGCCTGGGGTCCGCCGTGACCATGAAGGTGGAAATGCATAATAGAGCAATAAGTCTTTTTTGAGCTAAATTTTAATAATACACAAAGTAAGCAAATATAGCGGTTACATTAATGAGATATCAAGCTTTTGTCGGTAATAATTACATTGTAGATTAAACAAGGGCGACGCTTTTAAATTCATTTATTTATTTATTTAGTTGCTAATTTAAAACACAGAGGACCGTCCACTTAATCTAAAAGGCTGTACCTTTAGATCCGTTATCTAATATTGACAGGCAGGACGTAAATATAAGATTTCAAAGAGATGTTAATCTCCATTTAGACGGACAAATTAACTATAGAGAAAAAAAATTATCTACAGAAGCAGAGAGAACATACCGAGTTTCAATTCGAGACAAAATGTCACACATCTCTATAACACACACACTAATGCAAATACAGGGACGAAACAAGGCGGCCCATCTGTAGATGTAATATTTTGCTACGAATATCTACTCGTAACGAACACAAACAAATCTCACTTGTGGGCCGTATTTCGCTCCGGATGACTTTGACCTGACTGACTGACTTTTTGAGGGTTATGATTTTGACCGGTATCAATCTTTATTTGTTGCCTCATAACTTCTAAACTAAGTAGGTACTTACTTACTTATCGTTAGAAGCGTTTTCATTGTCCACAGGTTAGCCTATGTGGTGACTTCACAATAAATTGAATATGATGCCCTCTAGAGGAGTCATAAAAAAAAAATTAAAAGGATAGGTACATTAATATATTAAACAGGTAGCATATTCTTTATTTTCACAAAAAATTCAAATAATGATGGTGCACGAGGACAGAAGGGACTTGCATTAACTTATTATCTTGTTCTTCAAAATGTTTACAACACAGCACTTCCAATTTGCAACCCAGACATCACAATTTCTGGTCCATATGAAACTTAGAAAAACAAATAAATGTAAATAAACGTAAATACGCGATTGATCCATTAAGTTGTTTCATAAAATGTCTGAACACTTAAAATGTCATTTAGGCACATTTTTGGTATGAAACATAAAATTGTGGACCGCTATTTACAAGATTTGAGTATTAAAATTCTATGCAATGAATACTAAATCCGACCCTGTTAGCATCAAAATATTTTCGTACACCGAAATATTGCTCAATTTGCCAATAATTTTAAATTTGTCTTCAATGGCATGTTGTTTTAAGGTAAAGCATTTCAATTATTGCAAATTCACACTATTACGATGCATGTTTTTGTCACAATTTCAAAAATTGATTCCCGATCGCCGCGACCACGAATGTTTACTTACCGATGGTAAAATAATCCTGATGTATTTCCATACTTTGCGCTTTCATATAAATGTGCACTAAATTACACCGTTTTTTAAATGGTTTCATTTTAATTTTATTAGAAAATTATAAAATTTACACCGATGTTTCAAAAGAAACGTCAGGTCGTTGTCAGCTTGAGCAACATGTCGAACGTTCAAAACATTGCGCGCGTCATTTTTTTAGAGCTTATTTGAATAGTCGAAAAAACGGGATAGCAAGTTCATAATCATTGTAGAGTGAGCGAACAGGGAATATTTGTGATTTGTGTTTAGTCTGGTATATCTGTGAAATTAACAATAAATATTATTATTTCAGACGAGCTAGACAATGCGTTCGGTATTGGGAAACCGAAAGTTGTATTCTGTCAGAGCGAAAGAGCTGGAGACGTTCGAAAATCACTTAATAATATCAAAGTAGATGCTAAAATAGTTACGTTCGATAACAATACACAACAGAATATGGATAACATATGTGAATTTTCTGAATTCGTCAAAAATAACGGCAGTGGACCCGGAGTTAAAGATTTTAAGTAAGTTTATTTATTTATAGACAGATATAGGATCACGATTACGTATTCAGTCGCCTGAATGTACAGGTTTCCTCACGATGTTTTCCAAAGAGGATCGGTTAGTGTTCAACTAACATACGTAACTTAGAAAAGTCATTGGTCATAGTGGTACTGGGGATCGAGCTTTGGTCATCAACGCTCTATTACGAATGATGGGCTAATGATCCACAAACTTAGAAGTAGAGCCATATTTTATCATGAGGTAGGGGTCAAAACGATGTTAACAATTTATTTAGTAGATTTTAGCTAGCGACGCTCTTATAATTCCATCCCATTATCATTAATGCATCTCTGCTATTTACTCTTTATCATTTAAACAGATATTCAGAAATTACTTTTATAGTTAATGTTATCTAATATTTTGTGTGTAATTCAAAATTAAAATAAGTTCAAAATGTTTTATTCAATGAAGTACATTCACGATACACTTATATTTATTAATTTTTTTAAATTTCATTATTTGTATGTAATTATGTATGTTAGGGGCAAATCTTGAAACCCTAATTTGACCCACCTCCTGGTGTTCAGTTGAGTTGAAATTTGCAATACCGATGTAACTTGAATGACAATGCATTAATTGTTATCCATGGTCTGATGATGAAGTCGGAAGGTGGTCATAGAAACTACTGAACGCAACGAATTAACCCTATCGTGTTTGGACTCTTTGGAATGGTCTTGATACAGCGCGATAAAAGCTTGTTTTGAAAAAATATTATTCATATGAGAACTTGTTAAATATAAAAATAGGAACGTAAAATTAATTATTATTATGAATTTCAGAGCTGCAGACTTCGACCCTGAAGATACCATAGCGTTCATCATAGCAACCAGCGGTACAACTGGTCTTCCAAAAGCAGCTGCAGGAACCCATAAGAACTTTGCATTTTCAGGACCTTACTGGTGGTGAATATACTTGCATTTCAAACTTTGACTAAGGCATGCATGACATTCTAAACATGTTTAAGAATGACTTTAACGTTTTTTGTATGAAGTGGGTGCAATTCGAAAAATGTTTGACTTAAAAAGGGTATCTAAGTAGTTAGGTAGTTTGTGCCTTTCTAGGTCAGAGTAGATACTAAATGCCGGAGTAGACATAGGTGGTTGGACGCAAGTTTAGCAAAAATTAAAAAAACTTAGATAGTATTTGTAAATTTCGGGACTATAAAGTAAAATAAAAATACTTCCCAGGCTTCTAGCAACCCCACTCTCACACCACAGTGACCTATCTATCACCTTAACACTACACCTGTAGTTTTCTATACGTATACTATTTTAACTACCAGAAGAATATTTAGCTTTAGCTTTGGCTTGGTGTCTGGCAGTGTAGAATAGCATAAACCTGTCACACTCATGGGTGTCGACTAATATCTTCTTGAAAAAATCGAAGAATCTTCGTAAGCTGGAAAATGGGCAGCAGGGTTTTCCATTGCTATATTTATGACATTGCGATCTCCAACCCACCTGCCAAGCGTGGAGATTGTGGGCATATAACGTGCCACCTCGTGGGAAAGGACCTGCAGTGGAATGGATTGTGAATGCTGTGATGATGATGTTTTTCTCCGTTTAACCAGGATTCGTTACAACAAGTTCCCATCTCCCATACACACTTGGATGGTACTGGCACCGATACAGTGGCTCTCGGCGATAGTGCAGTACAACTTTTCACCTTTAATGAGATATACACGATTACAGACTTCCGCGCCGGTCACACAAGAGCACTTTTACCATTTAATCAACACTTATAAGGTAAGGGCTTATTATTATCATCGATGTTAATTGGTCGCGAACTGTGTGGTTCCAAAGGAACTTTTTCTATGAGGCACAGAACTTTAAATTGAAATAAACAAAGAAAAAGTATTCAATATCAGTGAAACTAGCTTTATTTGGAAAGATAATTTTATGGCATTTGTGTTTAAATATTATTTCGGTAATGTGGCCGTCGTGTGTGAGCTTCATCGCCGAACAAAATTTTGTAGGGGGAAGAAATTAACATAAATGAATAATTTCACGTTAGCTACCGAAATTGTCTGATCTTACTTAATTGCATTATTTTTTTAAAGATATGTCCCGTCGCTTTTTATACTCCGATAAATTTCACACAACTTTCGGTGAGTTATTAGCGAAATATGGTCGCAGTTGGTGCATAAAGTGTTTGTAAATAGAATATCCAGATCGGACCGAAATTATATTTCCGCCTTTAAAAAGAAACACTCTTTAGGTAGTTACAGCTTCGTATTAATTGTTTGTAGGTACTTATAGCTTCGTAAAATGATTGCCCTGGGGTTTAAATTGTGTGTCGTAAATCGTAAATTCGTCACACAATTTATATTGATAATCGTTTGTATTTTAGCCTTGACTTGTTGATAGTTTAGAAGAGAGATAAAGCAGCTGAGTGGTATCATCGCAAATGCAATGTATAATAAATATATAGTTAAGTTTTGATGTTCCAGTATGTAGGTATGTTTGTATTAATCTCTATATTTCATCAATTTATAACATTACAGTCTGAAGAGGATATAGGAGGATCAGATATGATGTAGATATGTATTAATATTCCTTATATAATCGAAATCGCTTTTCTTACTACCATCCCTGTAAGTTATAGAATGCTTTTATTCAATCAATTTAGATGAAATGTTTTTAAAATTAGCTATTTAGTTTTTGAGTTTATCCGTTACAAACAAAAAAACAAACCAACAATAATTCTAATCTTTCTTCTTTATAATATTATTATTATTTCTTGGTGAACTCGCTCCGACATTGATCGTCGTTATCCGTGTCTTAACTGTTTTAACTGAGATTATAGGTCAAGATCAAAACCATCTACCTATACATAATTTAAACCAAAGTCGCTTCCTGCCGTCTGTTTCTATGTACGCGTAGATCTTTTAAAGTACGTAACAGATAATGCGCTTTTCAAGAATAGATATAGTAATTCAAGAGGAAGGTTTATAAGCAAAAGAAAAGTTAGTTAGGTGTAAAGTAGAGACCTAACCTAACCCGCGTAGACACGCTAACGAAGTCGCGCCGGGTCCACTAGTTAATAATAAAATAATAGAGTTATCTACTCCTAACCACCAGCCGCAAGCAGCCATGTTTAGTCCGACGATGCTGACGTCATTCTTGAAGCCGGGCCAGCGGGAGAAATGCGATTTCACCTGCTTCGAGTTCATCCAGCTGAGTGGCAGCGCTGTGCCTACAACCCTGGTAGAGGAGCTGAAGGTTCGTTTATTTCCCATACAATTCTAACCTACAATATACATACGTAGCGACAGGATAAAGTGTATATGTAAGTACTATCGCAACAAAAAGTTGAAGTTTGGGTCAATAAAAAAATTTTTTTGTGCCACTTTTCGCACGGACAGACCAACGTTTTGTGGGTCTCTTAAACGTCTACTATCGCTACAATGTGGATTTTTTCTTGTACTCGATGATATAAGATAACCTACGGCGCCCTCACAGCCTATATTGTCAGTAGGGCGCATTTAAACCAGCGCCATAGCTCCAGCCATGGCATACGCTGAGTGTGACCCCTTTCCACGTCTTTCCATGGCACGGGTAGCGATACATTGTGGATATAATGTCACTGTTTCCTTTTTAATATTTGAATGTGCCTATCGTGTCATGAGTTTATCTATACTATACTAATACTAATAATAATATTATAAAGAGGAAAGGTTTGATTTTTTGTTTGTTTGTTTGTATTGAATAGGCTTCGAAACTACTGGACCGATTTCAAAAATTCTTTCACCGTTGGGAAGCTACACTATCCCCGGGTGACAAAGGCTATATTATATTTTCTAAAAAAATACGGATCATTAATAAAACTCCAATAATGTAACCCAAGGTGCAAAAGAATACTTAAAAAATTCCTTACATCGCGTGTGCTGCGAAAACTATTGATGATAGAACAAAATAATGTACTACGACTTTGCAGAACACATCATTATCTACAAAAAGTGTTACGACAGTATATGTCTAACTATTATAGTTATGTCACAATAAGTGTTCTTTTATTTTCAAAATTTAATTGAAATGCCACCGCTAAAAAACGCTCTTTATTTGTACCTTGGTATTAATCCTTATCACAATTAATTACTTCATATTCACGACTGCTTCAATACCTATATATAACTTTTTGAATTATCCAATTCAGACATTCCATTCGAAAGATATCACGAGTTTAAAAATGTGAATATTAGAAAAAAGTCGCGTGTTTGCCGCTCAGTCCGCTCGGCTATCTAGGCAGCAGACTGAGCGGCGGGGTACGGGAGGGGAGTCAATGTCAAGAAATAAAGTGTCGCGCGGCTCACTCGCGCGGTCGGGTCCCTACGCAGCGGTCGTGTGTAACCCGTGTACCCGTAGTGGTACCCGTGCGAAGCCGGGGCGGCTGCTAGTGTGTAATAAACATAATTTATTCATTAATAGTTGAAACCCTGTGCTTTCGCGCGCAATGAGACCTCCAACGTTTTCTGAATACGGATGTATGTGTTGACTACGCTTTCGCATTTCCAGAAAGTAGCACCAAAGACAGACGCGTATGACACTTTCGGCATGAGTGAGTTGACCGGCGTGGCTTTCGTCATGGACAACTCGCCGGTGGGGTCAGCTGGGAAGCCGCTTGGACACTTGCAGTATAGGGTACGTGTCTTTGGGATGCTTTTTGATTTTGGTAACGACTGTGTAACTGTACAGGCGTTCAAGTACTAACAGTACTTTTTAAATAGTAAAACGGACAGTATATGGAAACAATCAGTAACATCTCGACCAGATTCTTGGAATAATGACTTTCTCAAGCTCGTCCAAGAAATGTGCAATAGTTGCTTAGTTTTAATAGAGATCAAGCCTATGCATCTTCAGACTCCATCATCAGACCCTGAGTATCTAGTAGGAAAAGAGTTTTCGTCAAGATAAAACATACGAGCCCAAACCTAATATATTAATTTAATATATATTTGTTATATTCTAGGGTTCTTGTGGCCAGCTTCCGTCTCCATCATCAGATCGGCTCACTTATGCTATAATTTTGCATTTTCCTTCGACTTTGATATGTACCTATGCAAAAATTTCAATTCTTATTTATTTATTTTGCAGTTTATTGTACACCTAAAACTTTTTTCTTATTCTTATTCTTGATTACCGGGAAGTAGGTCAAATACTGTAAACGTCATAATTGAGCAAGGCACCTTTGCACTCTACATCAGGCCGCCACTTGGCAGCAGAAATAGATAAAGGGATGGTACCGATCATGGCGGACTCCTCAGACTTGACAAAGTAGCAGCCATTTGAGCACCATTTCACGTGGTGGTATGTGACGATGCGGTTGAAGATGCGTCACGTGCGGATATCTGGAACATCCACGACATGAGAATGAAGCGTTTGCCCGGATCGCTAATACATACGCTAATGGGAGATTTTCCAAGAACCGATTAAAAAGAAAAAATAGTTAATATAATTGTAATAGATGGCGTTGATAAATTAGACACGATTCCTAAAAATAAATCAAAATGATACCGTTACATGTATGGAAATGTAGACATTTTACGCTTTTTTCTTAGACAAGGTACATAACACCTTTCCAACTAACTTCGGTTACCGAATTTTATACTTTAAAATCCTGTGTAAGCAGCGCCATCTAGTAAGGCACGCCGAACTACACTTTTTACTTTTTAAAGTAGCTGTCTGAAAATTCCCATTGACCTAATGATAATGTAAGATTTAATAAGAAGGTGTGTCTGTTACAGCTAGTCAATATCGACACTCTTGAAGACGTAACAGAGCCCAACACAAATGGAGAGCTGTGGTTAAAGGGACCTAGTGTTTTTAAAGTAAGTACCTAACAAGTAAAGTAAGTAACATATAACAAAGCAGTAAAAAGGGTGTATGTACATTGAATATCTATATTTACAATAAATTAATTTAGGGTGATGAAGAAATACAAATAGAATATGAATTTTTTAAAATATTGTCTGTAGTTTTGAACACGCTAATCTCTGGAATTGCTGGGCGGATTTCAATGAAACTTTTTTGTTGTGTAGCTATTAAGCCCGGGCAACATATCACTACATAGTATAAAACAAAGTCGCTTTCTCTGTCCCTATGTCCCTTTGTATGCTTAAATCTTTGAAACTACGCAACGGATTTTGATGCGGTTTTTTTTAATAGATAGAGTGATTCAAGAGGGCGGTTTTAAAGTAAGAAAAAAAGGGTAGGTAAGGGTAAAATAGGTGTACGCGTACGAAGTCGCGCCGGGTCCACTAGTAAGGTATAATTGATTATGAAATGTGGAACATCTCACGTAGAACCGTAATAGACCAGTTAAATTATAATAAATATGGAAATGGCACCGAATCGACTTTAATGGAATTTTCACAGTTTGATAGTTTAGGGTCTAACTTTAAATCTAGGCCATGTTTATCTTATTTGGTTGGGTAGAACCAGATACACAGACTTCTCCGTTGTACAAGCTCTCATACATTAGGGTGGTTGTTTAAAATGGTCGTTCGGGAAAAAGATAAACTGCTCTAAATCGATTTCCACAAAAATAAAAATATAATATAATAAAAATATATTATGTGTATTTTGTTTGTTTTATTTATGTCAAGTACAGTCACAAGTTCGTAATTTTACCACAGTTATTTTTAATACTATTTAAACGTTTTGTCCATCTCCAGGGTTACTACAACAACGCGAAAGCCACAGAGGAGACTTTCGGAGACGGCGACTGGTTTAGAACCGGCGACATTTTCTACAGAGACGAAAATTGGAACTTCTTTTTCGTGGACCGCTACAAGCTGCTGCTCAAGTACAAAAGCGACCATGTAAGGTTTATGGACCATCTACATGTAGGCCGATAGGATGATCATCATCATATCAGTCAGAAAAAGCTGGGCATAGGCCTCTCCCAGAGATCTCCACAAAGGCCGTTCCTGTGCCTTCCACATCCAGCTGGTAACTGCGATCTTTACCAGATCGTCGCTCCACCTTGTGGGAGGCCTACCCAGGTTGCGTCTTCCGGTACATGGAACTCTCGAGAACTTTCCTGCCCCATCGGTCATCTGTTCTGCGAGCTATGTTCCCTGCCTATCGCCACTTAAGCTTGGCAATCCATCGGGCTAGGATGATCATTATCATTTATTTATGAGCTTAGCCCTTGTTGGTGAAGCAATCGCCATTTCACTCTACAGAAAATTTTATCTAATATAAGTGCTAGATAGCGCATAATATTGGCTGAACTGATGAATCAGTCCATTGCTGTTTTTTTCACTACGTGACAAACGAGCAGACAGCCCGCCTGATGGTAAGTGATAACTGTCGCCCATAACATCTACAATTCACACATTTAGGTTGCAGGTGGGTTGAGTGTTGCAGTTTATTTAGATTTCTGTGCTTACAAAACCCATACGACCTCTCCCCTACAGATATCACCAGTGGAAGTCGAAGCGGTGATTCGCAAGCACCCGGCGGTCCTCGACGTGGCAGTTACCAGCTTACACGACCCTGAATGTGGTGACTTGCCAGCAGCGTGCGTTGTGAAGCGAACAGGATATACTGTCAGTGCGCAAGACATCAAGGATATAGTCAAAGGTATTATTCTTGTTACACGTTTCGAGACGAAATTGCGTGAGACTCGGATGTATGTGCGAAATAAGTGCCTGGAGCTGACGGTGTCAGGAAAGAGGGACCAAAAAAGCGATGGATTTTTATCGCAAAGTTGGGAGAGAGCCAAGGGCTTACGAAGTGAGGTTGCCGAAGACCAGGCGAAATGGAGAAAGAGGAGTAGGAAAGCGGATCCGTATAAGTCGGGATGGATTCTTGACGACCTGAGTAGTTCAATTGGTTAACATGCCTGCCTGGTCTGCCACACGGAGGTGTCGGGTTCGATTCTCGGCCAAGCAGAAATTACTTTTTAGTTACTGGTCTGGGTGTTATATCTATAATAAGTATGTCTTTAAAAGTATATCATTAAGTTGCTTACTTTGGAGCTAGATGGCGCTGTGTGAATTTGTCCAAGTGTATTTTTTATTAATATTTATCGCTGTTCTAAGGCGCTGTCCTAATTGGCAAAGGCCGTGCGATAATGATTGTGCGACCGGCGATTTTAAAGTCTTCTATTGGTTGGGCGACATCCGTCATACGACCATGGTCGCACAGCCGTTGCCAATTAGGACAGCGCCTCATACTTCTTCCCAGCAAAAGGTTTAGGTTAGGTTTGATCCATTGTATGTACTTTCCTATTGTATAGCTGTTATTATTTCGTTTACAGAGTCACTGTCCGACTCGAAACAGCTGCGAGGGGGCGTCGTCTTCGTGAACTCGATTCCCATGACCGCCTCCACCAAAGTTCACAGGCAGCAACTTAAGGAAATGGTTTTACAAATGAAGAGGGAGTAATGTTGAGGGACTTATTAGCGTAAAAAGGTTTAGTTTAATATTATACAGTTCATTATTATACGTTAGATAATACTAGCAGAATGTAAGTTAGAAATTCATAAGCATCTAATTATTATGTTCGAATATTTGTTGATGTTAAAAATGGGAGTATGTGTATTAAGTATGTTGTGTATATGGACTTCATGTAATAAAATAAAATATTAAATATGTACCTAACTAAAATATCTACAAGATAAAGTTAGGAATATTAAATTCTTATAAAAACAAAAAATATTATTTTATTATTAAGTACTTTACGTTTAATGAACACTGCCCATACGCCACCCTTTTTCTACCCTTATACTTGCCCCGCCTTACCCTAACTCTAGTACTAAACTTGTTATAGCATGGTATACTCCATGTTGAGATAGTTCTTCCATGTAAAACGGATAGATGAAACATTTTGACGAAGACAAAAGATGATACTCTCGTATACTGTGAAATTGGAAACCCGCCTCCGAAATAGAAAAACCCTGAAAAAAACAAGCTCCAAAGCAAAAACATCTCCATAATTGTCTTCACGTTGGCTGTCTGTCAAATATAGTTCCATTATCAGTAAACTTTGTACGCACGAGGGCTCGGGGTCCGCCTAGACCACGATCCACGATTTGGCAGATCAGATAATTACAGTGGAGCGACTACCATCTGACCTCCGTGACCGACCGTGCTACCAGGGGAACCTGACCAGACTGGATCATGGTTACACATTCAATCGCCTGAATACAACATGTCACAATACGTGATTAACGTTTCTTCGTAAACAAAGTAAACAAACGCCGGTGACAAAGATTTTTGGCAATAGAAAGTTCTAATTTCTCTTCAAAATGCCCTCAATTCTAATTCTAACACTTGTTAAAGAGTCTCACCATGATTTTCGGCGGCCAAGTTGTCCACTTTTACTTAATTTCGACACTAAAAAACACCACACAACGGTGTCCGCGGGTTAAGTGAATAAATTATAACCTATTTCGGTTTCACAAATGCTAATTGACTACTGAAATCTATATAATTATCGGAGCGAATGAAAAAAATATGTTTACGTAAGTGACAGTTTTGACAGTGAAATAAAATTTGACAGTATAATAAATATGTATTTAATTTCCAGCCTAGCCAAGACTATAGACTTTTGTGTGACCGAAAATTCACTCTCTAGTTGGAAAACTCTTTTTACTTTCTCCTATGATATTCTCCATTTCTCCAAAAATAACTCAAATCGGTCGGTCACCTCACAGATAAAATACAATTGCTCTCACCATCCCAACACTACCTCAACCCGCTGCAATCCGTCCTTAACCCGTAAACCTCGCACCCTCAGTAAAACGGTTGAGTCAAAAGTTAACGATGGAGACCTTAGAGGCGCTGCTCGGATTCTTTTCTCCAGTGACACTGCAGCTCCAGACTCACTGGATACCCTGTCGGCCCTGCAGAGCAAACACCCGCCTGCCACTTTGACTGTCCTACCTGACCCTCCAAGCACCTCTCCACCACATCTCCAAGCATCGGAAGATGCCGTCCTAGCGGCAGTTATGTCTTTCAATAATGGGTCCGCCGGCGGCCTGGATGGCATATCCCCACAACATCTGAAAGACCTACTACAAAGTGCACATACCGGTCTACACGCTGGTCTGCTCACAAGCCTGACCAAGCTCGTGAACCTGATGCTTGGAGGTGAGGTAACTGAACAAGTCACAGCGACTTTGTATGGTGCTAACCTTTGCGCCCTTGCAAAAAAGGATGGGAGCGTGCGCCCCATAGCCATTGGTTCTACCTTCAGACGTCTTGCATCCAAAATTTGCTGTAAAGAGATTCTACCAATTTTGGAATCAAAATTTCAACCTACACAGCTTGGTTTCGGCAGCAAAGGCGGCTGTGAAGCAATTGTGCATGCCTGCCGGACCTACCTTCATAACTCCAAGAATAATATTTTGTTTAAATTGGACGTAAAGAATGCATTTAACTCTGTTTGCCGTTCTGCTATGTTAAGCGAAATTAAAACTGTAGTCCCAAACATTTACCCCTACATCTGGCAATGCTACAGTTCACCATCCGACTTACTTTTTCGTAACCACAAAATTTCTTCCTCAGCCGGTTGCCAGCAAGGTGATCCACTAGGGCCTGCCATCTTCAGCCTCGCCATCCACCCAATCGTATCCGAACTAAAGTCAAAATTTAATGTTTGGTACCTTGACGATGGGACCCTAGGAGGAGAAGCTAGTACTATCTTACAAGATTTGGCTTTTGTTAAGACCAAATTTAATGAAATTGGTCTTCAGCTAAATTTTAAGAAGTGTGAGCTTTATTTAGACGACAGTTTCCAAAATAAAAACGATTTAATTCAGGAATTTGAAACATTGTGTCCCGGAATGAAAATTATCACCAAAGATTCGCTTTTCCTCCTAGGCGCTCCAATTTTCAGCGATTCAATCCCTGGCTTCATTCAACAAAATATTTCAAAATTTAACGACACAGCTGATCGTCTCCTCCAAATTCATTCCCACATGGCCATGTTCATTATAAGATACTGCCTTTTCGTACCAAAATTCACTTACGCTATGCGCTGTAGCCCTTTCTGGAAATTTCCAAATTTTTGTGAGGTAATTGATAAATTACTATTCGCGCAAATCCAAAAAATTATTAACGTTAAACTCAACAGCAGGAGTTTCCTTTTGGCTACCCTTCCGGTCAGACATGGTGGACTCGGCATCCGCCAAGTCTCGAGCGTGGCTCTCCCGGCTTTTTTGGCTTCTGTTCACAGTACGTTATCCCTCGTTGGTAAAATTCTAAACCCATCATTTAATGATTTCGAGGTAACGTACTTGACCGAAGCCGAAGAAGCCTGGAAGATGGCTTGCCCTAGCCAAGCTCCTCCTTCCGACAAGGGGTGCCAAAGGCTTTGGGACGATCCAATTTGCCGTCGGGTATTCGAACACCTTTCCGAGACCTGCCCGTCACCGATCGAGAGGGCTAGGTTACTTGCAGTATCGGAAAGGGAGTCTGGATATTGGCTGCAGGCATACCCATCTATAAACTATGGAAACCTTTTAGACAATAATAGTTTTAGGTTGGCGGTTGGGCTACGTCTGGGCTGCAACTTAGTTGAACCCCATCGCTGCCACTGCGGCGCTGCAGTGGATAGCTCAGGGCACCACGGGCTATCATGCTGCAAAAGTTCCGGCCGTCTATCCCGCCACGCCTGCCTGAATGACATAATACGTCGGGCTCTTGCCAGCATTAATGTGCCCTCCTCTCTCGAGCCCTTGGGGCTTGTAAGGGACGACGGCAAGAGACCTGACGGGATGTCTCTCGTGCCTTGGGAGCTGGGTCGGCCTTTAGTATGGGACGCCACATGCGTTGATACTCTAGCGGCGTCCCATGTTGGCTCGACATCTGTGAAGCCAGGCGCGGCGGCCGCATCTGCTGAGACCTTGAAACGCCGTAAATACGCAAATATCGCTGATAGTTGCGTATTTTCGGCGTTTGCCGTGGAAACTTTGGGGCCGTGGGGCCCTGAAGCTAAAAAGTTATTCGCCAAATTAAAATCATGTTTAATTCGTTCCACTGGCGAGCGCAGGGCTGGCTCATTCCTCGGCCAACGTATAGGGATAGCCATCCAACGGGGGAATGCAGCCAGCCTTATGGGCACCATACCCAGCAGTGGCAGTGATTTAGGGGATATTTGTACATATAGATTTTTAGATTAGGGTTATAGGTTTATTTTAATTTTAGTTAGATAATTAAGTTAATTTATTTAGTTTATAATTTGTTTGTGTTGTCCTTTTTAATATATATGTTCTAAATAAATGATTGTATTTAAAAGTATATAAGTTGTTTATCAGTTCTCTAACACCCATAATACTTTGTTTACTTTGGGGCTAGATGGCGCTGTGTGAATTTATGATTGATTGATTATTATTATTCATTGATTATTATTATGATCTCCAAAGCCTGCAATAAGTGAGCATATTATAATAGCGATATGAAAGATCCTGCGAATGAGTAAGCGGCCTATTTACATCATTTTAATAAATTACACTTATAATCTTAACGTAAATAGCTCGATTGCGCTTTCACGCGTGGCCCCGGGATCTGCCTTGACCATTATCAGGATTTGTTAGATCATGTAATTACAATAAATAGTACTAGTAGTAGTAACAGTTTATTACGTCTTTCTTCAATTTATATTTACTATTAGTAAATGTTGCATAAACGCACCGCTTATGAAATATCCCTGTAAAGCTCAAGGGGCTGTATATACAAGAACATCATGCATGTGAGACAGACATGCTACGAGACATCGTTGACGAAGCACGTTCACGTACTCCAACGAACTATAAATGCTGTGCTGATGTGCAGCGTTGCGCGACTTGACCGAGTACGTACAGTTGTGTATTCAACACGCTCGATTATGATATTTTGCTGGCCGTACTAAGAACGCTAAACATTACTGAAACTATCGGGTCCAATTAGTTAAGGTTGGCGATTGTCGCTCGGACTGGTGCTCCATAACAGCGGGAGTACCTCAGGGGGGAATTATTTTACCGGTTCTTTTCTCCTTATTTATTAACGGGATTACAATATCATCTCTAACTTCGTCGTCTCATCTCTATGCCGATGGCCTTCAACTGTACAGATCTGCTCCTATGTCCGATTTCGATGCTGCCGTTGAGATGAATAAGGACCTCTTCACTATTGAGAGCTAGGTAAAAAAGTTTTGACTCAGAGCAAATGCTTCTAAGTCACAAGTGATTGCGATTGGCAGCCAGCATTTTATTTCGAAGTTTAGGAGTGTTGCTCAGCCGAAATTAATTTTCGAGAGCAACGTCATAAAGTTCAATGACTCAGTTTGGAACCTGGGGATCATATTCGACCAAACTCTGTCCTGGTCGACGCACATTGGTGAAGTTAGCACAGGGCTTTTGCGTCATTCCACTAGCTTAAGAGGTTGCAACACTTTTTGCCTTTTGAAACGAAGTTACTTTTGGTGACTCCCGCTTTTGGACTATGGGGACGTCACTTACCTAGACCCCACTGAGGAGCTTCTCTCTCAGCTGGAGCGATTGCAGAATCTCTGCATCAGGTATTTCTTTGGGCTGCGTAAGTTCGACCATGTGTCCGAATATAGATGCAAACTTAATTGGCCGCCTATACGGCGACGGAGGGAATTCCATGTACTTAGGCTACTGTTTAATACCCTTTTCAATCCCACTGCCCCTATCTATCTATTTGCGCGAGATGTTCAGTTACTGTCCACCCGCCAATCCCCGATTACGACGCCGCAGGGAACTTCTACTCGCGATTCCGTCTCACGGCTTAGCGGATTACGGAACGTCATTCCGGGTGTTTGCTGCGCACCTGTGGAACGCACTACCGGAAGACATTCAGAATTTTCGGACATCATGCTCCTTCAAGGAACGTTTGAAGAAGCACTTCCTCACTATTCAATAGAGCTTTATTTTATTTTAATTATTATATATTCATAGTATATCTATTAGGTGTATATTATATATGTGTATATTAAAATTTGCTCAATACTCGATATTGCTACCACCGCTCGTTAAATAGCTCATTTCGGATTATCCAAGGTAAGGTTAGCTGGAAGAAATCCCATTGCGGGATAAGCCCGCCTTTGCAATGAATATTTATTATGTATACTTTTGTTATTTTTCTTTTTGTAGTTATACGTAATAAATAGTTTCCATACATCCGTGGCAGCCTTAGCGTGAGTGACTTCGCGGATGAGATCAAAGAAGCTCGCTTGCGCTGGTTTGATTGCGTATGGAGTAGAGATATTTGCCTAAACTATTAACTTAAACTTTCACTTTCTCAATGAAAGTGGTTCAATCTATGCAATTATTTAATAATGTGACTTATCCTACACATGATCGGTACGGGTGAAATGTTACATATTTGTAAAAGTCGCAACACGGGACGATATTATACGGGTCGTTTTTACTTTGTGATAGGGTGGGCGGTGGCGCGATGTCACCTCGCTCCAGCTTATGACGTGACGGATGTCGAAGATCGGGCGAAGTGGGGACGATAGAGCAGGAAATCGGGTGATGAGGAAATAATGATAATATTGCATAAAAGAAACCGATTATAGTGATGAAAGTGGCACTGCTGAAGAAAAGGTTATTTATACTCGTAAATTAAAGAAACGACAGATACGTATTTGTATTTGTATTTATTTATTTAATTCAAAGTACATTTTGTTTTTTAACACTAATTGACACAAAACCCGGATGGGTTTGTCTGTGTCTACCTGGCTATTTATTACAAAACACACTCGTTCACTACAAAATCGCAATTTCCAAATTTAACGGATACACACTCACATTATCAATATCCATTTTTCATTCCAATAACATATTGTGTTTGCTCGACACAATACTACAATACTAATACAAAGAATTAAATCAATTTTTGTACACTAGTTCCACTTTATTATACAATTTTATTAAATTGTAACCGGTTTCGAATTACCTACATATGTAAACAAAATATAAAATAATTGCCTGAAGATGAGTAATTCGAAACCAGTTGCAATTTAATAAAATTGTATAATAAAGTGGAACTAGTGTACAAAAAGTGATTTAATTCATAATAATGGAGTTCCATCATGAAGTGACAACACAAAGTGTTAAATACTAATACAAAGCAAAACACAATTATAAGAGTACACTTGGGGGTAACTTGTGTTTTGATCGGTGCCAAACAATTTCAGTCTACCCACCTCAAAAAAGTAAATATCCTAGGTACAACAATAATGTTGGCATGTCTCTTTTCGCCCGGTGCGAAAGAGTTCGATAATATTACGATCTTTAAGTTAGAGCGAGAGCGATATACAAACCATGCACAGATCTTTGTTAAAAAAAAATTACCAGTTTATTTATTACCAGTGAAACTAGCTTTATTGATTATGATTTCGATCATATAGCCGTCACGTCGTGTTAAGCTTCATCACCGAACAAAATGTTGTATAAGGAAAGAAAATTACATCAACGAATACTACCCAGATTGTGTGATCTATATTCATTACATTAGTTTTTATTTAGAGATATTTCAATTAACTTTTCTACACCGATAAACCAAATAAGATCGAACACAACATTCGGTGAGTTATTAGTGAAAGACGGCCGCAACCGTTATGAAAAGTATGAAAATAGGATATCTAGATTGGGCCATTGACGCGCCAATCAAAGCAGCCATATTGCCGAAATTATAATCAAACATGCCAGCCATAAAATTATCTTTCCAATAAAGCTAGTTTTCCTGATACGAAATACTTTTTTCTTTGTTTTTTTTCAACGTAAAGTTCTCCGCCTCTATAAGAATACCCTTCAGTTGGTAAGTGCTTACCTAAGCTTCTAAAAATAAGTAGGTAATACGAACCTAATACTTTACGTCCCGCAAGCAGCCCATTACGTGATTTACCCCAATCAGTAAAGTATACATTGCATCCATAATTGAGTTAAAAATTGAACCAAACCACTAGAAGTAGTTAGTGAAACAGAATACTTAATAGATTTAGATGAGACTAGCCTTTGCCTGGGGTTCAGCCGCCCTGAAATTTATTTTCGGTTTGGGAACATTTGACATGTCATGTGATGTCCGGGAGTAGCCTAAACCGTAAAAAGGTTGTGAATGTGGAAGGAGCGAGAGAGATTTGTTAGGACCAGAGCAAGTGGACCAATGTGGCCTCTGCCTATCCTTACAGGCTAAAATCGTGACGTTATATAGGTAGGACGTAGGTGCAGGGCAGGTAGGTCAGGTGGTAGGTTGACTTTGTCAAGCATGAGGAGTGCGCCTGGGTGTGTATGTATTTCTGCCGCCAAGCGACAATGCTTGCATTGTTGTGTTCCGGTTTGAAGGATAAGGTAGCCAGCGAAATTACATTCATGAGGTATTTCATCTTAGTCCTTACAGTGACAACGCACCAGCGGTAGATGGGCTGTCGCAAAAATCGCAGGTATCATTGGACACGGAAGGCTCAGGACCGGTCTTTGTGGAGATCTCTGGGAAAGCCTACGCCTATGTATGACTAAGCCGTCCGGATAGTGTATTTTGTTTCGCTGACATGTTACGATCAGTTACGATCGAGTGGTCGGCGCAGATACAGTGAACATCGTAACGCGCGTGAGCTCACTTCAGATTCGTGCCAAAAAAGTAAGTACTTAAACTTTATTTCGTTGTAGTCATCCTGAGTAGGCTAAGAAGTACGGTTATAGATTAAAACACTAGTTGCCCTAAATATATATTTAGTGGAACTATTGTATAAAATTTTAATTAATTTCAATCGGTTTCGGAGATCATCTTTTGGAAAAGTATTCAAATTCGTAATTAATTAAAAGTTTATAAATATAATATATTTAGTGGAACTAGTGTATAAAAGTGTTTTAATTAATATAATGGAGTCCCATCATTAATACACAACACAAAGTGTCAACTACCTAAGAGTACTGTGTCAATGGATGCAGCTGTAACGGCCTACAATGGATGTGTATGTATCATCAGTACTTAATTATGGGTTAATCTTGTGGGGAAACTCAGATGATGCTGGAAGATCATTTAACATAAAAAAAAATTTTACAAGCAATTTCAAACTCAAGGTTCACAAATAATTGTAGACCAATATTTTTAAACTGTGGAATCTACCATTGCCATGTACGTACATACCCAATATATCGCATCTAGAATATTTTAAAAAGGTTACTGATACGGCATCAGGGCACAACGAAGACAATATTTAAATTTATTGAATAATTATAAAAATATAAATACTTAAGTTAAATAAAATAAAATATCCACATTTTTGTAATGAGTTTTTGTGAATTTAACATAAATTGTGTAATATTGACTACATAATGTAATTTAAAATCGACAAGAGTACCTAATAATATTTTAATTGTTTTGTAAGACCTAATTTTACCTAGAATATAAGTTGTATGCCCAAAACCGGGCTAAACATACTACAAACATTATAAAACCTCGATGTACTGTATGCCTGTTGCTTATGTTCCAAATAAATGACTTTGAACTTTGAACTGTAGGGGGCAAAAATGTTAAACGTAGGTTCAAAGTCGCGCTAGGTCAACAAGTTATAATAAAAAAGAAACTCCTCCTTGTTTTTTTTAAAGATAATTATTAATTAACAACTTTATGATTTCTTCTTTGATATCTGTTGTAAATAATCAAAGGATTTTTATAATCCACCACCTTCTTCTAATATCTTACTATATTTTGCAACCGTTAGTCTTTAGTATTTACACATGTAAATTGTACATTATTGTTGTTAGAACTCTAAAAACTTTACACGTTTACGCAACAAGTAATATCATATATTCAATGCTGCAATGGGGTACACAAATGATGAAACATGCGTGTGCGGTGCTACTCCACAAACCATGCACCACCTTTTATACTGCCCTTTGTGCCCTGACACCAGCACAACGAAAGACCTCTACTTACTTACATCGCTGGTTCAGCGACACGAAGTGGATCTTGGCCTCCGACACAACAATTCGCCATTGGTCCCTATCCTGCACCATTTGTTCCCAGTTCGTTATCTGGAGCTCACGTAGGTCTGTACGGACTTCGTACATAGCTACTAAAAATGAAGTGCGCGTAGCCAATTTTTGGGACAAACATTATTATAATATATTTTGCCATCGACTCGCTAAGAAGAAGGATTTGGATAAACTTTTGTAGGTAAGTAGATGAGGAACTGGAATAAGACAGGCTATTTGTTTTATTTAAATATTTTATTTGAGTACCCTAATCCAATCTGGTCAGGTTCCCCTGTCACTATAGTCAAATGGTAGTCGCTTTACTGCAATCTGGATTATACCCTGGGCCGTAGCGCCACATTAACGCCAAGGTGACGATTTCAGTACCTACCTAATATGTAAAGTTATCGGGAATTTTCCGTCTAACATCAGTCGTTTAGGTTATAGGTTTATGATGAATAATGTTGTAGATTTTGTCATTATCTTTTATAAGCAAACCAATTTTCTAATTACGGATCAGGTACTTCGCTGAAGATAGATGACTTGCAGTTTAATAAATGTATACGTGACTCCGACGTTATAATTAGAGGCGGCCCAGTGAAGTGGTACTAGATATAAATAAGGACTTGTCAAGACGATGATATAATTATCATCGAGGTACTTAATAGTACCTCGTAAAGCAAATTGAAGGATGCCTAATCACGATGGTTGGACTCGCGGTAATATTACAATATGTTGCCTTCTTTTATACACTGTGATGATGCCTTAGATTATGCTACGTCATCGCGTATAAGAAAAATTCCACTTTGTAGTGATTGTAGATGTTTAGGAGGACCTATAATGTTTTTATAGACCTAAACTTTGACTTTTGTAGCGATAAATAAATAAATAATCGTGAACAAGTTCACACAGCGCCATCTAGCCCCAAACTAAGCAAAGCTTGTACTATGGGTGCTAAATAACTGATATACTACATATATACTTTTTTAATACATACTTATTATACATAGAACAACCAGACCTATAACAGAAATTAAAATTCATCATTTCAATTTCTGCCCGGCCGGGAATCAAACCCGGAATCTCTTGCGTGGCTGACCGGCATGTTGACCACTGAACCACTCAGGTCGTCAACACTTACATATCCACTTGTGTAGGTTCTATATGTTTTCAATCACATTATAGTTACAAAAGAGACAAGTGACTTTAATGTGACTGAAAACTTATAGAATCCACACAAGAGGATATGTAAATTTTATTACTACAAGAAGTCGAAGTTTAGGTCGCTAAATAATTTCTTTTTTATGTCAGACTGACACACAGACCAACGTTCTGTGGACCTCCTAAAGGTCTACTATCACTACATAGTGTAATTTCTACTGTCTACCCTGTTTTAAAATTTCACTCTGTATTATTCGTGTAGGTCGTATTATCTATGGGATCTTCCCATGTGGGCTGGTATTGAATTTTTCTTGTTTTATGGAGGTAGATTCCTTCATACCTAATACTTAGTCGCTTCGTACTGGTCAATATAATGGGTAAGTGCTAGATTCTACTATGCCGTATGCACACGGTTTTGTTCTTTCGGTGATTTTTAAAGGACCGGCAAATGGTAAAATGTCATGTCATGTCATTAGCGGGGCATTTTGTGAACGGCCAAACATGAGTTTCTACTACATAGGTTACCTTTAACAATTTACGCTAGGGATTCATTAAATTGTTAATTTTTTATGATAATCTCAGTAATTTATGTCATTATAGCTATTAGTTGCGTAAATAAATTACGGTTTTTGTTACACGACTATGTACACAAAATTAGACAAATTACATCAATTATAGAAGATCGGATATGTTGGAATTTCCCACGACCACATTCATAGGTACCTACCTACAAAATGTGAGTACCTATGTCATGGGGTTTTGAGTAATTTGTTACATAAAGATACGAGCATCTTACGTGTTGTGTATAAGCCAAAACATTTGATTTGAAATGATGAATTTTTATTTCTGTTACGGCTAGGTTTAGTATGAATAATTAGTAGTTTATCAGTTATTCAACAGCCGTAACACAAGCTTTGCTTACTTTGGGGCTAGATGGCGCTGTGTGAATTTGTAAAAGTATAATAAAATAATCATCTTGGTGTTAATGTCCCGGTTGTGCCCTCGAGAATGAGGGCCCGGGTCCTTGACCATGACCCAGGATTTGGCGATCAGGTAATTACAGTGGAGCGACTACCATCTGACCTCCGTGACCCTGCTACCAGGGGTACCTGACCAGATTGGATTATGGTTACAAATTCAATTGCCTGAATTTGCAGGTTTCATCACGATGTTTTCCCTCGCCGTAAGAGCATCGGTTAGTATTCAACTAATGTACATAACTCAGAAAAGAGTCATTGATGTACGAATACGAATCGGGATCGAATCCCGCTGCGGCCGCAGCGGAATTCGAACTCGGTACCTCCCGCTTACGAGTTGGATAATCGACCGCCCGGCTACCGACGCTCCCGGAATTTGTCAAAGCATATTTATTTATTATTATTATTAATGGGCTGTTTATGTGTCCGACGTGATGTGGATATACGCTGACTTATTGTTTGTATATTGATAACAGTGACTGCAAATAACTGCAAGAATCGGCGATACAGTATAATCAACAGCAAATTGATCTACAAAATCCATTTATGATAAACTAGCGTCTCTATAGACGCGCATAGCAATGTAAGCTCCTTTTATACTGGTTTATTAAATCGGTATGCTGTCTTCTGTGTAGCAGTTATAAGGGCTCGTTTGTATAAGAATGACTAGCGACCTGCCCCGGCTTCGCACAGGTTTCTCGTGGTTTCTCTTCTATTATGATATTAATTTAATCTACACTAATATTATACAGAGAAAGGATTTTAGGGTTTTAGGTTTAGGTTTTTTTTGTAGACAATACAGGCATTTGACCGCCATCTCACCTATTGGTAGGTGACGATGCGGCCGAAGATGAAGCATGCCCGTCTTGAAACAACCTATTTACATCCAGATTATATTGATCAGGGAACACACTCGCAGGCAACGCGTTCCATTCCTTACCCATACGCGTTATAAAGGTCGAGCCAAAGCAACTCGTGAGGATAGCTGGAAGATCCACTACATAAGGATGAAGCGCTCGCCCGGATCGCGTCTCCCGATGGCGGAAAGGGGCCGGCGGAATGAGGGCGTGCAGCTGCTTCGCACACTCTTCGAAATGTAACCTGTAGAAGACCGACAGACGCGCAACCCTACGCCGATGTTCAAGGCTCTGCAGCCTAGCCTTAATCAACCGCGGGTTACAAATTATCTTCTTTGCGCGTTTTTCCACCGAATCCAAAGCCGCCAGTTGATATTTGGCTGATCCATCCTAAAGGTGGCAGCAGTACTCCACGCAGGATCGCACTTGTGCTTGATATAGCTGAAGCAACTACTTAGAAGTTTAGTACCGCGTAACCTTCGAGAGGATACCAAGTTTTTTTGCTGCAGTCTTTGCTTTGGATTCGATGTACTGACCGAAGTTGAGATTTGAAGATAGCTCAACACCAAGAAGCTGTAGGTAGTTAGTAATTTCCACAGGAACATCCCGAAAAGTTGGAGTTAGATGGAATGGACTCCTTTTGGCGGAAAACAAACACGCCTGAGTTTTGGTTGCGTTGAACGCCACCAGATTGGCGTTGGATTCTTCCCAATCAGAAACTGCCTTGAGAGCTTTGTCCAAACGATCAACCATGGCCTCTCGACAAGACTGAATATCGTCCCTGTTGGCTTCTGTCTCTGGCAGATATCTCTCCGTTACTGTGCTGTTGTCCATAGGCTGCGGTGACTGCTTACCATCAGGCAGGGCGTAAGCTTATTTGCCACCTTGGTGGTATAAAAAAAAAAACTGCGTACCCAAAGGTACCTGGTACAAGCAGATTGTCAATATGCAGCAGGAATAAAGTCGCGGACTGTATAGATCCCTGAGGAACTCCTGCGTCGATAGCCTGAAGATTAGACGAGAAGCCATAGATAACTACACGGATTGAACGTCCACTAAAAATCCGATATCCAGGTGCAATATCCAACCGGAATACAAAATGATTCCTTCTTAGAAGGCCTGCATGCCACACCCTGTCAAAGGTCTTGGAGATATCAAGAGACATAGCAAGGGCCTCACCATGTCTCTCAATGGCCTCACTCCATAATTGTGTGGCATATACCAGAAGGTCCCCAGTAGATCGACCACGGCGGAATCCGTACTGGTGATCGCTGAGGAGATCGTGACCTTCAAGATGCGCAATGCGAAGAGTTTGTTGTTCAGTGCACGTTCCATAATTTTACAGAGTACGGAAGTGACCGAAATAGGGCCGGGTCGGTCGGCACGACTGTCTTTTTTGGGCACTGCACATTGGCAAGCTTTTACGACTTAGGCACAATACCAGTCTCAAGTGAGAAGCGATATAGGCGCATGAGAACAGAAGACAGCTCGGGGGCACATGTACGCAGAACTATTGCCGGTATACCATCAGGTCCACTAGCCTTGTTCACGTCCAGACTCTGCAGAATTTTTAAAATATATTTCTGATATATTCGCACCTTTGCCATAGCCATAGGGTGGGTTTAAGTTGGGTGTAGGGTAGATATAGGGTAGGTGAAGGGGTAGGGTACGGTAGAGTAGGGCAGAGTGGGGTAAGGTAAGGGTATAGTAGGGTAGAGAAGGTGTAGGTTATGTGTAGGCTTGTAACTTTACTTATACCGTACATCCGTACTTGCCGCTGGAATGTATGGTAACCACCCCTCTCGTGGTAAAGGCCCAAGTCCTACAGCAGGCTGTGAAGATAATAGTGATGAACCACTATTGTATCGACTTCAGTCTACGACACTTTACGAAAGAAAGAAACAATAAAAAACATGGTGGGATTTCAGTTTGTCTTGAACTTGTCACTACTACATTTCTATAATATGGTACCTGTTAGTTAAAATCTAAAAATTTAATTCCTAGCCATTATTATCTGACTTGACATTGGACGGTAATAGTATTGCCGTCGGGAACTAGCTATTACAGAAGCACAAGTTCAATATTAAATGAGTTCCAATACTTCCAATACAGCCAAGGGCTTGAAGCTTACCTATAATCGGTTGATAACTTTTTAAATGTTTCAGTTTTTTATTTTGTAGATAAGATCAATGGACAGCTTTTTTGGTTTACTTCTATCTAGCTTTTGCTAGCGATTTCGTCCGCGTGGACAACATATTTTTCATTTCCGTTGATTTTATTTTAAGTTAATTATTATTATTAAGTTCATATATAAGAGGCACTAGGCAAACTATCGAGTGCCACAAAGTAAAAAAAGCGTCAAAAGGCCTCACATTTTTTGGCTATTCCACATTCTACCTCTTTTCACTGTTTCTCTACTTTTCTTATCTTTTTTCTTTTCATCTTTTTTTTACTTCCCTAATCATATAAAGCGTTTTCAGCATTTTAGCAGTGTATTTGGTGTTTCATTTTCACAGAGCAAAAAAAATTTGCTAATCGAGGTAACTTTCCAATTTTTTTGAAAGTGGCCTTGCAACTCGCCAGGCTTGGCACATTACAAATCTTTAGCAGATTTAAGTGCCTGAAGTAATTGTTTTGTCATATTTGTTGTTATGAATAACTTAAAAAAAACCGAACAGGTAGATTGAACACCATGTACATAGACAGCGACATTTGCCAACAATTTATAAGAAATTATAGGTAAGTAGGTATCTTGAACACGCCTATTAACAATTCAATAGCACTCGGTGGCTTGTCGGAAGGCCACTATGTAATTTAGTTGTGGCAAGACCCTTGGCCGTAAATATCGCGAGTGCTCACACTACACTCCACGCATTATATGTACTCCTATTACTCCTAAATAAATAACAGTGATATTTAAATATTACGGAATTCAAAACACTTTATTCAGTGAAAATAAAATAAACCGACCTAGTTTACGTTATAGGAAACTTTGATTTTACCTTGATCGTAAGTATTTCGTTATATTTATTAATAATTTGAATTTGACTTGCAATGAGCAGTTTTCCAATAGGTATCTAAAGCATTCTTAACCACTCACTAGATGGCGCCCCGACAATTTTGGTAATGAGGAGTTTTCCAGTAGGTATTGACAATTGGTTTCAAAAAGCATCAATAGATGGCGCTTCTACAATTTTGGTAATTTTATACCAAAAGGTTTAACGGAATGTATTTTAATACAAACCTTTCATATATGTATTGCATCCATTCTTGATCCTAGTGTCCATGAAACGCATTGACTCAGTCAAATTGATGTTTGTTTTGTTTGTAACAATTTATTACAACCTCTAAAATGGTTGAAAACTATTGATAAATACAATATTATCCAATACAACGTACCCAGTGTTCATATCCTCTTTGCTAAGAAGCTATTTCAAGCGATTATCGATTACCAAAATTGTCGAGGCGCCATCTAGGGAGTGGTTAGGAATGCTTTAGATACCTATTGGAAAACTGCTCATTGATAATCGCTTGAAATAGATTCTTAGCAAACAGGATATAAACACTGGGTACGTTGTATTGGATAATTTTGTGTTTGTCAATCGTTTTCAACCAGATTAGAGGTTGTAATAATAATGGAACATAGTGCCAACTTCAATAAATATTTCTTTTTACACTTTGTTCAACCTTTAACAGTTATGTTTATATTAATAAACATCTTATTTTTATGTTTAGTATTAGTTGGCTGCCTGAAATCACTGCCACCATCATACAGATAATAAAAAAATTACCAAAATTGTAGGAGCGCCATCTATTGAAGCTTTTTGAAACCAACTATCAATACCTACTGGAAAACTCCTCATTGAAGGACTCCTTGCGCATATCTTGCATTATAAATTCATAAATATAAAACGTGGTAATGTTATCTAGCTTAGATTAGATTTGCGACTTATTTTGTAACCGCCTTTAAAATAGGAGGAGGTTCTATGTGCAACTTTTTTTTTACAAAGTATATTTACCGATTTTTCCGCCGATTGTATACAAATATTCTTAATATATGAAAGGATATATTTAAATCCTAAAATGGTCCCATTTTTTCAATTCGAGATCAGGTAATGGAAACCCTGTAAAATCGACGGAAATACATCCTATAAAATGAAATGAAATGAAATACAGGCATCCAGGTTAGTAGGTCTAAATTATATTGGTTAATTCTTACATATATTTTATAAAACAATAAAGTGTTTAAATTGTATGTATAGGATACAGAAGGATGAGATTTAAGTACTAAAACTTACATACTATGTTTATAGGTAACCAACAACTTCCAGAATTTTCTCTGTTTTCTCGTAGGACTTACCTTTTAACAAATCTATAATAGTTAATTTGCAATTAAATTTATTCATAAGGTGGATACTTAGGTTTTACTTAGGGTTTACAGGAATTATTTAGTTGTTTTTAGGGCTGACTTGGTGCTTGAAAGGGTATACCTAGTCCGGAGGTGTGCTCATTTTCTCATAGGTTGTGATGACGACATTGCAAAGACATCCAGAGAAGCCCTCAAAGATCATACACACCATTAGGTATGTACCTGATTCCAATGAAAGAGTGGAAGTTAAAAAAATAAAACCGAGGTCAGATATAGGTATACAAATACTTTTAACATATAAAACGTATAATTTGTATTTGGAGTCGGTGCCGCAAACCAACCTTCGTTCCTAAATAACTTTCTTTAATTGTAGGTATCAAAAATGTGTTTCGTATTTTTCTGGAGTCAGTTTTATTTATTTTATTAACATATATATTCATTTCTTTCCCAGCTAAGACATTTTGCCTACATCTACAAGAGTACCAACACTTCTGCTGCATTTGGTTTGAAGAACAGATCGCTGCAAACCACGAACGATGCCGAAATATCAAAATCGCGTCAATGATTCCGTACTGTGGTTCATCAATGAGAAAAGTTCTCGAATCGTCGCGGAGTCTGGTGTACCCACAGATAGGTTCCATTTGGGGAAGCTGATATTGCAAAGCTTGAAGGATGATCTGGACTTTGTGTCGCAGGTTTGTGTCATAATTTTATAATAATATTAACTGTTACTGTGTAGCGTTACAGAGTGTGGGTAAGGTCAGCTGTTGGGTAAACGAGAAGCATTACGCCGTGTAAAAGTAGCGTAAAGCGCTGTTCTTATTGGCGTCGGACGACGTCTGTCTTACGACCATGGTCGAACGACCGTTGCTAATTAGGACTGCGCCTTATGGTTTAGCGTTACACCATTTAAGAGTGTGGCGTTAGCTCAGCTGTAAGGTAAAAGTGAAGCATTACGCTGTGTAAAAGTAGCGTAAGGCGTGTTTTTCGTCTACGCGTAGGTAAGCGTTGGCTTTCGCATCCGACTCAGTGATAGCAATCCTGACTCCTTCGGCCTCCCGCGGGTTTGCGTGGGTATTTGAAAACCCTGTCGCCCATTTCCTTGCGGCCTGCTTCGAAGATATTACTCGTAAATCCAAAGTGCTTATACAATATTTTACTCCGACGTCCGGATACACCATGGCCACTTTTATGCAACAATATATATCCAGACACACCAACAACAATGAGCCAACGGCTTACGACGCGAGAATGCCGAAGACCGGGCGAATTAGAGAAGAATGGGTAGGAAAGCGGACCCTGGCAGAGGCAGGGACAAGCGCTAGGACGATGATGATATATCCAGATACAAATTTACAAATTAAATCTTTAGTCTTGACATGATCGTTAAACAAATTCTCAGATCGACGGTGCGACCGGCGAGTCTGAAACGAACAGGTCCATACTGGAGAGGACAGTGCGATGTGCAACAGCCTTCGAGAACTATGGCTTGCAGCAAGGCGACGTCATCGTGTCGATGGCACCGAACAACATCGATATCGCTGTGGCTGTATACGCTGCACTGTACCTCGGTATCATTGTAGCGCCAGTCGACAGGACCTTCACTGTCAGTAAGTGTTAAGAGCATAGTTGCAGGTTCAATACTATGCATATAAGTATACTGGAATATGTAGTACTAGCTTTTCGCTAGCTAGTGGGTATCGTTTTTAGGACAGTTTATATTTTTTCTGGGCGACCATTTTAAATGACATGATAATGTATGAAAGCTAGTAGGTTCTACGGAGAGGTCAAGCTGTTCTGGTTTTACCCAACAGAATTAGATGAAATATGGCTGGGATATTAAGTTGGACCCCAAACTACAAAACTATGAAAACCCTATCAAAATCCGTTCGGTGGCATTTCCATATTTCTTATAGTTTACCACGTCTATAATGGTTCTAGATCAGGTACTTCGGTTTCCAAATCAACCATAGCCTATGTTGCCTAGACTTAATAGCTTGACACAACAACAAAAAGTTTCATTAAATTCCGTCCAGTAGTTCCGGAGATTAACGTGTACAAGATGACAAAAAAAGTTGTTATATTTTATTTTTTTTACGCCCTTAATAATATTTTGTAAATATATTCAATGAACAGACACGCTTTTTTGTTTTATTATATGTACATAGATTTGAAGTTAGTGTCAGCACAGAGTATTCCTATGGTGTTACTTTGGGCTCGAAGGCCTCGAGCTACATAAAAATCTGAACATCATGTATATTTGGGTTATAGCTCTTGGTTACACAAGAGCTGTGGGAATGTATAAAAAGTGCTACATTTAGCCATCAACGATCTACAGCTTAGGTTATTTTCTATACTGTACTTTAGGTATCTAGGCGGGTCGTTTTTTACTTTGTGGTATAAATACTAGAGTTGACGACCTGAGTGGTTCAGTGGTCAACACGCAAGAGGTCCCGGGTTCGATTCTCGGCCAGGCAAAAATTGAAATGATGAATTTTAATTTCTGTTACGGGTCTGGGTGTTCTATGTATAATAAATACGTATTTAAAAGTATATAAGTAGTTATTTAGCACCCATAACAGAAGCTTTGCTTACTTTGGGGCTAGATGGCGCTGTGTGAATTTGTCCATGATAATAATTATTATTATTTATTATACCATCTGTAAATTACAAATAGACATACGATACGAGACGATAATTAGGATCCTAAATTTTCGGGAGATATTATATCACAAAATATATTTCTATGTTCTATAATTACTATAACATTTCAGAGGAGCTTTGCGGAACATTCAGTATTAACAAGCCAAAGATAATATTTTGCCAAAGCGAAAAGGCACCAGACGTTCAACTGGCTCTGAACAAAATAGATATAACACAGAAATAGTAACATACGACAAAGGAGACTACCTCTGTAGCTTCTCGAAGTTTCTTGATAAATTTGCTGATGAAAATCAGTCAGCTGAGGATTTCAGGTTGGTATACATATTCACAGTTTCTTTTTATTTCAGCCCCCCACATAGGCCATACATAGACTATCCCCTCACGTCTTCCACACAGACCGACTCTGTGCCTCTAGCATCGTTTACCCGTAGTAGGTATCTGACAATATCTGATACCTTGAGTTGACCGTGTGGTGTCCGACAGAGTAGAATAGCACCAACCCGTTACACTTGTGGGTATCGTACAAGGCGACTAACGTTTTCGAGGCAAAAGATCCCGTAGGCTGGAAAATGGGCAGCAGCGTTTTCCATTGTTATATTTATAACACTGCGATCTTCATCTCGTCGGCTAAGCATGAAGATTATGGCAAAAACCTCCCGTTTCGTGGAAGAGGCCCTTTGTCCTGCAGTGGACTATTATGGGCTGTGATGATGATAATGAGTGGGGTTATCTACTATACACATAAGCGGATCGACACTGTCGGTTCGGCAGTATAAGTTGAGCAAAACCGATCCGAAGCAATTACTGCACTTGTTCGGCTTATGTGTGCTATAAAGAATATCATCTAAATATATTCGATTTTAGCACCCGGCTGTGGCGATTAATGCCGGTATTGCAACCCTACTGCGCAGTAGTAAACTACTGCAAAGTAGTAGAGTAGGTGGACAAGCGTTCTCGACAATTTAGCCCTGAAGTTTAGCCCCACATGGCATTTCTATTTACATAACTTATATTGATTTCTGTACGTCAAACAGCTGATAGATGTGGCCCCTTCGATAGAAAGGATGGTTTTATTTGATCGATCCTTCTTTACTACGTCACACTTCAATAGCCGTGAAAAGTCCGCTCTTGAGCCTCCTCCACATTGGTGGAGGCCGTTGCCATAACCACCTTGGCTGGCGGGTTAGAGTTCGCAGCATTAAAAAAAGCTGCTGCCCATTTCCTAAAATTTGCCCCTAGTAGTTAGGTTGGTGTTGGATTCTGTTTGGGGGTCACCAAGTAGAATATTTCATTAATGTTGCTTATGTTTTCAGAGCTGCTGATTTCGACGCAGAAAAGACAATAGCGTATCTTATCCCGACTAGTGGTACAACCGGATTGCCTAAAGCAGCGGCTAATACACACAAAAACATGTATATTGGCATAATCAACGTTTGGTAGGTATTTAATGTGAGTCCTATATAGGACTTATTTCAAATTCTGACGCTCAAAGTTAGAGTTTCTTTTTTCTTTATTCCCGTTGACACTCTCTTTGTGTAACAATATGTCAATGCACTAAATCGATTAGGGAAATTCTTTCACCTAAGTAGGAAGAGAGGTAGGGCATAGCGGGGTATCCCGTTCGAATTGGAGCCGCCCGACTGGGGAAGTACCTCCACCTTAGTAGAATACCGCAGCTAAACAATACTCTTTTAAACAGGATTGTGTTTCTGCCGGTGAATAAGGTTTCCAGAGCTCCATGGGGTGGGAATTTGGGGAACCGTGGCTTTGGCAGTGGAGGGATATTTGCCTTTTTGCTGCCAGAGTAACGTGTTATAGAGGTGGGCAACGCATTGGCGATAGTCTCGGTGTTGCCTATGTCTATAGGCAGTGGTGACCACTTTCCATCAGGTGGCCCGCTTGCCTGTTTGCCTATTGTAAAACATATAAAAAAAAGGAACCTTTATTTTTCCCTAGTGTCAAGTAGCTAAAAATAATGATCTCGAGGTATGTTGTGTCACACTGTTACCAAATGGGGAAAACCCCGTTAAGTAAGTTGCATTTGCTGTTGGAGAAGTATGTATGTACGAGTATGTTAACACTTTATTGCAACACTGCTTTTTTGCTTTATTATTACAAGTGAAATATTATATTAATATTAATTACCATCATAATTATGTCCAACGTGAATAATGAATTGGATATAGATCAGTTCCTGCTATCCGTCATTTAAACAGCTTCTTCATTTCAGGGCACGCTCTTGGAAGTTCCCGACCCCCACTCGAATGGTTATGATCGTATCGCCCCTCCAATGGTTGACAGCTATTATGAACTTCTGTCTTTCGCCAATAATGAAATACACCAGGCTCCAGACTTCAGCTGACTTGACTCAGAAGCATGTATATCATCTTCTTAATACTTACAAGGTACATTTGAAACTCTCATTTATCTTTATGAAATTTCATATTCTAGATGGTAGGTAGAATTTGTCAAGCGTATCTCGGTATTAGATAATTTTAAAAATTTAATTGGAGAAGGTGGACTGACGACCTGGTAAAAATCGCAAGCATCAGCTGGATGCGGAAGGCATAGGACCGGCCTTTGTGGAGATCTCTGGGGAGGCCTATGCCCAGCAGTGAGCGTCTTTCGGCTGATATGATGATGATCATGAATTGGAAAAGGGAAGAGAGAAAAGAGATGTGATAACATTAAGCACACAGTGCCATAAACTTATCTGACCCGGTGGCTTATGCTGGAACTAGGTGTCGCCATTTTAAAATGTTACGTCAATTTCAGCAACAGCGACAATGTTAAGTTTGTTGTGGTATATACGCGGATGAAAGCGATTTCATAACTAATATTTTTAAATTATAAAAGGAAATAAGTACGTAGATATTTCCTAAGTTGAGACCAATAACTGTCAGGATATCAGCAAGGGCATGAATCGTCTCCGGCCAAGGAATTTGAATCCATACTACATAAATTAATATCGTCACAGATTAAACTCTATTTATGTGAGGCTCAGCATGGGTTTAGGTCAAATCGACCGCGTATTTCCAATCTAGTAACATTGGTCAGCATTATATCCTAAATCTGGATCGCGGGGCTCAAGATGATGTAATTTATTTCGATTTCGACTTCAAAAAGGCTGGGTAAATAATAATATGTTCTTGGTAAGCTCTGTGCTGTGTGGTTTATCACCAAATCTGCTGAAGCTTTTTGCCGGCTACATGTCTAATAGGCAGCAGTATGTTCGCCATGGTTATGTCCAATCCGACCCATATCACATACGTTCAGGTGTATGGATAGGCTCTATACTGGGCCCGCTTTTATTTAATATCCTAGTCAATAACCTGACATCAATACCCGTCTAAGGGTCTGCTCTATGCAGATGACCAAAAACTCATTCACGTTGTGAATTCAATGTCAGATTGTAATTCTTTGCAAAGTAATTTAGATGCGATACTTAAATGGAGAGTGGAAAACAAGCTTCCCTTCAACACAGATAAGTGCGGTGTGATATTATTTAGCACATAGCCTATAATTGCTCAATATAAACTTGGCCATGAAATGATTTGGCACGTCACGACGTTTGACTCAGCCTTAACTTTCCACGATCATATTAAAGATCTTGCAGTGGGATGTTAAAAGGTTGGGGTTTGTTAAGAAACTCAAGACAAGTTTGCGATACTGCCTTGGTTAGATCTAAGCTGGAATCGCATCGATAATGTGGAATCCTTACCAATATACTTAGACCTTACTTCTGGAGAAGATTCAGAAGGCTTTCTTTCGATTTCAAATGTTTGAGTATTACCCTTTCTTGTACCCGACTAAATTTGTAAAGTGGGTCCTGGGCTTTAATTATCTAGAATAAGGCGTAATTACTGCCTTTTGGTCATGGTCGGTCGAATATTGATCTGTATTGATCTGGTGTCTCGAGCGGTACGTCTGTTTGTACCTCCAGTTCCCAGGACACGACAGCCCAATATTTAGCACGACAATTCACCCATTGTTCGAGCCTTGGGTATGCTCAACGCGCTCCTGGATGATTCCAGGAGATGTTGATGGGTGGATTTGTGTAAGGAATGCCTGAAGTACTACAAGAAGATGAATTAATTAGAATATTTATATAGAATATGAATTAATACAAAGTTACTACAATTGCAGCCAACCTACACGGTGCTGAGTCCGACCTTCATGACCACCCTCATCAAGCCACAGGACCGGGATCAATGCGACTTCTCATGCCTTGACTTCGTGATGCTGGGCGGCAGCGCCACACCACCTGACTTAATCGAAGAACTGCAAGTTAGTACATACATGACATCAACTTAAATTGTCATCCATCAACAATCAACTTGTCATCCTCCAGGCATATAGATTCGAATCCGTGCTCTGATGACTCGCACTCGACTCGGCTCAAGACTTGTGTTGTGAGTGTTTAGTTTCAGTGATCACTAAGCCCTTCAAAATTGTTTCACATTTATAATTGTAGACTCCCGGACTCGAGTTTTTTACAACACTAGTCATGCACCACCTTCGCTCAATCATATTTTCTATTTGAGAACGTGTACCCCAACGGCCTTCAGTTCCATTACGAGGACCAATCGCGTAATCATGACAATTTCGACTTCTTGCAGAAAATTATTCCTGGAGCAGAGATATTCAACGTATACGGAATGACCGAGTTGAGCGGATTAGGATTTCACTTAGATCTTGCAGCGCCAGGATCTTGTGGGAAAAGACTGGGGTGCCTTCAGTATCGAGTAAGTACTTTGATCTGAAAACACTGCCGATATTCTATATTATATAGCCTTATTATGTGAGATATGTTTGTTATCGCCTTGTGTAAAAGATGTCAACTGTAGGTGAAAGGCAGGTATGCCATAGCTTAGTAGCTACTTATGTGGTCACTATTTCTTACATGTAATGTAGGTAGAAAAAAGAAACAAACACCATGTCAACAGTTAGATTATTGAATTTATTCAATTAAATAAATTACTTCTTGTACGATTGTACAATATATGATTATATCAACGATGATAAAGGTATTATAACTTTGAATCAAATAGGAGAAAATAATGTAGTTATAGATTATCTTGATATATGAAACGTTGGAATCAAACACAACTATTTTATGGACCTTTAAAAATACATTTTGTGATTGCCAATTACCTCTTCTTAGGATGTCATCAATAGAAAAGCTTTGCTCCCAGTTTTTGGAAGCCACGATTCCCGCTTCGGTTAGCAGTGTCTTTAGCCAATTAGCAATTGTGGTTCTAGAAGACGATTTTGGACATCCTCCAATTGTTCAAAATAAGTTGTCCATTCGTCTCTTCTGGATTTTTATAGACGGATTAAGGACTTAATCCAGAAATTAGGAACAAGAGCTTGTGTCTGGATTTTTTAAAAGTCTCCAACCGGATTGCCTATAATCGACGTTATAGGTCTTCGAACCGTATTTAGGCCAGAAAGTGTATAACTTTCTGGCCTAAATCGTCTGAAATTTTAAAATTATTTGGATCAATACACAACAGGGTGAGGTCATGGACCCGTCGCCCTGAACAAAGTAGGACTAAACAAGCTGTACGTTTAGAACATTCATATTACGACATCGGATTATAATGTTTTAGTCAACGATTAACACAAAGAGTCCAAGATAAGTGGCTTGTCCCCTTTTGGGCATTTGTTCGAAATTGATCTCATAATATGTTGGACTAAAGGATGACAGCTTAACTTGACTGACCTATCAGGGTCCCATAGCGTAGATACTACAGATTTATGCAAAAAAAAATTATTTTTAGATATATTATGAGTTTGGTAAAGTACCAAAAGATGTCTGGCTAAATAGATCCACTTGGGGAGTTTGTAAATACTTTGTTAAATTTGCTCTAGGGTACCAATTCTGGTGTGCTATGCAGTTGTTATTATGTTGCAATGTAACTGTGATGTTACTATAACTACGTTGAGGTATCGAGTCAGTCCCAGCATCATCCCAGTTAAATTGCAGTTTAATCATTGTTCGACCTTTGACACGTTTCCGTAACAGTATTAAAGGCAGTTTTACAATTAAGAAAAATGCAACTTAGTAATTTATTTATTTATTGGAGTACCAACAGCCATGTAAAACCATAATGCAACTAAAGTACCAGAAAACGAATTGTGGAAAAGTTCGAACTCATGAAAGTTGCAACTCAACATCTGTCATTTGAATAACAATCACACGTTTGACATGCGATGCAATTGTAATGTTACTGCAACTGAGACGATTTCCGTACCAGAATCAAAGACCACAATCAAACACCATTGGCGCCAGGCCGACTCACAGGATATTCGAGTGGATTTTCGCCATCCATCTTTCAATAAGTCGATCTGTTCCGCAGCCCAATCTATCAATGCTTTATTCAATATTATATATCCACTGACCTACTGACTAACGAACAGATAGAAGAGCACTTAAGCCCGTAAAACTGTAATAAATAGGCGAATAGATTATATCTTAACTATTTTATAAGAAAAGTTCATAATTAATATCATAATTTTACAGCTTATAGACATCGAAACGTCAAAAGATATCACAGAGCCCAACATAGCGGGTGAAATGTGGCTCAAAGGTCCTTCGATTTTTAATGTGAGTAATTTTATTCATCCTTACCCACAAAAACTGTTAATGGTTACCCACAAAAATTTTTAGCGCTCTTAAAAAGTTCCCTGTATTTTATTGATCGGGGCTTCTTCATGACTATCCAGGTATCAGGCGATTGCTGTCTCAAGTAGTGATTACCTGGGGCTCTGTTTTTTAATCACTCGCCTTGATTCGAACGATTTTGAATTTTTACTATCGGCAAAGGCAAAATTCAACATTTTTTGAATCACATTGGCAAAAGCAAAAGAGTCGAAAAGCAAACGGCTTTCAATTTTGATTTTTGGCGGCGGAAAGAGAGTTCTTGGTACGTTATACTTAATGATAAAGAAGACAGAACCTTGTTAAATTATGTAATTATATATTTTGCAGGAGTATTACAACAATCCCGATGCGACTGAGGATGCATTTGCGGAAGGCGGCTGGTTTAAAACCGGCGATTTATTCTACAGAGATGAGAACTGGAATTACTTTTTCGTTGAACGTATCAAACTGATGCTGAAATACAAAAGCTACCACGTAAGACTTATTTTTGTTTGCCATCGACTAGAATCCAGGACCAGTTTTGCATTCTTGTTATTTTTTAACCCCTGACGAGAAAAGGGGGGTGTTATAAGTTTGACGTGTGGATCTGTGGCTTTGCGTATCTGTCTGGGGCATCGTAGCACCCGAACGGATAGACTGATTTCAATGAGGTTTACTCTATTTAATTGAGATGGTTCATAGCTTTGTCTTATTAAAATCGGTTCTGCAGTTTAGAAAATATTTGAGTTTAAGTAAACTTGGCCGGTAGTTATTCGACTTTTTCTATCGCTAAGGTTGAAATTCAAGGGAATTTCGACCTTTTTGTTTGGTGCTACTAAATTAAAACCACAGAATATTGTTAATAATTACGTGGTATCAATAGTCAGATATTAATTGCAATAAAGTAATTTTTGAACGAGCTTACAACCCGATGTCATACCGCCTGTCACTGTAGTTTACTGAGATGTTGATTGAAAAATAAAAATAAATAATCGTCTTGGCGTTAATGTTCCGGTTGTCGCACACGAGGAAACGGAGTCCGCCTTGACTATGATCCATGATTTGGTAGATCAGGTAATTACATATGTAACACACAGTAAAAACAATAAAGATTTTTATGATTATGATTATGAGTGGTACGTCTGCCATCTGACCTCTACGTGACCCTGTTAAGAGGGGTACCTAACCAGTTTAGATCATAGTTGCACATTTAGTCGCCTGAATGTGGAGGTTTCATCACGATATTTTTCCTCCTTTTAAGAGCATCAGTTAGTGTTAAACTAATGTACTTGTTAATAACTTAGAAAAGAGTCATTGGTACATGGCCGCACTGGAGTTCGAACCCTGTACCTCTCGCTTACGAGTCGGACACCTAAACCAATGTGTGTGTGTCCTTAATACATTGTCTACATTGCCTTCTATACTTCATTAAATTCTTTGTCATCAGATATCACCTGTGGAAATTGAAGGTGTGATAAGGCTCCACGAAGGCGTGCTGGATGTGGCCGTGACCGGGATCCCGGATTCAGAGTCCGGAGACCTGGCGGTGGCTTGCGTCGTGCGTCGCCCAGGGCGTCAGGTCACAGCGCAAGAGATCAAGGACTTGGTCAAAAGTAGGTTTCGCTGTTTTTGTTTATTTTCACCGATGTGGTAAGGTATTTTTAACATCTAATTCGAAAGGCGGACTCTGGGAGCACGACCGCTCTGACAAGAGTGTGAATGACTAGAAAGTAGTTGTGGATAGTAGCTATGCCTATATAGTCCAGTGAGGTCAAATTTTTTATGTCCACAATGGAATCTAATCAGGTCTAGAACAGAGCTGAACCAAATAGAATAAATGTTCAATAGAAAAGAATCATGTTCTGAGTTCTCACGTTAGTGTACGAATTCATGAGCAGGCACACATATACTTACTACTAGACTTTTTATATGTTGCGGTTTCTAAATGGATCATATAATAGCAATTTTTAAATGTATTATAAGTATTATAGCTGTTAACCTCTCGAATAAAATAAAATAAATAGTATTCGCCTGTATTTCCTAATTTCAGATTCCTTGTCGGAGGCCAAGCAGCTCCGCGGAGGTGTGATATTCGTCAACGAGATCCCAATGACCGCGTCTACCAAAGTACACAGGCGGAAATTGAAGGATATGGTTCTACAAATGGAAAGAGAATAAATGCTTCTAAAATTTCGGTGTAGGTGACTAAGTAAAGGGTGAAACTTGTACAGTAATAATATTTCTCACCAGGGTAGCACCTATTAGAATCTCTAATGACTATGTCGAATGCAAGAGCGTAAGTGCTGGACCACCTTAAGAATCATTTGCCTTGTCACTACTGTGTAAAGTTAAACGGTTTTTATAGCATTAATGAATGAAATTTTTATTTATTACATAAAAAATACCCTGGGGGGAAAGGACGAGTCCTTTGGGCATACGGGACAGCTAATTCTCCCTTGTTGTAGCAAACTGATGTTGACTAAAGATGCACCAAATGCCGTGAATGTTTCTGGAGCGGTAAAGGAAATTTTTGTCGAAGTGGTAATGTACTTATGCTCTTGAACTGTACATTGGTAACGAGTAGAAACTTGTACATAAATAATCTTCCTCACCAGGGTAGCACCCATTAGAATCTCTGATGACTAAGTAGGTACTTAGTACGTGCATATATTTTAGAGTGACGATAATATCAATATGAAAGTAAATAAGGAAAATAATTAAAATCATTCAGTTTAGCAGTATTTGCACAAAACTATATTAAGTGAGATAAAGTAAGTATGCCTATTGAAATGAGATTTATATAATTAATAATTTAATAATAAATACTTGACATTTTATTATTATTTGTGATACTGTTTTTATTTTAATTTGTTGCATATTTTTCATTAGGTAATTATATTTATTTTTTAATTACGTAGTTTTAGTTAAGGTCTATTGTCGTATTGTATAATATATTGATGCGGAAATAAATATTCTTGATTTAAATAAAAATATGTTATTTTGATATTAATAAGCAACGATGCTACCAATTATTTCCTTTCCACGAGACAAATTAAGTACCTACCTACCTCACCATTCCTTAGCACTAAAGAATAATACATATTCAGAATATTGTGGACTTCTCATAATCAGAATTTAATTAAAATGCAAATTAAATGGGAACACTGTCGACCGCGAGTGGCCAACATTGAATTAAATTCTCCTTGTCAGCAGTTTCCTGCAACTGGAAAACTTTAAGAGAGGGTACCTATTTACATATTCAACTAGAAAATTGTTCTTTATTTCTTAACTAGTGGACCCGGCGCGACTTCGTTCGCGTGGTGACCTACCCTACACCTAACGCTAACCTTACCCCTACCCCTACCCTAAACCTATCCTACACCTGCTTTATCCTTACCGACCCTTTTTTCTTGCTTATCAACATTTCAACATTTTGAGTAGTTTGAAAAATGGAAGGGTACATAGATACATACAGAGGGACAGACGGCGGGAAGCGACTTTGTTTTATACTATGTAATTATCATTATTATCTGTGTGACATGCGTGGGGGAGGCCTATGGGAAGTTATAAACGGGTGCGAATGCCGAAAGCACGAATAACGATAGCGCGAAGACGCGATGGTTCATTTGTGCGAAAAACCAATTCCGCGAAAGCTTCAAAGAGCGAAAGTTCAGTTGTGCGACAATTCGATTGCGCGATATCTTAAAAGCGCGACGTTTTAGTCGAGCGAATTATCTGCTGCGTGAAGCAATATTCTAAACTAATTTATAAAGACGGATTGTCGGCTTGTTTATACTGGATAAATTCAAAACCAATTAACCGATTTTAAAATTCTTTCAACTATAGAAAACAATGAAGTGGGTATGTTTGTAAGTAATTGGGAGTAATCTCCGAAAATAGTGGAGATATTTTGAAAATTCATTTGCTAATAGTAAGCTACGTAATTCCCGAATGACATACATATCACACTGCTTTTCCCCACGAAAAAAATTATAGTGTACCTATCTACCGCGTGATAGTTGAATGTATACAAATATCTGAACTGTGTGCAAGCGAAATCGATTAAATATTAAAGAAATAGATTCCACAAAACAGATTAAAAACTGCTATAAAAAAGTGGTTATTCATATTAATACTTTTGCTTCGCGCAGCAGATAATTCGCTCAATTAAAACGTCGCGACTTTAAGCTATTGCGCAATGGAATTGTCGCACAACTGAACGATCGCTATTTGAAGCTTTCGCGGAATTAATTTTTCGCACAAATTAACCATCGCGCATTCAAGCTTTCGGGCAATCGTCTTCGCGCTATCGTTATTCGTGCAGCATTTCCATTTTCTGTTGCGTGTTTTTCGCTCTATGAGTAGGTACAACATGGAGTTCTTCAAGAAAGGGGTGAACAGTTTTTTACGGGGTTGGCAACGCCCCTGGTTTTGCATACCTCCATAAGCTGCGATGACTACTTACCATCAGGCAGTCCGTAAGCTTGTTTGCCACCTTTGCGGTATAATAAAAAAGGTGTCTTCCAAGCCTTTACTAATAAAGGCTTAATTCCAGACTCAAATGGAGTGTTACGGGATGTTAATGGGATATGTTGGTATGAAAGAAAATGGTTTAAAAGTTTCCGAGTTAATCTAATATTTTGTATAAATCAAGGTATTTCTTAATCAGACGCAGAGAACTGAGTATGCGGATACAGATAAAAGCATTTGCGGGATCGATGCAAGTATCGATCAAAGGAAAAATTACTGCATACTGTAGTAGTGGTTGCTCTAATAAGCTAAAGAAATTGGACAGAGGCATAGAAGGAGCCTACTCACAGCTGAAGTCACAATCTGTACTTTGTTTCTTTTTTAAATGGTGCAATAACTTGTCCAAACGGGACGGCTATACTAGCTTTTTGTACGACATTGAGTAATTCGTATAGAGTTGTGACAATATGACTGTGTACATTCTCTATTAGTCGAGGCTCCATCTAAGCTCTATATTCAATATCTCTAGAGTAGAGACTAGTATAGCAAATGTATTTTAGCAGTTGGTTTTGGTTGCGTATCTAATAAAGTATGTAGATTTTTCTAAAGTTATTACAGTTATCCAGATTTGAGTGTTACCAAAGCTTCGCATCCGTACATTGTGATGGATCTAGTGATAGCTTTGTACAGAAGCTTTATATGTAGAACTGCACTAAAGATACAGGCTAATTGTCCATTAAACACATGATAACACAAGACAACAGTTTAAATAACATTTTAATAACATATTTTACACTTAATTATTAACTACATAAAGTTATAAATTTTCTAAATATTTTTACACCTTAGAAATTAATAGTTATTCGCCCATCGACCTTCCCGTGGACCGGTGAATGCCTTAGCAGATATTTTTCTAACGCTGATTGGTCATACCCTAAAGACATTTGGTTCCGTCGTCCTTTTTGGAACATCTGAAATAAGTAAGTAAGTTGTATTACAAAGTATATAGAAGAAGCATATACCGCGTCGGTTTGCCAATCGGTTTCCAGATCTATTCAAGCGGTGTCCGGGCCTTCGAGCACTGTGAGTTCGCATAGTAATTACTTAGACAAATATTTTTGCTGAAAAAAGTGAGTGCACCTTTAATAACGAATGGAGAGCTCTTTACTTTGCTTAGATTCACGAAATGGTCACCCATCAAGTTACCGGCATTGGCGTGCATTGCTAGTGGTAACGTGGTTAGTAGAGAAGCCGCTATGAATGTAGAAATGATGATATTCATTTGGTATGCAGATGGTCTACCAATATTACAAATTGAGGCCGGAGTCGTTCATAACTATTACGCGAACTAAATGACTCCGCTGCTCTTTACTTTGCCAAGTGAACGCACTGCGTTCAATATGGCTCTATGATTGGTCAATATTGTTTGCTATTCATTTTGACGAATGCACAGTGGCGATTGTCACTCAAATATTGTCAGTTGGAACTCTGTGCGTTCGCGCCATGCATGGATTTATAATTTACTTTATAAAAATGTTCGCGTGCACTTTGAGGCCCGCGCGATGGCCCGGGATCCGCGTTCATCATGATCCAGGATTTGGCCGAATAGGTAATTACAGTGGAGCGACTTCCATCTGACCGCCGTCCCTGCTACCAGAGGAACCGGACCTGATTCAGTCGCCTGAATTTGCAGGTTTCATCTCGATGTTTTCCCTGATACATAACTCAGAAAAGAGTTATATAAGGCGGTTTGACAGCCATACTAAATTTCTATCGACGTTTTTTCATTCGTTTGAGTGTTTAGTAATTGTATTATGGTTTATACTCGTAATAAGTGCGCGCAATTCGTGGTATTAAAATCACCAATAATTTAGTGGTGCGCAAAATGGGTTTCTGAAGGTTAATTTGACGACCTGAGTGGTTCAGTGGTCAACGTCTGCCACGCAAGAGGTCCCGGGTTCGATTCCCGGCCTGGCAGAAATTTAAATGATGCATTTTTAATTTCTGTTACGGGTCTGGGTGTTCTATGTATAGTAAGTATGTAATTAAAAGTATATAAGTAGTTTATCAGTTATCTAGCACCCATAACACAAGCTTTGCTTACTTTGGGGCTAGATGGCGCTGTGTGAATTTGTCCACGATTATTTTTTATTAATATTTCTTTATAATGATTTATAATAAAGCAGTTAAATAGAAAAAAGCACAAGTCGCCGCTAAATGGCGTTGTTTTGAGATACCATTATTTTTCTTTTTCATTGCTTTGTTTTATATTATTAATAATGTAGAAATCTA
This sequence comes from Blastobasis lacticolella, assembly GCA_905147135.1. Lineage (NCBI taxonomy): Eukaryota > Metazoa > Arthropoda > Insecta > Lepidoptera > Blastobasidae > Blastobasis > Blastobasis lacticolella. Next base: position 8,585,781 of record LR990056.1, read on the forward strand.
TTTTGCGCACAATCGGACATATTTACTAACCGCCAATTGCACAAACTTACATTAAAAACATCAAACCCCTGAAGGAATGTCGATCAAACGTTACATAAAATTTGTATGAAAATCGTACCGAATAAAGTTCTATGTCTATGTCTAAAATAAGTAAAATATCTAACCGTATAACCGTCTCCACCCACAGCTATGTAGTACGGTAAGGTTACTTGGTAATAGTTATTGGGATCCAGTGCTTGGTTCAGGTCATTGCCATTTTCTGAACCTAACAATACTGAAGTCACCCTGTGCCCTTCAAGCAACGATGCATTGTATGTCACTCGTAGTCCTGTAACACAATTAAATCAAAGTAAGTAGGCCGTAACTAAATGTAATAAGGTAGAGCTCGTCTAATCTAAAATGACGCGCCCCACTATCGCATTAACGCACACAAGCAAGTTTAAAATATGGACGCAATACATATACAAATGCCGTTGTAATTGGTCATTCAGTTGCCGGTGAGATTCAAACGTAGGAGCACGCGTCGTTCATTGGCTCCCACACAGATGAAGTTTCGTTATCAATATTTGCACTCACACATCGAAATCAACTAACTAAGTAGTGGGCGTCATTTTAGACTAGACGAGCTCTACATTATAACGTAGTGTATTATTTTCTCTCTGGTTAAAGGATGCACACCATCATCATTATAATTATCAGCTGGAAGAGTTATCTTATTACAGCGGTACCAGAAGGGCTAATTACGTAACTCTGTTGCCGACAATTCTCTGAATTCAATTATTGAAATTGTTACTTTTGCGATTATATTATATCTAATAAATTCAGTTTATTGCAATGGAACTTTGTTAGCAACTAGACACATGAAATCGATGAAACGTAATCGCAAAAGCTACAATTTCAATCATTGAAATCAGATCATTGTTGTCAACAGCATTATGTAATTACCTTGCAGTGCTACGATTGGTGACGAGGTAAGTACTCTTAATGTTTCCATCGTCGATAAATAATCCATTCCATTATCGACAAAAAACAAGCCTATATCAAAGGTTTGCAACGCATTCGCAACCTACTGTTAGCAGCGATGTGCCTTCTGTTTTGCATTTGTATTAACATCCTGTTTGACACTAAAGACTTAAAGAGACACTTGGCAAGATGGTCCACCTAATGGAAAGCGGCCACCGCTATTTAGATTTGATTTGAAACTGCTAGCATCCATGCGATCGCTCGCCTTTTAATGCATATATTTTCTATATCTAGCGAGCTCTGTTGGTCACGACGCGAAGGTTCGAAAGAACGTTTCTCGTTCGTACGATTCGGATGTGGAATGAGCTCCCAGCCACAGTGTTTCCTTTGGACTATGACATGGGATCGTTCAAGAGGTATATTAGAGGTCTCTTCAGAGGCGGGCAACGCATCGGTGACTCCCCTGGTGTTGCTGATGTCCATAGGCGGCGGTGACCACATTCCATCAGGTGGCCCGCTTGCCTGTTTGTCTGCCGTATAACATAAAAAAAAAAATCTAGCGAGCGAGCGGTTTCAAAAATAGGGCCAGTGGACATCAACAACCTAAGAGGAGAGTGAGAGGAAGAGGAACTTTGAACCCAATAGACATGCCTTTTAAAGAATCCTAAGTTATAGCGCAAAGGAAAGACGTAGGTTGCTAGATTTATCCACATCTTGCATTGTTTCCCAATTACCTGATACTTGCAGCATAAACGGAGCGTAGAACGGTGAGGTCGATATACTGACGAGGCTTCTCTCCAACGCCTTCAAAACCTGATGGCCTGGTAGTTCAAATGTAATCAGCTTGTCAAAGTAGGGCAGCAGCTCCACTATGTTGCCTCGTGTTATTACTGCAATGGAAAGAATGTGTTTTAGGTCATTTTTGAGACAATTTCTAAGGACGACGACGTGTTCTGGGTTATTTAAAGATATGGGATATTTAGACATCTTCTCAGTTGAAGTGCATAAGGCGTTGTCCTAATTGGCAATTGTCATGCGTTGGACCATGATTGTACGATGGACATCGCCCGATGAGACCTAGGATGAGAGAATAGGAGACCTCTAAACCGCCCGTCGCACGGCCGTGGTCGCACGACCGTTGCCAATTAGGACAGTGCATATGAGTGGTGTCATGCGTGAGAAAGAAGTAAATGCCGAAATTATAAGTGTGCAATTCGCATACCTATTTGAAGGGTTTCATATGGATATCATAAGCCTGGGCGTCGCTCATGAGTCGCCGTCTCACGACTTCGCTTACACGATACAATGAGTCGACGACGCGTTCGACTAGTGCGAATATGGATTTCATATAATTTTTTTATGTTAATAACATTAAAAAAAACTGACGGCAGACACACTGACAAGCGGACCTGATGGAAAGTGGTCACAGCCGCCTATGGACCTCAGCAACACCAGGGGCGCTACTAATGCGTTGCCCGCCTCTGAAGAGACCTCTAATATACCTCTTGAACAATCCCAGGTCATAGTCCAAAGGAAATATTGCGGCTTGGAGCTCATTCCACATCCGAATGATGCAAGCGAGAAACGTTCTTTCGAACCTTCACGTTCACACCGACAGAGAGTCTACGTAGTGACGATAAGTACTCAGCCCCATATGCGTAGGAAGGGGGGGGGGGGCGTTACAGAAAAAATTTCAGCACTTCAGTGTATAATATTGTCAAATGGGCCCCCGATAGACAGCGGGCGATATTTGCTGACCGAAAAAGTGTCCAGATCGTAGGACTTGTCCTACCCTAGGTCTAGACCCTATGCCTCAACCGACGCCCCAACTCCTGATATAGTTTTTTTGCTGATTCGAACACCGCGCGCCCACCCACAGTCTCTGCAGCGAACGGCACAAAGTCATATGCTGCCCCCAACAGTATTTGCCCTGTTTAACGCTCGCCGCCAGAAGCGTATCTAGAGCTGTACCAGCGGTGCCCAGACACAGGGTGCAGATACTGTAGAGGCGCAGAAATGACCGGATGAGAACAAAGTTTCGGATCATGCTTTGTACTCAGTAGCAAACAACACAACATTTTTATCGCTTGTACGAGTCTAGTGTAGATGCGCGGTGTAGTCAGGGGGGGGGGGGGATTCATTGTCACCCCCTCTTTTAGAACCCAAAATATCAAAGATTTCGAGCTCGCAAATGGGCAACAGCATTTTCCATTGTTATATTTAAACATTGCGTTCTCCAACCCGCCTGCCAAGCGTGGAGATTATGGCAATAACCTCCCCTTTCGTGGGAGAGGCCCTAAGTCCTGCAGTGCACTGTTACGGGCTGTGATGATGAAATTAATAATTACTGATCAAGATTTATTAAGCCGGCGACTTCTGGATCATGAATCGAACTTTCTAACCATTAGACTGAGGAAAGGAAATAAAATACTGCTAAATAAAACATTTTGCCTTACAAATTTTGTTATTTTATTTGTTGTCCTTTCAAAATTTGTAAAATCAAGTTTTGATTATGTAGCCGCCGAGTCCTCCATCTGGATTTTATGAGCCTAAATACCAAAAATCCCAAACTCGCTGAGCTTGCTCATTCATTAGTTCTTATATTATGTTTATTCTAGCTCGGTTGAGCTAAAATACGAAGAATTTCGAGCTCGCTACGCTCGCTCATTTCTTTATGCATTCATACTGTCCGCATAATCAATACGGATTTTAAGAGCCAATATACCAATATATCAGAGCTTGCTAAGCTCGCTTCTTCATTAGTTTATTACTTAAATTAGAATAAAATCTATATCATTTTGATTTTGCTACATTTTTTAAATCGTCCGCCCCTCTCCAAACATTGTGAGCGCGTTCATTCAATGTGTTCACACCAGTTCTTTTGAGCCATGAATAAAACAAATTCAAACTCTACATACGCTCATTTTTAAAACATTCACATCGCCCATACCGCCCATCAATTCCAATTATAAGTACCAATATATGCCCCCCTCCCCCCCCTGGGAAATAGCCCTAAATACGCCAATGCCCAGCCCACAGCTGTCAGTCTCAGTTCAAATTAGAAAATCTTTAGATAATTCAATACTTACAGCCTTTGTTTACGGTGAATCTCACTTGGCTCTGTTGCACGAATGAGAGGTATTCGTACGGTGACTTCACAATCTCGCTAGCCTGAAAGTAAGAGGTATAACAATGTTAAGATAAATTACAAAATAGGTAATAAATTATAGTTAATTTCACAACTTATTGTACCTACAGTCCTGCATTTTTTACGGTTGAACTAAGCAACACAAGAGTCACATGCAAAACGAGATGCGCTTTTTAGAGCATCTGCGTTGCTACAGCTGGCTAGCGGTGAAGGTCATTGCTCAAGAAGGCTAATATTACCGGTCGGTGGTAGGACTGTCAAGCCTTATCTAAGTAGGTACCTCGGGCGCTGTCCTTATTGACAACGGTCGTATGACCATGGTCGTACGACAGTTGCCAATTTGGACAGCATCTATTGCATTCGTTATTTTGTTTTGTTTGAAGGATAAGGTTACCAGTGTTATCACACAGACAATAGGTTTAACAGCTTAGTCCTCTCATTGTCAAGGCAGCTGCGGTTTTGTATTTTAAGGGTTGTAAAGGAAGCTTTAACCTACCGCTGTCTATATCCATCCATCAATACCTACCAAGCTTATTATAACAAGAAAAATCGACTTACGTATTCATTGAACGCGTCCAACAGCATGTCTGCGACCGCGCACTCGCCGCGCGCACAATCTTCCCTCGGCATTGTGCGCAGTGTGCGCCCAACGCCTGTGTCCTCGGCCTCGCGCACCAACTGCGTGTACGGCTCGAGTTGCGACTTTATCTCTGGGTCTGTAGAGTCGATAATCGATTGAGTAAAGTTAATCTCTTAGGGTCGGATTTCGACGGAGTGGCGGCAAAGATTAGTGTTGTCGCGGCTTTGATTTCAATTCGACATTTATGGGTACCTGTTACGTAGGTCAGATTAAGCGAGGAATTCGGACGGGTTCAGTGAAGCTTTTTCTACGGACAAACCATTGTTGACGAAAATCTTCGACCTTCATTGGGCGCAGACTTGGCCGTGGTGAACAATATCATAAAATGGGTTGGCATTGCCGTGACGCAATTTCATTATAAATACCAAATAGAAAAGCACCTGGAAAGCACCTGAACTAACATATCTAATAATAGAGATAAATAAATGCTATACACGTACTTATGTACGTTACGTTATAATGATTATTACCAACATATTTATTATTATTATTATCTGGTACCTATAAGAAAAGAGCACTCGAGGGAGGCCTATCAGCAAGCAATAGATCGACATCGTTGAGTCGTGTGCGAGAGCCAATGGCTTGAGACGGGAGGATAGGATACCGAAGGCCGGGCGAAGTGGAGAAGTAAGACTGGGAAAACGGACCCTGGCAGAATCCGGTTGATGATGACTCATTTTTTCTATTTGTTCTCTGTTATCAACACTTTGATCTCTAATCCTGAACATTATGGCTTATCGGCCAAATTCTTGTGCATAAGTCTCCGTCAGTTTTTTTTTTTTAGTTGAATTTTTCGAACCCTTAGTCAGTGGACTCATAGACTGACGTATTTCTGTAGGACCTTAGGGCTCTCAAACCATCCAATACCAAAAGTAAAAGGTTAAAAGCACTGGCCCACTCCACTGTTCCACTAACCGAGACACTAGTCCACTTTTTTACGGTATCTCATTTTTTAGCCATATCGAGTAATTTATTCCAGGTATAGTGAGAACCATGATCCACAATTGGCCGGTTATGGCTGGCAACAGGCTGCCATTATCTTTCGATAAGAGCAGAGCCGCGGGAAATGTAGCTGCTTAATAATACCTGCTGTTAAATAAATTATTTTGAGACCGTGACCCTTTTTAATGATTATTACGTATGTAGGTAATTTACATAACTTCTATAGAATCGACAAGTGTTGTACGCTACGCCAGCTGCTGTACGCCATTTAGGTACTTACTGACAACTTATGACGACATGAAATGCCATTAGGTGGTAGGACTGTGTCAAGTCAGGAGTTCGCCTGGGCAAGCAACAAAGCTAGCATTGTTGTGTTCCGGGTTGAAGGATAAGGTAGCCAGCGCAATTACCGGTATGAGGCATTTCATCTTAGTCCTCACAGTGATAACGCAGTTGCGGTTCCGCATTTTTGTTGCCAGTAACTTATATGCATGAATCGTAGCTGTTACGACAGCAGTTACCGCTTACCATCAGATGGGCTCTCTGCTTGTTTGTCACAACGTAGCATAAAAAAACCAAAGATATTTTATGTAAAATTGGTTGGCCAAGGCAAGCCAAACAAAGTTCCTTCTACAAAGCCAAACTCCACAAACTCTGCATTTAGGTTGCATTCGTATCAGATAATTGTCTCTGATTGAACTTCGTTTGATTCTATAAAACGGCCAAGCTATATTTTCTGGGCAAAAAGTAGAGGTGAAATATTTTAGTATAGTGAGATAGACTACACTGTAAAATCAAGAAAAATATTAATAAAATATGTAAATATGTAAAACGCACGCAAGCACGAACTCGCACAAAAGCACGGACGTATTGACGCAATACAGCACGTATTGACGCAAGTGCGCACGCATTCATGCACCGACCATTACACCTACCGGTCGGTCGAAGTGAAGGTTCCAACCAATAAACTTACAATAAAATATACCATGCAGAAATAAAGAAAACTGACATAAAAACGTATACAATCCCGATACCAGATCCAGGTTTAGTTCATAATATCAACCGAAAGACGCCCACTGCTATGCACACTTGCACAGGCATCCCCAGATAACTCCAGGTTTAGTTACAATAGAAAAATTGCGCGATCGACATAGCTGGACGTTAGACTGGAGTATGTACGCTAAGAGTCCTGTTTAAAGAAAAATAGCAAAAAAAGAAAGCTTTGTATTCTGCATTTATATTTACCTTCTGGTACTGAACGATTCAGGGGTATCAGAGTGCCATCCCACGCCACGAAGTCGCCTCGCGGATCGAAGTATACGGATAAGTTGCCCACGAAGCGAGTGAAGGAGAAAGCTTGCACAATAACCACCTGAAATTAACAAAGAATAACGTAAGAAATGAGCGCACCATGGTGTGGTTTGCGATAGGACATTTCATTTGAAGAAAAACTCTTTATTGCACACACAAAAGTGAAATATACACAATAGAGAAAAAAAACAAATTATATGCGCGCAAAGGCAGCCTTATTGCTTTAAGCGATCTCTTCCAGACAATCTAAGGAACCTTAGGAAGGTATATTTTGTGTTACGCAAATCGAAAGAGCTACGAGTGCTACGCAGACAATAGACGTTTAAGGACTATTAAATTATTTTAGATCCAGTCTATGTCCATTCCTCAAATAATTAGAAGTTAATTTAAATTCTAAGGAAAATCACCCTTTTGGCGTTGTAGGTCATTTTCTTGAAAAGTCAATTTAGGAGAAACTCATGGTCGTTTCAAGTAATTTTCTAGGTTGGTCATCTTCTCAGTAGGTCAATTTCGAGGGACGTCATTTCCTGGTTTTGTCATATTTTTATATTGCGACAGTTTTCAAGTACTTCCCTTACTAGTCAGATAGCTTACCTGGTGTTGTTTATCCGCACTACTCTCTACGAACACAGGGTATGGAGGTGTCACACTTTCATCCCTGTGAGAGTGTCCACCAACAATTATATCCACGTAGTGGCCCAACTCCCTCGCCAGTTGTCTGAAAATCATATTTTTGTGCTTTCACGCTTCTTCTGCTATAAAAAAATTTATATTCATCTTGTCATCTTAATGTCACGGTTGTGCACTCGCGCACAAGGGCCCGGGATCTTAACTATGATCCACGATTAGGCACATCAGATAATGAAAGTGAAAGGATTGCCATCTGACCTCCGTTACCCAGATATTAGGCGAACCTGACCAAAATGGATCATGGTTACACATTCAGTCGTTTGAATGTGCAGGTTTCATCACGATGTTTTCCCTCACCGTAAGAGCATCAGTTAGTATTCAACTAATGTACATAACTCAGAAAAGAGTCATTGGTACATGGCCACAGTAGGATTCGAACCAGGTAACTCTTGCCATATCCACGCAATGCCATATTACGCTCTTCTGCCATATCCAAGGTTTATGGGAAAGGTTAGAGATTGGAGAGGGTTACTACTTATTTACTCACTTATCGACATCCATCCCACAGTGAGACAGGACTATGATTATGTCTACTCCGCGATCAGTTAGATCCTTGGCCTCCTGTTTGGCTGCCGCTATTGGATCGGTAAATACCACTTTACCAGATGACGACAGAACCTGTAAACAAGAACTTCATAATTTTTATTGCATTCCTTCATTAAATACCCTATTTATTGTCATTTTGATCAAGTATATAACCCACAAAAATAATAGTAAAAGCCAAATTTCTGCCCAAAAATTAGTTAGTTTTGTGTCTTAAGCTGATTTTTCAAACAAACATTTATGTACTAAGTTCTATCGTTTCATCATCTTAGCTTCAATGTCCCAGCTGTGCTCTCGCGCACAAGGGCCCGGGGCCGCCTTGACCATGATCCAGTATTTGGCAGATTAGGAAATTACAGTGGAGCAACTGCCGTCTGACCACCGCGACCCTACTACCAGGAGAACCTGACCAGATTAAATCATGGTTAAGCATTCAGTCACCTGAATGTGTAGGTTTCATCACGATGTTTTTCCTCACCGTAAGAGTATCGGTTCATGTTCAACATAACTCAGAAAAGAGTTATTGGATCGTGATTACAGTCATTGGATCATCACAGTCATTCAGTCGCAAGTCGCCATATCCCGCAGGGTTAAGTTACCTCTTTCACTTTGTCCACCTATACTCATTAACCTATTCATACAAGCATCTATTACTCTATCTACTTCGTTCTAATTTTTAAATAGGTACCTTGGTATCGGGCGTAATGATCCCAATTATGCCGATCTTCCGACCCTTTCTTTCCACAACCACGTGTGGCTTGCAAAGGCCATACATTAGGAACTCTTTGTTTGTGTCTATGTTCGCTGCCACCACGGGCGCGTTCAATGTAGCTAAGTAGGGCACCAGGCCCACTATGCCATCGTCGAAGTCATGGTTGCCGATTGCCTGCAATTAGACGTCTACAATTACTGATAATTCGCAAATACTGTCGAGTACGATGGAATGGGCTTAGTTTGATTAGTCGAGAGACATTGATCACTTACTTTTCTCTATTAATCAAGTGTTATTTTCATGGAACACTGATAAGTGAATATACTCAAAATCAGCAATATTATTTCCTTTAGCAGAGAAAAGTAAGTGATAAAATAATGTCTCCCGGCAAATCAAAGTAACCCCAGTCCACAGTACCTACCTATACACAACTCTTGGGTGTGATATTTATTGAATGACCTACGCTGTTATTTTTCTTATGCCCGATCTAAACTTAAGCGACGCTTAGTAAGATATTCCTAAACATTTATGAAGGCCCGTGGTTTCACCTGAAGTTGGTGTTGATGCAATATTACAACTTGTAAGGAATACGAGTATCTTACATAATTTAGGCGTCAACTTACAAGACTTCGTTCCAATTTGTTGACGGTTGAAAAATATATCTAATATCTTTATCAATAAATACATTTTGATTCACCTGTAACTTTGTCAGCAACAATCCTCTGATTTCAATGATTGAATAAATAAATAATCAAATAAATAATCGTGGACAAATTCACACAGCGCCATCTAGCCCCAAAGTAAGCAAAGCTTGTGTTATGGGTGCTAGATAACTGATAAACTACTTACATACTTTTTTTTTTAAATACATACTTATTATACATAGAACACCCAGACCCGTAACAGAAATTAAAATTCATCATTTCAATTTCTGCCCGGCCGGGAATCAAACCCGGGACCTCTTGCGTGGCAGACCGGCATGTTGACCACTGAACCACTCAGGTCGTCATTGAAATTGTTACTTCTGCGATTACGTATGATTGATTTAACTTTTTTAGCAACTGAACCTATGCAATCGATGATACTGAATCGCAAAAGTAACAATATCAATCATTGAAATCAGAGAATTGTTGACAACAGAGTTACGAAATTAGTACGAAGAAGTAAGAAATACGTAATTAGCGTATGGACAACGTAGTGGATGGGTTTGTCTATCATAATGAAATTAAAACTTACATGGGCGTCATGCGGTAGGAGATTCATGAAATGCTGAGTGACGTTCCACTTGAGCAACGTGTACCAATACGTGCCCTGGAAACTGTCACCAGCATTCAACAGTACCGCATCAGGTTTCTCCCTGAAGAGAGCCTTCACCTCGTAGTATAGTCTTGGGAATCCCCCGAGGCAAGAGTCGTTGTTGAACTTGCATTTTATGGCGTCTATTGTTGATTCTTCGAATCTGGTGGTGGAGAAAGAATTAGTACTTGTATCTTAAAGAAGCTCAAATAAGATGAAATAATAAATCGCGGTCTTTAATTGATAAGTACGGATGTTTTACAAATTCATTCATAATTTCGATGTAGTGTATTTCCTCATTCTAGCCGTCAATGCCGGCCCCTGCCAAGGTCGGCTGGTATATCTAGTATATTTTATTAAGAATGAAAAATAAATACTAGATAACAGCGGGTAGGTAAACAGGCAAGTGGGCCACCTGATGGAAAGTGGTCACCGCTGCCTATAGACATCAGCGACTCCAGGGGCGTCAAGTATGTCTCCTGTCTCCGGGCAATATTCAATCACATAAAGATTGGAACTTTACCAAAGCTGATTTCACCTTACTTTACGAGTTACTAGATGAAGTCTGTTGGGATGACGTAACAAATATTCAGGATGTTGATAATGCAATAGACATGTTTTACTACATAATTTATAATATTTTTGATTCGTGCGTACCAAACAAAATTAGGTCTAAAACTCACCATAGGCAGTACCCTACTTGGTTTACATCAGATATTATTAAATGACTAAAATATAAAGCTAGATTACACAAACTATGGAAATCTAAAAACTGTGTAGATTACTATAATAAATTTAGTGATTTGCGAACACGACTTAAAAGAGGCCTATGAATCTTACACTACTGAAGTTGAATATAAAATTAAAGATAACCCGAAAGCCTTTTGGCAACATGTGAACAATCTGCAATATACTGGAGGGTTTCAAGCTAGTGTTTCCTAACTTACTCGATCCCAAAAAAATAATCAATGCACAATTTTCTAGCCCCAAATCAAATTATATCCACATACACAGCATTACTGATTTAGATATTGTAAAAGCAATTGATAAATTGAAACCAAGAAGTGCCATAGGACCAGATGGTATTCCCGCTTATGTAATAAAAGGATGCAAAAATTATTGTTACATCCCTTAAGACACATCTTTAACTTATGTCCTTAAAATGGTAAATATCCAACACAATGGAAGATATCGCGTGTTACACCTATACAAAAGATGTTACACTAGTGGACAATTACAGACCTATAGCTGTATTATCTTCCTTTGCAAAAGTTCTCGAATCAATTTTCTACACTAATATATATCCACAAACTAAACCGTTCTTATCGGACGTACAACATGGTTTTAGGCATGGACGATCTATTGACACTAGTCTCTTAAATATTACAGATGTTATTTCAAGTCATATGGATACTGGTACTCAAACAGATGTTATATATTTAGACTTCAGGAAAGCAATGACATCCGACATTTGACAGGGTAGACAATGACATCCTATTAACTAAACTTGACGACATAGGTTTTAGCCCCAAATTAATAACTCTATTCGCGGATTACTTACGTGACCGACAACAGTTCGTAAAACACGGTCCATACATTTAATTTCAACACCATATCATACACGTTCGGGAGTTAGTCAAGGTTCCATTCTTGGACCATTTTTATTTAATTTAACGATTAACGATCTTTGTAAAGTGGTCAAACACAGCAAATGTTTACTATATGCTGAAGACCTCAAAGTATTTCGCCCCATCAAACAGATCAGTGACTGTGATTTTCTTCAGGAAGATATTAACGCTATAGTCCAGTGGAGTTTAGACAATAAAATGTGTTTCAATATAGCTAAGTGTTCCATAATGAACTTTACTCGCTCCCTAAAACCTATCCACCGAGATTATTACCTGGATATGGAAGTCATTACGAGAGCACACTAGGTTAAAGATTTGGGCGTCACCTTTGACATCGCGTTAACTTTTAATGATCATATAAGATCTACTGTAGGTGACTGTTATCGCCGCCTAGGATTCATCATTCGCAATTGTAATGAATGCTGAATTTTCATTCTCTGGAAACAAGACGCATCCATCAGTCTCTCCAACTAGCCTGTCATCTGATGCGCGGTGAATCGGACTGCCCTGAGCTAGTGACGAAAGCGTGCAGTCTGTACGTCCCCGACCGTTACGTACTTCCTTTTGTTTTTTTATATTTGCTTCTTTTATATCTAGTTTTACTGTTTATTTTGTTTACATTAATTAGGCATAAGCTATGTATGTAAACTTATTTGAAATAAATAAATAAATGCCCACCCGCCCCACCCAACACCCACCTCTATGAAACGTACTCTGGCACCAAAAATGCCCCTTCATCGCCAAATCCCCATAATACTAGTTGAATTAATATTAAGGTGTTCTGTAAGGTGAAGGTACTTCCGCAGTCAATAGTTAGATTTTACACCCTGCACCGCTAATTATTTCAAAAAAGTTACCTTATACTTGCGAATTCTAAATGTTCGCCAGTTGTAAATAAATGCAAGTTTGCAATAAAGTGTAGATATGCTATAAAATAGAGCGTCAGTGGTCGAGTGGTTAAGTATACGACTCGTAAGCGAAAGGTACCTGGTTCGAATCCCACTGCAGCCATGTACCAATGACTAATATCTGAGTTATGTACATTAGTTGAATGCTAACCGATACTCTTACGGTTATCGAAAACATCGTGATGAAACCTGCACATTCAGGCGACTGAATTTGTAACCATGATCCAATCTGCTCAGGTTCCCCTGGTAGCAGGGTCACGGAGCCAAGATGGCAGTCGCTCCACTGTAATTATCTGATCTGCCAAATCCTGGATCTTGATCAAGGCGGACCGGGCCGTGCACGAGAACACCACCGGATACTTTCCGGATACGTAATACTTTCTTATCTCCGTTTATGGCAGACGATATTTCTGAACGGGTGTAATAATAAGCAGTTAAATCGCTATTTACATTGGGTTTATCAAAGCAAATTCAATTATGAACTCAGTTAATAGTACCGATTGAACTATTAAAGCCATTTCAATGTCATTAACTGGGGAATAGAGTAAATAACTGTGTAGGATATTAAAATGTCATTGGCTTTCTTCTAACCTTTCTTTATTGCCATTAAGTGTGTAATCTTAAATGATGATAAAATAGTTAAGAAGCATCGGTGGCCGAGTGGTTAGGGGATCCGACTCGTAAGCGAGAGGTATCGGGTTCGAATCCCGCTGCGGCCATATACCAATGACTCTTTTCTGAGTTTTGTATATTAGTTGAATACTAACCGATGTACTTACGACGAGGGAAAACATCGTGATGAAACCTGCACATTCAGGGATAATTAATTATATATCGCGCATTGTCTCTAGGTTCCTGGTAAAATATCTCACAACAAAACTTCGATAAAATATTTAACACATATACTTAAAACATCCTCATCACGTAAATTTTTGAAAACAAATTGAATACCTATCACTGATAAATTTCTAATATTAGCAATATCTCAGACAAACTTCGTTAATCGTCAGGTATGCCGTAAACTTGTTTGTTAAGTCAAGTAGGTGCCTCAGCTTAGTTAAATGTATGACGTGGGGTCTATTCATTCTGCAGCTGTACCTACAGGTTTTAAACCCCGTACCCTATATACGAGTATTATGTGATGATTTATCTGCTCTCATATTTATCTTTATTCTGTAGCTGACTCTATATACCTACATATTTAGTTTCATTACACTTGCGGATAGAATTAGAATACATTGAATACTGCAGTTCAAAACATTAAACGTGAACTGGCCAAAAACAATTTTCCGAAAACCATGACAAGGGGTCTACGAGGCATTAAAATTGGAAACCTTTGGGCTCTGCTTTATAGAATGACCTAAAATAATAATTCGGGCGCATCCGGAATTCTCCGTGCAAACTATGTATTACGTGATGGAATATTAAGAATTACCTTAGAATAGTACCTATCCCCTGGCACTAAGCCGAATGATTGTTATATTTAACAACTCAAGTCACGTAGGTATTAACATATACGTAGGCATTTTTTCTCATCGCAGTAAGTCCTGATTCTTGGACAAATTCACTTAACGTAATCTAGCCCCAAACTAGACAACTGCTATAACTACCTAAGTACTACGTAATTTATAAAACTTACTGCTCTCCCGCTCTACCGCTAACACGGAACCAAACCCGTTACCCCTGTATATAGCAGACGACATGTTAACCACTCAGCTACTTGATCGTAATAGGGTAGAGTTGGCATTTTTGGCTTGTAAATTTTTATTTACCAATAAAACTGAAATTTAAATTGAAATACCGCGCCGTAAATAATTTCGCGCATGTGCAATGCATATGCACATTGTTCATATCACAAAAACTATGCACTAGTTGCGAATCCCAGTACTAAAATAACCTTACCCGCTTCCCTAAGCGCACAGGCAGCCCTTTCGGAGAGGTCATCGAAAGTCGACATGCTACGCAAGTTAATACGGGTAATTTGGATAAGACCTGTACCCTACCCTACCCAATACAGTAACACATTGAACCTAAACATTTGAAATGCAAATACGCTGTACAGTTTATGTGAGGAATAAATTATTCTATAAGGCCATCTGTAATAATTTTTTTCTATCTTATTTACTTACGAGTAAGTACTTAGCATCGGGAAGGTGTATGTCATACCTCGTATTGACTCGCTCTAACAGTCTATTAAAACCATAATTACTTACCAATCAGTAAAAAACAAGCAGTCAGCCCACCTGTTGAAAAGTGGTAACTCTCGTCCGTAACACAGTGATTCATGTAATAATGCGCGTAACATAAATGCAGAAAGGACTACAGCGGTTGCGTTGCGTATACCACATGGCAGTGATTTCATTAGGTATGTAGATATCCTATAGCTGTCTTGCTGCTAGTGGCGTGCTTGACATCACCGGTAAAAACTTCACCTAAAGCCAGACCAGGAATTTATGGTCAATGTGGCAATGGCGAACACAATCCATATTTCGATATATAATCAACGAAATAAACCGAAATCCAACTCACATATCTACTTCTTCAGATTTCGGCGAAAGCTGAAAATGTACCTACGGAAGTCAGATTTCGCTTGATTTCGATTGATATAATGTCGAAATAATATTGATTGTGTCTTCCATTACCCTGATTGCCATTGACGTGTCGCCATATTGCGGATTTTTTTAGAACTCATTTCTTAAACTGGCAGCAACAATAGCTCCCTCTTGAGGCAGATAGGTATCAATTACATTTCTGGTCAAGCTTTCATACGTAATGTCAGTACCTAATAAATACCTTGGAAAACAGACATCTAGAAACTGGAGACTTTTAAATTGTCCAATTAAAGAACTAGGTAAGTAGATAAGTGGATATTTATTCATATTCAATTTCATATTTATTTGCTTCCATAAAGATAATATAATAACACATACCTTGCGTGGAAATCATTGTAATGAATGACATCCAGTCTGTAAGGTTCTTCCGGAGACACATCAAGCCCGCACACACAATAAATGATCCAAATGCACAAAAATAGAGTCGAATGAACTTTCTTATCCATTTTCATGCACTTTAATGTTCCGATGACACGTTAACTTTAACTTTATTTAAATACTTAGCTACTTGTTACAACAAATTTAAAGATCAATACATACATAAATTAAATTAGCTATAACAACCCTGTCAACAAATTATATGTATTGATTATTCCTAAACGGTTAATTTTCATTTCGGAAAATTTCTCACGAAAATAATTTTGAAAACACTATATACGTCTGGCAGCCAGGTTTCCGACCGGCACATTGTTTGCTCTACAAATATGTACGTAAAAATACGTAACTCATTAGCTTTATATAAATTCTCGTATCAGATATCAGCTGGGTAAGGATTGACTATTCAATTTCGTAGAGAAGATTGTGGGAAATCCAATCGAACACTTAATTAACTTTTAATTAATGTAACACCTACGTACCCAAAATTACTTAAAAATTAGGTATTTGATTGCTTTGACCTGTGATTAGATAAAAAAACATCGATGTCTGAGGGTCACGTACAAACGAAAATTCAAAATGTCATCGAAATTCGATAAACCGTTTTGATGTTGATGCCAAGCCAGCCGAAAGATAGACCTCTGAACACTGAAAGCTGAACATCAAAAACAGAGGATAAGTAATTTAATTTACAATGGGTACCTACATAAGTATGTAGCAGCTCGGATTTTAAACCATGTAGGGTTGACGACCTGAGTGGTTCAGTGGTCAACATGCCAGTCAGCCACGGAAGAGGTCCCGGGTTCGATTCCCGGCCGGGCAGAAATTTAAATGATGATTTTTATTTATGTTACGGGTCTGGGTGTTCTATGTATAATAAGTATGTATTTAAAAAATATATATTAGTAATATATCAGATAGCTAGCACCGATAGTACAAGCTTTGCTTAGTTTGGGGCTAGATAGCGCTGTGTGAATTTGTCTACGATTATTTATTTATTTACTTTATTTATAGGAAACGAAGGTGTCAACAGAACAGATGATTTCAACTGGGTACCTACCTCGGAATCTTGCTCAACGAGTCTGGAAATTTAACCTGCTGCTGTTTAATCCCGAAGGTATCTATATCTAGGTACGTGGTGGATGTGCGTCGTTACAAGACTTGACCAAGTGCGAGTAGTACACCCGTGGCACCCTTGGGAGTGAGAGATATTGCGGATAATTTTGAAGAGGCTAAAATACTTTGATTCGGACGCGTTATCAGGAAAGAGGTCTCGTGGAAGGCCTAAAAAGGATTGGATTTATATTGCTGAGTCGAATACTGGGCGAATAAAGTGTAAGTCACAGTTTAGTCCATCGACTCGATAAGATGAAGAATCTGAGTCGAATACGAGAGCTAACGACTTACGACGCGAAGAGCGTGGACCTAGTTTGCTTCTTCCTCAAACCAGCCAAATAAAGGAGATAGAGTAGGAAAGGAACTCTGGCAGAAGATGATTGACCACTAGAATAGTGATGATGATCAGGCGGTAGGTAAATATGTATTTCCAAGGTAGGTAGGTAAGGTACCCATTGATATTGCTTCTTACAAACACATGGGATTATAAAAGGGGATTTGGCTGATTGTCGCTGTCTTACTGGTACTGGTGGTACTTAAGTACCTAGGCTAGGCATATAGTTTAGGTACGGGTTTACAGCGTACCTTGTTTAATGAGTACCTAGACCTACCTAGTCCGATATGTCGACGCGTAAACTAACAATTTAATTTTTAAAATGTGATATTAAATGCGGTAATTTTAACATAACATTTGTCTTGACAAAAGTTTCTCAAGAAGAGAGTGTACGGAGTCCTTAGTACGGATAGAATCCAGCCGTCTTCTTTCTCCAAATATACATGTCTGTTGATCGACCCTGTAAACAGAGTCACAGGTGATGGTAGTTACTCTACTGTAATTACTTGACGTGCCAAAATTTTGAAACATTTTCAAGTGTACCACAGGTACCACAAACCTGTAACAGAAAAAAGCGCTGGGATGAAAAATAATAATAAATATTTTCTGCGTATCAGAGTTATCTATACATATTGTATATTTTGTTTATAATAAATACATTTTCTTCCCTCTGAATTTGGTACGATTTTGGATGGATCTAGTAGATTTTAAACTAGAAAGAATCAAAATGATGTGATTCAGCACAAGGCGAAACGACAACAAAATTGGTAATCGATAGATATAGAAATTACTCTTTCCTAATTTAAATTATTTAAATATTTTTGTTTCTACTTTTAATTAAAATATGTTTTAGTGTATTTATATCATGAAGGAACTGCAAACAGTTGAAAACATAGATATCTGGAATAAAGTAAAGAATATTGTAATTACGAAACTAGACATGTCTGCATGAAGGGTACATCCTTTGCCATTATCATATACAGAAAAAAAAAATACTTTTGACACTTTTTCAATCTGTGCTGTGTTGTTGTGGTGTTGTTTACTTGTTGTTTTGATTTGAATTGTGATTTTGCTTATTTTTGTGTGTAAATACAAAATAGTTATGATATATACAATAGGGAAACAGTTATTTAGAGTATTATGGAAGACAATATAGACGATTATATGCCATCGTTACTGCACCCGCGGCGCGTGAAAAAGGAAGACGTCGACCTTTCACTAACCCAGGTATTACCTACTTATTTATATTTCTATTCAAACCGTTTGCTTTACTATTACGAAGCCTTAAATTTTTAGTAAAATCCAAACAAAATTCGTTTGGTAATTTTAAAGAAATTCGATTTAAAAAGTTTCCATGATATGGTTATAAGATATTGGTATATTTTTAAATATAAAAATAACGTGGTACGTAGATCCTAACTACCCACACATCTAAAAATTAATTGCGAGATGTAAAGGGTGTCAATTAAAAATTCCTCAACTCCATTGTGTCAACCCAGCCCCATATGTCAGTGATGATGAAATATCCCAGATCAGCGGGGCTATTGGCTAACTCAGTTGACAACTGTATTTGACACTAGATAATTCTACACCACGTCATCTACGTTGAAAACTGGCAATAGCGTCTACCAAATTAGAGTAGTGTCAGATTTTTTTATGTCAAATTCAGTTGTCCACTGAGATAGCCGATAGGCCCTCTGTTAATGATAGTTATGGATAGGTATTAAAATGTTTATCTATAATTCTATACCTACTAATAATATTATAGAGTCAAAAGATTTTTATTCTTTCTCGTTTTGTTTCTTTTATTGTAATAAATAAACTTAAAAGCTACAGAACTGATTTAAAAAATACTTTTACATTTAGAAAGCTTTATTATTAGCGAGTAACATAGGCTATATTTTATCTTTAAAAATATGGGGATTCCCAAAAAAATTGGGCAAACAAGGTATCAAAATGTAGTATGTTCATTTAATACAAAACATAATTTCAGAATGGCTGCACTTATTTAAGTAATTGTGTTTTTGTTGTTTGTAGCTGTCAGGACAAGGTTTGTATATAAAAAAGGGAAGGCAGGGGTCGGGGTAATATATGTGTAGGATAGGAGTAGGGTCGAGTGAAGTTCATTAAATTGAAACCAAGCGAACAAACTCACGGCTAGCAGCTAAATCAAATATATTTCTTTCAACATACTTTGTATGATAAATGGTTAAGGTGGTATGTTTTACATACAAATTTTATGTAACCTTTTATGTACATTCTTGCAAGGGTTTGACATTCTTAATGTATTTTTGTGCAATTGGCAAAAGTAAATGTTAGAAATAAACAGTGAAATACATTTGTACATGTTAAACATGTATAACATAGTAATGAAAAAGAAAAGTAACAGAATCACTAACAATGAGCCGAATTGTGTTTTTTTTTTCAATTTAACTGCTTTATTTTATACTAGTAAAACCGGCAGGACTTCCCTTCGCGTGGCGTCATACCCCCTACCTATCCTATTTTTCTTGCTTGTAAATCTCTCTCTTTAATCACTCTATCTATTGTTTAAAACCGCATTAAAATGTGTTGCATAATTTAAAAAAACTTAGTGTACATAAATATATAAGGACAGACGACGGGATACGGCATTGTTTTATACTATGTAAATATTTTTAAGCTATAGAAAAGAATAGCCATATAGTGATAAATGTTATGCATATATTTACTAAGATTATAAATGCTTAGGTAATACAATTACTAAAGACTCAAACGAATGAAAGAATAGTGAGAGAAATTTAGTATGGGTGATAAACCCCCCTAATTTATACTACCTACATCTGGTAAACCTCTTGCTTCTTCCACATTTTTATTTCTTTTCCAGGCATCAGTAACCAGCTGTCGTTCTTTGTCTTTGAGGAAGAAGGAGGGCTTTCCTGTAGTAAGGAAACCAGCACAGGTTGGAACATAAACATATTATGTAGTTATTGTAAATGTTTATTAGTTATGGTATGGTAGTTTGAATTTCTGTCTTTTCATAAATTAATGCATATTTTTTTCAGATATTAAAGTCCGTTAATGTTAACTGTGAATATAATTCAGTTCAGAACAGTATAAAAAATAAAACTGTATTGAATGTTATATCTAATGATATACACATTCCAGATGTTTCGAATTGGGTAAGTGTTTTAAGATTTTGTTATATGTACATAGTAAACTAAAAAGTAGCTACACGGTGTCAGACTGTGTACACTATACCACCAACACCTTCTATTCACTGGAGGCACTTAGAGGCAGAGCAGCTAGTGTCTCCAAACACCAGAAAATGTTCACTACTAAATGTACCAACACTATGTTCTCCGCTGGCCAAGATTATGTCTTAAGAATCCACTATTGTCTAGGTTAATCTTCTGTAGGCCTGCTGGAAGAGATTCCTTTTAGTAGTGTCTTTTTTGCCCCTAATTACTTTGTCACAATCATGTTGGCGTCAATATCACGGTTGTTCTTACGCGCACGAGGGCCCAGGGTCTGCCTTGACCAGGATCCAAGATGTGGTAAAATTAGGTAATTACAGTAGAGTGACGACCACCCAAGCAAGTTTTCTTACGATGTTTTCTCTCGCCGTAAGAGTATCGATTAGTGTTCAACTAATGTACGTAACTCAGAAAAAAGCATAGGTACAAGGCGGCAATGGGGATCGAACTCGGTACCTCTCGCTTACGAGTTGGACCCGTTAACCATTAAGCAACTGACGCTCGACCGGCCGATGCGAAGTCTCATTGATTATCATGATGATAATGTATAACTGCATTTTTATTGTGTGGTGCACTCCTAACCCAGATGAGAATTCGATGATGTACGAGGTTTGCTCTACAACTCGCCCCCACCTCTTGCAATTTCTGTGTAATTAATAAAAATAAAATAATTTGCGCCGCGAGTCCATATTTCCTTCTCTCAATACTAAGATGTAAGAAATAGCAGATCTATGTCGCACTTTTTCTCGTTTGTCCCTCTTTCGCGCACTCTTGTGCTAGCCGTGCAGAATTTACAGCAGCGACTATAGGCACACTCAGGCACGCCCGAGGACAAACCAAGGTCATGTTCCGCGCAGACCGGCAAATTACGTAGGATCCCTGCTAGGCACGGGAACTCTCCTTCCCGTCCGGCCCAAGAACCGATGGCTTGACTTCGATAAGGATGAAATGCGTGCCAACAAACTCACCACCAAGGATACCAAGCGAAGTGGAAAAGGAGAACTAGGACAGGTGCAAAAGGATGAGTAGGAAGGCGGACTCCGGGCCCTTGTGCTCATGATCACAATCGGGATTGACGCCAAGATGATAATAACACTCCAAGCTGAAATTATCCAATTTGAATTAACGAAACTGTTTTAAGAATACCTAATAAATCTAGCGACCCCTTAAGATCTAAACCCTTTTAGTAATTTGCAATGCGTTTAAGAAAAGTACAGAAAAATTAATCCTAAAATTGTTTTATGTACTACGTATTTTAGATGCCAGACAAAGAAAATATAAAAAACAATCTCCAAAAGTTACCTATCATATCCCAAAGAAACACTATTGACGAACGAAGTATTGGATTATCAGCTGTTGAAGATCTTGATAGTACAGTAATACTTGGAAACCGTACTAAGAGTCCTTTCAGTTTAGATAATATAAACATAGACTATACAAAGAAACCTGCAGTTGCTGAAAATTATGATATTATTTCTTTAATATCTATATCCTCTGCAACAGAGTTAAATGATGACAAGTTAGATGAGACTGTGTCTTATGAATTAACAGAAAAACCTACAGTTTCAGTGTCTTTTGAATTGACTAATTGTGATACCGTAGATTTAAGCACAATGAAGAGTAGTATTAAAAGAGTTAAATATACCCATAACAATAAAACAACAAATGTGAATTGTGATATCGTCGAAGGCTCTATTATTTCTATCGACAGTGGTTCCGACACCGACGCGGAAGAATCCGCGCCCAGCCCACCAAAGAAGTCAGCAATCGCTGTCAACCTAGAAATAAAAAAACAATCTGATGACACACAGAACTCAAAAGTTCTAATTTTGAAAACCGACGACATAGTGAAACTCACCCATGTCATTGTTCAACCACCAAATTATAAATTAGTGAAACGACAAATTCTAGAGAGTATCAAATCAGGTACCGGTGCCAAACGTGTGTCCGTCAGCAGCTATG
Organism: Blastobasis lacticolella; assembly: GCA_905147135.1. Classification (NCBI taxonomy): domain Eukaryota; kingdom Metazoa; phylum Arthropoda; class Insecta; order Lepidoptera; family Blastobasidae; genus Blastobasis; species Blastobasis lacticolella. The sequence continues at coordinate 8,608,197 of LR990056.1, forward strand.
GGCGGAGAGTGTGCGGTAATAATCTGAAACAGGAGCGCATTACGCATTACTTTGATAAAAACACAGATGTTGTAAAGTTGTCAGAGTCTTTGGCCGCGTGTGTTGGGACTGTGGACGTGGTTTGTGATGATGGTCAGGTCATGAGCAAGAATCTAGGCGTGGCAGAGGCTGGGAAGTCGGATCACGGTCGCGGGGGAGGGGGGGTGCGAGGCCGGCGGCAGGGCGAGTCCCCGCGGGCGGCGGGAGGGTCTCGCGGGGGGGCTGGGGCGGGGGCCGCGGGGTGGGAGGCCCCCCGGGCTCGCTCGTCGCGGGGCCACCGTCGCGACGCCACCACTTCGGCGTCTCCGCGCCGGGCCACCGCCGCCGAGTCGCCGCAATTCGGCCCCCCCTCGAAGACGCACTCCAAGTTCAGCACCCAGCTCAGAGTCATACCCTACTTTAAGATTGTCGCTGGTAACTATAACTGCACTTTCGTTACTTCCGCTGTTGCTATAACCATGTCTTTTGCGACTTGTCCGGTGATGTCCCTATCTATTAGAAGACCTTTAATCACCATCAATTATGATAAACGATTCATCGTCATCATCCTGATTTCTGCCAGGATCCGCTACCCTACTCTTTCGTCTAATAACTTGTCTAATATCGTAATAAACATCTGCTTTCGATGAACGATTTAACACAATATTTTCTTAACTAATTAAACAAGTAACGTAAGGTTACCATTACACAATTTACTTCCCTTGTGTTTTAAATTCATAGTTTGAATTTCACTCAGTCAACGGGATGTCGCTTTGCAGGTACCCATTTTGCGGTCGACGCGTTTTCCTACGGGGACATACCGAACGTGAAACATTACTTTTTGACGCATTTCCATTCTGATCACTATTCCGGGTTGAAGAAAGGCTTCAATAAACTATTGTTCTGTTCTAAAATAACAGGTGAGAAGATACATTCTATTGACATAGGACATCCTTGAATATCATACTTAACGGATTGCATCACCATCAAATAATCATCAGCAGTCCACTGACGGACTTGAGCCTCCTACAGATAAATAAATAAATAAATAATTGTGGACAAATTCACACAGCGCCATCTAGTCTCAAACTAAGCAAAGCTTGTAATATGGGTGCTAACTAACTGATATACTACTTATATACTTTTAAATACATACTTATTATACATAGAACACCCAGACCCGAGACAGAAATTAAAATTCATCATTTTAAATTTCTGCCCGGCCGGGAATCGTACCCGGGACCTCTTGCGTGGCTGACTGACATATTGACCACTGAACCACTTAGGTCGTCTGTAATAATTAATGGCGAATTTTGTCGTAATCTCCACGCTCTTTAAGATGGCAAGAGACAACAGAAAACGCAGTTCCCCATTTTCTGATCTAATCTCCACGCTTGGCGGGCGGGCGTGTTTAAGATGACAAGAAAACAGAAAACACCCCTCTGCCCCTAAATCTGTTCAGCGGTTTAAGCTTGAAAACATAACATGACTTATTAAATAATAAATCATTTTGGTGACAAAATCCCGGTTGTGCTCTTGCGCGGGGGAGCAGGGTCCTCCTTGACCATGATCCAAGATATGGCAGATCACGTAATTACAGTGGAGCGACTGTCATTTGACCGCCTTGACCCTGTTATCAGGGGAACCTGACCAGATTGTATCATGGTTGTGTAATGTGTATTCAATCGCCTGAATATGCAGGATACCTCGCGACGTTTCCCCTAACCGTATTACTGTGGATTGATTCTTTGGGATTGTTTTGCAGCCGAACTGTGTATGACCAGGCTGGGTGTGAGTCAGAAATGCATACACGTGATGAAGTACGACGAGTCGGTTACCATCGACGGGGTAGAAGTCACTGCCGTGGACGCCAACCAGTGAGTTTATTTCAACCACCAACAAAGAAACCCCGGCTCCTCTCGCTTCTGAGTCGGATACCTTAACCACTCGGCCACCTACGCTCGTTACTGCGGAAAGCGATGATTCATGACAGCTAAAACATCTGCGACTCATAACACTGATATATTCGCAGGGGTTTTGTCTAGTAGTATAATAAGTTCTCAAATGAAACAAGATTTTATTGCGCGTTATAGTACCTACTCATAAAAACCATTCCAAAGACCCCAAACACGATGGAGTTATCTTATTGCGTTCATTAGTTCTTACGACCACCTTCCGACTCTATCATCAGACCAGCTCCGTGCTACCATATTAATATATTGTCATCCAAGTTACATAGGTACTCAAGTATATATGTAAACTCTTTATTGCGTATAACTACATAAAGAACAATAACAAAAGAGTCTAAATATACATTGCAAAGGCGGGCTTATCCCACAATGGGATTTCTTCCAGCTAACCTTACCTTGGATAGTCCAAAATAAGCTATTTCATATCATTTCGCAGTTGTCCAGGCGCGGTAATGCTGCTATTCACGCTGCCCAACGGCAAGACGCTGCTCCATACGGGCGACTTCCGCGCTTCGCCCCTCATGGAGTCTTACCCCGTGTTTTGGAATAAAGACATTAACACCATATACCTGGATACTACGTGAGTAGCTGAGCACCTACAGTGGTTCAATAAATAAATAAGAAATACAAAAATATGCTTGGGCAATCCACACAGCGCCATCTAGCCGCAAAGTAAGCAAAGTGTGTGATAACAAACACCCAGGAATTAATTATTTTTATTTATGAATCGCTCGAATGGTTTTCAATTTTTATTTTCGACATGAAAAATTTAACATTTGATGCAATTTGCGTATTTTACCCAGTTTTGAACCGTACTCCTTCGGTGTTGCTAATGTGATTAAAAAAATATTGAAATTTTTAAATACATGTTTATTGCCGGAAATCAAAATTGAAAACCGGGGCGAGCGATAATAAAATAGAGCTCCAGATCCGTTACAGAAATAAAAATTCAACATTTCAATTTCTGCTCATTGGGGAATCGAACCCGGGACCTCTTGCGTGGTAGACCGGCCTAACCAAACCACTCAGGTCGTCGATTGGTTGATGATAAGATAATCATATCAAGCGGAAAGAAAGTAATATGTGGTTACACTAATGAATTAACAATCATTGTGTTGACGTATTGATAAAAATCGAGATTCTAAACCTAATAGATCGATAAGCTAATGTGCATTGTAATATACGAATACTAGATATACGATTTGTATTTTCCGGGTTTCCTCCCGCGTATCTTAGTTGAAATCTCTGCTAATAACCGTGATAGTAACTAAGATACTATAACTAAGATAAGATAGGTAGATGGAAATAGATAGAGGCAATTGATCTTTAATGTGTTATTTATGGCCTTCATTTTACGCCTTCCCATTTGCATCCGTAAAGGTATTTAACCGCTAATAGTTATATTCGTTAAAGGCAGAGGCTCGGGGAAGGCCTGGCTCCAGCAGTGGACTTCCCACGCTAATTCAACTCAAGTCGTATACTGGATGTGTTTTATATCGGGTAGGCCCACATTAGACCAGAAAATAGCCTAATGCTCTTGAATTTTTTAAAAATCTACTAGCTGACCCGGCAAACGTTGTTTTGCCATATAAATAATTTCCTGGATTGTATGTATTTTTGTATGTTGTATCATAAAAAAATAGAAATTAAAAATTTTGTCTAAAAAATAAAAAAAAATTTAGGGACTACCCCTAACATTTAGGGGGATGAAAAATAAATGTTGGCCGATTCTCATAGATACCGGATAAGCACAAAAAATTTCATCAAAATCGGTCAAGCCGTTTCGGAGGAGTATGGCAACGAAAACTGTGACACGACAATTTTATATATTAGATTTCAAAGTTATCTAACAGCATGTATAATATGAGAAAGAAGTAAAAAATATGGTGTTATATTTAAGTGGAGTGTCACTCAACGTTTTAGAACAATAGTTATTTAATCTTAGTTATGCTACTTAAGGAAATTAGGGAAAGGTAAATTCGATATGGATTCGTATACGAATTAGCTACTTAACTCTTTTACACGAGTCGAATCTTACTACAAGTTTGAAAGAGATAGGTAGCAAATTCGCATACGAATCGATTTCGAATGGTTCAAAATCGGCGCCTGGTCTTCGGCCTCCTCACGTCGTAAGACACGGGCTCTCACATCAGACTTAATGATGTGAATTCAATTTTAACCACCGACGAAAAAGACGGGTGTTATAACGTTGACGTGTGTGTCTGTGTATCTGTGGCGTGTCTGCCTTGTGGCATCATCATCACAGCCCATAACAGTCCGCTGCAGGACTTAGGGCCTCTTCCATGAAATAGGTTATTGCCGTAATCTCCACGCTTGGCAGGCGGGTTGGAGATCGCAGTGTTGTATATATGGAAAACGCTGCTGCCCATTTTCCAGCATTTTTTTGGCGTGTGGCATCGTAGCTCCCGAACGGATGGACCGATTTGGATGCGGTGTCCTCTATTTGAAAGCCTCGAGATGGTTCTATTCTCGAGATTTTTATCTCTCAATTCAGAAACTTCTTTCAGTAAAAGCTTCATTCATACCATTCTTACTTAGTGTGCATGTGTACGCGCGCGTGTGTGCACGTGTGTGTGTGTCGTGATAGTAGAATGTTAGGGGCCCCACAGAGTAACAGTTAGCAGAGTTTCGGACTGACCGCGGGAAACCGCTAGTAGCTACTCTAAATAAATGTCGACTTTACAAAATTCTCGGGCGGGGTCGCTAACTCGTTTTAAAATACCGTCAGCGCCATCTAGTGTCCAATAAATGATCTTGGTCTTCGATCCTAGGTACTGCAACCCGCGCTACGACTTCCCGACGCAGGAGCAGAGCCTCGAGATGGCGCTGTACATTCTGCGGCAGAAGAAACTCGCGCTGGAGAAGGTCGGCAAGAAGTTCACGTCGGTGTTGATCGTGTGCGGGACCTACACTATCGGTAATAATAATAAATAATAATAATTAAGGATTGTCCGCCGATTCCTCTCTATATCGCTCTGATCATCGGCCTGGTTTCCTCTGCCGAGGGGTGTCCTCCCTTAAACGGGAAAAATAATAATGTATTTTCTAAAATAATAATAAATTATTGTCTCACATACAGTGTTGTAGGTTACAATTCTCAGTTTACAGTTCAAGATTGTAAAACTGGAGCCTAAACTAGACTCGTTTGTATCTTAGCGAGCGGCCACGCAGAAAAGACGTAAGACGCAGACACGTCGCGGACGCGGCGCCCGTTCAATTTACTTTCATGCTAAATGTATAGACACGTCGCGACGCAAAACATACAGGAAAGACAGGGCGCGGACGCGTCGCAGACACGACTTAAAACATACAAAAAAGACGGGGCACGGGCGCGCCGCGGGCGAGACTGGGGGTGCGTCTTACGTCTTTTTTGTGTGGCCGCTCGCTAAGATACAAACGAGTCTAGTTTCAGTCTTACAATCTTGAACTGTAAACTGAGAATTGTAACCTACAACACTGTATGTGAGGCAAAAAGTTATTATTATTGAGAAATTAAATTATTTCTCTGCTTACGCTTGCTGTCCTTGAATTGCCTACGCTCTTGACTGGTCCACGACGGCGCCGCGTCCGTGCCCTGTCTTTTCTGTATGTTTTAAGTCGCGTCCGCGTCCCGTCTGTGCCCCGTCCGCGACGTGTCTGCGTCTTTTCTGTGTGGCCGCTCGCTTAGGTCTACAGGTGTTATACTAATAACAGACGCTCCGATTAGGCTGGAGCCGGCCAACCGTCAGTCGATACTGATCCTTACGAAGTACACAATAAGTCGCGCGCATGCGATTTAATCCAAAAGCTACTTTATTTTGTACACCGTAAGGATCAGTATCGACTGCAACTGACGGTTGGTCGGCTCCAGCCAAATCGGAACGTTTGTTACTAGTTTTATCTTTGGCAAGCCTCAGCAAAATTGTTGCGAAGTCCTACAAAGGGCCGTAGGAAATAAGATGCGCCGTCGCGCCATAGAAAGAAAGACAGACGGTCAAATCTACAGATCTCATTATCATCTTTTTCATCGTCATATAAATTCTGGTATTTAAAAAAGTTTTAAGAGTGAATTCGGTGTTTTTACTTTTTTTTATAATGGTTCGAAGGAAGACGTGTACAGTAAAGATATGCCGCCGATGGTGCCTATGATGGTGATACGCTTATTTGGTATTGAGTAGCATAAAAACATTGATATCTTCTTTCTATTATATTAGTTTATAATACAATTCGATACATTTTTATTTCAGACTACATTAAAATAAACTACATACTTACTGTTGTCCATATGTTTCCGTCTGCGTTGTCAATTTTTTAACCCTAACGAAAAAAGACGGGGGTTCATAAGTTTGAGTTGATGAACCGAACGGATGAACCGATTTGGACGCGGTTTTCTCTATTTGAAAGCCAGTTTAATCAGCATGGTTCTTTGCACTGTTTTGTTAATATCTGTTCTGTACTTTAGAAAATATTTGAGTTTAAGTAAACTTGGTCGGGGGTTATCCGACTTTTTCTGTCGATTAGGTTATTATTGTATAAGTACTCCATTTTTCTTTATTTAAAAAATGAAGTAAACATCAACCAACACGTCGGAATTGAAATACCAAGCCAAGTACTCCCACATACTCAGAAGGAAAAGACTGAAAGGAAAGAAATGAAAGTAGGGTCCGTTATGTCCCGGGTGCGCTCCCGCGCGGTACATGAGGGCCCGGGGTCCGCCTAGGGTGGTAAAGTAGGTTATTAGAAATAATTTGGAAAATGTTCTCGAACGGCTTTTTTGAAGGAAAGTTCACTTTTCCCTCCCCTCCAGGCAAGGAGAAATTCTTCCTGGGCATGGCGCGCCGCGTGGGCTGCTCGGTGTGGGCGTGCCCAGAGAAGGACCGCGTGCTGCAAGCGGTGGAGGGGCGGTCGTTCGGCCACGCCGCGCCCACCGCCTGCCAGCTACACGTGGTGCCCATGCGGGATCTCACGCACGACGTGAGTACACAGTAAATCTAACGCCCCGTTCTGACGGGGAAAATGACGAACGATATCGCGACATATCATTTTTGAGGGTGTTTTGTCGGTCCACTGTTGATCGCGACAGTCGATATAAATCCTTACGATGTACAAAATAATGTCGCTTTTAGATTAACACGGAAGTGCGGGCGAGCCAGCCTTGGTCGGACCACGTCCCTCGCACCCAAAAGCGACTTTATTTTACACTGCGTAAGTATTAATATCAACTGCAACTGAAGGTCGGTTGGCCGACCGAAGACAAAACCGGAATAGATTATCTCGACTTAGCGCTGTCGCGATCTACAGTGAACCGACAAAACACGCTAACCGACAAACTGTTGATCGATTAGATCTAGACTCTATTTCTGTACCGCTCATCAATATTTTTATATATGACGCTGATTTGAAACCGTTCGCTTTCGGTGTTGCCAATGCAAAAAAAAATGGTAAATTTTTCAATTTTCATTCGGCTTGGGAAGAGTGGTCCAAAAATATAGTTATATAGTGCATCAGGGTGCGGACCGTAACAGTTCTATGACGATTAACTTTTTTTTATTTACTTATCATTACATTAGTGGAGAGTTTTACAACCATTTTATTTATTTATTTATTTTATTTAACAATTTATTGTACACAAGAAAATTAAAGATATAGTACAAATTAGATATTAGACAACAGGCACTACTTATCTCTAAAAAGAAATCTCTTCCAGCAGGCCTACAAAAAGAGAGATATGATAAATACCATCTCTGGTCTTACGATGAGAGAAAATATCGTGAGGGAACCTGCACATTAAGGCGACTCGAGTGTGTCACTATGGTCCAATCTTACCTTGATTTCAATCGACATGAGTTTCTTAATTTTTGCATATGTAATAATTAAGCGTTTAAAAAGTAAAGTGATTGGCGGCCAGTTTCAGCAACGCTTGTCGATTTTTATCATCGATTAAAACTCTTTCTGTAGCTCACCATTAATAAGATTAACAATAACCTAGGGGAAACTGGCCACGAAACTTGGTCATGTGGTGTCCGGCAGAGTAGAATAGCACCAACCCCTTACACTAGTGGGTATCGTACAGGGCGACTAATGTTTTCGAGGCATAACTTCCAAGGGTCTCCGTTAGCTGGAAAACGGGCAGCAGCGTTTTCCATTGTTATATTTATAGCACTTCGATCTCCAACCCTCCTGCAAAGCGTGGAGATTATGACAAAAACCACACTTCTCGTGGGAGAGTCCTGCAGTGGACTGATATGGGCTGAGATGATGAGAGGAACTGGCCGTTCGAGTATAAAAAATAGGGTCAAACTGATTTAACCTTTAAAATGACCATGATCGTGACGTGATGTGGTAACCGAAACCCTTCCGCAGAAGCTGCGTGCCTACCTGGAGGGTCTGCAGGACACGTTCAGCGAAGTGGTGGCGTTCAAGCCCAGCGGCTGGGAGAACGGCAAGAATAGCGCTTCGGAGAAGGACAATATTGTGATTCACGGTCAGTGGGGACACTGGGGACGCACGGGCCCGGGTGGCTACGGACGCGCTAGTGATAGGACCAAGTAAACTGACGGAAGGGCACAGAGGAAAATATTATCATCATCATCATCATATCAGCCGAAAGACGCCGACTGCTGTACATAAGCCTCCGCCAGAGATCTCCACAAAGCCCAGTCCTGTGCCTTTGGCATCCAGCTGGTACCTGCGATTGTTTCCCGCTAAACAGAATATTTTTTCTAATAGATAAATGTGAAAGTAATGAAGTGAATTTCCAGCCGCTTGATATCCTCGACGCGTAGATACAACAGACCTGAGTCGAAACTTCCAGCAAAGTTGAGAAAATTATAGGTACAAAATTTTAACAGGAAAATATGAGTGTAGATAAAGTAGTGTATGAAACTGCATATAATTAGGTATTATATAACAGTTGCATAAACTACTATTATCTCAAAATCAACTCGTTATGAAATTGCATGTTTTTCTTTTGTGCCCATCAGTTGGTTTTCTTAGCGCCTATAGAGCCTAACTAGTCGCCTAGAGAATGTTAGCTGCCGACCGCACTGCACACTTGGCTGCTTAGCTATTCCCTAGGCGGCTAGCCAGGCTCTAAGCACGCACCTGTTAATCGAATCTAAGCACATTTCAGTTAATATAGCAAATGCACTCTTTACTCAACAATATAATGATTTACTCCTGAGATAAAAAAAATTCTTATCTCAAAATAAATATGAGCATTACATTGTTGAGATAAGGGTCGATCAGGTGGACCGTCCGTCAGTGAGTCTTCCTAAGCAATAAAAAAAAAGTTCGATAATACGGTCCCCCAGCATAAATGATGTATTTTAGGGGGTCTGTTCTCTCTGTAGCTGACTACTATGTTGTCTCTCCACGCCGCAGGTATTCCGTACAGTGAACACTCGAGTTTCTCCGAGCTAATTCGCTTCGTGAAGTTCCTCAAGCCAAAGCAGGTCGTCCCCACGGTCGACATCTCGGGAGGTGCAAATAGTGTGCAGGTAATATTACATCTACTAGCGAGCATAAGCCGACTCCTTTATTGAAATTCGATATGCTCTGATCAGGGGTCTAAAAAAGTCACATTAGCGTTTCATACTATGATTCATATTAATTTGTCACAAGCTTATCTGCAACGTTGCTGTTGTTGCCATCGAAATGACAATTCAAAATGGCGTCACTTAGTTCCAGTTTTGACCACCGGGTCAGATAAGTTTGTGGCGCTCTATATGAATCATAACACAAAACGGTAATGTGGCCTTTTTAGATCTCCTGATCGCATCACAACAGGGACAGCCATCCCTGTTTAAATACCGCTCTACAATAATAATATAGTCACGGGGTGCCAATAGGCACCCGAGACTGTTCTATTAGTCTCAGGGTCCCCAGCAGTAGACCTTGGTCAACCACGCTGACAATTGGCTCTCTGGTGGGCCTGGTTGTTAGGTTTGTTATGATTTAAGACGCCTGGGTAGCATAAAATATTTCTGTATCTATTTTGAAGCGACTCTGGTCTAGTGCGAAGCAGCGTGCTTGCAAAACTCTGCGAGAGTCCAGGGACTTGTTGGGTGACTTTTTCGTACTTTGAGACTAGTCTAACATTGCAACGCAATGAGTTAGTGAGCACCTCCTAATACCGTTGGCGAAGCGAGTTTGACCGAGGTCTTCCGTAGCTGACCATGGGATTGGTTGCACAAGCACCCCGTGACGGAATAATTTTACATTTCTAGACAAGTTTTAAATCTTTTGTTTCGTTTCTCCAGAAATATTTCCCGTGCCCGTTGGTCTGCAAGGACGACACTGGCCACCAAGGCAAAATCTCTGACTACTTCAGCATACAGGGACGACAGCAACCATCCGCGGTCACCTGACCATAGGGTAAGTACCACACTATTACATCACGTTAAGAAAATAGTGAATAAAGATGAAAAAAAAGATTAAGTTTTTTTGTTACTTAATGAGGAGTTTTCCAGTAGGTATTGATAGTTGGTTTCAAAAATCATCAATAGATGGCGCTCCTACAATTTTGGTAATATTTTTATAATCTGTATGATGGTGGCAGTTATTTCATGCAACTAACTAATACTAAACTTAAAAATAAAATGTTTATTAATATAAACATAACTGTTAAAGGTTGAAAGAACTGTATAAAGAAATATTTATATAAGTTGGCACTATGTTCCATTATTATTACAACCTCTAAAATGGTTTTAAACTATGATAAATACAATATTATCCAATATAACGTACCCAGTGTTTATATCCTCTTTGCTAACAACCTATTTCAAGCGATTATCAATTACCAAAATTGTCGGGGCGCCATCTAGTGAGTGGTTAAGAATGCTTTAGATACCTACTGGAAAACTCCTCATTGTCTCAAATTGAAAATAAAGTCAAGGTCCCTTTGCTTAGCAGCCAGTCTGGTATTTGCTGTTTATTCCAACTGGCGAGGTATTAATTTTTACTTTTTGCTGCCGACACTAGTCACTTTTGACACTTTGTTGCGACCCGATTGGTCGAGGGGCGGGGCTAGGCCGGCCGGCGGACAACGATGACTCACTATTTACTTATAGCGAATGAACTTAACTAAAAGAAAAATCCGAGATACAAAAATGGACCTTATTCTATGAGCAATACATTTCACATTGATTTGCTTTTACGCTTTTTACTTCTGTATTTAATTACTTAATTTAGACATGTGTAATGAGAGATAGGACATAGCGGGGAATCGCGTTCCCGATCCTGAGTGGACAGGCCTGTTTGCTGCCAGAGCAACGTGTTATAGAGGTGGGCAACGCATTGGCGATACCCCTGGTGTTGCTAATGTCTATAGGCAGCGGTGACCACTTTCCAGCAGGTGACCTTGCTTGCCTGTTTGCCTACCGTATAACATGTACCTCTAAGGTGGCAAACAAGCATATGACTCTCCTAATGGTAAGAAGTTACTACCATAGCGCGTTACCATCCTGTGAAAACCCTTTCACACCCTTCAAGTCGGAAAAATTTGACCAGTTCCTTTCAAACGGGGGTTCAAAGTGGGTTTTGTTCAATATTTTTTGAGGGAGGGATCGTCGCTTTTTTTAGCAAATCTCATGGTTAAGGTACACCGGATACACGTCATTACACCAAGTTCATTTTGAAGACATTTACTAACATTAACCACAATTAGATGATTATAATCTCTCTGTATATTGTTACAGATAGACGATTGGAGTAAAAATAGTTATACTAAGCTGCCATTGTGAATTATCTGTGATCTATTTTTGATAATGTTATTAGATTATAATAATTTTTTTTAAATTATTAATCTTTCATTTTGTTTATTCTTAATAAAAAAAATGAGAAAATCGATGTCCGTTTTTTATTCGGAAACACTTAATTACTATTCCATAGCCATTTTACAATGAAATGTGCCTTAAAGAATTAATTAATTCATAGTGCGGTCACGAAATTCATAGAATTTAGTTTATTGAGTTATACCGGTAGTCAAATTTTCAGTGTGACCAAGACTGCATCTAAACTCGGAGATGAAATGTAAGATCAAAAAAGTAATGTGTTAATTGCCACTATAAAAATGAAACCCAAAGGGTGGATTATTTAAAATTGTGTTTTTTTTTAATATTCATACAATTTTATTTCATTTTGAATGTTATAATATTTTTTTTATAAATATTTATATGATTTTAAATAATCCACCCCTTGGGTTTAAATTTTATAGTAGCAATCATAAGAGTGAATGGAGCTACGGGTTAATTAGGTATTCAAAGTCTATGCATTCCGCGACCGGTTTACTACCACCAATAAAGATTTTACTTGTCATACAATAGCATTAGCATGTTAATACACAACTTCATAAAAAAATATCTAATTCTATGTACTTTTTTTTCATCGTAAACTTAAATAATTATTAGATAGATTTTATGCTTAATAGTATTTAAAACTAATAATAATACTCTAATGTGAATGATTGGTTTTTGCTAGCAATACGATAAAGACGACGACAGTATTTCAAAAATATTCCCGGGGAGAGTCCAAAATACACTAGTCGTCCTTGTCACTCGCATGCACTCTAGCGACAGAGACGATACTCTACGAAGCACTACAATGTGCATTATTTTACAAACAATATTTGCAAGAAAGTCACCAACAATGCACGTATTACACCAGCGCCATAAGACATTCTGTAATTTCCATAGGACATTGTTATTTTAACAATTGTAACTTGACATAGTAATTAATAATAACTCGAGATTTCATGTATGTATGGTATAAGCAACCTGATGCATTATTGCGCATATCGCAAGATTTTTTATATATTCTTAACGACTTGTAACGTGTTACCAATATTTCATTTCATTTAGGCGGATGCTAGACGCATGATATTTATCGTGATACGGGGATTGCAATCTTGGATCACGATATTTAATGAGTGTAGGAATCACGGATCGTGATACCAGAAATCCACGATCCGTATCATCGATATACAGTGTGTAGCCCACAACCGGGGCTAATATTGAAAATAGATACTCTCTAAGAGTATTGGTATTTTTTCTGAAAAGATTCTAGTTAACCAAAACCCACAATAAGAATTTAAAGTTACGATTCATAATCAGTGATTATTGCAAAACGATATTATCGCTAAGATTGTCAATATCGTGGTACAGGGCATAAGATAATATCGGCCGCCACATGTCAACGAGACGTTCCGAGTAGCTCCGAATAAGTACGATGCAGAATGAAGTAGATCGAATTGAGCGGAACTATTGTTTTGTTTGCATTACATTTGAATTTACGATTAAGTTAGAAAAAAACAAAAAGTTAAGTTTTGATTTTAATTAGTTGGGACCATAATGATTTAATTACTGGTGACCTATAGAGCCTCCGTTTTTTATATTTGCCCCGGTTGTAGGCCACACACTGTATATCGTGATAACTATCGAGCGTCTAGCATCCGCCATAAATGCAATTTTAACATATAAACTGTACTTCTCGAGCGAACATTCCGGAACCATCTAGAATGAGGGCGCCGCAGGTTATCTTACGTCATCGAGCGCTCACAGTCTAATCGGTCTGTTTTTCCACTTCGTCCAATAATCCATCCGGTAGGCATTTTCAATCTCCCAAATATCTAGCAGCTAGTAGCACTTATTCCTAGGGTAGTAGTAGCCCTGTGCGCGCTCAATGTATGTATTATTAGAGATATTTGGCTAGAAAAATGTTGAATTCGATGTCACAGGGCAAGAATTAGGCTCCTGGGCTATGTCCAAAATAGCTGTGAGCTAGTAGCACTTATTCCTAGGGTAGTAGTAGCCCTGTGCCTTATCCAAATATCTGTCAGCTAGTAACACTTATTCCTAGGGCAATGCCATATCTCCCAAATATCTAGCAGCTAGTAGCACTTATTCCTAGGGTAGTAGTAGCTCTGTGGCTGTGGGTCTTCGCAGTTGGCGCCGGTGCATTGCCGCATGCGTGCGAGCAGTCCGCGGTACCGCAGTACTAAAGACGGCATCGTTTGCTCGCACACGTTCTCTAGCTCGTACGGGTCGGCTGTCAGGTCGTACAGCTCTTCGAAGCACTGGGGAATGGGAGGTTTTGTTATACAGAGGTTATGGTGAGGGTTTTGCTTTTCGGGAGACCGAAATCTATCAGATGGCGCTGCTGGGACAAGAAGTCTGATGTCACAAAGTCTTGTCATTGGCTGGAATCTACGTCTGGAATGGATTGTTGTTGTTCCTGTCCAATAGCATGGCATTATTTTGTGAAGGGACCTTCAGTAGCGCCGTCTGGTGGATTTTGAAATCGCAAAAACACTATGGAGAGTGGCCTAGATATATACTCATAATAATGTTTATAGTTGCTGATAACGACGGGTATTTAAACGCTGTCTACCGGCAGGTTTGAATACTCTCTCCCTCGATCGAGAAAGTCCATCGGCGTAGGTGGAAAACTAGGCGCGTGTGCTGGCTGCTATTCCGAGGATAAGTAGGCCACACACTTGGCAGCCATTTGTAATTATTTTCTAAACACGTTATTCGAAAAGACATTATGTTTTATAAATTTTTTATCCAGACTGCCGGCCAGAAAACCATATAATTTTCAGGTAATTAGCATTTTCTATGGCACCCAACTTGTACGCCTAGTGTTAGTTAGGTTAGGTTAATTATATAAAATAAAAATGTACGTTTGTTGGGCGTACAGGTTTGGCCAAGTAATGTACAGAATTGTATATTTTTGGACCTAACTGACTGAATTATATCTCTACGGAGAGATCAACTGAAACACAAAATTCAATGAGCGATGATTCTAAAATCAGAATTCACAGACGCCGTTTAGATTATCCTTAGACAGTATCCTCCACGTTTAAAATGAATCCAACTCACATCGTTGTCGTCGAATTGGCAGTACTTTATGTCGAAGAAATGGCTGAAGTAACGGATGCAACCGTAGGTGTTATTCCTGGAGTCTTGGCATTTGCAATCGTATTCTGGCTTGCATTCCTGAAAGACAGAGAGTAAGTTAATATTAAGTTAAGTTAAGTTTAATAAGTTAATATTATTACAGCGTCATCTTTTAGGGTAAATTCATGCTAACGTAGAGGCGAAGTGCATAGAAGCTAATTATCTAACTAAATATATAATATATACACGAGTCTTTTTGTTTATCTCCGAAAATTTAACTGAATTATTTAAAAAAAACAATGTTTTGAAAAATCGTGCAAGTAGGGTAAAATTCATTAGGTTGAAAGCACACGAAGGAAATAATTTAGTAAAAACATATAAACTACTTTGAATCAAGATTTCTAATTAACAAAAGTTTTCTATCTTTTCTACATAACTTTCATGAAATTATAGTACTAATAATACGTACTCAGAATTCAACTTACCGACAAATTGATATCGTCGTACTTCCACGGACAGTCCTCGCTCACAGAGCCATGGCCTTCTCCATGGTACTCTATAAGCACTACCCTCTCCTTAAACTCCTTGTTTTCCAAGTCTATGGGATGTCCATCCATATATGTCGGGACTTCTACACCAGCCAACTTCAGTATTGTGGGGGCCAAGTCTATGTTCATTACTGGTAGCTCGCTAGTGGTATTCTTGTCTATGCCCGGCCCCCTGATGACGAGAGGCACTCTGACGTCGGATTCGTATGGCTGACGCTTGTCGTACACTTGCGAGAATTGACCTGTGAATAAAAAATAAAATTGAAGGTTTGCCTGCCGGTGTGTAACCCGACCAGTACAATATACACTCCTTAAAGGCCAGAGCACAAAGTACGTCAAGTGGTGCCAGAGTGAATAGGCTGTTTTTCAGAGCAGCATCTTCGGCTCCGTCATCGGAGGTCAGTGGCAGTCGTGTCCGTCTATGTAATAATATTAAATATAATAGGACCACGCCAAGTCCGAATCAACTGACAGTGGTAGAAAATATAAAGTGTGGATATGGCAATATCGATTGGATAATCTGTCCTTGTCAGTCATTGTCCATTATTATCTAGGCGATCCGCACACTGTAACGCAGCACCGTACGGTTGTGCATGACATGCGTTGGTGCGTGACATAAAGTTATTTGAGCTGTCATCGGTTTCTATGAAAATCATTCATAGTCGAACACACTGAAAACGCACGTTCGTGCGAATCCGTCGTTTTATTTCTTTGACACATTTGACATGGGCTGCGGGTCAGATAAGTTTCTTGCGCTGTATTTTCTACATAAAAAGGCGTCAAATAATCCGCTGCTGTAAAGTGAGGTCTCCAGGATTGTCAAATAGGTGTTCCGTTAATCAGTTCTCAAATAAATTTTCGCCTAAATAATATAATTTTATGATAAGATTATAACCATTTGAAGAATTCCTAAATTTTTTTATGTATATAAAACAATATAAAAATTACACATATTTCCAAATTTCGCCAGAATGAATGCTGCGCTCCAATGTGCCAATCGCTTCAACAATATTTTTCAAGTCAGTCAAATTCTTTGTTATGACTTTTATGAATGACGTTCTATGACGGATAAAAGACATGGCATAAGTTGCCATACAGAGATTTTTATTTTATTTTTTTTAAAAAGCGATTCGGACTGATCGTGGTCCTACTATAAATAAATAATCGTGGACAAATTCACACAACTGATAAACTACTTATATACCTACTTCTTTTTTTAAATACATGCTTATTATACAGAGAACACCCAAACCAGTAACCAAAATTAAAATTCATCATTTCAATTTCTGCCCGGCCGGGAATCGAACCCGGGACCTCTTGCGTGGCAGACCGGCATGTTGACCACTGAACCACTCAGGTCGTCTAATAAATTATGAAGATTCAGATCTAATACCGAAGGATCTTCTGGATGTAAATAATAGTTTCATACGTGAATAGATATATTCCACATTTACAAACACGGTGTCAGATTAGACATCCTAGAATTAGCACCTGGAAAACGTTAAAAAGATAATCGCACACTCACCGATATGGTACCCATTATCCGACGTGTAAACGAAGTAGGTGTTATCCAGTAGTCCTCTCGTCTCCAATACGCCAACCAGATCCGCCACCAGTTCGTCCACGGCTAGCAGAGCCTCCCAGCGCGAGCGGTACGCGTGGTCCAGAGACGGAGCCAGGGAACCAGGCAGGGGGGTCGGCGCCATGGACATTAGCCAGTGTTTGTCCTGGGGAATGGTGTAGTTTATGGTTAGGTTAAAAATACACTGACAGGGTTTTCTAAGTGCCGAAGGGGGTAGCGAAGTATGCGCGGTTGGGGCCTCGCTTGGTGGCTTCCCTGCTCGTTTTTTTAATTGCCTAGGGACGCACACGGACGAATGGTTCACCTGATGGTGCGCGGCCACCGTCGTCCAGGACATCTGCTACCTAAGGGGAACGGATGCGGTGCCGGCCTTTGAAGTACCTGAACGTACGTGTGTACGTTCCCTCTAGGCGACCGTAGCAGGAATGTAGAGTAGGTACTCACATCTACCGATATGGTAAGCTGCGTCACGGTGAAGTTAGCGTAGCGGTCTGACGGTAATGACGATTAAAAAGCAAGGTCACTCACACACGGTGGATCCCCACCACTATTCCATGGGCCCAAGCCAGCCTCACCTGCACACGGTCACCCTGCTGACAGACGGTATGAAAGAAAAAAGAAAAAAAGAGACGAGGCTGAGACAAATCGCCTTTTCCCAAATGGGTTGTGTAGGTCAGACGGCAGCGTACAAGCTACAGCACGTACAAAGCCATCTAGAAATTTTTAATTGAGGACTTGCAATATGGCGCTTACAGGAGCGTAGAAATGATACAGAGTAGCTCGCGTATAACTATGTAATGTCTCTTATTACTTATATAGCCTTATGGTGGGTGAGGCGTGCTGCATAGTATAGATTCTTGCAAATTTGAAAGCCTGGCAGGTTTACCGCTAGCCGCTGAGCCGGGATATACCGCTAGTATGAAGAAGAACAGCCGTGTGGTGTCCGGCAGAGTAGAATAGCAACCCCTTACACTCATGGGTGTCGTACAAGACGACTAATGTTTTCGAGGCAAAAGGTCTAGTCTCCGTAGACTGGAAAATGGGCAGCAGCGTTTTCCATTGATACATTTATAACACTGTGATCTCCAACCCGGCTGCCAAGCGTGGAGATTATGGCAATAACCTCCCCTTTCGTGGGAGAGGCCATAAGTCCTGCAGTGGACTGTTATGGGCTGTGATGAAGAAGTAGACTCACGTCCACCGACACGTTGAAGTTGGGCTGCCTCACTGCGGTGACGTTGGCGTAGCGGCCGCGGTGGCGCGGCGCGGGCGTGAAGGGCTGGTGCGGCGCGGGCGGCGCCACCACCATCAGGAAGGGTTGGGACTCCGTCTGGTTCTCGATGTAGCTTACGCCGAGGTCGCGCTGGGGAGAAGGGGATAATGTACCTCTGTATATTATCATCTCTACTACCTAACACTCTCACAGACGTAAAGAGACTAGCTGTGGCATCGAGTGTCATAATTTATGTTCCGGGGTACGTTGATGTTCTTAAATAAAATAAACAATAGTCGATAAACCCCCGACAAAGTTTACAAATACTCAAATATTTCCTAAAATACAAAACTGATTGTAATAAAACAAAACAGAAAGCTAAGAACCATCCCGAATTAACTGGCTTCCAAATAAAAGAAACGGTTCAATCGTTATGGAGATACGTCCGATGTCACAGAAAAAACACACACTTCAAACTCATAACCCCCTCTTGTTGGAGGTTAAACGTCATCTTTCCCTTCGCATTACCAGGCTAACGCTCGCTTAGATGCGAGCAGTTAAAAATTGGGCCCTAGAGGGGTAAAGTACACATCCTGATACAGTGGACCTTCTGAAGCAAATTGTGGTTTTTGACACCAGGCTGACTTAACACCTATCATATCATACTCATACCCATATAACCCCTTAAACAAAGTCAACATACCAGCACATCAGTGAGGTACAAGTCAGTGGAGTGCGTCGGCACGCCGTTGCTGGATATAGTGTAGTCGTAGTACACAGAGTTTCCGACGAGGCCGTGCCACTCGCTCCAGCCCGGTGGCACGCGCTGCGGCCCGCCGGCCTCCTTTACGCCGTACTGGGGATGGGAGGCCAAGTATAGGTACCTAGATATTTCAATTACAATGCTTTAAGTACAAGAAGTACATTCTGTACTCTTTAGACCAGCGGCCGTATAGCTAATCTCCGATAGTACGCCGCCATTTTGATACAATTGAGTAGGGACCAATCGCAGCAAGGCAGTTCTGGCTCTGCCTTGCTGTGATTGGTCCCTACTCAATTAGATCAAGATGGCGACGTATTTATGGAGATTGGCGGTATGGTCCCTGAAATTAGCAGCGTTTTCTGATGTATATTGTCAAACGTGATCTAACTGCCTGCCAAGCTTGCCAACTTGCCAAGCGGTTCCATCAGCTAAGTGTTGAGAATATCCAATGGCAAAAGCTACCACTAATGTTTAGGAGAATCAAGTAGGTACAGCAATTGATGTGATGATGTTATGATTATTATAGGTCAGGCACAGTAGGTACGTAAAAAGAGCGCTGGCCGTTTTTATTTAAGTGGATAGGATTTTACCTATGAGGCAAAAAAGAGCAAATAGGTTGTACCAAGGACCTATCGTTCAGCGCTGTTTTTACGTGACGGGAATTATAAATAGCTAGGTTCCAACTAGATCAGCCAGAAGCCGCGTGATCTTAAAAACTGCTGCAGGGAAACTATAGCACCATGTTACATTAATCTTAGTGTGAGACCAACTATTAGGTCCTGTATATTCCAGGAATTTTTTGGAACGTTTTCTGCAATGTGTTTTCTACACTGCGATCTCAAACCCGCTTGACAAGCGAAAATAACGATAATACGTAACCCAGCGGGTCTAGCCAAGATGTAATTGCTTCAGTAGTGATTCTTCTGCTATTGTTGATCGGAACTTGTCATCTACGTTCGGTCATCTTCCCAGCGTTTTTAGATCTACGAGAGTAACAGTATCGCTACGAAACGTGGCTAGACTAGACGAAAAATAACCTACTTAAATCCAGCATAAAAGGAGCTATTGTTGCTATGCGCGTCTATAAAAACGCTAGCTCATCTTATACTGGATTGGGGAGGTCAATATACGATTGACTGTACAAAGCTCTAGGCAGTTATCCCCTAGAGCCCACAACCCACCTGATTCATATACTTCCCAGCGTAGAACGTGTTATAGCCAGCCTTATTCAGTGCAGCCGCGAAGGTGCGACGCTCGTGGGCCATCCAGGAGGCACCGTAGCAGCCTCCGTCCAGGCTGTTGTTTACGGTGTTGTGGTTGTGCACGTAGAGACCGGTGAGGATGCTGGCGCGGCTGGGGCAGCATATCGGCGATGCCACGTACTGTGGTGGAGTCAATGGTCAATGGAGTGCGCGAAGGTATAGATAAAGGTAGGAGGGAATACTTGGAACAAAATCTGGTATCAAATACCTATTGTAACTATAACTTATCTTGTGAATTAGCCGGCCTGACCACAGAGAGCGACACAAATGTACCTAGGTATTGTCTTTTAGGATCCTACGTCATCGAGTACAAGAAAAAATCCACTTTGTAGTAATCGTAGACGTTTATGAGACCCACAAAACGTTGGTCTGCCCGTGCACAGACCGGCACAATTTTTTTAATGAGTTTTCGTAGCGATAATACTTACATGTCCTCTTTTGTGAGTTCTATAAGTAAAGTACTCTTGGCAGTTTCGCTTTTCACCAAGTTATAGTAAAACAAGAGAAAAGCGACTTTATTGTGGCTGAAAAGCGAAACTGCTAAGAGGACCTATAAAACATCAGATCTAAGTATCTCTATCGTGTGAACTGGCCGGCTTGACCACAGAGAGCGACACATATAGGTATTGTCTCAAGTATGTAGGTATAAGGCGTGTTCTCTCTACCTCGATAGCACAATATAGGATATTATATGTACTATAGTATTAATGTATTGTGTCGATAGCGTACAGCTTGTCTGTGCGGCGTGAATGTGCGGTTTTATCTCTAAATTTTTTACATAGTTACCTATACTATATTTTGCCCAGGGACTTGTTACGCGTAAAATATTCCGTCGTGTCATATGTTCCGCGAGAACTGAATTTCGGGAAAATTGAATTCGGACATAAATTATAGGCTATGTTTTATTCTGAGTTATACATAAGCTACAACACTGCGAAGTTTCATGAAAATCCATGCAGTTATTTTCTTTTATATAATTAATTAGACTAGCCAGCCATTTGACCGCCATTTCTTTTCCGACCGGTTTTTTGTGTGATACAGGAACAAACCTACTTTCGCGTTTCTGTTAGTAGTTTTCTGTGTTCTATGTGTAGGTTCTTACCAAGTAGGATAAGGACGTACCTTCCTACGACGCTTTTGTTATGCTCTGGCTTGTGAGGTGTCTGGGTGTCGCTGTCTGACACCAATACCCTGTGACTTGCCACTTCCGTGTTCTATAGAAGGCTGTAGATCATGGAGCAACAAGTACCTATCTATCTTTTTTTTTATACAACTAAGGTGGCAAACAAGCTTACGTATAGACCCGCCATATGTAAGCAGTCACTGCAGCCTATGGACGTTTGCAATACCAGGGGCATCACCCACGCGTTGCCCCTCCTTCCCCACCACACTACTAAGCCGCACTACTGGTAGTGTCGTGGGTATTTGTAAGATACATATACATACGTTCCCCATTACACTACCCAATTTATTTTCGCTACTTTATACGGGTAACTAAAAAGCAATACTCCTATTTTAAGCCGTTTATTGAACACCAATCTGACATTAACTTAATACGTATTTGCAAAACACAAAACTTAAAACGCACCCTATCTAGTGTATCCATTTGAACAAAAAAAAATAGAAACCAATAATAATAAAAAAACTACAAATATTTAATTGGACTTCAATAGGAACTTTTGCCCTTTTATATGAGGATATGAGGGACAGGGAATATGTTAAAATGATACCAACATTCGAAAGTGTCAAACACTCTCTGTATGATATACGGAACAAAAGTGCAGGAGTTTCGAAAACTGTGTTCACTAACGTAATGGAGGTAGTTGTTCCGATCATGTATAATGAATTCATTCTGGCCGATTTATTATTACAATGAAACGAGAATTATATTATTTTGTAAGAAGGATTCACGCGATCAAATTGAAAAAACCAGTGAGTTTTTTATGTACGGAACGTTTCAGAGTTGCCCGTCCCCTTTCAAGCAGCTGTTTACTGTGCATGGAGATGTAAATAGCTCTGTAGAAACTAACGGTATAGTTCCAATGTTGTTCGCACTAATGTCTGACCAAAAAGCTGCTAAAAAAAAACACAAACCCACTATGGGTTTGTGTTTTTTTTTGTTCAAATAGATACACTAGATAGCGTGCGTTTTAAGTTTTGTGTTATACCTATACTTACGTATTAAGTTAATGTCAGATTGGTGTTCAATAAACGGCTTAAAATAGGAGTTTTGTTTTTTAGTTACCCGTATAAAGTAGCGAAAATAAATTGGGAAGTGCAATGGGGAACGTATGTATATGTATTTTACAAATACCCACGACACTACCGGGCCAGTAGTGCAGAAGGGAAATAAAAATACCCACGACACTACCAGTAGTGCGGCTTAGTAGTGTGGTGGGCAGGAGGGCGCGTTGCCGACCCCGTAAAAACCTTATTATGGGAGGCTCACCCACATCCATAAACAACTACCCGGTGGTCGCTTAGCTGCTCCTAGACTCCTGGGGAGACCAGCAATTCGTACAGTACTGCGCTAGTGATCCTCACCTCTCGACATGTGATCTCCACTGCTCACTGCTTCCAGTACATCGTTAATACTGGACGAAAGTAAGTATGGATATAAAAAGAAATAATGATCTTGGCGTTAATGTCCCGGTTGTGCTCTCGCGAACGGGGACCGCCTTGACCATGATCCAGGATTTGGCAGATCAGGTAAATATGGAGGAGCGACTGCCATCTGACCTCCGAGACACTGCTACAAGGGGAACCGGACCAGATTGGATTATACGGTTACACATTCAGTTGTCTGAATGTACATGTTTCATCACGATGTTTTCCCTCACTGTAACAGCATCGGTCAGTATTCAACTAATGTACCTACATAACTTAGAAAAGAGTCATTGGTACATGACCTTTAGTTTTTACCTTCTTTAGGTATAATATGCAGGTATTTGACCACGTATATAAGTAAGAGCCGATGCGGCAGCATGCCTCTCTAGAAATAGCATGTTCTACAACCTTAAAAGGAGTCTTCTACTCAACTCTATTTGTTCTGAGAACACATTTTAGCAGGTAGGTAAACCGTTCCATTCCAGGTAAAACGTAGGTACAATCCCTCCGCAAACTTCCCCGTAATCATCATCATCCTGGCGTCAGTCCCGGTCCCGGTGTCCGCCGCACACTTGCTGATAAAATACCGTAAAAAGCGCAATCCTACGCCGATATTCGCAGATTAGTATTGATCAGCTCTGGATCACAAATAATCCTCTTAGCACTTAGCAATCGTCCATAGGCTGCGGTGACTGCTTACCATTAGGCAGGCCGTAAGCTTGTTTGCCACCTTGGTGGTATAAAAAAAAGCACTGTTCTTCGTCGAACGGATCCAAAGCTGGCAGTTTATATTGCGATGATTCAGCCCAAAGGGGGCAACTGACTCCATACCTACAAGACCGCACTAGCGGACGTGAAGTGAGGTCTTACTTAATAGACATTCTGCTGTTGTGAAGTACCCTTTAACCTTTGATGGGATGCTGCAGAGTTAATTGCTAGTTTTTTCCATGGATTCCATGTAGGAACCGGACGAAATTGAGTTTTGACGTTAGATCTTAAAGAAGACGTAGGGTACCTATCAAAGCCTAGGGTCAATAGGCGTAGGTGTCCCAGAAAGTTGGCGCAAGGGTTTTGGTAGTCTTCAACGTCAACAAATTCGTATCGCGCACTAACGCTATCCATGGCCACTAGATACGCCTGAATGTACCTATACACTATATGTAGATCTGTTCGTTACTGTGCCGTCGCCGGCGCACTCAAAGGTACGTACCGGGTACAAGGAGATCGGAGGTGACGGGTGCTAGACAGAACCGATCTCGAGGAACGGTTAATCTTAACGTGGAGGATGTTGTCATACAAACAGTCCATAATAAATTTCCCGTTCAAGTACCACTCCACTTCCCTACACCAATAAAACAAATACCATTATCAGTGCTCCAACCGTGGCCTTGACAGTTAAATATATTATTATGTTTTTAATTATAAGAACTAGCATTTGTTTGACTGCTCCTTACTGGCGGTAAGTGACGACTTTGCATTTTTAAATATGTGCCGAGGCAACGGTAACAGCTTGCTTACCATAAGGCAGGTCATACCTACCTAAACTTTTTTGCCACCTATAATTTTTTTTTGTTAAAACCCTTTACCTATCTTAGTCTCTGTAAGTTACCGCATCTAATTATCGTTTTTTAGGTATATAATTATATGACCGCTTCTAATTATACGAAAAATATAATTGAGTAAAATACGTAGGTACGGGAAAAAGCTGCAACGCAGTAATACTTAAGCAGTTAAGTATACATACATATTACATCATAACCAAAAAAATGTATATTAGCACCGGACAATACCAAAGTAAGTACCTCAAATATTATATTTCACGGCAATATAAAGAAACCAAGAGATTGGTATAGTAGAGTATTCCACTAGGTATAGTAACGCTATGAAAGAAACACTCACCGAATTTTCGAAGGTGACGCCTTCGTTAGCGAGAAACCTTTGCACATTCCCCATTGGAGTCTGCAAACAGAATGAAACACCAGTATTTCTTTCTATACAAGTTTATTCACTTAACAACCATCACGTTTCTACTGACCATGCCACCGATTGTCACATCCTGGTCGTCGGTCAAAACGATCACGAAGTTCGGCTTCGATGTTGAACCAGACACAGTACACGCGAAGAGACTTATTAACAAATAATTTAACATTGTAACGGGAATCTATAACTTATAAAGTTAAAACTGGTGTCTACTGTGGCATTGAGGGCATTAGCTCCAGGCCGGAGCACTCACTGGCAATCACCACACCCACTGCGAAAAATCCGACGCTCTTCACGACTGACCTGCCGATAACAATAATGCAAACATTAAACTACTATATACACACTTGTCATTGCCCGTGTTATTAATATTAACGGCGCTGGCACTATCAACAAGTTTAATGTTACTAGTGTCCGATATCGTGAATCATTCCATGCAAAACAGAATATTATTAGTTAAATGGAGGGGCAAGGTAGGTATTATGTCATTATTTAGACTACGTTCAGACTAACGCCAGACGAACGAACGTAATATTGTGTACTGAGGTGCGTAATTTCGATCACACAATTTACGTTAAGTACGTAGGGGCCGATGAATGCAAGTAGCACAGAGCCGATCGGTGTAGAAGGCTAGACGTGTTGGGTGGTCTATGCAGCAGTAGACATTCAACAACTGAGATGATGATGATAAATGACGCTGCAATCAGATTCTTTTAAAGTAACTGTTCAGACAAAAGGCTCATTCAATGTCAGCTGCAGGATATCCAGATGCAGATGCTAAACCTAAGTCTCACTCTACGCCTTCCATATCATTCCTGTTGTCCCCCAAATCTTCCTATATCTTTCACACTCGTCGCAACAAGTGTGAAAGAGATAAGTTGATATGGTGAATAACATCTGGGGGACCACGGGAATGATCGGGCACAAAGTCAATGGATTGGAATACGTAGTCAGACTTTGGTTCAGCTAAGGGGGATAACATTTGGGGAAATGCTCGGTTGTGCCTCTCCTCTTGGATACAACGGCTCTGTATGATCTTTAAAAGTCCTTAACAAGATTTTCCATCCAACTTGTGGCGGGCCTTCCTACGCTGCAATTGCCGAGCCGAGGTACATGGTCGTCACTTGAGAAACATCAGCCATCGCTTTTGCGAGCTATGTATGGCCTGGCCTACCCATGGCCTTTTAAGATTTGCGATACTAAGACTTGTAGAGATTTGACGGTAGAGTATAGTTTTTTTACAGATATTCCCATTTCTTTGTCGCATAGAGAACCTCCCGATTCTTTCCATCGCATGATGATTGACTTTGACCTTTCTAATGAGGCCCTTAGTAAGGCATCACATTTCTCTCCCGTAGATCATAACTGGCAACACACCAGTCAGAGATAAGACAGTTATCGTGAGTAGGTAGCCATTTCTTATCAGGTAGGAGTCTATTATTAGGTTAAAATTGAACTTATGCTTATAGTAAATATCACTATCATCTAAGCCCGAAATTAGTTAAAATTCATAGTTGCGTGTTAATTAAACATACACACACACACATAAAAATAAATTCTGAAAACCGAGTCTGCACATGCTCATGATAACAAACAACTTTTACAACGGCGCCTACTCCGCATCGCAAAAAAAAACAGTGTATGACACATTTTGGCAGAATTCATATTAAATTTTGTATGAAACAAGTATAAGTTGTTTATTTTTACAAGCACATGCAAACCCCCTTGATATCAAGAATTTATTTAAAGTCACCCTATATGTATACCAGGGTCATATGTATAACGGGTGTAACAGGTCATACACCTTCAAATGCTGATTTATTAATGTTTTATAAGGGAAGCATATTAATTTTATTACTTCATTAATAGCTTTTTAGCCTATATTAAGTTTATTTTAATTTAAGTTTGCTATATGTTTTACAGATTCCGCGAAAATTTCACTTCCACAAAGCCTTACCAAAACAGTGTTACACCCGTTACGTAACGGGCGTAACGCAATTTCATTAGCGAAATTATCATAATTTACAAAGACCAGTATAAAATCTAAGACATTGGCTATTTGTTTGCAAACATATCCTTACTTTCCCAAAGCCGTGAAGCTGGAATTGCAATAAGTGAACTACAGATTCAACTTTTACCTTATTTCCGTAACGGGTGTAACATGCGATGTCCCTTTTAAAAAAGTAATATAAACTAATGAAAACTTCACCATTTACAAAAAAATTTATGTTTAAAAAGCAGTTCATGTATCACTACTCAAAAAGACAGGAAGTTAACTTTGATAATGAATTATATTATTAGTTTTTTCAGTGTTGTAATTTTTAGTTCCAAAATCTCATACTTCAAAACACAAAAAAAATGACAAAAAATGTTTTTTGTAGAATTTTCAGCTAAATCATATGATTCAATGTAATTAGGCTTACGTAAGTTGCTGCTTATGTAAAAAAGAGTACTTTAAAAAATTTGGTGTGGTAGCGTTTGACATGGACCCACCCACCAGCAAACCCAGCGTAGGAGACAAGTTGCCATCAAGAAAGTGGGGAGCCAATGGACAATGTTAGCTCTTTACTGTTTGTGCTCTTCTTTACGTAATAGCAGTATGATGGGTGGCTGGGACACCAGCTAATGTGTAACAAGAAACATAATTCCAAGTCCAGCTAATAATATAAGTAATGTGATCTACATTGTGTCCAGAAAATTTAATGTTGAGTTACCTTGACCTGAGATTTTCTCAGCATTTTAAAACCAAATATATTTGAAGATACAACTTTTAGCTTTTTTCATCCAACCCTGCTGATTGTCATTTGTACTTTAGATAGAGAAGTAATAAAGTGAAAAGATATTATTAGAGAAAATTCTATTACCTTAAAGAATAAAACCAAAATGTTCAAATTTACCAGAACATGTTTTATAACAAGTTATCCATATTCCTTACTTATAGTCTTGACAAATTTTCTTTTTTTAAATATTAGATTAGACAATGGTGTGACCGCCACCTCACCCATTGTGTGATTTTACACATAGACATAATTTTGTATATGGGATAAGGAGGCAAAAGAGCCAGGTCACGTGATGGTAGTGTCTAGAATAAAAAAAAAGTGTCCAACTGATGGTCTATTTCTGGCTATTGCCATAACGCAACAGATCTAAGTTTGTTCAAGATTAAAATGATTAAACAAATGTAATATTGCAATTTTAATAGCTTATATTGACTGTATAATATAGAAAGGGAATTTAAATCATCTATAGAAGTTGATCAAGAATTACCTTACAATAATGGTTGTCAAAAATAATTAAAATCTTCAAAACCTTTGGCTTTGGCTGGGTTTTGAGTCGAAGCCTAAGGTTTTGTCGAAGGTGGTTTTTTGGCTGACGAAGACGAAGCTCTGGTCGGACACTACCTGATGTTAAGTTATCCCACCCCTGATTTACATAGGTGTTAAATAGAAAAAACAACAGGGGTGAATGAAATATACATAAACCTTCCATGAAAAATAGTTTAACTGATGGCGAAAATAATCTTTATTTTATACTATGTAAGGATAAGTAACCATTAACACATAAAATTGTAATCGGTGTGGGGATGGATGGACCTACATAACCTCCTTTGCAAAGTATAGCATGATTAAGGTGTTTTGTTTAATTGAAATTAAACATTTTGTTAGGTAACTGGGCACTAGGTTTAGATGTTTTTTTAAATTCAAGTACCTAAATTCCACATTTTGTAATGAGGTTTTCATTTGAATTGAATAGAGGTTATGAAATTGACAGACATTTTCACTTACCACTTGAAAGGATCGTAGTAAAAGTCTTTGACAAAAGCCACAACACCCTTTTTGCCCATTATATTAGACAGTTTATAGCGCCTGAATACTAATAAATAACTTAAGCTATCAAAAGTCCCAAAAATGTCCTTGACCAAGTATAATCGATTCGATATTCCATGAAAAGCGAACGAAAGAAAACGTCTCAAAACAACAGTTAAGAACACAGACCAAGAACACCAAAATCGTGACATTTGACATTGACTTGACACTTGACTGGCGTCAACGATGGAAGAAACGCCGTCGGGCTCTTCACATTCACGCGTAGCGCGCGTACGAACTTCTCCACACTCGCAAAAGTTCGCGTCTACTTCTCACATAGAAAATAAAATTTTATTAGCAGAGAGCAGCTACACTTATAGGTAAAATATGAAATTTAGTGGTGCCATAGAAGCACTAACCACTCAGGCAGTACTGTACTGTCCATCAACGTGTTGAGATGTGTATTCAATTCACTGACCCAGGAGATAGATAGATAGAACTATAGAGCACGCGCGAGTTCATATCCATCGGGCCCGACCGTATAACTCGATCATTATACATCGCTATCTCAATAACTCAAACCGCAACCGAATGATCACATTTGCCATCTGGCGGTGTACCGAGCCTTCAATAATTGCTACTCGAATTACTTAAAGGGTCAGTCCTGATGGACATGAACTCGCGCACGCACTATTACCCCCTTACATAGTTAAATTTTTACAGAGATAACTGCGCGCAAATGGAAATAGAGGGGGATGGATACCTACAAGTAGCCAAGTAGTTGTAGTAGGTAGATACCTACCTAGGTACTTATGTTTCAAATAAACTTAAACTTAAGTAACACAAACAAACAACGCAACAAATCTACTTTTCATTTACATTTTTATTTATTTTTATCGATGGTATTAACAATCCAATTAGTGAACTGCGAAATCTTCGTGTAAACGCCTGGATAATATCGGTGCCCACAGTCGTACCCAAATGACACCAATCCTATGACTACACCTTTGTAGATTAACGGTCCACCGGAATCGCCGAAGCATCCATCCACTCCCCCAGCATTTAGAATCCCAGCGCAGAACATAGAGTTCATAATAGCGGCACCAATCGTGTTATATCGTATCCGACACACTTCTTGTTCTATTGTGTACATTGTGGCGTGCTGCAGTTGTTCTGCTTGTGGACCGTTGCTCTGAAAGTAGGATATTTGAGACTCAGTTACATCGACAACATCATAGAGATATTCCAGACATGCGTGACTTTAACATTACGCCAAAACACATCTGAAACGGAAATTGCTAATAAATAAAGAGCAGGCGTTTTTAACATCGATCCGCCGTCTCCCGTGTCTCTCTCAAATCTAACCTACCAAACCGATTTTAATGAGACAAATCTAGGAACTATCTTGATATACTCGATTATACTAGCTTTCAAACACAACCCACGCAGTCCATCCGTTCGGGAGCTACCTACAATGCCACATCATACCTACATCTCTCTTTCTCATCATTTTAATTAATTACTCTTGTCTCAGATATATTTTAAACAAACGGAGTGTTCGTTTAAAATTTATCTAAAATTTATAAACGGAGTGTTTGTTTAAAATGTATCTTCAGTGTAATATAGAACTATATTAATGGTTTGTGTTTACTCAAAACTTGGCTACGCCCGTGCAGCAACCCCATCCATTGACGGGTAAACCGACGTAGATGGTCTAAACAGTCCTCTTATTGTATAAGTGTGTTATGCTCTCTATTCTGGTTTAGTTCCGTTTACTAGGAATCCTAAACAGTAAGAAACCTCCTCTACAGAGTCAAGAACAGCAGTGATACCATCAAGTTTACTTACGTTAACAAATCCCCATCCAACGAGGGTACACAGTGCATTATCCCTGACTTCGCTCTTATATGTAGCTATAGTGCCCTGTGCCACATGAGCTCCAAAGACGAGTTTCTTTGTCAGCACCAGCACAGCAATATCATTCGTGTAGTAGTATTTATCGAATTCTGGATGTGGGACGATGGTTTTCACATTATAGATGGATCCTCCTTTAGAACGGAACGACGAACCGACTCGCACTTTCCAATGTTTCGGACTGGTGTAGCTGAAATAGAAATATGTACCTGTCAAGTGAGGTATTTTCTTAAGCAAGTAGTACTACACAATTTGTGCCCATGTACTAAACCTACTGTTCCAATTAACTGTAGAAATTAACAAAAATAGAGCATTATGTATAAGTGTTATCCACAGAAATCTACATTGATTGACTTAGGTATTACCTAAGGGCGCCTTGCACCAAATTCTTAAACGCAAACGACCAGCCAACGCTTACTCTATGTGCTACGTCTTCCTTCACACCCCCATTACCGTGACAACTGATCCAATGTATCAAAAGTGACACCTTTGGAACCAGTTTCATATCCGGATAGTAGACAGTGGACTTGAGGTAGGTTTTGATAAATTTACAATTATTACGTGTAGACTAATAAATGTATTTTAATAAAAAAATTAAGAGAGAGGAGGCTGATGCAGTATCGGACAAAACTAAACAAGCCTCAGTAGTAAAGAGTACCTTAATTTTTTTAATCTGTGGTATCGAATGCTATGCATGGCAGCCATTCATATTACGTCCATAAGGGCAGCAGCTAATAGCAACACTGATTATCCACCTGACCCGGAGTGCGACGCTGACGATGCTGATGAGTGTTTTTGGTTCGTTATCAGGAGAATACTCTAAAATATTTACAGTTATAGTAAAAATATACACTTATACATATAAAATACATACTAAAACTGAGAAAAGTCGTCCAGCGTCATACCGTCAGGCCTGTGGCCATCGTCACGTACGGTACCTTTAGGCTCTAATTTGGCCGGTACGTTGACGGTGACAAATGTCGTACGGATGACGTCATTGATTGCCGCATGCCTGGAGATTCGGCCTGCGCTTCGGGTACACAAAAGATCGTGATGCCTCAGCGTATCCACGGACGCACTACAAGACAGGAGTGTGGACGAACCACGTTTGTCATCTATACTTACTTTCGTCCAGTATTAACGTTGAACTGGAAGCAGTGAGCTGTGGAGATCACATGTCTAGAGGTGAGGATCACTCCAGCGCAGTGCTGTACGAATTGCTGGTCTCCCCAGGAGTCTAGGAGCAGCTGGGCGACCACCGGGTAGATGTTTATGGATGTGGGCGAGCCACCCAAAACGCGAGTTAGGAGTTGGCTGTCGACTGGAAAAGGGGGCGAGCATCTTCAAATGGATTTATCTTATTCACCGAGCGTTGGTAGAGCTCGTCTAGTCTAAGATGACGCGCCCCACTACTTAGTTAGTTGATTTCGATGTGTGAGTGCAAATATTGATAACGACACTTCATCTGTGTGGGAGCCAATGAACGACGCGTGTTCCTACGTTTGAATCTCACCGGCAACTGAATGACCAATTACAGCGGCATTTGTATATGTATT
This sequence comes from Blastobasis lacticolella, assembly GCA_905147135.1. Classification (NCBI taxonomy): domain Eukaryota; kingdom Metazoa; phylum Arthropoda; class Insecta; order Lepidoptera; family Blastobasidae; genus Blastobasis; species Blastobasis lacticolella. Next base: position 8,640,312 of record LR990056.1, read on the forward strand.
GCGTCCATATTTTAAACTTGCTTGTGTGCGGTAATGCGATAGTGGGGCGCGTCATTTTAGATTAGACGAGCTCTACCGTGACTAGCTCGTAGTAGACTTAAGTTGGTACTTTTTGTACTGTACGTTATTTATGTATTTGATCTGGTTTAATTAAATAAAGTATCCAAAGGCTAATCAGCAACTGACTACATGGTTCCTTCCCTAAGTCTTTCCTCTGTACTACAACATTGGGTTCTTTAAAAGGCATGTCTATAAGTACCTCAAAGGCCGGCACCGCATCTACTCCCCTTAGGTTGCAGATGTCCTGGACGGCGGTTGCCACTTTCCATCAGGTCTGCCCGTGAGCCTCCCTAAGCAAATAAAAAACGGCGGAAATCTTTAAATAAAATAAATAAATAATAAATAATCGTGGACAAATTCACACAACGCCATCTAGCCCCAAAGTAAGCAAAGCTTATGTTATGGGTGCTAGATAACTGATAAACTACTTACATACTTTTAAATACATACTGGCCGTGTGGTGTCCGGCAGAGTAGAATAGCACCAACCCCTTACACTCATGGGTGTCGTACAAGGCGACTAATGTTTTCGAGGCAAAAGATCAAGAGCCTCCGTAGTAGTGTAGCACCAAACCGACTTATGTTTTCGAAATAAAAGATCAAATGTCTCCGTAGTCTAGAAAATGGGCAGCAGCATTTTCCATTGTTATATTTAAATATTGTGATCTCCAAACCACCTGCCAAGCGTGGAGATTATGGCAATAACCTCCCCTTTCGTGGGAGAGGCCCTAAGTCCTGCAGTGGACTGGTACGGGCTGTGAAGGATACATAGAACACCCAAACCCGTAACAGAAATTAAAATGCATCATTTCAATTTCTGCCCGGCCGGGAATCGAACCCGGGACCTCTTGCGTGCATGTGCACTAAACCACTCAGGTCGTCAAACTGATGCTCGAATGCACAAAACTTAGGCAACACCTAAGGTGATGCCATAAAATAAACCTTAGCATTTAGGAGTCACAAAATCGGTGTTATAAATTTAAGAGTGACTTAGCGAGTAACAAGTTAGTTACGTAGTTACATAAGCTTGGTGTTTGTGCAATGCTTTTTCTTGTTATGAATGAATGAATGAATAACGCTTTACTGCACAATCAAAAGTATACAATGGGTAACTTAAATTAACAGCAGGAGAAGCAACAGGCGGCCTTATCGCTTAAAGCGATTTCTTCTAGGCAATCTTTTTGGGTAGTTAACTGTTGACAGAAGTGCATGATAAGGAAATAGGCTGAGAGTAAGCCCGTTCAACAAAAAGACATAGTGGTGTAATTTTAATTAATACTAATAAAACTATAGATAAATTTATATACCTAGCATAATACTATAAATACATATTTTAAATCAAGTTAGACGTTAGACATTGCCAATGTTTGGTGCAATCGGGCAGAAGTCTACCATACCTATATTATAAGTATTTAATTTTTCACGATTTTATTGCCAGATTGTAACTCACCGTATCGCAGAGTTAAAAACGACATTAATCCAAACAGCGTCAACAGGAAAGACTTCGATCTAGAAAGTTAGTTGACTTGGCAAAAAATCAACAGCCAAATCGATGACGTCATAACAAATTGATGACTATAATGATGTGACGTTTCAATTGACCATAAAAGTCTGAGGAAACTGAATTTACTTAGTGAACGAATTGATTACTGTGAATGTGCAAAGAGTGAATATCATACGAATAATATGTAAAGTATATAGCTTTTTAAGAACAGAATCAAAATTTTGAACAAATCGTTCTTGGCCAGCAACACATGAAAGTATGACTTATTCATGAGAAAAACCATAGAAGTTTCTAGAGGACTTGATAAATAATTCAATTGTATTCGCGACTGCTTTCAAAAGCAGTAATTTATAACAATGATGTAGGCAATGGGAAATCCAAATTTGATAAGAGTAACAAAAACAGGAAAACCATAGCCTTATCCGTATTGAAAATAGTTTAAACAATTGGTATGTTATATACCATATTTCTAATGAGATCATACAATATTAATCACCCTTGTTAATAATTACAATAAATATATTTTAAAGCTAAAGTAAGATTGCTACTGATAACTTATTCGTTAACCACAATTTCCTGCGGTTAGTAGTTACCTCTGACTGGTTTTTCCTTCTCTTTGCAAAGAACAATATAATTTACAGTCAATGTATTTGGGTTATATCCAATCTATATCAGCTAATTATTCCTCTTCATTGATTGGGGACTAACCTCCGATTTACTCACGTGGTAGGTAAGAGCTGCTCTTTTTGCGCCATAGTTGTAAAACTTTGTGTTACATATGTAACATTTCTGTGAAAAGATTCAAAGAATCAAAATATTTTAAAGGCAATCTGAATTAAACATTAAAAGGCTTCCAATTTTTCATCCTGTTAAAGCTTAAGGTTTAATAGGTTGAACGTGTACTTGGCGCGAGGCACTACCTTGTCTCCGGGTCGAACTAAAATAGAACCAAATGACTTAACGCGCACGCATTTAACGATAAGTGACAGCAATAACAGGCGCCAACGAATTTTCCAACCTACAACATAAAATTCGCTGATTACATTTAGGTAAACGCCTTCGTTAATCTCTTTGCGAGCTTATTGCTATCAGTTATTTCAGTATTAATATTCTGGCATACAAATTAGTAGATATAGGTCTTAGGAATATGATATCTAAGGTCATAAAAAAGATACTACAGTAATAATTTGAGCTTTATTGAATACAAAATATACAAATTTTTAATACTACTCAAAAAATAGATCATGACAGAAAATGTAATGTTGTGGTAGGGATAAACAGTTACATCTTTGTCTGCGTAAACTTCGTACCTCTGACATAAGGTTTACTGTTTTGCTCTCATTCAACTGAGTCAAGCAAATGTCAATAGCCGCGAAAGCACCGGCTCGATTCAACCCATCACTAGAATGTACCAGCATTGGAAGAAAGTCATTTTGATGGAGCTCGGCTTTTGACTGAGTTTCTCTCACTTTCAGAAGAAAGTCAAAGAAGCCTGAAGGATCTTGAGGAACTCCCTCGGAAGGCCAGTCGGTGTACGCAAAGTGTTTCACATCCAACGAAGCTCCACTGCCATCTTTCACACGGAGACTAGTAACATCATGATCTCGAAAGGCTTTAACTTTCTTGGTTTCAACAGAAAACTCGCCGAAGCTGACTGATGTCCGCCGCTTTTGGCTCCAGTAGGGGAAACAAGCTTCTTGGTCTTGTTCCATGATTCTAGTCAGCATCACAATCACTCTTATCTTGTAAGCGAGTATCATAGTCCACCAGTCTTGAACGGTCTCTTGAAGTGGCGCCTGGCAAAGTAGAAATCTTCCTGGAGCCCTGTAGCCGTCGACCCACGAAGCGTTGATAAAGTCACTCCCATCTCTTCCTGGAAGGGTCACTCTGTTGTAGTCGAAGCACATCGAATGTCTGTTTTTTTCAGCATTTTCTGGCAGTTCTGCTATGCTGCATGGTAACATGGCACTTTCCTTCAATAGCTTCCTGTGTTCATGCTTCAAACTCAAATTTTCTTCAATCGCTTTTACACCTGATTGGTATTCTTCTTCACTGTCACTTATCCTAGACGAGGTTCCACCCATGATGACAGGATGTTACTTGTCCTGACTGAGGTTAGAGATCGAATGTCTATTGTTTGCTAATTAAAAACAATTTATAGTTACATTAATTATTCATACTTTACGTAAATAGTACGTACCGTCATTGCAGGATAACATTGATATTTTTCATATTGTCCTGAAATACAATGAATCACAGCTCACTAAAGTGTTATAATATAGTATTGCATGCCTTAAGCGCAAAGCGCGTAGGTATGCTCTACTCTCGCCTAAAAATCAAAATCTCGGTTTCGTCAAAGTTTCTAAGTAAATAAATTAATTATTTGTGTTTAAAAAGGGTTGAATTGCATACAATAATAAGAGAAAAACATCAATGTCCATTTTTCTAAACAATATACAGCTGATTAATCCCATAGTTTAGAGAAAAATGAATTTTTATGAAAAAATGTTGTGAAAATTCTGTCTAACATTGCAAGTACATGTACTAGTAATCTCGATAACTTTCGAAAAACACAACAAATTCGCTTAAATTTTATTTCAATAGGACCACGATTTAATTGGAACGAACTGATTAAAAAACCACAACTCGATAATTATTAGTTTCATTATAAAATAATAAGTTTTGTACTGTCGAATCTAAAAAATTCACATCTCAGGCAGCCATATGTAGAAAAAATATAATAAACAGAGTTTAACGAGGACTTACAATTTCTACCAGAACGTGCAAGATGGCGTTAGCATAGATTTTAATATCATGAGCGCTTTAGGCATGCTTATTTGGTTTTACCAAACTTTCTCCCTTATTTTGGATTCAATTCATGAATGAAAACTGATGCACCAGTGCCCTTTTTTGAGATTAACCTACAAAAATGATGGCGATTTCGTTTGATATCAAATGATCGATTAGAGGACTAAAACATTTCATAGTCTAGTAAGCATTAATCGCCTAAATACTGATTAGTTTTCAGCAATTGTACGTAGGCGTTGTCTTGGTATAAAGGCAGCCTCATTACTTCAAGAGGTTGATTCACTTTTGAACTGAAGGCCAAATAACAATAAGTCTATTTTTGCTCGAACAAACATCAGCGCGACAGTACAAACACAATTTCAGATTATCGACGATCAATCTTACTAGACCTAAGGCTTCCACGAGTTTTCAAGCAAGTCTGTTATAGCTCGTCCGTGTGAAAGGCTGTTCAATTTAAATAGATAGGATTCAAATAAGTTTTACTCAGTTAGTCAAACTTTGTTTTTAAGATCATGAAAAAACTGCATCCAGAAAACCAAAATCTGATCCAACTAGACACCAAGAACTTCATCAGTTTCATGGAAAATCCAAGTGCTGTTTCCAGAATTTTGCAAGAATACAATCAGATAACCAAGAATTTAAGCCCTGAAGATCTCAAGAGTCAAAAAACTAAGAAAGTCTTTTGCGGTGTGAAATCTCTGGGCATTTTATGTGGCTTTGGAAAGGCAATAACGAGCAAAGATATCGCTAAATTTTTGTGTATGATTCACCCGACTAGTGATAGATTGTACGAATTTTGGAACATGATTTTGGAGAAGAATTGCCACGTGATAGTCGTACTGGCAGCTAACGGCGAAAATGACTATCCGTACTGGAAGACTGATGCAGAAGTCGAGTGCAAGGAAATTAGGATTAAAGCTGTTAAAATTTTGATAACGGATTGCTGCACCAAGACAACGCTGGAGTTGAAGCAAGACGATAAAGTGAAGGAAGTTGTGCATCTTCTCTACACCAAGTGGCCTTTGGATAACATATCCCATTGTCTGAATCAATTTATTAAATTTATTGGTATTGTTAATGAAGTAAGTGATAAGATTAAAACTGATCAAGATGTTCCTAGCAGCCCAATAGTGGTCCAATGTAATGATGGTGCTAAGTCCAGTGTGTTCTGTGTGTTAGACATGTGTATTAGTGACTTTCAGAAAAACAAAGTTGTGTCTGTGGCGAAAGCTCAAATGAAAATGAGACAGATCGACGAAAATTTTATTAGCCAGCCTGAAAATTACGTATTTTTTTACAATGCACTGTATCATTTTGTTAAGAAATGTTAAAAGTAGTTTTGAAAAAAATTTCGCTGATCTTCCGTAAAAATGGTTGTATGAAAATTGACTTTTTGGAATTGTTAGATTAAGTATTTATGGAATGAAAATTCCAAAATTATGTAACTTGTGATCTCTAAAGTGTTCTCTAATGAAATTCAATTTTTATACTTTATTTTTGAATTTGAAAATAAATTTGTGAATAATTTGGAAACGTGTAAAACTTCTACATGACTCGTATTTTTATTTACCAAACTGGCAAAAAAACTAGTTTACAGACTAAACTCATAAAGAGTTCTTGTTAATCAAATATTAGCCATATTATAACACTTATCTAAATAAATTTAATTGGGTCAATATTTATAAGTTTAAACAAAAACAAAATGCCCATTAACGATCCAATAAACGAGTTCGATGAATATTAGCTTATCTCGATATCATTTTATAACTACTAATTGATTGACGATAGCTGATTTATGGACCCGAACCTTTGCTTCAAATTTATTTGTTATAGATCAAATAAACGCCGACAGTAGTCGCCGTAAACAAAAGATTCTTCATGGAAACTCGCTTATCGCAAAAACAGGATATGAGACGAGAAATAACAACGAAAATATTTACTGACTACATTCTTAAGTTTATTAAAAATTTTGATATGTTTTATTCATAATTATTAATCTTAATGACTAGTAACAGAGATCAAAATACTTAATTTATAATAAATCTTAGCCTAATTCATCTATAACTAAATATTTGGTTCACATTCATATTTAAATACATTGAAATTTCATGGAGATCAATTTTAGCCTTACGTAAATTACAATAATGAAGATTCATGAATTAAATAATGATACAGAGTGGCGTAGCAAAAAATGTAATGTTTTTCTTTGGACAAGCAGTTGAACCCTTCCTTTCTCAATTCCAATACTTTCGAAAATATATTAACTTTCTTTGTTCGGACATATTCTAAAAATATTCTTTCGATTGCCCAATAGAACATCGTTCTATCTGATCTATTACGGCAGTGGACAAGGATTAGGTTCATATGGCCTTCCAAACTCTCTATACTTTCCCTGTATTTATTAACCGTAAGCAGCAACCTCCAGAAGTTATCACTAGAAGGAAAATCGTTGTCAACTGGCCAGTACAAGTACAGAAAGTGGTAAACAGTAAACCATTTCCCATTTTCGTCATTTATCTTGAGATTTCTGATTTCAAGAGTTTGTAGAATGGTGCGAACTTTGACAGTGCTGACTGTTAATTTTCCAAATCGAAGCGATGTTCCGACTGCAGAGCTCCAGAAGCGACAGTTTCTTTCTTCGTCAGGTTCGTTGAGCATCACTATGATTTTGCTTTGATGCTTCCATACTGTTTCCCACAAGGCCTGGGCTTCCATCTCGGACTGCGGCATTTCACTGGCAATATGCTCTTTGGGTTTCATGTCGCCTTTGATGTTGTATTCGGGTCCAGTATGAGTGAATGCGTTGAGTGTTGGTGGTACTCCAGTCTTCAAAACTTGCTTATGCTCTTTGGATAGATGTTTCAAGAAATTAGGCTTATTCATCAGCTTGATGAAGTCCTTTGGGGACAATGATTTTGATTTTAAATTCCACATTTTGGCCAATTAGCACAGACCTAGTGGATTCAAGCACACAAAAATAACTGAAGTACAATGTTTTAAAATTCCTTATTTATATGATCCCGTTTTCCCTATGATACATCGCTGATGATTTAATGACGTAAAATTGATTAATATAATGTAAATATTTCAATTGTGGTCGAATTGTCGCAAATGAAAACGCCTGTCTCGTAATACGTAGAAAATATTTTAACATTAATTTTCATTCGGTCAAAGCCTTAATAATTTCTGTCAAATTTTATAGAAGTGAGACCTTAGAGTCTGTCCGAAATGTCGCAACAATGAAATTAGTGTTCTTTGTGTACTAGAGTAAAATCATGGCGTTTTAACGGTGCTTGGCGCAAGACTCTACCGTGTCTTTGGGTATGTAAACTATTTTCAGCTCAGAATGTATAAGGTAGCAATGAATAATACATACCAATAAACTAATAATGAACTAGCATCAGGGTGTGATAGGGAAAATATAGCAATAAATATTTTAAATTCATGAATGTTTGTTCACCACACCGTAGGTATTACATGAGTAATCTGTTTTGCGTCTAACTTAAAAACGCTTGAAATGCCTTTGATGTCGTTTATTAATTATTAATACTTCAATAAAGCGTTATTTCATTATTTTTTCTACTTTATGCTTTTTGAGATTTGCATCGAAATAGGACTCGCGAGATAACTATCTCATTATTTGCTATCAAAACAACAATAAATAAATTACAATATAATTCATCGTTCCATTAACGACCAATGAATCTCATTAAATCTAATGAGATTCCCCGTCTGGGATGTCTAAGTATTTTTTGGTTAAAAGCCGTCTCTGTACTTGATTGAGCTCAGTTTGGCTCGGACTCGCATTTAATAACCTCTTGGAAGGGCACAATCTACGTCTGCCCAGCAGGACCCGAGCAATTTAATTTGGATAATTTCAATGGAAAATAAAGTCGGAAAGAATTAACGAGCGCGCGGCGGTCGGGTTTCCCAGAGCACTAAAACTCACTTGACTTCAATGGTCATTAAAGTCTTACCGGAAAAACCTTACATGCCTACAGGCTCATTACATTCTAAATTAATTAATTAACCACTGGGGTGTCATCATACACTCGTTAATTAAAACAGTAGCCACCGAGAGACTAGTTCAACAAGTACTGCCTTACGAAGTGGAGCTATTTCCGTAGCTGTGATTTGTAAACCAACATGACTACTGAATTTCCAGATATTTTGGCCATTGACTTTTTGAACCTTATGGATGATCCGTATTACCTTGACCGCATCCATCAAGAATACAATACCATTGAGTTGAACCGGAAAAATTTCGATGAACCTGATAATGAGGCTGCCCGCGGTGGATGTCTACAGCTGATGCACCACTTCATCTACAGCATGAAGACAGAAGAAAGCTATCAACGCGCCAGTTTTATAGATGGCTACAATGCACTTGACGGACAACGGAAGTATATTTGCGTCAGCAACCCGAAAGAAGATAACTGCGAGAAATTTTTTGAATTAGCCTGGCGTCGTGAAGTTACAACTATCGTCAAGACATCACGTAGAGCTGATGAAGAAAGCTACAAGTACTGGAGTCCCACGGAAGGCAGTGAGATAGAGTGTGGAGGGTTTAGAATAAAGACCCTGAAGATCTCTGAAGAGACTCGTTTTACTCTGACAGTGCTGCGCCTGTCTGACCGCGCGGATCATAAGCGTCAGATTCGGCATTATCAGTACACTGCCTGGCGTAATATCGATGAAGATGATCCATTCAAGTTCTTGTCCTTTGTGTGCAGTTTGAACGACACGTATACCATTTCTGCAAAAGAAAAACCGGTTGGCTGGAAGCCTGGAGCTGTTCTTGTCCACTGCAGTGATGGTCTCAGCTGCTCGGCAGTGTACTGTATTATCGACATTTGTATTACCCAGTTTAAGTGCACAGGTACGTTGTCAGTGGCTAAGACTCTTCAGAAACTAAGAGAGCAAAAGTATAGTTGCCTGAACCATATAGACGATTACACTTTCTGCTATCAAGCCATTCATGTGTATGTCTTAGGGGAAATGGGATGGAGCCAAAGATATTTAGATGAAAGAGAATCTACTCAAATTGATACACTTTGAAATGTATTAACAATTCAACCACATGGTTCATTAGTTTTACTCATGTTGATAATTTCTTTTGTACTACTATGCATCATGGTACATTTAAGGTAATTGTCCTAAGTTTTCCTCCATCAGTTGATCTTTCAGTGAATATTATACCTTAAAATTATACGGAATAAGGATAGCTTCACCATATTTGTAAAATTTTCCTCAATCCAAAATCTTTAGAATATATTCACTTTTAGAATGGTTTTTTTATTCTAAATGGTTTTTCCATTTGCATCTGGTTGAACTCACATAAAAGCAATGGGTCTCATTTTTCTGTAAAAGTGATTGGCAACAAAATCGTAGGCTATAATGATAAATGATAACAAATGAGATAGTAATATCACGTTTTATGTTATAGCAAAAAACTTTCAAGCTTTTAGATATCTCAACACACTTATCTTGTTATCAAAATTATAAATTGTATCGTTTCGACATATCAGTCATTATTTATTTCAGAACCTATTCATAAGACCTTACATAGCACCATGACATAATACCGACTGTTTAGCATAAAAGGAAAAAATTGATCCATTGTACAGCTTCATTAAAATTTAGTACAACTCGGTATTGTTCGGAAAATCCATTTCCTAATCATGCACATAAATTTGCTTTATTCCAACCTAACAGTTCCTATTTGGTATTCCCGATCCCGATAAAATCATGAATTTGAAATACTTTGACTTCAGTCTTACAGTAGCATTCCTTGGAGATAGATCCATACTTTTTTACATCTGAAGCAATGGAGTCTTTTGTAACTAGCAAAATTTTCGGTGCAGTGAACAGCAGAGGAAACAATTTTTTCCATGAAATCTGTCAGTATGGGTGTGTATCCCTACTCCTGCAAGCTGGATTGTGGTTGGATTATAACAACGAATCTCTGCTGCGGGTGTACAATTATGAAGGACATCAGTGTGTCCATATCGTAGCGCGAAATCACAGAGGGCAGAAGGCTGTGCGGTTACTGGAAATCCTGATGGAGATGGGGGCAGACCTGAATGCACCAGACAGAATTTCTGGAAGTACAGTGCTTCATATTGCTGTCGTTAATCAGGATTACGAGCTGGCAACTTGGATTTGTCAGCAGATTGCCGTCGATTTGGAAGCTCGTGACTATGGAGGACTAACTGCTTATCAGGTGGCTTGGAAAAGAGGTGACTTCAAATGGGACATCTTTATGGAATTTGGCGCGGACTGTCATCAGCCGTATTCAAGTGAGAGTGAAAGTGAATTTAGTGATAGTGAAAACTAGGTAAATGTTCAAGGTATCTAAAGATTAAGTTAGAAATTAAGTTTTTTTGGTTGTATTTTTGACTAATGGTTGTGAAATATTTTTTTAGAGTTTTATACCATGTAAGTAAAATTCAATTTCTGCTTATTGAAGAATTTATTAAAACTAATTAAAATAATATCACAGTTTTTTCTTCTGAGGTCTCTGAATGTTCACAAAAAAATTTTAGAATATCAGAAAACGGCCAATTTCAGTGTATGCTACTTCCCAGTTGCACCATCATCTGTAACAAAAGTTTAATATTAAATTGAGATTATTACATCTGTTTTCTGAAATTTCTGGCCAAAAAAATTGGAAATTGTCTCTAAAAATTGAATGCAAGGACTTACAAAAATCGTCATAGCTTCAGACAGGATCTGATTAGGATGTAGGGTCTGATATTATTGAAAGCCTGAAAAATGAACACGAAAGTTAGTAAAAGAAGACGCTTTGAATATAATTTGCAATAATACAAAATATTAGTATTATCTTATCTGAAGAAATTAGGGAAATATAAACCTTTTGCTTTAAAGCAATCTGTGTGACGCTGACATTCTAGAATTCATAATTGGATCGCATCTCAGATTTTCAGGTATTGGTAAAAATCAGTCTTATTCATTGTACGATTTTTTTCTCGCCTATTCGATCAATACTGAATCTATTTCGGGGATAATTAATTCCAGGGTTGAAATATCTTCCCGATTTCTGAAAACGTGAAATAAAAAGTAAAGATCTTATAGTTTTAAAAGTAGAAGCAAATGAAGTATCAAACTTACATTTTTTCCGTCTTCATAAAAATATATCCCTGGCCGGTGGCATCTTGAGTGATCAACCCTGCAACTCCTTCAATGAGAATCGTATTCTGATGACCCCACTCGAGATTCGTAATCGCCATTTGGACCACCTCCAAAATTACTTCCCTTAAAGAACCTACTGGCCATTCGATGGGTACTTGGATTTCAGGGGTGATATGTTGGTAATTCATATTCATTCCTGAAAAATTATTTCAAGACTATTCAAACAACATATCAGTAAATCCTACACATACAATTCTGTAATTTATTATTTAAAACTGATAAAAAATTGAAAAATTCAAAAGCTGTGGGTTTACCACAACAATTTCAAATTTTTACACTAAGTATATGCACAGAAGCTCTGCGCATGTGTACTATATGCATTTATCACTTATGCGCACGTAGACAAAAATTCACATCTATGATAACTATTAAAACAAAATATTAGTTCAATGTTATCCTAATCAAAATAAGATTAATAAGTTAATAAATTTGAAAATTACGAACCTTTATCGCTTCACTAAACAATTCACTTTCCCAAATTTCTTCACTTATCTGACACTAAGGTCTGGTCACGGCTGAGCTACACAAGCAAATGAACTCCAAAGTCAATGTTATGGGCTTTAAATATAAATTTTTACGACCAAGGTCAGCCGTAGTACTATTTCATATGCCTACCCATTGATTGTACTCAACATTTTCCTATTCGAACTCTGGGTGACGCGATGTAGGTTAAGTATGTAGAGTAAGTGTTTCGCTGAAGTAAATTTTGCAGTAAAATTACACTGTTTTTATATTGAATTTTTTAACTTCCCGCTAAGAAAATCAAAGATTTTCGAAAAATCGCGAAGTTATTGGTTTCACCCCGTTTTTCGAAAATCGAGTTTTCATCAGATCTCGACGTTTTGAGGTCCTAGGAAGCTATTCTGACTATTCCCGCGGTGGTGTCTTCCTGTCTGTGCGTGTGTGTGTGTGTGTATGTATGTATGTATGTATGTATCTAAACCTCTCATAACTTTTGAACGGCTCAACCGATTGAATCCTACCAAACGGCGTTCTAAAGAGTTTTACTGAACTTAGATTTCCTGTGAGTTTGAACCAATTTGGACCGGTAGATTCCGAAAAATCTCAAAAAAACTAAGAAAAAAAATTTTTTGAAAAGTGATTTTTTTAGAATAACTTCTTAACGGCTTTTCCGATCAATTCCAAAAACTAATCAGCTCTTAACATTGAAAAATGACGTCGTTTGCCGCAAACCGGGTCGAAATCGGTTGATTCGTTCGTGAGATATCGAAAACGAAAAAATCGATAAAATTGATTTTTTTAGAAAAACTTCAAAATTTTTTATCTGGTCGATTTGCGATCTCAAATTATTTACAGTACTCAAAAAACTACATCGATCGGTGCTAACCGCGTGGAAATGGGTTGAGTCATTCAACAGTTATGGCAGATTGAAAATTTTAAAAATTCTGTTTTAGTAAACCTCCATCAAACTCTTGAACTCAAAGAGCTCAAAAGCATCAAACATTGTTATTTTTGAGCTCAGAGAGAATTCTCATTGAAAGGCATTGAAACCAATTTATTATGTTATTTTTTATGTTAAAGTAGCTCTATTTAGCTCAAATTTTTTTTTTAACGATTAGTTAATGATTTCTTACTTATAATAAGGTGTTTTTACATTCTTTACATGCATATTATGAATTGTAACTGCAGTTTAACGAAACGGAATCGGTGGTTTGAATTTTTAGGCGAGAGTAGAGCATACCTACGCTCGCGCTTAAGGCATGCAAAATTAACATGAATACGTCTAATAAAGGGCATGTACAAACAGTGTCAATGATAGCATATATTGGCTCCAATGAAGATATTTATTAACCTGAGTCATGACTTCAATTGTCATTCCATCATGGTTCGACAGGTTCGACTGCTTTACACTAAGTGACAACCAATTGTTCTTAATAAATCTTGAGAGATTCATGTGCTGCGTTTCATTTACCAAGAACAAACAAACCTCTTATGATTGCCCTGAATAAACAACATGATTAGAAATGATTTAACTCCCATAAGGAGCAGTATTTGAAATGATTTGATATGTTGAAAATTGAATCATTTTTAGCCCCTTCAAATCATTTTGTTTAATCAGGGTGGTGTTCATTATGAATATTTGATGTTTGGTTACCAATTGGATTGTTTTGGGTAAAGATGAAAATCAGTTATACAATTTAATTATTAATAAAAAACTAAATGAGATTGAGCATTTTGTATTTCTATATTTACATACAAATGAAAATCAGCCTTAAGCCATGAGTGACTAGTTGAGATCAGCGCATGTAAATTTCATTTAAGGAAAATGGCGCGAAATTTAAATGTGATAATTTTTTTTGTTATTTCATTATAAAAAACTTAAATAAAATTTATTTTCGTAGTGACCTTTATCCGCTGCATTTCCAATCACACCTGCGCCAGCTATAACAAAAGTTCAGTATTAAAATAAACCTTTGAAAAACATGATTTTGGAAACAATCAATTCTATGTACATGTAAAAATTACCATTGCTTTGATGATGCAAGTGATTTATCAAAATTTTGATCTCTGAGTCAACTTTTGAAATATAAAGATGCAACAACTTACAGAGGTTTTGGAATTTGGTCATAGTAGACCACGTCCCATTTATCATCAGAAACTTGTGCTCCGAATATAAATGGATTTTTTTTTAGCGTAAACTGTTGCAATATTGTTGAGAGTCTGAAAAGATTGTAAAGATTTAATGTACAAAAAAGCTTACAAATTATGAAAAGACTTTTTGGAATCATAATACTCCTGTATCGTTTTAATTTACTCACTGTATGCTCTCATGAACGCGGTATGTTGATCTCAAAATACATATGAACTTTTCGTTGCCTCTTATATTCTGTGACTGCATAATTCTGTGAAAAAATTTAAATAAGTAAATTAATCTCATTATACATCAAAATATGTTGACATAAGTAATAGAAAACGAACTTTTTGAGGTTTGGTACTGCAATTTTCATATAAGAATGGCCCAGTCTTGTTTGAAGCAATTTCGAAGGAACAGAATGAAATTTTAGATTCGCAGCTAGCAGTGGTCTGAAAAAATAAAGACAGTAAGTAACATGCCTAAATCACGAAATTTGGCGCCAAACTATTGAGTCAGTGGATACTTACATCGGTATCATCTCTATATCGGATTCTCCAGAATTCGGCTTCAGCATCAAAATACTTGTCGGCAGAATCAAATAAATTCCGTAAGTTTGGGGATCAGGCCTGAAAATTACAATTTGAGCTTCAGAATTTTGGATTTGGAAAAAAGCTTTTGTACAAAAAAGAATACTCACACTTCTTGGATCCTCATGAAAAAATATCCATCTCCAGACTCGTCCTCTGTAACCAGCGCCGAAACATTTCCAACAGTTACGACCACTCGTTGACCCGACAAATAATAAGTAATTGCATTTTGAACCGCGTCCAAAATTTGGTCATGTATGGTTCGCACCGGCCAATCACCAGGCACTTTAATTTTCAAAGTTAAGAATTGGTATCTATCCATGATTTAAAATTGATTAGTCTTTAAAATGAATATTACAATTCATTTAAACAAATAATGAGTTAACTCTGAACCCGTGTCATCAACACACTGACTAAATATCTGCTGTTGGAGGATATTTGTATGCTAGTCAATCAAGTGACTCATTTAAAGTAGAATGTGTTTATTAAGTGAAATATTATAACTATCATGAGTTGAGTTCTTCTAAGACCTTTCAAGTGCGAAATTACCTTTGATTTCAGGACACCATGACCAAAATTTAAACTATTACAAACTAGTTCATGTTTTATGGCGTAAGAATATGTTACTAATTATATTGTGACCTTAATTAGAGTTTATGGATTCACATAAAAGTCAATAAATTTTATAGCGGATGTCATGATTATAAACTCTATAATGTACCTGAAATTCCCGTAAGTTATAACTAAAAAGTGATGTCATACTCAATTATTATTCGTGCAAATATTTTAATGGTTTATAAAAAACAATAACTACTGTAACTAGTCGATTCAAAAGTAACTGAACTTTGAGGAAAATAAAAAGGCTTTAAATGATACCACGTATATTAACTGGAGTGTTTATTCATGTCAATGTACATTTCAAATAGTTTGCGGTATGAGGCGTGCGATTATTTTTGAATTGATAACTATTGATTCTGCATAAACTTTTCAGTATTCTTGTCTAATCGGAATCCACAAGCAATCCAAGGAAAAGTTAATGATAGATGGCGCCAGGATCCACTGTAACAAAAATGTAACATTCGAATAAAGCTATTTTAGGAATTAAGAACAATTTTTACAGATTCAATTGAAGTTTTTCACAATTTTTACTTATAGATAAACACCATACTTTTGATAAAAGAAAAAACTGTTAGAATATTTGAAATACTTACTCAGGTGGAACCAGACGATTGAAGCATGTCATCTTCCATTGGTCATCAGAAATCTTCTTCACAAGTGTAATTGAATTATCCGTTAACCCTGGCTGGACGAATATTTTCCAAGACCTGAAAAATTGAAAGAAAAAGCAAAATTACTGAAAAAACACTTGTCTAATAATTATTAATGATTAATGATGTTCATACTCACATTAGTTCTTTGTGAGTTCTGTATATTGTTTCAATGGCGTAATCATACACCTCTTCGCCCGTAATACCTTTTGCCTCGAAAATTCTGCGAAAACGATTTCAAGTTAATAAACTAAAGTTTTCTACATTTCAAAAGAACGAAATATGGATGGTAGGATTTGGATTAAGTGCTCACTGTTCAAGAACTGGTGTAGCCGTCACAACTTTTGAGCGATCGGATCTTGGTTCAAACCAGTCCGAAAATGGGTGATCTTTTGTTAGCTTCACAGGCAGGTCAAATCTGTAAGTAAAAAGTAAATCAGACGCGTTTTTGAATCGAAGATATTCAGTTTAAAAATTTCTGCATACTTACAGTTGGACCTTTTCTTTCGGTGCAGTGCGTTTAAGCTTCACTATCGAAGCTTTCATCGGTAGAAAAACATCACTTCGATGAGTTTCGTTATCTTTTCTGAAAACGGAAAAATTTCAGGATTTCGAAGTTCAAATAATAAACTTCCAAAAGTACAATAAAAGAGCTTACACTTCTTCCATCCTTAGGAACAAAAGTCCAGATGGTTCATCAACAATCGATACTGAAACTCCATTTTTAGTTACAACGTCTTTTTGGCCTGAGTGATAATCAGTGAGAGCTTTTTTCAATAGTTTTTCAAGTATCACTGGTTTAATTGTTTTCGACCATTCCTTGGATACGTTGAATGTCAAATTTAAAGGTTGGTTCACTTCCATTTTTTTCTCTCTAAAATATAGGTGATTTACAAGGAATAAATTAACGCAAATTTAAAGCCGTTGACACCACGGGCTCGCAGGAGTGACTGAAGTATCGGGAGTTTGCATTTATAACTACTCTCCAATAATGAGCCTTGTGATGATTAATTTGTGCTCGCACGGTAGTTGTAATAATATTATGTTATAAGCATACGATGACTAATTCTAAGCTGATCCCTTAAGGGCAAGAGGCAGCATTACTGCCGAAAGAGCGCTCTGGTGTTAAAAAAGGAAAGTAGAATGAAAATGATGTAATAAACAACAAAAGTATTTATTGAAAATTCAAATAATTATACAATTTGGATTTTTCGGACTGAGGGTCTCATTATATTTGAAGGGTGACTGCTAGCGATTCTGCATAGATATGCAAGTAGGATCTTCTGAGACTCGAAAGCCACTAAGCCATCCAGGGGTATGTTAATGGTTGACCGCACCAGGATCCTCTGTAACAAAAATGTAATGTTTGAATAAAGTCATAACGTATCTGTTCTAAAAATTAAAACTAATCCAAATTAATTAATCATCGTAATTTTGATAAAAGAAAAAACTGTAAAACATAGCTTGCAAGCTTGTAAAAAATTTAAAAACTATTTGAACTTACTCAGGTGGAACCAAACGATTGAAGCACGTCATTTCCCACTGGTTGTCAGAAACTTTCGTCACAAAGGAAATTGAGTTACTCGTATTCGCAGACTGGACGAATGTTTTCCGAGGTCTGGAAAATGTACAAAAAAATCAAAATTATTAAAAATGGACTCGTATAAATTTCAGCCGGTCTAATGATTATTGATGATGTTCACACTCACATTAGTCCTTTGTGAGATCTGTATGTTGTTTCAATGGCATAATTGTACAGCTCTTTGCCCGTAATACCATTTGCCTCGAAAATTCTGCGAAAAAAAATTTCAAGTTAATAAATTCAAATCTTTTATAGTTCAAAAAGGCCAAATATGTATGCTTGGGTTTAGATTAAGCACTCACTCTTCGAGAACTGGTGCAGCTGTCACAACTTTGAAGCGATCGGATCTTGATTCAAACCTGTCTGAAAATGGGTGATCCCGTGTTAGTTTCACAGGCAAATCGTTTCTGAAAGTAAAAAATAGATCAGAAATTTGCACGTGTTTTTTAATCGAACATCAATCAGTTAGAAAATTTCTGTAACTTACACTGGGTACCTCTTTGTGGGCATACCGTGTTCAAACTTTACTATCAAAGCCTTGATCGGAAAAAGCACATCATTTCTCCGTATTCTGTTAGCTTTTCTGAAAACGAAAATATATTAAGATATTGAAGCTCAAAAATAAACTTCTGTAAGTGAAATTGAAAATCTTACATTTCTTTCATTCTTATAAAGAAAAGTCCAAATCCTTCATCATTGAAATAAATCTGTCAGCAAATTTTTATATTGAAAGGATAATTCGATTATAATTTTCCACAATTCCGAATTTCAAATAACTTGTCATCGTTTTTGATGAACAGATAAACAGTAAAAAATGCCTAAGAATGGAATGAATTGATTATAAAATGATGAAAAAATTTACTGAGGTGTAATCAGAGTGTCATAGTACTTCATCTCCAATTGTCCGTCTGAAGTTTTCTTCATGCGTGTAAGTGAATCATTCTGTGGTATAACCTGGACGAATATTGATCGAGGTCTGAAAATTCCATAAAAATCAAAATTTAGTGACAATGCTTTTTCCTAATTACCAGACGTTTTAATGATTAGTGGTATTGTTCATACTCACATTAGTCCTTTATGAGTTCTGTATGTTGTTTCAAGGGCATACTTGCACACTTGCTTGCCTGTAATAAAGTAACGAGACAATTCTTGGTGCTACTTTCATCGATGGTTATAAGACTGAGCGGAAGTATATTTACATCAAAAGCCTGCAAGAGAATTTCCGCGGAAAATTTTGGGAAATCGTGTGGGATTACAAGGTCTCAATCATTGTGATGATGGATCGATTCAGTGACAAGAAGAGTAGCCAAAATTTGTTCCCGGATGAGGGTTGTGTGACAGTGTGCGATAAGTTTAAGATAAAGACTTTGGAGATTGGTACAAAACCGCATAGCACTATAAGTTGACTTTGCTAAGTCTGACCGAAAAGTCTGGCCACGAGCACAAAACATCTCACTGTCAATACACTGCTTGGCCGAGGGACAACTTTTCCCATCAGCTGGATGCATTCATAGATTTTTATTGTAACGTGAAAGACTTGTGCCTTCAGTTGGAGAAACAAGCTGGCAAGGAAACTGCACCCATTATTGTGCAATGCCTGGACGGGCTCAATAGCTCTGCGGTTTTTTGCGTATTTGATATATGTGCTGCACAATTTGAGAAAACGGGAACTCTATCAGTGGCAAGTGTTCTCAAGAAAGTAAGTCAACAAAAATATGGGTTCATAAACCGCTTAGAAAACTATACTTTATGTTACCAATTTCTTGGAGCCTATGTCGAGAAGAAGTCTGATATGACTTCTTGATACTTTGAATATCATAAGTGTTGTGTTCTACAACCAGTTCAAAAATCCTAATTGAAGTATCGTTAGGTAGTTATTTATACCGTATATATATTTTTGTATTTTACATCGTGATTTGGTCGAAATATTTTGATGCGCACCTTAGTCATACGATTTTGATAAAGCAATAAAAGTATGTATATTGACGCTGTAAATGATTTGTAGACTGCTAAGGAGGCTTACCAATAAGACATCATTATTAAGTTTATTGATAATTATGTTGTAGTGCAATAAAAAAAACTTAAATATACAGTGATACACCTTTTATTGAAATATTACCACTAGTAACATTTATGCATTAATGATAATTAACACTATAGGACCTATATACGATGATTAACAAAGAGCTCTGTGGCTACCAACGGAAGCTCGATAACATTGAAAGAATAGAGGCATTCAAGAAATATATGTAATTAGTTCTTAGAAAAAAGGTCGTGAACTATCGATAGCAAAACTAAAATAACAGTTGATTAATCACAAGTGAAATATGAATCACCAATTTTATCCAACTTCATTAGATTTCTTTAATTGTTATATCAGCGAACCAAGACTTGGAATTTTTCAGCAACAGAAAAGTTTTTCAAGTCAAAATAATCAATAGTGTAATTAAATTAAAATAATCACTTCAGGCTATCGGGTTTATATGCTAAAAGCCTACTTATTGGCGGACAACAAAATATCTTCAATAAGTTTTTTTTCCGTGGCCATTTTTCAACACTTCTATGAACAATACGCTTGAAATTAGTCACATCTATGGCTATAAATAATCAACAATTATCTAAATGAAAACAACTCTTAATAAGGGCATAAACTTCCACCAGGAAAGCCAATGGAAGTAAAATAATAAACCATAATCATAATAGTGACTAATTACTCGATATGTGTGCAATATTTCTACGACAGTTGTATCGAACGGGGTATGTCTTCATTTCTCTTATCAAAAATTACAGTGGTGGGGGGTTTACAATATAAGGAAATTTGTCATTGAAAGCTGTATCAGTTAGATATCAGTAGCATTACTTGTTACTCGATTCAAATTCACTAGGATACAATATGGAGTTGTTCATTGATTTCGAGGGCTTCTACACCGAACATGGAAATTTTATCATCAAAGAACTGGCCGCCATCTCGCTGACCGATGGATTGGACACTGCTGTATTGAATATGTTTAGGCCCCCAGCAGAGTGCAAGGAACAATTCAGGATCATTGAGACCAAAGACTTCTGGCAGAAGACTCATAGCATTAAAATGAGAGTAGGATTAACCTCCTCCAGTACTCTGGGAGAAGTACTTATGGAAATAGTCGAGGGAAACCCGCACGATCAATACATTTACGTATTAGGTGAAGAGAAGAAACATATTCTGAAAGATATTTGCTTTACGTTGCCGATCATTGATCTATCCAAGATGCCACTTGTCGATCATATGTTTTCCTTTCTTCCGGATAAGCTGTGCTTGTACAAAAACAAACATTTAAATACCCGTGACTACGCCTGTGCGTTTGAAACAGTTAAAAAAATGCGAAAATGGTTCATAAGTTGTTGGGGTCCTAATCCATCACAGAGGAAGTCGCTGCAGATTTTCTACCAGCTACGAAATCTTATGAAGATGCATCCTCAAGATATCGCTTGTTTGGACGAGAAATTTATCCTGAATCATATAAACCGGAATATCAACTTTGTATGGTCTAAGCTTCCTCCGCGCATGCAGATGAATCCGAAGTTTATAGAATTAACATCATATAATGAGCACTTTAACTCTACAGATCGTATTGCGATAAATAAGCCCAATCCAATGAGAAAAGACTGTGAAGAATGTAAAAAATTGAAATCCTTAGTTTGTAAGTCTCTTTAAGGATATTTTAAATAAATAAATAAGAAAGCACAAATGTAATTTATTTACTATTGGTACATGAATGAATAAGTCAGTGGTTAAATCATCATGCCAACTCAATAAATATAACACTTAATAGACTATTGTGAGTTGATGTCATCACCAAACCACAAATAGCACAATTGTGGTCCAGCAAAACAACTGGCTGATAAACAATTTGTCAGAGGTGGCTTGCGTAAGAATTTGCTGGTAATCTCTGCCAGTTTTTCAACTGCACCGAATATCTGTTTACTGCAAAAACATAATCAATGTAAAAGGTTATCAGTTATAGCTATTGGGGACAATTGGAATTGGTGAATTAACTGACGTGTTCTTTGATAAGAGAATATATAAAGCAGCTCATCCCACTAATTGAACTCATTCTTTCAGAATTACTGTTTGTGATACCAACTTTGTTTTTCTCCGAATTAAGGTAAAGTTTTTATAATGATCGCTGATCTCTTTGAAAGTTATAGAGCCCGTGATTATTTACAGCTAGTAGCTGAGTCAGAATCAGGATACCTTGAACGGATTTCTCAGGAGCACAAAATCATAGTCAACAAGAAAATATTTGGTACTTACAAAGAATGTGAGAAACCGAAAAATATCAATAAGAATCGGTTTCCAGATATCAAATGCTGGGACAGTTCCCGAGTGCATTTGCTAACAGCAAATGGTAATTGGAACTTTATTCATGCAAACTATGTTCATGGATTCAACTACGCCAATAAATTTATAGTCACTCAAGAACCAATGAACAGCACGCTTGAAGATTTCTGGAGCATGGTCTGGCAAGAGAAGACCAGGATTATTGTGATGGCCAATGACCTCGAGACAATTGATGAGTCTTCAACCAACGTCGATTCAACAGTAACCGGATTTGATTTAACCCCAAAAAATATCATTTTGAATGATTATTTCATGGAAACGATAATCAATGTTTACAATATTACCAGCGGACAATCAAGAACCGTGCACCACCTCAAGTTCCTTAGCCAGCCAAAAGGAGACAGTACTGATTTAGCAACGTTTCTTGACTTCGTGTCTTTGGTCAATAGAAAGCAGCAGTACTTCTTAGATAAAGCTATCACGGGTCAACAACCACTACCAGGACCGATAATTGTTTACTGCAGCACTGGTACAGGCAGTGATGCCACCTTTTGTGCTATCGATTTCTGTATCTATCAAATAGTGTATATGGAATTAGTATCAGTGCCAAGAATTGCATTGGAAATCAGACAGCAGAGACATTCCAGCATTGAGTCGTTAGACCAATATTTTTTCATCAATAATGCAGTTGTTCTTTTTTTATCATTATCTAATAAATGTCTAATCCAGTCATATTCCGAAAAATTAGGATCAAAAAGTTAAGGTAATCGTCGCGATTGCAGCTTATTATTGTTTGTTTGCTAAGAAAACTTTATTTATAACATTATTGTAAAAGAAACTATTGAGTTTGTTATTACATTACATTTATTTGCAAAATAACCATATTCAGGCATGAACTTCAGTGATGTACTTATGGATTTGTAATGTTTTTTTTCCTTATTCGTTCTCTGAAACAACTTCGTGGTTAAATTGTTGTTATCTAATAATTAGTATGAGTAATTCTCTTAACTCAACTCGATTGTGTGCTGCAGTACTTTTCATTATCAACAGGAAAATTTGTAAACAATTGACCGCAAACTATAAGACGCCATTACTAGTAAATGCTTGTTATAAACATTTAAATAGCCAGTTGGTTTGTTTGATAATCAGTATAATAATCGCATTTGTTACAATTGCACGTCTTCTGTTTTCATCTCGTACTCTGGATTTCTTCATCGATGGCTACCAGTCTCTCAACCGTTTATGGAGCTGATGATTATATGCGAAGAGCACTGGACCCGAATCACAAGGAAACACTTCTTCTAGAACACTTGTACATCATCAACACGCCAATTGAAGGTACTAGTGATACATTTCGGCAGCCTAATAACAAGAAGAAGAATCGTAACTTGGATTACCCATGCTGGAACATTTCTCGGGTGGTTCTGAAATCTCAACGTGGATCAGATTACATCAACGCCAGTTATGTCAGTGGATTTGAGTTGAATTGTAAATTTATCGCAACTCAGCAACCCATGGCCCATACTTTCGATGATTTTTGGAGCATGGTCTGGCAGGAGAACTCTCGAGTGATTGTGATGCTCAATGGTACCAAAAAATCAAAGCACACAAGCCTTCAGTATTATTCCTACAACGAAGATCATGCGGTATTGAAGAAATTTGTGATAAAAGAAAACTGTATCGCAGTGGAAACCGAGTACATCATCACAACATTTACTGTTATTCATACACAAACTGGAGAAACAAGGACAATATATCACTTCAAGTATTTGGACTGGCCAGGAACCGGATTTCCTGAGATAAAATCGATCCTTAAATTTTTCCTAGCCGTCAATAGGCAAAATCATGATGATCTTATGAAAGCATTGCTGACTAACCAGCCTGTGCCCGGTCCAATTGTCGTCCATTGTGACATCGGTATTGAAAGAACTGCAGCATATTGCGCTATTGACATATGTCTGTATCAACTAGTACACAGAGGATCTATATCAGTGGCTTCAACGGTGATAACAGTCAGGCGGCAGCGAAATTTCAGTGTGAACACGCCAGATTACTATATTTTCATAAATAATGTCTTGCTTTATTTTTTGGCAAACATTCAAAAGAACATTAGCGTATATTTTGAACTTTGCTCCCACCTGACCGGAAAAGACATACATTTGTTATCATTAGGTTGTAAAGAAAGCATGTATATGAGTGATTAAAGATCTAATAGTATTAATCAGTATTTTATTTGATTCAGAAAAAGTTGAGTTCTTCGTTTATGTTGATAATGACAAGGTTTATCACTGGGTTAACGTACAATCATTGGCGATGCTGTGTGTTTTACTAATTTACTTGCGGTAAATGTTATCAGCAAACCAGAAACGGAAGTGACTCACGAAAACAAGGAAATTAATAGAATATATGTCATTAGATATATGGGTTAATAATTTACACTGTAAAATAATGTTCATTAATTTTGAGATTAGTTTCTATGCTCTGAATAATCAACGAATCTAGATCCGTAGTTTTTAACGTAATTGATACTTTTGAATACAAAGGTCAAGTTCAAAGGCACATCCGCTCAATTTTTGAGTATCAAATGACATGAAGGTATTCAATGAATGAATGGAAGGTTAATCCCGAAAAAATCATAGTTTTGAGCTGAAAACAGGGACAAGCTCAAAATCATGTTCTAGTTTCGGAAATACTCAATCGTTACAGGTATGAAAACATCTAATGTAAGTGCAGTAAAATGGGCACGTTTTAAATGTTTTTGTATCTAACAAATAGTTTTAAATTCACCACCAATTTTTTACGTAAAAAAATTTATTTTCAAGTTGATGAATTTTTCGGATTATGATTTTCAAATTTCTATATGGAAAACGTTCCTGTTCACATTGAAACTCAGAAACATCTTGTTTGATGAACCAAATAAGTCAGAAATTAAAAATATGTACACTATGCACGTCAAACACGGCTAACATCTAATACTCAGTGCTTCTAACTGATAGTAAAGTAAAGTAGTAAGTGAAATGTACCTATACTTTCTTTTAAGCTTTAGTAATGACTTTGACCTTAGTTGAAGAAGACTTCACCGCCTACTTAGGTAAGACATGCCTGCGAAGTCTTGGTACTTAACCAACTAAGTATTGCTCCGGACTTAGGCAAAATGGAAAATTCTATGTTGAAAGGTACAAGCAATTATTTTCTTTATCTTATATAGGTAGAAGTTTTATTGTTTGTAGAGTCTGTGTGGAACCCACAATGTGGATTTTTCCTAATTTAGAAACGTTCGCATTCGATGTTGCCATTGTAATTAGAAAATTATTGAATTATTCACTATACTCTGTATTAGTTACTTATCAATAGATGAGATGGCGTTTAATTCAGAAGAGCGTTATCTTCTTGTTGCCCTTTACTGGTATAGGTAGTGTCCAAAAGTCACAGTAATTAGCCCTAATTGCTGTGTCTTTTGGAGTCCCGTATCTTTCCAAATGGATCCACGAGGCTGGCTATTCTATTTGGTAAAGTCAATAATGCACATCAGCCAGTTTCGCCTTCGTATTTACTCAGACGCGTGCGACAGAGACGACGCTCTATGAAGCCGAATTAACTGATGTGCTTTATTGACTGTTCATTGACATATTATGTAGGTACTTAGGCATTTAATATTAGGGCCTTACCTATGAAATTGGAAGTATTATCCCAATACTTCCAATACAATGACAAAAATTTGCCCGATTATATGATTATCTATTCCAGCCTCCACTCACCAGTATTTTTTATATCTATTCGCGAAAGCTATTGATTAAACCTACCCTAGGTACTAATAATTTTATCAAACAACTATTAAAAGCGCTATTGAACAAGTATCAAGAATTCTGAATCCGTTATAAATCACCTCACCAACTTATTGCGGGAGAAATGTGAAAGATTTACCTACTATTTATGATGGATTCCTGCCATTAATCAAAACGCTTCACTCTGCAGAATGAGACCAATACCTACATGCAGCAAATTGAAACACGTGGTACTTACGCAGTTTATCTTCGCGAAGACGGCTCTACATAGGTACCTATGTACATATGTACATATCGGTTTTTTGTTCCAGGTTGTACACGGACAGACCAACATTTTGTGGGTCTCCAAAACGACTACTATCGCTACAAAGTAGAATATTTCTTATACTCGATGACGTAGGATAACCAATGGGCGCCCACACAATCTACTACATATTGTAAGGATGTGTAAGATTCTTTAAACCGCTTATTAGAAAAACTCGTTGGTGATTAACACATTACCCAATATAATTGATACAGCAGAAACGTTATGAAAATCCAAAATTCCAACCTAATAAGTAAAATAACAAGAAAAATCTATACGATGTGAAAAGATGTGTGAAATACCAAAGAGTTTTCTTGTCTAAACTAATATTACAAAGAGAAAATATTTGCTTATTTGTCAGGTCTTTGTTTCCTTGTAATGGATAAACTTTAAAGTTCAACATTCTTTCGTCCATAAGCTTTTATATCCCGATATCTCTACAGGACACACAGGATCGGAGAGTTTAAATTGCACCCGTGCGAAACTGGGGCGGGTCGGATCGAATCTGTGAGCAAAATATCATTTCAAGTAAAATTTGCAGTTCATTTATTTGTATGTCAATAAGTAAGATGAATTCAAATGCGCCTTCTATAAATAAATAAAAAATCGTTTATTACACCTATCTCACACACGCACAATAGATTGCGCGGATAACTAAAAAAATTCTTCTCGAACGAATCAGTCCAAACATCATGTATGATATACATAGTTCGAGGTTAATTTGTTTGTTATTCCAATATTAAGTAACATTATTTTTATGCGACTTCTATAAATAGATTGTGCGGAAAATTTATTAATAGATCAAGAACGGACCGAGTGCGCTCACGAGGCTTTACGTAACACTACAAAGTAAATACTTAACTGCCTCTATTTCTTCACATCTTTAAGTTTTTGTACGTAATTTGACTAAATTCAGGAGCCTAAATGCAAAAGCAAAAAGTGTGAGAACAAATCAAAGTGGAATGTAATGTTTTTTATAATAAGGTCCATTTTTGAACCACGGCTTTTGAGAAGCGGTACTGAATTTAGGAAAATGTAATATGCGCATTAGGTAGACACTGACATACTTTTAACAGAGCACTGTTGGGCTTGCGCCTCCTCCACATTGTTGGAGGGGTTTGCACGGGAGGGAGGTGGCTTTCGGATTGTTAAAGTGAAAAAAGTTATTATAGTGTTGAAATACTGCTGCCTATTTTCCGACCCAAGGGTACATTTTCAGGTGGTAGGACTCTGTCGAGCCTGAGGAGTCCGCCTGGTTGAGTATCATTATATATTTCTGCCGCCAAGCAACAATGCTTGCATTGTTGTGTTCCAGTTTAAAGGATAAGGTAACCAGCGTAATTACATGCAGGAGCATTTCGTCTTAGTCCCAGTGACAACGCACCTGCGGTTCTGCATTTGTGTTGCCTTCAACCTAGATGCATGAATAGTAGATGTTATGGGCAACGGTTACCGCTTACCATCAGGCGGGCAGTCTGCTCGTTTGTCGCTGCGTAGAATGAAAAAAAATGTTGTTGATCTGCTTCTATTTAAGTCATGGAGGACGACGAAACACCAGACGGCATTTTTTCTTAAACACGTCCGAATACTGTAATGTCACTCAAATCCGCCACTTAAGGCTTGCGAGTGGTATACATAATCGTATACACAATCGATTTGACGCCGTGATTATCTAAGTAGCACTCAAGAATGAATCAATCACAGGTAAAATAGAGATCCCTTAGGACATTTACGTTGGTCATGTAAGTCCGCGGACGGAGTTAAGTACTAAACATAATGATCATTTGCGTATTTAAATGGAATTTTACATTTCTGGTGCAATGTTTCGAAATAGATACTATGGACGTTTGCAATACCAGAGGTACCTATAACTTTATTAAAAAGCTTACTGTTACCCAAAGGGCAATGGGAAGGGTTATGCTCGGAGTCTCGTTGCGTGATCGAATCAGAAATGAGGAGATCCGCAAGCGAACCAAAGTCACCGACATAGCCCTAAGGATTGCCAGGCTAAAAGTGGCAGTGGACACGGCACATATCTCGAAGAACAAATGACCGATGGAGCAGTAAAGTTCTCGAGTGGCGACCACGTACCGGAAGACGCAGCGCGAGTAGGCCTCCCACAAGGAGGACCGACGACCTGGTAAACATCGCAGGTACCAGCTGGATGCGAAAGGCTCAGGACCGGCCTTTGTGGAGATTTCTGGGCATCTTTCGGATGATATGATGATGATGAGTGACCTATAACTAGCTTGCCGACACCATAAAAGCCTTGAATGCGGAACCCTGTATTTTATTTACTACCAAGCTATTCTCTATGTTATTTAAGTAGGCACATTAACCATATCATATAATATTAATATTACCTTCAAGGTTAAATGAGTAAGTATGGAAAACTTCCGCAAGAGGTACGGTCAAACAAACATAAGGCTACACAGGGGCCATATGCAAAACGACCATGACCCAGGATTAGGCAGATCATTTAATTACAGTGGCGCGACTGCCGTCTCACCTCCGTAGAAGTACAGTTTGATAACAGGGTAACTGAAAATATTGGATCATGGTTACACATTCAGTTGCCTTAATGTGCAGGTTTCACAATGGTTTCCCTCACCGTAAGAGCATCGGTTAGCGATCAACTAATGAACATAACTCAGAAAAGAGTCATCGGCACATGGCCGCACCGACGCTCTTTAGCCACTACGTAGATATTTAAAATTTAATGAATTTTTTGTTTCACGTAGGTATGACTTATAGTAAAAGTTGTTTTCCCCATTGTTAAAGTTTATTTTGGTGTATGACGTGGGTTTTGTCATATCGTCATATCCTGGTATAACCTACCTACTATTTTATTTATAATTACGAAAGTGGTTTTGTAATTTCATTTAATGTGGGGTTTCATGTTTGAGTAAGGAAATACTTTGAATTTTTAATGAAATGTAGAAAACACGTTGCCTGCAACTCCTGCGAGCGTGTTAACCGGATCATTATAATCTGGACGCCTTCAAGGCTAGAGTGAATAGACTGTCCCTACAGAGGCATGCTGCACTAGGTTGCTAAATGCATGAATCGTGGATGTTATGGGCGAAAGTTACCGCTTACCATCTGGTGAGAGTCTGCTTATTGTCACTGCGTAAAATAAAGAAAAGAGATGAGATATGGGTCCACTGCCTGGTTAGTCTAATAAAAAAATACTACAGTACATTATAGCCTACAGTGTAAGTACTTATTATATAGAATAACAAGGAAAAACTAAACTAATGTCTTTATCTTAAATACCTAAATCTACATATTATTATGTCCCCAATATGGCGTCGTTCACTCTGCCATAATAAGGCTGAATGGCAATCCCTTTGCGATGGCAGAGGAATGGCGAATTGGCGGTCTCTCTCACGCTATAAGCTATTAAGCTTATGACCCCATGGTCTAGAACTTCCACAGCAAACACCGCAAATGATACTATGTTACAAACACCTACTTTGTTCTATGTATAGATTTCATTCTTTCTTTTTATGTCATTTTATGAGATTTTCGCACGTTTCACTAGATAAACTACAGCCAATGCCCTATTTTCGGCTCATGGTCAAACAAACGGCTCAAAAAATTGAATTAAAATGCACAGATTTTCACGTTTATAAAATACTTATAGGTACTAATTAAACTAGCGACCAGACCCGGCATTGCACGGGTGTTCTCGATAAATGAAAATATAAACCTTTCGGAATAAATGATCTAAATTTTATGTAGTGAAAACTGCATCAAAATCGTTGTGTGATTTACTTTCAAATAGTTTTTATTTTTAAATCATTTACAATTACGTAAAAACCAAAAAGAGGCTTGTGTCCGCAATATAGCGAGCGAGTCTTGAATTAACAAGTTATTAATGTGTTGTGGCAACATTTTTTATTCGTTGTGTAAAACTACGCAACATATAGTTAAAAGCACGTATTACAAATACATTATTTTTTGTAATAGGTTAATTTCTAAGTTGAGGGCCTCATGACTGCATTTTCAATCATACTTTTAGTCTTTCGAGTACTTGGGCGAAGAATACTTTTAGTTTGTTCTTAATAGTTAGCGGATATACAAAGAGACAGACATGGAAATCGACTTAATTTTATACTATGTAAGAATGTAGGTTACATAGCTGCGTATTTTTAAACAGTTATGACATCGCTAGAACTAAAACTGGTTATAGAGTACTCTGTAGGTTCTCTACGGCTCTAGCTGTTATGAAACTATGCATTTTAATAGGTGGGTAAGGTGGGTACTACATCTGAGTTCACAAGAACTATGATCACAAGGCTAGACGATAATATGCGCGTAGATATACATTTACAGTTACGAGACGACGTAAAATGTTATACGTCTTGTCTAGCGCGTAATGGATGTTGCAGTGGAATTGTAATAGGAAGTTATACTGTTAAAGGGAAGCAGACAAGAATGTTGCTGGGTCCTATTGCCCTCTTCGAGGTTTTCGAATTATTCAACAATTACGTTGGCCACGGAGTAAAATCACTTTAATAAATAAATATGCTTAGACAATTCACACAGCGCCATCTAGCCCCAAAGTAAGCAAAGCTTGTGTTATGGGTAAGACAACTGATAAGCTACTTATATGGTTTTAAATACATCATTTCAATTTCTGCTCGGCCGTGTAGCCCGAGTATCGAAACCGGGACCTCTGCGTCGCAGACCGGATTGTTAGCCACTGAACCACTCAGGTCAAGACGGTATTGGCTGCTCTTAAATTATTATTTAGCCACAAACGAAAGGTTGTACTCTAGCCTATGTGCCTTCTAGTTGACTGAAGTTTGAAAGGCATTGAACAGTTTATGTTCATCTAAATGGTTGTTTTACACCTTCTTACCATGTATTACGCCTCAGGAATGTTTTTCGAACTATTTTGTAGGAATCATAGGTAGCATAACTAAGTATATTTTGTAAGACTAAAATACAGGTAGGTATTTATATCCAAAGTCATAACATTACCTATACAATAGTGTGTGAGAATCTAGTAAGCTACGCTATTTTGTTGTCAGGTATCGTAATTTTCCTGCGGTATTATACCTAATCATAAAAGCGAATAATCATAATTTTACTCGATCTTATTTCTCATGCCATGCATGTTCATAAGCTGTAAGAAATAATAATAACATTGTAAGAAACTGCTGTAAGAAATAATAAACATAACAACAACATCAAGTGTCTGCGCCTTAACTAGAAGTGGCCGCTTACTCCATCCGAGAAACCTCAGTCTCTCAAGAAACCTTGCGTTGTGTAAACAGAACTCAAACACAATTAAAAACATTCTAAAGTATTTTTTATTCAACTTAATGTTGTTTAAGTAGTGTCAATAGTGGAGAAGTCGGTTAATTTAGAAGAATTTCATTATTATCGACAGTTTGAAGTAGTCTTAAGTTAAATCTAAGTTGACAACGAAATGGCAGCGTTAGAACCATATTTAGAAAAGAAATACAAGCTGAAATCGTCAGAAAACTTTGAAGAATACCTGAAGTTTCTCAGTAAGTAGTTTATAAAAAATATATTCAATATTTAACGATTAAAATTTTGTAGCAGCTACTCGTTTCGAGAATGGATCATGTACCTAGGCGGGAGTTCGGGTGAGTGTACCCGCCCTCCACTAAAATACTCATATTATTTTTTATACTGACACATTGAATCATTGATTGATCTGTAAATTATATCAGCTGCACTATATACCGACCTCGGTCAAGGCTGGTGCAGCTGCTTCTTCGGCGGAGGACTTCAAGCGGCGCAAATATGGATTCCTAGGTCAGGATTCATTATTTGCGCCGTTTGGGGTAGAAACGTTGGGCGTCGGACCTTGGGGCGCTAGGGCCAAGAGGTGCCCCAAGAGATAGATATCTCTTGGGGCACCTTTAGGGTAGATACCCGGCTAATAGAGTCTACCGGAGACCCACTTGCTGGTGCTAAACACGATTAGCGTATAAGTCTGACAATTCAGAGAGATAACGCTGCCAGCCTTATGGGGACACTTCTGCATGGCAGCGATTTAGTCTGCTTTTTATTTCTTAATTTAATTTTTTGTTTGTGTACCATTTTAATTAGTCTTAAGTGTATATATGCTGTATACAGGGTATCACATGATGATGATGTATGAAGCCGTGAACTGGATGGAGTGCTTATTATTTCTGTCGTACGTGGAAATAGTTGACCTATCGTTTTAATACGTTTAGCACTCCATCCAGTTCACAGCTTCATACATATATTACGTAACAACCTGTATAACAATGAATAAAACCATATATCTCTCTTAAGAAATTTGATATTACTTAAATATTGGTCAGTTATTAACGAATTTTCTCTTACACTCGTAGCTATAAGTTTTGTTGTTGTTGTTTTGTGGTAATATTTTCTTACTAATATGATGGTGTGACAATGTGCATTATGAGTTTTTATGTAATTACTTACCTACTCACTCATTAACCCAGGCAATGTCACCTTTAACCACTTGACAACTCATTTAAATGCAAATAAATTACGGGTTTCAACTATTTTTTGGTATATTTACGAAATAAAATCAGTAAACTATCTACATATTTACTTGTTGTTTGTCGTAATGTTCGGTTCAGAGTCCACTATTGAAGTCTAATACATACATACATAAAGGTCACGCCTGTGTCCCACATGTGGGATAGGCACAGACATGGGACGCCACTTTGCTTCTCCTGACTCAACTCCCTAGCCTAGTATATATCTATCCACAACTCTTTTCATACATCTCCTTTAAGTCTAATAATAATTGAAAATCACCACCGAAGTTCGCCTTCCTTCGCCTTGTCCACCTCGCTCAGTCTTCGGCATCCTTAGTAGTGGTGTTGAACACAGGCTATGAACTATATAAAGTGGTGAAAGTGATAGCACCTATGTCATCTTTAGCGACGTCAAGCCAGTACTATATTTAGTACCTATTCTGCGGACCTAATTTTCAAAACAGCTCGCATCCACGCGAGCGCTCGGGTACGCAACCTATCTCTTTCACACTCGTGGTTACTTGCTAGATATAGAAAAGACAAGCATTAGAATGCGAACGCTTGCGTGGATGCGAGCGGTTTCAAAAATAGGGACCCTGGCCATATCGCTTCTTGGACCAGCCTCTTTCTACAGGATGGAGGTGGCATGGCCATACTTAAGTTCCCTACGTAATTACGATCTGTGCGAGACGTGATATGGTTATCAAAACCATTACTACAGCAAATTATCTAGCATACTAGATACTAGTAGTAGGTTGTGACAAAGATATAGACAGATAGATCGTTTGTCCGGCAATTTAAACCGCATAGACTTATGTAGAGAAGGCGTAAATCAACATACACGTAACTAGTAAGATGAGCTAACATCCCCATGGACAGACATCGCAATGGTAGCTTCTTTTATACTGGCTTTGAGTAGGTTTCAATTTGTAATTGAATTAATATAATTTTCAATTAAATTATCATACCGTTGATTCGAAGTTTATCTTGATGTAGTAGAACTCACTAGGTAGGTACCTACAAAATTCCGGCTAATGCGCTTATTTCTAAATTCGGAAGCATAAAGCGTGAAAGCAAATCAAAGTGGAATGTATATTGCTTATAAAATTAGGTTTATTTTTGTATCACTTATATTATGTTTCGCATCGCTCCACTTTTCGGAAGGCGTGATACAAAAATGGACCTTATTTTATAAGCCATACATTCCCTTTTATTTGCTCTCACACATTTTGAATATGATATTAGACGACTGAATTTAGACAAATATAATAAGCACATAAAACCAAACTAAACCAAATCACCCAACCACACCGCATTCGTCGATAGTTACAAATAGGGAATGCAATACCTGGATACCGGGATCTCGAAATACCGGGATTCCGCATACATTCCGCGGACAAGTGTCGGTTGAAAATTTTGCGGGATCCAGGGCAGTCCCAGTAAACGGGATTACAGAGACGCGTTGTTGAGTGGACTGGCTGGCTGGACCTTGGCTAAACGACGCGAGGGCGCTGGAGGCGTTTCAATGCACTGTATTGGCGTACTCAAACTAAAAATAACGCCGTAATAGTAAAAATAAGTGTTGAAAATCTGACGGACTAAACATTTTTTTCAATCATTATCCCTATTTCCCTCCTGCATCCCTTACTTGTGTATTATTTCCCAGTTACGACTCGTACTTTGACGCACGGTGGTGTTTTATTAATAGAATAATGATTTTTTAGAACTTTAAGATAGTCTTTTTATCTTATTCTATGTCAATTTATGTCTAAAAGTATTAATTTACCATTTAAAATGTACCGAAAAGCTTATTTAATTTGGGTTAAAATTAAAACCATAAAAACGAGGTCTGAGGTATTAAAAACGATTTATTTCTGTGGTCTAAGTCCAACCTGCTGGATCCCGCAAATACCTGGATCCAGCGGGACTATGATGTTTCAATCCCGCAAATACCTGGATTGAAATTATCTTGCGGGATTGCATTCCCTAGTTACAAAGTTGCACTTGACATTTACTCAGAACTCGAAACTGTAGTCCGTAAAACCAGAACCAGTTTCCTAACTTGTACAAGGAAGCTGTGGAACCAGATATGCTTTTCTGTCATGGGTCGCAATGTAGATTATCGTAGGTACTCACCAGATGTAAGATGGAGATTGGAGGCATATCAATAACTGATTTTACATAGGTTATATTCTAGGTAAATATTTAGTATGCTTTAGTCACACAAACAGTAATTAAAAAAAATAATAGACCATCGTGAAATATGGATATTACGTTACAGACCCATTCCGGCGAGAACCACATTGAATTTCGGGATAGGTTAAGTCTATGTTTAATTCTGGGCTTTAACGGGCTTTGCCGCACCACTTATTCCCACCGCTGCAACTCCTGTGTAGCCAGGATCTACAGCGACGACCACATACAGGGCCTGAGTTTTCTTCGCTCTAATTCCGAGCTATAAGCTACAATACTGCCAAATTTCATCAAAATCCGTTCAGTAGTTTTTGCGTGAAGGAGTAATAAACATCCATCCACATGTCTATTGAAACATTTATCCGTCCATCCTTACATATTTTACATTGTAATATTATTAGAAATATCAAGTTTGTAATATTAATGGATAGCTCCTTATTATATCTAATGGCTTTCTATTAGCGAAAAAGTTTTCGAAATCAGTTCAGTATAGATAGTTTCGGAGATTACCCCCGACAAACAAAGTCATAAACTCACAATCTCACAAACATCAAAATATTTCCTCTTTTTAAATATTGGTATAGACTATTGAACCCGGCGCGACTTGTGACTGTTCTTTTATTTCTAGCTGTAAACCTTCCTCGTGAATTGTTGAAAACCGCATTAAATTCTGTTGCGTAGTTTAAATGAGCGTACATAGCATTGATCTATGGTACATAGATACAAATGTAGATACATACATAGGGACCGACGGCATGAAGCGACGAAAACAAAGTTGCTAACATATGATGATGTAGTCTGATTGCCAATCAGAATTGCGTCTTCTTAGAGACGAGTACCTGTTGTTCACAAGACCTTTTGATTTCTTCACAGATATCGGCCTACTATCGCGCAAAGCTGCGACGTCAGTGAGTCCGATCGCGTGTCTTGTGAAGAATGAGGACGGCAGCTACACTTTCACCCTCAGCACAGTCATCAGGAACTCCGTATTGACGTTCAGACTTGGCGAGGAGTTTGAGGAGGAGAGGGTCGACGGTGTTAAGGTGATTGTTTGCTAACTATGATGTAGGCGGGCATTTGATCGGAGGACCCGGGTCACTCGAGAGCACAACCGGAATTTAACGCCAGGGGCTATTCTTGAAACCGCTCACATCTACGCGAGCGCTCTTCTTCTAATATATTTTCTATCTTTAGCAACTTACCACGAGTCTGAAAGAGTGCACGCAAGCGCTTCCATGGTTGCAAGCGGTTTCAAAAATAGGGCACCAGGATGATAATTTGGCTTAGTTGATAGTGGCTGGCTGGAAAACTTATTTGGTAAAATATGATTTCCCTATCTGCCAATCCATGACTACCACAGAGCAAAAACAAAATTTGCCAGTCTAAGCATGAAGGTAGCTAACTTTCCAATCTCTTTGATGACTACCTACGGTATTTGTTTGATAAAATTTAAAAGTGAATTAGGTCAGAATCCCACACCCACTACAATACAAATGAACTCTAATTAAATCATTTCTCACATTACAGGTGAAATCGACAGTAGTCCTCGATGGAGATCAGGTGATTCATACACAAGTGGAAAGTAATGGCAGGAAGTCGAGCCATGTGCGAATATTCACACCGACAACCCTAACTGTGGTAAGTATTTTTAAACTACACAGCCCACCTGATGGAAAGTGGCAACTGTCGCCCATAATACATACTTACGGTTCATGCAACAGAGCAAAAAAATAAAAATTTGCCTGTCTCAGCCATGAAGGTAAAGCTTGACCAGCGACAGAGGTGACCTGTCAATGGTGGCGCTAGTTCCGCGTTTAATGTAGCAACACCGGAAGTAGTAATCTGTCATCAAATTCATGTGACGCTATATAAATGTCAGATGTACAGTGATGTGATCGTACATTTTTATATATCGATATATTTTTTAAATAAAACGTTGAGTAAATAATTATCTATTTATGTTCCCGTATACATACATCCTATTCTACTAATATTATACGGATGGATGGATGTACTTATGTTACTCCATCACGCAATTAATAAATAATTTTGATAAAATCACTTAATAATCACTTTTATTATTGATAAAATACATGAAGCTTATAATATGCCCAAATTAGCACGTAGGCTATAATTAATTGGGAAAAAAAATTCCCGCAGGAACGGGTCCGCAATGTAAAATCGAAATCTACGCAGACGCAAGACGCAGACACAGATGCGAGTAAAATCTAGTACTGCATAGGTTCATAACATCATGCCCGTCTTATACCTACCTAAGAAATATCGGAGAAGTTAAGGTGGTTCGTCACTTATACAAAATTTCTCTTAACACTCTTTCATTTGTTTGAGTGTGTAATTATATTACGGTTTATACTCTTAGTAAATGTATCGATATAAAATAAAGCAGTTAAAAACAGCACAATTCGCCGCTAGGCGTTGTTTTGTGATTTTATTATATTTCTTTTTTAATGCTTTACTTTATATTATTAAGATGTAGAAATCCATTTTACGCTTAATTGGATACATATACTAAAGACTAATTGCAAGAACATTAAAAACTTCAGACCCTTGAAAGAATTTACAACTATGAGTCAAAATAGAAAACTATAAACATCAAAGCAATATTAGGGTTCAAAGAATATCGATACCTATAGTAGGACCACGCTAAGTCCGAATCGCATTAAAAAAAAAAACTGTATTGCAACTATTGCCATGTCTTTATCCGTCATAGAACGTCATTCATAAAAGTCATAACAAAGAATTTGACTGACTTGAAAAATATTGTTGAGGCGATTGGCACATTGGAGCGCAGCATTCATTCTGGCGAAATTTGGAAATATGTGTAATTTTTACATTGTTTTATACCTACTTACAATAAAAAATTTAGGAATTCTCCTGTTTGTTATAATCTTTTCATAAAATTATATTATTAAGGCGAAAAATAATTTGAGAACTGAGTAACGAAATACCTATTTGACAATCCTGGAGATCTCACTTCACAGCAGCGGCCTATTTGACGCCTTTTTATGTAGAAAGTACAGCGCCAAAACTTATCTGACCCGCAGCCCGTGTCAAATGTGTCAAAGAAAAAAGACGATGGATCCGCATGAACGCGCGTAGATGCGTTTTCAGTGTGTTCGACTATGAGTAATTTCCATAGAAACCGATGACAGCTCTTAACTTAACTTCATGTCACGCACTAACGCACTTCACGCACAACTATACGGTGCTGCGTTCCAGTGTACGAATCGCCTGAATAATAATGGACAATGACTGACAAGGACAGATTATCCAATAGATATTGCCATATCCACATTTTATATTTTCTACCACTGTCAGTTGATTTGGACTAAGCGTGGTCCTATTATACCTATCGACATTATTGGATGTGTTTTTTTTACGACATTATTGGTGACATAATAAAATATCAATTTTTTTTTATATTTAATCATCATCGTCAATGCGCTTACCCTGGTCTCTGCCAGGGTCCGCTTACCATCAGGCGGGCTGTAAGCTTGTTTGCCACCTAAGTGGTGTAAAAAAATGTTCTCCACTTTTCCCAGTCTACGCAATCCTCGCATCGTAAGCCATTTTCTTTCGTATTCGACACAGCGATGGCAATCCATGGGTTCTTGAGCCGCCCACGGGGTCTCTTTCCTGACACCGGCAGGTTCAGACACCTTTTTCCCACGTATCCCTGGGGTTTACGCAACCGCAAATTTTTAGCTATAAGATGCTATAACTTTTGTTAGTGTAAGTCTTGTTGGTTGTCCTAAATAAATAAATAAATACCAGCGCAGGCGAACCCCCTCGACCTTATTCGCGGTATCCCTCACTAATAATTAATTAATTAGGTAATTACTTGTCGAAATTGTGTAGGACATCGGTGCTTTAGACTTTGGCGTACCAGCCATCGGGACATGAAGCAGTAAACCCTTCCTTTTCTGGTTATCGACAAAAATATTAAAATTACGTTGAATCGATCGATATCGATACTTTTTTTACTCTTGGAATCCCTATTCACTTATTTCGACCCTTTCGTAAAGGCTTTAGGCCCTTTAATAATGGCTATGTACAGTTCCTTTTTTTTCGTCTATTATTGTCAGTAAAATAACTTTAGTGTAGGTACTCATTTTGGTCGACCTATAATTCCCAATGTGTTTGATTCATGCACATTGGTTTCATGTATGCAGAATCGCAGGTGCGTTGTCAGTGTCAGGATTATGATGATATATTATTGTGTCTTGCCGTAGCAATGGTACGTTGGCCACCTTATCCTTCAAACCGGAACACAACTACGATAAATGCAAATACGATTTGACCGGAACGGCCACTAACCAGTTGCTCTGCCCAGAGCCCTGCTGCGTACCGCCGATCTCTGCTTGTACGCCGCCATTGTAAGAAGTTGTAATGTGCTTATTACATTTGACTAAATTCAGAAGCAAAAAGCGTGAGAACAAATCAAAGTATTGCTCATGTAATAAAGTCTATTTTTGTACCACTTAAATTATGTTACGCATCGCACCGCTTTTCAAAAGCCGTGATACAAAAGTTGACCTTATTTTACGAGCAATACTTTCCACTTTCATTTCCTATCACGCTTTTTTCTTCTGAATTTAGGCCGCTGAATTTAGCCAAATGTAATAAGCGCATCAGCCAGAGCCACAGCGGTTGCTGCGATTAGTTCAAACTCGATTACTCGAGTTCAAAATTACGGCGCACACGCGGAGATCGGCGGTACGGCTGCTGATCGGATTGCCAACCAGTTACTCTGACCCCCAAATGAAGTGCGTTCACATATAATGCGGACTTCATTGGCTTTGATCGCAGAACACAGAACGAATCCAGTGTGGCAAGTCCATAAAAATATACTGTGATCATGACGATGTTTAACAATTGACTTTCAAATGTTTGGTTTTCAGATTACTACAGCAGAAGGGTGGGATGGAAAATGCGTGCGTATTTATAAAATAATGGAGTAGAAGTACGGTTTGTCTTAAAGAAGATATAGTATAGATAGGTATTCGTTTTATTATGTACCTAATGTAGGTACATATTAATTATGCCGATGTACAGTGACAGTGACTAAATAAAAATGAAGAATGGAAGGAGGAGGCTACGTTGACGGTCTTGTGTTAACTTTCCGAATAATTTGAACTACTGGTATATGCCAGGTATACTATAGGTAATTAAAATATTCGCTCCTTCAAAGCAAGTACTTAAATCTATTATAAATTGTGATATTAGAGGGCTTAACGGTGTAGGTTAATTACTTACTTTTAATAATAAATTATCAAAAGTAAATTGTTGTTTTCTTAAACACACAACTACGCATCGATATAATATAGGCACTGACTGGACAGGCTTGTCCTATGGTAAAGATTGCAGGCAAAATGCATTTATATTTACATTGCTCGTAACAAAATGACAGGGGTAGCTCTAATTTATTTATATTATTTATTTATTATTTTGTGCAACATTACAGCTTAAAACTAATGCGTTGCACAAATTAGGTTATAAATTACAGCTACTATATACAAATTATTTATTACTAAGGTAAAATTTTTAGAAAACATTGCTATTATTTTGTGCAAGTTCACTAAATTATCGGCAAACAGATCGTAGTCTGGTACCTCACGCAATGATTTGTTAAGTTGGATGCGTGCTCTTACCAATGGAGAGTCAAAATGCGAAACAATTCGCACAGACTCCACTTCGATCAATCGGTGACTGCGGGGACGCGTGTGTTTCCTAGGAACCGATAGACAGCAAACTCGCTCAACCAGGTTGGGACAATCTGATTCTCCTCGTAACAAACGTACTGTGTCATAAGTAGATCCATACTACGTCTTACCTCTAAGGAGTTAAAATTCAAAGTTCCTAATAAAAAAATTGTTTTAAAAAAGATACCTTAAGAAGGCTTTTTGTACTTTTTCGAGAAGTAACTTATAAATCGTCTCATGTGGGCTCCAGTCTATGGCAACACTTTTAATTTCACTCCATACTGGCGAGGTATAAATGAGGATCAGTAAAATCTCTCGAGTTACGTTCCGAGTTACGTAATTGCAACCTACCAACTTAGGATAGATACCTACATTATTTTAACACCAATGCTGTTCTACTAACGTACGGTATACGGTACGTCTGTGCTCGGTCAGTGTGTCTGATCTACATACATAAACATTAGATGTAGGTAGGGGGAGTCCAGGAGAGAATTCCTGCCCTCCACTGAAATACTCATATTATTTTTGACACGGACATATTGCTACTTTCTGTGAATTGTATGTAAGTATG
Organism: Blastobasis lacticolella; assembly: GCA_905147135.1. Classification (NCBI taxonomy): domain Eukaryota; kingdom Metazoa; phylum Arthropoda; class Insecta; order Lepidoptera; family Blastobasidae; genus Blastobasis; species Blastobasis lacticolella. The sequence goes on from LR990056.1 coordinate 8,681,340, forward strand.
TAGGTATGTATGTAAACTCTTTATTGCATGTAAAAAGAAATACAGTAGGTAGAAAAATATCATTTTACAAAGCAAAGGCGGGCTTATCCCACAATGGGATTTCTTCCAGCCAACCTTAGACCCTCTGAAAGGAGATCTAAAGAGCGGTGGAGGCAATATTGAGCACTTATAACTAAATAACTTTTATTTTACAGGTATTAATTAACTTAAACAATAGACATTCATTTATGTATAATTTTGAACATAGCAAATATATATATATATATATATATATATATATATATATATATATATATATATATATAATATAATATGTACTATATAGATAAATAAATAAATATAATACTATACATGTACATAATAAAGCTCTATTAACTGCTGAGAAAGTGCTTCTTCAGAAGATCTTTGAAGCTGACTTGTGTACGAGCATTGTGAATGTCGTCTGGCAGAGAATTCCACAGGCGCGCAGCATACACTCGAAAAGATTTCCCATAGGCAGCCGAGCTATAAGTAGGAATTGCCAGTTGGAGTTCTCTACGAGGGCGCAAACGAGGATCCGCCGATGGACAGAAATCGAACATCTCGCGGAGGTACAGAGGGGCTGTGGGATTAACAAGAGTGGTGTATAATAAACCTAGTATGTGGCACTCTCTCCTTCGCCGTATAGGCAGCCACTTCAATTTGGTTCTGTATTCAGACACGTGGTCAAATTTACGAAGCCCATAAACATATCTAATACAGAGATTCTGCAACCGCTCCAGCCTAGACAGAAGTTCCTCCGTGGGATCCAAGTAGGCCACGTCCCCATAATCCAACAATGGAAGGATGAGTGAATTCACCAACAGAAGCTTAGTTTCCACAGGCAAAAAATTTTGTAACCTCTTAAGAGAGTGAAATGAGTGAAATACCCTGCGGCTAACCTCACCGATGTGCGTCGACCAAGACAGAGTCTGGTCGAATAAAACTCCCAAGTTTTTAACGGATTCCTGGAACTCTATGATTTTGCCATCAAAAATTAACGTTGGCAGAGCAATACCCTTCAATTTTGTAATAAAATGTTGGCTACCTATTACAATAGCTTGGGACTTGGAGGCATTGACCTTCAGACCAAACTCCTTAGCCCAGCACTCAATTCGGTAAAGATCCCTGTTGAGCATTTCAATGGCATCATTCAGGTTAGACAGAGGTGTCGATATGTATAATTGCAGATCGTCTGCATAAAGGTGAAAGGAGGAGGTCAAGGAAGAAGTAATCCCATTAATGAAAAGAGAAAAAAGGATAGGCGAGAGAATTCCACCCTGGGGTACTCCAGCTGCAATTGGACACCAATTAGAACGGTCATCATCAACCTTTACCAATTGGACCCGATCCCGCAGGTACGAGCGAAACCAGCAGAGAGTGGTCTCGGACATATTAAATGTTCTGAGCACAGCCAGCAAGATATCATAGTCGACCGTGTCAAAGGCGCAACTAAAATCAAGAAGAGCTAGCACAGTTAGCTCTTTCCTCTCGATGTTTAATCTTATGTCATCCGTGATTTTGACAAGTGCAGTTGTAGTGCTGTGCCCCGAACGAAACCCCGACTGGTATCGGTTTAGCAGATCAAACCTTGATAGATGGGAGCAAAGTCTACGCTGAACAAATTTCTCGATCAGCTTTGACAAGATGGGAAGAATGGAAATCGGCCGAAAATCAGCGAGAGAGGATGGATTAGATTTCTTAGGGAGAGGAGTCACGTGTGCCCGCTTATGCTGCAGTATTTAGCTATATTTTCTCATAAGGAATTTATTAACGAACAACAAATAATGTCTCCCGCCTGGGTCGGGAATACTTTGTAAGTACAATCAGACAACATTGCCGAATAGCCGAAAGTTTGGGTCGAATATTCACAACTTGTCTATTCGAATGCGCCGAACGTACCAGGTTGTGCATAGGATCATCGCTTTGTGGGTCTACAGACTACAAACCGCTACTATCGCTTTTAAGTGGCATATTTCTTGTAGTCGATGACGTCGGCCCCTGGTGCCCTCACAGTCTTACATCATCTTGGCGTGAATCTAGGATGTAGCATATCAGACAGTGGAGTGTCATCTGACCTCCGTGACCCGCACGTGAGTCGCATGTGAAGGTATCATCACGATGTTTTCCCTCAAGAACATCAATCAGTAAGTGTTCAACTAATATACATAAATCAAAAGAGAGTCATTGGTACATGGCGGCACTGGCACACGAACCCGATACCTCTCGGTTACGAATCGGGCCTCCTAACCTTTAGACCACCGACTCTCTAATTCAATTCAGCGAATGCCGTCTGACCTCCGTGACCTTGTTAACAGGGTAATCTGATCAGCGGGGCTATTGTCTAACTTAGTTAGCAACTGAATTTGACATTAAATAATTCTACACTATGTCATCGACGTAGGCCACTGGCTATAGCGTCTACCAAATTCAAATAGTGTCAGATTATTTAATGTCAAATTCAGTTGTCCACTGAGACAGCCAATAGATTGGATCATGGTTGAAGTGGCGATTTATATTTTATAGAGTAATTCAAGAAAATGTTGATCATCATCATCATCTTGGCGTTAATGTCCCAGTTAAGCTCTCGCGCACGAGGGCCCGTGGTCCGCCGTGACCATGATCCAGGATTTGGCAGGTTAGGTGATTATAGTGGAGCGCCTGCCATCTGACCTCCATGACTCTGCTACCAGGGGAACCTGACCAGATTGGATCTTGGTTACACAACCAGTCGCCTGAATGTGCAGGTTTCGTCACGATGTTTTCCCTCACCGTAAGAGCATCGGTCAGTATTCAACTAATGTACATAACTCAGAAAACAGTCATTGATACTTAGCCGCAGCGGGATTCGAACCCGGGACCTCTGGCTTACCAGTCGGATACTCTAACCGCAAGGCCACCGACGCTCTAATTCTAGAAAATGTTGATATTTCATACAAAAGAGTTCGACGCAAGCGACGCTCCCGTTAGCGTCTTTTAAATGAATGTAATTAAAATGTAAGTATAATAGCTACGAGTTTTGTTGCTCAATTTAGAGATGCATCACGTACGTCATATTACATCACTATAATGTGGCGCCATTTATTCCTTCCAAGATTTGACCCACACATAGCATCCTAATCATGTTAGGCCAAATCTTGCAAGCTTAATTTAACACACTTCCCGATGTTCAATTGAGAGGAAATTTGGTATAATTGCACTTGGAAACTTGGGTGATAATGCATCAATATGGTAACATAAAGATGGTGTGCTGATAGAGTCGAAAGGTGGTCAGGCGAACTAATGAACGCAATAAGATAACAGCATCCGGCTTGGGCTCTTTAGAATGGTCTTGATGAGTACTAGGTTAACCCCTAGGTGATATACTAATGTCTGATGATGATGACGGAAGGTGTGTGTAGTTCCTATAGCCATAGAAACTACCTACTGAACGCAACAAGATATCCCCATCGTGTGCAATCTCTTTAAAATTGCCTGATAAGTAGAGACCGCGAGATAAAAAGCTTGTTGTAAAACTTTGCTATGAAAAAATATTTTTCTGTTGATTTTGTTTTACATTACATTAGTATCTAAACTTAGACGATGCATAAGTTGACACTTTAAGATATTTTAAGCATTTAGGAGTCACAAAATCGGTGTCATAAAGTTAAATAGTAACTTAGCAAGTTTTGATTTACCAATGGTGTTGGTGCAGTGCTTTTCTTGTTAGGAATATTAGAAACTATTTAGGAGTCAACTTAAGCGTCGCTTAAGTCTAGTGCTATCGGACTTGGGTCCGTTAATTACAAAACAATCAAATCCTGATTGACTATTTATGCGTGTATTTGGACGAAATGACGCACATAGACGCACCGCATGCCCTGGAATAGGGCATAGGTTAGCTATTATCAAAACGTTTGCGGGGACGAAGTCGTGGGTGGCTTTGTTTGTTTAGCTTTTCGTGCGACTTCGTTCGCGTAAAATTGGTTTATTTTTGGAAATCTAATGTACCTAGGTAGTCTGTCTTTCCCCAGGTCTATCTATCCAGAGCTGTATCCTTGCCTGTTCAGCGGTTTTGGCGTCAAAACGTATCAGAAATATATACAGATAGACAGAGTTACTTTCCCATTTATGATATTAATTTAGATTCGTAATTACCTAATAATAATTTAGTTCACAAATCAATTGTTACACTACGAGTGTCTCTACACGGAAGCCGTGTCCTACGAAAACTTGTGTTTATTAGTGAAGTATAACTCATAATATTAATATTAATAATATAGAACATTCATTCATTCATTTCTTAGTAACACAACTACCTAGTCTTTGTTTCATTGTGTTAATATTAAATGCTAGTTTATTATTAGCACAATTCGGCAAATTTATATGTAAATCGAGATTATGGTCAACTGTTACAGGTACAGCGTGTATAAGTATTAATAAGTATTGAGTGAAATGGCAGCTTTGGAACAGTTTTTTGGCAAGAAATTTAAACACAAATCATCAGAGAGTTTTGAAGAATTTCTCAAGTTTCAGAGTAAGTTACAAAAATAGATATGCCAAATATCATAGGAAAAATTCACACAGACATTAAATAAAAGCTACACAATCCTCGTTTTTCGCCGGGGGTTAAAAAGAAAACCTTGATAAAAAAAAATTTATTTATAGACATCGATATGGCCACTCGCAAGACGTTAGCATCCTTGTCTCCAGTGGAGTGTCTGCTGAAGAATGAGAATGGCACATACACGATGGTCATTACCACCTTAATCAGAAACTCTATCTTCACGTTTAAACCGGGCGAGGAGTTTGAGGAAATCAGGCTTGACTGTGTCAAGGTAAGCACTGATATGCTAGCTAGACTTACCTAATAATACCCAACCATACTTTCACGAATCCAACAGGGTTTCTGTTACGTACTGTCTAATTACACTCTTGGATTATTTGTTTCACGATGAGAGCCTTTTTGAGCACTCAGAGTAAAAAAAGAGTCATTAGTACATGGCGTCAGTGGGGTTTGAACCCGGTACCTCTCGCTTACGAGTCGGATACCTTTACCACTAGGCCACCGACACTCCATTATACTGGATTTAATATTTCCATACAAGTCTTAAATCTCATATAACTTTGAAACGATATATTTTTACGAAAATCGATATTGATTTCTAAATCGCGTTTACAAAATTTCAATGGATTTGATCGGTTAATATGGAAACTATGATCAAAGTTCGTTTGTATGGCCTTCTTTCTTTAATCGGCCTACATCTTAGTTTGGCCTAGGAAATCGAATTTGGCCACTAAATATGCCACTGAGAAGAGTGTAGTTTTCACAGAATAATTTCAACATGTCCATTTCCTTCCATGTATTCAGGTGAAATCGACCATAGTTCTCAACGGTGACGAGTTGATCCAGACGCAAGTTGATAAAAATGGTAGGAAATTGTACCACGTCCGTCGATACGCACCTAGTACTTTGATGAAGGTGAGCATAGATATCTATCTAAAAAATCGAAAGTATGTAAGTAACGGTCGAATGGAAGTTACTTTTCAGGTACAAAGCGTTCAATGGAGGCAGACCATTATAAACAAGTCCTCTCACAGAGGTTCTCTCAGTAGATGGGAAATGGGCAGAGTCGCTTTGCAGGGGAAATTATGGCAAATCCATGTGACTAATGGCAAAACAGTGCACTATTATGTGCACTGGTGATGAAGTACCCTAGTACCATAGACTAATGCGTTTAAAACATTTGGCTATATTCAGTCGTCTAAATGAGCAGTTTTCCAATAGGTATCTAAAGCATTCCTAACCACTCACTAGATAGCGCCCCGACAATTTTGGTAGTTGATAATCGCTTGAAATAGGTTCTTAGCAAACATGATATAAACACTGGGTACGTTGTATTGGATAATATTGTATTTGTCAATAGTTTTGAACCATTTTAGAGGTCGTAATAATAATGGAACATAGTGCCAACTTCTATAAATATTTCTTTTTACATTTCGTTCCACCTTTAACAGTTATGTTTATATTTATAAACATTTTATTTTTAAATTAAGTATTAGTTGGCTGCATGAAATCACTGCCACCATCATACAGATTAAAAAGATTACCAAAATTGTAGGAACGCCATCTATTGATGCTTTTTGAAACCAACTAACACTGGAAACTAGCTAACTACTGGGAAACTTCTCATTCAGAAACGAAAAGAGTAAGAGCAAGTCAAAGTGAATGTATTGCTAATGATATAAGGTCAATTTTTGTAGCATTTACGTAATTGTTATATATCCAAAAGGCGTGATACAAAAATCAACCTTATTGTATGAGCAATACAATAAGGTTCACTACAAGTCACTTTGACTTGCTCTCACGCTTTTGCTTCTGAGTTTAGTAGAATGAATTTGGACAGGTGAAACCGCCAACCCAACGTCTGATAATAGATAGTTTAAAAGTATGACTAACCCTTCTTTAATATAAGTATTCATTTATCTTTTCAGATTACAACAGCTGAAGGGTGGGATGGTAAATGCGTACGCATTTATGAAATAATGGAGTGAAAGTCCTACAATTTCAATACCCTAAATGGTTTTTCAACACGCTTGTCCGTTAATATACTTAGAAGCTGACGTAGAATAGGTACTTAGTTAGAATAGGTACTTACTTATAGGTAGGAACCCAACTAATGGTCGCCAATGACAATATTTTCTATTTACTGAATAGCATAGATGCAGAAATATATAGAATGCAAAGAAATACCACCTAATTATCCTTTCTCTTTAATATAAAAATGATATTCATCTTTTGCGTTAATGTCCCGGTTGTGCTCTCGCGAGGGCCCGGGGTTTGCCTTTACCCTGATCCAGGATTTGGAAGATCTGATAATTACAGTGGAGCGACTGCCATCTGACCTCCGTGACCCTGCTATTAAGGAAACTGACCAGATTGGAATAGAGTAGATTTTTATTTGCATTAAATGTGGTAGACAATTATTGGGTACATGTTAAAATCGTTTCGTATCACACATGTTTACACATTCAGTCGCCTGAATGTGCAGGTTTCATCACGAAAACATCGTGCCCTCACAGTATGAGCATTGGTTTAGCATTCAACTAATGTACATAAAAGTAATGTACATAACCCAGATGATCCTTTCTATTTGGTGCACCCTAATACCCATAATACCCTAATGCCCAGGCAACTGAGGCCCACCTCAGTTGCCTGAAATAAATGAATATATAAAAAAAACAAAAAATAAAAGACACCGACAACTCCACCCATTTCTAAAAAATTATCTACAACAAACTGCACTATATTTTGCAACAAACAGATAGATAGTTAAATATAACATAACACACCTTTTTATTGACGCCTTATCAACTACTCAGCAAAGCGATTATGAAATATCGTTGTCACACTCACCGTTATCGACTCGTATCCATAAAATATAAAACTGTGCGCAGATAAGGTGACGACGCCCGCTAGAACATGATTTCTCAAACTGTACGTTTTAGGTACGACGAAAAAACTATATACTTAGTACCAGTTACTTGCCCTAGGACGAAAAGGCGACTAGACTGGACTGAACGATGATCCAATCTGGTCAGGTTCGCCTGGGAACAGCGTCATGGAGGTCAGTTGGTAGACGCTCGCTCTACTGTAATTATGTAACATGCCAAATCCTGGCTAACGCAGACACAGGGCCCTCGCAAGCGAGACCACAGCAGAATATGACCCTAAGATGATTTTTATTATTATTTTTTATGTATTAAGTACTTATAGTTGCTTCTAAAGGCTGCTGTCGCTAACTTTAAAATGTAACAACCCCCATGGAGCAGCTGTAGTTTGAGGAACAATGTTCTAGAACACTGTAGGTTACTAAAAGGTGACTAAGGATTAGTAATATCTATCGTCGAATAATCTGGTAGCCGAGACTGTGACAAATTCGATTTTTTATTGCACTTGACTTTGTAATATCGGTTTTTGGGTTTATCGCTGATATAAACTTGGTGGGTGACTATCACTCCTTATCACATGGGTGGGGCAGCATGGGAGACTACAAGGTGCAAAACAACGTTCATAGTTTCGGCTTCGTATTTACTTAGGTAAGCGAACCTAGGCAGAGACCGAGACTGACCCGCTCGGATGATGATGATCTGTTTTTATTTACCATGATGATGATGATGATTTACTTAGATACAAAGTAACGAGACTCGACGAAGCCGAGCTAGCTAATGCACTCTACATACGACACTGTGGCAGGGCCGATCTAGGAAGCAGCTAAAATATACAGTTCTTCTTCTTTTGAGTGAGTAAATGGTTCGCCAAGCCTCGCAAGCTCGTAACGATTTCCCTGTAGAAAAGTTGACAGATATCAAGAAGCGCCAAGCCCAACACCTCTACAAAACCTACATTTTGCTAAGAAAGTGGCTTGGCTCGCTGGGCGCCCATTGCTTGATTAGTTAGATTATTTTCCCAAAAGCATTTTTATAGTAGCGAAGCATTTATTGTAGTTGTAGGGGTTAGAGACTACAGTATGGTGTATGTATAGAATAGTAGGTATTACCATTCTAAGCTACAGTGAAAACACTAATGCTTCTGCCCATCGCTCACTCAACGCCGCCTACGGCCGGACTGCACAATACCAGATAGAGCCGGATAGCACCCGACAATGCCTAGTAGAGCCAGACCGCACCCGACATATTCAGTGTAAGCCAGGACCTCTACCATACTCTTTGGTCACGACTCATATGAGTTACGATGGCTGCACCAGTGCATCGAGCGAAACCAAGAAATGGGAATTATTAACAAATTTATTTCAATTTTAGGAACAGACTAGCGGAACTACTGACTAACCTACGACTAGCCTAACCTGTCAGGTAGCAGTCCTAGTTAATGTTTGTACTATGGACCGCACTAAATTGGAAATCGATATTATATATGATTCCCATATTTGATTATTAATTTTAAGTCATGTAATATCTACATAGGTAAATCACATATCGCATAGCAGCAATTCGTGATTTCCGAGAGTACGTCAGCTTCCGCGATCTCAGCAGCGCCGAATTTGGAAATATGTACCTCACATAAATAAAAAGTGTAAAAAATACACGAAAAAATTGGTGAGAGCCAGCAAGAAATACAAATCACGGCTATCGTCGGAGAGAGAGGGCCATGGTTTCGAGAGTATCAAGGTACAGTGCGTTACTAAGTGCCATTTCACGGTATTTGGTGTAGCTTTAGCTAAAATCAGTTTGTTAAAAGTAGGGATCATTAGCTGTCCGTTATGTCCAAAGGACGTACCTCCTTCTTAACCTTAAGACTACTGTCTTAAAGTTGTCATGCATTTATGCTCTTGCATTATACGCTTAGTAAACGACGCCTACACCGCAAGCACAACTACCTCTGTCACCGACGGCCGTGTTACACACACAGCCCCATACGATTTTTTCCACCATTTTTATCGCATTTAAACTGGTTGATAAGAGTATCTAATGCAGTGCTGTTTGGGAACAAAGTTCACTGTTCACCGATCACCTGATATTTTTATATCCATTCACTCTGGCCTTGAAGGAATCTAGATTATAATGTTCGGCTAACATTAGCGGGCATTTTCCGGTTGAAAAGGTCGAACCAAAACAGTTCGTGTGGATATATATAGTCCTCCTCATCGTATCCGACGACAGCGACTCCTTGCAGGCTCTAAAGAATGCAGCTAGATGCTTTAATCCTGGTCCCTGGATACCTGGTATATCTACGACATAAGGGTATCCATCCTTTTTGCGTTTGCGAAAATGGAAAGGTGCCGACGGAATAAACTCGTAGGCTCTACTTCTTCCCACACTTCCTGAAATGCTCACGCAACTCCTCGAAACCTGTAAAATACTGATAGACGTACGATCTTACGACCATGTTCAAGGCTTTGCAGCATAGCATCTGTCAGTTGTGGGTCCCCAATAACTCTCTTAGCTCGCTTTTCGCTTCAGCTAGTTGATTGGCTGATCCAACCGAGAGTTGGCCGCTGTACTTCATCCAAGACCGAACCTGTGCTTGATAAAGCTGAAGCAGCTGTTTTGAAGTAACCGGTGGAGATTTTGTTATATGGCATCTAGCGTCTCCTTATACAATGGACAAACAAACTACTATTTTAAAAATCTAATAGCATAATGTGGCCCTGATTACATAGATACAACTCTTTTTCAAAAATACGGTAGGATTTGTAAATGCGCTGCGAATTAGATAAATCGTGCTGGCTTTAGTGGACCTCTAAATAATCTTTTTTTGTACCGCACCAGAAGTTTTTATTGCTGGTTTAACAAATCTCAGTAAATTTTAAGATGTTTTTTGTTGGCTCTTACTACAGAAAATTTCATCAATAGTTTATACTTTACGTGATGCACGTTCAGACAGACAGTTTAATCATACAATCATTGGCGCAAAAAGTTTTCCAAGTGCTTATCGCAAATTTGTAAATAAACATAGTTATTTATAAGATATATCGATGAGAATATGTTTCAACGGACTTAGTCTACCACCGCTTGAAGCGGTTTTGACATGAAAAATCTTTAAAATCACACAATATAATTGTTTTGTGCTACAAGTTGTTGCTACATGGTTCGCGCTTAGAACCTTTTATTTTGGTCTAGTTTCAAATTCGTATTTACTCACATGCGTGTGACAGAGATAGCGCTCTACGAAGCTGAAGAAGCCGATGTGAACTCCATTGCGAGGGATTTTGAAAAGTCAGATTTCCTAGCTTATGTTGCTTTTTGAGGTTCAGCACAGGATTTCAGTTGAGTAAATAATAATCATGGAGCCAATCCCAGTTGTGCTATCGCGTGCAAGGGCCCAAAGTCCAACTTGACCATGATCCAGGATCAGTTAATTACAGTAGAACGACTGCCATCAAACCTCTGTGACTCAGTTAACAGGGGAACCTGACCAGCATGTTTAGTTACTTGAATGTGCAGATTTCCTCGCGCTGTTTTTTCCTCACCGTCAAAGCATCAGTTAGTTGCCAACTAATGAACATATCCGAGAAGAAGTCATTGGTACTAGGGACCTAACTCGGTATCTGTCGCTTACGAAGCCAATTCGCTAACTATTAAGTCACCGACGCTCCTGGGAACAGCAGGCTCTTCAGGACTTTACTTGAGTAGAAAACTGAAAATTAATTCTGAACCCAAACACTTCGTGTACCATACACTAAATCACCTGGAAACGGCCAGTTATTTCAAGTAGGTACTCATAATAAAATTCAATATTTATTCATTCCTCACAACAAAAACTAAACAATACTGAAAACTTATCTAACTCAAAATAAAAAGCAGATCTAATAAATCGCTGCCATTAGGCAATGTGCCCAAAATGCTGACGGTATTGCCACGTTGAATGACAAGCTCAGACGCTGTGCCAAATAAAGACCAGCATTTTGGTCACAAGTTGCCTCGACGAGACGCGCCGATATTTCTTTAAATATACGATGGACTCCCGGTCAGTTAAGTTCGATTTATAAATTATACCTATGCCTGCCACAAGCAACAGTTCCGACAAACGTGTCCACGCGAAAGATCGAAAGAACGTTTCTCGCTTGTACGATTCGTATGTGGGATGAGCTCCCAGCTACAGTCCTTTGAACTATGACTTGGGTCGTTCAAGAGGTATGTATATTTATGCTCTCTTGAGAGGCAACGCATTGATAGCGCACCTATTGTTTATGATGTCCAAAGGCGGCGGTGACCACTTTCCATCAGGTGGCCTGATTACCTGTTTATCTGCCGTATAATATAAAAAAAACTCACCTTGTTACATGATAAAATAAAGAATCGAAATCAGTTATCGGAGAAAACCGTACGATATTAATGTGAGCGTGCGGTAACGGTATTAAAAGATTAACATTAACAAATATCGGACTTAGGTGTAGGTATTTAACAAATCCGAGATATCATGAGTTACAGAGGTTCTCCATATAGAAGTACTAGGTATTTAAAAAGTCTACTCTTCTATTATTAAATAGGTATGATATGTTTAAACTGACTTGTCTTATTTGGTGAACAAATAATGCCCAAAATCACGACTTGCCGTATCAATCACGCTACGTATATTGTGTATAGATGTCGAAAATTATATAAGAAACACATAAAATGTGAATTTCACCGAATACTGCTGCACATTATCCTTTTAAATACATAATTTCCTTAACCAAATAAGACAAGCTAGTTTGTACAGATGATAGTTAAGTCTGTCACCTTTGCTGATAGTTATTATCGCAATTGTCTCGCTATGTCGCGTCTCTAGATAACCTTTCTTCTATGTCGCGAAGTCTTGATAACCATTTTCATAAATAGTAAAAATTCGTCTTATTTATCTTATAAGCGAATATACGTAGGTGTATATTTCAACTTTGTATTAGGTGTAAATTTGCTAGTATAAGTCCATGTTGTTGACTTGCCTGTGTATTAAGCGGTTCTTTAGACAAAGATTGCCTGGTAGAGATTGCTTGCAGCGATAATGCCGCCTTTGCTCACAACTAGTTTTGTTTTTTTTTTCAAACTTTTAATGTAACTATTCTTGTGTAAGCAATAAAGAATTTATCTATCTAACTATTTAATAGCCAAACAAAAACCGCCCGCCTGTTTGTCTGCCGTATTAAAGAAAAAAAATAAAGGAAGAATGATTTTCATGATTTCAGATGGCGTTACTTCGACGTGAGTAGCAATAAAACAATGTCATTGGCTAGAATTTATCCGTCATTTTACAGCAGTTGTTTCTGTCCAATAATATCGCAGTAGGATTTTGAAATCGCGAAAACCCTCCGTCACTTCTACATACTACAGTTACTACAGTGACTCGTATTATATGATATTGATTAGTGCTAAGTGCTATAATCTGCACCTACTTACCTACATACATATAGGTAAACAACTTGCAAATAGAGATTGTCAGGTGCACATTTTTTATTGATTGATATTATGTACCTTGATCTGCATTTACTGTTTCCAACTAGATAAGCTAATGTGATTCAATTGATTGTGTTTAAATTGTATTGAATAAGATTGTGATTGGACTTTGTCTAGGATGCAGACGTTTTCCCTATCCAAATTATTATTTCGTGCATTTCGTTTTTCCGAATTGAAGGATGACAATGATGATGATGTGAAGGATGAAAATTATAGATTTGATCCAGATTATATACATACGGGCGCGCGAGGGCCCGGTGTCTGTCTTGACCATGAGCCAGGATTTGGTAGATCTGGTAATCACAATAGAGTGACTTCCTGTCAATGAAATAAACAGCATCCTGTTTGGGGGGGGGAGAGTTCTTAGTGAAAATAATCTAAATCCACCAAAATTTATGACCTTGGAATTTTAGCCCCTGTTGCCCTTTAACCGTATGTGATTTTTATGAAATTAATATCAATTAATTACTGGACGAGCGAGCTCAACAAAATTCACTAATAAAATCGACGTGGAATTTAAAATAACAGGAATGAGAAGGGGCACATATTGAGTGGAAAAAGCATATGAAGTTATTTCAAAGGTTGCCCAACCTCATTAGTAATTTCAATCTTTAAATGAGCGAGCGAATTGGCCTTTAGATACAGTGATTGTTAGAAAAGTAAGTACCTAGTTACCTACTTATCAATAATAAAAGTAGGTATCTGAAATTAATGAACATTTTAAAATATTTGATAATTTAAAACATAAAAAATATAGTTATAGATATAGTTATAGAATAAAATATAGTTATAGAATAAAATCTATATATAAATATAGATTTTTTGCCCTTAGAACCTTGCGTTATTTTTACGAAAAGGATTAAACCCACAAAGACTGCAACCGCATCACCGCAGCGAGATTGGTACCGTGCGGTTCATTAATACTTAATATGTTCAACATTTTAAACTAGCAGTTCTCAGCGGTTTTCAACCACGCGCAGTTCGGTTCTCTGTAAACAATGCAATTTTCTCGCTGGAACCTTTTTTTTTTAAAAGGATATAAAGTAGCCTGTGTTACTCAGATAATGTAGCATTCTATAAAAAAAATTAAAATCAGTTGACTAGTTTTTGAGTTTATGCATAACAAACAAAAATACGAATGTTTTCTCTTTATGATATTAATTGATATAGACTAGGTACGTACACCGCGATTGATACACACAGGCCGGTTCTCTTAAAATAATTTTCGAGATAAAGAACACCCCAAGCATTCGAGATAAATAACAAACAACATCATTATCGCAAGAGAAAAAAATTAAAACTTATTAAATAATTCTCTAAATATTTTCAGTTGTTTTGGGGATATTGCGGAACATCCAAAATTACTAACTTTTACTCTTTGTATCACATAGAAGTTTTTTTTTAAGTTTTAGTTAGTCAAGTTTTCAGTATTATTTAGTTTTTGTTGTGTGGTGTTGTTCTTCAAATAAATAAAATAGCTTTATCGTTTTATTTGTGTTACCTGTTGTATCTTGTAATGAACTTATAAATCATTTCGCTTACCTATACGTCTGATAAACTTTTATTGCGGTTTATCATAACCACTATCAGTTGTTTAAGCACATTGGGATTTAGTATAAAAGCAGTAAACGGATGAGACATTATCAGTTTTTTTATTGATCTGTCATCGAGTCTGAACGTGAATCCAATATGGCTTACCTCGGCAAAGAATACAAACTGCAGTCCCAGGAGAACTTCGAGGATTTCCTTAGCGCCCTGGGAGCCGGTAAGCGGAAGTTCAAAAGAAATAAAATCATTTTTTTTAAACTATTTATTGCACATAATAAAGAAATACGGAAAGAAAACATTGATACGACTGACACAACAGGCACTGCTTATTTCTAAAATAAATTTCTTCTATAGAAGAGAGATGTTTGGCTAAAAAAATGCAGATACGACCTGCACAATTAATGGTTAATTACAAAATATATAGGTACATCTTTATATATTATATCAATCTGATGAACGAGAGGCGAGACGACCTGAGTGGTTCAGTTGGTTAACATGCCGGTCACCACGCAGAAGTCCTGGGTTTGATTCCCGGTGTAGTTTGTATAATAAGTATTTATTTTAAAAAACTATATAAGTAGTTTATCAGTTATCTAACACCGATAATACAAGCTTTGCTTACTTTGGGGCTAGATGGCGCTGTGTGAATTTGTCTAAGCATATTTATTTATTTATTTTACTATTTTTATCACACAATAAAGAAACACAGAGAGTTAATATAGATAATTATAACTGACAAAACAGGCACTCCTTATTTCTAAATAAATTTCTTACAGCAGGCCTACAGAAGAGAGATGTTTAGCTAGAGAAATAAGACGCGAACAATAATTCATCATCATCATCATCATTTGGCCGTGTGGTGTCCGGCAGAGTAGAATAGCACCAACCCCTTACACTCATGGTGTCGTAAAAGGCGACTAATGTTTTCGAGACAAAATATCAAGAGTCTCCGTAGTCTGGAAAATGGGCAGCAGCATTTTCCATTGTTATGTTTCTGCACTGCGATCTCCAACCCGCCTGCCAAGCGTGGATATTATGGCAATAACCTCCCCTTTCACGGGAGGGACCCTAAGTCCTGCAGTGGACTGTCACGGGCTGTGATGATCATCATCATATCAGCCAGAAGACGCCCACTGCTGGGCATAGGCCTCCCCAGAGATCTCCACAAAGGCCGGTTCTGTGCTTTCCGCATCCAGCTGGTACCTGCGATCCTTACCAGGTCGTCGGAGGTAGGAGGCCTACCCACGCTGCGTCTTCCGGTACGTGGTCGCCACTCGAGAACTTTACTGCCCCATTGGCCATCTGTTCTTCGAGCTATGTGCCCTGTCCACTGCCACTTCAGTCTGGCAATCCTTAGAGCTATGTCGGTGGCCTTCTGTTTCGATCGCGCAATGAAACTCCGAGCATAGCTCTTTCCATTGCCCTTTGGGTAACAATGAGCTTTCTTATAAGGCCCGCAGTTAGCGGCCACGTTTCAGTTCCGTAAGTCATCACTGGCAACACACATTGGTCAAGGTCATCGCCTTGAGACACTGCGGTAATTGGGACGAAAATATGTGGCGTAGCTTAACGAACGCTGCCCAACCGAGTTGGATTCGTCGAACAATAATTATAAATTATATAGGAACATGTTTATATATAATAATAACAATAAATACATACTTATTCACTTACATATTACTACATAACAATATAAATACATTGATATATAATTTATCAGCAAAACATATTTTTTTATTGACAAAATGGTTTGTGTAAAATAAGTTGTTGTTAGCAGTAGTACTAAATTGGAAATAATGTAAGCTCATTCTTCTTTCATTCCTTTTAATTTTTTTGGTTACGCTATAATTTGTTTCCTGTTAATCTTGTATCATATTATTGCAATGCAGTTTTGCTTACCTTTTTTTAATTTTTTTGTTACTAGCGAAGACCTGTAATTGACTTGTTGGTTACAAAATAATATTTATTATTTTTTACACAGAGTGTAAAAAGACCGCTAGCATTAATTGAAATTCTACCCATGAAACTGAACAACTTTCCCCAAGAAACATACCCGCGGAAACTCATAGTTTAGGCAGAAATAGAGATTCTTTAAAAAAAAAAGTTGTATTTTTGTACTAAAAAATATAAAGTATCGATAACTACATCGTTCACAATTAATTTAGATACTCAAAGTTCAAATTGAAGTTGAAATAAATGCACTTTAAGTAAAAGCACGCAATGTGCAGGCAGGCCGGCCGTGCGGTGTCAGCGGCCACTGGTCACGTGGGCAAGCGACAGGCGTGCGCCGAACGATGTACATTTCACGTCAAACTTAATTATTTATTTTAGGTAGCGAAATTATGAAGTCATTTCCGCGGGTATGTTTCTTAGTGAAAGTTGTTTAGTTTTATGGGTAGAATATGGGGTTTCAATTAATGCAAGCGGTCTTTTTACACCCTGTATAGCTGTTGGTACTCCAATAAATAAATATATACTAGACATGGAAAGGTACACTCGCTTTTTAAACACAGGACGTTCGGACGGCTAGCAACTAAAACGCTATCTCATGGTTATCAAATAAATAATAGTAGTTTATGCAACTTGCATATAAAATGATATGCAGTTGCATATACTATTTTATTTATCAACACTCATATTTTCATGTTATAATTTCGTACCTATAATTTTCTCTGGATATCAAGCAGCGGAAAATTCACATTACTACTTTCACATTTATCTGTTTAGTTATATCCTCCATACAAGAAAAAACATTTACAAACAAGAATTACAACATTAAATCAAATATTCTATTTATCGGGAACATAATTCCATACATATACAATCACAATGATCACAAACATAAACAGGAAAGTTTGAACTTTGTATTTGATAATATGTATTTATATTAGTGGACCCGGCGCGACTTCGTTCGCGTAGCGTTCTAACCCTACACCACCCTACCCCTAGTTCTACCCTACCTTACACCTACCCTACACCTACCCTACACCTATCCTACATCTACCCTACACCTACCCTACACCTACCCTACACCTACCCTACACCTACCCTACACCTACCCTATACCTACCCTACACCTATCCTACATCTACCCTACACCTACCCTACACCTACCCTACACCTACCCTACACCTACCCTACACCTACCCTACACCTACCCTACACCTACCCTACACCTACCCTACACCTATCCTACATCTACCCTACACCTACCCTACACCTACCCTACACCTACCCTACACCTACCCTACACCTACCCTACACCTACCCTACACCTACCCTACACCTACCCTACACCTACCCTACACCTACCCTACACCTACCCTACACCTACCCTACACCTACCCTACACCTATCCTACATCTACCCTACACCTACCCTACACCTACCCTACACCTACCCTATACCTACCGTACACCTATCCTACACCTACCCTACACCTACCCTATACCTACCCTACACCTACCCTACACCTACCCTACACCTATCCTACATCTACCCTACACCTACCCTACACCTACCCTACACCTACCCTACACCTACCCTACACCTACCCTACACCTACCCTACACCTATCCTACATCTACCCTACACCTACCCTACCCCTACCCTACACCTACCTTACACCTACCTTACAGCTACCCTTCACCTATCCTACAACTACCTACCCTACACCTACCAGCACGATATGTTGGGAATATAAATCCTCGTTCTTCGATAATGTCTGCCCCAAATGAAATGATTTGGAATCAACCAATGTATTTTTGTTACAAAAAAATAAGAATAACATTATCCTATGTCCGTATCCTGGTTCTAAGCTACCTCCCCTAAAAGTTTCAGCCTAAATTGGTTCAGCCGTTCTTGAGTTATAAAAAGTGTAACTAACACGACTTTCTTTTATATATATAGTTTTTTTTTTATTGATTGATTAAAAAGTTATTTTATGGTACAGCTGTAATTAAAATAGTATGGGAAATACTGTATCATTGGCGTGGAAAAGTGTATCCTTAAACATATATACAACTCTACTAATATTTTAACGCACTGTTTAAAAAAGGCGCGGCCTCTCACTGAGATAGGTATGCGGTTTACGTGAGAGAGGAGAGGCTAGGGTTGCCAAAAAATGTCAGGTAAAAGGAACGAGATTTCCATCTAAGGGTGTAAAAAAAATGTTTACAAATAATACATCGATTTATATTTATTTAAATGTTTGTACGAACTAATAAGTCTTTGACTAAATTCAGCAGCCTAAATTCAGAAGCGAAGCGTCAGAGCATGTCAATCAAAGAGGAGTGTATTACTCATAAAATAAGGTCCATTTTCGTATGACGGCTATTGAAAAGCGGAGAGACGCGTAACGTAATATAAGTGATACAAAAGTTGGCTTTATCTAAATTCCACTTTGATTTGCTCTACACTTTTTGCATCTGAATTTAGTCAAATGTAATAAGCACACTAGTTATCTTATAAAATTGCGGCAGTCTCACTACTTTATCTGATCCGGTGCCAGCGTCACTGTTGTTGTTATTAACGTGACATTTCAAAATGGCAATACTTAGTTCCGGTTTTGGCCACCGGTTTGATGCACCGAAATAAACGTCCGTCATCAATCTCGTCGAGTCGCTAGGAATAACATTACAAACCATATAAAAATGTTGTTACGTTATCTATGGTTATACCGCTTTGGGTATCTCTGTAGATCTGAAAGTTAGCAACTAGACTGGCAAGAAGGTAGCTAACTTTCCAATCTCATTGGTTATACCTATAAAAAATATTTAATTTTTAATTAAAATTATTCCACTTTTGTTGTTGTAGAAATCTCTAACGATTTAATACATTAACAACAAGTTTTTATTTATATTTCGACTGCGCAAGTTTCTTTTTGCGATATAGCTACCTTCATACACTTTTTTACGTTGCCAATGATGGAACAAGCCTGTTTAGAAACATCTGGCCTTGACGAAGTCTAGGTTCAAGATAATTAGTCATCATCACAGCCCGTTGCAGTCCACTGCAGGGCTTAGGGCCTCTCCCACGAAAGGGGAGGTTATTGCCATAATCTCCACGCTTGGCAGGCGGATTGGATATCGCAGTGTTTAAATATAACAATGGAAAATGCTGCTGCCCATTTTCCAGACTACGGAAACTCTTGATATTTTTTCTCGAAAACATTAGTCGCCTTGTACGACACCCACGAGTGTAAGGGGTTGGTGCTATTCTACTCTGTCGGACACCACACGGCCAGTGGTGACAAGATAATTAGTACCGCTCTTGAATTAATCACAACTTAATAGGAATCTCCAACGTGTGTTAGGTACAATGTTTTCGGTCGCTCGCTGCGACACGTTTCCGTTACGTTAGTACCGGAGTAGTAAGACCTGATGTGACTCTATTTTTGGATAGCTGGCCTCGATTCGAATAGATTTCAATTTGGATTTTCGGCATGAAAGTTTAATATTATTTTCACAACATTGGCCACACCGAGAGATTACGGGTAAATATAGGAAAAATTTGCATAATGTGTCAAAAATACGATTATTTTTTTCCCAAAATCAAAATTGAAAACCGTTCATTCCATTCAATCGTTCTGATGAATGTTTCATCATCCTCATCTCAGCGTAGGACGACAACTACTGAACAAAGGCCGACTCACCGATGCCTTCCACACTTACGTCTTGCACACCCTGTCGACTTTGTGCCTCTTGAATCCATAGTGGCGCTAACCCCTCCATAAATTAATTGCCAGAGGTTCCCGCTGAGTACAAGAAGGTGCTGCTAGCCCACAAGCCTACTAGCAAGCTTGTGCAGAATGGAGACACCTACACCCTGTCCTCCAGCAAGCCTGACGGAGGCGTCACAGAACTAGTATTCAAGAATGGAGTACCTTTCGACGAGACTGCCTACGGACAATCGGTAACTTTTTTGTGCAGTTTTGGCAAACGAGCAGAGAGCCCACTTATTGTCTTACTATAAACTTTATAAAACCGTCCAAGTTTTGTGCAGATCAGTTAGGAAAGCTAGGACACGCTCATGAGCGATGTCTCGTTCTAAGTAGTGCAGTTCTGTTTAGGTCCTGCTATAAGAGCTCATTGTGAGCCCTCTGATATTTAGCGGTAAATGTCGCCCAGGACGACTAATCATAATTGGGTTACTGTATTACTTCAGTCGGTTAAATATCCAAATGGTCAGGAGACAATTGTTTACTACAAACAGACGGTCGGTCCATACGTATCGTGAGGAACGAATGTATTCGCACCATCGGTTAGTTCAGCTCTTTAACAAATCTAAGATAAAATACTTCATAACAAACCGGAGCAAAACGGAAAAAATAGAAGACGGACTCCTCCGGCTTGACAGAGTCAAGTTAAGCAAAAGTTATAGCGACCTGACAAAATTGATATTTTCTCAAGCCCAAACACTCAAACTATGGTTAACATTACATATTACTTGTTTTGAAATTAAAATTTTCTTAAGTCATACTTAGGTTAGTGCGTTCTCAACATGGAACTCTCAATTCAGATATCAACTCATATATTCTGTTGCGTTACTATAAGCACTGTACAACGACCAAATATAGGAATTTAGGACTGATTTTGTGGCCCCTGTAAAGTGTCTTTGTTCCACGTCACACATCAGCAGCCTGTAACAGCCCACTGCTGGACTTGAGCCTGTTCTAGATGGGTGGAGGGGAATCTCGGGCAGGTTAGAAATCGCAGTTTGAAAACACGTCAGGAAACGATGACCGTTTTCTGGGACCCTATTTTAGAACCGCTTGCCTTGATTTGAATGGTTTTCAATTTTGATTTTTGGCATGAAAGTTTCGATATTTTGATGCATGATGTTGATTTTCACTATTTTTACTACCGTACTCTTTCAGTATTCCCAGCGTGATTTAAAAAATTTACAAATTTTTATGCAGAAAATCAAAATTGAAAGCCTTTTCAAACGAGGCGATCGATTCCAAAGTAGAGCCTCTGATTTACGAAGGTCCTAGTTAATCTACCTCTTTGTAAAATACCCGTCAGTTGAGTCGAGTCGAGTCGTCAGTCAGTCGAGTGCTACCTCTACGAACCTACCTCTTCCTTGCAGAACACAACGAGGTCTCTCTATTTGAAGTTTAACTAATCCACAGGCCAAGACCACCATCACCGTTGACGGCAACGTCGTGACCCAAGTCCAGAAGTTTGCCAAGTCTGGTGCCACCCTCACCGTCAAGAGGGAGTACAACGGAGACCAGCTCCAAGCGGTATGTAATCCTAATCGTTTGCTACCTTTAAAGTGGTATGATTTTCATACAAATTTGATGGACCAACCATATTTTTCGATTCGTTGAAGGGTTTGACGTTTTTAATGTAGGTTTGTTTGTGCAATTGGCCGTTAGTAAATAATGTAAATATATCCAATTGAGCGTGCAATGGATTTTAGAAGTTTATAATAAAAAACAAAGTAATGAAAAAGAATACAATAAAATCACAAAACAACGCTACCTAGCGGCGAATTGTAATTTTTTCGATTCAACTACATTCTTTCATATAATTAATATGATAGAAGTTTGTGAGCGTCGGTAGCGAGAGCGTCGGTAGCCGGGCGGTTGAGTATCCAACTTGTAAGCGAGAGGTACCGGGTTCGAATTCTGCAAATTTAGGCAACTGAATTTGTAACCATGATCCAATCTGGTCAGGTTTCCCTGGTAGCAGGGTCACGGAGGTAGTCGCTCCACTGTAATTACCTGATCGCCAAATCCCGACGCCGATCCGAACACCAAAGACCCCGGGCAATCGTTTTCGAGAGCACAACCGGGACATTAACGCCAAGATGATTATTTTTGTTTTTATTTTATATTATTAATATAGAAAGCCATTTGGCGTTTCATTAAATACATTTACTAAGAGTTAATTAAATAAAATTTAATAAAATATAATAGAAAATATCAAATCAATGTCAAGTCAAAGTCATGTCAAGTTATATAAAATATTGTGATATAATGGGCAAAACAATTAAATAGGAAGTGAGAGAGATAATTTTCACCATGATTAATAATTTAGTCAAACTAAAAGTTCAAGCCAAATAACTGAATGTTTACAAAAAGGGCTGACAAGGACAGATTATCCCCAGATTATTGCCATATCCACATTTTATAATTTTTACTACTGTCAGTCAATACGGACTTATCGTTGTCCTATTATATATGAATGAATGAAACAGACCACAAATAATTAAATAGAGATACAATATCATATTTTGTAATGACTTTGGTTCCAAGTTCAAAGTTTAATCCAAGTTCCATCTTTATCTATAAATAAGACTGTAGTGTGTTCGTGTTCTGGTAGACCTTTTCTAGGGTGCAAACCAAAGCCACAAATAGAGTGTTACTACAGTACCCTCATGGACAAGTTAGTCCGACAATTAGACCAAGTGGAATTTCTATCCGTACCTTCTTCGTTCAGAAGCTCCACGAACACTGTACGAATTGTCGGGAGTTGAAATTCGTCCTCCTAGGCCTTATTTTTGAAACCGCTAAGATCCACGCGAGCGCCACGTACGCTACCTATCTCTTTCACACTTGTGGTAAGTTGCTAGAGATAAAAAAGACAAGCATTAGAAGGCGAACGCTCGCGTGGATGCGAGCGGTTTCAAAAAAAAGTCCCCAGATCGGCAAGTTTTCAGACCGAATACGCAGAGGGAATTCGGGAGAACTTACGTGGTGGGCGACATTAACCATTGCTTAATCAAAAGCACATCGATACAGTTTTTTTGTCTAGCAACTATCGAGCTGAAAGTATTTGTACGTTCATATATTCCTATACAATTATGAAACACAACAAAATAGTTGCTCAACTGAAATTTGTAGGTATGCGATAGCCCTAATCGATAATCAGAATTGGAACAGTTCGAAAAAAAAGGTGCTATAGCGCCCGTGTCGCACTAGGGCCTACAAAAACCAGCGCTGTGAGACGCCTCGCGGTTCACAGCACAAGCTGAGTGGAGTCCTTTTGCACTGGCTGCCGCTACATAACTTACCTATATGGCAAAGAGTTTTTTTTTTAACTTTGTTTGTTTTTTAACGTGCCGTGGTGTCTTGTGGCAATAAATTTTCTTATCCTTATTCAAAACTGTGTCAGAAGTAGGTATATATTTAAGCTACCTATGTAAAACCTCAGTTGGGATATACTGTCTCTCACTTAATATTAAAGCCGCCCACTTAGTAATTTAGTCGCCCACTCGATAACTTTGTAGACGTTCAGTGACGTGGCATATTTTATTTTTTATCTATTCTTACGTAGCTACGTAAGACTGTGATGAGATACTGAACCTTAACAACCTGTCTAATAACCATGAGTTTACCCAAATTATCGCTTTACCCTTATCGATACACTTTATCAATTGCAGACTATCACCGCAAGTGTTTGGGACGGCGCTGCTCGCAGATATTACAAGGCTTAAGTTTTAATTTAGTTAAGATATTTATTACTACATACAATATAATATTTTAAAACTTATCAGTATACGTTTTATTCAGTTAATCAATGTTCAGTTGAATTGCAATTCATACTTATTTTAGTATCTACAGAATAAATAATACCCATTACTTACCTATGATATCTTAACCTTGGCATGATAAGCCCGATTACCCCTGATGAGGTGGAGAGGTCTCTGGAACCTATAGAAACCTGGAAAACAATGGGGAGCCGGGGCATACTCTTGCTCACTGTGCTATTCAATAAGATTGTAGCTACGGGGCTTATACCTGACGCGTGGCTGTTTAATCACGCCAATCTATAAAGGCAAAGCAGTGTGCAAGAGTGCGGCAACTATCGAGGTATCAAAGTTATGAGCCACACAATAAAGCTATTCGAACGGATTATTGACCAGATACTACGCCAGGAATGCTCCTTGTCGGAATGTCAATACGGCTTCAGGCCGGGCTGCAGCACCATGGATCCAATCTTTGCTCTCAGGGTCCTCCAGGAGTCCCATTGCAATAGGAATCTATCTAATTCCTATGCCTGCCACAAGCAACAGTTCTGACAAACGCGTCCACGCGAAAGATCGAAAGAACGTTTCTCTCTTGTACGATTCGAATGTGGATGAGCTCCCAGCTACAGTCCTTTGAACTATGACTTGGGTCGTTCCAGAGGTATGTATATTTATGCTCTCTTGAGAGGCAACGCATTGATAGCGCCTCTATTGTTGCTGATGTCCAAAGGCGGCGGTGACCACTTTCCATTAGGTGGCCTGCTTACCTGTTCATCTGCCGTATAATATAAAAAACCTCACCTTGTTACGTAATAAAATAAAGAATCGAAATCAGTTATCGGAGAACACCGTACGATATTAATGTGAGCGTGTGGTAACGGTATTAAAAGATTAACATTAACAAATATCGGACTTAGGTGTATTTAACAAATCGGAGATATCATGAGTTACAGAGGTTCTGCATATAGAAGTACTAGGTATTTAAAATGTCTACTCTTCTATTATTAAATAGGTATGATCTGTTTAAACTGACTTGCCTTATTTGGTGAACAAATAATGCCCAAAATCACGACTTGCCGTATCAAAAACGCTACGTATATTGTGTATAGATGTCGAAAATTATATAAGAAACACATAAAATGTGAATTTCACCGAATACTGCTGCACATTATCCTTTTAAATACATAATTTCCTTAACCAAATAAGACAAGCTAGTTTGTACAGATGATAGTTAAGTCTGTCACCTTTGCTGATAGTTATTATCGCAATTGTCTCGCTATGTCGCGTCTCGCCCTGTGGGGCGTCGCTTCGCTAGATAACCTTTCTTCTATGTCGCGAAGTCTTGATAACTTGTAAAAATTCGTCTTATTTATCTTATAAGCGAATATACGTAGGTGTATATTTCAACTTTGTATTAGGTGTAAATTTGCTAGTATAAGTCCATGTTGTTGACTTGCCTGTGTATTAAGCGGTTCTTTAGACAAAGATTGGCTGGTAGAGATCGCTTGCAGCGTTAATGCCGCCTTCGCTCACAACTAGTTTTGTTTTTTTCAAAACTTTTTAATGTAATTATTTTTGTGTAAGCAATAAAGAATTTATCTATCTAACTATTTAATAGAAAAACAAATTCGGTGTATGACATAGGATGGTTCAAATGGTAGTAGTAGAGGTCTCCTTAGTGGCGGGCAACGCATTGGCAGCGATGTCCATAGGCGGCGGGAACCACTTTCCATCACCGCCCGCCTGTTTGACTGCTGTATTACATAAAAAAAAATAAAGGGAGGAGGATTTTCATGATTTAAGATTGGCTAGAATTTATTTGTCATTTTACAGCAGTTGTTTCTGTCCAATAGTATCGCAGTAGCATTTTGAAATCGCGAAAACCCTCCGTCACTTCTACATGCTACAGTGACCCGTATTATATTATATTGATTAGTGCTAAGTGCTATAATCTGCACCTACTTACCTACATACATATACAACAACTTGCAAATAGAGATTGTCAGGTGCACATTTTTTATTGATTGATATTATGTACCTTGATCTGCATTTACTGTTTCCAACTAGATAAGCTAATGTGATTCAATTGATTGTGTTTTAATTGTATTGAATGTGATTGTGATTGGACTTTGTCCAGGATGCAGACGTTTTCCCTATAAAAATAATTCTTTCGTGCATTTCTTTGTTCCGAATTGAAGGATGACAATGATGATGATGAGAAGGATGAAAATTATAGATTTGATCCAGATTATGCTTACGACATACGGGCGCGCGAGGGCCCGGGGTCTGTCGGGACCATGAGTCAGGATTTGGTAGATCTGGTAATCACAATAGAGTCACTTCCTGTCAATGAAATAAACAGCATCCTGTTTTAGGAAGGGAGGGGAGAGGGTTCTGTGTGTTCTGTGGGTTAATATAATTTCTAATCTCTAATATTCAATAATCAAAATCGAGGTGGTATTTACAAAAACAGGAATGAGAAGGGGCACATATTGAGTGGAAAAAGCATATGTAGTTATTTCAAAGGTTGCCCAACCTCATTAGAACCTCATTAGTCATTTCAATCTATAATAAATGAGCGAGCGAATTGGCCTTTAGATACAGTGATTGTTAGAAAAGTAAGTACCTAGTTACCTACTTATCAATAAATGATCGAGCTCTTAAAACATTTGAGTACTGAAGCTCGCGTGCTCATAATAAAAATAGGTATCTGAAATTAATGAACATTTTAAATTTTTTGATAATTTAAAACATAAAAAATATAGATTTTTTGCCCTTAGAACCATGCGTTATGTTTACGAAAAGGACTAAACCCACAAAGACTGCGACCGCATCACCGCAGCGAGATTGGTACCGTGCGGTTCATTAATACTTAATATGTTCAACATTTTAAACTAGCAGTTCTCAGCGGTTTTCAACCACGCGCAGTTCGGTTCTCTGTAAACAATGCAATTTTCTCGCTGGAACCTTTTTTTATAAAAGGATATAAAGTAGCCTGTGTTACTCAGTGATAATGTAGCATTCTATAAAAAAAATTAAAATCAGTTTACTAGTTTTTGAGTTTATACATAACAAACAAAAATACGAATGTTTTCTCTTTATGATATTAATTTATATAGACTAGGTACGTACACCGCGATTGATACACACAGGCCGGTTCTCTTAAAATAATTTTCGAGATAAAGAACACCCCAAACATTCGAGATAAATAACAAACAACATCATTATCGCAAGAGAAAAAAATTCTATATAAACAACTCTAAATATTTTCAGTTGTTTTGGGGATATTGCGGAACATCCAAAATTACTAACTTTTACTCTTTGTATCACATAGAAGTTTTTTTTTAAGTTTTAGTTAGTCAAGTTTTCAGTATTATTTAGTTTTTGTTGTGTGGTGTTGTTCTTCAAATAAATAAAATAGCTTTATCGTTTTATTTGTGTTACCTGTTGTATCTTGTAATGAACTTATAAATCATTTCGCTTACCTATACGTCTGATAAACTTTTATTGCGGTTTATCATAACCACTATCAGTTGTTTAAGCACATTGGGATTTAGTATAAAAGCAGTAAACGGATGAGACATTATCAGTTTTTTTATTGATCTCTCATCGAGTCTGAACGTGAATCCAATATGGCTTACCTCGGCAAAGAATACAAACTGCAGTCCCAGGAGAACTTCGAGGATTTCCTTAGCGCCCTGGGAGCCGGTAAGCGGAAGTTCAAAAGAAATAAAATCATTTTTTTTAAACTATTTATTGCACATAATAAAGAAATACGGAAAGAAAACATTGATACGACTGACACAACAGGCACTGCTTATTTCTAAAATAAATTTCTTCTATAGAAGAGAGATGTTTGGCTAAAAAAATGCAGAAACGACCTGCACAATTAATGGTTAATTACAAAATATATAGGTACATCTTTATATATTATATCAATCTGATGAACGAGAGGCGAGACGACCTGAGTGGTTCAGTTGGTTAACATGCCGGTCACCACGCAGAAGTCCTGGGTTTGATTCCCGGCCGAGCAGAAATTGAAATGATGAATTTTAATTTCTGTTCGGGTCTGGGTGTAGTTTGTATAATAAGTATTTATTTTAAAAAACTATATAAGTAGTTTATCAGTTATCTAACACCCATAATACAAGCTTTGCTTACTTTGGGGCTAGATGGCGCTGTGTGAATTTGTGTAAGCATATTTATTTTACTATTTTTATCACACAATAAAGAAACACAGAGAGTTAACATAGATATAACTGACACAACAGGCACTTCTTATTTCTAAATAAATTTCTTACAGCAGGCCTACAGAAGAGAGATGTTTAGCTAGAGAAATAAGACGCGAACAATAATTCATCATCATCATCATCATCATCATTTGGCCGTGTGGTGTCCGGCAGAGTAGAATAGCACCAACCCCTTACACTCATGGTGTCGTAGAAGGCGACTAATGGTTTCGAGACAAAATATCAAGAGTCTCCGTAGTCTGGAAAATGGGCAGCAGCATTTCCCATTGTTATGTTTAAGCACTGCGATCTCCAACCCGCCTGCCAAGCGTGGATATTATGGCAATAACCTCCCCTTTCGCGGGAGATACCCTAAGTCCTGCAGTGGACTGTCACGGGCTGTGATGACCATCATCATATCAGCCAGAAGACGCTTACTGCTGGGCATAGGCCTCCACCAGAGATCTCCACAAAGGCCGGTCCTGTGCTTTCCGCATACAGCTGGTACCTGCGATCCTTACCAGGTCGTCGGTCCACCTTGTAGGAGGCCTACCCACGCTGCGTCTTCCGGTACGTGGTCGCCACTCGAGAACTTTACTGCCCCATTGGCCATCTGTTCTTCGAGCTATGTGCCCTGTCCACTACCACTTCAGTCTGGCAATCCTTAGAGCTATGTCGGTGGCCTTCTGTTTCGATCGCGCAATGAAACTCCGAGCATAGCTCTTTCCATTGCCCTTTGGGTAACAGTGAGCTTTCTTATAAGGCCCGCAGTGAGCGGCCACGTTTCAGTTCCGTAAGCCATCACTGGCAACACACATTGGTCAAAGACCATCGCCTTGAGACACTGCGGTAATTGGGACGAAAATATGTGGCGTAGCTTCCCGAACGCTGCCCAACCGAGTTGGATTCGTCGATCAATAATTATAAATTATATAGGAACATGTTTATATATAATAATATCAATAAATACATACTTATACACTTACATATTACTACATAACAATATAAATACATTGATATATAATTTATCAGCAAAATATATTTTTTTATTGACAAAATGGTTTGTGTTAAATAAGTTGTTGTTAGCAGTAGTACTAAATTGGAAATAATGTAAGCTCATTCTTCTTTCTTTCCTTTTAATTTTTTTGGTTACGCTATAATTTGTTTCCTGTTAATCTTGTATCATACTATTGCAATGCAGTTTTGCTTTTCTTTTTTTAATTTTGTTGTTACTAGCGAAGACCTGTAATTGACTTGTTGGTTCCAAAATAATATTTATTATTTTTTATACAGAGTGTAAAAAGACCGCTGGCATTAATTGAAATTCTACCCATGAAACTGAACAACTTTCCCCAAGAAACATACCCGCGGAAACTCATAGTTTAGGCAGAAATAGAGATTCTTTAAAAAAAGGTTGTATTTTTTTACTATATAATATCAAGTATCGATAACTACATCGTTCACAATTAATTTAGACACTCAAAGTTCAAATTTAAGTTGAAATAAATGCACTTTAAGTAAAAGCACGCAATGTGCAGGCAGGCCGGCCGTGCGGGGTCAGCGGCCACTGGTCACGTGGGCAAGCGAGAGGCGTGCGCCGAACGATGTACATTTCACGTCGAACTTAATTATTTATTTTAGGTAGCGAAATTATGAAGTCAATTCCGCGGGTATGTTTCTTGGTGAAAGTTGTTCCAACCCGTTCCAAACCGTTCTAACCCTACACCACCCTACCCCTAGTTCTACCCTACCCTACACCTACCCTACACCTACCCTACAGCTACCCTTCACCTATCCTACAACTACCTAATACCCTACACCTACCAGCACGATATGAAATAATTTGGAATCAACCAATGTATTTTTGTCACAAAAAAATAAGAATAAGATTATTCTATGTCCGTATCCTGGTTCTAAGCTACCTCCACTAAAAGTTTCAGCCTAAATTGGTTCAGCCGTTCTTGAGTTATAAAAAGTGTAACTAACACGACTTTCTTTTATATATATAGATTTTGTTTATACCAAGAAATAAATAATTTGACAATGACATATAGTTTAGTTATACTTCGCCGCGCCCGGGGAGCCGACAAAAAATTTAACATTTTTTTTTTCTTATATTGATTTATTAAAAAGTTATTTTATGGTACAGCTGTAATGAAAATAGTATGGGAAATACTGTATCATTGGCGTGGAAAAATGTATCCTTAAACATATATACAACTCTACTAATATTTTAACGCACTGTTTAAAAAAGGCGCGGCCTCTCACTGAGATAGGTATGCGGTTTACGTGAGAGAGGAGAGGCTAGGGTTGCCAAAAAATTTCAGGTAAAAGGAACGAGATTTCCATTTAAGGGTGTAAAAATAATGTTTACAAATAATACATCGATTTATATTTATTTAAATGTTTGTACGAACTAATAAGTCTTTGACTAAATTCAGCAGCCTAAATTAAGAAGCGAAGCGTCAGAGCATGTCAATCAAAGAGGAGTGTATTACTAAAATAGGGTCCATTTTCGTATGACGGCTATTGAAAAGCGGAGAGACGCGTAACGTAATATAAGTGATACAAAAGTTGGCTTTATCTAAATTCCACTTTGATTTGCTCTACACTCTTCGCATCTGAATTTAGTCAAATGTAATAAGCGCATTAGTTATCTAATAAAATTGCGGCAGTCTCTTGTGCCACTACCTTATCTGATCCGGTGCCAGCGTCACTGTTGTTGTTATTAACGTGACATTTCAAAATGGCAATACTTAGTTCCGGTTTTGGCCACCGGTTTGATGCACCGAAATAAACGTCCGTCATCAATCTCGTCGAGTCGCTAGGAATAACATTGTAAAACCATATAAAAATGTTGTTACGTTATCTATGGTTATACCCAAAGAGATCGGAAAGTTAGCAACTAGACTGGCAAGAAGGTAGCCAACTTTCCAATCTCTTTGGTTATACCTATAAAAAAAATTAATTTTTAATTAAAATTATTCCACTTTTGTTGTTGTAGAAATCTCTAACGATTGAATACATTTACAACAAGTTTTTATTTATATTTCGACTGCGCAAGTTTCTTTTTGCAATATAGCTACCTTCATACACTTTTTTGACGTTGCCAATGATGGAACAAACCTGTTTAGAAACATCTGGCCTTGACGAAGTCTAGGTTCAAGATAATTAGTCATCATCACAGCCCGTTGCAGTCCACTGCAGGGCTTAGGGCCTCTCCCACGAAAGGGATTATTGCCATAATCTCCACGCTTGGCAGGCGGATTGGAGATCGCAGTGTTTAAATATAACAATAGAAAATGCTGCTGCCCATTTTCCAGACTACGGAGACTCTTGATATTTTTTCTCGAAAACATTAGTCGTCTTGTACGACACCCATGAGTGTAAGGGGTTGGTGCTATTCTACTCTGTCGGACACCACACGGCCAGTGGTGCCAAGATAATTAGTACCGCTCTCGAATTAATCACAACTGAATAGGAATCTTGAACGTGTGTTAGGTACAATGTTTTCGGTCGCTCGGTGCGACACGTTTCCGTTACGTTAGTACCGGAGTAGTAAGACCTGATGTGGCTCTTTTTTTGAAAAGCTGGCCTCGATTCGAATAGATTTCAATTTGGATTTTCGGCATGAAAGTTTAATATTATTTTCACAACATTGGCCACACCGAGAGATTACGGTTCAATATAGGAAAAATTTGCATCATGTGTCAAAAATACGATAATTTTTTCCCAAAATCAAAATTGAAAACCGTCATTCGATTCAATCGTTCTGATGAATGCTTCATCATCCTCATCTCAGCGTAGGACGACAACTGCTGAACAAAGGCCGACTCACCGATACCTTCCCCACTTACGTCTTGCACACCCTGTCGACTTTGTGCCTCTTGAATCCATAGTGGCGCTAACCCCTCCATAAATTAATTTCCAGAGGTTCCCGCTGAGTACAAGAAGGTGCTGCTAGCCCACAAGCCTACTAGCAAGCTTGTGCAGAATGGAGACACCTACACCCTGTCCTCCAGCAAGCCTGACGGAGGCGTCACAGAACTAGTATTCAAGAATGGAGTACCTTTCGACGAGACTGCCTACGGACAATCGGTAACTTTTTTGTGCAGTTTTGGCAAACGAGCAGAGAGCCCACTTAGGGTCTTACTATAAACTTTATAAAACCGTCCAAGTTTCGCGCAGTTCAGTTGGGAAAGAGACATACTTATGTTACACGCTCATTAGCGCTGTCTCGTTCTAAGTAGTGCTGTTCTGTTTAGGTCCTGCTATAAGAGCTCATTGTGAGCCCCCTGAAATTTAGCGGTAAATGTCGCCCAGGACGACTAATCATAATTATGTAACTGTATTACTTCAGTCGGTTAAATACACAATTGTTTACTACTAACAGATGGTCGGTGTATACGTATCGTGAGGAACGAATGTATTCGCACCATCGGCTAGTTCAGCTCTGTAACAAATCTAAGATAAAATATTTCATAACAAACCGGAACAAAACGGATAAAATAGAAGACAGACTCCTCCGGCTTGACAGAGTCAAGTTAAGCAAAAGTTATAGCGACCTGACAAAATTGATATTTTCTCAAGCCCAAACACTCAAACTATGGTTAACATTACATATTACTTGTTTTGAAATTAAAATTTTCTTAAGTCATACTTAGGTTAGTGCGTTCTCAACATGGAACTCTCAATTCAGATATCAACTCATATATTCTGTTGCGTTACTATAAGCACTGTCCAACGACCAAATATAGGTATTTAGGACTGATTTTGTGGCCCCTGTAAAGTGTCTTTGTTCCACGTCACACATCAGCAGCCTGTAACAGCCCACTGCTGGACTTGAGCCTGTTCTAGATAAGTGGAGGGGAATCTCGGGCAGTATAGAAATCGCAGATTGAAAACACGTCAGGAAACGATGACCGTTTTCTGGGACCCTATTTTAGAACCGCTCGCCTCGATTTGAATGGTTTTCAATTTTGATTTTCGGCATGAAAGTTTCGATATTTTGATGAATGATGTTGATTTTCACTATTTTTGAACCGTACTCTTCCAGTATTCCCAGCGTGATTTAAAAAATATACAAATTTTCATGCCGAAAATCAAAATTGAAAACCGTTTGAAACGAGGCGATCGATTCCAAAATAGAGCCTCTGATTTACGAAGGTCCTAGTTAATCTACCTCTTTGTAAAATACCCGTCAGTTGAGTCGAGTCGAGTCGTCAGTCAGTTGAGTGCTACCTCTACGAACCTACCTCTTCCTTGCAGAACACGACGAGGTCTCTCTATTTGAAGTTTAACTAATCCACAGGCCAAGACCACCATCACCGTTGACGGCAACGTCGTGACCCAAGTCCAGAAGTTTGCCAAGTCTGGTGCCACCCTCACCGTCAAGAGGGAGTACAACGGAGACCAGCTCCAAGCGGTATGTAATCCTAATCGTTTGCTACCTTTAAAGTGGTATGATTTTCATACAAATTTGATGGACCAACCATAGTTTTCGATTCGTTTGAAGGGTTTGACGTTTTTAATATAGGTTTGTTTGTGCAATTGGCCTTTAGTAAATAATGTAATTGACCGTACAATGGATTTTAGGAGGTTAATAATATAAAACAAAGTAATGAAAAAGAACACAATAAAATCACAAAACAACGCCACCTAGCGGCGAATTGTAGTTTTTTCGATTCAACTACATTCTTTCATATAATTAATATGATAGAAGTTTGTGAGCGTCGGTAGCGAGAGCGTCGGTAGCCGGGCGGTTGAGTATCCAACTTGTAAGCGAGAGGTACCGGGTTCGAATTCTGCAAATTTCTGCAACTGAATTTGTAACCATGATCCAATCTGGTCAGGTTTTCCTGGTAGCAGGGTCACGGAGGTAGTCGCTCCACTGTAATTACCTGATCGCCAAATCCCGACGCCGATCCGAACACCAAAGACCCCGAGCAATCGTTTTCGAGAGCACAACCGGGACATTAACGCCAAGATGATTATTTTTATTTTTATTTTATATTATTAATATAGAAAGCCATTTGGCGTATCATTAAATACATTCACTAAGAGTACAATACAATTGCTAAACACTCAAACGGATGAAAAAACGAAAAAATAAATTTAATTTGGGTGTCGAACCACCTTAAAGCCAGTTGGCCCGACAAGCTAATAAAGTCGTAGGTAAAAGTGGAGAGAATACTAATACCTAGTACTTGAAGCAATACATTTGTACCGCTCACTCTCTCTCTATGGTAGGGCCCTCACTTTATAATTTGTGTGTTTGTCTATAATAAGACCACGCTAAGTCTGAATCAATAGAACGTCATTCATTAAAGTCATAACGAACATATGATTTCTGTAAAATTGTTTATTTTCGTGAGGTCAATCAATCAATCAATACATTTTATTCAACATAGGTATCAAAAATACACTTATTGAACTCTAATACAATGTCCATACTTAACAGTAATTACATAAACATAAATAAAAATATATAGAAAATATCAAATCAATGTCAAGTCAAAGTCATGTCAAGTTATATAAAATATTGTGATATAATGGGCAAAACAATTAAATAGGAAGTGAGAGAGATAATTTTCAGCATGATTAATAATTTAGTCAAACTAAAAGTTCAAGCCAAATAACTGAATGTTTACAAAAAGGGCTGACAAGGACAGATTATCCCCAGATTATTGCCAAATCCACATTTTATAATTTTTACTACTGTCAGTCAATACGGACTTATCGTTGTCCTATTATATATGAATGAATGAAACAGACCACAAATAATTAAATAGAGATACAATATCATATTTTGTAATGACTTTGGTTCCAAGTTCAAAGTTTAATCCAAGTTCCATCTTTATCTATAGTGTGTTCGTGTTCTGGTAGACCTTTTCTAGGTTGGGCTTAAGGATGAGCTCTTGTTTCGACGTGCAAACCAAAGCCACAAATAGAGTGTCACTACAGTACCCTCATGGACAAGTTAGTCCGACAATTAGACCAAGTGTAATTTCTATACGTACCTTCTTCGTTCAGAAGCTCCACGAACATTGTACGAATTGTTGGGAGTTGAAATTCGTCCTCGTAGGCCTTATTTTTGAAACCGCTAAGATCCACGCGAGCGCCACGTGCGTTACCTATCTCTTTCACACTTGTGGTAAGTTGCTAGAGATAAAAAAGACAAGCATTAGAAGGCGAGCGCTCGCGTGGATGCGAGCGGTTTTAAAAAAAGGCCCCAGATCGGCAAGTTTTCAGACCGAATACGCAGAGGGAATTCGGGAGAACTTACGTGGTGGGAGACATTAACCATTGCTTAATCAAAAGCACATCGATACAGTTTTTTTGTCTAGCAACTATCGAGCTGAAAGTATTTGTACGTTCATATATTCCTATACAATTATGAAACACAACAAAATAGTTGCTCAACTGAAATTTGTAGGTATGCGATAGCCCTAATCGATAATCAGAATTGGAACAGTTCGAAAAAAAAGGTGCTACAGCGCCCGTGTCGCACTAGGGCCTACAAAAACCAGCGCTGTGAGACGCCTCGCGGTTCACAGCACAAGCTGAGTGGAGTCCTTTTGCACTGGCTGCCGCTACATAACTTACCTATATGGCAATGTGTTTTTTTTTAACTTTGTTTGTTTTTTAACGTGCCGTGGTGTCTTGTGGCAATAAACGTTCTTATCCTTATTCAAAACTGTGTCAGAAGTAGGTATATATTTAAGCTACCTATGTAAAACCTCAGTTGGGATATACTGTCTCTCACTTAATATTAAAGCCGCCCACTTAGTAATTTAGTCGCCCACTCGATAACTTTGTAGACGTTCAGTGACGTGGCATATTTTATTTTTTTATCTATTCTTACGTAGCTACGTAAGACTGTGATGAGATACTGAACCTTAACAACCTGTCTAATAACCATGAGTTTACCCAAATTATCGCTTTACCCTTATCGATACACTTTATCAATTGCAGACTATCACCGCAAGTGTTTGGGACGGCGCTGCTCGCAGATATTACAAGGCTTAAGTTTTAATTTAGTTAAGATATTTATTACTACATACAATATAATATTTTAAAACTTATCAGTATACGTTTTATTCAGTTAATCAATGTTCAGTTGAATTGCAATTCATACTTATTTTAGTATCTACAGAATAAATAATACCCATTACTTACCTATGATACCTTAACCTTGGCATGATAAGCCCGATTACCCCTGATGAGGTGGAGAGGTCTCTGGAACCTATAGAAACCTGGAAAACAATGGGGAGCCGGGGCATACTCTTGCTCACTGTGCTATTCAATAAGATTGTAGCTACGGGGCTTATACCTGACGCGTGGCTGTTTAATCACGCCAATCTATAAAGGCAAAGCAGTGTGCAAGAGTGCGGCAACTATCGAGGTATCAAAGTTATGAGCCACACAATAAAGCTATTCGAACGGATTATTGACCAGAGACTACGCCAGGAATGCTCCTTGTCGGAATGTCAATACGGCTTCAGGCCGGGCTGCAGCACCATGGATCCAATCTTTGCTCTCAGGGTCCTCCAGGAGTCCCATTGCAATAGGAATCAACCATTGCATTACGCATTTATCGACCTGCAGAGGGCATTCGACAGTGTCCCTCGGGAGATAATCGATTTTAATTTTCATTCTCTATCCAAGGGCAATAGCAAGAGATTTTTATAGCAAGAGGTCCCGAGTTCGATTCCCGGCCAGGCAGAAATTTTAATGACGAATTTTAATTTCTGTTTCTGGTCTGGGTGTTCTATTTATTTATTTATTGGAGTACCAACAGCTATATAAAACATAATAAGTAATATATTATAATCAATAAGCAATAGCTATGTATAATAAGTATGTATTTAAAAGTATATAAGTAGTATATCAGTTACTAGCACCCATAGTATAAGCTTTGCTTAGTTACTGCTAAGCTAAGCTAAGTAAGTTGATTGTTTAGGGTAAGTTGTCCCGCATTAAACCAGGTAAACTTTTAAAACTCATAGCGGCGTTTTTTATATTTATATGTGACTCAAATTTTAGAGAATATATTAAGGTTTAAATGAACATTCACCGATTTTAAAGTTTTACTAAAAATACATTTTCAGAATAATTAGATTTGGGGTGTGTTTTACATTGAACCATCTAGTATATTACATTCTGAAAACTAATGTTTTTGTCAACTTGTTAGCAAAATAATGACAACCTTTTATAAATTTTGTCAATTTTTTTTTATGTCATGCGAAAGGCAAACAGGTAAGCAGGCCACCTGATGGAAAGTGGTCACCACCGCCTATAGACATTAGCGACCTTCGAGTGGTGACAAACAGAGCACCAACAGAGTTCTAATTAGAATGTAATGTTTCATGAACTATGCCCATACCAAAACGGACTTTATTAGATGCTGAGTATAGTTTGGGTACGCTCTATCTGACGTTGACTGTACTGTGGATGCTAGATGTCTATTACACTACATAAATACTTTTTAAATATACCCACACTTTGTATGTATCGAGAGACTTAGTGCGAGAAAAGAAATTGTAATTTAAAATAGGGAATCAAACCCAGGACTTGCTAGTCGCAATATAACAATTTTCTTTTTCAGAAGATGTGCGTGATATAGGTGTTAGTTATGTACTATCTATAATAATAATAAATAATACGTTTATTTATTCAAATACAATTAAACAAAAATTACAACATAACTACTTACGATAAATGGGTACACATACAATTAAGGTTACTTATTTACAATTCTAGCACAAGTAACAATATATTTAATTCTAGTTAATAAAATTTGGACACCTATACTAAGTATATTTTTAATGCTACACTGTGGCAAACTAGCAGACATCCCACCAGATGGTAAGCGATAACTGTCGCCCATAACATCGGCGATTCATACAATTAGGTAGCAGGCTATAACATGTAGAACAGCAGGTGCGTTGTCACTGTGAGGACTAAGATCAAATCCCTCATGCCTGTTATTTTGCTGGCTACCTTATCCTTCAAACCGGAACACAAGAACGCAAGCATTGTTGCTTGACGGCCGAAATAGAAAAGGCGGTGGTGCTAACCCATGCGGACTAATCAGGCTTGACAGACTCCTACGACCTGATAAATAATTTACTTTTGTCTTTGGAAATGGAAGCATGGATCATTTCGTACCGCCATAAAGTGGTTCAATGTGGAACAATCCAGATTTTCATAAATAAACATTAAGCAAATACATTACGACATGAATAATATTGCATATAAAATCTAGATAACTGCGTAACTCAATGTAAAAGTAAAATTATCGATGTTTATTACAGACAAAATGTAAACAAAATTGTAATAAAAATTTACTTTTACGTACGTTTTTGATAAAAAGGCACCGCACCGCATATAGCCACTTACTTACATATAGCACATAGCAGCTACCATAAAGCTTATTTACCGTCATAAACACTACTTGGTAACTTGTAGTGTTTATGAGAGTAATGCATCTGCCTAGCTCAATAGGAGTCACCTGACCCTACAGAGTTTTGGACTGTGCTCGGATGAAAGCCGCTGAGAACGGCTGGTTTATGATATTTTTATATGCACTATTAATATATGTATAAAACATCAAATTCCGTTCAGTACTTTTTAAGTAATGCGCGCTACCGTCAACCTTGAAGGTGCTCATCACCTGCTTTATGACCTTTGTACCTGATTTAAGTATTCGATTCTTCACATGTGGTTTTCGAAAGAATAGGTATTTTATTCATGTTCAGTAGCCGTATTGATTGATGATTCAAAA
Source organism: Blastobasis lacticolella (assembly GCA_905147135.1). NCBI lineage: Eukaryota > Metazoa > Arthropoda > Insecta > Lepidoptera > Blastobasidae > Blastobasis > Blastobasis lacticolella. The sequence continues at coordinate 8,720,331 of LR990056.1, forward strand.
CCGTTTCCGAACGATTCGACACGAAATTCGTGAGCGGCGAATTGGTGTCGATCGATTCGAAAACTGTTATTTAGAATCCCGATAGATTCCACGGAAACTACTCTCTAAAACATATGAAAATTTCATCAAAATTAACTGAAACCACATTTTCCTAAGAACTTTTGCGGGGTCCTTTGTCGATTCCGTATCCGAATCCGATTTCCGAGCCATTGTGAATACGGCTACAGGTGTCGACGCAGACTAAGTCATGGGTAACAGCTAGTTTATTCTATATCTTGCAAGACTACATGCAATTTTTTTTTAACTGTCAGTCTCTTGGCATCCCTAAAAATTTTGCACTTAAATATTCGAAGTGTTAATAAGAATTTTAATAATCTGCAAGTTTTAATGACCCAATTACAATTCGCGTGTGATATAATTGTGCTGACCGAATGTTGGATACAAAAATCCCCTAATTTACCAACACTGTCAGGATATAAGATGTATCATACAAAAGCAACCAACATCAGAATGAAGATGTAAATTCTTTACATTAAATCAAGCATAAATTGCATTGTATGCAAACCCGTCTTTAACTACGCAAATTGCCGTACATGAAAATGATTGTTGACGAACAACGTCTCAACTGAAGACGCTGTATCTGATCTTGTTTCACTTGATAGGAAAAGGAAATGTGTGGGAGTTTTCCTAGACCTATCTAAGGTATTCGACACTGTCCATGTCCACTCTACTCTCGAAACTGGAGTCAATCGGCATTTGGGGAATTGCCTTGGAACTGTTTAGTGACTATCTTAGTAATCGCTCACAGGTTGTCAAAATAGATAAATTGCTTAGTGCTGAAAAGTATATTACTTACGGTGTCCCACAAGGCTCGATATTAGGACCAACACTTTTTAATATATATATGTCGTAGAGGGTCATGAGCCTAATCATCATTTTGACTGAGAAACGCAACGTCAATCGAAGCGCCACCTTGCTTGGATAGCTGGAAATACTGTGAAGACGTCATATTCGGCGCGCGGTCGCAACGAACACTTCCCATTCGACCATCGACGAGTCAAGACGTGTAACTAGCCGCTCATCCATTGAAGAAAGAAGAAGTCTTTATTAATTGCCTCGCATCACATAGCCGTACTCCATAAAGGAGAGTGTGAGTACAGAAGGGACTACCAAATTAGAATTTGTACAAGGGCGCACGTGAATAGATTCCCCGGCGCACCTTGCGTTTTGGCCTCGCGGGATGGCCATGGGTGGTGGCGGGTCTTCCAGTGACCCACGGGTTCGGTAGTCCCACATTATTATCTGTTACTTAAAATTATCCTATGCTTTCATCGTTTGCTGTTTTTATTGTAATTATGCTTTATTACCTCAATACACTGTTAAACTGTTCTTATAATTCTTATTGCAATAACACTATCCCGAAAATACCTTCTGATGGATCTCTCCCCTGCTAGAGTCTGCCCTAGTCTACGACATCAGAAGTGGGATAAAGGATTCCAACGTCCCACAATATTTCTAATGCAATGTCTTTTGTTTTCATGTTACATCGTGATCTTTTCGCACCGACCGCCTGAGGCTGAGGAAACTGGATGCTACTGACGACGCGAAGTGGCGAGTGCCTGCACATGCAAGACCAGACATCGTAGGGTCCATGACAACTACAGGCTGCAATTTAGCATTCGGTGAGTCGTGACAAGTTTACTTGTTTCAAGTGAGATTAGAACCGGTTTAGAATAATTTGTTTCCGCGTAGAACGTGTAACGAACAAAATTAAAAAAAGTCCTAAGTTTTTATGCACCACAATGAGTTACAATTAAATTTTGTTTCTACTATAAATTACTGTCTAGAAACGAATACGAACACAAAATTTTAAAAATTATTTTTTGCCGAGGGATTTGATTATAATTTTGACGTTGACCGCCAAATTACGATTATTGAAAAAAATACAGTTTGGTTAGTAGGTAACGTAATTTTTGTTGGTGACAAATTATTTTATCGAAAGGAATGTAAATAGATTGACGGTAGATAATTTCAAATTATGTCTTGAGTGACTTGGTTAAACCTGTGACTTACTTTAGTTCGACCTGTTTAAGACTTTGTTAGAGGGATGTAAGCAACTAACTCAATACGTGACGACTATCGAGCAAAGATTTTTATGAAATTTATGTGATAGTTTTGTATTCTCAAAGCTTGTGGCATCACCGGATGGAGGTGATTGTGTTTTATCGATGATGGTGGGCTGATGGAGGCTATGGGCGCGTGGCCAACAGATTGTAGTTGTTTCAAGCTTTGTGAGATAATGTTGAAGGATAATGATGAAAGTCCAGATATTTTAGTGGTTGCACAGTGGTCGGTTATATAATGTGATTTAATTATTTTGCTGATTGCACAGGTTGTGCTTTATTTTTAGATTTAAGATGGGTATTGCTCAGTTGTCTGATACCACTGGATGGAAGTGGTAGTAGACTGACACTGGATGGAGGTGTTAGTGAGTGCTGGATGGAGGCACTGGAATGACACCGGATGGAGGTGTGCATTCGTGATATTGTGTACTTGGATGTAACCGGATGGAGGTTGCCGGACAAATGAGCAATGACCACTGAGTACTGTGAACAGATCTTGTTGATTTTTGTCTTTGTTTCTTTTTGTATTAAATGAAAGATAGTGGACTTGTTACTCGCGTTAGGTGAGGTACAACTCGCGATTAATTGTACTATGAACCGCGTTACCAAAGCTTCTCCCCTCAAGTTTTTAATCGGTAAAGTAGCTAGGCGATTTTGTTTTACTGGCCAATGAAGAACGTAACCAGTTAAAGTTAGACCCAAAATTCAAGGGACCGTTCAAAGTGATTGAAGTGTTGGATGGGGATCGCTATACGTTGAAAGCTTTAGACTCGAAGCGTACTTTCAAGTACGCACACGATAGGCTAAGAACGATTCCTGAAGGTTATGTACCAGCAGATATTAATGATGTTGATTGTGCTGATGAGCCAGAGCGTGAACAGTAAGCACTCTATAGGCCGTATTGATGTCGACTATACCAGTAGCTATTACGTAGTCGTAGCCCGGTAGAAATCGGTGTCTCTTGGGGTAACTCAAGTAGTCCGTGGGTGCGGGGTGCGCGTTTAGCTCTGGCGGAGGTCGTGGTCTATAGTGACCATATCGTGTGTAGTCAGTGAGTGATGCACACGGGGGCACACGTATGTTGTGTGGCGGCTGATGATCAGCTGGTCGGCTATGTAAGCCGTGGCTATAGAGGGTGAGTATTGATGAGATGTCTGTGACTGTGTCTGTGACTGTGTCTGTGACTGTGTCTGTGACTGTGTCTGTGACTGTGTCTGTGACTGTGTCTGTGACTGTGTCTGTGACTGTGTCTGTGACTGTGTCTGTGACTGTGTCTGTGACTGTGTCTGTGACTGTGTCTGTGACTGTGTCTGTGACTGTGTCTGTGACTGTGTCTGTGACTGTGTCTGTGACTGTGACTGTGTCTGTGACTGTGTCTGTGACTGTGTCTGTGACTGTGTCTGTGACTGTGTCTGTGACTGTGACTGTGACTGTGTCTGTGACTGTGTCTGTGACTGTGTCTGTGACTGTGTCTGTGACTGTCTGTGACTGTGTCTGCGACTGTGACCGAGACCATTCGTGTGTTAACAGGTGCCACACGGGCGATCCACTCGATGGATATGCATACAGATCCGATCCATGCGCTGGATGTGAAACAGTAAAATGATTACTGTTCGACTAGAGGGCCGTCGCGTTAGATGTCTTGCTCGAGAGTTAATTGGTGTTGAGAGTTGAATGATGGCTGCGATACGTGACTCTGGTTATTGTATAGTAAAATATGTCCCGTTTGTAAATACTTTGTGTTAATCAAGTCTGTGATCTGAGTTGTAAGATTATGATGATCTATGAAGTAAAGTAATCTAGTAAAATGAAATTTGAGTTGAATGGAACCATTTTACCGCGCTGGTAGATAAATGAAAGTAGGTAATATTTTGACTTTGATTACTAATGAGATCTAAAGCTAGTGACGTAATGGGAAATGAATTTCCGCTTCTGTTATCCACGGGCCGTGTCTGACTGGCAAAACTCAGTTGCTCTTTTGTGACGCTGCTTTAGATCCTGGCTGTATAGGAGTTGCAGTGCTGAGAATTTACATTGGGTACTACTGGCAGTATATTTGTGTAGGTAGTGAGTACCGGTCAATGGAGTTCTGGTTTCGAACAATGTGTCCGAAGTATTTGAGTATTTGTACTTGCGCAGTCGACGATCATCTTTTCTTAATTTGAAGCTCTTCCAAGATCGAGACATTGGTCCGAAATGCAGTTTAAGGGATCCGCAGCAGTCTCTGCCAACATCACATTTTCAGCGCATCGATTTTGCGTCGGTCTTTAAGGGGAACCGTCGAGGTTTCTGCGCCATACAGAAATATGGGGACAACTCATTAGGCGGACTTTGTTTCGACTTTCTATGACGATTACTAATTGTGTAACTCGTAGACAGTTATCACGTGTTATGATAGTAGATAGACTGTATTACCTATGACTGACTTAGTACAGATTTGGTCGAAGAATTGACCACAAGCTGAGAGTCTATAGACAGCTATAAGTGAAGTAAAACGTGTTAAGGTTGCTACTTTGTGATTGGCAATTTCATATTGAGATGTATACTGCATAGTCTAACAGTAGTGTATCTACGTACAATAGGTACAGGTTATAAAAGTATGGCTACGTTTAATAGGTACAGTTAAAAGTATGGCGAGTACTGTACTAGCCTCTATGTTTTATAAAGGTACTACTAAAGTCTATAAGTACCTACAGGTTACAAAAATCAGATGAATCAACGTCACTGAGTAGAAACGTTAGCTATGTTTATTAATTTCGATTTGTCTTTCCACGAGTTAAGGAATATTGTTTTGAGTTTAGAATGATAAGAAGAGAGCTAGTGTAGAGTCTCTTACAACCATAGGGTCAGGAATGACCGAGCGAACAAGGTACTGTGCTGTGGTATTCTTATATTTCAGATCAACACACGAGGACGTGTGTTTCGCAGGATGGCCGTGTCGTAGAGGGTCATGAGCCTAGTCATCATTTTGACTGAGAAACGCAACGTCAATCGAAGCGCCACCTTGCGGATAGCTGGAAATACTGTGAAGACGTCATATTCGGCGCGCGGTCGCAACGAACACTTCCCATTCGACCATCGACGAGTCAAGACGTGTAACTAGCCGCTCATCCTTTGAAGAAAGAAGAAGTCTTTATTAATTGCCTCGCATCACATAGCCGTACTCCATAAAGGAGAGTGTGAGTACAGAAGGGACTACCAAATTAGAATTTGTACAAGGGCGCACATGAATAGATTCCCCGGCGCACCTTGCGTTTCGGCCTCGCGGGATGGCCATGGGTGGTGGCGGGTCTTCCAGTGACCCACGGGTTCGGTAGTCCCACATTATTATCTGTTACTTAAAATTATCCTATGCTTTCATCGTTTGCTGTTTTTATTGTAATTATGCTTTATTACCTCAATACACTGTTAAACTGTTCTTATAATTCTTATTTCAATAACACTATCCCGAAAATACCTTATGATGGATCTCTCCCCTGCTAGAGTCTGCCCTAGTCTACGACATATATATTAATGAACTTTGCTCTCTCTCAATACCAAATTGCCAAATATTTATATATGCGGATGATACAGCACTGCTTGTACAAGGCTCTGACCGGGCGGACACATTAAATAATGCGGAAGCAGCATTGAGAGTAGTTCGCAGCTGGTTATCTAATAACCTGCTAACCCTTAATGTAGAAAAAACAAAATACCTTCCATTCTCAATCTCAGAACGTACACAGCCACCAGCTTCAATGAACATCAAAGTGCACATGTGTTCCACACTTGACTGCAGGCAGTGTAGCTGCTTAACTCTACATCGAGTTAAGCATGTTCAGTATTTAGGTGTAAATATTGACCGAAATCTAAATTAGAACGAACATTTAAGCGCACTCACTACCCGCGTGCGACGTCTTATTTTTATTTTTAGGTCTCTTAGATATTCGGCTGATATTGACACTCTAAGATTAACCTACACAGCATTATGCCAGTCCTTGCTTGGGTATTGTACAGTGGTCTGGGGTGGAGCGCCAAAAACTTATATGCTGCAGCTGGAGAGGGCCCAGAGAGCTGTCCTAAAGGTCATGTATCAAAAGCCCTTTAGATTTCCGACCACAGATTTATACGCGCTAAGTAACGTCCTCACAGTAAGGCAGCTCTTCATTCTTCGAGTAGTTTTGCGAAGGCATTCAAAGGATCCTACATCATTTGACCCGAAAAAGCGGAGAAGGAGAGACATTTGTTCAGTTCCTCATCACACTACCACCTGCTCCTCTAGGCAATATCATGTCATAAATTCGCTACTCTACAACAAGTTGAACAATAATATTAATTTTAATCAGTTGAATAAGTCCGAAACTAAAAACAAAATAGAAAAATGGCTTCAAAAACTAACTTACATTGAAACAGATAACTTACTAACCTACTGACTCATTTATACTCAAACCAATGTAAATTGCAGTTCATCACTAACCGTAAATTAACTTTCTATTAAGATAATGTAGTATATTTTTGTAATCTCATATTTCTTTATTTCTCAAGTTTTATCATTGTTTACCATAATCTAAAATATGATGTAGCGCAATGGGTGATTTTGTCTGATTACCAAGATACAGGTTATTCCTAGTTTGGGAAGCAGGGTAACAAAAATTGTTATGTACTTATCACACCTGCCATTTTAACATGTACGTCACTGTACTTTATATAAATAAAGAGTATATTATATTATATTTATTCATTTATTTAACAGTTTATTGTACACAATATAACAAAATGTGTAGTTTATATAGTTTACTATATATATCTAATAATTATTCCTCCATCTATTAAAAAAAATCATCTAAACCGTCGGACTGGATCGAAATAAAATGTTATTTAGATACAGGCACAATATTTACAAAGACCTTGAGAAAGTAAGCATTAATATAATTTCTATTTTTAAAATTAATCTTAATCACAAAGGTTTAAATTATTAAAAACTAATACGCAAAGTCCATTTTCCTTTCGCCGAGACGACACTTTTTAATTGCGAAACCGAAACGCGCTCTTTCACACTTGCCACCAACACTCACGTTTTTTGGAGATTTAAATTGAATACTGGGTTTGTGGTACCATGGACCACAAGACGAATGAGGGAGGGCACTCCCTCCTCAGATCCCCACGCATCCAACTACGATGTCATTTACGGTATAAGTTGAACCCGCCAATGATTATCACGACGACAATACGCTCAGTACAATATGATCATGTTGATGCAGCTGGTCCAGCTGTGCGTGGCTGGTGCCGTCTAAGCCAAGACAAGTTCCTGTTGGATTGTAGTCACATGGAATAATTGTTCTCTACGCCTCTAGCGCGAACGAAAAAGAGGCACGGTGTGGTAAGGTCGCCATATCTGACGTGAGGTGTTCCTGTGTTGCTTAAAATGATACACATAACATAACTTTTATATTTTACTGTATTTATGCATGCATTGCATGTGGAATATTATATACCCAAGCTTTGGCATATATGCTTTCTGTATTACACACTACAAAATACACATATAAATGCACACAAACAAATAACTCAATATCATCTCAGTACTCCATATCTTTTTTATGTTCATCTCTTATCCGTGCTATAGTGTCAATCATATCTATGTCAAGCCTCTTAAACTTCTCATACAGCCTAAGCAATCCATTCAAGTCTACCCAATACTCGTCATCGATGTCTTGTCTAACCGCAACATTCAATACTCTGTACAAATCGTACATGATGCGTCTTACTCTGTAGAATAAGTAACCCATCTTATACCTGATGTCGGTCCGGTAAGGTTGGCGTTGTTGGAGCGCTTTGTACAAATGCCATCGGGAGTGCACTAAGAATTCGAACCCTGCGGACCACAAGTGGGCCTTTTTCATTTCCTCATAATCATTAACTGTCCAACCAAGAAATCCCGAGTTATCTTCTATGTCTTTGATCCCTACATGTTGTTTAATTAATGATACGCCCGCTATTTCGATATTTTCCCAATACGGTGATCGATTAAAAGTGAACCAGGGCATCCACACTCCATTTGCATCCGCCATTCTTTCCTTGCTGATGATGGGGTGATCATGGATAGATGCTATCCCTATCCGCCTGGTGAGGTTACGGAAGTCGTTCTCCACAACCTGGAACGCTTCTGCGACTACGGGAGGCCCTTCTAATTTTGTATCAGGTAACATGTGCTCTGGTGACATCATTGTAAGATTCTTCGGTACAAAATCTACTTCAATAGCTAGCTCCCAAAATTTATTCAGGCTGCCGTAGAGGAGTTCATTCGTTTCTTTGCTATAGAGTTCTTTGAGGAACGAAGCGGATATGGTTCCGACGGTGCCTGCAATATTATATCATTTGTATTCAACATAACCAAAGAAATAGGATAGATAGGTACCTACAAGGTACAGCAAGTCCAATTTCATTGAAGAGGATATTGACATAAACAGCTCTATATTCAGGTCAAAGAATTTGGAGGTCGACAAATTAACTGGTATATCGCCTGCGCGGTGAGGGGGGGCAGAATAGGTGGCGTCATGTGACGTTTCGGGCGCGCGGGGCAGAGAGCTCAAGTGGCGTTTCTCATTGCGCTTGCGGAGTCAGTACTTAGTACAATGTACCCAGTGTTTATATTCTCTTTGCTAAGCACCTATTTCAATTCAATTAATAAAATTGTCGGGGAGCCATCTAGCGAGTGGTTAGGAATGCTTTAGGACCTATTGGAAAACTGCTCATTGGCTATCCGCCCGCCCGATAGGTGTAGGTTTCCTAAAGGCATCATTAGGCCTATCAAAAAGAAAGCTGCTCGTTGAGCAACCTAACATTATTTTTGTCAATATACATATCTTAATTAATAAAAAATTCGGTTAGGGACTGTAGTGTATAGGAATAATACAAATATTTATCCTGTCAATTAATATAATAATTTGAATACAATAATGTATTAATTCATTATATTGGTACGTAAACGATAGGAACGGTCACTGATGACTGTACCTCCATAAATATTATAAATACCCTCACTTGTCAATAATAGTTGTCATTGTAATTGGCAGTCGCGCATGCATCACGTAACGAATTATTTTGCGTGGCTATATATATAATATATAATAAAACCGTTATCTGGGGAATAAAGCTATCTGCCTCTTTGAGCGCCAGATAGCCGTTATTCGACAGATAGCGTCTTGATAGATCAGTTGGTTTGAGGTTATATTTTGCAGTTTTTGAAGGAAGTAGATGATAAATAATATGGATATTTTCGAAAGCCTTGATGACCTAGAAATCAAAGAACAGGCCATAGTATAAGAATATATAAATTCACGTCACAGAAAAGAAATAATTTGCCGACTGAACTGACAAGTAAATGAGTCTCGGCAGTTGTGAAACTTGCAGATCGCTCTTTTCCAAAACTGAAAACTACAATGAATAAATAACCATAAAAAATGACACTTGCTTGCCACTGACAGCTTCGTTAGTCAAAAAACAATGAGGAGTTTTCCAGTAGGTATTGTCAGTTGGTTTCAAAAAGCTTCAATAGATGGCGCTCCTACAATTCTGGTCATTTTTTTAAATTTGTATGATTTTTGCAGTGATACCATGCAGCCATCTAATACTAAACCTAAAAATAAAATGTTTATTAATATAAACATAACTTTTAAAGGTTGAACGAAATATACAGATATATTTTTATGAATAGGCACTATGGTTCATTTTCTTACAACTTCTAAAATGGTTATAAACTATTGATAAATACAATATTATCCCATTCAACGTACCCAGTGATTAATCCCCTTTGCTTAGAACGTTTTTCAACCGATTATCAATAACCAAAATTGTCGGGCCGCCATCTAGTGAGTGGTTAAGAATGCTTTAGATACCTATTGGAAAACTCCTCATTGTGTAAGCGATATTTTTGTTTCACCTCTCTGAAGTTCGTGTTGACTCGGTGTTGCCAGGATTCAAATACTTACAGATACTTATCCATGAGATAAATTACCATTGAGAAATAGACAACTGATTAACAGACCGAAAAACAGCCTTATAATTTTATTCGCTGAGTAGTTTAGACATTTTATCTGAGGATTGAACAATCAGCCCGCCACGCTATGTCACAGAACTTATTTCTTAAAAGAAATCTGTACTTATTTTCACCGAATTAAAAATCAATAGGTTTTTCGTCTCGGGATATAATGTCTTGAAACAAGTTGAACCAATTATAAAATTTATGAATTGATCAATACTTAGTTTTATCAATTGTGGTCAATCATCTCTATGTACTAAGGCGGTACATACGTTTTCTCGTAAATTGTAATTATTTTTTTCGAAATAGTAACTACTGGCAGTAATACTGGTCTTCATAATATGAACTTGGTTATTTGTATCATCATCATCACAGTCCGTAACAGTCCACTGCAGGACTTAGGACCTCTCCCACGAAAGGGGATGTTATTGCCATAATCTCCACGCTTGGCAGGCGGGTTGGAGATCGCAGTGTTTAAATATAACAATGGAAAATGCTGCTGCCCATTTTCCAGACTACGGAGACTCTTGATCTTTTGCCTCGAAAATATTAGTCGCCTTGTACGACACCCATGAGTGTACTGCCGGACACCACACGGCCACCGGACACCACACGGCCATGTATAAACCAGGTTTATTATGTGTAAACCACGTACTGGACACATTGCTCCAGTTACCCTCTAGAAAGTGCGGCACTCAGAGAGAACAAAGTTTTCATACTTTCAAATGGTCGTGAAGAATCCGATGAATACTAGAGGGTTTCCTCGATCAGTCACACGACGGTCTTCATCCAATAGTTTCCGTACTAGTGCGTAGTCACTTCTATCGGCCCGCCCGACCTTACATCATACTCCATCGCGATAGAATTGATTATGCCACCGTTCTATGTTCCTCAGATGGACAAGTATCCCTCAGCGCACTACGCATTTCCTCAAAACATTTTTGTTTAGTCAAGTTACGCTTAAACTTATACGCAATTATTACACGTACATCATAACGAGAGAAGCCCGCCATTTTCATTTAGAAAATTAATTTAAAAAACGAACAAGCCATTCCTTGCCGCTAAATTTGTTTTCTTTTTAATTAAAAAAAATTATTAATAAAAGTTAGTTAGTATGATAGCTTTGTCTTACCGGATCCTAATTTAGCTACCTACAAAATCTCATACAAATCCGTTCATCCATTTAGGCGTGAAAAGGTTGTATCAAATCAACCTCTTTTGAGAATTCAGTAATGCTATCTTAGGATTTATTGAACTACCTACTCCTTGAGGACAACAAAGACTTACACAGTTCAATGTGTACGGGGCCCATACAATATTACCCATTCTCCTTTTGAGAAAAAGTTTCTGAATATGCTATCCGTTTCCCAAAAAACCTGTTGGAGCAAGTACCTAAAGAAGATGCATCAGTTTCATAGAAGCTGTTATTATTTATTATTATTATTATTAATATCGAAAGTGCAATGTCTAAGGATAGGTACACCCCGTATCTTAAGCCTGGTTTACATTTTGACAAATCACAAATGTGAGTGAGTAGTACAAGTGACAAGTGCGAGTGAAGAATAAAGTACTTGTCATTTGTTACTTGCACTTCTCACTCGCACTTGTCACATGTCAAAATGTAAGCCAGGCTTTACAGATAATAACGAAACAAACAACTTACATGACATCAAGAATATTTGTCTGAATATCCCCATATTATCTGAAAAAGATTAAAGCTTCAGTTAAATCGAATTTAGATTATGTACCTATCTATAAATTCCAGGGTTTTTTATAGGTAGGTACGAGTATGATATTTTAAAGGCAAGCAAATGACCAAGCGGGTCAACTAATGGTACTGTAGCGACATCTATCGCTCCAATAGAGAAACTCAACGATATTCACATTATGAGTAGGTACACGAACACAAGGTTGACAAGCATCCGCACATAGATGACACTGACCGTCCTACATTGCGCTAGAGAAATGTACCAACTCCGAGCCATATATACAACTTCCGACGATCTACTGTCGGACCCTGACCACAACACCCGGCCAGATGGGTAATTACTCTTTTCCACCTTCTCATCTTCACTTGCCAACATGGTGCCTACCCATTATACCTTCACCGCCAAAGCAACTTCCTAATAACTCCCACACCATTGTTGAAATACATTTGTAAACATTTTGAAAGATCCGGTGCGGGAGGGGTTTTAAACATAAAAATTCAAAATATATATGCAAATCTTAGGTACTACATTTCTGAACATTGTTTCGAAGTTGTTGGATGGAACTCAAAATGTGTACTTAGTTGTAATTCATTAACGCGTAGTCCGATTTCATTCATTTTTTTTTGTTAGAACGGGTGTACTTTATAGATTGTCCCGTAAATGTTTCAAGGTGATCGATATTGGATGTTACTCGGAAATATGTTTCGTGCAACTTAGTTTTAGTACCTTTTCTGAGAAGAAAGCGAAAAATATCTACATTTTTATACATCTAACGGTGTCGTTTTGATGAATTTTAGAGAATCGTGTCTAATTAACGCCATCCACAACAATTATTTGAAATATTATTTTTTTAGTCGGCTCTCGGAAAATCTTCCATTACATACTCTTCCACTTAGCCCGGACTTCGGTATCATGTTGTAAGCCATTTACTCACGCTTTCGACTCGATGTCAATCCCACCACGAAATACCGACAAAGCACAGATACATCCAACGGACAATAAAGAGATATTTTAAGTCGTCTATTTTACAAATTAGTTCAGCAACAAGTCACTTACAAAAATATAGCTTCAGTCGAAATTTATATAACTCTTTTCTACCTCGCGTCAATTTTATTATCCCGACTGCGGTGAAGCACGAAACCAGGGGTTATGTTTTTGGATAAGAATTACACAATAGTAGGTATCTAACTAATTAATTAGGTTATAATTGTCTTGAGTACTAAATTTTATATTTACGTAACGTGCGTAAAGTTTTAATTGGCGAAGAATTTCTTGTGTTAATTAATTACGTAATTTCAGGCATATAAGATTTTAATTTGTGATCATAAATGGTTCTATTTCGTATGAATTACTAAATACAATATTTACGAGTACGGTTACATACTGTCGTAGACTGGTAGCCACGTAACTCTGCGCCCGAAAGTGGACCTTTTGTTTACTTGACAATTTTTAAGTTTAGCCACAGTATGCAAAACAATCAGTAGGTCATCGTTATATACTCTTCAACTTTCGTGCAATTTATTAATTTGTTTGTTTATTCGTCAAATCTTAACAATTACTTAACGAAAACTACAATTACAATTATACAAGTATTTAATATGCTTTCTAAAAAAAATTCATATGTTTAAGAATAAACATTAGGGTGGTCCTCCTGGCTGTTATAATGGGTGCCATGTCCGTGTCTGGTTTTGTTTTAGAATATCCTGCCATATGTTAGGTAAATGGTGGTTTGGCTATTTACATGCGGTGACTACCACCGGACCCCCCAATCTGGTAGGGAAACGTCGATTCGCCAGAACACTGACCGTCTGTCAATACCACAGGAGGACCACGGCCAGGGGAGGTTGGCTTGGACCCTTGAGATGGTGTTGGGATCCATAACCCACCACCAATTCAACCACATGACCTCATTAATATGACATAAAATACGCCTATTGAGTGTGAATTGGTATGAAGTCATCCCTATTGAAAATCAGAGAGATATTAGCTTGAAGACACACTGATGTGGCAAAACTTGTTACAAGCCGAGCAATTTGTATGTAAGTACATTGGCAGATGGCGCTTAGATATAGAGCTTCGGTGGCCGAGCGGTTAGAGTATGCAACTCGTAAGCCAGAGGTCCCGGGTTTGAATCCCGCTCCGGCCATGTACCAATGACTGTTTTCTGAGTTACGTACATTAGTTGAATACTAACCGATGCTCTTACGATGAGGAAAAACATCGTGATGAAACCTGCACATTTAGGCGACTGGATGTGTAACCATGATCCAATCTGGTCAGGTTCCCCTGGTAGCAGGGTCATGGAGGTCAGATGGCAGTCGCTCCACTGTAATTACCTGATCTGCCGAATCATGGTCAAGGCGGACCTCGGGCCCTCGGGCCCTCGTGCGCGAGAGCACAACCGGGACATTAACGTCAAGATGATTTTTTTACATTGACAGATGGCGAAATGTCCCACTGTCTGTCAATGGTCCTCGGCATCCTCGCATCATAAGCCGTTGGCTCTCGCATCCGACTCTGCGATGTCAATCCATCGCTTCTTGGGTCGCCCACGTTGCCCCTTTCCTGATACCGGCAGGTTCAGGCACCTGTTTCCCACGTATCCCTGACGCTTACGCAACACGTGACTAAAACAGCGCAGGCGAGCTTCTTCGATCTTGTCCTCGATATCCCTCACGCCAAGACTGCCACAGATGTATTCATTACGTACTCGATCGAGCCATGTAACTCCGCACATCCAGCGCAGCATTTTCATTTAATTGGCGTGAAGTTCGCGAACGTGTTTCGTCAGCGCTGGCCATGTCTCGTAGCCAATAATGCCTCACAGGTCTAATTATACTCTTGTATATAAGCCCTTTGAGCTTGACAGGGATTTTAGGGTCACAGACGACTGCCGTGAGTTCCCGCCATTCGGCCCAAGCTGCAGAGATTTGGGACTTGACATCGGGGCCGATATCGCCAGACTCGTGCATAACGAATCCGAGGTATTTGGATTTATCGTCTCTGGCCAATAATCCGTTCGAATAGTCTGAATTGAAGAATCTTTATTTCGGGTGACAGCTGTCAATCTTAAAATGTGATAACTCTGGAACTATTGGTCCTAAAACACTAGTTCCTGAATAGAATTTATACTTCTCGTAGCGATCTACATTGTGGATGCCAGCTGTCAAACTAAAAACTGGAATAACTTCGAAACGATCGCTCACGAAAATAGTAGACATAGTCCTAAATCGAACTAGTCGAATAGTAGTATAGTGACGAGGTAGGTCAGGTTTGGATTAGGATCGACCTCCAGAGTGTAGCCCTGGCAAGGTCAGGTTTAGATTAGGATCGACCTCCAGAGTGTAGCCCTGGCTAGGTCAGGTTTAGGTTAGGATTATGTAGCAATTTCAAGCAAAGAGAAAAAAAATAACAATACACTGTAACAGAAAAATATCACAATGAAATTAACATGCAGGTACATAGTAAAAATAAAATTACCTTTTTAGGACGTTGATCGTACAAAGGATTTTGTGTTATCCCACTTGCTGAAGTTTTTATGCGTTTAAGAAGGAATTGTAGAACTTATTAGATATTTCAATAAAAGTAATGTTTCACGGTACTGGAGTATATTTTCTTTACCACAGCAATTTAAGACAATGTGTACAGTTCAATGGTTGCAGCACAAAAGACCCGAAAGCACGGCAGACATCGCCTTTTATCACCTTTGAATCACTATCAAGATGGCTGCCGCGCTTCCCGCCATTTTCAAACGGAAGTCATAACAAAAACAAATAAAACTGAAATGTTAACATGAAACTAACTTAAAATGTTTAATATTATTGCAAATTAAAAAGCTTTATAGTTACTTAACAAATATTTAGGAAATTAACATGTCACTTCACTACATAGTATAAAACAAAGTCGCTTTCTCTGTCCCTATGTCCCTTTGTATGCTTAAATCTTTGAAACTACGCAACGGATTTTGATGCGGGTTTCAACAGCAGATAGAGTGATTCAAGAGGAAGGTTTATAAGCAAGTATAAAGAGGGTAGGTAGGAGTAAAGTAGGTGTACGCGAACGAAGTCGCGCCGGGTCCACTAGTACTACATAAATTAAATAATTAAGTGTTACCTTGTTTACTAATAACCTAATTATAGGTACATTTAAAATCACAATTCAGTTACTAATTTAAATCACAGAAAAAATGCTGCCTTAATGCGTTTTGTATTTTCAAAGTGTTACTTGGTAAGTGATACAAACAAAAGCATATCTCAATTATGAAATTTCTTTATTAATCCACCTATTTTGTTAATTATAACTTTAAATTCACAATTCAGATACTAATTTAAATCAGACTCGATTGTTCGTTGACTTCGACAGTTGCGATTCGACTCTACAAGATTTTCCATCGCAAAAGCCTGTCTAATTATGCCCTTTGACACTTTATTCACCGCTCCAGCTTACACTTCGGCTGCTTCAGCTTGGCGTTGAAGGGCATTAAGCATTGGGTCACGCCCACCAGAGAAGATCCACCACCAGTGCCAGATTTAGATACCTGAATTTAACGGGCTTTCTTTTTTTTATATCTGACTTCCAGTCCTGTCAACTCTGAAAATAAATACCAATTTAATAAATATGTACCTATGTTATATTCAAATATAATCAATATTTACTTTTTCTTCCTGATGCGCCCTGTTACAGCATTCACTAAGTCCCGCTTGGCTAGAGGCTCCTTTACCAATCGTCATCTTGCTGTTTGCTTTTAGTTTTGCTTGCATACAAACATACATATTCGCGTTAATTGAAGAATTTGTGGTTTGCATGTACCACCATACCAGTAACACAAATAAAGTGATTTTTGCGCGGAGAGAAACAACAAAGAAAGAAAGTGAATATGTACAACGAAAAAAGAGCGATCAAGAATATTCTTCTAACGCAAGATGCACTCTCTTATACTTAACTTGTAAAAATATCGATGAGTGAAATACGAACTACACAGTACACTTATTTGCGCATGCGAAGGCTTGTTCGAGGATAATATAATAACGCACCTCCGGTGCAATAACGTCACTTATGCATTTTTTGTGAAAATTGATTTGATAATGAGAAATGAATGCTAATGTACCTCTTTACCTGGTGCGTAATTATCACTTGTGTAGTGCTTAAACTTTTCGCGTGAGGACAGAAGTGTCGTTATGGTTTTGGCGCGAATCTAACTGACACTTGGAGAAACAACGTTTGATTGGTCAGTTGCGCGCGGCCTCCCGCACGACTGACAGTCTTTTGGAGCAATAACGGCACTTATGTTTGTAAGATAAGTAAAACCATAATATCTACGGGTGCCATAACTGTGTTAAAAAAGTAAAAAAAGTCTGATTAATTATTAAGATTCCATGTAGAATTAGCAAATAAGTTCTTTGCTATTTTGTCAATAAAACTAATAAAAATAATATTTTTGTGTTTTAGTTTTTATGACGTAATTGCCCGATTAATAGTTTTCTAGTGTCATAAAGTCACAAATGGGAGGGTTTTAAATTTAAATCATGTATATCTTTTTATAACAACATCGTGTGATGTTTTCGTTGACTTCATTATGAAGTTTAAAGTTGTAGTTTAAATATTACATGCTCATTTCTTTAGACAAGATGAACTATATTTCATTATAGGGCGCGGATTATATCAAGCGTCGGCGACGCACCTTGCGTCGGCGACGCACGTTGCGTTGGCGACGCACGTTGCGTTGGCGACGCACGTTGCGTTGGTGACGCACGTTGCGTTGGCGACGCAAGCTGCGTCCGCTACGCAGGTTGCGTTATGCTGTCAACTAAAAATTGTACGAATTTCTAATGCGCGCGCCGACGTAGGTTGCGTCGGTGACGCAGGTTGCGTCGGCGACGCACGTTGCGCCATTAAAAGTTCATACAATTTTGAGTTGACAATTGTGACAGCATTAGAGACCGACCAAACCTAAGCCCGAAATACGCTGACACTGCGATAACGCCAGCTGCCGAACTTAAAACCGTTGTAACTCAGAAACAATGAATCTTAGAACACTAGTTCCTAAAGAGAAATTATAGCACTCGTCAAGATCTGAATTTCAGGTGACAGCTGTCTAACTTAAAACCGTTATAACTCTGAAACTACAGGTCCTAGAACACCAGTTCCTAAAGAGAAATTATAGCACTCGTCGAGATCTGAATTTCAGGTGACAGCTGTCAAACTTAAAACCGTTATAACTCGGAAACTACAGGTCCTAGAACACCAGTTCCTAAAGAGAAATTATAGCACTCGTTGAGATCTGAATTTCAGGTGATAGCTGTCAAACTTAAAACCGTTATACCTCGGAAACTACAGGTCCTATAGTGTTATATTTTCCAAAGAAAAATTATTATACTCGTCGAGATCTACGTTTCGAGTGACAGCTGTTAAACTTAAAACGGTTGTAACTCTGAAACTATTGGTCGGTCCTTAATAAAACTGCGTCGCCGACGCAAGTTGCGTAATGGCCCATGACTTAAACGGGTTACATACTACATGCATTTATAGAGTTATTCTATAAATGCTGTCCTCTAAAGAGCATACAGTGCCGGGCTTTGTTTCAGCGTTGGTGCAACGATGAAATAAAGTCCAGCAATGAATTTGTGCAATTGGTATCGTTGTATATAAAACACTACCTTCAAAACAATGAGCTACAAAAATTTTATCTCAATTGTAGGGTTAAACATTCGGGTTTACTCATAAGGACTAGGAGGCAATTCCTAAATAATTGCGTGTCGGCAAGTGCATGCTCTGCCCCAGCTCTGTGAAGTCTTATAAAGTCGGAGACGAAGAAGAATCCACAAAATGATTCCATGGACGTATTAATGCATGCAGTGTGTGGTGACACCGCTGGTGCCGCCGGCCGCCGGCAGTCGGCACAAACTCTCAACGAGTACTATTTGTCGGTGGTGCGTGACACTCCGCTTCGTACAAGCATTCCACTCGCTATGCAGCTATTAGCTAATAGAATACCTCGAGTAGATCGAAACATGATTCTCTTGCCATTTACTGTTCCTGAGATAAAGAATATAATACTAAAAATTAGGCCCAAAACAACTAGAGATGTATTCGGCATGCCTACCAACCTGTTACATGAACTACCAAGTAACATCCTGCAGGTTCTGTGTGATATGTTTAATGATGCATGCTGTAGTGGAGTATATCCTACATTATTAAAGCACATAAGAGTATCTCCGGTGTTTAAAGGAAAGGTTAGTAAAACTGAATTCAAAAACTATCGGCCCATCGCTGGTCCCGGCGATATCGAAGGTGTTCGAAATGGGCGTCTGTAATCGTTTAAGCTCTTTCCTATCTAGTAATAATTCTTTGTGTAAGCAGCAGTATGCGTACCAGGCGGAACGCTCCACTGTGGGCGCCGCGCGGCACCTGCAACGCACCGTGCTACATCACCTGGAGGACAGGCGATGTGTGGTAGCGGTGTTTTTTGACTTGTCGCGCGCCTTTGACCTCGTGGATCATGGTCTCATCTTGGCTAAACTCGAGCATTATGGTGTTCGTGGTGTTACACTTGAGCTTTACTTGACATTTCTATCGAATCGAATACAAGTAACTGAAGTGGGTGGTGAAAAATCCAAGCCCGATAGCATAGATGACAGATCTGTTCCGCAAGGGTCCAATGTGGGTAATAGTTTATTTTTAATAATGATGAATGACCTGCCGTTCCATTCCAATATTGCAGATTTCTTATTGTATGCTGATGATATCTGCGCTATAGTTAATGGAGAGAACAGAGAGGAACTCGAGCGTAATATTCAGCGGGTCGCTTGTCAAATTGCTGAATGGTTTTATGTCAACGGTATAGAACTGAAATCAAGAAAACTTACCTCGTGGAATTTAGTCTGAGGGGCAGTCTCACACCCACTCTGTCCGTTGATGTGAGTGGAATCCCAACTCCTGTTGTTAACAGTTCTCGATTTGTAGGATTTGAGTTTGATGGAGGCCTGCGGTGGCAGGAGCACATCGACAGAGTCTGTGCTAAGTTAAACTCTGCTTTTAATGCCATTTTCAGGCTCTCAAATACACTTTCAGAAAAAAACCTTCTGTCAGCGTACTATGGGTATTTTAATTCGAACCTTATGGCATTGATCTCTGGGGGTTGGCTGCTTACAGAAATCGCCCATTTATAATTCAGAAAAAGGTTGTGCGTGATCTGTCCCGCGCCCCACCAGATACGCGGGCAAAACAGCTTTTAGTGAATCTTAAGATCCTGACACTGCCGTCACTTTACATCCTGGAAATGGCGAAATATGCGTGAAGGCATCTATCTGAATTCTCGGCGGATAATGCGCAAGTGATAAGATATTCGGCGAGGAGAAGTCTTGACCCCCCGTTGCCAGCGCATCGGCTACAAAAAACTAGCCAATCTCTGCGCGTGATGACTCCGAGAATTTACAATAAATTGCCTAAGGATATACACTTAGCAAAGACGGAGTACTGCTTTATAAAACTATTAAAAGCGATGCTTATTCAAAAAGCATATTATTCTGTTAGTGAGTTCCTTGACGAGTGAACTAAAATATATCGATTTATTTTAATTTTATAACAATATAATTTTTAATTTGACATTTTATTGATTTTGTAATGTTAAGATGACTTTTAATACTCAATTAATATGTAAAGGTGACAATTTAAATTTTTATTATTAATTCTATTGACTGTGATACTATTTAATTATTGATGTAAATACTCAATATATATGCATTATTAGTTAGGACATAATGTATACGTAGATACTGAATTTTGGACAATGTAATGAACAATACTAATAAAGAAATATGAGTATGATTATGAATATGAATATAATATAATATTTGTTATATATGTTGAACATAATTTTTATATTTTAAATAAATGCTTTACCATGTTTATTCTATACACATTACTTACATTCATTGCTTTTTTATTTAAAGTAATTAATTCACGCAATTAACACAAATTAAAACCAATCGTATGGCGGTTCAAGTGGTGCCCGTTTCTAGAGAAAAATTACAATATCTCGCTTTTTTATAAACCGGTTGGGGTTATAAAAATAATTTTGTATAGCTTAGTAAAATGCCGTTATTTTCTTCGTAGATTATTTTGCTCTACAGCTATCGATAAAGTTGTAAAAAAAAATACGGATTTATTTTTTGCAAAATTTTAATATAATCTTAAATATCTCTTAAACCATAACATTTACACAGTTATGTGTTTAGTAAATATTGTAGTACATTTTATGCTGCGTTGATTGAAGCCCCATACATACTTCTAAGTGCAATATACTCTGTTTTAACCTAAGTCCTCATCATCCAATAGCCTCTCGGTGACCCAGTGCCCCAAATACTTAAATCTGTGCACAGTTGTTAAAACAGAGCCTCCCATGGTCACTTGCGGTAGGTAAGTTATTAAACTTTTTTGTACCTGATTTGAATATTAATATATCACATTTTTTGGGGTTGTATTTGAGGCCATGAGCCACCGCATAGGCTTCGCATATTGCTATCAATTTCCTGAAAGCACTGATTGAGGGGCTCAGTAGCACCAAACCGTCAGCGTAACTGATGTTATTGAAGCATACTCCCCCTACATGACAACCGACTCCGGTGCCACTGAGCTTCCCAATCAGGTCGTTCATATAAATGTTGAAGAGTGTCGGAAAGCTGAGCCCCCCTGTCTCACGCCACTCCCCAACCTATACACGTCCGACTGAGAACCTGCCCATCTAACATAATTTGTTTGGTTGTCGTACCAGTACCTAAGCAACCCAATTATGTCCGTAGGCACATTTTACCACATCTTATTGTAATCCACCAGGTCGAATGCCTTAGACAAGTCTAAAATACATGCAAACACTGGTATCTTACGATCGGTACAGTACCGGACGGTGTACAGTATGGACATAGTATAGCAGACTCGGTTGACAACTCAGCTCTGATTCCGAACTGGTTGTCATGTAATTGAACTTGATTTTTAATATATTTGTCAAGCAAACCGTCCAGCACCGTCGCGGTAGCAGTTGCCAGTGAAATAGGCCTATAGTTGGTTTTATCGGCCAAATCCCCGGTCTTGTTTTTCGGTACTGGTTCATTAACTCGTCCGGAAGGCCCACAAACAAGGAGAAGACCATGCTCAATATTCGCGCAATGTGCGAACCCGCGTATTGTAAGTGCTCAATGGTGAGGCTGTCATGCCCAGGCGACTTCCCGCGTGTCATGTTCCTTAGGGCTAGCCTGACTTCCGTAGCCGAGAAGTAAACCTGCGACCCTTGACCCACACCAGCACCGAGCACCACAGGTACCGTTTGTATTGTCGGTTTTTGTCTAAAGTTCTCTTTGCACATATTCGCTATACTGACAGGTTCACATACTCCCTCCACGCTCATGGGGATGCTCGAACGCGAATTTAGATTGTCGGTTTGTTTCCAGAACTTTTTGAAATCCTTCGAATTATGGTGTTCTGCTAAAATGTCCATTCTTATTTGGTTAGCATTGTTTTGACACCATTTGAGTTTCTGCTTGAAAATACGCTTAGTCTCATTCATATTTTTCATAGAGAAATCCGCAAGAAGGCTTGCCACCTCTCATCCAATTAAAAAACACGAGTCGAGCATCCTCATGTACTTTTTTTACATGTTTATTCCAACCACTAGACATACCTATATAATATAATATAGCTCCGTTCAGGGGTGGGGGTGATAGTCTGGGCCCTGGGGTGGTAATCCAGTTGGGGGGAGAGCCACCAGTAAGCACCAGGAAACAACATCTTGCCCAGTGCATGCCCGGGAAGTGGACCCGGGCAATGGCACCTATCATCAAGTCCTCACATGACGTCCGCGTCGTCCACCCTGGTAATGCTGCGGCTCATAACGAGTCCACACCTGGAGATTCAAACTCCGCTCGGAGCCGTAGTAGCGGACATGTGATGTGGCGAAGGCGTACAACCGGCGCCATAACCGGTCCCCTCCAACTCGTCCTTACCCCGACTGGCATGGGGCACAACAGTCGGGGGCCTTCTGTCGCGTCATCCAGCTTGACAGCAGGTAGGGCAACTTGTGCCACCCACGTGTTTGTGCCGTGCGTGGAGACCCGTACGGGGGGATGAAGGGATCCTGGAGGCTGAGCGTTGGGTGGGCCGGTCGTTGGTTTAAGTGCCCGCCCAAGCGCAACACTCCTCTTCGGCCTGGATTTCTCCTCAAACGGGCGGTTGTAGGTTAGCCACCTATGATCAGTCGGCTGAGGCATCCCGTAAGAGGGCCGCTAGGCTAGGTCGCCGGTTTGTAGGGGGACGGACGGACGGATGGGCGCTCTGTGCGACAGCTGCAGTTCCACTGCGGTAGTCGCGTCAGGGCACCTGACCAGTTCCGGCCCGACACTCTCTGCAAAAAGGGACCTATATCTCTGGGGTAGTTCTGGCGGTGCGTGAACTTTTCGCGTGCCATCCCCACTTTGCGGGCTCCAAGGAGGGTGGAACGCCGCCAGAGATGAATTTTTGATCGATCCCTTTATGGAAAGTAAACTCAAAACCAACCCAAACCCTTTGGCAGCATCCCTTAATGCGCCAACACCAACCGCAGCCTGTACAGGCTCGGTATTACGAACACCAGCAGCTCCTGCGCCAACTTTGGTAGCACCAGGAGATGTACCTACATCACCAGCGGCTGAAGCTGCAAGTACGGCAATGGATCTATCCGACCTACAGGAGGCCATGCCGAGCATCACTCCGAGGAAGACATCGTCTCCAAGGAGAGATATCTCGGGCGTGGGCGGACCCGGACCACAGCCGACAGCGGCATCAGCCAAATTAACTAAAGAAAAAAAGAAAAAAAAGCGAGTCTCTAGCAAAGTGAGGCGCGAGAAGGCGAATGCCAAGGCTAAGAAGGCTAGGGATCTCGAGGCAGATGGCAACAGGGCGCTTTCATCAGTGGAGGCGACCCCGAGCCCAAGCGCGATGCCGGCCGCAGCTACCCCAGTGGTAGCAGCGACGGCCAGTGCTAAGGCAGTGCCAGCAGCCAGAGGAGGACCAGAGCCTTTTAAAGCCCGCTTGTACAGAGGCAAAAGAGCAGTAAGCAAGTGGCGTCACGTCAGTCGACCCCGGTCGTCGAGACGAAAGACGACAGCAGCAAGCCCGCTAAACGGAATCGCCCGGACGATTCGCTAACACCAAAGGACGTTGCAAAACGGCCAAAGACGTAACGCTATCCGGAGGGCTCCGTGAACTACGCCGACGCGCTTAAGTCAAAAGACTTGTGCATGGCGATACTCACGGAGCCATTCCGCGAACTCAAGGCGGAACACCTCGAGGCCATTGAGGCTGAGATCGACGAGGCAATTGACCGGCAACTGGGGATTCCCAGCGGCAGTGCTTCGGTGACCTCGGCCCCAGGCTTTAGGGGACGACCTATACTAGGCGAGGGGGTTGTCAAGCTTTGGTGCTGAGACGATCGCTCGGTGGAATGGCTCCGCAACAATGTGGAGACGTTCAAAACACCATACCCTGGTACCAGACTGGTGGTCAAACGCCAGTCTGAATTGCCGAAAAGGGTCAAGGCGTACGTCCTAATACCGAAGTACGGGGGCGAAGGCTTGGACATTGTCCGGCGTCGCCTCGTAGGACAAAACCCGTGGCATGCCGTCGACCAGTAGGCCGTGTATCACTCGGAGGTGCAGGAGGAAAAGAGGTAACTCCGTCTGATACTGGGTATACTGCAGGCCGACGTAGCCCTGCTAGATAAGAACGGGAGACGACTGTGCAACAGAGTCGGCTCCGTGTACGTTAAGTACGGGGATGAAGAGAGCGCTAGTGCGGCTGACGCACCCGTGCCTCTTCAGGAGCAGCAGATACAGCCAAACCTCGACCCTGGGGCCCTCCCTGGGGACGAGGAGGATCCTCAAAGCAAACCCAGTCGCACGACTGAGGTCAGCGAGGGGAAACCAGGCTGCGTCACCGCTGTTCCTGCCCAGGTCTCGACCAAAGCGAGGCCTCCTGATGCTTCTAAGAAGCGAAAGGAAGCTACGCTAATGGCGGACAGGGAATCCTCGTCCGAAGAGGAGAGGGAGTTGTTAGGTAGTGATGGCTTCGCTACATATGACTCCAGCTCCTCTTAACTTTATAAACGTACTGCAGATCAACCTTCAACACAGTCAGACTGCAACGGCTTCCCTACGCAGGTTGTTGGAGGTACAAACATCGACCGTAGCCATGATCTAGGAACCGTGGATCAGGGGGGGGGACTGGCATGTGTCTGACGAGGCTTCATGCTCTGACCACCGATGGATCAGATTTACAAATACAAATACTTTATTAGTAACAGAGTTACACGTCAAAGTGGCAAGTTGATGCCTAGGAAGTATCTTTATACGAAACACATTACAATTCATTATAATTTACAATGTCGACGCCGTAGACTAAACTAAATTATTCATAACAAAATATAAAAATGTCAAAATTTCAAATTATTAAAAATCATTCACAATAAATTAAATCATACGCAATACAATAATAAAATGTCATAGTTTCAGTTATTAATGTCATAATCAGGTAAAATTGTCATTTCAATTCATTTTACACTATGTGGAGGCAATTTATAATCTACAAATTCGTCAAAGTCATAGAAACAATTTTCTAATAGCCAATGTTTTAATTTGGATTTAAATATGTTGACGGTAGTAGCATTTCTAACGTTCTCCGGCAGTTTGTTGTAAACAGTAGGCCCTAGCACGTAAACAGACCGTTCCGACTTTACTAGCCTATGGCGCACTGGAAGAAGTTGGCCCTCGTCTCTATTGCTCCTCAAGGCGCGCGACATTGCCTTTTTACGTTCGAACAAGGCTATATTACTGTATGTAAATACTGCTATCTGGTACAGGTACTCGCAAGGAAGTGGCAGTATACCCAACTGTTTGAAGAGGGGTCTGCACGGTTCCTGCTGATCACCTATACCAAGAATGGCACGGACAGCTCGCTTTTGCGACACAAACGCACGATGCCACTCGGAGGCACGAGCTCACAGTTCGGCGCCGTAGGATAGGACTGAGTGCACCGTGGCGAAGTAACACGACCGAACTACTCCGCGGTCGGCGGTGCTTGCAAGGCGTCTAAGTGCAAAACTTGCGCGACCAAGCTTACCACACACCTCGTTAATATGAGTTTCCCATGTGAGGGCACTGTCAATGTGGAAACCCAATAACTTAGTGGCAATCACTTGTTGTAGCGCCGCACTGCCCAAATTCACATTTAGTGGGTGGGTGTTTTTGCCATTTAAGGAGAACCTAATAAAGCAGGTCTTTTCCCTGTTCAGTGCTAGGCCGTTGGCTCTAAACCACTCTTCGAGGCGCCGAACCGTGCAGTTTAGATTCTCCTCGAGCTCCCGTTCCGTGGGCGCGGAGACCACGACCACGACGTCGTCAGCGTAGATGTATATTTTAACGTCTACGCTGTCCATCGCTCCCGGCAGATCATTCAGCAGGAGGCTGAATAATGTGTTAGAGAGACAAGATCCCTGTGGAACACCCATCGTGCTGGTCATCTCAGCCGACGCCACTCGTCCCCCTTCGCCGACTAGCACCTGCGATCTGTTTGTCATAAAAGACAACAACAATGACAGTGCGGGCCCACGGATCCCGTAATGGTTCACCTTATCTGCTACAAGGCGATGGTCCGCGGTGTCGAAGGCGCGCGAGAGATCGCAGCAGACGAGTGCGACCTGGCGACCCTCCTCGCGCGCATTTAACACGTCCCGTAGTACCTCACGCACTAAGTCAGTCGTCGCGCGGCCTGGCCTGTACGCGTATTGCCGGTCGGACAACACTTTACCATTAGCCAGGAATGACAACAGCCTATCATTAATCCCCACCTCGAAAGCCTTACTTATTGCGGGCACTAAAGATATCGGGCGATATGATTTTGGGTCTGTTTTTTTCCCTTTCCCTTTGTAAATTGGCGAAATCTTTACTTTCTTCAATGAACATAGAAAATTTAAATTGAACATAGAAAACCGGGAAAGGAGTGTGAGCAGAAATCCTCGCAAAACTGACCGTATTAGGTACGCGATTGGTTCGGAGAAATCCCTAGCGAAGATAGCAATACCACCCACCTACCATACAGACAATGACATAGACAAACAGGTTGACAAAATAACGTTGACTCTAACAGACGCCTACGAACAGACATGCCCCTAACTTCCCCCCGGTCGGGACCGAAACCGCGACACCAGTGGTGGGGACTCGAGCTGGAGAAACTTAAAAGGAAACTTATTAAACAGTTCAATAGGGCCAAAAACACTAGATGCGACAGTGACTGGGATACCTACATGGAGACCCAGAATAAATACAAGAAGTGTGTCCGGCAACGGAAGGAGGAGTGCTGGAGACGCTTCTGCTCCAGTATAGAATCAAACACCCAGGCTGTTAGGATAAAAAACGTACTCAGTAACGATAAAGTCCACAACCTAGGATCACTAATCAAACCTGATAAAACATATACCAAAACGGACTCGGATGTATGTGAACTACTGCTAGGCACGCACTTTCCAGGCTGCGAAATTAAAAATGAGCAGACATGGAGTGAGACAGCGGAACACCACCCGAGTGAAGCAGAATGGGAACAAGTTGAGAAAGTTGTGACCAAAGATAAGGTAAGATGGGCAATGGACAGTTTCCTACCATACAAGGCACCAGGCCCGGATGGAATATTCCCCGGCCTACTGAAATGGTGTGGTGGGGAACTACTTGATCATTTGGTCAGTATATACCGAGCCTGTCTTGCTAAAAGATATATACCATTGAAGTGGAGAGAGGTAAGGGTTGTGTTTATTCCGAAGCCCGACAAAAGTGACTATACACAACCCAAAGCTTTCAGGCCCATCAGCCTGACATCGTTCCTGCTGAAGGTGCTAGAGAGAATATGCGACAGAGACATTAGAGACTCGGCGCTAGTAAAGTACCCTCTCCACAAAAATCAGCATGCCTACACTGCAGGTAAAAGCACAAAATCAGCACTGCATAGCGTAACGACTCACATCGAACACGCTATGGCGTCTAAGCAATCCACTCTAGGAGTCTTCATAGACATAGAAGGTGCTTTTGACAAAACACACTTTGGGAGCATCAATCAGGCACTGATTAAGCACGGAGTTAAGGATACCATAGCCGGATGGATCGACTCAATGCTGAGACGCAGGGCCGTTCGAATAACGATAAATAACACAACCAGAGTAGTGGTCGCTATCTCCGTTATTATGGAATATTGTAGTCAATGAGCTGATAAGCCGGTTAAATGACAACAGATTCCATACAATTGGCTATGCAGATGACATAGCCATACTTATTAGCGGACCATTCGAGAACGTCTTATGCGACCTCATGGGGTCTGCATTAAAAATAGTCGAAAGCTGGTGTAGTGCGCACGACCTCTCGGTCAATCCATCCAAGACAGAGATGGTCCTGTTCACACACAAGAAGAATCTGGGAGAACTCAGACTCCCCAAGCTATTCGGTACCAAACTATCCTTAATAGACGAGGTCAAATACCTTGGGGTCATTTTCGACAACAAGCTGTTATGGAACAAACATCTGGAACACAAACTGGCCAAAGCCAGCATCTCGCTGTGGCAGTGCAGCAGACTTCTTGGCAAAACATGGGGAATCTCCCCCAGGATTGCCAGGTGGCTGTATACAGCCGTGGTGAGGCCCTTCGTTGCCTATGGCGCGGTGGCCTGGTGGTCCAGAACCAAGCTCAATACAGCGGTCAACAGGCTGCAACGGTTCCAGAGAATGGCATGCTCTGCCATAACGGACTGCATGCGCTCGACACCAACAGCTTCACTTGAAGTACTACTGGGACTGCCACCTCTTGATCTGCATATACAGCAGGAGGCAAAGATGGCCAAGACAATGGAACAATAAACTTGGCTCCCATCGAACCTTATGGGAAACAATGGTTCAGAGTAACCCTATGTTTGAAGCCAAGTGTGACCGAATCGCGAAACAGTTCACTTTTGGCAAGAGATACCAGATACAAACTGCGGAAACGGAGGCGGACTGGTCTGGGATAAGAGAAGTCCGTATCTACACGGACGGATCCAAGACCGACCAAAGCACCGGTGCAGGAATCTTCTCGCTGGATCTGAATATTAAGAGTTCCATATCCATTAGGGGAACATAGTACCATATTCCAATGCGAGTGTGTAGCAATCACACAGGCCGCCATGCGAGTAAAGAGACTCGGTATAAGCGACCAAGGCATCCGAATCTTATCGGACAGCATGTCGGTCTTGAAGGCATTGGGAAAGAACAGTATAAACTCTGCCCTAATTCTAGAGTGCCACCAGGCGCTTCAAGATATCTCCCTGACAAACAGGGTTACGATACAATGGATCAAGGGTCACAGCAATTCAATGGGGAACGACGCCGCTGATGAGCTGGCAAGAAAGGGATCAGGGATGGAAATTGCTGGTCCCCCTCCATCCCTACCCCTCTCTTTTAACACACTGCGAGCATGGGTGAGCAAACACACGACGGACCAGCACAATAAACGTTGGCAAAACACAATTGGATGTAGACAGTCAAAGTTGGTGGTGACCGAACGATCACCAAGACTAACTAATAAACTGCTAGATCTCAAACGGACAAAACTCAGGACAGTAGTTGGCACAATAACAGGACACCTCCCCCTGAACAGGGTCCCTCCGAGAGATCTGCGAGCGTCCGAAGAGACTGCTAGACTTCTGAAGGGAGCTGGGCTGGCTAAATTACCACGCCTTAACTACGTACAAAGGACCAAGTTTGAGTTCAAGTGCGGAAAAAGGAGCCCATTAACCTAAACCTAAACCTAATATAGCGTTCCGGCTCTGGCATTGTCGAGCACGGTTCGGTCGTGGTTGGCGTGGGATACGTTTATCTACGGTCATAGGGCGGTCAGCGTGTCACTGTGTGTTTCCTTCCTACTTTCCTACCCCCCTCCTTTTTGATGATTGAAAGAGATATTTAATGTCCTAATCAATAAAGAAATTTTGAATTTTAAAATTTTTTGAATTTTGAACAACATAATATTTTCTATTCGATTTATTCTCCACATAGGTCTCTATTGCTGCTTCTCTAAGAGTTTGTACCAGCCTTATATACATATTCTTTATAATTGCCTTGTGCTCTATAATATCACACTTTTTATCACAGCATGACCTCATTTCCGTTGGAAAGTCGATTAGGCTTAGTTTTTCGTGACAAAGTTCAGAATATTTTTGTACTTGGTGAGGTTGTCTTTCTCCCCAGACTACTCGATTAATGCCTAAAGCAGTAAACTGCTCTTTTACAACGATTGAACCAATATCCAATCGTATTCCCAACGGAAAATGGTCTGACCAAAATACATAATTGTAGAAATTTAAGTTAGCGATTGATTTCCAGGCAGCTTCAGTTACAACACAATGGTCCAACCATCGTAATGAGTCACTGAAGTCACTTATAAAACTAAAAACATCCGAATACAATCCTAACATTCCTACATCCGCTATTTTCCAACTTCGATCTCGACAATAACTTCTTAATTCATTAAAAAATAACGTATTCCCCCCCTAAAATAAACACTGATTCTACAATATTAGTCTCAAAAATAGCGTTCACTTCACAGATACATTGCATAAACTCCAGTAGATTGTCTGGGTCATTCGTAGGCATGTAACGAGATCATGCTGTAGATGCATATTGCTGACTAGACCAGGCCACCCGAATTGCACATTGGCCCAACCAACGGCTGAGATGGCATCCGAGGCACGCAGCGTTGACCTAAATCTCATCCGCGCAAGTAAAGCGCTGACGCCGTGCCTCGTGCGCCTCGCGACCTGGAAAGCAGCGGCTCTACGCGACGGCACCATCGCGTCACTTCTGATCTCACCTCATCCGAGTCGTAGGCTTAATTAGTTTAATTCTTAATTTAAAATTGACGACCTGAGTGGTTCAATGGTCAACCACGCAAGAGGTCCCGGGTTCGATTCCCGGCCGGGCAGAAATTGAAATGATGAATTTTAATTTCTGTTACGGGTCTGGGTGTTCTATGTATAATACGTATGTATTTAAAAAAAAAAAAAAAAAGTATTTAAGTAGTATATCAGTTATCTAGCACCCATAGTACAAGCTTTGCTTAGTTTGGGGCTAGATGGCGCTGTGTGAATTTGTCCACGAACATTTATTATTATTTATTTTATTTAATAATCTGATGTTCTAAGATCGAACTCAATTAAATTATTATTAGTATTAATCTTTGGTTTTCTTTGAGTCCTCCGGCTGTGAAATCTATAATTGGCGCAGTCGGTAGGATACTCACGGGACGGGTCGCGAAGCACGAGGAAGATTTCCGAAATCGTTTGATCGCAGCCGCCCGGGTGGCTCTCAAGTCACATTCAAGAGTATCCTGAAATCTACGTTTCAACGCCGGAGTATCTAGAAATCGATAGCAGCTCAGAGAGACCGAGAATAATGTTTATGTAAGTACAGTACTATATTTTCACTAGAGTTGCTTCCCCTTGTTTTAATTCCCATTTTTATACAACCTTGGGTAGTAAAAATCGTTCAAGATTTTTCACCCCAGGAGTAGAACCGAGAGCCCTAAAAGGCGTACTACGATTCAGTCAATCGCGGATAGAAATAGAAACTTAAGTAGTGATAGTGAAATTAGCGTAAGCGAGGAAAGCCCGAGTATAATGGCGGACCCCGATACCATTTTTAAGGCACTCCGCTTGTTGCCAGAATTTGATGGCTACTCAAATGTCCTTACCCGATTTGTGAAGTTGTGCGATCAGTTAGTAGGCCAACACATGCAGCGTCGCGGTATCTTAAGCCAGCTTAGCTTGTCGTGCACGAAGTTTTAATTATGAAAAATAAGAACGAGCAATTAGCATTGTGGACGTTGGAGATCTTATTCCACATCTGATGTCGGGGAAAAGAAGGGCGAGTGACCTAATACATAGCGACGCTGTCCGCGTTGGCATAGGCGTGGCAGGAAGTATGCATAGAGTAAGTTTTCTGTGTTGGTAGGGTAGGTATAGACTAGGGAACAGTAGTAGTAGGGTAGGGTAACTGGTAGAGTAGGGTTGGGGTAGAAGACCACGCGAAGTCGCACGTTACTTTATAATAAATAAAATGGATCACAAAAGGATTTTAAATAAGTAGCAAACAAAACATAGTTTACGGTTTAAATATTACAAAA
Source organism: Blastobasis lacticolella (assembly GCA_905147135.1). Lineage (NCBI taxonomy): Eukaryota > Metazoa > Arthropoda > Insecta > Lepidoptera > Blastobasidae > Blastobasis > Blastobasis lacticolella. Next base: position 8,752,403 of record LR990056.1, read on the forward strand.
ATGTAATAATCAGTGTAAAAACAACTACCTTAGGTAAGTACCTATGACACTAAGTAATACAAATTCTATGAGGATTGACGATATTTCTACTAATATAAAAAGGAGTTTTCAAGTGTGTTGATTTACTTAATAAACCTATCTTATAATAAGGTGTTTTCCCGACATGTTACAAATATCTATAGTAAAAACCTTATCTATAGAAAAAGGTGATAAGCTAGACATTAAATAACTACAGGCCAATTACGTTAATTGAAATAATATCAAAAATATTTAAATAAATCATGCAAAAAAAATATGAATTTTAATATAAAAAAGTAAAATATTATTAGAGGAACAATTTGGGTTTCAAGAGCACTATTCTTCGGTTTTAGCAAGGTATAATCTCTAATTAAATACAGTTTCGGATTCTGAAAGGGCCACTTGATAGTTAGTTAACAGCTTGTCAGCGAATTGTCAAATCCACAATTAACGTCTGAATAATGTAATTTTGGGTTTCCGGAAAGCTTTTATCATGTTAACTGTATGTTATCGTCTTGTTATTTTAATAAGCGAAAATCGACCAATTAACCGATTGTCAAAAGAAATTATTAGGTCTTGGTCCTGTCCCTGGTCCAGGTCCTAGTTTTAGGTTCAAGACAAAGTCCAGGTCTAGGGTCCAAGACCTGAACCTGAACCAGGACCTGGTGCGGGGAAAGGACTTGGACCTGAACCAGGACCTGAGCCGGGGCCAGGACCTGGACCTGACAGGCCTAACCAAAAGGCCGCTAGGGACAGAGACAAATCAATGCGTTAGACAGAAACAAAACATATATGAGCGAATGAATGTGACTGATTTTAGCAGAAAAAGATGATCTCTTGTTACTGGTCGATTAGCTAATTTTAGATTCATTGGCCTTTCAGAAACCCACAGTGAACAGCTTGTAAAATGTGACAGTCTGTTAGCTAATCAATAATTTGACAAGCGTTTCAGAAATCGGGTGTAAGTGTGTAACCTACACTTACCTACCAAAAACTAGTCATATTTACTCCATTATGCAAAACTTTCACCAATTCTAGAGTGTCAACCATATCTACGTCGAGCCTCCTAAATTTCTCATACAGCCTAAGCAATCCATTCAAGTCCACCCAATATTCGTCATCGATGTCTTGTCTAACCGCAACATTCAATACCCTGAACATATCGTACAAGAGTCGTCTCAATCTGTAGAATAAGTAACCCATTTTATATCTGATGTCTTGCCGGTAAGGTTGACGCTGCTTGAGCGCTCTGTATATATGCCATCGGGAGTGCACTAAAAATTCGAACCCTGCGGCCCACAAGTGGGACTTCTTCAAAGCTTCAAAATCCTGAACTGTCCAATTAATCCACAGAAAGGAATCCTTGTCGTCTTCTGGGTCCTTTTGCCCTACATGATGTTTAATTAATGTTACGCCAGTGCCTACAACATCAGCGTTTAGCCAAAACCGTGCTCGATTAAAAGTGAACCAGGCCATCCACACTCCATTTGCATCCGCCATTCTTTCCGCGCTGATGATAGGGTGGGTATGAGCAGATTCTATACCAATCCGCCTGGTCAAATTAGCGAAGCTTTTTTCTGCAACCTGGACTGCTTCTACGTCTTTGGGAGGCGCTCCTAAAATTAGTTCGGGGAACATTTTATCCAAGGGCAGCAGTTTATTATTCTCTTGTTCACAATCTGCTTTACTAGCATACTCCCAATATTTTTCCAGGCTCCCGTAGAGAAGTTCATTCAATTCTCTGCTATAGAGTTCTTTGCGAAACGTAGCTGATATGGTTCCAACGGATATGCCTGCAACATGAGAATGTTCGTACTATATTTTTATTCCACAGAGCCAAAGAAAGTGGACTATAGCAAGTCCAATTTCTTCGCAAATAGCTTAGGTATAGACAACTCTATAGATTCAGTTAAACATTTCATACGGAACTGTAGGAGAGCGTATTTGACCAATTCATTCATTCATAACTCTATTTGTTCCGATCTGCGAGCACCTGTTAATGGCTCTATTTACAGCTATTTTCCTGTACAAATAATTGTTAGTGTTCCAAACGAATAAAATAAAATAAAGATTTTAAGACTTTCGTGGTTATTCACTATACTTTCATCGCACATATTATCGGATTTATTACCACAGTTAGCCACTGTAACGTAACACTGTCCCACGTGCAGTGCCAGGTTCAGTTAACAGGAAGTTAAAAGAAAAAGACAAAGATTCAGGGTAATGGGTTTTATACTTTCAGTCCGGAAAACTAGCTACATACAACATTGTTATTAAAGTAAAGTAAGTTAAACACAACAGTTTCAAAAAGTGTCTACGCCACATAACCTCAGTTCTGGCAGGATCACTAAGTTCAACTTGGATTTCGTTAGAGTAGGCTGAAAAGTACAGAGTTCCTTATAGCTCAGCGCCGGAGAGTGTATTTATATTTAAGCCACCATGTGCATTTTAGATAGAAATTTCAGAGAGAATTATTTGATGCAAACATGTGCACTTTTTGACCGGTCACTTATTATTTTATTCAGTTTTTGAAAATAGCTTCTGCTGGGCTATAATACTGGTCCACTTCCTAATTCGAAGGCTGGGAGAACTCTGCCCACCAACACCAACTGCTCTAACAAAGGCTCGGGTCTTCCTCTAAACTCGTTCGAGAAGAATTTACACAAAAGAAGATAAAATCCTGATGGTCAGTACTCATAGTCAACCACCCAGTGCCCAAAGTAGACGATATAAATTTTTGGGCGTCCTCTTGTTTGGCAGCCAAGGATAATAATCCGAAAAGTGTCCGCATGACAACATATGACGTAAAAATAATAAAATAACAAATAGTAAACATTAGTTTGGTAAAATGTAAATAAGCCCCCGGGTGTACTGTACAATAATGGTCCACGAATTGGAAGTTGGCAATTTTTTGGCCTACTACCCCCCCCCCCCCCCCCCCCCCCAACCCCAAAACCTCTAAAATCGGGGACCATTATTGTACAGTTTACCCGAAGTTACAGAGGTAACAATCCAGACACACCCCAGAATACCCTTGTTTTATCAAAAAATCCACCAATACCAATTGGATATTTAGGAACCGAGAGATAATGTCCCCAAAATGAAATACTCTAATCGAGATTCGATTCGAATCAAAAATATTTTTAGAACGTAGTTACAACGTAGTCTGAATTTACAGTATTAACTAATTTTCCAGGAAATAATGATGAGCAATCAGAGCCTGAAGGGCCAAACCCAAAGATAATACAAACCGATACCCACAAAAACGATTTTTATACGTTTAAAAAAAATAAAAGTGTCAACGTGCTGAACAGTTGTTTGAACAGGAGTCCTAATAACCGTAAGTATAGATACAACTATTCATCAGGGCAAGACCCTACACCAGTTAAGCGTCCGGGGCGCAAGCGTACCTAGTCTCACACGTCCGCACGCTAAATAGTAACGCTACCCGGCCGCGCATTTTCGAGAACCCAAATATTAACATATATGAAAAAAAACATTTAGAACTATATAGTAATCTCTGTGGATGAATAATTTAATACAGAACCATCTATTGACCTCTTGTAGAACAAATGACAGCTGTCAAACTGTCAATAGGTAACAAACTGACTTGGGGACTGTAGTACCCTTGGACAGTTGAGAATTTTTTATTCAGGTACTACGCTGTGGAAGTGTGAGTTTAGTCTATCAAAAATATCTAGGTAAAAATAATACTAACCGTGGTAATAAACCCGATAACATGTGCGATGAAAGTGTAAAATAAAGGGGTTATTTACACTAGACGTGTCTATCCCTTAGTAGGTTAGGTCAGATATAGAGTAGAGGTAATGTTGGTGTAGGACAACACGCGATCGACGTCAGAGCGGACCATCTACACGGGATCGAAGGGTTCGATCTTCAAAATACATATGTCGTTGCGTGAAGAAAAGGTGTATCAGGATCATTGTCATCAGGTTGGTGATATCGGTATTAGATCGTATTCGTCCAGATATTTATTCCAATTCATTTTTCCACATCACTTATAATTTCACTTAAAATCAGAGCAGTATTACAGTTTAGGTAATTTACTTTCTTTATTTATTTTCAAACGTAAATAACACTTTCTATAAACGAAATGTGGAGACAGTTTCAAGACGCGTCACTCCTCGGCGGCGGTCGCGCCAAGAATGGCCGCCACTCCGCCCGAGACGTGCCGTCGAGACTGTCAGCACGCCCGACCAGAGGGCGCACTCCCATTTTCGTTTTCTTCGTCATGAGTCCGCACTATATTGACCACATGATTCCGTACTATTGACCGGATCCGTCATATCCATATATTTTGAAAATCGAATCCGTCTTAACATCAAAAGTAAACCTACACGAATTGCCTAACAAACGAGTAAAACTACAAATGTTTTGATATAAATAGAAATAGAAAACATTTATTTACGCATAATAACACCACAAACACATTACATATTGGCTTAGAAAGGGTTCGAAACACTGACCTCCAACAATACTGGTATCATTTAAAATCGATTGGGCGAACTTAACGATTAGAACATACACCTTGTATCTTAGACTATAACGAAACAAAAACTTACATGAAATCAAGAATATTTGTTTGAATATCCCCATTGCAAAATAGTTATCTGAAAAATTTGAATTTAAATTAATTTTAGATAAGGTACCTATAAATTCGAGCGCTTGTCATAGGTATGGGGTATTTTTGTTACGTGTGAAACCAATTTTATTATACACATTTTTTAGGAATTTCATACATTTCCTAATCTGAAATCGGAAATGGTTCATTTCCCTGTTTCATTTGAAAATTTGTCAAAAACTGAAATCTATCAACAACGTCGTGCTGTTGATCTATCCCAGAGGTAGCAGCAGGACTCCAAGCAGGATCGGACTTGTGTCCTTGATATACTGGAAGCAATTGCCATGAAGTGAAGTACAGATGGTACTTGATGGGACCTTCGAGAGGATACCAACTTTTTAGGCTGCAGCTTTTGCTTTGAATTCGATGTACTGTCCAAAGTTGAGATTAGTTGATAGCACAACACCAAGGAGCTGTAGGTTGTCGGTTATTTCCACGGGTACAGTCCGGAAAGTCTGAGCTAGATGGAAAGGACTTCGTTTGGCGGAAAACAAACATGCCTGTGTTTTTAAACGGTAGCGTTAAACGCCACTAGAGGCGGAGGGCGGGGGCTTCGCCCCAGTTGGACACTGCCTTGAGGCCTTCGTTCAAACGAAAGACTGAATGTCGTCCCTGTTAGCTCTGACAGATATCTATTCGTTACTGTGCTGTCTATCTGAATATGCTACCCCTTGAGGAACCCCCGCGTCCTGCGATAGCCTGAAGATCAGACGTGTACCTGTCGAGATCTACACGGATTGATGGTCCACTCAGAAAATCCGATATCGTCGTCGTCGTCCTAGCGCTTATCCCAACCCCTGCCAGGGTCCGCTCTCCTACTCAATCTTCTCCACTTTGCCCGGTCTTCGGCATCCTCTCGTCGTAAGCCGTTGGCTCTCGCATTCGACTCAGCGATGTCAATCCATCGCTTCTTAGGTCGCCCATGGGGCCTCTTTCCTGATCACTCAGAAAATCCGATATCGAGGGGGAAAATCCAGCAGGAATACCGAATGAGGGAAGCTTGCTTAGAAGAGCTGTAAGCCAAAACCTGTCAAAGGCCTTGGAGATATCAAAACACACAGCATAGGTGTCGCCATGCTGCTTAATGGCCTCTCTCCATATATAGATGGCATTCACCAGAAGGACCCCAGGCGACTGACCACGGCGGAACCCTTACTTTAGATCGATAAGGAGAGAGAAGAGTTTTTTGTTCAGTGCATGCTCCATAATCTTACAGAGTTTGGTGGTGACCGAAAAAGGACGGTAGTTGACAGGGTTTGCGCGGCTGCCCTTTTTTGACACGGGCTGCACATTAGCAAGCTTCCACATAACTTAGGTACAATACCCGTCTCCAGTGAAAGGCCATGCAGACGACTCAGGGGCACAAATACACAAGACTATAATTGCTGGTATACCATCAGGTCCACTTGCCTTGTTCACATCCAGACTCTCTTCTTTTTCTGATGTCATAGTACAGTCAGTGCGGGGTGAGATAGGAGAAGTTTTTCCTGTAGTATCCAAACGCGAATTCGCTGCGAACTGAGAAGCATGCAAATCTTTCTCCTTCCCACCCAATTGCCCGCTTCCGGCTTCAGCAATGGTGGTAACGAAGACTGACTGCAATTCGATTCGACCGCTTTTGCCCAGGACCAAAACACCTTACTCCCAGGAGGGTAAGAGGCCAGTTTGGCGCTAATCCGGCTTCAAATCGAGCCCTGTGTAGCGTCCTTTTGCATGATTTGGCTGCAAGATTAAAGGCTTTCTTCAGTTTGCGAGTATCCGGAAAGGCCTGTTTCAGCGCTTCGAAATATAATTTTCCATACCCTGCCGTATAACCGCGGTAGTGGCTTCAGCACAACTCGACGGATATCTCGAAGAGAATAATGCCTCTCGCCAAGGATAGAACGAAAATAAGTGGTGCATCACATCCCAATCTGGCGATTGTATGCCACACCCATCGGGGGTTGCATGTGGTTTAAGGTGCAATAAACGGATTTCGATTTCACCAGACAGTCATCGGATGTACCCAGCGGTGCGGAAACCGATTCTGGGTGCCTGTCCGGATCAGCCAGCAGAAAGCCTAACCAATTGCCGGTATGGGAGTCCGCATCTGGTAGCCTTGTGGCACTGATAACCAGCTGGGTGAGATCTAGTGACAGAGCAAGTTAATGCGCCTCTCTTCTAGCATGGTTAGTCCTTGAAAAAACCACTCTTGGTGGTGGCGGACTAAGTCGCGAGCAAAACCGTGTAACATTGCACGACACCCATTAGTGGAAATTTTATATTCTACACTTCCCGATATTCCATTCTGGATAATTTCATACTCTTATTTCTTCATCTCGCCCCGTCTTCAGCATCCACGTTTTGTAACTGTGAGCCGTTAGCTCTCGCGTCCGACTCAGCGATTGTACCTCCCACCGCGACACCACCGAACATCTTACTTCATAATAAAAATTAATTTAGTATCCAAATCACTTACAAATCACTTTAGTCATTTTTATTATCCCCACTTGCTCTAAGCCCACATGGAGGAGTTATGTGTTTGACTACACAGTACACATTGCACACTACTATTTAACTAATTATAAATTATATTTTGAGTACTCAATGTAATACGTAACGTACGCACTTAAGTACCTACATAAAATAGTAATTGATGGCGTGAAATATTTTGTTAGGTAAACAATTCGCTTACGTAAATTCAGACGTCTATGGTTTTTATTTGATACCACAAATGGCTCTAGTTCGTAAGTAATACCTACTAAATACAATATTTACAAGTTTAACATAATAGTAGTATTTGTGCCCTGTGCTTGTACTTAAAATAACCCGAAGTAAATGCAAAAATGTCACTACCAGTCGTATGTATTGACCATTATTTACTCACTTTGTCTGCCTCACAACTTTTTCATTCCATCTCGCAAAGGTTGTCTGGAAGAAATCCCCCTGCGGGATAGTC